>CM040427.1:10679124-13144124 GCA_022702705.1 Papilionanthe hookeriana x Papilionanthe teres
ATATATATATATATATATATATATATATATATATATATATATATATATATATATATTGTTAGAAGGAGCAACTCATGGCTCCCTACATGTTAGAGTAAGAAGAAGAGTACAAAAGTAGGAAGGAGAACCCCCAAACTAAGAAACAAGAAAACAAAAAAGCATGTCATAAGGGGTCTCTTCCAATACAACTCAAACCAAAAAATATAAGGGTATGCAAAATACAGAAGAGTATATATATAAATATATAGAAGGTATATATATATGTATACAAGTATAATAAAAACCAGCACCAAAACCAAACAAAACAAAACCAACAAACAACATCATCTAGTTTTAACTCTGAGGTGGGGAGTAGCTAGAAGGTCACCATCAATCAATAACTTTACCTGGGAAGGGGGAGAGGTAGTGAGAGCCACACTAGAAGAGAGGGCACCAGCTCTGGCTAGCCAATCTGCAGGCTTATGTCCTTCTAAGAAAATGAATTGGAACCTGACCTCAAGATGTGATCTTAGAAGTTGAATTTTGTGAATCCATTGAGAATGATGCCAAGAGGTGATGCTGTCAGAATCAAGCATATGGATCATCTCCAGAGAATCACCTTCCATAATCAGATTCTTCCACTAAAAAAGTGAGGCCAATTTTGTAGCCTAATATACAGCAATTAATTCTGATTCCAAAGCACCAATAGCAACAAGAGGGAAATGGAAGAACAGCAGGCAATCACCCTGATGATTTCTGAAAAATGCTTCCCATACCAGCAGCACCATCACTGTAACTAACATCAGTGTTTACTTTAAGTGAATTGCTATTGGGGGAAGCTAGAAAACCTTAAGTATTTTAGGGGGCTAAATGTTGTGGGAAGTAGTAATGAAGCAGATGTTAGGAAATTTTTGTATCTGATGAGCTTATGAAGGTAGGAAAGGCAGTTTCAGGCCACTGCTTTGTCATTTATTAAGTTGCCCTAAAAAATAGCCTTGTTCCTAGCCATCCAAATAAACTAAGCTGTGAGTACAGGTAGAGCACCAGTACTGTGTAGCGCCAATCAGGCCAACAAGTGATAATATTTTGCCATTGTAATTGGAGAGTGTTGAGGTTAAGGTTCTGTATCAGATTTTTCCAGACTTGTTGGGAGTAGCTAAATGCAAAGATAGGTAATTGATTCTTCCTCCTTATGACATAAGCTACAGCATGAAGGGCATCTTAGTCCTTTCAAGTTGAGGATATCAATAGTGGGAAGGAAATGTTTAAAAATTCTCTAGCAGAAAAGAGTCATAGTGGGGGAAAGGTACCTATTTCAGATTAGATCTCCCCAAGGTACAGACTCCCACTGGTAAAGGTGAGCATAAATGGCCTTTGATAAGCTTTGGTTCTTGAGTGCATTCCACACAGGGATGTCCGGCTTAGATCTGTTAAAGTTTACAGTAGTAATTTTCTTGACAGAAGGAGCTTGCAAGATGATGTGTAGTAAAGGTAAAGACCAACTGTCCCCAGTCCAACAGTCAACCACCTGAAGGTTCAGATTGATGTTGGTGGTACAAGGTTGCAGCCAATCTTGGGGGCACCAGTGATCTAACCAAAAATTTAGATTCCCTTTGCCAAGGTTCCAAATGTACAGCTGCTCAGCCATCAGCCTAATCTTAATCATAGCTCTCCATAGTTTAGAGTCCCACAATTTTAAGGACACCTGAGAAGGGTGGGTATGCTTGCAGTATTTTCTAAAGAGAAAATTGGCCCAATGAGAGTCTTGGGTCTTGAATTTGATCCATAATTTACAAAGATTCACCTGGATAATCTGGTTGAGCCTTTTGAACCCCAGACCTCCAACCCAAATAGGTTTAGCCACTTTTTGCCAAGATGCCTAGTGAATTTGATTTCTTTTTCCAGACAAGAGGAAGTGATTGAAGGCCCTTTAAAATTGCACATGGGTAATCTTCTTAATGGTGGTCATCTGCATCACATAGGAGGGAAGATTAGTGAGGATGCTTCTAAGCAAAGTATGTCCCACAAGATGACAAATAGATGTGAGTCCAGTTGGATAGATAAGTGCAGATTTTGTTCTGGATCTCATCAAAATGATTTTGCTTAGTTCTACCAAAGTTCAGCTGTACCCCCAAGTATTTCATTGGCAATTGAGTGCTGGAAAAACTAGTGAAAGAGAGAATCCAGTGTTTCACATCCTGGGAAATCTTCTTGAGAAAAAGAATTTGGCACTTGCCAGTGTTGAAGCTTAAACCATATTGTTTTTGGAATAGCTGAATACACTTATGAATTTGTTTCACAGTAGACTTGGAGGCATTGATGAAGATCATCACATCATCTGCATAAATATGATGGGAAATTAAAATATTTGATTTGTGATGGTACCTTACAGGCTTGTGGGAAGTGATCAGATTGTTCAGCATGTGAGAGAAATAATCAATTGCCAAAAATGAAGAGAGTAAGGGAGAGGGGGTCCCCTTGCTTAAGCTCTCTGGAAGCAGAAATAGGACCCGAGCTTGATCCATTAATGAGAATGGAATGAGAACTTTTCCTAAGCCATCTTTGGATCAGAGTACAGAAACTATCAGTGAAACACCTGACAGAAAGAACCTCAAGGATGAAGTATCAGTTGATTGTGTCATAAGCTTTCCATATGTCCAGTTTATAAATCAGATTTCCCCCTCTACAATTATGTTCATATCTAGAAGCAACTCTTGTGCCAACAAGACATTATCAGAGATTCATCTACCCTTGACAAAGGCAGTTTGATTCATGCTGATAATTTTGCTCAAGTGAGGTTGGAGTCTAGTCACAATAATCTTGCTGATGATTTTACTGATAACATAGGTCAGGCTAATAGGTCTTAAATGATCCCAGCTGATTTGCTCAGAGTTTTCAGGGCTAAGGACAGTGTTAGAAGAGCTGAAATAGTGAGGGATATCCTTGTCATGGTAAAAGTTTGTAATGGCAGCAGTAACATCTTGGTTAATGACTGGCCAAGCCTTCTTGTAAAAGTCAGTTGTGAAACCATCAGGCCCAGCTAAATTAGAACTGTCAATGGAACTGAGAGCTTTCCAGATTTTCTTCTCAGTGGGAGGGTAGGTAATTGACAGAGAATTGGTGTACTGATAGTGATCTTGAAACAAAGAGGGGTTGATGGAGCTCTTTTCAATAGCGTTTGTGAAACAATATTGTGAAAAATCCTAGTAGCACGTCTTCCAATATCCTGATTGTTATTCAGGTAGATGTCATCCTCAGACTTCATGTTATGAATGGTGTTGCATTTTCTTCTGTACTTGATGTAGGCATGGAAGAATCTGGCATTTCTATCCCCTTCGGTAAAGATTTGAAGGGAGGGCTTCTGCTTAAGGAACATATCTTGTATTTCAATAGAATTAGAAAGCCTGGCTTGAGCTACTAACAATTGATGATCATTGCCCCCCCCCACACATGAACCTAATTCTCCAAAAGTAATACTTCTTTTTCAACTTCAGCAACTGCAATAAAAACATTTTCAAATTCCACCCAGCCCCATTTTTTGAGTTCTTTATAAGTTTTCAGGTGAAGCAAGCCTAATTTAATTTAGGGGTCTTCATGAGCCACTCCCTTCCACAGGGACTGAATGAGAGGCACAAATTGAGGGTGGGTAGACCAGAAATTTTTGTAGCAGAAGGAAGGGCTAGAGATTTATGCTGGAGGTGCAGATATGGTTAAAAGAAGGGGCATGTCGTCAGAACAAGAAAGGGAGAGGTGGGTGACAACAGTATGTAAAAACTGGGAATGCCATAGCTCATTGACAAAAAATCTGTCCAATCTTTCCCAGGTTTTGATCCTTCTCCATGTGAAAGGAGGGCCCCTAAAGCCCAGGTCAAAGAGGCCAGCAAGGTGAATGTTGTCATTGAATTTGTTCATTATGCTTAGAATAGGAGTCCTCCCTCCCTTCTTTTCAGCTGAGTTGACAATGCAATTAGAATCCCCTCCCACCATCCAAGGGAGATTCATAGAAAGGCTGATTTACTGAAGCTGCTCCCAGAGAATATGTTTTCCTGCAGCCTGCATAGATGAAAGTGGCAAAAACACTATGGCCTGCAAACTGTAAGGAAAGGTGGACAAATTGTTGATGTTCAATGAGGATTGACCAACCAAGCTCTTTCTTGCAAAGGATCCAAATCTTATTATTGAGATTGGCATGATGAGAGTATCCTGGGAATTTACTGAGAATATTGGTAGGATTAAGATGAACAATAGGTTCCAAAACGACTATACACCAAGGAGTGTGTTTTTTATTGAGATTTATAAGTTTTCTTAGAGAGTGTGGAAAAGCCACACCTCTAATGTTCCAGCAAAGGACATTTATCATTTGGGATCAGAGGTGGAGAAGTAGAGTTATGGGATCTAGATCTAGTTCTATCTCTAGTGAGAGGGGAGAGTCCTCTCTACTCTTGGTGGCTGAGATGTCTGCTGATTTTTTATGTTCAGAGTTATTTTTCTTCTTTTTTTTAGTAGTGTGTATCACCCATGCCTCTTCCATGGAATCTAGAGCAGCCCCCAAACATACAGAAGAAGGGGGAAGAAAGTTTTATGGGAGAGGGTTAGGCTCAGAAGGTGTGAGAATTTGAGAAGAGTTTAGATGAGGGATTGGGGGGTAGTGATAGGGGAGGGTGAGGGGCTGAGGAAAGGCTCCAGGAGGGACCAATCTTCCTTCAGAACTAGGAAGAGTGTTTTCCACTGAATGAAGGGACTTTTCTGCTGAGAATTGATTCTGCCTGGAATCTGTCTCCAACAGCCTTGATGCACTAGCCACCTGAGCAACTGCTTGGGAACTAACTGGAGGAATTCTAGGTGACGTAGGGAGCACCCCAGTGGAATCATCTCTAATTTAAGCACAAGGTCTTCTAGGATGTCGATGATGTCTGTAGCATATGTCTGTGGTGTGTCCAAACATCTTAGAGTGAGAGCAATAATATGGCTTTTGCTGCATGATCACTTCTTGCCACTGCCCTCCAGATACTGAGCTAATCCAGATCCTCTTCACTTCAAGGAGGGAGATATCTCTCTCAATTTGAACCTGAGCAAATTCTGGTTTAGCCTTATTTAATTTAGCTGCATCTAGCTTGAGTGGAGTACCAAGAGCTCTCCCAATTTGAAAGAGAGTAGTTTCGTTGAAAACCCGTATGGGAGATTAGGGAACTTAAACCAGATAGGGACAATTAGGGAGTCTTTGCTCGGGTCAAATTCAGTGGTTCCACTCGATGATCTTCATCTCCATACTAGCTATCGTGACTAACTCGCTTTGCAAAAACCTCGTATAATCCTCTTCCGAGGTAAGGTTGATAAGAAGGTGCCTACCATCTAGTAGACCAATTTTCCAATTGCCAATAAAATTAAGTGACTCAACGAAATTCTTCACTAGTTCCATCTTAGGGTGTCCCTGGGCAAATTTGCCTATCAGAGTTAATTTGACCTCAGCATTTAAGATTTCTAGTTCTTTCTCTAAAAAAATAGATAGCAGGGCAACCCTCCTTTTCCCCAATGGGTTTGATAAAAGGACAAGAGCCATTTCCAGCTGCAGCATCATGCATGCTTTGGGGGAAAACCAGTAGGGTTGGGCCATTAAGAGAGGGACCCTTGCCAACCACCCTTGCATAGGTGGCTTTGGCCCACTCAATGTTGGTGTTCAGTTCAATGGGACAATCCATGACAGCAGAAGAAAACAGGCTCAGAAGCCAAGACAGGGAAAACAACAGACAATCACAAGAACCAGAAGCTTATGTCCCCAGCCAAATAGTATCAGAAGAGTAACAACCAAGCACAGGTGCAATAACCCAAAGGCCAGAAGCCAGCAGCTCATCTTCCTCACAAGAAATACCAAGACCAATGAAACAGTAAAAGTGTAGCCCGGCTAGCACAGCTCCACTCAAGAGGACCAGGACCAATGTAAAAGTAGATAATTTGAAAAAAAGGAACCCTGGGAAGGCCCTTCCACCCAGAAAGGGGGCCAAAGAGCACCCCCTCCGCAACTTACCTCACAAAAAAGTGCACCACCCACCCGAACAACCATCCGAGAAGTAGCCGCCACCGGATCATATCGGAAACCCTAGTAGAGCTCCACCCGCCACCATCATGTAGTTTATATATATATATATATATATATATATATATATATATATATATATATATATATATATATATATATATATATATATATATATCATAAAGATATGGCGGCTATGGATGAAGCTCTGCTAGTGTTTTGATCCCCATGGCTTCCCTCTTCCTGGTGATGGTAGTCAAGCTGTTTTTCTGCTTAGGAAAGTGGCTAAAGACTCCTTCCCCAGCACTAACTCTCTTTACTGTTTGTTCTCTTTTGATTATTCTGTGATGGTTCTTTTTCAGGATTCCTTTTTTTTGAATTTGGTGCGCTGGAGTACTGTTCCATTGAAGTTTGAATGGCGAGCAACCCACCTCTGGGTGGGAAAGCTTCCTACGCTTCAACGGCTGCTTCACTGCCTACCGCCCACACCATTGGTAGGTAGGTTTTCCCTCAAAGTTTCCATGATGCTGCAAATGGAATGGTAAATTTGGATAGCCCATTCATTAAGCCCATCAGCAAAAAAAATGGCAAACCTGCGATTTTCTTTACTAAGAAAGAAATCAACAAGTTGGCTGATAGGTTTAAGTACACTGTGGTAGGGAAATTTTAGTTCGACCACCCAAAAATGAAACTCATCCAAAAGGTATTTGAAAATCATAAACTCAATGGAACTTGGAAAGTTAGTTTATTTGATGGAAGACATGTTATTATCTAATTAAGTATGGAAGAGGACTATGCTAGAGTCTTTTCAATGAAAGTTATCCTGGTTGATGGGAAGATCATGAAATCGCTAAAATGGTCACCTGAATTTGATCCTTCACTTGGACCCCCATTGCTCCTATTTGGTTCAACTTGCCAGAACTTCAAGTCCAATATTATGAGAAGCACACAATGTATAATATTGGTCAGGCACTTGGAAAGCCCCTTCAAATTGATGACCCTACCACTGATGTCACTAGACCTTCAGGAGCTAGAATTCTTATTGAAAGAGATGTCACTCTCCCAGAGGTGAAGGAAATTTGGTTGGGGACTGCACATAATGGTTATTGGCAACCACTTATCATGGAAAAGAGGCCTTATTATTGCTTACATTGCAAAATGTTTGGACACTCTATGGACAAATGTTATAGATTGCATTCTGATATGAGGAGAAAACCCCAAGCTACTGAGGCTCCTCCTTTCCTTGCTAGTCAAGACTCAAGTCCTGAAAATCCTCCTGCTTCAACTAGAAAAGGCTCCCTGCCTGTCCCTACCCCCTGTGATTTTGCACCTTCTGATCATGTTGTGATTAATGACACAGAACATAATCTTGCGTTTAAGGATAACATTCCTTCCTTGCTAACCTCCACTGACCCCTCCTCACCTGCCAATGATTCCCTGACAGGTGCTGATTGTCCTCAAGTACTTACTTAACTCCCTGGCCTTACTTTTAATCCCACTTTGGCCCCCCTTGATCTTAATCACCCTCCTCAGACATCCTCCCCCTCATCAAATTATACAGTTCTCCCCCTAGTTACTGATTACCCTCCTACCATTTCTTTGCCTTCCTCCCCAATAAGTGGCCCAGTTGACTTTGAAACTCTCACTACTGATTTAGCTGGGGATTTGACTGTTCAACAGTCTAGGAAGAAAAAGAAGTCCTTGGAGCTGAGACAACTTTCCAATGAGAATATTATTCTACCTCCTTCAGCTAACAATGATCAGCAATTTTCTTTCATCCCTAGGCTTACTAGCGGTGGAACAATGCTTCCAATTATTAGAATGCTGTGTTGGAATATTAGAGGAGCTGGAGCCTTAGGCTCCCTTAATAGATTGGTGAATCTTAATAGGATTCACAGATTTTGGGCTTTTACTCTTTTAGAACCTATGGTTCGGCATAATACAAAAAGAATGACCAGTAAGTTTCCTCAATTCAAATTTGTTACAAATTGTTCCAATAAAATTTGGTTCTTTAGTAGAAAAGAAATGGAAGTCACTGTCCTACTTGACCACCCCCAGTTCCTTCACATATCCTTTCACATTGAGTAGGTGGCAGGCCATGCCACTTTTATTTATGCAGGTTGTACCCAAGCTGACAGAGAGGAACTTTGGAGTTCACTACATCAGCTCAGCCTTAGCTTGTCCTCAATTTGGATTGTTGGGGGGGGGACTTTAATAGTATTGCAAATCCCAGTGAGAAGAAAGGAGGAAGGGTGCCTGATATTAGCAAAATGGTCACCTTTCCCAATAACATACTTGGAGCTAACCTCATTGACTTGGGTTATGAAGGTTCAGATTTCACTTGAAAAAGGTGAAATATTTGGGAAAGACTGGATAGATTCCTTGCTAACCATGCTTGGATTAACTTTTTTACATCCACCACTATTACACATCATCCAAGGGCAGGGTCAGACCACCCCCCTCTACTACTCGAGATGACAGTCAGTGGACATAAATGCAGCTCAAAGTTTAGATATTTAAATGTCTGGTCAACACATCCAACCTTCAGCAATATTGTACAATCATCTTGGCAGGAGCCCCTCCCTCAGCTAATTCATAATCCTATTCTAAAGCTTATGATGTTACAGAAAAGACTAACAAAGAAGTTGAAGACATGGAATTTGATGGAATTTGGAAACTTACATTCTAATGTTACATTAGCTGAAAACTTAGTGAATTAGTTAGAAAAGGCCAATATTGAAGGCATAATCAATGATAATGATTTATTGGAAGCAATAAAAAAACTTATGACAACAATTGAAGTAGAAGAACAGTTCCTGAAGGAAAAAGCTGCCTGTCATTGGTTTTCACGAGAGGATAGGAACTCAAAATACTTTCATGTTGTCATCAATTATAAAAGGAAGCTAAATGCAGTAGCGTAATCAAAGGGGAGGGGGGGATTGGCTGACAGAACCCCAGGCAATTGCAGCTTCTGCTATAAAATTCTTCCAGCAGCTCCTCAACCATGGCCCAACTATTACTCGTTTACATCACCTTGAGCTTCTACCCAGATTCATTCCCAACTCTGAGGGATCCCTATTAACTGTGCCCCCTGAGGAAGGTGAAATTAAACAGGTTGTTTTCTCTTTGAATCCTTCCTAAATAGCAGGCCCTGATGGCTACACTACTGGTTTCTATCAAACTTCTTGGGAATTCATAAAAAAGGTCCTCTCTTTGGTTGTTCAAAGCTTTTTCCTAGGCACAAAATTGCCAAAGTATTTCACAGCCACTACTATAGTCCTGATTCCAAAAAATAATAGCAAAGCATCTTGGTAGGATTTCAGGCCCATCAGTTTAACTACTGTTTTTACTAAAATAATCAGCAAAATCATTGTCTTTAGACTGCAACCAATGTTGGATGATTTAATCTCAGTAAACCAATCAGCATTGGTACAAGGGAGTAGCATAACAGATAATGTACTATTAGCACAGTAAATGTTGTTGGAGATAGACAGATCATGTAGGGGTACTAATCTTATTATTAAGCTGGACATAGCTAAAGCCTATGACACCATCAACTGGGAATTTATACTTCAGATTCTGACTGCCAGGGGATTTTCAAATGATTTTTGTTCCTTGATAAAGAGATGGCTTCACAACTATCAATAGATGGCTTCACAAATCTCACTATAGCATTCTACTTAATGGGGAATGCCATGGTTTTTTCACTGCCTTTAGAGGTATTAAGCAAGGTGAACCCCTTTCTCCCTATATTTTCATTTTGGCATTTGATTATTTGTCTAGGTTGATTAATCAATCTCAACAGATGGTACCACACCTAAGATACCTACACAAATCCAATTACAATGTCTCTCATCTAGCTTATGCAGATGATGTCATTTTATTCACCAATGGAGGCAAAGCTGTTGTTAGGAAGGTTATGGCCACTTTGGATTATTTTCAATAAGTTTCAGGTCTGTCTCTCAACAAAGCCAAAAGCCACTTCCATCCCAGCAGTAAATTGTCCACTATTCAGCAAAACTGGATCAAATATTATATTGGTTTCTTTGTTGCCTCCTATCCCTTAAAATATCTGGGATTCCCTTTGACCAAAGGAAGGAGAAAACAAGCCCACTATGATAAGGTAGTGAAGAAAGTTACATCCAAAATTCAATGTTGGACAACTTCCATTCTGTAAAATGGAGGTAGACTAACTCTTTTGAAATCAGTGCTCTCAACTTACCCCCTTTACATCCTACAAATGATAAAGTTAAAGAAGAGTACCCAAAGAATGTTGGAAGTCTCATTTAACAAATTCCTATGGGCAGGACAACATAAGCAGCATCACTGGACATCTTGGAATAAGATTTGCCAACCTCCAGTCAGTGGTGGGTTGGGCTTTAAAAGCTTCTATCATATGAGTTATATCTTCCATTACAAAAAATGGATCAGATTCAGACAACAAAATTCCTTATGGGCATGGTATATGAAAGGGATATACTGTCCCCAGTCTTACCCATCCCATGTGCTGCCAAAGCTGGGTGACTCCAGAAATTTGAAAGCCCTCCTCCAGGTTAGGGATGCTGTTGAAGAATTATTTGTATAGAATGTAGGATAAGGCCAAATTAATTTTTTGTTAGATAACAGTCTTGGGAATCAAACCTTGAAAGACTGTCAACCTCCCCACTCTAATGTTACCACAGTGGCTGATTGCTGGACAGATGGAAGTCGGGATCTCTCCAAGCTCAATGAAATCAACTCTCCTCCTCTTATCAGAAGAATTCAAGCTCTCCACATCAACCCTTCAACTCCTGATAGCCTAGTTACCAAAAACAGTTCACATCTAAGCCTTTCCAAATTCATTTATCAGTCACACTTCCAATGGCATTCAACAAGTTGGGGTACCTTTGTTCAAGTCGTTTGGTCCCATATGCCTAGAGAGGGAAATAAACCTGCACACCACCTTGCCCAAGAGGCCTCTTCTTCACAGTTACTCATTTGTCATAACATACCCTCCTCCTTTTTGACTTTTTTTCTTATTGGGGATTGTTTGGATATTTTCCATCTCAGATGTAATCTTTTTTCTGATTAATGCATTTTTTTTTGACAATATATATATATATATATATATATATATATATATATATATATATATATTAAGAAAAAGCCCTAGTGGCTGATTATATTAAAATAGTGAGGATACAAAAAAGTATTATGAGCGGGCCAGATGTACCATACCCATAATATACATAGTACCCATAATATACATAGTGCCAAGATAGCCCAACAAAAGAGATACAAAAGACACAAATAAAAGAAAGCATGCAAATAATAAGTGTTTATGGATGTAGCGGTCTAGCCCTACATCATCCTTTGATTATTGGAGCGGATCTTGATAGCAAACTCTGAGTGACCAAGGTATTGTTCATTAAGTCTCCAAGCTGAAAAGTGCCCCCAACCTTCTTCCTCCTCCGAGAAGTGTAAACTTGCCATTCTTCTTTTGAAGACTGGTCGATGAGATCCGTAGAAGGAAAGGCAGTTACAATTTTGGTTCCAATGTTTGTGTAGGACTATCTTTTAATACTTGAGTATCTCCTACCCTCTCAATAAGCAGTTCTACCATGATTAAAGAGTAGCCAAGAACATGCAAATGATTAGTAGCAGTAAGGTGGTTTCTGTTTGACTCTAAATCTTCCTCATTAGTAATAAGAGATAACTTTTTTGTCCTTTGACTTTGAATGTTTGCTTCATTCCTATCTTCGATCACCTCTAAGAGAAGAGCCTGAGAAGATAGTATGTCCACACCAGTACGAGAAGGGGTATTGACCGCATCCTGACTATCAGGGGTGACCACCTGACACTCCTCCAACAAACAACCCATATCAACATTTTCTGAACCAATAACAGTAGGCAAACCATTGTGCATCGTATCAGCCACGAGTATAACATTGGTATCAACGGTATTGAGGAAGAAGGTATAACATCCGCAGGAATGTGCTGAGTAATATGAAGTGGGGCTACAACAGGTCATAGATGTGGATGCAACCGACAACTGGATGGAGAGCTATGACTTAACATTCCACAGTGAGAGTAGTATTGAGGATGAGGTCCCATCACAATCTCCAACCAATAACTCTGATGAGGGGAGCCAGTCCAAACCTCCCTTGGAAAAGGTTGAGTGATGTCGTGCTCTACAAGTACAGAAACTTCAGATGACCTGGTTGTATCAAGCGTCGAAGTGTCGACCTTCAGCATTTTTCTAAAAGTAGTTGCCAACATATAAAAGGTTTCATAATTAAAGATATGTAACTTGAGCCCTAAAAAATTAACCCAAACTGGGATAATAGAAGATTCCGATTTAGGATCCAAATTCACGGTACATTTCAAAATTTTCATAAAGCACTTATCAATTTTGAGAACTTTTTGAGCAAAAATTTGGGTATAATCCATGACAATTGAGAGTTGAATGAAAATGTGGTGGTTGTCTAAGAACCAACATTCCAACTACCTGTAAGCTTTAGAGAATCAAAGTAATTTCTAGTAATCTCAATCTTGGGATTTTTATACGGAAATTTCCCTACAAGAGTATATTTGTCTGCTGAAACCAAAATACTCATTTCCTCTTCAGTGAGAAACAAGGTAGGATTGCCATTCTTTTTGACCAACCTCTTAAAAAAGGTAAAGTCACTTCCCAACTCATAAGCATCATGAAAATCTAGAGGAAAAAACAACTCTGGCCACCTACCTCAGAGGTGGAACTCCCGGAGACACATGCGAAGATAACTCGCAGTCATTCCCCGGATGACAAAAAATTCAGAACAACAGAAAAGTCCAAATCATGAAAAGCACAAGGAAGTTCTGAGAACACCGGAAGATTGCAATTTATAGAATAAAATGCAGCAATAAGTTGGAGAGGGGAAAATAGTTCACCAAAGAATAAGAAACACGGCCAAACAGGACCGAATGGAGCTCTGTTGCCCCTGAGATCGTTAGATCTCGAGCTTCTACAAAAACCCTGGTCACCGGAGCTAAAGCCAGCGAACGGACTTGCCAGAATCGAGGTCGCCAGAGATGGAAAGAGGTCACCAGATTGAATCGTGGGAATCGGCTCCACGGCGTCGGGAACCCTATGAGAGCTTCCACCGACCTCCGAATAGGCATCGCGATATATATATATATATATATATATATATATATATATATATATATATATATATATATATGGCAAAAGACAAATGCATTAATCAAAAGGAAGTATTACATCTAAGATGCGGTATGTCCAAGCAATCCCCATTGAGCAAGAATAGCAAAAAGGAGGAGGGAATTTTTTGACAAGTAAGTAACTGTGAGGAAGAGACCTCATATGCAAGATGGTGTGCTAGTTTGTTGCCTTCTCTAGGGATGTGAGACCATATAACATGAATAGATGATGCAAGATGAAGAATATTCTTCAGCCAATGGATCTGATACCATGGGGGGGAGGTCTTTAGGAGAATTATTTTTAATAGTTGTAAGCAGTCCAATTCCACATGTAGATTGTTCAAATTTTGTACTAAGGCCAATTTCAGCTCCAGAAAACTGCTACTGTTTCAGCTTCCAGAGCATTAAAAGCATTAATAAGAGCAGCAAAATACCATAATCAATGCCCTTTGAAGTTTCTCATATTCCTCCAATACCTGCCCTGCTCATTGAGTAACTCCCATCAATATTTAATTTCAGCCAAGGCTTAGAAGGGGCCCTCCAAAGGACCAGCTGGATAGCAGGAACAGCCTCCCTCCTAGAAGAGTTAGCAGAAGATCCATTCTGTTTTTTAATAAAAGACTGACAATGGATGACAATCTTGTGAGAACTGGTTGGAAGGTTTTGGTGCATGGAAGCATTTCTGGCTACCTAGATGAACCAGAAGATAATGAAAGGAATGTACTTCTTTAATTGGTGTTGCCAAGTAGCCCAGCAGGAATTGAGGTTGGGCCAGTTAGACATCAGATCTTGTAGTTGTTCACCTGCTAATACAGCAGACCACAACTCCTTGGATATCACACAGTGCAGAAACAGATGGGGTAAGCTTTCTTCAACTGAATGGCAGAGCTGGCATCTGGATGGTCCTCTAATGCCTTTGAGCTTTAAAATATCATCAGTAGGTAGAAATTTTCTGAACAACCTCCAGCAGAAGAAGGACATAAAAGTGGTTATTTTGGCCTTCCAAACACTAATACCCAAATTAGTAGACTGCCAATGGAATTTTGATTGGTAAATAAATTTGGACAGACTTTATTGGGATGCATTTTTTGGTAATAAGAGTATCAGGAGCTAAAGGATTTATGGGGAGATCCAACATACTTTTGATAATTTGGGGAGAGTTAATTTCACTTAGTTTGGATATATCCCAATTACCATCTACCCAGCAATCTGCCACAGTGTTAATATGAGAATTGGTGGGCTGGTATTCTTTCAAGTATTGATTCCCCAACCAATTATCAACCCAAAAATTAATTTGGCCTTCACGGACATCCCAGATAAATAAATTTTCAGCAGCATCTTTAACTTGAAGAAGGGTTTTCCAATTTCTGGAATCTCCTAATTTTTGTGTCACAAGAGAAGGATGAGAATGGGGACAATATTTTACTTTCATAATCCATGCCCATAGAGAACTTTGTTGTCTGAATCTAACCCATTGTTTACAATAAAAGATATAGCTCATATGTGATAAGTTTTTGAATCCCAGTCCACCACTAGCAGGAGGGTGGCAGATCTTATTCGAAGAAGTCTGGTGGTGTTGTTTATGTTGGCCAGCACATAAAAACTTGTTAAAAGATACTTCCAGCATTATTTGGGTACTCTTCTTTAATTTGATCATTTGTAGGATAGACAGGGGGTAAGTAGAGAGTACAAATTTTAAGAGGGTCAATCTACCACCATTAGATAAAAAAGAAGTGGTCCAATGTCACTTTCTTCTCCACCTCATCATAGTGGGCTTATTTTCTCCTACCTTTGATCAATAGGAAACCTAAATATTTGAGAGGGTAGGTTGAAGTAGTGAATCCAGTAAGATCTTTGATCCAGTTAATCTGAGTAGAAGGTAGCTTGGTGCTTGGCAGGAACTGACATTTGGATCTGTTGAAAGATAGTCCTAAAGCTTGTTGGAAGTAATCCAGAGTAGCCATGACCTTCTTAACAGTAGCTTTGCTCCCATTAGTAAACAATATAACATCATCTGCATATGCAAGGTGAGAGACAATACAATTAGATCTATGTAGATATCTCAGATATGGTAACTGATGCTGGGAATGGTTAATCAACCTTGACAGATAATCAAAAGATAAGATGAATATATAAGTGGAAACGGGATCACCTTGTTTTATACCTCTGGATGCAGTAAAAAAACTATGACATTCACCATTGACAAGGATGCTATAGTGAGAATTGTGGAGCCATCTCTTAAGTAAAGAGCATAAATCATCTGATAAATTCCTAGCTTTTAGGATCTAATGAGTAAAATCCCAATTGATGGTGTCATAAGCTTTAGCAATATCCAACTTAAGAATGAGATTATTCCCTCTAAAAGGTCTATCAATCTCCAGCAACAATTCTTGTGCAAATACTACATTATCTGTTACGCTTCTCCCTTGCATAAATGTAGATTGGTTGATTGAACCTAAGGCATCCAATAGAGGCTGCAATCTCGATACAATTATTTTACTGATAATTTTGGAAAAGACAATTGTTAAGCTGATAGGTCTGAAGTCCTTCCAAGTAGCTTTGGTATTCTCCTTTAAAATAAGTATTATAGTAGTAGCTATGAAGTATTTTGGTAACTCAATGCCTAGGACGAAGCTTTAAATAGCCAAGGAGAGGTCTTGCTTGATGAACTCCCAAGAATTCTGATAGATGCCAGCAGTGTAGCCATCTGGTCCAACAGTTTTGGTTGGGTCCAACAAAAAAATAGCCTTTTTGATTTCATCTTCCTCTGGAGGAGCTGATAGACAAAAGCTATCAAAGTTAGCATTCAATTTGGGTAGAATCTCAGTTTGATTCAGCTGACGGATTGAAGGACCACGATTGAAAAGCATATGGAAAAATTGAACAGCTGAGTTAGCAATGGCCTGGGTTTCTGTCAAACAATCTCCCCCTTCCCCTTTAATTTTTCTGACAGCATTTAACTTTCTCTTATAGTTGATGATTGCATGATAATACTTAGAATTTTTGTCCCCTTGTAAAAACCACTTACAAGCAGCTTTTTGCTTCATGAATTGTTATTCTATTTCAAATCATGTCATATGTTGCTGGTTTTGCCTCCACTAACTCACTATCATTAATTCTTCCATCAATATTAGCCTGCTCTAACTGATTCACTAACTCCTCAGCTAATTTAACTTTAGAGTGAAGGTTGCTAAACACCTGCCAGTTTCAATCCTGTAGCTTCTTAGCTAATCTCATCTGTAACATTTTCAACTTAATTATAGGATTGTTAACTTGATGGGGGGATAGGTTCCTACCAAGAAGATTGAGCAACTTGATATAATGTAGAATGTGTAGCCCAGATATTTAGATATCTGAATTTAGCTTTACTTTTAATACCATGAAGTGTCATCTTGATCAGTAGGGGGGAATGATCTGATCTTGCCCTAGGAAGGTGGGTAATTGTGGTGGAGGTAAAGAAATTAATCCAGGCTTGATCAGCCAGAAATCTGTCTAGTCTTTCCCAAATATTTCCTCTTTTCCAAGTGTAATCTGATCCTTCATAGCCCAGATCAAAGAGATTAACATCAGATATATTATTAGAAAATGCTGTCATTTATCTAATGTCAGGTACCCTTCCTCCTTTCTTTTCACTAGGATTGGCTATACTGTTGAAGTTTCCTCCTACAATCCACATAGATGACATATTACCACTGATCAGATGTAATGAGTTCCAAAGATCCTCTCTATCAGCTTGGTTGCACCCATCATAAATAAAAGTGGCCATACCAACCACCTGTTCAATGTGGAAGTGGATATGAAGGAGCTGGGGATGGTCTAATAAAACATTAACTTCCATTTATTTTCTACTAAAGAACTGGATTTTGTTGGAACAATTGGCTACAAAATTAAACTGAGAGATCCTATTGGTGATTCTTTTAGTGTTATGTTGAACCATGGGTTCAAGAAGAGAAAAAGCCCAAAATATGTGAATCCTATTGAGATTCACCAATCTATTAAAGGATCCAAAGGCAGCAGCCCCCCTAATATTCCAGGATAACATTCTAATCATTGGGAGCATTTTTTCCACTCCTAGTGAGTCTAGGGATGGAAGAAACAAGCTGATCAACAGAAACAGAAGGATGTTGAATAATTTTCTCAAAAGATAGATTTCTCAGCTCCAAAGGCTTCTTTTTCTTTTTGGAATGATGAACAGTCCAACCCTCAATAAATTCATTAGATACATTCTCAAAATTAACTGGATCAGAGATAGGTGAGGAGGGCAACACTATGGGTGGAGGGTATGAAGTAATTGGTGGGAGAATTGGATGAGGAGGAGATGAGGAGGATAACAAAGGAGGGTGACCTGGATCCAAAAGGGGCAATGGTGTAGCATCAATGGAAGGATCAGCTGGCAGGCATACAGATTAAGGCTCAACAGCAGTTGAAGAAGGATCAGAGGGGGGAAGATCAATGGGGGGAGAAGCCAAATTAATGTCCTTATGATCAGTAACAGTAATATCAACTTGTTCAGCAAGTGCTAGTGGGACTGAATCAGTCTGAATACCAAGGTCATTGGAGGTAGGAGGAATTACTCGACCTGAAACAAGATCTGGAACAGGTGGGGCCTCAGCAGCTGGAGGTTTTCTTCTTAGCTCTGGCTTCAATCTGTAGCATCTATCCATTGCATGACCAAACATTTTGCAGTGTACACAGTAGTAAGGCCTTTTTTCCATAACAATTGGCTGCCAGTAGCCATTATGAGCAGTCCCCAGCCACATTTCTTTCACTTCTAGAAGAGTGACATCTCTTTTAGTTAAAATTCTAGCACGTGAAGGTCTAGTAACCTCAGTGTTTGGGTCATCTACTAGCAGGGGCTTGCCCAGTGCCAGACCTATATTGTAAAGTGTATGCTTCTCATAGAATTGCAGTTGGAGTTCAGGCAGATTAAACCAAATGGGAGCAATGGGTGGTTCAAGAGATTGGTCAAACTCAAGTGACCACTTCAACAACTTCATAACTTTTCCATCAATTGTAATAACTTTCATTGAGAAGACTCTAGAATAGTCTTCTTCCATGCTTAACTGAATAATCACATGCCTTCCATCAAAAAGCCCTACTTTACAAGAGCCAATAAGTTTAAGATTTTCAAAAACTTTTCTGATGAGTTCCATTTTAGGATGGCCAAACTGAAACTTTCCAACCAAAGTGAACTTAAACTGATTAGCCAATGTGTTAATTTCATCCTCAGTGAAAAAAATTGCTGGCTTCCCATTTTTCTTGCTGATAAGCTTAATAAACAGGATAGCCGAATTAGTCAACCCATTAGCAGCATCATGAAAGCTTTGGGGGAAAACCCCTTTGCCATAAGAATGGGAAGTAGATAAAGCCACAACAGAAGCATATGATACTTTCCCCTCTAAGGGAGGGTTACTTTCCATATTAATCCCAATGGAACAGTATCCCACCAAACACAAATTCAGATAGTTGGAGCCCGGGGAGCGACCAAACCAGAAGGAAAACACCAGAGAGGAAGGTTAGAGAAGGGGAAGAAGAAAATGCCCACTTTCCAAGGTAGTAGACCAACTAGGAAGCCATCACCAAGAAGAGGGAAACCATAGCCGGAACCCTAGCAGAGCTGACACCTTAGCCGCCATTTTTATATATATACATATATATATATATATATATATATATATATATATATATATATATATGATGGCTTTTCTCGGGGCTAGGGCATTGAAGCTCTGGCACCCATGGCGATCTTAGGGCGTTTCCGGTTTCTCCGTCTTTTGGTGACATCTCTCCATCTTTCCTCTTTTCTTTTACCTCCTTTATTTCCTTCTTGTTTTTTCGCTCAAAATTTTGTGGAAGCGGGCACTAGTGGCACCAGCAATGCTCGATCTTGTTTTTTCCCGCAAGCCTTCTACGATGCTTGGGATTTTGGGGGGGGATTACACTTTTATAAGGAAGCTTGGAAGGAAAAATGGAAAGCCGACTCTTTTTCTCTCTGATAAAGAGACAAACATCCTTGCATTCTCTTGCAAACTTTTTTTTGATAGGTAAATTTCTTTACAGGCATCCTAAGCTTGACATCATCTGTAAGGCTTTTGATGATCTGAGGCTGTCTGGTAGCTGGAAAATCGGTCTTCTTAATGGCAAGCATGTATTAATTCAGGTCACAAATGATATTGATTATACTATTGTCTTTGCTCGTAAGGTTATGAAGATTAAAAATCATTTCATGAAACTTCTTAAATGGTCGGTGGACTTTGATCCTAAAGCCGAACCCCCCATGATTTTTGTTTCTATTAACTTCCCGCATTAAAATCTCATTTATTCAACTATGAAACTCTCTACTCACTGGCCAAAGGTTTTAGTAAACCATTAAGGGTTGATAATCCCACACTGGATCTTTCTAGACCTTTGGATGTCTGCGTACTTGTTGAAAGAGATGTTACACAACCCTACCCGAATGAGATCTGGATTGGCACTATTCACAAAGGTTATTGGCAACCTGTTGTTATGGGTACCCATCCCTCTTATTGCTCCCATAGTTTCATGTTTGGCCATCAACCTACAGAATGTTATCATCTTCATCCCCACTTAAAGCTAGTTTCCCAGCAACGCAGGTAAATCCTCATCCTCCTATCCCCTTAAATCCCACCCCCACCATTCCAGCTGCCTGCACGGAACTACTCTTAACACTTAACCTTGTGTTACTCATGAGCCTGAAATTCCAATTATCCCTTCCACTACTGTAGAGGAGCATACCATTTTGGTTGTTGAAGATATTCCTATTTCTAGATCCAATGCAAGCTGTTTACAACACCCTGTTACTAAATTTTCTAGCTCCCATCTTACTATTGATTCCATCAACATTTTCCCCATGTTCTCTTCCCATATCCCTTCTAGTGGCCCTGCCTCAATGGTTAATTTTCTTAGTAATTCCATCCAAGCTGCAACTTCTGTGTTATTGTAGGAATGGCAAATTCAAAAGCCAAGTAGAAATAAAGGAAGGAAAAAATCTATTGATGCTATTTATCAATCTGAGTTACCTCTTTGGCAAAATACCAATTCAGTTGAGGTTATTTTTCATTCTGATGGAGAAAATTCTCACCCCAGTTCTCAGGCCACTAGAAGGGGTGGCCTAAGAAACAATGTTTAATATCCTTGTGTGGAATATTATGGGAGTGGCGGACCCTAGCTCCCTTAATAGATTAAAGCAACTCTGTAGGGTCCAAGAACCAGGCATTTTTGCTATTTTGGAACCTTTGGTTTCAGTTAAAAGGGCCAGTTAAAAGAGTTAAAAAAGTATGCACATTATTGCAATAATAACAACAAAATATGGACATTTTGGCAGTGGAATATTCAGTTAGATATTATTGAGAATGACATGCAATTTGTCCTAACTCACTTTCATTTTGAAGACTTCCATGGCTCGGTCACTTTTGTTTATGCCAGCTCCTTTTTACAGGCGAAGCTTTTATTGTGGCAGAAGCTATCCCAGATGGGTTCCATCATCAGTGGTAATTGGCTTGTAGGTGTAGATTTTAATATGCTCATGTCTCCTTTAGAAAAAAGGGGAGGTTCTAAGGCTTATTCTGCACTCATCACTCGGTTCTGTGACCATTTAAATGATGCTGGCCTTTTTGACATGGGTTACTCCATCTCCTCATACACTTGGCGAAGAGGTACACTTATGCATAGACTGGACAGGTTCTTAGGGAATACCTCTCTTATGAATTATTACAATATTACCATGGTGCAACAACTTAATTTTGCTGCTTCAGACTACAACCCTATTCTACTCACTTTAGCTTTTCATCCTAAGCCATTTACTTATCATTTTAAATTCTTGAATGTTTGTACTTCTCATCCTTCTTTCTTGAGTATTATTCAACAGGCTTGGAGAACTGAAGTTACAGGTCCTCCTTGGTTTATCCTATGAACTTTGCATAAAAAAATTGCTATTGTCTTGAAAAAGTGGAATTGGAATGTTTTTGGAAATGTTCACACCCGAGTTCTAGATGCACAACATAAGGTGGATGATCTTGAATCCCAGATAATTGGTAATGCTTCTTTTATTCAGGAGTAGCTCTTGCTCATAAAAACCTCCTGGAGGCCATAAATATTGAAGAGGAGTTTTTGATGCAAAGGCTAATGAAGTTCACTTTATCAATGGTGATAGAAATACAAAATACTTCCATGCCACCCTCAAGCATAGAAGAAACTCCAATGCTATAATTAAAAATGTTTTTGATAATGGAGGTATTCTTACTGCTATGGAAAGTATTGGAAATAGTGCTGTGGATTATTTCTCTAATCTTTTCGCTGAAAACTTGCCTTTTTCTCCTGTTGATCCTGATCTTCTTGTGGATGAGAAAGATTATGTTGCCTCTCTTTCACTTTCTGACCCCCCCCCACTGAACAGGAAATTTTTTATGCCCTTAAAGGAATTCATTCCAATAAAGCTCTTGGCCCAGACGGTTTCACTTCTGCTTTCTACATTTCTTGTGGGATTAATCAAGCATAATGTTATCCTTGCCATTCGTAGCTTTTTCCTGGGGGAGGACCCTGGTAAATACTTTATTGTGGCCACTATTGTTTTAATCCCTAAAACTAATGAAAACCCCATTGGAAGAACTTCAAACCTATTTCCCTAACCACTGTAATCTCTAAAATCATCAGCAAGCTGCTAGTTTCTCGTCTTCAACCCCACCATGCCACTTTAATTTCCCCACAGTAGTCAGCTTTTGTTCAGAGAAGGGAAATCACAGATAATATTTTGCTTGCACAAGAAATTATTGAGGAGCTTGACAGGAAGTGTAGGGGTGGTAACTTGGTCCTTAAGCTCGATTTAAAAAGGGTTTTTGATACCATCAATTGGTATTTCATTATCAATGTTCTTATCGCTCGAGGTTTCAATGCTTCCTTTTGCAATCTTATTCAGAGATGGCTTACACAGAATCATTATAGTGTGCTTGTGACGGGAAATCATATGGTTTCTTTTCGGCTCTCAGAGGCATTAAGAAGGGAGATCCTCTCTCACCTACTATTTTCATTATTGCGTTTAATTACTTATCTAGATTACTTAACACTTCACAAATTAACCACCCACACACCCTCTTTTCACATAAGGCTAAATTAATGGTTAGACGCCTAGAATATGTTGATGATGTTGTCATTTTTGTTAATGCTTCTAAGAGTTCCATCAAAAATCTTATGGAGGTTTTGGATGGATTTCAAGGGTGCTCGTGTCTGGCCTTTAATAATGAGAAATGCCACTTTTACTATGGAAAGCCTGTTAAAAGTTCCTTGATTTCTTGGGCGGACACTTACACTGGCTATCACCATAGATCCCTACCACTGAAATATCTTGGTGTCAATTTTCTTAGAGGATGGATTAAGCAAACACAGAATGATGGTGTCATTGATAAGATTAAAAACAAAATTCATGATTGGAGAAATGTTTTCCTTTCTAATGGGGGAAGGCTATCCCTTCTCTCCTCTTTGCTTCAAAGTATCCCTGTATATGCTCTACAGGTTTTTAATCCTAAGAAGAGTACCTTAAAGTTCTTGAAAGGTTGTTTAACAAATTCTTTAGTGTGGTGGAGGTGAAGAGAAGTTTTGGCTTTCTTGGGATAATTTTTGTAATCCAAAAGAAAGCTGGGGGTCTTGGCTCTAAAGCCCTTAATCATGTTGTGGAGGTGAACATGTGTAAACTCTGGTATAAATTCATGCTTGGGAACTCACTTTGGTCAACTTGTATGCATCATAAATATTGCTCTTTCTCACATCCCTCTACTGTGGTTTGAAAGGTGGGTGAATCAAAAATTTGGAATGCATTTCTTAGAGCTAGAGAAACTGCAAATAAATTTATATTTTGGGAGCTGGGGATTGGCAAGATCTCTTTTTGGTATGATGATTGGGGTCTCTCTGATTTATTGCATCACCCACACTCCTTACTTACCTCCCAACTAATTGTTTCTGATTGCTGCAATCAGTTTTCTTGGGACATTCATAAGCTGAACACTTTAGTGGGAGAGCAATTAGCATCTAGAATTGCAACCATTCCTATTAACCCAAATCAAAGAGACTCCCCTATCTGGAAAAAATTTGTCTGCCAAACTATTTTTAAGATGATTTACGCTAAGCTACATACTTTCTTGGATTGGCTTTGGGGATTCTGGATATGGCATAAAATATTTTCCCCTTCCATGTCATTGTTTCTATAGTGTTACTTCTCATCCTTACTCCCACTTAATGATATTTTAGAGTTAAGGGATTGATATTAGCCTCAATATGTCACCTCTGCAAAAAGGTAGAGGAGTGTTATACGCATTTTTTTAATGTGATTTTGCTTTAGTTGTTTAGAACTTCTTTGGGTCATCAATTGGTATTTCCTAGACTCAAAGAGGCTCATTGATGAAGTAGTTATGGTCTTGGAAAAATGCATGTGAAGGGCAAGCTTGTTGACCTCATTTTTGATGAGGTCTCTTCTTTTCTCACTCCTTAGTACTTAGGATCTAGCCTTAGGCTTTTCCTTTGACTAATCTTAGAGGACTAGAAATGGAACCCACCATTTAGAAATTCAAACACCTCTTAACTCCCCGCAAACCCCACAAGCTTGATTGTAGACCCCTAATCACCTAGAGGGTTGAAATCAAATGTGGAGGTTTAAAGGATGAGTTCCTTATGTGACTTTTCGGCCTTAGGAATACCCCAGGCGGCCCGGTCCGGTGAGGGTCGACTTGCACATACACTACACTCTCACACACATTCCAAGTCCTAAAACCACACTCTCACCCAACTTGACCTCCGGACTCATGTAGGTAATTCATATGGATGGTCCTTAACCCCTAAGCCCCTGGCTAAGAGGGTTAGGAACAACATAGTGAATGCCTCAAATGAGTCCTCTCATGGCTCATACGGGCTTAATATGGCTTCATGGCTCAACCAAAATGATTCCATTTCAATCACACTTAATCAATCTTCTTTTTTTCAAAATTTCAGTTTTTGACACCCGGGGCCCCGGACCCACCAAACCTACCAAATACCCTTGAAATGACCCAAAATTTGCAAAATTGCCTAAATTACCCAAGATCCCTCAAAATCAATCCTAAACACTTCCCACCATTCAAATTGACCATCTTTGGCCAAAAATACCAAAATTTCCAAAAATACCCCTAAACCCCCCCAAAATTACCAAAATACCCTTTTACCCCAAAAATCCAAAACTTCAGAAAATACCCAAAAAATTCCAAAAAATCCCAAATATTTCCAATTTCATTTTGTTCAACTACACCAAGGGCCAATTTTTCCAATTTACCCCACTTTTACCAAAACCCCCAATTTGACCCATTTTTAACCCAAATGAACCCAATGTCAAACCAAACCACCTCAATTGACATAAATTCTGGTCCAATTCAATTCTAAACTTCAATTCAATATCCTTGACATCAATTTAGACCAAATACAAGTCCAATTTGATTGACATTTGAGCTCAATTTCAATTTGAAGCCTAAGGCCCAATTTTGGCCCATGACCTAAACCTAGCGCAAACCAACCCAATTCAACTCCAATTTGCCCCAAATTTTTTCTAAGGCCTTCCTAACACTCCCATAAACAAAACACTAACTTGATTTGCCCAAAATTTGAATCTAAACTCCACCCAAACCTAACCCAAATCCAAAATCCCTTAAATTGACCTAAGCTCAAACCTAACCCAAATGGGCCCAAATCCCAAAATCAAAGCCCAACCAAAGTTGGAAACTCTTTGTGAAAATCCCATAAACATTTCTCAACATTAATTTTACATCAAATCCAAATTTAGTCCAACCTTAAACCAAGTTAGCCCAATTTGAACCACTTTGGCCCCTTTACTAAAAGACCCACATTAAACCCAATTCAATTCAAAATCACTTCAAAATTGTTCCAAATCACTCATGACACATCCCTAAACTAAACCCAAAATTTTTTTGGCATGGTCCATCACAAAACATTCATCCAAAAGCCCATTTTAAAATCTAAAAGCCCACTTCCATAAAGCCTTTAAAAGCCCATTTTCACCAAAATTCAAAGAGCCCAAAATCTATTCCAAAGCCCCATGAGATTTCCTCTCATCATCCCTTTGATTTAAATCATTCCCTAAGTTTCAAACTCATCATCAAATTATCCTAAATTAAGCCTCATGCCAATTTCCCCTAAATTCAACAAAAATCCCAAAATTCATTTCCATGTAAATGAGCTAAGCCATCCCTAAGCCAAATGGAGTCCTTGGAGCCATGCACAAGCCACATGAAAGCCATGAGAGCTTTGACTTATCACCACTCCCTAAATGGAAAAAGGAGGAAACCCTTTTATGATTCCCTTAGGAGTGATTAAACACTCCCATGTATCCCCTAATCTTGCTTAAGCCCTAACCGGTCTTAGGATTTCGAGGTAGTTTGCTTAGTGCAACATAAATCCTCAACTTTTCGTTAGGCATTTGTATAATCATGTTATGCAAATTAAGCCCTAACCGGTCTTAGGACTCCGAGGTAGTCGTTTGATACTACATAAACCCTCACATCTTCGAGGTTATTTGTATGATCATGTCATACAAATATAAGTCCTAATTAATTAAAATTGACAGTATTGCAACATTAAATAAATCCTCAAATTGAAGCCAAACAATAGGATAGTTTGGGAAGTTGCCAAGGTTTCTTCTTGGATCCTCAGCTTCTCCCACTTCTCTTCCTTTGGACTCCTAAAAATAACTGTTCCAAATTTGATCCACTCCCAATTGAAATTTCCTAAAATTCAATCCTTTGAAAATCTTAAACTTTGAAATTCTTGAGAGCAAAACCACTGATCATTATCGAGAGTTTTCTTAAATGATTCCCGTCATTTAAGATGTAATTAACTATAGGGGCTTGCCCTTATAGGGAACTTTAAGAACCCAGGTAATATAAACCCTGTTTAATTTCTTTATATTAAACAGGGGAAATTGTCGGCTTATAAAGTTGGTTCGCAGACCAAACGGATTTCACAAATCTTCTAGTTTATTTAATCGAGCCCCATCATAAAGCAGTGTGTCTATTCTTCGGGATAGATACACGGTTTGTGATGCGGTGCTCGTTTATATAAACTATTTGGGATGTGAGATCGGTTTGATTTCATATCTTAAAATTTTCGAACTTAAAATTATTTTCAAAATCAAATACTAATTTTTAAATTATATATATATTTAAATTAAATTTAAAATTTAAAATTCGCCGACAACTTCTGTAGGCGACCCCTTTTAAAAACACTTAACCTAAAAATATGCCGACAAGGCTCTGCTTTCTTTCCCTCTGGTTATTCTGTGGTTTCTTTGGGCGGCAAGAAACTGTCATAATTATGACACTGTTACTGTTTCTGTTTCTTTTTGTCTTACTACTACTTACATACTGGCTTACTACTATAAACCGTCTAAATACTATCCCACTACTCCCACTTTTAAACCTGTTAAGGTGCCTATTTTGGTTCATTGGAGACCTCCTCCCATAGGTTGGGTTAAAGCTAAAGTCGATGGGAGCTGGAAAAATACTAAGGCTGTTGTGGGTGGCTTGTTTAGAGACCATAGGGGAAAACTTTTGTACTTCTTTTCTTCCCCTATCTCTGCTCACACCCCCCCTTACTGTTGAATGCTGGGTTGTTTTCTTGGCATTAAAAACTACACTTTCACTCAATTTTCTATCTCTTTATATGGAAACTGATTCTATGCATTTACTTGAGATCCTCACTGTTTGTTCTACTCCTCATTGGGATCTTATTTACTTAATTAACAGGATAAGAAATTTGATCTCCTTGAACCATCTTACAGTTGAGTGGAGTTTCATACACAGAAAGGACAATTCCCCAGCTAACTGGCTTGCGAGTTTTGCTCAGGAGGAACCCTTGGTGGGAATAGACCCACCTCCTCTCCTTTCCCTGCTACTTATTGGAGATCGTATTGATTTGCCTTATATGAGATGATAATCTATCTTTATGATATTTAAGATCCTGATTTTCTGGTTAATTGTATTTGTCACTACTTGAGGGAGCAATACAACTTCTTTCCTCATGCGGTTTTTCTACCTTCGGCTGGACTAAAATGCAGTGTAGTGCCAGGACAAACATTTGCTATGGTCACCGCTGATTTCAACATTCTTCCTGTTTGCTCTATTAGTTTTGGATTTTACATGTAATTTTTGGGATATATTTATTTATGTTGGTATACAGATTTTTTGGTTACATGTACCTTTGGAGGTTTTTTCTTTGCGTGGAGTTGCTAATGAGGATAGGGGAACCTCAAGGGCACATTTTGTTTTTTTAGTGAGGATCCTTTTTTCTCTCCCAATTTTGTAACCTTTGCTTATATTAACACGTAGGGAGCAGTGAGATGTGTGTGTGTGTGTGTATATATGTATATATATATATATATATATATATATATATATATATATATATATATATATATATATATATATATATATATATATATATATATATATATATATATATATATATGTATATATGTGTGTGTGTGTGTGTGTGTGTGTGTAGATATAGATAGATATATTTATAGATAAGATCTTGTTGAGCTAAAATGGTCCATTATAAATATAAAAGTTGTGATAT
Organism: Papilionanthe hookeriana x Papilionanthe teres; assembly: GCA_022702705.1. Lineage (NCBI taxonomy): Eukaryota > Viridiplantae > Streptophyta > Magnoliopsida > Asparagales > Orchidaceae > Papilionanthe > Papilionanthe hookeriana x Papilionanthe teres. Next base: position 10,706,945 of record CM040427.1, read on the forward strand.
ATATATAAATACAAAACTTATTAAAAAAAAAGCTATGAGTGTGATATGAGCCCATAGGCCTCGGCCAACTTAATCAATCAACTAATGGCAACATGTAAAGAATCTAGCTCAGAAAGCAACTATCATTTTTATATTAAAAAATATTAGATCTGGCTGGATCATCGCAGAAATGAAAAAATTCGATCAAATTTTCTTAATAAAATTTATAGTTACATGGTTATAATTTTATTAATCATATTGTTTTATTTTATGTAATGTGATAAGCTATTTTTTCTTTTAATAAAAAAAAATTTCATGATACTTGAAATAAAGATATAAAGAAAATTAACAATTTAGAAAATTATAACAAAATTTTTAGAAGATACAAATAAATTCGTAAGTATTTTAAATAAAATCATGACCATAAATGAGGATTAATATAACTATAAAAAAATTTCAGAGCAAAAATAAATTTAATGCCTATAAAACTATATGAAAGCACTAAAAAAACTATCAAAACATATGCAGGGTATATGAAAGATAAAATTAAATTAACAAGACGATACAAAATAATAACAAAAGCAGGTTCCATCGTGTAGGGCAGACTATCACATGATCTTATCGACATGTGCAGCAAATTTATTGTATCTTTATGCAAACCTCCTATCTGGACATTTTAATAGAATTTCTTTGTGCAAAATTAAAGAGTGTTTCTTTCAACTCAAATTTAAGAATATTTAATTTTGCTTGAATTAAAATTGAAATTGGTTATAATGGTTCTATTTTGAAATGAATTTGGGTCAAATTAAACACAATAATTCTAACTTCAAGAAAGTTTATGCCCTTCAAGAAATATAAATCAGTTATGTATGTTTGTGCGCATGTTTGTAATATGATAATTTATAATCGAACAAATGAACAAGTTACACTAAACTCAAAATATATATTAGGCCGTGCAACTTGGCATAATACTTAATCACCCATGTATCACTGTTGTATTATTGGTAAACTGAGTCTAGAATCATTCGACAGCACCAAATATAGGTTTACTCAGCAAATACATATATCTTACGAATTCCATATTTTTATTTATAATCATTATAGCAATATAAGAATTCTTCACCCTTAACGGATTTTGTATTTATAATTTAATCCAAAATTTAAAGTTTAAATCCTATATTCTAAAATAAAATTAGTCATATGCGTGTCCAACAAACCGTCATATTATGTATATATATATATATATATATATATATATATATATATATATATATATATATATATATATAATAATAAAATTTTAACATATACATACATACATACATATATATACATACATATATATATATATATATGTGTGTGTATTTATGTATATATATTCATGCATATGTAAAAAGTTATAAACAGAAAATTTAAATTTAAATATTAGATATGTAAATGCAAAGAAACTGTTTGGAACAAAAAAAGGTTCCTGCATACTGGCAAACGTGAGCTGCATGGAAGACGAATAATGGTAGATTCAGATGTCAACAGAGGACTAAGATTGACAAATAACGACACCAATTGGACACATAAACAAAAATGTGATTTAGAATTGCATTTTAATATTGTTATTTAGACGGATCGAAGTGTGATAGTGGTGCTTAATGTTTAATAAGAGTTCTCAGAGTTGAATATTATTGAAAAGCATTGCAGAGAAGTCCGGCTGTTCGCAGAAACTGTTTTCAGTTCGGGAGCTGTTGGTAAGAGTTGTACAACGCCAACTAAAATTACGTTAACATTTAGCTGCATAAAGAGAATTCAGTGAAATTTGCCACCGATTATATTGTCAAATGTACTTTCAACTTTATGGTCTTTCCATATTTATATCTCTTGAATTAAAACAGCGAAAAAAAATAGCTTCAATTATTTAAAGTACATTTGATTTGAAAATAATGTATTTGATTTGAAAAAAAAGTATTTAAAGTACATATTTATGTTTCATAATTTTCATTAATTATGATGCATTCATTTTTCTACAGAACCAAATGACCTCGAAATAAAAATGAAAAGCAGCTTGTAAAGCATGGGTGCGCACTTGAAATGTATCCTCATTCCCATTATATATGTTGAAATGGATGTGAAGAGATATGTCACAAATTTCATTTAAGAATATTTGTAGTGCAAAATATTTTTAATTATTGTAAAATATGAAAGAAAATATATGATAATGACATGAAATGCAAATGATCATGACAACATGTTCTAGGCTAAGAAAAAAAAATAAAGAACATTGTTAATAATGCGTGTAGCATATTAAGTGGTTCTAAATTATTAAAAATGGGATTTATAAATAATAGAATCCCATCAAAGCTTACATCAATTGAACCAACGTTCTTACAAAAGAATAATATAAAAAATGATGATGGGTGATACAGAAAAAAGAAGCATTTCTAATGATTTAAGTTGTAAGAAATTGAGAATGATCCTAAGAACGTTATCAAACAATACATTAGTCATGATAGACTAATTAAAAAGTGACAAAGCTATTTCATTAAAGAATAATGTTAAGATTTGGAAGGGGTGATGAAACCCTAACAACATAGTAGCATGTAAGGGACATTAAACCAAAACAAACCAAATGATGAACCTCCATCATCAACCAACCTAGATAAATTAGGAGTCTTGTTATATTCAAGATGGGACGTGTGTTTAACTGAAGAAAAAGATATCATGAAAATATTTCGCCTAGAAGATCAACTAAAGAAAATGATTTATATTTCATAAGTGAGGACCCTAATTAATATCAACTACTATTTTAAGGACCATTTTTTACTAATTTCTCGAGATTAGCTATGACTTATTATAGGTGCATAATAGTTTAGACGACCTAGTGCAAAAAACAGTTGTTATGAAGACTTTGAACCACAAAAAAATAGAGAGTTAGAGGATAAAAAAAAAATCTAAAGTACGTCCATTATAATCTTTCATTGAAAAAAGCATGATTTAAAATTAAATTGCTTCTGAGCTAAGAACCAAAGATTATTTTAAAATACATATTGGGAGTTCCAATGAGGTAAGTTTAAGTAAATTCCATAAAGGAAATTAAAAGATCATAAATTAGCTGGGCTTGAAAGGAAGGATATGAAAATTTACTAGTGTTGAGCAAGTTGTGGTTGGGGAATGGTGGAGGTGAAATTTTAGCTTCATAGAGAAGAGGCTCTATTTTAATCTCCTTAGATCAACTAACTAAACAAAACAAAAGGTTCATAATAAGTAAGGTAGATTCCATCTTGCTGCAATGCAGTTGTACGTTAAGCTTGACAAAAAAGATGAAAGACCTTATTTTGATGCTCTTCAATCTTTTGAATACAATCATTTAGGGATGGACCTTGTGTTAAATTTTTATTTGTGGCTCACATTTATTTTAACTACTTATCATATTTATTTTAATAACTTATGTCATTTATTTTATAACTCGTGATAACATAAGTTCTTTATTTTCTTAACACATAACTTACGTTATAAAAAATGTTAACTTAAATTATTTACATTTATAATTCATGATAACTTAAGTTATTTATTTTCTTGACTCATAACTTATGTTATAATCTATTATAACTTAAGTTATATATTTTTATAACTCATGATAACTTAAGTTATTTATTTTCTTAACTCATAGCTTATGTCATAATAAATGATAACTTAAGTTAATCATTTTTATAACTCATGAAAACTTATGTTATTTAGTTAATAACTTAGGTCATAACTTAAAATAACTTATGATATTTATCTTTTTAACATGTAACACATAAAATGACTAAAGGTTACTAATCTATGTTATTGATTTTAATAATAAAATTAAATAATTTATTAAATTATAAATCCTATTGGTTAGTAACCCCCTTGATTGATGGTGGTTGAATAGTGCATAATTCAGAGAATGTGTCCTCTCTCTTCTTAGCACACCCCGTGCATTTCTCTCAATCAAAAAGTACATAACGTTTCAAGGGATTAGAGAGAGAAACACAATCTCTTCAAGATCAAAAAATTTTTTAGATCAAATTTGATCATCATGAATACAAGTATATGTTACTTTATTATGGATATGTTAAAATCATGAATTTAAAAGATCTTGGCTATTTTGTATTTCTAGAATTTGAGTCTTAAAGTTCAAACATGATTTTTAACATATGGTATCAGTACCTTGATTACTAAATTTATGATTTTTCATATAATTTTATTTAAGTTAATTGTATTAAATTTCCGTTGTGAAGTAGATTTTAATTAGATAACCAAAGTAAATTGATGTGATTGAAATTATTACTTATTTGATGTCGATGTTATGTTTAATTTGTTAGTAAGCAAAGTGACAAAATTAGTTAGTTTAGAAGACATCAAATTAATTAAATTCAATTACTCACGAGTAAGCGATTCTTGTTACAAAATAATTTAACATTTTATTACAAAGTTATTTAAATTCATTTATTATAAAATATTTATGGATCCCCCAAAAGTTGATCATTTAATTTAAAGTCTTTGATTATAATACTAGTCTATTTATATGCTTAATTAATATATGTTTATATATCCAATGATAATAGACATGTCTAATTTGAGTATAAACAGTTACCAATTATATTAAATTAAAGTCAAGCATCAATTATGTTTATTATCATATATTGTTATATCACCCAAAGGAGATTATAATGCATTATAATTTTTATAATTATTATCTTAATCTGATTTTATATGAATATCTATATAAGTTTAACGTTTGAAGCATTAATGTACGGACATATTTTATATATTTTCAGTAACTGCTCTTGTTTTTCTTCATTTGCAAGCAACATCTGTTCAAACTTTCAATGGGCTTAATTTCTCTGAATGGCATGAGCAAGTCCAGTTTCACCTTGGTATTCTGGATCATGATTTGGCACTCACAACTGAGAAACTCTCTAATCTTGATGATTCTAGTAATGCTGAGCAAATATTTTTCTATAAAGCTTTGGAAAATCGAACAGATTGAGCTTAAAGTTTCTGCGAATGGCTGTAGCAAAGAACATAAAGTGTACATTTTCAAACACTAAAAGTGCTAAGGAATTTATGAAATTTGTTGAGAATTGTTCTCAGTGTGACTCTGCTGATAAGTCTTATGCTGAGACACCATTGAGTACGTTAACCAACATGAATATTAATGGTTCTCGTACTATACATGAGTATTTCATAGAAATGTAGAACATATCAATAAGACTTAAGAACATGGGAATGGAAGTGAATGAAAATTTCCTTGTGCAATTTATCATTAACTCTTTGCCTTCTGAGTATGGTCCATTTCACATGAACTACAACACTTTAAAAGATAAGTGGAATGTGATTGAACTACAATATATGCTCATTCAAGAGAAAGCAAGGCTTAAGAAAGGAGAAAATCACTCCATTAATCTCATGGGTCACAAAAGGAGAGCTGTAAAGAAACCTGGAAAGAATAATGAAAAGGGCAAAAGGACCACTAAATATTAATGTGTTGTCTGCCCCAATTAACAAAGAGGAACATAAAAGAATTAAATGTCACTTTTGTAGAAATCCTGGACACTATCAAAATGAGTGTCAAAAGCACAAAGACTGGTCGAAAAGAAAGGTAATCCTCGTGCTTCTGTATGTTTCAAATCAATTTTAGCATGAGTTTCTTATAATACCTAGTGGATTGATTCTGGATGTTCCAATCATTTTTCTAATACGATGCAAGGATTCCTTACAACCCAAATCATAAACCTAAATGAAAAGTTTGTCTTCATGGGAAACTAAGTTAAAGTATCAATTGAATATATTGGAACATATCAGTTGATATTAGATACTGGACATCTTTTAGACCTTTTTCAAACACTATATGTCCCTTCTGTTTTCGTAATTTGATTTCATTTTCTAAACTTGATTGTTTTGGATACTCCTTAAATTTGAAAATGGTTGTTTCAGTTTGTTTGAACAAAATCATCTCATAGGTTCTATTATTCTTTGTGATAACCTATATAAGCTTAAACTTGATAACCTCTTTGCTGAGACTTTGATGACTTTGCATCATAATATTTGTATTAAACAAGGTTTTATGAATAAAAATTCAGCTTATTTGTGGGTTTGGGTTAGATATCCAAAAAAGAATTGTATAATTAGTAAAAAAAAGAAATCCTTAATGAATTAGATTTTACTGATCTTAGCATCTGTGTGAATTGTATTAAAGGAAAGCACACAAATCACACACTTAAGAAAGTCGCAAAGAGAATCACACAACACCTTGAAATTATACACACTGATATATGTGAACCTTTTGATGTTCCATCTATTGGCTTAGAGAAATATTTTTTCACTTTTGTTGATAATTTTTCACATTATAGGTATGTCTACTTATTGCATCTAAAATCTCCAAGTTATAGATGTCCTAAAGTTGTATATAACTATGGTTGAAAAACAATTAAACATAAAAGTGAAAATTATCAGGTTTGATAGAGGCGATGAATATTATTGAAGTTGCAATCAATCTGAATAATGTCCAGGTCCATTTTCTAAATTCCTTCAAACTAATGACATATGTGCTCATTACACCATGCAAGAAACACCACAATAAAATGGTGTTGGAGAAAGACAAGACCGTAGTCCAATGGAAATGTTTAGGAGTATGATGAGTAATTTTTCTTTACCCTCATCATAGTGGATGCATGCTGATATACCTAAAATATATAGTATTTTTAAGTACATTTTTATACTTATTTTTGATGATATCGCACTTTAATGGAAGGTATTTTTATGTTTTTCTTGCAGATATGATTAAAATGAGCAATTATGATAAAAGGAGCAATAAAGGATCAAATTTGGAGCAAAATTTGAAAGGTGCGAAAAATTGGCCTCTGGCACCTAGCGTCGGGCCATTAGCGCATACGCGCCATAGTTAAAGTGACGAATTAATTTTATTTTGGCACAAATTTGAAGGGGTTTTTGAAGCATCCTTTTGTTTAAACTTCACTAACTTCACATCAGTGCCAATACTCATTTAAAATTTAAAAGATGGATGCATTCTTTATGGATACATTGAATCTGGACACATTTTGAAGAGACACCAAGGGAAACTTTTGGAAAATTTTAAAATAAAGACTTGTAGATCAGAAAATGGGTTTTTTTAGGGTGCAATTAGTGTTAAGAGTCAAGTTTATGTTAGTGAGTTGTTAAGAGTACACTTTTTCACTTCACCACTTTTATTATCACTTGTATCTAGTTTTTATTAAGAGTAGAATAGAGATTTGGAGTCAACAGAGTTGGGCGATAACCTTTATTGTGTCTTGTAAGTGGGAAGTCAAAGTTTCAAAGGAATTTCAAGAGTCTTATGGAGAGGATTTTTAGATAAGTGTTTAACTTTGTTTTATATTTGGTTTTAAAGTAAAATTTTATTGCATTTTCACTATGATTTTTACTTTCAAATCAAGTTGTGATTGTGTTTTCTCCATGGATTCTGAGTAGTTTTCGTTATCTTATTCCTTTTAAATGATGAAGTAATTAAATTATGGAAGGAAATTTGTGTGAAGTATAGGATTTCAATGTTGGAAGAAGTTGTGATGATTCACTACCTTGCACTTATTTTACTTCTTAATTTGGCCAATTAAGATGTTAAAATTTGTTGGGAGATTATGTATGATCTATTGCAATATTGTCTCAATCAACAATTGGAAAAAATAACATGCAATTGTATGGATGATAATTGTAGTCCTTATAAATGGGTGCAAATAAATAGGAAGATTTGCTTATAATGGGGATTAAAATTAGAGGACTTTAGTGTGACAGGCTAAAGCCCCATAATTTGGTTTGATGTGAAAAAAGTTTTATGACATGTTAGCCCCCAGGTGAAGGGAATCGAGGGAACTCTAGAGCGAGAGCTAGTATCTTCCCTGCCTAACCCATCTGCAAGAATTCAAATCATCAAATTAACCAATGTTCTTTATAGAACCAAGTAAATGTAAAGAATATAATTGCTTCTATTTAGCACAACACATTTTAGATACTTCCACAACAAAATTTCATAATTATTACTGATTCATTGAATGAGGAAAAAGATATTTTATTCTAATTTGCTTTCATAGTAGTTTAAAGTTTTGTTAACTTTGGTTTTTTGCTTTACTTTTTATTCAGAAAATACCAAAAATAAATTTGAAAACTTTATATTTTAAAGTATACTTTACAAAATCATTTTAAAAAGTAAAAAGTTATTTTTTCTTATTTCTTTAATATTTTATTCATTTCCCTTTGGGTTCGATATCTCAGGGCTTAATCAAAAAGTCTTATATTACTTGATATAGGATATGTATACTTGTGTAGTATCCCATATTAAAATAACTAAAATATATTTCTTATCTGCTTCAGTCAAGTTTTTTGGCACCATTGCAAAGAAAGAGATAATATCATTTAAAAGAAATATAAAGTGAAAATAGTAAGCATAAATATTTGGGGATCAAGTTTTTGGTGTCGTTGCCGGGGAAAGAGATAATATCATTAAAAAAAAATATAAAGTGGAAATCATAAGCATAAATATTTGGGGATCAAGTTTTTGGCGCCGTTGCTGGGGAAATTAATTAAAATTTCATTTAAAGGAAATTTAAGAAAAAATATGTTTTTACTGTTCATTGTTTTAATTAGTGTGTTTTATTTCATTTTATTAATTTTATATGCGTAGATGAGGTTCTGAAAGACTTGTGCCTTAAGATTCTGAATTAGAGAGAACTATCAGAAAAGTTAAAAAATTAAAAATTTAGAAAAAGATAAAACTATTCAAGAAATGGCAAATCAAGATCATTAAAATGTTGAAATCCATCAAGAATTTAGACCTTTAAGAGATTATGCTAACCCTACAGTGGATGAACTTTAAGGTAGTATTCAACACCCTACTGTAGTTGTTAATTCATTTGAACTTAAACCTGTTATTATTTAAATGATATCTAATAATCAGTTTGGGGGAGCACCAACTGAAGATCCTATTTTACATCTTGCAATTTTTTTAGAATTATGCACTATTTTAAGTATGATGGTGTTTCAGATGATGCTATTAGCCTTAGACTTTTTCCTTTTTCATTGAGGGATAAAGCTAAGATTTGGTTAAATTCGTTAGCACCTGGATCTATCATAACTTGGAGTGATTTAGCACAAAAATTCCTTGCTAAATATTTTCCACCATCAAAGACTGTGAAGCATAGAAATGATATCACATCTTTTTGTCAATTTGAAGGGGAATCTATATATGAAGCATGAGAACGTTTTAAAGATCTTCTAAGAATGTGCCCACATCATTCGATACTAGATTGGTTAATAATTTAAACCTTTTACTATGGATTAGTTAGATCACTTAGATCTATTATCGATGTCGCTGCTGGTGGTTCATTGATGTTTAAACGGTTTTTAGATGCTTATGCTCAATGGCCTTCTGAAAGGTTAAATCTTAAAGGGTAGCCAACATTCATGAAAATGATGCTTTTGTAATGCTATTAAATCAAGTTGTTGCAATTTCAAGGAAGATAGACCAATGTGGGATGAATTTTTCCCAGCCAATATCCATGATTGAAGAAAATTCATTAGGCCAAATGGTTGATTCTCAAAGTTTACCAGAAACTTTGAATGCCATAAGTAAGGCTAATAACCCATATTCCAATTATTATAACCAGGTTGGAAAAACCATCCAGATTTTAACTAGAATACCAATAATTAGGGTGGTAGTAATCAACAATGGGGGAACAACCAAGTAAACCCATTAGGAAACTGGAACAACCAAGGGAATAATATTAATTATAAACCAACCTATCCTCTAGGTTTAACAATACTTCACAATTTATGGAGAAGAAGTTATCTATTGAAGAAGTGGTGTTACAAATGAAAAATTAATTATAAAGTTAATGAGCTACAATTAGAAATATTGAGAATCAATTGGGACAAATTGTCAATTCATTAAGTAATAGATCCCAAGGTACGCTACCTAGTAATACTGAAGTAAATCCATGAGACAAGATTAAAGAGCAAGTACAAGCTATTCATTTGAGAAGTGGAAGAGAGTTGGAAGGTAGAGTTCAAAATGATACTGAACTAAAGAAAGAAGAAACTGAAAAACCGATAGAGGACGCTCTGAAAGGTTTGGAAAAACCTATTTCTTCACCTAAGGATGATTTAGAAAAGCCAACACCTTCATTTCTTCAGAGACTTCGACAACAAAATTTGGATAAGCAACTTTCAAAATTCTTGGAGATATTTAAGAAGCTTACAATCAATATTCCATTTGCTGAAGCCTTAGAATAAATGCCAAGCTATGTGAAATTTATGAAGTATATTCTCAACAAAAAGAGGAAGTTTAAAGATAATGAGATTGTTGGCCTTAGTGAAGAGTGCAGTGCAATAAACCAGAAAAAGCTTCATGAAAAGCTTAAAGATCCTAAAAATTTCACAATTCCATGTGCAATCAGAGACAATTTTTTTGAAAAAGCTTTATGAGATTTGGGTGCAAGCATTAACATTATGTTATTATCAATATTCAAAAAATTGGGATTAGGAGAAATAACCCCTACTACTGTAATCTACACTTAGCTGATTGTTTGATCACATATCCCAAAAGGAGTTATAGAGTATGTTTTGGTGAAAGTGAAACAATTTTTTTTCTTGTTGATTTCATTGTGTCGGATATGGAGGAAGATAAAGATATACCCATAATTCTAGGGAGACCTTTCCTAGCCACAGATAAAGTGATGATAGATGTGCAAAAAGGGGAATTGACGATGTGAGTTAAAGACAAAACTATTACATTTAATATTTCAAAGTCAATGAAATATCCTGCAAGAGGTAAAGATGATGAATGTTATAGGATGGATGTTATTAAATATTTTAGTGGATATCATTTCAATTCAACTTATGAAGAAAAATTTGAAATTAAAGAATTGGAACACAAGCAATAAGAGGAATTATAATATTCTGAAGATTTTCATGAGGAAGATTTGTATTATGTTCATGAAATTTTTGAAATTTTGGACATGACTGAAAAAGTTGAATCTTTTGGTCCATCAATTGAAAAACCTGCTGAACTTGATCTAAAGATACTTCCTAATAATTTAATGTATGCCTTTTTAGGTGATTCCTCAACTTTACCAGTTATAATTTCCTCTCAGTTAACTAAAAGAGAAGAAGAGAGTTTGATTGAAATTTTGAAGAAAAATAAGAAAGCCTTTGGATGGAAAATAGTTGATCTTAAAGGAATCAGTCCTTCAATTTGTTTGAATAGAATCCTTATGGAGGATAATTGCAAACTTTGAGCTGATCCTTAAAGGAGATTAAATTCTATTATGAAAGAAGTTGTTAAGAAAGAAATTTTAAAGTTGTTAGATGCTAGAATTATCTACCCTATTTCAGATAGTGCATGGGTTAGTTCTATATACTGTGTAACTATGAAAAGAGGAGTTACTGAGACAGTTATGAAAAGAATGAAATAATACCAGTTAGAAAAGTTACAGGATGGCGATATGCATTGATTATAGAAGATTAAACCTTACCACCAAGAAAGATCATTTTCCACTTCCTTTTCTAGATCAGATGTTGGATAGATTGGCTGGGCATAAATAATTTCATTTTCTTGATGGATATACTGGTTACCATCAAATTCAAATTGCTCCTGAGGATCAAGAGAAAACAACGTTTACCAGACCTTATAGTAAATTTTCTTTTAGAAGAATGCCCTTTGGTTTATGTAATGCCCTAGCAACATTTCAAAGATGTATGATGACAATTTTTTGGGATTTAATAGAAGAAGGAATCAAAGTTTTTATGGATGACTTTTCAGTGTTTGGAATTTCATTTGAATGATGTTTAGAACATCTATCTAAAGTTCTAAAATGTTATGAAGAAACTAATTTGGTTCTTAATTGGGAGAAATACCAATTAATGGTAGCAGAAGGAATAGTTTTGGGACATCGTATATCAGAAAATGGTATGGAAGTAGATCTTGCAAAAATTCAAGTGATCTCTAATTTACCTTGCTCAACTAATGTAAGGGGAATTAGAAGTTTTCTAGGACATGCTGGATTTTTTAGGTGTTATATTAAAGACTTTTCACAAATTTCAAAGCATTTATGCCGCTTACTGAAAAAAGATGTAATTTTTAATTTTGATGATGATTGCCTAAAAGCTTTTAAAACTTTAACAGAATATTTAATCATTGTACCTGTTATAGTTTCACCTAATTGGGAAAATATTTTGAATTAATGTGTGATGCTAGTTATTTTATTTTTGGAGCTATTTCAGGTCAGAAATATGATAAGATTTTCAAAGTGATTTATTATTATAGTAAAACTCATAATAAAGCTCAAATTAATTATACCACTACTGAGAAAGAGTTATTAGCTATAGTATTTGCCTTTGATAAATTTAGATCATATTTAATTGGAACTAAACGTATGGTGCATACTGATCATTCTGATATTAAGTATTTAATGAAGAAGAAGGATGCAAAACCAGGGTTGATTAGGTGGATTCTACTTTTGCAAGAATTTGATTTCGAGATAGTAGATAGGAAGGGTGTTGATAATCAAATTTATGATTATCTGTTAATGCTTGAAACTAAAAATTCTCTATGTGATGTTAAAGAAATTAATGAAAATTTTACTGATGAAAAATTATTCGCTGTTAATGAGTGGTGTGTTCTGTGGTATGCAGACATTGTAAACTTTATTGTCAGTGATAATTTACCCTTTTGGTTTGACATACCAAGAGAGGAAGAAATTTATATCTAAAGCTAAGACTTATTTTTTGGATGACCCATTTTTACGTAAAAAAGGAAATGATTTGATTATTCAAAGATGTGCGCCTTTAGAAGAAACTTATGAAATTATTAAAAAATGTCATAATTCTAATTTATGGGGGACATTTTGGAGTTGATAAAACTGCATATAAAATCTTGCAATCTGGAATTTATTGGCCTATAATTTTAAAGGATTGTCGGCATATTTTTAGGTCATGTGTTTTGAAAATGGGTCACCAACAGAAGTTGTCGGCGAGTTTTAAATTTTTAAATTTAATTTAAATATTTATATATATAATTTGAAAGTAGCATTTGATTTTAAAAATAATTTTAAGTTTACAAATTTTAAGATATGAAATTAAACCAATCTCACATCCCAAATAGTTTATATAAACGAGCACCACACCACAAACCGTGTATCTATCCCGAAGAATAGACACACTGCTTGATGATGAGGCTCGATTAAATAAACTAGAAGAATTGTGACATCCGTTTGGTCTGCGAACCAATTTTATAAGCCGACAAGTTCCCCTGCTTAATATAAAGGAATTACGCAGGGTTTATATTTCCTGGGTTCTTAAAGGTCCCTATAATGGCAAGCCCCTATAGTTAATTACATCTTAAATGACGGGTCTCGATAATGATCAGTGGTTTTGCTCTCAAGAATATCAAAGTTTAAGGTTTCAAATGAATTGGATCCTGGAGATTTCAATAGGGAGTGGATCAAATTTGGAACAATTTATTTTGAGAGTCCAAAGGAAGAGAAGTAGGAGAAGCTGAGGATCCAAGAAGAATCTTGGCTACTTCCCAAACTATTCTATTGTTTGGCTTAGATTCAGGAATTTACTTAATATTGTAAGCCTACCAATTTTAGTTAATTAGGACTTATATTTGTATGATATAATCACACAAGTAGCCTCGAAGATGTGAGGGTTTATATCATACCGAACGACTACCTCGGAGTCCTAAGACCGGTTAGGGCTTAATTTGCATAACATGATTATGCAAATGCCTAACGAAAAGTTGAGGATTTATGTTGCACTAGGCAAACTACCTCGAAATCCTATGGCTTGGTTATTTAATTATAAGAAAGGTTTAGTTGAAGTAGACTCAAGTTTTGCTGATGACGATGGCCGTGCTGCCCACCATGCTCCAAGCTCCTTGTTGTTGCAGAGGTTTTAGTTTTAGAAAATGATAATCAGGAGAAGAGAAAAGTGTTTTGGTTTAGAAATCTTAAATCTAAATATTTTTAATATTTTAATTAAAACAAATCTTAAAGTTGTTTAAACAGAACCGATTAAGATCCCACGATTCCGTCATCCCAGCACCGTTATTTTCATCGAATTCACTTAGTCCAGATGAATTTGCTAAACTCAAATGAATGAGTTCCACACTTTCATTTAGACTGTGGGAAATCCCGTTAGCAATATGTGGGTTACATCATCCGAGGTATTCCCGATCATTCAACGAGACATTTTAATTTAGTTGCAATTGAAATTTTGTTGTTCTGTTTGTGATTAAATTTTGAGTTGTTTTATATTTTGGAATGTTGTGGCGGGGAATTTTAACTTGTGGTGACTTTTAATTTAGTTTTGGTTTTAGTTCAGGGACTATCCTAAAGGTTTTTGTTTTCATGCAACAGTTTTATTTAACATGCAAGAAAAAGTAAAGTACAGTGCATGTATGTAAATTACAATAAAGTAAATTGCAATAAAATAAAAGCTTACCTGGAGGGTCTTCCCATCATTCTAAGCTGCACTTAAAACATATGTTAAGGCATTTAAATATTTCAACAAATACCTAGGTAAAGCTAAGGGACATGTTTTGGTTGTCTACCAAAGTCCTAGTCCTATAACTGTTCATCTCCTATGACGTCTAGGTTCTTGTGTTTTGTTTAAGGATGATTTTCTTCATCAAAAAACAATTAAATTCAATTGTTCTTCTAAAACATCTCGTCATATTGAGAAAGTGCTTAGAACGAGTCCTAAATATCTTTTCAACATTTCCAAGATTATTTTGAGTCCAAGTAAATTTAGTTGCACAGGTGAATTAATCATCCAGGAGTTTAGTTAAGCTTTGTCTCTTGCTCAGTGAACTTGGGCATTTGATTACCTGATGAATGAAGTGACATCTCACTTAATACTCTATTTAAGAGTTATAATAATTAAAGCCTTTAGGGGCAAGTTGGTTTGTTGAGAATTTTAATCATTCTTAATTTGAAGTTTCGAGTTAATGGTTTAAAGTGATTTAGTTTAATTATGAGGTTTTAATTAATAATTTTAAGTTTGGAATAGTTGTTCAAATTATATTTTGGTTTAAATCCTTATACTTTAGGTGATCTTAATATTTTAAATTCGTTTTACTTTTATTATTGAATGATGTTAACTTAATTTAATTTAAATTTGATTTAATTTAATTTAATTAAATTTAATTTAAATATTTTTTTTAATTTAACTTAACTTAATTGTTAAAATGTTAATTTAATTTAATTTTAATTTTAATTTAACTTTTACTTTGTTCAATTTAATTTATTTTAATTTAATTATTAAATTATTTAATATTTTTAACTTTTCTTTAATTTAAGGGTTATTATTTATTTTTAATTAACTTTTTAATTTTAATTTACTTAATTTGGATCATCATTTTAATCTTAATTAAGAGTTAAATATTATTGAAGTGATTTATTTAGGGATTTTTTTATTAAAGAATTAATATCCTCTCAAATTATATCCCTATTTTTTATAATTCAAATTTTCATTAATCTTCCAAAAATTTAAATTGTTTAAATAATTAAAGTTTCATTTTTGGTTTATTAAAAGTGATTAATGAGTTCCTACCCTTTTAATTTCCCGAAGTTTCAATCATCCAAGAAAGATGAAATCAAATATTTTACCCCCCACTTTAATTAAACCTAAAATTTTAATAAAGGGGTTTAAATTCTTTAATTACCTTTATACCCTTCTGGGCTTATTTAATTCATAACTCACTAAATTGAGTTCAAATGAACTTGAAATTTTTATGTCACTTCACTCATATGTCAATTAAGACATTAGAGGAGAAAATGTGATTTTTCTGAATTTAATTTATTTATATAATTATTTTTAGTGAAAAATAGGGATTTTCAATGGAAATTCAACAACATGACCAAGGAAAGATTTCTGTCCTTAAGAAAATTATGGGATGTTCCTATGGACTAGAGGCCCACTTGGACCAATTTTGGTGATTTTTTAAATTATATTTTATTTATTATAATTATTTGATTTTTGGAGTATTAATTAGTTATAAAATAAAATTAAAGTTGAAAAATGGGTTTTATATTTTTCTTAAATTTTTTTGACCTCAAGGAGTTCAGAGCAACAAATTTTACTATTTTCTAATTTTTCTTTGATTTATTGGAATTAATTTAGTGAAAAGGTTGGAAAAATACATTTTTTAATATTAAAAGATATTTTAAGCATTTAAATTCAATATCTTTACTTTGAGACTTGGGAAAAATATTTGGTTTATTCCTAAGTGATTAGGAGTCAAAATATGACATTTTTATGATTTTTAATATTTTTATGATTTTTATTATTTTTTAATTATTTAAAATATTAAAATATGATTAAAAATAAAAAAAATTAGAATATTATAATTTTAACTTTTATAGACTCCTCTGATACCAAAGAGCCCACAAAACCAATTTGGTGAATTTTTGAAATGTATTTTTGGAGTTATGGATTTTTAAAGTTTAATTTTAATCATGTGGCTTAATTAATTCATTTAGTGAGGCTAAACATTTCCATTTGACTTCAAATTTTTATGCAAGGTTCCCTGTATCCTAAAGATCAATGAAGAATTAATTTCAAGTTATTTTAATGTGTGGTTAACCTTAATTAATTAAAGTTAAGTTTTGAGTTATTAGGTCAATTAGGGTTATTCTTAATGAGTTAACTCAAAATATAATTATCCTAGGGTTCTCTGTCCTAAGAAACTTCCCCAAATTTTTCTGGAATTTATTGAACAATATGCTAATTATTGGAATTAAAATATCAAAACAGTGACATAAACTTGAAAAATACATAACATTCCATAGAGATGGCCTCTGACCTTGAAAAATTCAGGGAATGTTCCCAAGATCAGAGGCTTCAAAAGCCCTATGGTCTCATGCCATGGTGAATTTTCTATGCATATGGAGAATCAAAATACTGATATGAGTAAATAATTAATTAAAAATAAAATACTCATCAAAATAACTTGATTTCTTTTCCACATTATTCTCCTCTGTTCACTGAGCAAGAGGGTATTTTTAGTTTATTTTTTTTATTTTCCTACACAAAGATATGGATTTTCTAAGTTCTGGGTATTTAAATAAATAAAAAAATCCATATTTTTCTACTTATCCACGCGGCGCCGACTCATCCTCGGCAGCTCCGAAAGCCCACGCGTCGCGCTCCCATTCGACGCCACCATCTGACTCAGCGCTCCAGGGGCCCGCGGTTCATGTAACGTTCTCTGGTCCGGCGCAATCTGGACCCTTCACTCGATACACGCTCGATTGAACGGCGCCTGGTCATCGTCTACGTTTGGTGTGCACCTGTGACTGTTCACACTAAAACCCTAAGAACTCGCTTATTTCTCAACGGATTTTCGTGTTCTTATGCTCTATGGATTCGTTTTGAAGAGTCGAACACATCCATATGGTTTACATGCTATGAAATTAAGTAAAACAAAATGGAGAATCACTGGAAGATCGGGAGGAAGGAATGATCCATACCTTTGCTCTGAGAAGTGTAGCTTCAATCAGAGAGTTGTGTCACCTTCGATTGCACCCAAGGAAGCTCCAGATGAAGTCTCTGGCTCTGGGGAATTTTCTAGGTATGAAAGTGTCAACAACCGATTTCAAATCTTGGAGGCCGGAGCAAATGGGTGGCCTGGAGAGGGGGCTTTCACTGGGAAACTCCTTCTCTTGGTCCTGTGCAGGTGTGGGTGAGTTTAATTTGGATTTGGTGGAGGTTTTAGGGATGTCCTGGTTTTGGGCTGAGAATTGAGCTCCAAAATTGAGCTCAATCAATGGGGTTTAAGTCAGGAGGGCAGTGGAGATCAATTGCTCTAGGTAAGGAGAAGGTCCTGGAGCAATTTTTGTAGAGTTTTGTTTAGGTCTGGTTCATCATCCTCTTTAGCCGATAGGGTGGTGGGTTTAAATAGACATGACTGGAAGGCTTCCCAAAAGGGTTTGAGGCTTGGGATCAGCTGCTCTATGCAAGAGAAGAACAGCCATGGTGTTCAATTGGACTGGGACAACTCAACAAGGAAGAATTGAAAAATCAGCTCACACGTAGCTCTCGGCCATGGCGTTTTCCGGCGACCCAGGCGGCTGGCTGGTAGGGTTAGGTCACCATCTAGCTCAGTGGGGTCAGGGGTGGATGTTGGTGAGTTCAATTGAGGCTTGACATGTGTAAAGGAGTTTGATTTAAGTGGTAAGGGGGAAGGGTCATTTTGAGCTTAATTTGGTCAAGCCATGGAAAAGGGTTGGGTTCACCCTCCAAGAGTTTGATTTGGGCTGAAATGAATCATTTGGCTCAGCTGACTTTAGGTGGAGAAGTCTCTATCCCAAGAATTTTGATTAAGCATGGGTTAGATTGTGACATAAAAGGGGTTAAAAAGGCTTAAGAAGGAGTTTGGAAAGGTGTTCCCTCTCTAGCCATAAATGGTTTGGTGATGTGGAAAGTGGCTTCCAAGGCTTGCAAATGGCTTATGCATGGCTCCATGGCTCCATGTGGCTTGGGGCAAAGCTTGGTCAATTACATGAAAAAGGGTATTGAATTTTTAGACATTTTGATGGAAAATTTTCATGGGGCCACATTTGGTTTGTTTAAATGATGAAATAAAACTTAGGGGGTGATTTTATCAAATGGATGACCAATGAAGGTGTCATATGGGTTTTGAAATAGGTTTTGGGCCATTGAAATTGTTTTGGATGGGCTTTTAAAGTGTCTTAAAAAAGGTGGGCTTTTAGGTTTTAAAACAAGTTAGTGGATGAAAGTTTTGTAAAAGAATGTGCCAAACAAATGTTGGGTTTAGTTTAGGGATGTGTCATGAGTGATTTGGAACAAATTTGAGGTGATTTTGAATTGAATTGGGTTTAATGTGGGGCTTTTTAGTAAAGGGGTCAAAGTGGGTTAAATTGGGCTAACTTGGTTTAAGGTTGGGCTAAGGTTGGATTTGATGTAAAATTAATGTTGATAAATGTTTACGGGAGTGTCACAAATGAGTTTTCAACTTTGGTTAGGCTTTGATTTTGGGATTTGGGCCCATTTGGGTTAGGTTTGGGTTTAGGCCAAAAATGGGGATTTTGACTTTGGGTTAGGCTTGGGTGGAGTTTAGGTTCAAATTTGGGGCAAATATTGTTAGTGTTTTATTTGTGGGGATATTATGAAGGTTTAGGAAAATATTTGGGGTTAATTGGAGTTGGATTGGGTTGGTTTGGGCTAGGTTTAGGTCATGGGCCAAAATTGGGCTTTAGGCTTCAAATTGAAATTGGATCCAAATGTTAATCAAATTGGGCTTAGATTTGGTCTAAATTGACATTGGGGATATTTAATGGAAGTTTAGAATTGAATTGGACCAAAATTGAGGTCAATTGGGTTGGTTTAGTGGGACATTAGGTCCACTTGGGTTAAGAATGGGTCAAATTGGGGGTTTTGGTAAAAGTGGGTTAAATTGACAAAATTGGCTTATGGTGTAGTTGAACAAAATGTAATTGGTAATATTTGGGATTTTCTGGAATTTTCTGGGATTTTTGGAATTTATGGAATTTTTGGTTAAGAAGGGCATTTTGGGTTTTTGGAGGGTATGGGAGGGTATTTTTGGAATTTTTGGTATAGTTGGCTAAGGATGATCAATTTGAGTGGGGGGGAATTTTAGAATTGGTTTTGAGGAATTTTGGATTATTTAGGCAATTTTGCAAAATTTGCGCAATTTCGAGGGTATTTGGTAGGTTTAGCGGGTGTAGGGTTCCGGGGGTCAAAAATTGAAACTTTAGAAAAATGAAGATTGATCAAGTTTGAGTAAAATGGAATCACTCTGGTTGAGCCATGAAGCCATATCAAGCCCATAAGATCCATGAGAGGACTCACTTGAGCCATTCACTATGTTGTTCCTAACCCTCTTAGCCAAGAGCCTAGGGGTTAAGGTTCATCCATATGAATTACCTACATGAGTCAGGAAGTGAAGCTAGGCATGAATGGTTTTAGGATTTGGAATGTGTGTGAAAGTGTAATGTGTGTAGGTCAACCCTCACTGCACCAGTGCCACCTGTGGTAGTCCTAAGGTCAAAGAGTCCTATAGGAACTCATCCTTTAAACCTCCACATTTGATCTTAACCCTCCAAGTGACTTGGGGGTTTACAATCAAACTTATGGGGTTTGCAGGGAGTTTAAGAGGTGTTTAAATTTCTAAGTGGTGGGTTCCATTTCTATTCCTCTAAGATAGTCAAAGGGAAAGCCTAAGGCAAGATCCTAAGTACTAAGGAGAGAGAAGAGAAGAGACCTCATCAAAAATGAGGTCAACAAGGATGTTAATGTTTATATTAAAAATTGTGATCAATGTCAATGTGTAGGTAATATTTATAAAAGAAATGAGATGCCCCTCAATTATATGTTGGAAGTTAAAATATTTGACGTTTAGGGATTAGATTTCATTAGACCATTTATACCATCTTTCAGAAATACATACATTTTGATAGCAGTAGACTATGTATCTAAATGGATAGAAGTTATTGTTTTACCTCGATGTGATGCTCAAAGTGTTGTAAAGTTTTTAAAAAAGAATATATTTTGCAGATTTGGAATACCAAGAGTAATCATAAATGATGCGGGAAGTCATTTAAGAATGTGATTATGGAAAGGTTAGTAAAGAAATATCATATTAACCATCGCATTTCTACTGCTTATCATCCGCAGACAATTTGGTTGAATTATCCAATCGTGAAATTAAAAAAATATTAGAAAAGACTGTTAATCCAGATAGAAAGGATTGGTCAATCAAATTGGATTATGCTTTGTGGGCCTATAGGACTGCATACAGAACTCATATAGGAATGTCCCTATATAGGCTAATTTTTAGAAAAGCATGTCATTTACCAATTGAACTTGAGCATAAAGTATATTGGGCTATTAAAGAGTTCAATTATAATTTGAAAGATGTTGGAGAAAAGAGATTGTTGCAATTAAATGAGCTTGAAGAGATAAGGATTAAATCTTATGAAAATGCTAAGATTTATAAAGAAAAGATGAAAATATGGCATGATGGAAGATTCTTACTAAAAATCTTGAGCCAGGGCAAAAAGTTTTGATATATAATACTAGATTGAGAATTTTTGCTGGAAAACTTAAGTTCAGGTGGACACGCCCATTTGTCGTGATGAAAGTTTATTCATACGAAGTTGTGGATATTCAAGATCCTGAGAATGAAAAAATATTTAAAGTGAACGGTCATAGTCTTAGCCTTACTTTTCAGTCGATCAATCTTTACATGAAGAGAATCTGATGTTGGGTCACTCAGAATAAGCTCTGAGTATGTCAGGCTGATGACATTAAACCAAGCGCTTTGTAGGAGGCAACCCATATGTAATCGGTGTACTTTGTTTTATGTTTACTTTGAGTGCTTTTATTTTGTTTGATTTGAGAAATGTGGTAGCATTTTGGAGTTTTTTATGTTATTGTTGGTTTTATTTGACCTTATTTAATGACTTAAAGGAATCAGAATGAAGGTTTTGATGTTTAGCTGAACTTTGCAAAAATGTGCACTGGCGGCTATGCGTCGCTGGTTGGCTCATAGGTGCCACAGTTATAAAAAATGTGAAAATTGATGTTCAAGAAGCCTAACTTGTGGTTGAGTAGTTTTTGGAGTTATTAAGGAGTTTTAAAATGTGTAGGGTCGGTTTTGTGCTTTCCCAAGTCTATAAAATGGCCCTGAACTTAAGAAATACTTGCCCCGGTTCTAATTTTCATTCCTGAGTCTTCTGAAAGAGTATTTTGAGTGCAAAAATGCCTTCTTGGGAGAGCAAAATTAAGAAGAAAAAGGAATCCAACAAGAAGAAGTTTATTTGTGATAGTGCGAAAGAGTTATATAATGGATTTCTGGCTATAAGTATCCAAGGAATAGCAGAAAGGATTATAAAGATCGAGGCTGATGTGGAGTCTATTGATGCAAAGGTAAATGAAATTAATGCTCATTTAACACACATTGGATGGAAACTCAAAATAAAATTCAGTCATACAAGTCATGTGGTAGAAGCAAATAGAGCGATGTTTCCGAAGAACAAATGGTTAGAAGAAGTTGATATAAGAGCTTTTGATCATCGTCCATTTTATCAGATTTACATTCCAGATGGTTCAAATAGACCTAATGGTGGTTCTGGATATATTCCACCACACGGAGAATAGAATTAAATTAAGTGTGGTCTTGTGATCTTATTATCTTTGTTGTATGTTTAATGTTTTAAGTTTCAGAATTGATGTATTTTCTTTAATATTTTTGTTTGTTGCACTTTTACATGTGTTTGCTACATCTTAATGTTGTAAGTTTGTATTTAATTACATGTGTTTGAACTTACATATTTAGGAATTTCATCCAAAGTATTTTGGATAGAAATTTGTTGTTTGTATTAAGTGTAATTTGTTATTCATATAAGTTTGTGTTTGTGTGAAATTTGTGTGGAATCATTGGAATTTAAGAGTAGTTTTGGAGTATTAGAAGAGTTTATGGGATGAAATATTTATTTGAAGTGATTAAGGGGGATTAACTAAGTTTTTTAGTGCAATTAAATTAATTGTCAAAATTTAGGCAATAGTGCCCAAGCGCCAAACCAATGGTGCATAAGCGTCAGATTTCTCGACTTAGCGCCATAAGCCTATCACATAGGCGCCAGTTCACAAAAATTGATTTTCGACAGTGAAAAACCCGAAATTTGCCATTTTTAACACCCCCATCACCTTCAACCTCTTGGTTTCGCGAAAATAGGATCTTAGGGCATCAATATTTGGATCATTTTAGAGACAATTTCACCGAGATTTGTTGGATTTGAGTTCCTTAAGGTATGATTACTACTCCTAAGTAAAAAAATTTTTATTTTCACCATTTATTTTGAGTACATTTTGGAAAAATCTTAAATAACTATTCATGATGAAAATTTGAGAAAAACATGAGAATTTACTTGGATTTAATGGAATTTGCCTTTGGAAGTTAAATTAGCAAGTTTAGTTTAAATTTGAAGTTTATGGTGAATTTTTTTGTAAATTTTTAGAGATGGATCCAAAGTCAAAATGCTCGAAAGGAAAAGAAAAATTTGATTCCGACAAATTTTTCAGTTCTAAAGCTGAGAATTGCTACATCGATACACTCGCATCATGAAAATTGATTCCAGAAAGAGTGTTTAGTAAGTCAGAGGAGAAATTGAAGATATGATTGCTTGAAGAAATTGAGAACGATACTGTTGCTTCTCCACTGTAGCAGTTGTTTCTTTGGTTAGAGAGTTTTATGCGGACTTGCCAGCAGTAGAGGACAATTTGGTGATGGTCAGGGGGCAATAAGTGGATTTTTCATCTGCGGTATTAAATACTTTTTACCGATTACCTCTTACGATGTTTTTTTTTATGCAAATTATCATCCATCTAAGAGAGAATTAGATGAGATTATGGACTTTCTTACTGATAGAAGAGGTTTGTGGAAGATAACAAATGATAGAAGAGTGAATTTTTCAGCCTCTAAATTGAATGCCACCTCAAAGGCATGACATTACTTTATCTCATCTAAGCTTCTATCTTCAATTCATGTTAGTGAAGTTACAAGGGAGAGAGTTGTTCTAAACCATTGTATTCAGCAGGTTAAGCCTTTAGATATTGGGGCTATTATCTTTGATTATATTCTTAACTGTGCCAGAGTTACTACTACTGCAGGTATGGGATTTTCATCTTTGATTTTTTCTCTTTATGAGTAGTTTAGAGTGAAGTTTGACACATGTGAAGAAGTCCTTCAGCCTCTTAGACCTATTACTAGTGTAAATGTGAACACTTACACCGTACATTCAACATTTGGCTGGAAAGGAGGGTTTGTTAGAGCTTTCAGTGCTTCTACTTCTCGTGCTTCTACTGCAAATGCATCATCTTCTAGAGATTCACAGACTGGATTATTACAGAAGATTTTGAAGAAGTTAAGTCTTACAAGAGAGCATATTAGAGATATGGATGGAAAAATTGAAAATATTGAAAGGTATATTGTATAACATGATGAATATGAGGAGAATTATTAGTAGTACATGGACAGAGTGATTAGAGGTGATCACAGTGTTGAGATGCCCCCTCATCGTATTTGTATACCTTATGTGCCATCCAGAGACTGGAATTAAGATGGTGATGATGAGGATGTTGATAAGGATTTTATGTTGAGTTGTAATGTTTTTATTTTTGATGTTTTTATATGTGATGTGATGTATTTTAGTGTGAACTTTGATGTTGTGTAGATTATAGTTTGACTATTTTTATTATGCACATTCAGATGTTTTATGATTTAATTTGTAGTGTGCAGTAAGTGTTTTTATGTGTTTTTAGTGTTTAAGTTTTTAGTAGTGTCTAATTTAATTCTTATAAATATTAGAAAAACCTATATCACTATTAGAAACCACTATTATATAGCATGCTTAAACTTTTCAAAATTTGCTACCATTTATTTTCTTGTATGTTGTGATTTGTGTTGGTGTGTGTTTGCTTTGAAAACCTTCACTATTGTAGAAGTCTTTTGAAATTTTGAAATTTCTATTTTACGAAAAACTGAAAAACTGAATTTGATTTCTTTTTACTCCTTGTTTTTAAACTGTTATACTTGAATAATTGCAATATGAAAATTCTTGCAAGCATGTTATTCTAGTTATTTTAAATCTTACCTATGTATCATTTTTATGCTTAAATGTTTTATTCTAATTAAAAATTAAAGTTTTGGGGGAATTTAAAAACAAATTTTCAAAAACTAAAATTTTATTTATTCTCAAGAATGCTTAAATAAAATTTTATTTTTGATTGAAAATAATTATGTATATAAAGTTATATTAAGGAAGCAAAATTTTGATTATAGAAATGAGTAAGAGACTTTAGTTAAAATTTATAGTAATGATGAAAAATTTAAAGTTCAAATTTTCTTAGTAAGGAAATGTTAAATATAGTTAAACTATCTTTAGTAAGAAATGTTGTATTTTTGGATAAATAGAAGATTTGACTTTTATTTTTCAAACCTTAAATTTCTTTTATTAAGAAATAATTTTCAACACTATTATTATGATTTTTAAGTGAAGGATTTATATCAGACCTTTGTTGTAAATGAAATGGTGGAATTCAAATTCATTAAAGGCCTATCCAGATATAGTAATCCTTGCCTTATTAAAAAAAAGAAAAGAAAAAAAAAGAAAAGAAAAAGAAAGAAAAATAAATTGAAAAAATTGAAAAAAATAGTATGTAAAAAGGATAGAGAAGCTTGAGGGTTTAAGGGCCTAATCAAAAATTGGTTCCATACCTAAAGTATAAAATATAAGTTTTCAGAAAATCTAAAACTTAAGGTTATAATACAGTAAGTAAAATTATTTCCAAATAATCATTTTTAAGTGAGGAAGATAAAATTTTTTAATACTATGTTTTGAAAAATCTACAAGTATTTCTGAATTAGATAGGAACTAATATTTTTCATTATCCTTTACTTAAGAACTTCTAAACTTTAAATTCGTCTCATTTAC
Source organism: Papilionanthe hookeriana x Papilionanthe teres (assembly GCA_022702705.1). Classification (NCBI taxonomy): domain Eukaryota; kingdom Viridiplantae; phylum Streptophyta; class Magnoliopsida; order Asparagales; family Orchidaceae; genus Papilionanthe; species Papilionanthe hookeriana x Papilionanthe teres. The sequence goes on from CM040427.1 coordinate 10,732,474, forward strand.
TAAATTTTTTTCTAAATTAGATTATATCATTTCTAGAACAAAATTTTGAAACCTTCATAACGACACTCATTTACATAATTTCCATTTTAAAATTTTCTATGAGATTAAACGTCACTTAAGGACAAGTAATATTTTATGTTTGGGGGATTTTGATATACCTAAAACATATAGTGTTTTTAAGTACATTCTTATACCTATTTTTGATGATATTACACTTTAATAGAAGGTATTTTTATGTTTTTCTTGTAGGTATGATTAAAATGAGTGACTATGATGAAAGGAGCAATAAAGGATCAAATTTGAAGCAAAAATTGAAAGGTGTGAAAAATTGTTCTTTAGCACCTAAGCACCGGACCATTGGCGCATAGGCACCACAATTAAAGTGAGGAATTTATTCGATTCTGGCGCAAATTTGAAGGGATTTTTAAAGCATCCTTGGGTTTAAATTTCACTAACTTCCCATCAGTGCCAAAACTCAATTAAAATTTGAATTGATGGATGCATTCTTTATGGATACATTGAATCTGAACACATTTTGAAGAGACATTGATGTACCAAAAAAATATATGGTTTTTGCTATATAATTTTACCCATTTTCGGTGATATTGCACTTTAAAAAAATGTATTTTTGATGATTTGTTGCAGGTATGATGATTTTAGGTGATTGGAGTGAAAAGAAGCGAAAAGGAACGAATTCGGAGCAAAACGGTGGAAAACATGTTCTGGCGCTGCCGGTGCCAGAATGGGCGCCGCTGGCGCCATTTTCAAGAGACTTCAGAATTTAATGGCAGGATAGAGCACCGCCGGCGCCCGAAGTCGGTGGAATTCAAATTTGAAGCGTTTTGGTGATTTTTTTAAGGGATGACTATGGAAAATCTTGAGATTTCGTTTCTAACATAAAGTAATTGTTTTTGGACGAAAATGGTGTGTCTCTTTTGTGTGTCTTGTGTCTTTAGAATAGTTTTAGTGTGTGTTAACTGTTAGGGTTTAGGAGAAGAGAGTCTAGAAGTGAGCATTTTGAGAGGAATTCTTCTCTAAGGAGTGAAGGAGACGGAGTAAAGTGAGAGATTGCTTCTTCCTTTCCATTCTAAAGAGAGAATCAGGTGTTGTAAAGAAGAGAGAAAAAAAATCAAAGTAACTTCAAGGGAATTGCATTGGGGAAGAGAAAGAGATAAGTTGTATTTTCTTTTATGGTTTTTAGGACTTTTCTTTTATATATAAAATACATGTTTTATTGTATCTTCTTCATGAATTCTGAGTAGTCTCCCTTGTCTTTCTTCTTGCATAGAGATGTGATGATGGATTGATGTGGATTTGATGTGCTTTTAATGTCTTGAAGAAATTGTGATGATTTTTCATTTAGAACTTAATTTACTTTTTGATTTGGCCAATTGAAATGTTAAAATATGTTGTTGAACATTAACTCTAAAAGGAATAAGTTTCCTACAACAATAATGAAAGATCCATTCAATTTCATGGATGAATTGCGTAGTTCATGTGAATTGAGTGCAAATAAATAGGGAAATGTGTTTTTATGGACTTAAATGTGGAGATTTCAGGGTGACAGGTTGAAATCCCCAAATTGGTTATAAGATTAGTGACTAAACTCGAAGGTTAGCCTTCAGGTGAAGGGTGAGTGGGAGCTCCGAAGAGAGAGCCGTTATCTGTTGGCGTATTTTTAGGTTATGTGTTTTGAAAAGGGGGTCACCTACAGAAATTGTCAGCGAATTTTAGATTTTAAATTTTGATTTAAATATATATACAATTTGCAAAGTAGCATTTGATTTTGAAAATAATTTTAAGTTTGAAAATTTTAAGATATGAAATCAAACCAATCTCACATCCCGAATAGTTTATATAAACGAGCACCACACCACAAACCGTGTATCTATCCCAAGGAATAGACACATTGCTTGATGATGGGACTCGATTAAATAAACTAGAAGATTTGTGACATCTGTTTGGTCTGCGAACCAATTATATAAGTCGACAAGTTCCCCTGCTTAATATAAAGGAATTAAGCAGGGTTTATATTACCTGGGTTCTTAAAGTTCCCTATAAAGGCAAGCCCCTATAGTTAATTATATCTTAAATGACGAGAATCATTTAAGAAAACTCTCGATAATGATCAGTGATTTTGCTCTCAAGAATTTCAAAGTTTAAGGTTTCAAAGGATTAAATTTTAGAAATTTCAATAGGGAATAGCTCAAATTTGGAACAGTTTATTTTTGGGAATCAAAGGAAGAGAAGTAGGGGATGTCACGGACCTGAAGTGAACTTCGATGACTTCCCAACTATTTTATTGTTTGGCTTCAATTTGAGAGTTTATTTAATGTTTCAATCCTGCCAATTTTAATTAGGACTTATATTTGTATGACATAATCACACAAATAGCCTCGAAGATGTGAGGGTTTATGTCGTACCAAACGACTACCTCGGAGTCCTAAGACTGCTTAGGGCTTAATTTGCATAACATGATTATGCAAATGCCTAACAAAAAGTTGAGGATTTATGTTGCACTAAGCAAACTACCTCAAAATCCTATGGCTTGGTTATTTAATTCTAGGAAAGGTTTAGCTGATGTAGACATAAGTTTTGCTGATGAAGATGGTCGTGCTGCCCACTATGCTCCAAGCTCCTTGTTGTTGCAGAAGGTTTAGTTTTAGAAAGTGAAAATCAGGAGATGAGAGAAGTTTTTTGGTTTAGAAGTCTTAAGGTTCAGGTGTCTTAATGTTTTAATTAAAACAAATCTTAAAGTTGATTAAACAGAACCGATTAAGATCCCACGGTTCCGTCATCCCAGCACCGTTATTTTCATTGGATTCACTTAGTCCAAATGAATTTGCTAAACTTCGAATGAGTTCCACACTTTCATTTAGACCGTGGGAAATCCCGTTAGCAACACGTGGGTTATATCATCTGAGGGATTCCCGATCATCCAACGAGATGTTTCAATTTAGTTGTAGTTGTAGTTTTGTTGTTATGTTTGTGATAAAATTTTGAGTTATTTTATATTTTGAATGTTGTGGCGGTGAATTTTATCTTGTTGCGAATTTTAATTTAGTTTTAGGTTTCAATATTATGGCTATCCTAAAAGGTTTCAGTTTTCATGCAGGATGACATTCTTATTTAACATGCAAGTTTTTGCAAGAAAGAAAGTACAACGCAGGTAAATAAAGAACAATAAGATAAAAATGTACCTGGCGGGTCTTCTCATCATTCCAGGCTGCACTTAAAAGACATGTCAGAGCATTCAAATACTTACAAGAAATACCTAGGTAAAGCTATGGGAAGGTTCTGGTTGTCTACCAAGATCCTAATCCTATTGCTAGTCAATTCCTATGACGTCTAGGTTCTTGTGTTTTGTTTAAGGCTGATTTTCCTCACCAAAGAACAATTAAGTTCAATTGTTCTTCTAAAACACCCCCATCATATTGAGAAAGTGTTTAGGACGAGCCCTGAACATCTTTTCAATACTTCTGAGATTATTTTGAGTCCAAATGAGTTTTATTGTACAGGTGAGTTAATCATCCAAGAATTAAGTTGAATTTTGTTTCTTGCTCAGTGAACTTGAACATTTGATTATCCGATGAGTAAAGTGACATTTCACTTGATACTTTATTTATGGGTTATAAATGTGGGAGCCTTCAAGGGCAAATTAGCTTAATGAAGGATTTAACCATTAAAGTTGGGTTGATGATTTAAAACAATCCGATTTGAGAGTAAGGTTTCAAATTGATTCTTAAATGTTTTAAAATCATTTAGGTTGGAAGAGGTGTTTAAATCATTTAATTTCATTAAATTTTGATGATTTGATTTGGATTAATTATAATACTTTAGATTGGTTTTAATTAGTTTAATTTTCACATGTGTAATTATGAATTGTTTTAAGATTATTTAATATTTCAAATTTGTTTTAAGTTTTTTCTCAAGTGATTTCAAATTAGTTTTAAACATTTTAAATTTATTTTTGATTTGATTATTAAATCAGTTAATGTTTTAATAATTAAGGATTATTTCCTTTTTAATTATTAATTTCAATCATCATAATTTTTTTTAGAATTAACTAAGAGTTGAATTTTATTGAATTTATTCATTTAGGAATTTTTAGATTAAAGAATTGATACCTTCTTAAGCCATGTTCCTAGTCTTAATAACCCAAAATTTTAATTATTCTTCCAAAATTTAAATGATTTAATTAATTAAGGTTCCATTTTGATATTTTCAAAGTGATTAATGGGTTTCTACCTCTTAATTTCCCTAAGTTTCAATCATCCAAGAGAAAATTAAGATCAAATATTTTACCCTCCCTTTGATTAGGCCAAAGTTATTAATTAGGGTTAAAAATCCTTAATTACTTTTATGCCCTCTTAAACATATTCATTTCATAACTCACTAAATTGAGCTCAAATGAACTTGAAATTTTTATGTCACCTTACTCACATTTCAATTAAGATGTTAGAGGAGAAAATGTGATTTTTCCATTTTTTTAATTTAACTTATATTATTATTTTAATGAACAATAAGGATTTTCAATGAAAACTCAACAACATGACCAAGGTAAGGCTTTTGTCCTTAAAAAAATTATGGAATATTTCAACTGACCAGAGGACCACTTAGACCAATTTTAGTGATTTTTTGAATTTAATTTTATTTATTATAATTATTTCAAATTTTAAGGTATTAATTAATTATTAAATAAAATTAAAATTGGAAATTGAGTTTTATATTTTTCTTAAATCTTTCTGACCTCAAGGAGCTAAGAGAAATAAATTTTATATTTTTCTAATTTTTTTTTATTTATTAGAATTATTTTAGTGGAAAGTTAAGAAAATCCATTTTTTTAAATATAAAAAATTACCCTAAGCCTTTAAAAATTAATATCTTAACTTAGAGACTTAGGAAAATTAGGGGAATTGGTCCTAAATGATTAAGAGACCAATTGTGGCATTTTTATGATTTTTAATATTTTTGTGATTTTTATAATTGTTTAATTATTAAAATATTAAAAAATGAGTTAAAAATGAAATTTTTTGAAAAATTCCAATTTTTATTTTCTTAGACTTCTATGATACCAGAGAGGTCTCAAAATTGATTTGGTGGATTTTTGAGGTGTATTTTGGACTTTATGAATTTTTTAATTTTTAGAATAACTATGTCACTTAATTAATTTATTTAATGGGTTAAATTAATTCCAATTGACTTGAAATTTTTATGTGAGGTTTTCTGTATCCTAAGTGACAGTGGAGAATTAATTTCACGTGCTTTTGATGTGATGTTACTCCTAATTAATTAATGTTCAGTTTTAAGTGTTTAGGCTTATTAGAGTTATTTTTAAGGAGTTAAATCAAACCATAATTTACCTAGGGTCCTCTTATCATAAAATACTTCTCCTAATTTTTCTAGATTTTATAATCAACATGCTAATTTTCACAATTAATCCTTAAAAACTTGTTTGTGAACTTATAAAATAGATAACTTCACATAGACATAGCCTCTGGTCTTGAAAAATTCAGGGAATGTTCCCAAGGTCAGAGGCTACAAATGTCCTATAGTCTCATGCCATGGTGAATTATGTGTGCAAATGCAGAATTAAAACATCATAGAGAGTATTTAAATCATTAAAAATTATAGACTCAACAAATCAACTTAATTCTTTTTCCACATTATTCTCCTCTATTCACTGAGCAAGAGGGTGTTTTTCTTTTATTTTTATGATTTTTCTATGCAATGTTATGTATTTTTAAAGTTTGTTGAATTAATTAAATAGAAAAATCCCTTATTTTTCTACTTATCCTGCGTGGCTCTGAGTCATCCTAGGCAGCTCTGAAGTCACACGTGTCACTCTGCCATTTGACTCCGTCATCTGACTAGGATGCCACGTGGCCCGCTGTTCCGCTTCATCTCCTCGTCCACACGATCCTGGCCGTTGAATCGATACAGAAGCCATCCGACGGTCCCTGGTCATCGTCTATGACTGGTGCGTCCTGAGAGCCATCCACCTTCTAACCCTAATATCTCGCTCATCTCTCAACCAAATTACATGATCTTGGGCTCTATGAACTCGTCTCGACAAGACGAACACATCTATACGGCTATGATGCTTTGAAATTAACTCAAACAAAATAGAGAATCGAAAGAAGCTCTCGGGAAGGAGGAGTTCAATACCTTGGCTCTGAGAAGTGAAGCTTCAATCAGAGGGGCTTGACACGTTCGTTTGAGTCCAGGGAAGCTAGGGATGAAACCTGGAGCTATGGTGAAATGCCTAGGTTTGATTTCCACCAAACTTGATTTCAAACTTTGGCCGATAGGAGGAATGGCTGGCCTGGTGAGGGGACTTTCACTGGGGAACTTTTCCTCTTGGTCTGGTGATGGTGTAGGGTCGATCAATTTGAAGACTGACTCATTGTGGTGAAGTGTCCTATTTTTGGGCTTAAGATTGAGCTCAAAATTTGAGCTCATAGAGAGGATTTCAGGGCTGGATTTCAGTGGGGATCAACTGCTCTAGGTTAGGAGAGGAGTTTGGAATCAATATGATAAGGTTTTGCAAAGGTCCAGTGCATCCAACCTTTTGGCCGTGGAGGTGAGGAGTTTAAATAACCATGGCTGTAGAGCTTCTCAGGATCAATTGAAGGCTTGGATCAGCTTCTCAGGGGAGGAGAAGAAGAGCTCCAGTGACCATTGGCCATGGGACATCTCAGCAAGCGAGTTTTGAATTTTTTGGCTCACATGGAGCTCTCGGGTGTGGTGTTTTCCGGCAACCCAGGTGGCTGGCATGCAGGCATGGGTCACCATCTTGACCAATAGGGTCAGGGCTGGGGTTTGGTGAGTTCAATTGGCTTTGAACATGTGTCAAAGGTTTGATTTAAATGGAATGGGGGAAGGGTGGATTTTTTACCTTAATTTGTTTCAATCGTGGTTTGGGGTTTGGTCCACCCCCCAAGGCTTGACTTTGGGCTGAGGGAAAATCATTTGGGTCAGCTCAAAGATGGGTGGTGAAGTCTCCATCCATGCCGAGGTGGCTAAACTTGGTTAAAGTGTGACATGAATAGGGTTAAAAAGTTTAGTGATGGATTAAGAAAGAGGCTCTCTCTTTTGCCATTACTGGCATGGTGAGGTGGAAAGGGCACCTCATGCCTTGCATATTGCTTGCCCATGGCTTCTTGGCTCACATTTGGCTTAGGGACTTGTATGAGAAAGGATTTTGGGATTTTTTTGATATCTTGATGAAAGTTTTGATGAAGCTTGATTTAGAATGGTTTAATGATGACTTTGAAACTTAGGGAAGATTTTAATTAAATGCATTATGAAGAGGAGGGTCATGTGGGCCTTAGAATAGGTTTTCAGCTTTTGAAATTATTTTGGATGGGCTTTTAAAATGTCAGAATGAAATGGGCTTTTAGGTTTTAAGATAGACTTTTTGGATAAAAATTTAGTAAACGTTTGTGCCAAATAAATGTTGCATTTAGTTTAGGAATGTGTTATGAAGGTTTTAGAAAATATTTGGGGTCATTTGGAGTTGAATTGGGTTTAATTTGAGTCTTTTAATATACAAAGTGGGTCAAATTGGGCTAACTTGGGCTAAAGTTGGGCTAATGTTGGTTTTGATGTGAAATTAATGTTGCAAAGTGATTATGAAGGTGTGAAAAAGAGTTTTCAATTTTGGTTGAGTCTTGATTTTGGGATTTGGGCTTGTTTGGGTTCATGATTGGTTTAGGTCAATTTAGGGAATTTTGGTTTGAGTTAGGCTTGAGTGGAGTTTGGATCCAAATATTGGGTAAAATACGTTAGAGTTTTGCTTGTGAGTATGTTAGGAATGTTTCAAAAAATTTTGGGGAAAATTGGGTAACATTTGGGTTTAATTTGGGATGGATTGGGTTAATTGGTCACTTTGGGCCTTAAGGGCCCATTTGACATTCTTTGATCAAATTGGGTTAAATTGACAAAATTATGGTATGTGGCAGTTGAAGAAAATGATTTAGATAATATTTTGGAAGTTATGGGATTTTTTAGATTTTTTTTTAATTTTTGGAATTTTAGGCTATTTATGGTACAAGGAGAGTACATGATAGGTATTGGGGACTATTTTTGGAAATTTTGGTATATTTTGTCATGAATGATCAATTTGAGTGGTGGGGAATGTTTAGGATTGATTTTAAGGAATTTTTGGTAGTTTAGGAAATTTTGGAAATTTGAAGGGTATTTAGTAGGTTTGGTGGGTTTAGGGCCCCAGGGTTCAAAAAATTAAAATTTAGGAAAGTGAAGATTGATTAAATGTGAGTAAAATAAAACCATTTAGGTTGAGCCAAGAAGCAATGTTAAGCTCACAAGAGCCATGAGAGGACTCATCTTAGGCACTCAAAATGTTGTTCTTAACCCTCTTAGTCAGGGCTTAGGGGTTGAGGCCCATCCATATGAGTTACCTACACTAGTCAGGGAGTTGAGTTGGGTGAGAGTGGTTTTAGGGTTTAGAATGTATGTGAGAGTGTAGTGTGTGCAAGCAAAACCTCACCAAGACCAGGCCACCAAGGGTAATCCTAAGGCCAAAGAATCCTATTGGAACTCATCCTTGAACCTCCACATTTGACTTTTAACCTTCCAAAGAGGCTTGGAGGTTTATGGTCATCTGTGTGGGGTTGAAGAAGAGTTAAGAGGTGTTTGAATTTCTAAGTGGTGGGCTCCATTTTTAATCCTCTAGGATAGTCAAAGGGAAAACCTATGGCAAGATCCTAAGCACTAAGAGGAAAGGAAAGACCTCACCAAAAATGAGGTCAACAGTATCCTCCTAGCCTAGCCTTGGATTTAGTGACTAAACTTAGGATATGTCAATTTTCTTTTCATGCTTAGAAGAGGGGGTACTCTTTTAAGTGTAAAGAATCATCTATGCTCCTATTTGGCTAAATAACATAAATAATTGTTCCATATCAATCCACACATCTCATTGCAAGAGGAAATATACTTTTCTCCTATATAAAAAACCTTTCAAATACATAATTTAGTGTATCTGCTAATTAATTATGTTTTCAAAGTTGTTAGAAGTAATTGTAGTTTGATTTAATATTACTGTTTTCTACATAGTGGTAGTAGAAGTAAGTAGTAAACTTTAAGTGTAATTTGAGCATCGGATTTTAGTGTTATATTATATATATTGTGAAACAACTTCTTTTACTTCCAACTTCCCTGTGGGATTGATAACCAGGACTCCATTAGAGCCCTGTATTACTTGATACGATACATATACTTGCGTTGAGTGTTCGGGCTTTACAAAATCATTATAAACATATATAAATTTGAGTTTATACATTCTTGCATATATAAGTCTATCGCATCAAGTTTTGGCACCGCTGCTGGGGAAGGTAACGAAGTAAGTATGAAAGAATAAACGGTATTTATTAATAATATAGTAATAGAAAACCTTTACTTTCTAATGTGTAATTGTTTTTTTATTTTTTTAAAAAAGTATTTGTGTGCTTGTATATGCATCGTGGATCTATAGGTTTAGTGCCTTACGATTCGAGTTAGAGCGTACTGTCAGAAAAATTAAAAAACAGCAAAAACAAATTGAAAATCCTTGCAAAATGGAGAATAATCAAGATAATAAGAGAAATGATATTGGAAATTTTCCATGACTTTTAAAAGATTATGCTAACCCAACAGTAGATGAAATTCACATAACTATTCAAAATCCTAATGTTTCTGCTAATTCATTTGAACTTAAACCTGCTATTATCCAAATAGTACAAAATAATCAATTTGGAGGAACACCTAATGAGGATCCAAATTTACATCTCGCAAGTTTTCTAGAGCTGTGTGCTACTTTTAAATATGACGGAGTGTCAAGTGACGCTGTCAGACTTAGTCTTTTTCCTTTTTCATTAAGGGATAAAGCTAAAGTGTGGTCAAACTCGTTAGCACCTAGATCTATTAGAACTTGGGGAGAATTATCTCAGAAGTTTCTATCAAAATATTTCCCTCCATCAACGACCGCTAAACTAAGAAATGATATTACATCTTTTTGTCAGTTTGAAGGAGGGTCAATATATGAAGCTTGGGAGAGATTTATAGATCTTCTTAAGTAGTGCCCACATCATGCTTTACCAGACTGGTTAATAATTCAAACATTTTATAATGGATTAGTGGGATCATTGAGATCTATTATAGATGCTGCTGCTGGTGGATCATTAATGTCAAAACCTTTTGATGAAGCATACACATTAATTGAAGAAATGGCTACTAATAATTTTCAATGACCCTTTGAAAGGGTAAATCCTAAGCGAGTAGCTAGTGTTCATGATTCAAATATGATGACTGTGTTAGTTTCTCAAATTGGAGCCCTTTCTAAGAAAATAAATCAATATGGAATGAATTATTCTCAACCACCTCAAGTGTTGGAGGAAAATTCATTTGGACAGATAATAGAATCTCAAACACCTTATGAAGCTTTAAATGCTATTAATAGACCTAACAATCCATATTCAAATTATTATAATCCTGCTTGGAAGAATCATACAAATTTTAATTGGAATAATAGTAATGCCAATGTTAACCCGCATTGGGGTAACAGTTCTATGAATCCAATTGGAAATTCGAAAAATTAAGGAAATACATTTTTTAAACCATCTTATCCTCTTGGATATAATAGTAACCCAAAATTTAAGGATAAGAAGTTTTCTACTGAAGAAATGATTATGAATATGTGAAATCATTTACAAGCTCAAGGTGTTGCTATGAAAAATATTGAAAATTAATTGGGACCTATTTTCACTGCACTTAATAATAGTCCTTTTGGAACACTCCTAAGTAATGTTGAGATCAATCCAAAAGATCAAAACAAGGAACAACTTATGTCTATCCAATTAAGGAGTAGAAAAGAATTGGAAACTAGGGTGCAAAAAGAAATTGAAATAGAAAAGGAGAAAGTGGCAATTGAAAAAAGATCAAACAAGATTTATCCAGACTTGGATTATTCTCTTGAGCCAATCAATATAACTGTTAAAAATCCACCACCTCCATTTCCTCAAAGATTGAAGAAACAAAATAGGGACAACAAATTTGGAAAATTTTTTGAGATCCTTAAGAAATTAAAGATAAATTTTCATTTTGTTGAAGCATTAGAACAGATGCCTGACTATGCCAAGTTTATGAAGGATATTCTGAGAAAGAAAAGAAAGTTTACAGATCATGAAACTGTTGCACTTAGCAGAGAGTGTAGTGCAATTATTCATAAGAAGCTTCCTGAAAAACTTAAAGATCCTTGTAGTTTCACTATTCCGTGTGCTACAGGTGAAAATTTTTTTGGAAAGGCCTTATGTGATCTGAGAGCTAGTATTAATCTTATGTCTTTATCAACTTTCAAAAGGTTGGGAATAGGAGAGATTTCTCCTACATCTGTGACTCTTCAGTTGGCCGATCGTTCCATTACTTACCCTAAAGGAGTGGTGGAAGATGTGTTAGTGAAAGTGGATAAATTTATCTTTTTTGTGGATTTTATTGTACTTGATATGGAGGAAGATAAAGAAATTCCAATCATTTTAGGAAGACCATTCCTTGCTACTGGAAGAGCAGTGATTGATGTTCAAAAAGGAGAATTAACTATGGAAGTTAATGATCAAGAGGTGACCTTTAATATTTTAAAATCTATGAAGTATCCCTCAATGGAAAAAGATAATGAATGTTTTAGGTTGGAGGTATGTGAATATTTGAGAAATGATCATTTTAAGAATAAATTTGAAAAAGAAGTGGAATATGAAAATATATTTGATGAAGAAATTGAAGATGAAGAAAATTCAGATAGTAAGAAGAATGAAGATTTGGAGTACATTCAGGAGAGATTTGAAGTATTAGATACTATGGAAGGTGGAAATAAAAGCTTAATTCCATCTATCATAAACCAATTGAACTTGAGATGAAAATTCTCCCTAATCATTTAAAGTTTATGTTTTTAGGAGAATCATCTACCTTGCCAGTTATTGTATCTTCGGAATTAAATGAATATCAAGAACAAAAGTTATTGGAAACTTTAAAAAGCTACAAGAAAGCTTTTGGATGGACATTGGCAGATATTAAAGGAGTTAGTCATTCAATTTGTATGCACAAAATTTTATTAAATGAAGAACGTAAACCGAGAGTTGATCCACAAAGGAGATTGAATCCTATTATGAATGAAGTAGTTAAGAAAGAGATTTTGAAATGGTTGGATGCTAGAATTATTTATCCTAGTTCAGATAGTGCTTGGGTAAGTCCAATACATTGTGTACCGAAAAAGGGAGGATTGACTGTTGAAGTGAATTAATGTAATGAAATTATACCTACAAAACAATTTAATGGATGGCGAATTTTTATTGACTATAGGAAATTAAATTCTGCCACCAGAAAAGATCACTTTCCTCTTCCTTTTCTCGATCAAATGTTAGATAGACTTGTCGGACACAAGTACTATGACTTTCTGGATGGATATACTAGTTACCATCAAATACCTATTTCTCCTGAGGATCAAGAAAAGACAATATTTACTAGCCTTTATGGAACCTTTGCTTTTCGAAGAATGCCTTTTGAACTTTGTAATGCACCTGTAACATTTCAGAGATGTATGATGTTTATCTTCAGTAGTATGATAGATAACGAAATAGAAGTTTTTATGGACGATTTCTCTGTATTAGGGACTTCATTTGAAATTTTCCTGGAAAACTTAACAAACATTTTGGAGCTTTGTGAGAAAACAAATCTAGTTCTGAATTGGGAGAAATGTAAATTTATGGTTGCAGGAGGAATTGTGATTGGGCATAAAACTTTTGAACATGGTATGGAGGTCGATCCTGCTAAAATTAGAGTGATTGAGAGATTACCGCCACCCACTACTGTGAGTGAGGTGAGGAATTTCTTAAGACACGCTGGATTTTACAGGTGATATATTAAAGATTTTTTTAAAATTACTAAACCTTTGTGCCAACTTTTAGAAAATGATAGAAAATTTGATTTTAATGATGAATGCTTGAGTGCTTTTGAATTATTGAAAGAGAAATTAATCACTGCACCTATAATTGTTTCACCAGATTGGGAGAAACCATTTGAACTTGTGTGTGATGCAAGTGATTATGCGATCGGATTAGCATTGGGGCAAAGGCATGATAAAGTTTTCAAAATCATTTACTATGCTAGTAAAACTCTTAATGAGGCTCAAATTAGTTATACAACTACTGAAAGAGAGTTATTAGATATAGTATTTGCTTTTGAAAACTTTAGACCTTGTTTAATTGCAACTAAAAGTATTGTGCATACAGACCATTCAGCTATCAAATATTTAATGCAAAACTTAAACTCATTAGATGGATACTTCTTTTGCAAGAATTTGATTTTATGATAGTTGATAGGAAGGGAGCTGATAATCAAATAGCTGATCATCTGTCAAGAATAGATTATAATAAATTATCTGAATTTGAGAAAGAAATTACAGAAATTTTCCCTGATGAGCAACTTTATACCATTATGAGAAGTGATTTTCCTTGGTATGCTGATATTGTGAATTATATTGTAATTGATATTGTACCGCCTGATTAAACAAAGCAACAACATAAGAAGTTTAAATATGATGCAAAATTTATTTTTGGGATGTGCTTTATCAATATAAATAGTGTAAGGATTTGATTATTAGAAATTGTGTGCCACTTGAAGAAACTAATTTGATTATTCAACGATGTCATGACTCTGAATTTGGAGGTCATTTTGGTACTGATAAAACTACTTTTAAGATTCTACAATCTGGATTTTATTGGCATACTTTTTTTAGGGATGTTTATATATATATATATATATATATATTAAATCATGTGATCGATGTCAGAGAGTAGGTAATATTTATAGAAGAAATGAAATGCCTCTAAATTATAATTTGGAAGTTGAAATTTTTAATGTATGGGGATTAGATTTTATGGGAGCATTTACTCCTTCATTTTGAAATTTATATATATATTGGTTGCCATTGATTATGTCTCGAAATGGATTGAAGCTATTGCTTTACCTAGATGTGATGCTCGTAGTGTTTCAAAATTTTTAAAGAAAAATATATTTACAAGATATGGAATGCCAAGAGTGATCATAACTGATGGTGGATCCCATTTCAGGAATAATCGAATTAAGAGATTAATTGAGAAATATAATATTATTCATAGAATCTCCAATGCTTATCTTCCCCAGACTAGTGGTTTAGCAGAAGTGTCTAATCGTGAAAATAAAAGAATTTTAGAAAAAACTGTGGATAATCATAAATTAGATTGGTCTGCTAGATTAGATACTGCTTTATGGGCTTATAGGATTGTTTTTAAAACCCCTATTGGAATGTCTCCTTATAGACTAGTGTTTGGTAAGACTTGTCATTTGCCGGTTGAATTGGAGCATAAAGCATATTGGGCGATCAAAGAATTAAATTTTAATTTGAAAAATGCTGAAGAGAAAAGATTTATGTAATTGAATGAATTGGAAGAGATTAGAAATACATCTTATCACAACGATAGGATTTATAAAGAGAAAATGAAATTGTGGCATGATCGAAAGATGTTTAAAAAGAACTTGGAATTTGGACAAAAAGTTTTATTATACAACACGAGATTGAAGTTATTCCTTAGAAAGCTCAAGTCTAGATGGTTAGGACCTTTTACAGTTGTAAAAGTTCATTCTTTTGGAGTTGTTGATATTAAACATCTTGATACTGTAAAGATTTTTAAGGTTAATGGGCATCGATTAAAGCCTTACTTTGACGGGTTTCAACCTGACTTCTAAGAGGTTTTAATGCTTAGTCTTCTCGATTAACCGAATTGTTCGTCAAGCTGACGACGTTAAACCAAGCGCTTTATGGGAGGCAACCCATATGTATCTTTGTGGTGTGTTAGCTTGTTTGTTGTAGTTGAGCTTTTTAGATACTTGTTTTTGAATCCTAATTACTCCTAAATAAATTAAAAATGGATAAATATTGGATCGAATTGAGAAATTGGAATATTTTGGGCCAAACAAGGTTAGGTGAAAATTTTTTACCACTGGCGCCGCTGGCGCCCTATCACAGACCATACACTGAACTTCCAGGTTTAAGCACAGCAGTTGCCATATCGGGAGCTGTCGGTGCCCAGAACCTGTTGACAATTTTAAAGTTTAAAATGCGAGTTTTGGCAGTTTTGTGCGGGATCTTCGTCCTTATAACTCCCTAAACTCTATTTTTTACTTCCTAACTACAGAAAAATGAAAACTACCATTCCTAATTCGTATCCCATGGATTCCTACTCCATTAAAACCCCTCAATCTCGTGTTTTCAACCGAAGGATGTTCATAAGTTTTGAAGCGCAGCGTTTGTTCAACAAAGTTATGATGAAGAGAAGGATTATCAAAGAAAGTGGCTTCTTTAATTGACATCTGGATATTCCTACTACTAGAATTGAAGAAATTAATAAGGAGAAATGTTGGGAAGTGCTTTGCTACACTACCGCTGCAGTTGTTGTTCCTGTCATGAAAGAATTCTATGTAAATATTCACGGGATCAACCAAGGGTTTGTATTTGTGTGTGGTAGATTTGTGCAATTCACTTCTGCACAAATTAACGATCTCTTTATGATGGAAAACATACCGAGTTGCCATTATTCTAATTTCAATGCCACATGAGATAATATGAATGATGTGTATCGATATGTGATAGATGAGAATGAGAATTGGGAAATTAGAGAGAATGGATACATTTGTTTCCCATCTGCATCTCTCAATCCGGTGTCAAAACAGCGACACTACTTTATTTCGACAAAATTATTTCTAACAATGAAGATTAGCAAGGTAACGAAGGAAAGCGCCATTTTGAATATTTATATTCAAACTGGGAGGTCGATTGATATTGGTAACATCATTGTGAAATCAGTTTGGGGATTAATTGTGCATGGATCTAAATATGGGCTTGGACACCCGTCCACCATATTTCTGTTACGTAGTCAATTGCAAATTCTTTATGAATGTTGGGAAAAGGTTCTTCTTCCATGGAGGCCTATTGATCCAACTAATCCTTTTGACTACCAGACAGTGGGAGATGAAGATGACATGATTTTACTTGCTGATCAACCAACACAGAATTCACAACAGATTCAAACCTATTTTCCTAAAGGTTCCATAATGATATTAAAGAGGATCAAGCTGTTGGAGAAACAGGTACAGAATGTTATGAGTACATATTTCTGATTTATTTGATCATATAGATTGGAGAATGAAGGAACAATTCGATCATACTGGTCGAATTGAGATGGGCTTGATTAACTTGATGAAGAAGAAAGCGGTAATTACTGAGGAATCGTCTAACGAATTTTTATTTCATCCATTTTATAATTTGTTCGTGCATCAGCAATCGATTGGAGGCATTAGAGGAGAGGATAGTTCTGAAGCTTATATGGTGTAATTGATGGATTCAACTTATGCTTGTTGTGTGTTTAGTTTGCTTTCTTAAGTATGCTTGGTGTGTGTAGTATTTACTTTACTTTGCTTTGTATTTGGATTAGGATATGCTTACTTTCATTGTGTACTTAGATTTTAGTGTTTTCCTGTCGTAGAGTTCTTGCAACACTAAAACATCTAAGAGTTGGTTTGGTTTGAATGAACATATTTGGTGTTTATGTTGAAACTTGGATTTTATATATATAAGTTTGTTGTGTATTGATTGTGTAAAGAATTGTGTTGATTATTTCTTGTGAGATGATGTAAATGCCTATTGAAGTGTTAAACACCATTGTGGAAGTTGAAATGATCGAAATTATGAAAAAAATTTCAGAACGAGAAAAAAGTTTTGGCCTGGCGCCGCCGGCGCCCAAATTCAGAGAGTTTGGGCTATTTTTTTAAATAGAGAGCCGCCGGTGCCCGAACCCAGTAAAAGGCCAAAAACCCTCATTTTTGTGATTTTTAACTTGGGACCTGCAAATTTTTCCATTGCCTTCATTTTCCTCCTCCATTTTCACGATTTCGAAGATCTAGGGCTTGCTAGATCTCGGAATCAAGGTGATTTCAAAGCTTTTCAAGTTCGGATCCACACTTCTCTTGCTAAGAGCTTCACTTTAAGTTAAAAATTTTTGGAGTTCTAAAGAGATTTTGAGATTTCCATGATGAAATTTTCTCTTACTTGTTTAGAATAGTGTTTGGAGTTTGTTACATTATGAATTTGAGACTTATTAGAATTTTCTTGCAGATTTTAAAAATTCACATAGCTCCAAGGATAAGTAAAGGGAAGAGAAAATTGTATTTTGATGAGAAGAAGTTCGTCAATATTAAAGCCCAATTTCGCTTTAACTCTTACCTTTACAACAAGAAATGTATCCAGGATCCAGCTTTTGATAGTCCTGGTGGATCTGTAGAACAATTAATTGCAGAGCGAAACAAGAAGCGATTTTGTTCTTTTACTCCGAATGATATTATGGGAGTGGTTAGAGAATTTTATTCAAATTTACCCTGGACTGAGACTGATTATGAGCTAGTTAGAGGAAAAATGGTTGAGTTTACTCCTTAGCGTATCAATGCTTCTATCAGACTCATGAACCATTTGTTTGTGAATACGAAAACTTTGACACTCGAGGGGAGAATATGAGAGAAGTTATTGCTTTTATGACTAACGGAAGAGGGGAATGGAAAGTAAGTCAAAAATAGTTGATTAATTTCCCCGCTTTCACATTTAATGTTGCATCAAAAGTTTGGCATTATTTCATCTCTGTGAGACTATTACCATCTTATCACCACAATGAAGTTACAAGGGATAGAGCGATTTTGATCTATTGAATTCAAACGATGAAAGAGATTGATATCGGAGCTATTATTAACAAGAACTTTCAGACTATTGCTAGAGGAGAGACCATTGGAGGATTAGGACATCCTGCCTTAGTTCATGCCCTATGTGTTTAGTCTTGAGTGGAGTTCAGTAGTTCTGAAGAAGTGGATATACCTCTGAGACCATTTACAAAGACTATTATCCGTACTTATGAGTCTCATGTGGGAGCCCGAGTTGTGTGTAGGATTAGTGATATTCCTACTATGAGTTATGATGTTCCATCTACATCTGAGCCACCTACCTTTTCTAGTATTATGGAGCAACTGAGATTACAGAGTGGTAGTGTGGATAGACTTTGTGGTAGGATGGATGTGTTTAAAGCGAGGAGTGATGTGAATGAAGATTATCTACAGAGGAGAGTTGAGTTTGATATTGATTTTTATGATGCTCAGGTAAGATTTATGAGGGGGGAGTCTTATGTGATATTTCCTACTTGGCCCAGCTATACACCATATAGACCTGATCCTACTGATGACCTTGCTGATGATCCTGCTGAAGACCCTGCTGATCCTGATGATGGAGATTAGTAGATTGTTTGTTTTTTTATTTCTGTTTTTTCTTGTTCTGTTGTGTTGTACTGTTAGGATGTAGTAGATATTTATTTTTCATGTGATTTGTAACCCAGTTGTTATATTGTTGTGATGTAGTAGTTATTTATTTTCATATGTTATGTAACCTTATTGGTGTACTGTTATGTTGTACTGAAACATTAAAATTGTTAGCTTGACTGTGAAGTACTGTGATCGTTTGTTTAATATTATAGTGTTTTGTTGGATGTTTAAATGTTTAAAGTTAATTTCTTTTTACACATGCAAGTATTTAAAATTGTTATATCACTGCTACTAATTGTTTCATGCCTACTAGTTCTAAATTTTGACTAATACCATATAGCTGTTGAAGATTTGAAGATCCCAGCATAAAAATGTTAGTTTTCTTCTATTCTCTATTGTTTCAAATTTACTGAAAAATTTAAGTTTGGGGGAGGGTAGAGAAATATTATTGGCCAATTGGGATAACTTATGTAAACATAAATTCATCCAAACTTCATTTCATCCAAACTTGATTTCATCCAAACTTCATTTCATCCAAATTCATCCAAACTTGAGTCACCCTAAAGGAAGAACTTGATTTCATCCAAACTTCATAAGCAATTACATTGGACTAATTGGGATAACTTATGTAAACCCTTTGCATGTGGAGGTTTGGGATTTAAAAACTTTCAGCATCTTTAATTCTCTTTTTATTGTAAACAATGGATTAAATTTAGGTCAAAAAATTCTCTTTGGGCTAACTTCATGCATGGCAAATATTGCTGCAACAAACACCCTATTCAAGTTCAACCTAAACTAGGAGATACAAATATTTGGAAAGAGCTTTTAAAAGTTAAGTTACATGTTGAAAAATTGTTTGTTTGGGAAGTTGGTAAGGGGGAAATTGATTTCTGGCTTGATACTTGTCACTTCAATGATTCTCTTCAAGCTCAAATTTCTAACTCTTCTAATATTCATAAAATCTCTGATTGTTGGACCCATAATTGTTGGGACATTTCCAAATTTAGCACTTTTGTTAACTTGGAGACTCAAGCTAAAATACTATCCATCCCCATCTAGCCTTCTAAGAAAGACAGAATTATTACTAAAAATCCTAATGGTCAAAGTCTCTCCAAATATATTTATCACAATTGTTTTAATTGGTCTATGACTGATTGGGGTGAGAAGATTTGGAGTAAATGTTTATCCCCTTCTATGTCATTTTTTTGTTGGCGGTTATTCAGAAAATTATTGCCCACTGATGATATACTTAAGCTCAAAGGTATTCGTGGTCCATCTATTTGTCAATTTTGCTTCTTAAATGAGGAATCTATCAATCACCTTTTCCTACATTGTCATGTTGTACAAGACATCTGGATTTCTGTCTTAAAAACATATTGGCCTTACTTCTCAATTCTGTCTTTGGACCAACATTGAATTCTGCTGGCTGGACTGGAAATGTTCAGCATTCTTTTATATCCCTCTAATTATTTTCTGGTTCATATGGTTGGCAAGGAATGATGCTATTTTTAATGGGAAGCTCTTCTCTTCTCAATCCATTGTGAAAAATTGGTTATCTTATGTTGAGAAGCTTAATACTTACAAGATTTTTTCAAGCAAACCTGCTGCTAAGTCTACCAGAATTCAGTTAGTTATGTGGAGGAAACCAAGTACACCTTGGATCAAAATCAATACAGATGGGAGTTTCAAATTTCCTGATGTTGGAATTGGTGCAATTTGTAGAAACTATAAAGGACATTGTTTATGGTGTTATTCAGCTCCCATTATTGCTAATTCTGTTCTTGAAGCAGAAACTTTTGCTGTACTATGGGGATTGAAAATTGCTATTCATCTTAATCATTCATTTATTTACATAGAGATGGATTCCTTGCAACTTCTAAAAATTTTACTCGCATCAAATAGCTGTTTCATGGGATCTACAGATTTGGATAAATAATATCTTCAATCTGTCTACTTCCTTAAATATCATTTGGAGCCATATCTTAAGAGAAGGGAATAAGCCTGCTAATTGGCTTGCTTCAAGAGCATCTTCTTCTAAAGATATCTTTTGTGGGTCCTTTCATGGTTTTGATCCTTCTTCTTTTAATGTTTTTAGTTCTCTTTTACATGAGGATTTGATAAATCTACCTCATGTTAGATGTAAAGTTTTAGCCAAAGCTTAATAAGATTTGTCTTTTTTGCTGAATATATATATATATATATATATATATATATATATATATATATATATATATAATAATTTTAGTATTTAATTGTATATCACAACTTTTACATTTATAATGGACCATTTTAGCTCAACAAGTTCTCATATATATATATGTATATATATATATATATATATATATATATATATATATATATATATATATATATATATATATAGATAGATATATATATATATATATTGGGAAAGGAGCTGCAGAGGCTCCCTACATGTTAATAAAAATAGTTCTTACAAGATACATTAAAACCTTCCTCCCTAAAGGATCCAAAAAATAAGAAACCCTCATGGCAACAAGCCAATAAACTCTAGCTAACAAAACATTCCAATAAAGAAGTTACAAGCAAGAAGTACACCTGCAGGACAAGAAAACCTAGGAGATAAAGAGAACCAGCCATGGTGCCATAAAGACCAGTAAATCAACAGGTATGTAGGTTGGCTCTGATATTGGGAATTGCTAACAGATCTCCATTCAACAGATAAATTAGGGGAGTGGGGAAGGAGGCAGAGATTTCACTGGTTCTAGTAGCCAAGGCATTTCTTGCCAGCCAGTTTGCTGGTCTGTTACCTTCCCTGAATGTGAACTGAAATTGGTGCATACAATAGTCTTTAAGCTTGCTGATTTTATTGATCCACAATTGAAGATGCCAAGGGAGGGCTTCTTCAGTGTCCATAGAAGTGATGATAGTGGATGAGTCTACTTCCACTATAAGAGATTTCCAATGAAAGTACGATGCAAGTTTAAAAGCCCAGTACACAGCTATGAATTCAGCCTCAAGAGCATCCTTAGCAGCCACTGGGATTTGGAAGAAAAGAATACACCTTCCCACGGGATTTCTAAAAACCCCACCCACCCCAGCCCCCAAGAGAGTGAAGCTACCATCAGTGTTAGCTTTGATAAAAGGTGTATGGGGGGGTTGCCAGGTTACTAAAGTTATAGCAGTGGGGGGTCTTTTTTCTTCTGGGTTTAATGGGCATATCTGAGGGAAACCTTTCCATTTACTCAGCTTTCTGATAAAACCGATGCAATTATTTGCCACTTTGATTGCACAAGGTTTGTGGTCATCAAAAGCTGAGTGGTTTCTTTATTTCCAAATGAACCAGGCAAGAATTAGTGGAATTTGTCCCATCTTGGCCCTCTGCCAGTCATACCAACTGTCCCAGAAATCAAGCCAGGACAGGGTTAGCAGATTTACCATGAAATACTTTATGCAGAGAGTCCAAACTTGCTGAGAAAAGCTGCAGTGGAAGAAGAGATGCCTAGCAGACTCCTCATTCATTCTACATAGTCTGCAGATGGAGGGTCCCCTCAGTCCTTTAAGTTTAAGCAGGTCATCAGTTGGTACAATATGGTGGAGCATTTTCCAGGTGAAGAACGACATTGATGGGGTGATGTATTTATTCCAGATAAGAGAGCCTCCAGGGAAATCCTGCCAGTTAACAACTTTAGCATAAATTGCTTTAGACAAACTTTGATTTTTGTATGCAGCCCATATGATTGTCTGGCTTGTGGGTGATTATAGGAATTGAGGTAATATGCTGAACTGAAGGAGTTTGGATCAGTGAATATAGTTTTGTCAGAGACCAGGAACCATTATCCCAGCAATCAGCCACACTCAGATTAGGATCCTTCAGAACATTAGGAACAGGAGATAGCCACTCCTCAGGACACCATCTGTCCAACCAAAAGGACAGATTACCATGCCCCAGCTCCCAGGTGACCAAAGATTCAGCTTTATCCCTGACTTTTAACATGGCAGTCCAGATTCTGGAATACCCAATTTTCCTGGTAGCAAGAGAGGGATGTAAAGCTTTGCAGTATTTACCTTTCATGAATTTAGCCCACAATGAGTTCTGTGCTTTGAATTTAATCCACAACTTGCATTGATTCACTAAGGAAAGATGGTTCAAGCTTTTAAAGCCAAGACCACCAGCCCAAGTAGGTTTGGCCACCTTCTGCCAGGATAACCAATGAATGCGCTTCCTTTTCCCAGCCCATAAGAACCTATTAAAAATTCTTTCCATCCGTACTTGGGTAGATTTAGTCATGGAGATCATCTCGAGAATATAAGATGGGAAGGTTGTGAGTATGCTTTTGAGGAGGGTAATTCTACCCCACTTGATAGGAAGGAATGAGACCAGCTTGTCAACTGAGCTTGGATCTTTTGCAGGATGGATTCAAAGTGTGTTTGCTTAAATCTTCCTTTGAGAAGGGGGACCCCAAGATAATTCAGATTTCCTGTGAGACAAGAGAAACCAGTGTACTCCCTTATCCAGTTTTTCAGGCTCATGGACGGTTTACAAGGGCAGATAATGTGGCATTTCTGCAAGTTAAGGCTCATACCAGAAGAAGATTGAAACAATTGGAGACTTTTCATTAAATGCTTCGATCTGTATTCTTCGAGCATTGGAAAAAATTATTACATCATCTGCATACATAAGGTGTGAGATATGCAAGGTTGATCTATGATGATATCTGTGATGTTGTTGTATGAAGGCTTGAGAGTTAAGCATTTTGGAAAGATAATCCATGGCCAATATGAAAAGGGTGGAGGACAAAGGATCACCTTGTTTGAGTCCCCTACTTGCTTTGAAATTTCCCCAGGAGCAGCCCATGAGGAGGATGGAATGGCTAGTGGACTGAAGCCATCTGCTAATGATATTGCAGAACTGCCTAGAAAATCCTTTAGCAGAAAGTACCTCCATCAGGAACTTCCAATCAATAGTGTCATATGCTTTACTGATGTCTAGTTTGTAAATGAGATTACCCCCCCTGCAAGTTTTATCTAAATCCAGCAGCAACTCCTGTGCCAACAGTACATTGTCTGAAATAGACCTTCCCTGAACAAAAGCAGATTGGTTAGGGGAAATGATCTTATCTAAATGGGGCTGGTCTATTCACCAGGATTTTACTGATAATTTTGCTAATAACAGATGACAAGCAAATGGACCTGTAGTGACTCCAGTGCTTAGCTGATTCAGATTTGGGGATCAACACAAGATTTGAGTGGTTGAAGTAGTTAGGTATATTCTGACCCTGGAAGAAAGATTGAATAGAGTCTGTCGACCTCCTTTTTAACCGGGTGCCAAGCCTTCTTGTAGAAATCTGCAGTGAAACCATCGAGCCCTGCAGATCTTGTTACTATCTATGGTGGAGAGAGCATTCCAGATTTCGTTTCATTGGGTATATCGGTTAAGCCGAGAGAGTTAACAAACTGCATTTCCCCCATAAAGATAGAGCTCTCTATATCATTTCTCACAGCTGTTGGTGGGTTCAGGAGAGTGCTGAAGTACTTAACAGCATCCATGGCAATAAAGGTATTATCCTTCAGAATGTTACCATTATCATATTGGATGGTATGCACAGTATTGCATTTCCTTCTGTATTTGATAAATGCATGAAAGAATTTGATATTTCTGTCCCCATCCTTAAAAATATTGACAGCTGCTTTTTGTTTTAAAACTTGTTCCTGCAGTTGGATAGCTTTAAGTAATTCCTCCTGAGCCTGATAGGACTCACTTTCTACAGAAATATCAGTCTTAATCTTCTCCTCCAGCAGGTTTACTTTGTGTTGAGCTGCATCCACAGCCTTGAAAATATCCCCCAATGTATTCCAATTCCATTTCTTTAGACCTTTAGCAACTTTTTGGTGGAGTAAGCATAAGTTAAGCCAAGGATCATAATGATGCACACCATTCCAAAGATCATCCACCACTTTCAGAAATGATTCCTGAGTAGACCACATATTTAGATACCTGAATGGAGTTTGCTGGGGAGTTTGGGGTGGGGTAGTGATGGTAATAAGTATGGGTCTATGATCAGACCCAGCAAATTGGAGATGAGTGACAAAGGTGAAGAGGAAGTGTTGTTGCCAGCAGTCATTCACCAAGAATCTGTCCAATCTTTCCCAAATTCTTCCTCTTTTCCATGTATATTGAGGTCCCTTGTAACCCAGATCATAGAGAGCTGCTTGTCAGATATTGCTACTAAAGGTACTCATATTAGTAGTGTTAGGAGGTCTCCCACCCAGTTTTTCAGAAGAATTCTGAATGCAGTTAAAATCTCCCCCTACCAGCCAGGGGAGATGCAAATTAGATCCAATAGAGTGGAGCTTGATCCAAAGATCCTGTCTATCTGATTTGGAACATCCTGCATAAATAAAAGAAGCCTCACCAATATGGCCATTTATCTTAAAGGAAGTATGAATGAATTGCCTGTCATCCACAAGAACAGACCAAGTAACTTCAGGTCTGCATAATAACCAAATTTTGTTGCTGAGATTTGAAAAATGGGAGAAGCCATAGAAATTTTTAAGAATTTTATCAGGATGTTTGTGAACCATTGGTTCCAGTATAACTATACACCAAAATTTGTGCTTCCTGTTGAGGTTGATCAACCTATTGAAGGATAGGGGGTGAGCAGCCCCTCTGATATTCCAGCAAATAAGATTAATCATTAGACTTGTTGGTGGGGGTTTTAGGGATGATTGAGATCTTGATCTAGTTCTACCTCTGGTGACTGGAGCCGCAGCTAGGAGGCTATCCATTTCTACAGGAGAAGGAATGGAGTTTGTCAATAAGATAGCTTTATGTTTCTTCTTCTTCTTCTTAGGGGAGATGGCATGCCACTCACCCTCCATTAGATGCTCCTTGGTACCAGCAGGCAGGGAAGAAGGAGGGGTAATAATGGATATAGGGTCACATTCTTTTCTCATTCTACCTAAAGGGGAGGAGGGCTGAGGTGAAGGGAAAATTGGAGGTGATGAAGGTTCAGGAGAATTCACAATTGGGTGATGTTGGGCAGGGCCTTCAATGGGAGAAGAGTGGGTAAATAGGCGAATATGGGATGGCCCAGGAAGCAACACTGGAGTAGGGGCCACAAGGGGAGGAGGGGCAAAGGATTGGAGGAGGCCAATGGGGGGAGAATGGGGTGCCTTGTAGGAGGTTGGGTTAACAAAGTCAGGGCCAAGAATGGAAGGAAGTGGGTAGTTATGGGTAATTTGGTCAGTGGAGGGGGAAGGAGAATGCAGCCCTGAAGCATCTGGAGGGGGGGGGTCCAGTGTGGGGGCAAGGGGAGGTAGGCTATGAAGCAAGGAGTTTGGTGTTGGACCAAGAAGACCAGGGGAACTAGCAGCAAAACTGGGTTTAGAGGTTCCAGTCCTCCTAGAATGTGGGTTCAATCTATAACACTTGTCCAGGGTATGCCCAAACATCCTGCAGTGGCAACAGTAGTAAGGCTTCTGTTCCATCACAACCTCTTGCCAGGCAGCCTCCTCATCGGAGCCCACCCAAATCCTTGAAACTACGAGTAAGGTCACATCTCTTTCCACCAAGACCTCGGCATTGCGGGTCTAGCTCTATTAACGAGTGGGGTTATCGGCCCTTAAAGGAGTTCCCAAGGCTTTAGCTATATTAAAGAGAGCTTTTTGGTTAAAGTACCTGATTGGTAAATCGGGAAACTTAAACCAGATTGGCACCACAGGTGGTTCCTTCCTTGGATTGAAATGCGGAGTCCACTTAAGCAGTCTCATTTCAGATCCAGCAATAACAACTGATTTTTTGGCAAACAAACGTGCATAATCCTCCTCAGTGGACAATTGAATTAGTAAATGTCTGCCATCAAGAAGTCCCAGCCGTCATTGTCCCACAAACTGGATGGAGTTGAAGTACTGTCTAACAAGCTCCATTTTGGGATGCCCCAAAGCAAATTTGCCAATGAGAGTAAGCTTAACTTCCTCATTAAGTTGTTGGAGTTCCTGGTTAGTAAAGAAGACAACAAGTGCTCCATCTTTAGAGCCAGTGGGGTGAATGAAGGGACAAGAAACTCGACCAGCAGCAGCATCATGAAATTATTGGGGGAAGATGGTGTTATCAGGGTTGGTTTCAATGTGGTTCCTGTTACCCACAACACTAGCAAAAGTGGCCTTAGCCTATTGAACAATTGTCTCCAAATCTACTGGGGTAGCCATCACCCAGCAGCTGAGGGCAAAACGCACCCAAACCAGATACAAGAGCAGGCCAAGACCAAGCAATAGAACAGTAAAATTCAAATTGAGGAAGCCCGGGAAGGCTCTTCCACCCAGAGAAGTCCCCAAATGGGTTGTTCAGCAGGGAACCACAAGTCTTACCAGCCACATTTCTTACCTCTGACCAGATAACCACCAGGGAAGGCGCCGCCGATGAGCTCATGCTAGAAACCCTAGCTGAGCAAAAACTGCCGCCACCTCAAACTCCATCATATTATATATATATATATATATATATATATATATATATATATATATATATATATATATATATATATATATATATATATATATATATATATATATATATATATATATATATATATATATATATATATATAATTGCGGTGTTCAAAGAATGATTTGGAACGTGAACAAATGGAAGAAATTTCTTATGAATCTATTGTTGGAAGCTTAATGTATACTCAGACTTATACTAGACCAGACATTAGCTTTATTGTCGGGATTTTTGGCAGGTAACAAAGTAATCCAGAAATAGATCATTGGAAAGCTAAAAAAAATGTTTGAGGTATCTACAAGGAACAAAGGACCGCATGCTCACTTATAGAAGATTTAAAGATCTTGAAGTGATAGAATATTCAGATTCAGTTTTTGTTTGATGTGTTGATACCAGAAAAATAGCAGTTGGCTATCTATTCCTTTTTTCCTGGAAGAGCAATCTCATGGAAAGGTGTGAGGCAGACTATCACAGATGCTTCCACTATGGAAGCTAAATTTGGCTTGCTTCGAAACTAAAATTCAGCGTTTATGGCTGGGAAATTTTATTTCAGGATTTGGAATTGTTGATAGTATTCCAAGCCACTAAAAATTTATTGTGATAACTCCGTAGTAGTCTTCTTTTTCAAAAAGGACATGTATTCCAAAGTTATTAAAGACATGATTTCATCATTCAGTTCAGGTTCTTCTTTTGATTGAGTGAAATCAGAAGATATAAAGACTGGTGGTATAGATGAATTCCCAAAATAGGTAGGCTTTAAATATGTACGGGGTACATTCATCTTAATTTCATGAGTTGTTTCAACAGATGGAATTAAAAGTTTACTATTTTTGATAACGTCCATCATTTTACCCCTCTCCGGAACATACATACAGTCTTCTTTAAAAAATGTTTTCAGCTCAACTTGCAAGTCCATTTTGATCTCATCTGTTAATTTACTCTCAAAACTTTATTGAAAATGTTCTTTACTTAGATAATCAACTTCATTTATCCAAAAAAAATCATTATCTTTTGTCTCGGTTGGATAATTCATAGTCTTTAATTCATCAAATGTTACTTCCTGGTCATTAATATTCATAGTCAACTCTCCTTTTTTCACATCTATCATAGCTTATCCAGTAACATAGAAAGGTTCCCCCAAAATAATAGGATTATTTTTATTTTCCTCCATATCTAATACAATAAAGTCCATAGGAGAGATATATTTATTCACTTTAACATGCACATCTTTGATCTATAAAAAAATACCTATTTTTTATGTCTTAATTTTTATCAATATCTAAGGATATTATGCTTTAATGAAAGGTATTTTTTGTGTTTTTGGATGTAGGTGAGGTCCAAAAAAGCAAAAAGGAGCAAAAAGGAGCAAAAAGGAGCAAAAATGGAGCAAAATACAAAAAGTATAAAAAGTATGGCCTGACGCCTAGGCGCCAGAAGTTGGCGCCTAAGCGCCAGACTCTATACAGAAACTGTCAAGTTTTTGACAACATTTGAACGGTTATTTTGACTGAGTGAGCGGTTATTGGACATTCTAGAAGACTGGCTGTTCTTCCTTGATAATAGGACATGTGATACATTGCATTTTGACGCTCCAAAACGGTTTTAAACGCGAAGATGTGCGAGCCAAAGTGAAGAGGTGCGAAGAACTGGACGCGGTGTCCGGCGCCTAGGCGCCACAAAAACCTTCTAAAAGATTCATTTAATGTGGACATGTTTTGAAGAGGTGCCTCAAGGCAACCCTTGAAGCCTATAAATAGGGTTCCATTACTTCAGAAAACGTGCCCCTCCCATTGTAACCCTTTCTCTTATCCACTTTAGGATCTCTCATCCTTAGAGAGAGAAATAGAGAGAGAAATTTAGGGCCACTTTTGTTTTGTTTAGTGAGTTTATTTTCAAGTTGTTGCATCCGGAGTTCATTACACTCGTGGAGTCGGTAGGAATCGGAAGATCCGTAGAAGGAATATTTGAGATAAGTATTTTATATTTGATTCAAAGTTTTTTTATTATGTTTTCTTTGTTTATTTTTAATGTGTTCTGAGTAGTTAGTTTACTTTCTTCCTTCAATTATGAAGAGATAGATAAGATAATATAAAGATTCGATGGAGAATTGAAATTCAAAATATTTTCAAAATATTGTGATGACATTAATAACTGATCTTACTTTAATTTTTAAATTGGTCATTTAAATTGTTAAAACATGTTGAAGAGTTTTGAGACCTTGAAGGAGAAGAACTCTTAATTAGTAAATGTCACATGAATCCTTGGGTAGTCGAAGGCCATGTGCGGGCTATTCAAGGTGAAGTGCAAATAAATAGGATGATAAGATTTAAAGGGCGTAGAATTGATAAGTTTTTAGAGTGACAGACTAAATTCTTATAATTTGATTTATAGATTAGGAAAGGGTCACTAGTAGGGCCGACCATAGCCACTCTTGGACATCTAGTAGTGTGAGTCAAGATTAACCCATTCTACTAACAATACATCCGGACCTGATCTGTAAATTAGCCAATGTTTTTTGCGCCTGGATCAAAGGATAAAGAATAGGAATGCTTCTATTTGGCACAATACCATAAATCAAATTCTCCAACGAATATTAAACTATCTTAAAATCTTAGATTAATTGAAGGAATGAAGGTTGTTTATTTTATATAGTTTTCATAAATCATTTTCTTATTATTGTTTTCTTTATTTGCATCTAGTAAATTAATAATAATTTATAGTTAAATTAAAGGATAAAAGATATTTTTAAAATATAATATTTAGAAAATTTATTACTATAATATTTCCCCGTGGGATCGATACTGGGGTTGTAAAAGAAAACCCTATATTACTTAAAAAGATACGTATACTTGCGTAGTACCCCTAGTGTGTAAAATATTTTTTAAAATTTACAATATTTTGATTTTATACACTAGCCACTAATTATAAATTTGGTCAAGTTTTTTGCCATCTTTTGGAAGCAAATATTACTACGTTATTGCGGGTCGGGTCAATCTTCTATAACCCCTTTTGGATAATTGATAGATCGACCAGCTAACTGAAGGGTTACAGTAGTGGGAGAAATATCGGTTAAAACTAACCTTATAAATATCGATAGAGGCATCACATTAATGCTCACTCCTAAATCACATAAAGTTTTTCAACATAATCTTTCTCCAATTGCACAAGGAATTGTAAAGCTACAAGGATCTTTGAGTTTCTGAGGAAGCTTTTTCTGAAGTATAGGGTTGCACTCCTCACTTAGTCCAACTGTCTCGTAATCCCTATGTTTCCTTTTCTTGTTTAATATATCCTTCATAAACTTTGGATAACTTGTCATCTGTTCCAAAACTTCAGCGAAAGGAATATTTATCGTTAACTTCTTAAGTACTTTCAGGAATTTTGAAAATTGTTTATCCAACTCATCCTGTCTATGTCTTTGAGGAAATGGAGGTGGTGGTCTTTCTAAATTGATTTTAGTTGGAGATATAAATTTTTCCAGATCCTTAGAAACATGTACTTCAGGTCTTTTTGTTTCCTTTATTTCTCTCACAACTTCTTTCTCTTTTCTAACCACATCTTCTATCTCTCATCCACTTCTTAATCGAGTAGCTTCTACTTGTTCTTTAGTGTTCTCTTTAGGATTGATCTCAATGTTGCTAGGAAGTTTTCCTTAAGTTCTATTGCTAAGTGAATTAGCAAATTGTCCCAGGTGATTGTCTATGTTTCTAATCACAACATTTTAACTTTACAACTGGTTTCCGATTTGCAATACCACTTCTTCTACAAACATCTTCTTATCCTCAAATTGTTGATCTTTGTTAGAGTACAGTGGATATGGAGGTCTGAAGTTTGTGTATCTTTGATTATTCTAAAATCAATTAGGATTTGCATGATTATTTTCCCATTGTTGGTTTCCATCCCCAATAGTATAATTCCTGTTAAAATTAGGATGGTTCTTCCATCATGGGTTGTAAAAGTTAGAATATGGGTTGTTTATGGTATTTAAAGTATCATATGATAAGTTAGAATGAATTATATGCTCTAATGAAGTTTCGTCACTTACTAGAGTAAATTGAGGCTTGTTCATTCCAAATTGGTCCAACTTTCTTGATATTGTAGCAACCTGAGATGCAAGAATTGCAATAGCATCTGTATCATAAACACTGGCTACCTTTTTAGGAATTACCCTTGTAGAGGGCATTCAAATTCATTTGTAGCCAATCTTTCAATTAAAGCATATGCTTCATCAAATGGTTTTGACATTAATGATCCACCAGTGGTAGCATCAATTATAGACCTAAGTGATCCTACTAACCCATTGTAAAAAGTTTGATTGATTAATCAAGTAGACAGAGCATGGTGTGGATAATTTTTTAGGAGTTCCTTAAATCTTTCCTAGGCTTCGTATATTGATTCCCCTTCATACTGACAAAATGAAATAATATTGTTTCTAAGTGTAGTATTCCTTGAAGGTGAAAAATACTTAGCTTGGAATTTCTGAGTTAACTCCTCTCAATTTTTAATAGAGCCAGGTGCTGATGAGTTTAAACACATTTTAGCCTTATCCCTAAATGAGAAAGAAAAAAACCGTAGTCTAACAACATCGTCTGACATGCCATTATAACGAAATGTAGCACAAAGTTCTAGAAAACTTGATAAGTGT
Organism: Papilionanthe hookeriana x Papilionanthe teres; assembly: GCA_022702705.1. NCBI lineage: Eukaryota > Viridiplantae > Streptophyta > Magnoliopsida > Asparagales > Orchidaceae > Papilionanthe > Papilionanthe hookeriana x Papilionanthe teres. The sequence goes on from CM040427.1 coordinate 10,763,988, forward strand.
AAATAGGGATCCTTCGGAGGAGTTCCCCCAAACTAGTTGTTCTGCACTAGTCGGATAATCACTTGATTTAGTTCAAACGAGTCAGCTTCTACGACACGTAATTGTATAATTGAGTGAATTTCATCTTTTATAGATTTACATAATCCCTTAAAGATTTATGATGATTTTCTAAGTTATTTTTTTTTAATGTTTTCCAGTTTTAGCTTTTCAAGTCTTGTCTGGTTTTTTATTTTTTTTTTCTTTTTTCTAACTCGGGATCATAAGGCACATGTCATGTAGGTCCTTTAGTTTGTATATTTAACACAACATAAAATACATTAACAATTAAACAAAAAATATTTTCAACACAAGAAAATATTTTTACAAACACCTTTTTTTTCACACAAACCGTTTCTTCACAATAGTTTTTCATACAAAAACAACTTTTCACACAAAAAAGTTATGACACTACAATTTTCCAAGTCTAAGACTAAATAATTCAACTAAAATTCTCCTAAAATTCAAGATCAACCGTTACGATCCCGGCAACGGCGCTAAAAAATTGATCCCAGATATATATGCTTACGTTTTGTATATGAGTTTATACTTTATACTTCATTTTAATTATATCTCGTTTTTACAATGAAACCAAAAACTTGATGCCGATGTAAATGAGAGTTTAATTTATATTAATATAAACAGGGATTCTACACAAGTATACATTTCGTTATCAAGTAATATAAGGCTTTCTAATTGAGCCCCGAATATCGATCCCAAAGAGCTCATGGTTAATCACGGTGACTTTTATTAGAAATTCTAGTCTACAATGACATGTCCTAGCTTGGAAGGTCGATAAAGGTTTGGATTTAATTAAGTCTTATAGTTATCACTAAAATACTATTTCTACACTAAATAACTTAGTGAAAATTAGAATGTGGGGTTTGATATATTAAAATTACCCTTCCTCATGCAATAAAATTAGAGACATGTGTAAAAGTAAAACAAGTAGCGAGAGAAATTGTGACAAATAGGAGAAATTATATTCTTTACCCTTACATGGTTCTATAAAAAACATAGGTTAATTTGATGCCTTGAAATTTTGAAGATATGTTAGGCAGAGAAGATACTAGCTCTCACTCTAGAGTTCCCTTTTCTCCCTCCATCTGGGGCTAACATCACATAACAAAACTTAAAACTTCAAACAAAATTGGGAGCTTTAGCCTGTCACTCTAAAGTCCTCTAATTTTACAACCATTAAATCATATCTTTTTATTTATTTGCACTCAATTATATGGACTACATTCCCCCCATATAATCTCATGTGATTCTTTCTAATAGTTGACAGAGAAAATACCACATTGGTTCTTACATGTTCTCAAAACAGATTTTAACATGCAAGTTGATCAAGTTTACATGTAAAGGAAGAACAAAATAAAATCATCACAATATATTCTCACTCTACTCAATTCTATATCCTACACATGCATGCTAACTCATTGTAAGAGGGACGACTAAAGACAACTACTCACTACACATGGAAAAACAACAATAACTTTTCATTGAACAAGACTTTGAAACCACACATACAAAGTACTAGATTCAAATCAAAATACAATAAAAATTCTTATTTTTGATGAAAATTAAACTCTCCTTGTATAACAAAAGCAGTCTCCTTCCATTCCTCTCCAAAAACAAAGTGAAAAAAAAATTCTCACGCCCAAGTGATTTTCTTCTTCAAGCCTTCTTCTGCTCTTATAATAAGTTTCCCCCTTGCAATTGTTCACTTTCAAGAGTAAAAAGAGTGTTTTTATATTTTTCCAAGAGGCACTTAACTGTCTCTTAAAAAGAGTCCATATTCAATGAATCTTCCAAAGGATGCCTTAAGTGTCTTTTCACTCTAAGAGACACATCTCTTCAATAATAACTCCTTCTAACAGCCCCAAACTTTTCTAGAAAGTTTATTTTAACATTCCCAACGAATTATCCAAGAGACAAACTTCGTAACACTTCAAAAATCGTTCAAGTCTGACATTTCTTCGAGAAGTTATGGCTAAATACGACGCCAATCATTTTTTGGTGCCTATGCGCCAGTTTTTCGGTGCTTAGGCACCATTTCCCATCGTAACTGGCGGTTAAACGTTAGTTTTGGTGCTTAGGCGCCATCCTACGTGCAGCTCCACTATTTCGCTCCGTTTGGCTCCATTTCAGCTCTGTTTTGTCTCATTTTAGTTGCGTTTCACTCCTAACTGATATATCAATAAGATAGATATAAAAATAAAGTGTAATTTCATTCAAATATATGTAAAATTTAAATCATATTAAACATAGAAAGATATATCAAAATGTGTCAATTCACAATTTTCTTCCTTGCTCATTTTGGCTCCAAATTACACCGTTTTTACTTCATTTTTGTTCCTTTTGCTCCAATCACTCAAAATTATTCAATTTGATGTACCTACAACCAAAAAACCTAGATAACATACCTTTAAAGTGTAATATCATTATTAAATTTAGTATAAAAAGTAGTACATTTTTAGGTGTATCACTGAACCCTAGACTATTCTAAAGAAAGACTAAAACTCAACAAAATGAGATGAACACCAAGCAAGAATGATTTAAATTGTTTTATTTGTTTGGTAAAATGTATTCTTTCAAAAACTTTTCTGATGAGATTACCTTTTCATTATCATTTATTAAATTGAATTCCTTTCTCAACATATATAAAAATTTTAATCTAGCCAAAAAAATGTGCTAACAAGAGCTAACCATAAATTAACCATAGGAACCAAATAAAAGTATTAACCAGTAATCTTAGATAATATAACACTTTACTTTAAATTTATAAAAGAATTAATATTAATTATTATTTTTTATGGTCAATCTTAATCCTAGCATAACCAAATTTGAGCCTAATGGGCTACTTTGTGATATGAAACATCAATTACAATCTATAATGACTAAACTACAAATGAGTAGATGTTAATTAATTAATGAAACACATAAGTTGGATCAAAATCATAGCTTATTCAATCCATTCATCAAAATAATTGCAACATTTAGTCATTATTAACCAATTGATCTAGTTAGCCTTAGCCTTCAACTCTGAAAGGTCCTAATAATTTAGCGAGCCTAATGAACATCTAGCCTTTGGTTAACCCAATCTGATCTATTTTCCCTTAGTGGAAGCCTTCACATTAGCCAAATTAATTAAATCTATGTATATAAATTGATATTGATAGGTTAGCTTTATAAATATAGCCAAATTGGCTTATGATTACACAAATTTGCTCGCCCATCATAAGCTGATATAATTTAACCCCAGGTTTTTGTAACTAATGGGAGCCAGCTTCATCAAATTTTGGTAAAATTTCCTCAAATTATTTAATGATGATTAATTTAAGCTCAAATTATAATTAAACCATCCCTTAATTTGGCTAGTTTATTCATTTACCTTAATTGACCTAATTTGAACTTGGTTAAATTGACAAAGTTATTCAAATTGGCTCAAACCATGCCTAAAATTAAGTTTTAATCGTTCAACATATTTGATTTAAATAAGAACTCCTCCTAGCCCAATTAGCTTCTGAATCCAACTTTTCTTTAGGTGAACCTAAACTTGATCTTCTTGTAACTATTTAACTCGAAGATTCCAGATAGAGTAAATCTAAAGCCTTCATATATTTATTTCATTGCAATAAATTATATTCTAATTGAATTAAGTTTTATGATATTTTTTAGCAATTGAAAATAGGAACCCAAGTAAGCCAAAAGTAAATATGTTTTTTATATAAGAAACTGTACTCCAAATCACATCAAATTAAATTACCCATGTCTGCCTTAATTTGCCTGATAACATTCCACACATACTCCTTTAACCTTAAGCATATGCTAACTATTAATAAACTAAGATTAATTGTTATTTAAACTATAACTCAGTTCATAAAAAAGGATATATAGTTTTTTTTCCAAAGTTAGTGTAAACTAATCTTAGTCATCCACTTGTTACCTTCAAAGTCTAGAAACTACAAACAATATTATCTACACTTAATTTATAACTCAATTAATGTGATTAAAAAATAGAGTAGAATGAAGCACACCATACATACACACTCTTTCTATTCTTAATAACAATGTAGAGCACTGAGAGGAAGCTTACATTGCTTAACATATTATAATGAATGGGAAGCTCAATGAAGAATTTGACTTTTAGCAATAAGTACATTTTGGAGCACACCAAACCGGTTCATTAAAGACTTTTGAAACTTGAGCTTCACAAAAGGTGATATGTCAATTTCAGCTTAATCTAAAGACTAGAAAGATAAAAAAGTTAAGCCCCAGGTATAGTATAGGCTGCATGATCTAAGGAAGGAATGGGGGAAAAGCCTATTTACCTATTATACCTATTTATGTAAACTATTTTAGGATATTTTCCTATGGTTATCACCTAATCTAAATGTAGTGAATTATTTACCAAAATTCATTTTTTTCATAATGATTTTGAAAAAATTACTTTCAAACAAAGTTGTTTAGTATTTTCTTTAAAATAAAAATCAAATATCATCTAATTTGATAATTACTTAGGTTATTTAAACGAATTTTGGAACTCCTTGAGTTAAACCATGAGGTTAATCTTAACCTATTTAACTAATTACTTTTGTTTAATTTGTCTATTTATGAAAGAAATGATTTTTTTCCATTGCACATGTTGATCATCAAATTATATATTTAAATTAAAAAAGTAATGTACAACACTTTAGATACCCTTAAATTTTTATATTGAGATATTTTATATTTTTTATAATTCAAATGTTGGTTGTTTTGATATTCAAAGAACGAAATCGCTGAAATTGTTTGGAATGTTTTGAGAATGTTCAAAGCATCTATTCCGAGCCATCATGTGCATTAGTTTGCAAATTGCACTTTTGGAGAGGAATTATTAAATTTGTAAAATTTAAAAAAACTTATTTGTTACTTCAATAATTTTCAATGGTAATATTTCTCAAACATTTTATACATAATTGATGTTTTTTTTAATTTTGTAATCACTTTTCTAAATTCCTTTCTATTAAAATTAAAATATAATATAACATTTGCATTATGTAGGATTGAATTAAAAAATTAAAACTTTCTTTAGGTAATCTTTGATTGAGTGAGAGCATATGGTTTTAATAGCACTTTTTTTGAATTTTAAATCAATAAAATTTACTTTTTCCTCAGATGGTATATTTAATTTAATTATATAAAATTAAATTTATTATCATTTTAAATGCTCCAAGCTTGATTATGTATTAATATAGTGATACAAAAATATGTTTTGTGAGCAACTAAATATTTTTTAATAAATTATTGTTATTTAATTTTTAATTAATTTAAAAATTCATTTAATGTTCAAAAATATTATAAGGTTGTCATAAACTCGATCCCCAAATATTTCCAAATATTTTGAACTTTTTTTTAAGTGACAAAAAATGCATTATTAATTTGTGACTTATAGTAAACAATCATAACAAATTTTTTTAATATTTGTGGAAAGTTGTGTCTTTTTATGAGATTATTCGAAAATGAACCATATTCATTATGTAAGAACTTTGGTTATTTCTATTATTTCTCGGTAAAAGATTAATGTTATCATAATTATTAGGGAAAAAAAATATTTCTTATTTAATTTAATAGGGAAAATAGACACTATGATAATTGTTCTTAATTGTTGACAATGTCTTAAATGTGAACTTTTAAATTTTAAGAATTACATGAATTTTATTAATAATTAATTAAAAATATTAAACTTTTTATATTGAAAAAAATGTAAATTAATGGAGAAAATCATTTTAAATTTTGAAAAATCAAACTTTGGTTTTTATTGAATTGTGATTAGGATCACTAGGAGCTATAAATATAGTATAAATATTTTTGGACTCTTGTGTAACAGTAGTCCAACCATGCTGATCTTCTTTGCTGACTTGAGTTCATCTGCCGTATTCATCATGAGTTATGATCATTTGCGTTTCATGCCATTATCATATATTTTTTGAAAATATTTTACACTACAAATAATCTTAAATGAAATTTGTGACATATCTCTTCGTATCCATTTCAACATATATAATGGGAATGAGGATACATTTCAAGTGCGCACCCATGCTTTACATGCTGCTTTTCATTTTTATTTAGAGGTCATTTGGTTCTGTAGAAAAATGAATGCATCATAATTAATGAAAATTATGAAACATAAATATGTACTTTAAATACTTTTTTTCAAATCAAATACATTATTTTCAAATCAAATGTACTTTAAATAATTGAAGCTATTTTTTTTCGCTGTTTTAATTCAAGAGATATAAATATGGAAAGACCATAAAGTTGAAAGTACATTTGACAATATAATCGGTGGCAAATTTCACTGAATTCTCTTTATGCAGCTAAATGTTAACGTAATTTTAGTTGGCGTTGTACAACTCTTACCAACAGCTCCCGAACTGAAAACAGTTTCTGCGAACAGCCGGACTTCTCTGCAATGCTTTTCAATAATATTCAACTCTGAGAACTCTTATTAAACATTAAGCACCACTATCACACTTCGATCCGTCTAAATAACAATATTAAAATGCAATTCTCAATCACATTTTTGTTTATGTGTCCAATTGGTGTCGTTATTTGTCAACCTTAGTCCTCTGTTGACATCTGAATCTACCATTATTCGTCTTCCATGCAGCTCACGTTTGCCAGTATGCAGGAACCTTTTTTTGTTCCAAACAGTTTCTTTGCATTTACATATCTAATATTTAAATTTAAATTTTCTGTTTATAACTTTTTACATATGCATGAAATATATACATACATACATATATATATAGATATATATATATATATATATATATATATATATATATATATATATATATATATATATGTGTGTGTGTGTGTGTGTGTGTGTGTGTGTGTGTGTGTGTGTGTGTAAACACCAAGAAATAGGGCAGAGAACCTATAAAACTAAAATGCCAGACACAAGCAACAGATAACCTGGAAGTAATAGCAGATGAATCCCAGAAGAAGAGCTATAATCCAGTAGAATCAGCAACATAGACATAATTCCACAATTGAACAAAGTTTGATCCCTTAAGTCCAGCAAATGAGGAGAAAGACCCACGGTAGAGAAGAGCTGTGATCCCATAATTCCAGAAAACAGTTGCAGAAACCTCAGACCAGAAAACATAATAAAATTTATAGTTAGAATCTAATATAAGGTATATCAAGGAGATCACTATTGAGCAGTGAGAGAAGATGCCTCGGTGGAGTAGTTCCAACCATAGGAGTTTCAGGTATTGATTTTGCTAACCAGTCAGCAGGAGAATTGCCTTCCCTGTAAATACAGCTAAATTGGACCTGCAAATGATTCCTGGAAATAGTATTCCATACTCTTCTACATAGATAAGTAAGATCCCAAGGAATAGGTGCAGTTTTAGTAAGCATTGCAAATAAAATAGTAGAGTTTGTTTCAATACAAAGATGAGTGAAATGGAAAGAAACAGTTGTAGTTAAGGCAAAAAATAAAGCCCAAGTTTCTGCCATAAGAGGATAATCAGCAATAACAGGTGAAGAAAAATAACAAAGTAGACGGCCACGGTGGTTTCTGAAAACACCCCCCGTTCCGGCTTTAATTTGAGTCCAACTACCATCAAAATTCACTTTGACCCAACTCAAGGGAGGGGGCAGCCATTTAACCAAAATAGGTAGCCGACGCCTAGATGGGGAAGTGTCAATATTGAAGAGCCTTGTAGTTCTATGAAAATAGGTTAATATATAAGATAGAGTTGTAATAGGGGAAGAAGCAGCATCCTCATATTTAAAGTTATTTCTAGCCAACCAGATAAACCAAAACACAACTAGAGGAAAGGACTTAAGCTTTTTCCCAAATGTATTTTTCTTTGGAGATTTTTATTTGCGTGAGTTGTATCAATGGAGGCGGAACCCCTAGGGGTGAGTGGGGTATTGTACTTTTCTTTTTCTTCTAGTGGGGATCTGTCTCCTAACCCTTTGTACTTTTTACATTATATTAACGCGTAGGGAGCCCTAAGTGTTCTTTCCTTAAAAAATATATATATATATATATGTATATATATGTATGTATGTATATATATGTTAAAATTTTATTATTAAATATATATATATATATACATAATATGACGGTTTGTTGGACACGCATATGACTAATTTTATTTTAGAATGTAGGATTTACACTTTAAGTTTTGGATTAAATTATAAATACAAAAATCCGTTAAGAGTGAAGAATTCTTATATTGCTATAATGATTATAAATAAAAATATGGAACTCGTAAGATATATGTATTTGCCGAGTAAACCTATATTTGGTGCTGTCGAATGATTCCAGACTCAGTTTACCAATAATACACCAGTGATATATGGGTGATTAAGTATTATGCCAAGTTGTACGGCCTAATATATATTTTGAGTTTAGTGTAACTTGTTCATCTGTTCGATTATAATTATCATATTACAAACATGCGCACAAACATACATAATTGATTTATATTTCTTGAAGGGCATAAACTTTCTTGAAGTTAGAATTGTTGAGTTTAAATTGACCCAAATTCATTTCAAAATAGAACCATTTTAAATTGGGCTGATAAACAATTTCAATTCTAATTCAAGTAAAGAAAAATTAATTAATCTTAAATTAGAGTAGAAAGAAGCACTCTTTAATTTTGCACAAAGAAATTCTATAAAAATGTCCTGATAGTCTGTCATACACGATGGAACTTGCTTTTTTTATTATTTTGTATCGTCTTGTTAATTTAATTTTATCTTTCATATACCCTGCATATTTTTTGATAAATTTTTAGAGCTTTCATATAGTTTTATAGGCATTAAATTTATTTTTTCTCTAAAATTTTTTTATTGTTATATTAATCCTCATTTATGGTCATGATTTGATTTAAAAATACTTACGAATTTATTTGTTTCTTCTAAAAATTTTGTTATAATTTTCTAAATAGTTAATTTTCTTTATACCTTTATTTCATGTATAATGAAAATTTCTTTTGATTAATGATATAGCTTATTTCATTACATAGAATAAAACATGTTTAATAAAATTATGACCATGTAAATATAAATTTTATTAAAAAAAAATGATGGAATTTTTTCCCTCCATTTGAGTCATTTTTGCCATGATCCAGCCAGATCTAATATTTTTTATTATAGAAACGATAGCTGCTTTCTAAGCTAGATTCTTTACATGTTCCCATTAGTTGATTGATTAAGTTGGCCAAGGCCTATGGGCTCATATCACACTCATAGCTCTTTTTTTAATAAGTATAGTATTTATTTGTATATCACAACTTTTATATTTATAATGGACCATTTTAGCTCAACATGTTCTCATCTATATATATATATATATATATATATATATATATATATATATATATATATATATATATATATATAATAAGTTTAGTATTTATTTGTATATCACAACTTTTATATTTATAATGGACCATTTTAGCTCAACATGTTCTCTGTGGGACCAATGAAGACTCATTGCAGCACATATTTTTTACTTGTAGTTTCTCTCAGGAAGTGTGGCAGGGTGTCACAAATCTCCTTAACATTAATACATTACTCCTGGAATGGCATGAGTTTCACAACTGCTGGTCCTCCTGGCAAAAGACCAAAGTGGGAGATGTTCCTTTGATCATTGCATGGTTTATTTGGATGCATAGAAACAAGTATTAAGTTTGAGGATAGAACCAAGCAATGTCTCTACTCGTTGTGGGGAATCGCCATTCCTACCTCACTAAACTTATACAACTCGAAAAAGTTCCCCACCATACTTCACTCTACTCGGTTCCAATCTCCCTGAAGATTTAAAATTCTGATCGTCTACCGGAAAACCCCTCCTTACCCTTTCATCAAAATTAACACTGCTGGTTCCTTCTCTGATGGGGGTGCTGGTTGTGGGGGAGTCTTCAGAGATCACCATGGAAATTGCCTTTGTCATTTCCAAACTCCTATTGTGGCACAAGATGTTCTTGAAACTGAATTTGCTGCAGTTTTCAGGGCTTTACAGCTAGCACTTTCTTTCCAATGGCATTCTCTTATTGTGGAAACTGATTCAGAGCTTCTTTTAAAATCTATGCAGAACATACATCACCCAGGTTGGCACCATGTCTATTGGACCAACAACATTAAAGCTATCTCCCAACATTGTGATATTAGGTATCAGTTCATTTACAAGGAAGGTAACAGGCCCGCTAACCGGCTTGCAAGAAATGGTAACTCAACTCGACAAATTGCTATCTCTGCTGACCCCCCTCCCCAACTGAAACTGTTTTTGGAAACTGACAGCCTCCAGGCTCCTTACTTTAGATTGGCTCACAGCTAGGCTTTCAGTTTTCTCCTACTTGCTGATCCCCTTTTGGCTTCTTGGTGGTCTTCTTTTCTCCTCCTACAATCAGCCCCTTACTCCTTGGAAAATGCCTAGTCTTTTCTTTTTCTATTTTCTTGGATTTTGTGGCTATAGGGCACACATTTTTGGGATAGGTTTACTTTTTTACTTCTTAGTTTAGGTAGTTTCCATTTTGGTGTGGAGTTTTTGTACTGAGTTATGGTTGTCTCCCATTTGGGATATTTTGTAACTTCACCCTTTTCAATCAACATGTAGGGAACCTAAAGTAGCTCCTTCCCCCAAATATATATATATATATATATATATAATAAGTTTAGTATTTATTTGTATATCACAACTTTTATATTTATAATGGACCATTTTAGCTCAACATGTTCTCATCTATATATATATGCTATGCTGGAACATTAGGGGATTGGCCAACCCTGGCTCCCTTAATAGATTATTAAACTTTAACAGGGTCCACAAATTATGGGTTATTGTTCTTCTGGAGCCTTTAGTTAAAACCAATTTTGACAGATTTACTAAACTTTTTGTTGGTTATAACTTTATAACTAACTGTTCTAACAAAATTTGGATGCTATATAGAAAGGAATTGAAAATTGAGGTTCTTCAAGATCATTCTCAATTTCTTCATATTCATTTTGAATTGGATCAGTTTAAGGGATTTGCTTCTTTTATTTATACTGCATCCTCTTCTGCTGGAAGAGCTAATCTATGGTCGCAATTATTGCATATTAGCCATCATATGAATGAAGGTTGGATTGTGGGAGGTGATTTCAATTGTATTGCTCATCCAAGTGAAAAAAAGGGTGGAAGAACTCCTAATCTTCAGGCTATGTTAAATTTCTTTGATAATATACAATCTGCTGCCTTATTTGATCTTGGTTTTGAAGATTCTTCTTTTACATGGAGAAGAGGTTCTATTCTTGAAAGACTTGATAGAATTCTTGCTAACAAATTATGGCTAGATTTGTTCCCTATTTCTAAAGTTCACCATTTGGCTATATTGGGATCCGATCATTCTCCTTTGATGATTAAATTTTCTGTTCTGCCTGAGTCTAATAAGGGGAGTTTCAGATTTCTTAATGTCTTGTTTACACATCCTAGTTGTTACAATATTATTTAAACTGCTTGGAATGCTCAAGTTAGTTCCTCCTATGTTAATCCTCTTCAGAAATTATGGCAGTTATAAAAAAGATTGGCTAAAGCTCTAACTCATTGGAATTGGAATGAATTTGGGAATATTAAATCTAATCTTATTAATGTTGAACGGCTAGTATCTGAATTAGAAGTGGCTGTTGAGGATGGTAAAGAATCTGAACAATCTCTTTTGGAAGCTAATGATAAGTTATGTTATGCCTTAATGCAGGAAGAGTTATTTCTCAAACAAAAAACAGTTGTTAATTGGTTTCTTCATGGAGATAGGAATTCAAAAATTTTTCTTGCTATCATTAAGTATAGAAGATCAATTAATGCAATTCTGAAAATTAAGTCAACCAATAATAAATGGTTGTTCACTCCTAAGGATATTGTAGAACATGTGGTGTCCCATTTTCAACAAATATTACTTTCAAGTCTACTAATTCTTCTTTGTTTAATTCTCAGCTTATGGAATCTAATATTAATCCTGATGATGAGAATAAAGTGACTATGGTATCTGATGAAACTGAGATTTATGCTGCTATCAATTCCATGGATGGTAATAAAGTTGCTGGACCAGATGGATTCACAGCCCACTTCTATAAATCCTTTTGGGGTATTATCAAGTTAGATGTTATTGCTGCTGTAAACTGTTTTTTTCAAGGATTTGATCTTCCAAAGCACTTTGTTTCTTCTTCAATTGCATTGATTCCCAAAGATAAACTTGTAACTTCTTGGCATGATTTCAGACCAATTTGCTTAACTTCCACTTTTTCAAAAATTATCAGCAAAATAATTGTTGCAAGGTTACAGCCTCTGTTGGAAAATTTAATTTCTAAAAATCAATCTGCCTTTATTAAAGGCAGATGCATTAGTGACAATGTCCTGTTGGCTCAAGAGTTGATAGCTGATATTGATAAACCTTGTAGAGGCTCTAATCTAATTATTAAATTGGATCTTACTAAAGCTTTTGACTCTATTAGTTGGTCCTTCATTATCAATGTGCTTTCTACAAGAGGTTTTCAGTCTTGATTTTTGTAATCTGATATATAGGTGGCTGAAGAATAATTATTATAGTGTTTTACTTAATGGTGGCTGTCATGGATTCTTCAAGGCTGGTAGAGGTATTAAGCAAGGAGATCCATTATCTCCTTATATATTCATCTTGGCTTTTGATTATTTTTCAAGAATGATTAATCAGACCCAGCTTGCTCATCCTTACACTCAGTTCCAGCATAAATCTAATATATTGGTTAGTCATCTAGCATATGCTGATGATGTAATCATCTTCTCTAATGGCAGCAAGGGTTCTATAAGGTGTTTGATGAAAATGTTGGAGAACTTTGAAGATGTTTCTGGGATGGTCTTTAATAAAGCTAAATGTAAATTTCTTGCCAATTTTAAAATATCTTCTCATGTCAGGAAATGGATTCTTGATACCACAGGTTTTAAGGAAGCTAGCTATCCTCTTGTTTATTTGGGATTCCCTTTAATTAAATGCAAAAGAAAACTTTCTCACTATGATGATGTGGTTACCAAGGTAACTTCTCAAATTCAATGCTGGACTAATACATTTCTATCTAATGGTGCAAGGATTACTCTTTTAAAAAGCATTTTGACAACATTTCCTCCTTATATTCTTCAAATGGTAAGAATGAAGAAAAGCACTCAGAAAATGTTATCTATTATCTTCAATAAGTTTTTATGGGAAGGCCAACATAAGCAATTACATTGGACTAATTGGGATAACTTATGTAAACCCTTTGCATGTGGAGGTTTGGGATTTAAAAACTTTCAACATCTTTCATTCTCTTTTTATTGTAAACAATGGATTAAATTTAGGTCAAAAAATTCTCTTTGGGCTAACTTCATGCATGGCAAATATTGCTGCAACAAACACCCTATTCAAGTTCAACCTAAACTAGGAGATACAAATATTTGGAAAGAGCTTTTAAAAGTTAAGTCACATGTTGAAAAATTGTTCGTTTGGGAAGTTGGTAAGGGGGAAATTGATTTCTGGCTTGATACTTGTCTCTTCAATGATTCTCTTCAAGCTCAAATTTCTAACTCTTCTAATATTCATAAAATCTCTGATTGTTGGACCCATAATTGTTGGGACATTTCCAAATTCAGCACTTTTGTTAACTTGGAGACTCAAGCTAAAATACTATCCATCCCCATCTAGCCTTCTAAGGAAGACAGAATTATTACTAAAAATCCTAATGGTCAAAGTCTCACCAAATATATTTATCACAATTGTTTTAATTGGTCTATGACTGATTGGGGTGAGAAGATTTGGAGTAAATGTTTATCCCCTTCTATGTCATTTTTTTGTTGGCGGTTATTCAGAAAATTATTGCCCACTGATGATATACTTAAGCTCAAAGGTATTCGTGGTCCATCTATTTGTCAATTTTGCTTCTTAAATGAGGAATCTATCAATCACCTTTTCATACATTGTCATGTTGTACAAGACATCTGGATTTCTTTCTTAAAACATATTGGCCTTACTTCTCAACTCTGTCTTTGGACCAACATTGAATTCTCATTGGCTGGACTAGAAATGCTCAGCATTCTTTTATATCCCTCTAATTATTTTCTGGTTCATATGGTTGGCAAGGAATGATGCTATTTTTAATGGGAAGCTCTTCTCTTCTCAATCCATTGTGAAAAATTGCTTATCTTATGTTGAGAAGCTTAATACTTACAAGATTATTTCCAGCAAACCTGCTGCTAAGTCTACCAGAATTCAGTTAGTTATGTGGAGGAAACCAAGTGCACCTTGGATCAAAATCACTACAGACAGGAGTTTCAAATTTCCTGATGCTGGAATTGGTGGAATTTGTAGAAACTATAAAGGAAATTGTTTATGGTGTTATTCAGCTCCCATTATTGCTAATTCTGTTCTTGAAGCAGAAACTTTTGTTGTACTATGGGGGCTGAAAATTGCTATTCATCTTAATCATTCATTTATTCACATAGAGATGGATTCCTTGCAACTTCTAAAAATTTTACTGCATCAAATAGCTGTTTCATGGGATCTACAAATTTGGATAAATAATATCTTCAATCTGTCTACTTCCTTAAATATCATTTGGAGCCATATCTTAAGAGAAGGTAATAAGCCTGCTAATTGGCTTCCTTCAAGAGAATCTTCTTCTAAAGATATCTTTTGTGGGTCCTTTCATGGTTTTTATCCTTCTTCTTTTAATGTTTTTAGTTCTCTTTTACATGAGGATTTGATAAATCTACTTCATGTTAGATGTAAAGTTTTAGCCAAAGCTTAATAAGATTTGTCTTTTTTGCTGATATATATATATATATATATATATATATATATATATATATATATATATATATATAATTTTAGTATTTAATTGTATATCACAACTTTTACATTTATAATGGACCATTTTAGCTCAACAAGTTCTCATATATATATATATATATATATATATATATATATATATATATATATATATATATATATATATATATATATATATATATATATATATATAATTGCGCTGTTCAAAGAATGATTTGGAACGTGAACAAATGGAAGAAATTTCTTATGAATCTAGTGTTGGAAGTTTAATGTATACTCAGACTTATACTAGACCAGACATTAGCTTTATTGTCGGGATGCTTGGCAGGTAACAAAGTAATCCAGAAATAGATCATTAGAAAGCTAAAAAAAATGTTTGAGGTATCTACAAGGAACAAAGGACCGCATGCTCACTTATAGAAGATTTAAAGATCTTGAAGTGATAGAATATTCAGATTCAGTTTTTGTTTGATGTGTTGATACCAGAAAATTAACAGTTGGCTATCTTTTCCTTTTTTCCTGGAAGAGAAATCTCATGGAAAGGTGTGAGGCAGACTATCACAGATGCTTCCACTATGGAAGCTAAATTTGTGGCTTGCTTTGAAACTAAAATTCAGCGTTTATGGCTGGGAAATTTTATTTCAGGATTTGGAATTGTTGATAGTATTCCAAGCCACTAAAAATTTATTGTGATAACTCCGCAGTAGTCTTATTTTTCAAAAAGGACATGTATTCCAAAGTTATTAAAGACATGATTTCATCATTCAATTATGGTTCTTCTTTTGATTGAGTGAAATCAGAAGATATAAAGACTGGTGGTATAGATGAATTCCTAAAATAGGTAGGCTTTAAATATGTACGGGGTACATTCATCTTAATTTCATGAGTTGTTTCAACAGATGGAATTAAAAGTTTACTATTTTTGATAACGTCCATCATTTTACCCCTCTCCGGAACATACATACAGTCTTCTTTAAAAAAAATTTTCCGCTCAACTTGCAAGTCCATTTTGATCTCATCTGTTAACTTACTCTCAAAACTTTATTGAAAATGTTCTTTACTTAGATAATCAACTTCATTTATCCAAAAAAAATCATTATCTTTTGTCTCGGTTGGATACTTCATATTCTTTAATTCATCAATAGTTACTTCCTGGTCATTAATATTCATAGTCAACTCTCCTTTTTTGACATCTATCATAGCTTATCCAGTAACATAGAAAGGTTCCCCCAAAATAATTGGATTATTTTTATTTTCCTCCATATCTAGTACAATAAAGTCCATAGGAGAGATATATTTATTCACTTTAACATGCACATCTTTGATCTATAAAAAATACCTATTTTTTATGTCTTAATTTTTATCAATTTCTAAGGATATTATGCTTTAATGAAAGGTATTTGTTTGTGTTTTTGGATGTAGGTGCGGTCCAAAAAAGCAAAAAGGAGCGAAAAGGAGCAAAAAGGAGCAAAAAGGAGAAAAAATGGAGCAAAATACAAAAAGTATAAAAAATATGGCCTGGCGCCTAGGCGCCAGAAGTTGGCGCCTAAGCGCCAGACTCGATACAGAAACTGTCAAGTTTTTGACAACGTTTGAACGGTTATTTTGACGGAGTGAGCGGTTATTGGACATTCTAGAAGACTGGCAGTTGTTCCTTGATAATAGGACATGTGATACATTGCATTTGGACGCTCCAAAACGGTTTTAAACGCGAAGATGTGCGAGCCAAAGTGAAGATGTGCGAAGAACTGGACGCGGTGTCCGGCGCCCATGCGCCAGACAAATCTTCTAAAAGATTCATTTAATGTGGACATGTTTTGAAGAGGTGCCTCAAGGCAACCCTTGAAGCCTATAAATAGGGGTCCATTTCTTCAGAAAACGTGCCCCTCCCATTGTAACCCTTTCTCTTATCCACTTTAGGAACTCTCATCCTTAGAGAGAGAAATAGAGAGAGAAATTTAGGGCCACTTTTGTTTAGTTTAGTGAGTTTATTTTCAAGTTGTTGCATCTGGAGTTCATTACACTCGTGGAGTCGGTAGGAATCGAAGATCCGTAGAAGGAATATTTGAGATAAGTATTTTATATTTGATTCAAAGTTTATTTATTATGTTTTGCTGTTTATTTTCAATGTATTATGAGTAGTTAGTTTACTTTCTTCCTTCAATTATGAAGAGATAGATAAGATAATATAAAGATTCGATGGAGAATTGAAATTCAAAATATTTTCAAAATATTGTGATGACATTAATACCTGATCTTACTTTAATTTTTAAACTGGCCATTTAAATTGTTAAAACCTGTTGAAGAGTTTTGAGACCTTGAAGGAGAAGAACTCTTAACTTGTAAATGTCACATGAATCCTTGGGTAGTCGAAGGCCATGTGCGGGCTATTCAAGGTGAAGTGAAAATAAATAGGAAGATAAGATTTAAAGGGCGTAGAATTGATAAGTTTTTAGAGTGATAGACTAAATTCTTATAATTTGATTTATAGATTAGGAAAGGGTCACTAGTAGGGCCGACCATGGCCACCCTTGGACATCTAATAGTGTGAGTCAAGATTAACCCATTCTACTAACAATACATCCGGACCTGATCTGTAAATTAGCGAATGTTCTTTGCGCCTGGATCAAAGGGTAAAGAATAGGAATGCTTCTATTTGGCACAATACCATAAATCAAATTCTCCAACGAATATTAAATTATCTTAAAAATCTTAGATTAATTGAAGGAATGAAGGTTGTTTATTTTATATAGTTTTCATAAATCATTTTCTTATTATTGTTTTCTTTATTTGTATATAGTAAATTAATAGTAATTTATAGTTAAATTAAAGGATAAACGATATTTTTGAAATATAATATTTAAAAAATTTATTACTATAATATTTCCCCGTGGGATCGATACTGGGGTTATAAAAGAAAACCCTATATTACTTGAAACGATACGTATACTTGCGTAGTACCCCAAGTGTGTAAAATATTTTCTAAATTTTACAATATTTTGATTTTATACACTAGCCGCTAATTATAAATTGGGTCAAGTTTTTGGTCATCTTTTGGAAGCAAATATTACTGCGTTATTGCGGGTCGGGTCAATCTTCTATAACCCCTTTTGGATAATTGATAGATCGACCAGCTAACTGAAGGGTTACAGTAGTGGGAGAAATATCGGTTAAAACTAACCTTATAAATATCGATAGAGGCATCACATTAATGCTCACTCCTAAATCACATAAAGTTTTTCAACATTATTTTTCTCCAATTGCACAAGGAATTGTAAAGCTACAAGGATCTTTGAGTTTCTGAGGAAGCTTTTTCTGAAGTATGGTGTTGCAATCCTCACTTAGTCCAACTGTCTCGTAATCCCTATGTTTCCTTTTCTTGTTTAATATATCCTTCATAAACTTTGCATAACTTGTCATCTGTTTCAAAACTTCAGCGAAAGGAATATTTATCGTTAACTTCTTAAGTACTTTCAGTAATTTTGAAAATTGTTTATCCAACTCATCCTGTCTAAGTCTTTGAGGAAATGGAGGTGGTGGTCTTTCTAAATTGATTTTAGTTGGAGATATAAATTTTTCCAGATCCTTAGAAACATGTTCTTCAGGTCTTTTTGTTTCCTTTATTTCTCTCACAACTTCTTTCTCTTTTCTAACCACATCTTCTATCTCTCATCCACTTCTTAATAGAGTAGCTTCTACTTGTTCTTTAGTGTTCTCTTTAGGATTTATCTCAATGTTGCTAGGAAGTTTTCCTTAAGTTCTATTGCTAAGTGAATTAGCAAATTGTCCCAGGTGATTGTCTATGTTTCTAATCACAGCATTTTGACTTTACAACTGGTTTCCGATTTGCAATATCACTTCTTCTACAAACATCTTCTTATCCTCAAATTGTTGATCTTTGTTAGAGTTCAGTGGATATGGAGGTCTGAAGTTTGTGTATCTTTGATTATTCTAAAATCAATTAGGATTTGCATGATTATTTTCCCATTGTTGGTTTCCATCCCCACTAGTATGATTCCAGTTAAAATTAGGATGGTTCTTCCATCATGAGTTGTAAAAGTTAGAATATGGGTTGTTTATGGTATTTAAAGTATCATATGATAAGTTAGAATGAATTATATGCTCTAATGAAGTTTCGTCACTTACTAGAGTAAATTGAGGCTTGTTCATTCCAAATTGGTCCAACTTTCTTGATATTGTAGCAACCTGAGATGCAAGAATTGCAATAGCATCTGTATCATAAACACTAGCTACCTTTTTAGGAATTACCCTTGTAGAGGGCATTCAAATTCATTTGTAGACAATCTTTCAATTAAAGCATATGCTTCATCAAATGGTTTTGACATTAATGATCCACCAGTGGTAGCATCAATTATAGACCTAAGTGATCCTACTAACCCATTGTAAAAAGTTTGATTGATTAATCAAGTAGACAGAGCATGGTGTGGACACTTTTTTAGGAGTTCCTTAAATCTTTCCCAGGCTTCGTATATTGATTCCCCTTCATACTGACAAAATGAAATAATATTGTTTCTAAGTTTAGTAGTCCTTGAAGGTGAAAAATACTTAGCTAGGAATTTCTGAGTTAACTCCTCTCAATTTTTAATAGAGCCAGGTGCTGATGAGTATAAACACATTTTAGCCTTATCCCTTAATGAGAAAGAAAAAGACCGTAGTCTAACAGCATCGTCTGACATGCCATTATAACGAAATGTAGCACAATGTTCTAGAAAACTTGATAAGTGTAAATAGGGATCCTTCGAAGGAGTTCCCCCAAACTAGTTGTTCTGCACTAGTTGGATAATCACTTGATTTAGTTCAAACGAGTCAGCTTCTACGACACGTAATTGTATAATTGAGTGAATTTCATCTTTTATAGATTTACATAATCCCTTAAAGATTTATGATGATTTTCTAAGTTATTTTTTTGAATGTTTTCCAGTTTTAGCTTTTTAAGTCTTGTCTGGTTTTTGATTTTTTTTTCTTTTTTCTAACTCGGGATCATAAGGCACATGTCCTGTAGGTCCTTTAGTTTGTATATTTAACACAACATAAAATACATTAACAATTAAACAAAAAATATTTTCAACACAAGAAAATATTTTTACAAACACCTTTTTTTTCACACAAACCGTTTCTTCACAACAGTTTTTCATAGAAAAATCACTTTTCACACAAAAAGTTATGACACTACAATTTTCCAAGTCTAAAACTAAATAATTCAACTAAAATTCTCCTAAAATTCAAGATCAACAGTTACGATCCCGGCAACGGCGCTAAAAAATTGATCCCAGATATATATGCTTACGTTTTGTATATGAGTTTATACTTTATACTTCATTTTAATTATATCTCTTTTTTTACAATGAAACAAAAAACTTGATGCCGATGTAAATGAGAGTTTAATTTATATTAATATAAACATGGATTCTACACAAGTATACATTTTGTTATCAAGTAATATAAGGCTTTCTGATTAAGCCCCGAATATCGATCCCAAAGAGCTCATGGTTAATCACGGTGACTTTTATGAGAAATTCTAGTCTACAATGACATGCCCTAGCTTGGAAGGTCGATAAAGGTTTGGATTTAATTAAATCTTATAGTTATCACTAAACTACTATTTCTACAATAAATAACTTAGTGAAAATTAGAATGTGGGGTTTGATATATTAAAATTACCCTTCCTCATGCAATAAAAATAGTGACATGTGTAAAAGTAAAACAAGTAGCGAGAGAAATTGTGACAAATAGGAGCAATTATATTCTTTACCCTTACATGGTTCTATAAAATACATAGGTTAATTTGATGCCTTGAAATTTTGAAGATATGTTAGGCAGAGAAGATACTAGCTCTCACTCTAGAGTTCCCTTTTCTCCCTCCATCTGGGGCTAACATCACATAACAAAACTTAAAACATCAAACAAAGTTGGGAGCTTTAGCCTGTCACTCTAAAGTCCTCTAATTTTACAACTATTAAAGCATATCTTTTTATTTATTTGCACTCAATTATATGGACTACATTCCCCCCATATAATCTCATGTGATTCTTACTAATAGTTGACAGAGAAAATACCACATTGGTTCTTACATGTTCTCAAAAAAGATTTTAACATGCAAGTTGATCAAGTTTACATGTAAAGGAAGAACAAAGTAAAATCATCACTAAAGACAACTACTCACTACACATGGAAAAACAACAATAACTTTTCATTGAACAAGACTTTGAAGCCACACATACAAAGTACTAGTTTCAAATCAAAATACAATAAAAATTCTTATTTTTGATGAAAATTAAACTCTCCTTGTATAACAAAAGTAGTCTCCTTCCATTCCTCTCCAAAAACAAAGTGAAAAAAAAAATTCTCACGCCCAAGTGATTTTCTTTTTCAAGCCTTCTTCTCCTCTTCTAAAAAGTTTCCCCCTTGCAATTGTTCACTTTCAAGAGTAAAAAGAGTGTTTTTATATTTTCCCAAGAGGCACTTAACTGTCTCTTAAAAAGAGTCCATATTCAATGAATCTTCCAAATGGTGCCTTAAGTGCCTTTTCACTCTAAGAGACACATCTCTTCAATAATAACTCCTTCTAACAGCCCCAAACTTTTCTAGAAAGTTTATTTTAACATTCCCAACGAATTATCCAAGAGACAAACTTCGTAACACTTCAAAAATCGTTCAAGTCTGACATTTCTTCGAGAAGTTATGGCTAAATACGACGCCAACCATTTTTTGCTGCCTATGCGCTAGTTTTTCGGGGCTTAGGCACCATTTCCCATCGTGACTGGCGGTTAAACACTAGTTTTGGTGCTTAGGTGCCATCCTACGTGCAGCTCCACTATTTCGCTCCGTTTGGCTCCATTTCAGCTCTGTTTTGTCTCATTTCAGTTGCGTTTCGCTCCTAACAGATATACCAACAAGATAGATATAAAAATAAAGTGTAATTTCATTCAAATATATGTAAAATTTAAATCATATTAAACATTGAAAGATGTATCAAAATGTGTCAATTCATAATTTTCTTCCTTTCTCGTTTTGGCTCCAAATTACATCGTTTTTACTTCATTTTTGTTCCTTTTGCTCCAATCACTCAAAATTATTCAATTTGATGTACCTACAACCAAAAACACAAGAAAACATACCTTTAAAGTGTAATATCATTATTAAATTTAGTATAAAAAGTAGTACATTTTTAGGTGTATCACTAAACCTTAGACTATTCTAAAGAAAGACTAAAACTCAACAAAATGAGATGAACACCAAGCAAGAATGATTTAAATTGTTTTATTTGTTCGGTAAAATGTATTCTTTCAAAAACTTTTTTGATGAGATTACCTTTTCATTATCATTTATTAAATTGAATTCCTTTCTCAACATATATAAAAATTTTAATCTAGCCAAAAAAATGTGCTAACAAGAGCTAACCATAAATTAACCATAGGAACCAAATAAAAGTATTAACCAAGTAATCTTAGATAATATAACACTTTACTTTAAATTTATAAAAGAATTAATATTAATTATTATTTTTTATGGTCAATCTTAATCCTAGCATAACCAAATTTGAGCCTAATGGGCTACTTTGTGATATGAAACATCAATTATAATCTATAATGACTAAACTACAAATGAGTAGATGTTAATTAATTAATGAAACACATAAGTTGGATCAAAATCTTAGCTTATTCAATCCATTCATCAAAATAATTGCAACATTTAGTCATTATTAACCAATTGATCTAGTTAGCCTTAGCCTTCAACTCTGAAAGGTCCTAATAATTTAGCGAGCCTAATGAACATCTAGCCTTTGGATAACCCAATCTGATCTATTTTCCCTTAGTGGAAGCCTTCACATTAGCCAAATTAATTAAATCTATGTATATAAATTGATATTGATAGGTTAGCTTTATAAATATAGCCAAATTGGCTTATGATTACACAAATTTGCTCGCCCATCATAAGCCGATATAATTTAACCCCGAGTTTTTGTAACTAATGGGAGCCAGCTTCATCAAATTTTGGTAACATTTCCTCAAATTATTTAATGATGATTAATTTAAGCTCAAATTATAATTAAACCATCCCTTAATTTGGCTAGTTTATTCATTTACCTTAATTGACCTAATTTGAACTTGGTCAAATTGACAAAGTTATTCAAATTGGCTCAAACCATGCCTAAAATTAAGTTTTAATCGTTCAACATATTTGATTTAAATAAGAACTCCTCCTAGCCCAATTAGCTTCTGAATCCAACTTTTCTTTAGGTGAACCTAAACTTGATCTTCTTGTAACTATTTAACTCGAAGATTCCAGATAGAGTAAATCTAAAGCCTTCATATATTTATTTCATTGCAAAAAATTATATTCTAATTGAATTAAGTTTTATGATATTTTTTAGCAATTGAAAATAGGAACCCAAGTAAGCCAAAAGTAATTATGTTTTTTATATAAGAACCTGTACTCCAAATCACATGAAATTAAATTACCCATGTCTGCCTTAATTTGCCTCATAACATTCCACACACACTCCTTTAACCTTAAGCATATGCTAACTATTATTAAACTAAGATTAATTGTTATTTAAACTATAACTCAGTTCATAAAAAAGGATATATAGTTTTTTTTCCAAAGTTAGTGTAAACTAATCTTAGTCATCCACTTGTTACCTTCAAAGTCTAGAAACTACAAACAATATTATCTACACTTAATTTATAACTCAATTAATGTGATTAAAAAATAGAGTAGAATGAAGCACACCATACATACACACTCTTTCTATTCTTAATAACAATGTAGAGCACTCGAGAGGAAGCTTACATTGCTTAACATATTATAATGAATGGGAAGCTCAATGAAGAATTTGACTTTTAGCAATAAGTACATTTTGGAGCACACCAAACCGGTTCATTAAAGACTTTTGAAACTTGAGCTTCACAAAAGGTGATATGTCAATTTCAGCTTAATCTAAAGACTAGAAAGATAAAAATGTTAAGCCCCAGGTATAGTATAGGCTGCATGATCTAAGGATGGAATGGGGGAAAAGCCTATTTACCTATTATACCTATTTATGTAAACTATTTTAGGATATTTTCCTATGGTTATCAACTAATCTAAATGTAGTGAATTATTTACCAAAATTCATTTTTTTCATAATGATTTTGAAAAAATTACTTTCAAACAAAGTTGTTTAGTATTTTCTTTAAAATAAAAATCAAATATCATCTAATTTGATAATTACTTAGGTTATTTAAACGAATTTTGGAACTCCTTGAGTTAAACCATGAGGTTAATCTAAACCTATTTAAC
The DNA here is from genome assembly GCA_022702705.1 of Papilionanthe hookeriana x Papilionanthe teres. NCBI lineage: Eukaryota > Viridiplantae > Streptophyta > Magnoliopsida > Asparagales > Orchidaceae > Papilionanthe > Papilionanthe hookeriana x Papilionanthe teres. The sequence goes on from CM040427.1 coordinate 10,788,170, forward strand.
TAATTACTTTTTTTCCATTGCACATGTTGATCATCAAATCATCAAATTAAATATAACATTTGCATTATGTAGGATTGAATTAAAAAATTAAAACTTTCTTTAGGTAATCTTTGATTGAGTGTGAGCATATGGTTTTAATAGCACTTTTTTTGAATTTTAAATCAATAAAATTTACTTTTTCCTCGGATGGTATATTTAATTTAATTATATAAAATTAAATTTATTATCATTTTAAATGCTCCAAGCTTGATTATGTATTAATATAGTGATACAAAAATATGTTTTGTGAGCAACTAAATATTTTTTAATAAATTATTGTTAATTAATTTTTAATTAATTTTAAAATTCATTTAACATTCAAAAATATTATAAGATTGTCATAAACTCGATCCCCAAATATTTCCAAATATTTTGAACTTTTTTTTAAGTGACAAAAAATGCATTATTAATTTGTAACTTATAGTAAACAATCATAACAAATTTTGTTAATATTTGTGGAAAGTTGTGTCTTTATATGAGATTATTCGAAAATGAACCATATTCATTATGTAAGAACTTTGGTTATTTCTATTATTTCTCGGTAAAAGATTTATGTAATCATAATTATTAGGGAAAAAAAATATTTCTTATTTAATTTAATAGGAAAAATAGACACTATGATAATTGTTCTTAATTGTTGACAATGTCTTAAATGTGAACTTTTAAATTTTAAGAATTACATGAATTTTATTAATAATTAATTAAAAATATTAAAGTTTTTATATAGAAGAAAATGTAAATTTATGGAGAAAATCATTTTAAATTTTGAAAAATCAACTTTGGTTTTTATTGAATTGTGATTAGGATCACTAGGAGCTATAAATATAGTATAAATATTTTTGGACTCTTGTGTAACAGTAGTCCAACCATGCTGATCTTCTTTGCTGACTTGAGTTCATCTGCCGTATTCATCATGAGTTATGATCATTTGCGTTTCATGCCATTATCATATATTTTTTGAAAATATTTTACACTACAAATAATCTTAAATGAAATTTGTGACATATCTCTTCGTATCCATTTCAACATATATAATGGGAATGAGGATACATTTCAAGTGCGCACCCATGCTTTACATGCTGCTTTTCATTTTTATTTAGAGGTCATTTGGTTCTGTAGAAAAATGAATGCATCATAATTAATGAAAATTATGAAACATAAATATGTACTTTAAATACTTTTTTTTCAAATCAAATACATTATTTTCAAATCAAATGTACTTTAAATAATTGAAGCTATTTTTTTTCGCTGTTTTAATTCAAGAGATATAAATATGGAAAGACCATAAAGTTGAAAGTACATTTGACAATATAATCGGTGGCAAATTTCACTGAATTCTCTTTATGCAGCTAAATGTTAACGTAATTTTAGTTGGCGTTGTACAACTCTTACCAACAGCTCCCGAACTGAAAACAGTTTCTGCGAACAGCCGGACTTCTCTGCAATGCTTTTCAATAATATTCAACTCTGAGAACTCTTATTAAACATTAAGCACCACTATCACACTTCGATCCGTCTAAATAACAATATTAAAATGCAATTCTAAATCACATTTTTGTTTATGTGTCCAATTGGTGTCGTTATTTGTCAATCTTAGTCCTCTGTTGACATCTGAATCTACCATTATTCGTCTTCCATGCAGCTCACGTTTGCCAGTATGCAGGAACCTTTTTTTGTTCCAAACAGTTTCTTTGCATTTACATATCTAATATTTAAATTTAAATTTTCTGTTTATAACTTTTTACATATGCATGAATATATATACATAAATACACACACATATATATATATATATATGTATGTATATATATGTATGTATGTATGTATATGTTAAAATTTTATTATTATATATATATATATATATACATAATATGACGGTTTGTTGGACACGCATATGACTAATTTTATTTTAGAATGTAGGATTTACACTTTAAATTTTGGATTAAATTATAAATACAAAAATCCGTTAAGAGTGAAGAATTCTTATATTGCTATAATGATTATAAATAAAAATATGGAACTCGTAAGATATATGTATTTGCCGAGTAAACCTATATTTGGTGCTGTCGAATGATTCCAGACTCAGTTTACCAATAATACACCAGTGATATATGGGTGATTAAGTATTATGCCAAGTTGTACGGCCTAATATATATTTTGAGTTTAGTGTAACTTGTTCATCTGTTCGATTATAATTATCATATTACAAACATGCGCACAAACATACATAATTGATTTATATTTCTTGAAGGGCATAAACTTTCTTGAAGTTAGAATTGTTGAGTTTAATTTGACCCAAATTCATTTCAAAATAGAACCATTTTAAATTGGGCTGATAAACAATTTCAATTCTAATTCAAGTAAAGCAAAATTAATTAATCTTAAATTAGAGTAGAAAGAAGCACTCTTTAATTTTGCACAAAGGAATTCTATAAAAATGTCCTGATAGTCTGTCCTACACGATGGAACTTGCTTTTGTTATTATTTTGTATCGTCTTGTTAATTTAATTTTATCTTTCATATACCCTGCATATTTTTTGATAAAATTTATAGGCATTAAATTTATTTTTTTCTCTGAAATTTTTTTATAGTTATATTAATCCTCATTTACGGTCATGATTTGATTTAAAAATACTTACGAATTTATTTGTTTCTTCTTAAAATTTTGTTATAATTTTCTAAATAGTTAATTTTCTTTATACCTTTATTTCAAGTATAATGAAAATTTCTTTTGATTAAAAATATAGCTTATTTCATTACATAGAATAAAACATGTTTAATAAAATTATGACCATGTAAATATAAATTTTATTAAAAAAAATGATGGAATTTTTTCCCTCCATTTGAGTCATTTTTGCCATGATCCAGCGAGATCTAATATTTTTTATTATAGAAATGATAGCTGCTTTCTGAGCTAGATTCTTTACATTTTGCCATTAGTTGATTGATTAAGTTGGCCGAGGCCTATGCCCTCATATCACACTCATAGCTCTTTTTTTAATAAGTTTAGTTTTTATTTGTATATCACAACTTTTATATTTATAATGGACCATTTTAACTCAACATGTTCTCATCTATATATATATATATATATATATATATATATATATATATATATATATATATATATATATATTTATTTATTTATTTATTTATATTTAATAAGTTTAGTATTTATTTGTATATCACAACTTTTACATTTATAATGGACCATTTTAGCTCAACAAGTTCTCATCTATATATATATATATATATATAATGGAGGCTAAGGAGGTTGGAGCTCTGTTAGGGTTTCCCTAGCAACTATGGCGGCTGTGACTGGGTTGGAGCTTCATGCAGGTAGGTTTGAGCCCCCTTCTAGTGGTGGTTCTAGTGGTAGCCTCTTGCTGTGGGGGTTTGGTGTTTCTGACCCTTCCCGGGCTTTTCCATTTTCAAATTTTTGTTGGGTTACTATTGGATTGATTTTCTGAGCTATAAGGAGGCTTCTCCTTTCAAGTTCTGGTGGGCTGGTGCTTCCTCATTTTGGTCTGTAAGGGTGGAGCTCTGCCCTCTATGGCTCTACTGATTGAGTTGGAAACAAATATCCAGTGGACTAAAGCTACCTTTGCCAATGTGGTTGGCAACAACAGAAATGTGGAGACTAATCCTGAGAAAACTGTCTTTCCCCAGCTGTTTCATGATGCAGCTGCAGGTCGGGCTTCATGTCCATTTATTCACCCCACTGGAACCAAAGATGGGGAACCTGCTGTGTTTTTCTCTGACAAAGAACTCACCCAACTGAATGATGCTGTTAAACTCACCCTCATTGGGAAATTTGCTCTGGGCCATCCCAGGATGGAGCTAGTGAGGAAATATTTTGGATCCTTTCAGTTTATTGGAACCTGGCAGCTGGGTATACTGGATGGCAGGCACCTACTCATTCAACTGTCCACAGAGGAAGATTTTGCTAGACTCTTTGCTATACAATCCATCTTCATTGATGGCTTTGAGATGAAGCTCCTTAAGTGGACACCAGATTTTGATCCTAAGAAAGAGCCCCCTGTAGTCCGAATTTGATTTAAATTTACTAGACTTCCTTATAGATACTTCAACCAAAATGCATTATGCAATATTGCCAAAGCTCTTGGTACTCCCTTGAGGCTGTACACCCCAACATTGAATAAAGCCAGACCTGTTGCTGCAAGGGTCCTGGTGGTGAGAGATATCACCTCCAAGATATAAACAGACTTTGGATTGGCTCTGATATGGATGCTGCCTGGCAGAAGGTTGTAATGGAGCAGAAGCCTTATTATTGCAGCCATTGTAGGATGTTTGGGCATACTTTGAGCAGGTGCTTTAGACTCCACCCTCCCTCTAGGAAAGCACCTATTCCACCCCCTTCTGGGGGGCCTCCTCCTAATCTGGACTCTGTAACTATTCCCCCTCCACTATTGATTCTCCTAGGCTTGCTCTTCTTCCTCTGCTCTCTTCCCCCCTGTTTTCCCATCTCCCTCTGATAGTCCTCCTGCTGGAAGGGTGAGGGAAGAACCTGATCCTATTCTCATTGTTTCCCCTTCTCAACCCACTGATCCTCCTCTGGCTGACTGTGATTCTACCTCTACAGTAGAAGATGTTCCTTCTCAAGCTGATGTTAATTTAATGGAAATCTTACTGGAGAGGGATTCACATGTACAATCTGTAAAAAAGAAGAGAAAACACAAAATAGAAATAAATAAGCCCCTGGCTATTCCCTCTACTGCTGAGGTGGACAGCTCCATGGCTGTTGCCCCCCATATGACTTCTAGAAGAAGAATTAGATCAAAGTCTCATTCAACTATTCACCCCCCCACCAATTAGCCCAATCATTTACTTTCTATGATGGAATATTAGAGGGGTGGCCAACCCCTTACCTCTTCAAATAATTCTTTCATTCAACAGAAAACATAAAATTTGGTGCATTGTCATCTTGGAACATTTGGTTCACAAACATCCTAACAAGATCTTAAGAAAATTTCCTGGTTTTTCCCATTTTGCTAATATCAGTAATAAAATTTGGTTATTTTGCAGAAATGAGCTCACCAGGTCTGTCCTGGTGGATCATAGACAGTTCATTCATATTTCATTCCTGTTGGGTGGACAGGTTGGTGCTGCATCCTTCATCTATGCTGGGTGTTCTAAGGCTGATAGACAAGAGCTGTGGAACTGCCTTCACTCCATTGAGAATAATTTGTCCACCCCTTGGTTAGTGGCGGGTAACTTCAACTATATCTCTCATTCTGCTGAGAAGCTGGGGGGCAGATCTCCTAGCCTCTCTGAAAAGAACCTGTTTTGCAACAACATCACCCAGGCTAGTTTCTTTAACTTGGGCTTATCTTGTCTTGAGTTTACTTGGAAAATGGGGAAGATGTGGGAGAGACTAGACAGGTTTTTGGTTAATGGTTGTTGGCTTTCTCAGTTCCTGCTCAGTTTTATCACCCATCTCCCACTTGCTAGTTCTAATCATAGACCCTTGCTCCTATCCATTACTGCTCCCCCAAGGCTGGATCAGCCCTCTCCTTTTAGATATCATTATTTCTGGTCACTAAATAATTCTTTCCTGTTAACTGTGGGCTCCCTTTAGGCTGTTGTTCAGCACCCTGACCCTTGGACTCACCTTTGTTTGCTACACCATAAGGTGAGTAAGGGTCTCATGAAATGGAGTTGGGCTAATGATGCTCAATTTTATATTTTGCAAGAATTTATGAACTCAGATTTATATATTTATGATGATTTTTGTTAAGTCCAAGCATTCAACGCAAGTATACGTATCATATCAAGTAATATAGAGCTCTATTGGAGCCCTGGTTATGGATCCCACAGGGAAGTTCGGAATATATATAAGAAAGTGTTCACAATATAGGTAACGTAGCACTAAAATCCGATATTTAATTTGTAATTAGAGTTTACTACTTACTACTATTGTGCAGGAAACAGTAACGATTAACTACACTATAATTACTTCTATGAACTTTAAAATCAAAATTAAGTAGCAGACACATTAAACTAAGTATTTGAAAGTTTTTCAATATATGAGAAAAGTATATTTCCTCTTGCAATGAGAATATGATGTGTAGATTGATATGGAAAATTAATCTATTTTATTGTGCCAAATAGGAGCAAGGATGATTCATTAGCCTTAAAAGAGTACCCCCTCTTCTAAGCAAGAAAAGAATATTGACATATTCTAAGTTTAGTCACTAACTCTAAGGCTAGGCTGGGAGGATATCGACTCTCACTTTGGAGCTCCCACTCACCCTTCACCCAAAGGCTAACCTTTGATATTAGTTACTAATCTTAGAACCAATTTGGGGATTTCAGCTTGTCACCTTGAAATCTCCACATTGAAGTCCATCAAAACATATTTTCCTATTTATTTACACTTAATTCCCATAAACTACGCAATTCATCCATAGAAATTGAATGGATTTTTCATTATTGTTGTAGGACATTAAATCTTTTCAAACTTAATGTTCAACAACATATTTTAACATTTCAATTGGCCAAATCAAAAGTAAATTAAGTTCTAAATGAAAAATCATCACAATCTTTTCATTACATTAAAAGCACATCAAATCCACATCAATCCATCATCACATCTCTATGCAAGAAGAAAGACAAGGGAGACTACTCAGAATTCATGGAGAAGATACAATAAAACATGGATTTTATATATAAAAGAAAAGTCATACAAAATACAAAAGAAAATACAACTTATCTCTTTCTCTTCCCCAATGCAATTCCCTTAAAGTTCCTTTGAATCCTTTTCTCTCTTCTTTACAACACTTGATTCTCTCTTTAGAATTGAAAGGAAGAAGCAATCTCTCACTTCACCCAAGAATTCCTCCCAAATCCTCACTCTACACACTCTTCTCCTAAACCCTAACACTTAACACTCACTAAAACTACTATAGAAACACTGAGAAGCACACCATTTTCATCCAAAAACAGTTACTTATAAGATAGGGACGAAATCCCAAGAGTTTCCATAGGCATCCCTTCGAAAAGTTGTCAAAACTCTTCAAATTTGAACTCCACCGACTTCGGGCAGCGACGGCGCGATATAGAGTGCCGGAGGCGTTCTATCGTGCAATCTAAATTCTGGGCTCTCTAGATTTGGACACCGGCGGCGCCCATTCTAACGTCGTGGTGCCAGAAGACTTTTTCACCATTTTGCTCCTTTTCACTCCGGATTCGTTCCTTTTTGGTTCTTTTCACTCTAATTACCTAAAATCATCATACCTGCAAAAAATCATGAAAAATACCTTTCTTTAAAGTGCGATATCACCAAAAATGGGTAAAATTATATAACAAAACCGTATATATTTTTGGTGCATCAGAATCCTCTAAACTTTAACTATTACTTGTCCTCAAGTTATCCTTTTACTACATAAAATATAACTCTAGGCAATGTACTTTTCAACTGTAAGACACTAAAATTTTTCATTCAAAAGAATATATTGGTTAGATTTTCAGAAAGAAATTTAACAAGTCAGATTAACACTACAGGTGTAAGAATATTCAACAATCAAGTCTAAGAGTTCTAGTCTTCTATTTATTTCAAGATAAACCATAATTTGTCATATTAAGAGTGCCTCAAAAGACTATGTGAAAAGGAGTTCATGTAAACTTTATTAGAATGTAGGCCAGTACTTAAAACATAAATTCAGAAATGAAATTAAGCTTTCCCTTTAGGGTGATTCAAGTGAAGCCAATTTTTGATTAGGCATCTCCTCAAGCTTCTCCTCATAAACATTTTCTTTCCTTTTCTTTTCTTTTCTTTTCTTTTTCTCTTTTCTTTTAGGGATTGTTTTTCAATCCTTCTTTTCTTTTCTCTCTTTTTTTTATTGAGGATTACTATATCTGAATAGCCATTTAATGATTTTTAACTTCACTCTCCTCTTTCTAAAGTTTAAACCTGAAATATTTCTTTACTTTATAGTTAAGTATAAGCTTTATTATTCATCATAAAGTTACAATCTCTTCTTAACTCACAATATTTTAAGTCCCTTAACATTTAAAAAAAATAGTTTTCTTTACTTTAAATAGTTGACTATAATCAAATCCTTTCATACTAAATATCTCACTTCTATAAAATCTAACTTTATCACGAAAAATTTTTATCCTATACTTCCATAATATTCAACTGAAATAAAAAAGTTTTAGTTACTTACAGTGAGGTTCAACTGCCAGAGGTTATGCTAATAATTTTTGAAAATATAATAATTGAGGACAAATAAAAGTTAGTATTTTTCTACCCTCCCCCAAACTTAAATTTTTTAATAAATTTGAACTAGTTTAAAGTAGAAGAGAACTAACCTATTTGTGCTGGGATCTTGAAATTTTCAACAACTATCTGGTGTTAGTCAAAATTTACAACTAGCAGGCATGAAACAATTAGTAGCAGTGATATAAGAATTTTTAAATATTTGCATGGGTAATGAGAAATTAACATTAAACATCTAAACATCCAACAGAACACTACAACATGAAACAAACTATAACAGTACTACACAGTCCAACTAACGATTTAAATGTTTCAGTACAACATAATAATACACCAACAGAGTGACACAACATATGAAAACAAATACTACAACACAACAGTACAACAACAGGGTTACACATCATATGAAAAGCAAATATCCACTACACCACATCAGTACAACACAACACAACAAGAACAACATAAATAAAAAAAAACAATCTACCAGTCTCCATCACCAGGATCAGTATGGTCATCAATAGGGCCATCAGCAAGGTCCTCAGCAAGGTCAGGTCTATATGGTGTATAGTTGTGGCAAGAAGAAAATATCACATCAGACTCCCCCCTCATAAATCTGACCTGAGCATCATAATAAGCAATATTGAACTCAAGTCTCCTCTGTAGATAATCTTCGTTCACATCACTCCTTGCCTTAAATACATCTATCTGACCATGGAGTCTATCTACACTAGCACTCTGTAGTCTCAGCTGCTCCATAATATCAGATAAGGTAGGCGGCTCAAAAGTAGATGGAACATCATAACTCGTAGTAGGAATATCAGTACTCCTACGCTCAGCTCTGGCTCCCACATGATACTCATAAGTAGGGATAATATTCTTTGCAATTGTTCTCAAAGGTATAGCCACTTCCTCAGAACTACTGAACTCCACTCCAGACTGAACACAGAGGGCATGAACTAAAGCAGGATGTCCTAATCCTCCAGTGGTCTCACCTCTAGCAATCACCTGAATATTCTTGTAAATAATAGCTCCAATATCAATCTTTTTCATCTTCTGAATACAGTAGTTCAGAATCACTCTATCTCTAGTAACTTCGTTGTGGTGATAAGATGGTAATAGTCTCGCAGAAATGAAATAATGCCAAACTTTTGAAGCAACATTCAATGTGGAGGCGGGAAAATTTATCAACTGTTTTTGACTTACTTTCCATTCTCCTCGCCCGTCAGTCAGAAAAGCAATAACTTCTCTCATATTCTCCCTTCCACTGTCAAATTTTTCATATTCACACATGAATGGTTCCCGAGTCTGGTAGAAAGCATTGATACGCTGAGGAGTAAACTCAACCATTATTCCTCTAACAAGCACATACTCAGTCTCAGTCCAGGGTATATTCAAATAAAACTCTTTAACCACTCCCATAACAACATTCGCAGAGAAATAACAAAATCGCTCTGAATTCCGCTCTGCAATCTATTATTCCACAAATCCTCCAGGACTATCAAAAGCTTAATCCTGGATACACTTCTTATTGTGATGGTAAGAGTTATAGCGAAATTGGGCTTTGATGTTGACGAACCTCTACTCATCAAAATCCAATTTCCTCTTCCCTTTACTCATCCTTGGAGCCATGTGAATTTCTAAAATTTACAACAAAATTCCAATAAATCTCAAATTCACAATGTAACAAACTCCAAGCACTATTCTAAACAATTAAGAGCAAATTTCATCATGGAAATCTCAAAATCTCTTCAAATCTCCAAAAAGTTCCACCATAAGCAATGTGAGAGATTTCCATAGTGAAAATCCAAAAATTTTAAATTAAAGTGAAGCTCTTACTAAGAGAAGTGTAAATTCGGTGTTGAAAAGCCTTGAAATCTCCTTGAATCCGAGATCTAGCAAGCCCTAGATCTTCAAAATCACGAAAATGGTGGAAGAAGATGAGGGAAAAGGAAAAATTTGCAGGTCCCAGGGCAAAAATCCCGAAATCAAGGGTTTTAGGCTTTTTTCTGGGTTCGGGCGCCGGCGGCGCTTGATAGGGCACTAGCGGCGCTCTATTTAAATAAATTGGCCAAACTTTCTGGATTTAGGTGCCGGCGGGGCTAGTCCAAAATATTTTCTGGGTCCGAAAATTTTTTCATATTTTCGATCTTTTCGACTTCCATAATGATGTTTAACACTTCAATAGGCATTTACATCATCTCATAAGTAATAATTAACGCAATTCCTCACACAAAAAAATACAACAATCATATATATATAAAATCCAAGTTACATCATGGACACCAAATATGTTCATTCAAACCAACTATTATTAGATATTTAGTGCAGCAAGTACTCTACGATAGGCAAACACTAAGATTTAAGCACACAATGAAAGCAACCACATCCGAATTCAAATTCAAAGCAAATACTACACAAACCAAACATAACTAAGCAAAGTAAACTAAACACTTAGCAAACATAAGTAGAGTCCATCAATTACTCCACATCAGTTTCAGAACTATCATCTCGTCTAATGTCTCCAATTGCTTGCAGATGCACAAACAAGTTATAAAATGGATGAAATGGAAATTCATCAGATGATTCTTCATTAATCACCGTGTTCTTCTTCATCAGATTGATCAAGCCTATCTCAATTCGACCAGTGTGATCGAATTATTCTTTCATTCTCTAATCTATATGATCGAATAAAATAGAAATGTTATTGATCGCATTCATAACGTTTCGTACCTCAGTCTCCAATTGTTTGATCATCTTCAATATCATTCTGCAACCTTCAGGAATATAGGGTTGAATTGGTTGTGAAGTCTGCATTGGTTGATCAGCGAGCAAGTTCATGTCATCTTCATCTCCAACTGTCTAGTAGTCATAGGGATTAGTTGGATCAATAGGCCTCCATGGAAGAAGAACTTTTTCCCAACTTTCATAAGGAACCTGTGACTGACTACATAACAGAAATATAGTGGATGGGTGTCCAAGCCCATATTTAGATCCATGCATAATTAATCCAAGTACTGATTTCACAATGATATTACCAATGTCAACCGACCTCCCAGTTTGAATACAGAAATTCAAAACGGTTCTTTCCTTGGTTACCTTGCTAATCTTCAATGTCGGAAATAACTTTGCCGAAATAAAGTAGTGCCACTGCTTTGATACTGGATTGAGAGATGCAGATGGGAAACTAATGTATCCATTCTCTCTAACTTCCCATTCTTCATTCTCATCCGTCAGATATTGATACACATCATTCATATTATCCCTTGTGGCAATGAAATTAGAATAATGGCAAATAGTACGTTCTCGATTATAAAGAGATCTTTAATTCATGCAGGAGTGAATTGAACAAAACTAACACACACAAATACAAACCCTTGATTGATCCCGTGAAGATTTTCACAAAACTCTTTCACGACGGGAACAACAACGGCAGCGATAGTGTAGCAAAGCACTTCCCAACGTCTCTCCTTAATAACCTCTTCAGTTCTAGTAGTAGGATTATCCATACCTCGATTTATGAAGCCTCTTTCCTTGATAATCCATCTTTTCATCATCACTGTGTTGAATAAATGTTGCGCTTCAAAACTTATGAACTTCCTTCAGTTGAAAACGCAAACTCGAGGGGTTTCAATGGGAAAGGAATCCATATGATACGAATTGGGATTGGTGGATTTCATTTTTCTGGAGTTAAAAAGTAAAAAAATGGAGTTTAGGGTGTTATAAGGACGAAGATCCCGCCAAAAACCGCCAAAACTCACATTTTAAAACTTGAAAACGGTCAAATAGATTTTGGGCGCCGGCGGTGCTCGATAGGGTGCCGACGGAGCTCAAACAGTCAAGTTCAGTGCATGGTCTGTGATAGGGCGCCGGCGGCGCCCATTCTGGTGTTGGCGGCGCCCGTGGTAAAGAATTCTCACCGAACTTCGTTTGGTCCAACATATTCCAATATCTCGATTCGATCCATCATTTATTAATTTTTAAAATATTTAGGAGTGATTAGGATTCAAAAACAACTATCTGAAAAGCACAACTACAACAAATAAGCACACACCACAAAGATACATATGGGTTGCCTCCCATAAAGCGTTTGGTTTAACGTCGTCGACTCGACAAACCATTCAGTTAATCGAGATGACTCAGCATTAAAACCTCTTTGAAATCAGGTTGAAACCCGTCAAAGTAAGGCTTTAATCGATGCCCATTAACCTTGAAAATATTTCCAGTATCAGGATCTTTAATATCAACAGCTCCAAAAGAATGAACTTTTACAACTGTAAAAGGTCCTAACCATCTAGACTTGAGCTTTCCAGGAAATAACTTCAATCTTGCGTTGTATAATAAAACTTTTTGTCCAAATTCCAAGTTCTTTTTCAATATCTTCCGATCATGCCATAATTTTCTTTTCTCTTTATTTATCCTATCATTGTGATAAGATGCATTTCTAATTTCTTCTAATTCATTCAACTGCATAAATATTTTCTCTCCAGCATTTTTCAAATTAAAATATAACTCTTTTATCGCCCAATATGCTTTATGCTCAAATTCAACTAGTAAATGGCAAGTCTTACCAAACACTAGGCTATATAGAGACATTCCAATAAGAGTTCTAAAAGCCGTCCTATAAGCCCATAATGTAGTATCTAATCGAGCAGACCATTCTATTTTATGATTATCCACAATTTTCTCCAAAATTGTTTTAATTTCACGATTAGACACTTCTACTAAATCACTAGTCTAGGGATGATAAGCAGCAGAGATTCTATGAATAATATTATATTTTTCAATTAATCTCTTAATTTGATTATTCCTGAAATGGGATCCACCATCAGTTATGATTACTCTCGGCATTCCATATCTTGTAAATATATTTTTCTTTATAAATATTAAAACACTCCGAGCATCACATCTAGGTATAGAAACAACTTCAATCCAATTCGAGACATAATCAACGTCAACCAGTATATATAAATTTCCAAATGAAGGAGTAAATGGTCCCATAAAATCTAATCCCCATACATCAAAATTTTCAACTTCCAAATTATAATTTAGAGGCATTTCATTTCTTCTAGAGATATTACCTACTCTCTGACATTCATCACATGATTTAATATATCTATAAACATCTCTAAAAAGAGTAGGTCATTAAAATCCAGATTGTAGAATCTTAAAAGCAGTTTTATCCACACTAAAATGACCTCTGAATTTAGAATCATGACATCATTGAATAATCAAATTTGTTTGTTCTTGTGGCACACATTTCCTAATAATCAGATCCTTTCACAGTTTATATAGATTGGGCTCATCCCAAAAATAAATTTTTTCATCATATTTAAACTTCTTTTGTTGTTGCCTTGTTAAATCAGGTGGTACAATATCACTTACAATATAATTTACAATACCATCATACCAAGGCAAACTACTTCCCATAACAGTATAGAGTTGCTCATCAGGGAAAATTTCAGTAAATTCCTTTTCAAATTCAGATAATTTGTCATAGTCTATTCTTGACAGATGATCAGCTATTTGATGTTCAGCTTTTTTCCTATCACCTATCCTAAAATCAAATTTATGCAGAAGAAGTATCCATCTAATTAGTCTAGGTTTCGCTTCCTTCTTTTGCATTAAATATTTGATAGCCGAATGGTCTGTATGCACAATACTTTTATTTCCAATTAAATAAGGTCTAAATATTTCAAAGGAAAATACTATAGCTAATAACTCTCTTTCAATTGTGGTATAATTAATTTAAGCCTCATTAAGAGTTTTACTAGCATAGTAAATGACTTTGAAAACTTTATCATATCTTTGTCCAAATGCTACTCCGATTGCATAATCACTAGCATCACACATAAGTTCAAATGTTTTCTCCCAATAAGATTAAACAATTATAGGTGCAGTGATTAATTTTTCTTTTAATAATTTGATAGCTCTTAAGAATTCATCATTAAAATCAAACTTTCTATCATTTTTTAAATGTTGGCACAAAGGTTAGTAATTTTAGAAAAATCTTTAATATATCTCCTGTAAAATCCAGCGTGTCCTAAGAAACTCCTCACCTCTTTCACAGTAGTGGGTGGCAGCAATCTCTCAATCAGTCTAATTTTAGCAGGATCGACCTCCATACCATGTTCAGAAAATTTATGCCCAACCACAATTCCTCCTGCAACCATAAATTGACATTTCTCCCAATTCAGAACTTGATTTATTTTCTCGCAAAGCTCCAAAACTTTTGCTAAGTTTTCCAGGAAAATTTCAAATGAAGTCCCGAATGCAGAGAAATCATCCATAAAAACTTCTATTCCATTATCTATCATACTACTGAAGATAGACATCATACATCTCTGAAATGTTGTAGGTGTGTTACATAGTCGAAAAGGCATTCTTCGAAAAGCAAATGTTCTATAAGGGCTAGTAAATGTTGTCTTTTCTTGATCCTCAGGGACAATAGGTATTTGATGGTAACCATTATATCCATCCAGAAAACAGTAGTACTTGTGTCCAGTAAGTCTATCTAGCATTTGATCGATAAAAGGAAGAGGAAAGTGATCTTTTCTGGTGGCGGCATTTAATTTCCTATAGTTAATACAAATTCGCCATCCATTAATTTGTCTCATGGGTATGATTTCATTACATTCATTCACTTCAACAGTCACTCCTCCCTTTTTCAGTACATAATGTATTGAACTCACCCAAGCACTATTTGAAATAGAATAAATAATTTCAGCATCCAGCCATTTTAAAATCTCTTTCTTAACTACTTCTTTCATTATAGGATTCAATCTTCTTTGCAGATTAAATCTCGGTTTATGTTCTTCATCTAATAAAATTCTGTGAATACAAATCGAAGGACTAACTCCTTTAATATCTGTCAAAGTCCATCCAAAATCTTTCTTGTATCTTTTTAAAGTTTCCAACAACATCTGTTCTTAGTATTCGTTCAACTCTGAAGATACAATAACTGGAAAGGTAGATGATTCTCCTAAAAAACATATACTTTAAAGGATTAGGTAGAATTTTCATCTCAAGTTCAGGAGGTTTTATGATAGATGGAATTAAGCTTTTATTTCCACCTTCCATACTGTCTAATACTTCAAACCTCTTCTGAACATACTCCAATTCTTCATTCTTTTTATTATCTGAATTTTCTTTATTTTCACTTTCTTCTTAAAACATATTTTTATATTCTTCTTCTTTTTCAAATATATTTTCAAAATGATCATTCTCAAGTAATCACAGGCCTCCATCCTAAAACATTCATTATCTTTTTCCATTGAGGGATACTTCATTAATTTTAAAATATTAAAGGTCACCTCTTGATCATTAACTCTCATAGTTAATTATTCTTTTTGAACATCAATTACCGCTCTTCCAGTAGCAAGGAATGGTCTTCCTAAAATGATTGGAATTTCTTTATCTTCCTCCATGTCAAGTACAATGAAATCCACAGGAAAGATAAATTTATCCACTTTCACTAACACATCTTCCATCCCTTTAGGATAAGTAATAGAACGATCGGCCAACTGAAGAGTCACACATGTAGGAGAAATATCTCCTATTCCCAACCTTTCAAAAGTTGATAAATGCATAAGATTAATACTAGCTCCCAGATCACATAAAGCTTTTCAGAAAAATTTCTCACATATTACACACATAATAGTGAAAGTACCAGGAACTTTATGTTTTTCCAGAAGCTTCTTCTGAATAGTTGCACTACACTCTCTGCTAAGTGCAACAGTTTCATGATCTGTAAACTTTTTTTCTTTCTCAGAATATCCTTCATAAACTTGGCATGGTCAGGCATCTGTTCCAATGCTTCAATAAAAGGAATATCTATATTTAATTTCTTAAGGATCTCCAAAAATATTCCAAATCTGTGAACCCTATTTTTTTTCTTCAATCTTTGAGGAAATGGAGGTGGTGGCTTTTCAACAGTTATCTTCATTGGCTCAAGAGGATAATCCAAGTCTGGATCAATCTTTTTGAACCTTTTTTAATTTCAACTTTTTTGCACTCTAGTTTCCATTTCTTTTCCACTCCTTAATTGAATAGCTATAAGTTATTCCATGTTTTAATCTTTTGAATTAATCTCCACATTAGTTGGAAGTGTTCCAGAAGGTCTATTATTAAGTGCAGTGAAAATATGCCCTAATTTATTTTCAATATTTTTCATAGCAACCCGTTGAGCTTATAATTGATTTCCCATATTCAGAATCATTTCTTTTGTAGACAACTTCTTATCCCTAAATTGTTGGTTACTATTAAATCTAGTAGGATAATATGGTTTAAAATTAGTATTTCCTTGATTGTTCGAATTTCCAATTGGATTCATAGAATTATTAGCCCAATGTGGGTTAACATTAGCATTACTATTATTCCAATTGAAGTTTGGGTGATTCTTCCAACCAGGATTATAATAATTTGAATAAGGATTGTTAGGTCTATTAATAGCATTTAAAGTCTCATAAGGTGTTTGAGATTCTGTTATCTGTCCAAATGAATTCTCCTCAAACACTTAAGGTGGTTGAGAATAATTCATTCCATATTGATTTATTTTCTTTGAAAGGGCTGCAATTTGAGAAACTACCATAGTCATCATATATGAATCTTGAACACTAGCTACTCTCTTAGGATTTACCCGTTCAGGGGACCATTAAAAATTATTAGTAGCCATTTATTCAATTAATGCGTATGCTTCATCAAAAGGTTTTGACATTACTGATCCACCAGCAGCACCATCTATAATAGATTTCAATGATCCCACTAATCCATTATAAAATGTTTGAATTATTAACCAATCTGGTAAAGCATGATGTGGGCACTTCCTAAGAAGATCTTTAAATCTCTCCCAAGCTTCATATATTGACTCTCCTTCAAACTAACAAAAAGATGTAATATCATTTCTTAGTTTAGCAGTCTTTGATGGAGGGAAATATTTTGATAGAAACTTTTGAGATAATTCTCCCTAAGTTCTAATAGATCTTGGTGCTAACGCTTTTAACCACACCTTAGCTTTATCCCTTAACCAAAAAGGAAAAAGTCTAAGTCTGACAGCGTCACTAGACACTCCATCATATTTAATAGTTGCACACAGTTATAAAGAACTAGCGAGATGTAAATTTAGATCCTCATTAGGTGTTCCATCGAATTGATTATTTTGTACCATTTGGATAATAGCAGGTTTAAGTTCGACTGAATTAGCAGCAACATCAGGATTTTGAATAGTTATGTGAATTTCATCTGCTTTTGGGTTAGCATATCTCTTAAAAATCTTGGCAAATTTCCAATATCATTTCTCGGATTATCTTAAATATTAGCCATTTTACAAGGATTTTCAATTTGTTTTTGTTGTTTTCTAATTTTTCTGACAGTACGCTCTAACTCTGAATCGTAAGGCACTAAACCTATATATTCGCTACTACGCATATACAAACACAAATACTTTAATAAAGATAAATAAACACACAATTACACACTACAAAATAAACATACTTTCTTTACTCTGTTACCTTCCTACTTACTTTCTTTACTCCGTTACCTTCCTACTTACTTTCTTTACTCCGTTACCTTCCTACTTACTTTCTTTACTCCGTTACATTCCTACTTACTTTCTTTACTACGTTACCTTCCTACTTACTTTCTTTACTCCGTTACATTCCTACTTACTTTCTTTACTTCGTTACCTTCCTCAGCAACAGCGCCAAAAACTTGATGCTCGACTTTAAATTTTGTAAGAATTTATGAACTCAGATTTATATATTTATGATGATTTTTGTTAAGTCCCAAAATTCAACGAAAGTATATGTATCATATCAAGTAATACAAGGCTCTAATGGAGTCCTAGTTATCGATCCCACAGGTAAGTTCGGAATATATATAAGAAAGTGTTCACAATAGAGGTAACGTACAACTGAAATCAAATATTTAATTTCTAATTAGAGTTTACTAATTACTATTACTGTGCAGAAAACAGTAATGACTAACTACACTACAATTACTTCTAAGAATTGTAAAAATAGAATTAACTAGCAGACACACTAAACTAAGTATTTGAAAGGTTTTCGATATATGAGAAAAGAATATTTCCTCTTGCAATGAGAATATGATGTGTGGATTGATATGGAAAAATTATCTATTTTATTGTGCCAAATAGGAGCATGGATGATTCTTTACCCTTAAAAGAGTGCCCCCTCTTCTAAGCAAGAAAAGAACATTGGCATATTCCAAGTTTAGTCACTAACTCTAAGGCTAGGCTAGGAGGATACCGGCTCTCACTTCGGAGCTCCCACTCACCGTTCACCCCGAAGGCTAACCATTTATGTTAGTTACAAATCTTAGAAACAATTTTGGGATTTCAGCCTGTCACCCCGAAATCTCCACATTGAAGTCCATCAAATCATATTTCCCTATTCAGTTGCACTTAATTCCCATGAACTACGCAATTCATCCATAGAAATTGAATGAATCTTTCATTATTGTTATAGGACATTAAATCTTTTCAAACTTAATGTTCAGCAACATATTTTAACATTTCAATTGGCCAAATCGAAAATAAATTATGTTCTAAATGAAAAACCATCACAATCTTGTCATTACATTAAAAGCACATCAAATCCACATCAATCCATCATCACATCTCTATGCAAGAAGAAAGACAAGGGAGACTACTCAGAATTCATGGAGAAGATACAATAAAACATGGATTTTATATATAAAAGAAAAGTCATACAAACCACAAAAGAAAATACAACTTATCTTTTTCTCTTCCCCAATGAAATTCCCTTAAACTTCCTCTGAATCCTTTTCTCTCTTCTTTACAACACTTGATTCTCTCTTTAGAATGGAAAGGAAGAAGCAATCTCTCACTTTACCCCTTCTCCTTCACTCCATAGAGAAGAATTCCTCTTAAATCCTCTCTCTACACACTCTTCTCCTAAACCCTAACACTTAACACTCACTAAAACTACTCTAGAACCACTGATAAAGTAGAGTTGTTTTACGTCGACTTCCGTTGTTCTAGAGTAGTTTTAGTGAGTGTTGGCAGTGAAAATCTTTTTTTATGTCGACTCACATCACTATCAATTCCCATATCATGTCAATGTCAAGGTGTCGCCACTCTCTTTCTCTATCTATCACCCTAATTCTTATCCTACCTAGACTTATTATCAGAAGTCTTTAGAGAATTTGAAGGAGGATTAATCATGATAAAGATTGAGAGAAAAAGAGATCAAATGATAATCTTATAAAATAAATCTTCAGATTATGTAATTACTGAAGTTTTTCGTATGAGAAAATCACATGAAGATTTTGAGTAACCAAAGAGGTCTTATAGGTGAAATACCTATCCTGAGTTCTTTAATCTCCTATAGGAGCAAGCTCTTATAGTAAATTACATCCCGAGCAATTAATACTACCTAGGAAAATTCCCGATTAAGGTTAACATTTATCCTTAAAAAAGTGTAAGTATTGTCGTGATAAGTTTGATTTAGGTCGAACTTAAGGATAATGTCAGTTTGTGTCTTGTTAAGTTCGATTTAGGTCGAACTTATGTTGGTTTATGTCAAATCATGTCAATTTATGTTGAATGTCGAATTATGTTAAGTTTGGTTTGAAATTTCAATTGACGTCATTTAATGTCGGTGATTATTGAATTTGGTTTGAAATGTCGATTAATGTCAGTTTATGTTTGATTATGTTTGGAATGCTGATTAATGTCGAATAGTTTCGTTTGAAATGTCGAATTTGTTGAGTTTCGTTTGGAATGTCGGATTTATGTCAGTTATGTCGATTTTTGTTTGAAATGTCAGATTTATGTCGGTTGTGTTGATTTTATTTGAAATGTCAAATTTATGTCGATTTCTGTTTGAAATGTCAGATTTATGTCGTTTATGTTGATTTATGTTGATTTATGTTTGAAATGTCAAATTTTTTTGGATTATGTTGATTTATGTTCGAAATGTCAAATTTATGTTGATTTATGTTTGAAATGTCAAATTTATGTCGATTATATTTGAAATGTTGGATTTATGTCGGTTGTGTCAATTGGAGTTCAATTCTGTCGATTTAGGTTCAATTTGGGTTAAACCTAAGGTTTATGTCTTGGTTTAGGTTAGACTTAAGTTCAAGTCAAGTTGAACCTGAGTATGATTTGACTTAAGTCTACATTAATTTAACAGTGATTTATTTCAGTAAGGTTTAAACATTAATTAAGCCTAGTTAGTTATACTTAATTTAGTTAAACCTTAGCTAATTAAGTCTAGTGTATTAGACTTTAATTAGGGTTTAGGTTTTAACCGGGATTATTTGAGTAAGGTTTAAACATTAATTAAGACTAGTTAGTTAAACTTAATTTAGTTAAACCTTAGCTAATTAAGTCTAGTGTATTAGACTTTAATTAGGGTTTAGGTTTGGTTTAGAATTGATTAAACCTTAACTGAATATGGTTTAATGATTTAATTAAGTCTAATGAGGTAGACTTAATCAAGGTTTTGGTTTAAAAAAACCTTAGTTAGTTAAGATTTAATGATTTAAATTGTCTATGGGGTAGACGTAATTATGACTTAGTTTGGATTAAACCTTAGTTGGTTAAGGTTTAATGATTTAATTAAGTCTAATGTGGTAGGCCTAATTATGGTTTAGTTTGGATTAAACCTTAGTTGGTTAAGGTTTAAAGGTTTATTTAAGTCCAATGTGGTAGACTTAATTAGAGTTTAGGTTTTATTAAACCTTAGTTAGTTAAGGTTTAATGATTTAATTAAGTCTAATGTGATAGACATAATTATGGTTTAAGTTTGATTAAACCTTAGTTGGTTAAGGTTTAATGGTTTAATTAAGTCTAATGTGGTAGACTTAATTAGAGTTTAGGTTTGATTAAACCTTAGTTAGTTAAGGTTTAATGGTTTAATTAAGTCTAATGTGGTAGACTTAATTATGGTTTAGGTTGAATTAAACATTAGTTGGTTAAGGTTTAATAGTTTAATTAAGTCTAATGTGGTAGACTTAATTAGAGTTTAGGTTTAATTAAACCTTAGTTAGTTACGGTTTAATGGTTTCATTAATTCTAAAGTGGTAGACTTAATTATGGTTTAGGTTGAATTAAACCTTTGTTGGTTAAGTTTTAATAGTTTAATAAAGTCTAATGTGGTAGACTTAATTAGAGTTTAGGTTTGATTAAACGTTATTTAGTTACGGTTTAATGGTTTAATTAAGTCTAATGTGGTAGACTTAATTAGATTTTAAGTTGGATTTGGGTTTGAGTTATGTTAGGTTCAAGTTAGGTCGAACTTAGACTTAAGGTTGACTCAAGTTCAATATGGGTTGAACTCAAGTAAGATTTAAGTTTGAGTTGTTCGGCTCAAGTTAGGTTGAATCTATACTTAAGGTTGACTTATGTTCAATATGGGTTGAACTCAAGTTAGATTTAAGTTTGAGTTAAGTTAGGTTCAAGTTAGGTTGAACCTATACTTTAAGGTTGACTTAAGTTCAATATGGGTTGAACTCAAGTTAGATTTTAAACTTAGGTTTATGTTATGTTGAGCTTGAGTTAAAGGTTGAACTTGGGTTCATGTTGTGTTTAATTTAAATTAATTTTTGAACTTGGGTTCATGTTGGGTTGAACCTAAATTAAATTTTTTTTTGGTTTGAGTTTGACTAAACCTTAATTAGTTAAGGTTTAATAGATTAATTAAGTCTAGTGTGGTAGACTTAAATATGATTTAAATTTGATCTTTATTTGATTTTAGGATGGATTAAACCTAATCAGGGTTTAGGTTTAGTCAAGTCTAATTTAGTTATAACTTAACTATTTAATTATGTCTAATGTGTTAGACCTAATTAAGGTTTAAATTTGATTAAGTCTAATGTAGTTAAGATTTAATGGTTTAATTAGGTCTAATGGGTTAGACCTAATTGGGGTTTAGGTTTGATTAAGTCTAATGTAGTTAAGACTTAATGGTTTAATTAGGTCCAATGGGTTAGACCTAATTAGGGTTTAGGTTTGCCTTAAACCAAATGTTTAAGATGGTGATTAGAGTTTGGTTTAATGGGTTAATTAACTAGAGTTTAACTGTTTAACCTAGGTTTGTCCTTAAACTTAATTAAAGTTTGGTTTTGTATTAAACCTAATTTAGTTACAGTTTAATGGGTTAATTATGTTTAATATGTCTTTAATCTTAATTAAAATCTTGGTTTTGTATTAAACCTAATTTAGTTAATGTTTAATGGGTTAATTAAGTTTAATATGTCTTTAAATTTAATTAAAATTTTGATATTGTATTAAACCTAATTTAGTTAAGGTTTAATGGGTTAATTAAATTTAATATGTCTTTAAACATAATTAAAGTTTTGATTTTGTATTAAACCTAATTTAGTTAAGGTTTAATGGGTTAGTTAAGTTTAATATGTCCTTAGACTTAATTAAAATTTTGATTTTGTATTAAAGCTAATTTAGTTAAGGTTTAATGGGTTAATTAAGTCCTTAAACTTAATTAAAGTCTTGATTTTGTCTTAAACCCTAAGGTTTAATGGATTAATTAAGTTTAATATGTCCTTAAACTTAATTAAAGAATTGATTTTTGTATTAAACCTAACCTAGTTAAGGTTTAATGGGTTAATTAAGTTTAATATGTCTTTAAACTTAATTAAAGTCTTGATTTTGTATTAAACCCTAAGGTTTAATGATTAATTAAGTTTAATATGTCGTTAAACTTAATTAAAGATTTGATTTTTGTATTAAACCTAATTTAGTTAAGGTTTAATGGGTTAATTAAGTTTAATATGTCCTTAAACTTAATTAAAGTCTTGATTTTGTATTAAACCTATTTTAGTTAAGGTTTAAAGGGTTAATTAAGTTTAATATGTCATTAAACTTAATTAAAATTTTGATTTTATATTAAACCTAATTTAGTTAAGGTTTAGTGGGTTAATTAAGTTTAATATGTCCTTAAACTTAATTAAAGATTTGATTTGTATTAAACCTAATTTAGTTAAGGTTTAATGGGTTAATTAAGTTTAATATGTCCTTAAACTTAATTAAAGTCTTGATTTTGTCTTAAACCCTAAGGTTTAATGGATTAATTGAGTTAATTATGTCTTAATTAAAAATTAGATTTTTGTATTAAACCTAATTTAGTTATGGTTTAACGGGTTAATTAAGTTTAATATGTCTTTAAACTTAATTAAAGTATCGATTTTGTATTAAACCCTAAGGTTTAATGATTAATTAAGTTTAATATGTCCTTAAACTTAATTAAAGATTTGATTTTTGTATTAAACCTAATTTAGTTAAGGTTTAATGGGTTAATTAAGTTTAATATGTCCTTAAACTTAATTAAAGTCTTGATTTTGTAATAAACCTAATTTGGTTAAGGTTTAATGGTTAATTAAGTTTAATATGTCATTAAACTTAATTAAAATTTTGATTTTGCATTAAACCTAATTTAGTTAAGGTTTCATGGGTTAATTAAGTTTAATATGTCCTTAAAATTAACTAAAGATTTGATTTTGTATTAAACCTAATTTAGTTAAGGTTTAATGGGTTAATTAAGTTTAATATGTCCTTAAACTTAATTAAAGATTTGATTTTTGTATTAAACCTAATTTAGTTAAGGTTTAATGGGTTAATTAAGTTTAATATGTCTTAATTAAAGTTTTGATTTTGTATTAAACCTAATTTAATTAAGATTTGATGAATTAATTAAGTTTAATAAGTCCTTAAACTTAATTAAAAGTTTGTTATTTGTATTAAACCTAATTTAGTTAAGGTTTAATGGGTTAATTAAGTTTAATATGTCCTTAAACTGAATTAAAGTCCTGATTTTGTATTAAACCCTAAGGTTTAGTGATTTTGATTAGGCCTAAATTGTCTTTAAACCTAATTAATGTTTGGTTGAGTTCATTTGAATTTGGATTCATCATTTGCTTAATCCATTATGAAATGGATTATGACAAGGTTTTGAAATATTAATTTTATAATTAATAAATCTTAACCTTGTTTTGAAATGACTTTTAAATTGATTTGATAACTTGAGAATTGTTGTTTTAGGTTTGTTATCTGTCACCCTAAGATTCTCAATCATTTTGAATTTCAATTTTCCAAATTTCCAAAATTTATAATTATTTTTGGAAATAATTACAAAATATCATGGAAATTAGAAAATCACATCCTAGAGAGCTATCCTAGCCTTAGAAAAATCAAGAAATGTGTCTATGGACTTAAAGATTCTTCCCTAAAAATTTCACATTTTTCGGATTTGTAAATAATTTTTAATAATAAAAATACTCCAGAGAGTAATTAATTATTTAAAAATTAATTACCAAGAAGAAAATTATGATTTTGATCTCATAATTTTCTCCTCTTCCAGAACTTTCCAGAGGTATTTTTATTTTATTTTTAGGAGCTCTGGATAAAAAGATATGCATTTTTAAAGATTTTACGGTTAATCAGAATTACCCCAGGCCAGAAAATCGTCTTTGCGACACGTGTTCTCGGATATGTCAAAGAGCGGGAAGATCCGGTGTGCAGCGCAGAACAGTGGACACGGGCAGACGCGATTAGTGCCTTCCGTTCCAAAACACGGGAACAGACGGTGGAGATAAATCCCCTGAAATTCGAAAATATTTCGAACCGTCCAACTTCAAAGCTCAATATCTCACTCATTTATCAATGAAATTAAGTGATTTTTGAACCTGTGGAATCATCTCGACGTATAGATTATATGTATACGGTGATGATACATTTCTGGGCTAGTTTAACCCACAATATTTTGATTATATGCATTATTTTGGACAAAATAAATCCATACCTTGGCCACAAGTTTGTCGAGCTTGATCAGGCCAGATGGTCAGCTTCTAGGACTCCCAAAGAAGATATTTGTCACTTCAATTTGGACTTGCAACTAGCCTTGGTTATCAATTTTGGCAAAGTGGCTAGGTTTGGCTGATTTGGGATTTTGGCCAAATTGGCTTGATTGGGCTAATCCTATAGCTTTATTTTGGTTGGAATAGGTTGCTGAGATCCTTAGCAAGACTTTTTGTGTTGGGAGCTAAGGGAGGTTTTTATGGATTTTTTCTTCTCTCTTCAAAACTTCGGCCAAGGGGGCCTTTTATAGCCATGGATGGCTATGTTTCAACCTCGGTTAGCTTAGGATTTGATCATGGTATGGTTAGAGCTGTAGAGTACAGCCTCCCCCATGTAATCCAAGCATCACCTCTTTGTTCCCTATGAGAATTTTTCCACTTAAGCATGTGTAAATTTCATGGCAATCATGGATCCAAATTGTCATGATAAGCTCTTGATGTCTTTGTTGCCATTTGATTGGCTAAGTGGGAGTTTAATGGTAACTCAAATGGTTGAGACCTTCTACTTGCAACACCTCATTTATCATTTCATGGGGTGGTGACACATTAGCTCCCCTCCTTAATAATTTTATAAAATGTTATGATGAGTTTAACCATGGTGTGGAGGATGGTTAAAGCTTTGTCTTCTTACCATTAGGTGGTTAGGGAGGTGGCTAAACTCATCTCACCAAGACAAGACACCTAACTTTGTGAAAGAGGTGAGTCACATTTCAAATCACCATGATTTTGCCACCTCACCTTCATGTCATTATGCCCTTTTACCATGGTTAAATATGAGTCATCCATGGGTCATTTGTGATGTCATAAAAAATTTTTAGAATTTTTAGAAAACCAAAATGTCATAGGTTTAAAAATTTCATTTAATACCCCTCTTGATTTAATTTCCATTTTAATTAATTATGTCATTAATTAAATGTTGGAAATTATTTTTTTAATCAATTATTAATTGGAAATAATTCCAAATTAATTATTTGATTAATATTCATGTCCTTAAAATTGAATTTTATCTCTTTTCATAACTTTTTAATTTAATTTTCACTTCAATTAATTATGTCATTAATTAAAATATGAAAATTAAATCATTGGTTAATTAATTACTTAAAAATAATTTTGGAATTAATTATTTGATTAATTCCATCATTTTTAATTAATTTTTGCACTTTATGACTTTTGAATTTTATTTTTCATTTCAATTAATTATGTCATTAATTAAAAGTTTAAAAATTAAATCATTAGCCAATTAATTAATCAAAATAATTTTGAAATCAATTTTTTGTATATTTTTGTCATTTTCTTTTCATTTTAGTGCATTTTGTCATTTTATGACTTTTAACTTAATTTTCATTTTAATTAATCATGTCATTTAATTAATTAAAATATTGAAAATTAAATTATTAGTCGATTTAATTAATCAAAATAATTTTTGAAATTAATTTGATTAATCTCTGTCATTTTGGTGTTTTTAACATGTCATTGGGTCAATAATTGGTTATTTGGCCAAAAATTAATCATTTTAACCAAAATTAACCTTTTAGGTCAAAAGGTTGACCTATGGGGTCAACAGGGTTGGTCATTGGGTCAGGATTAACCATTTTGACCAAAGTTAACTTGTTAGGTTAAAAGGTTGACCTATGGGGTCAACAGGGTTGGTCATTGGGTCAGGATTGACCATTTTTTACCAAAGTTGAATTTTTAGGTAAAAAGGTTGACCTATTGGGTCAACAAGTTTGGTCATTAGGCAAAGACTGACCTTTTTGACTAAAGTTGACTTTTTAGGTCAAAAGGTTGACCTATGGGATCAACAGAGTTGGTCATTAGGTCAGGATTGACAATTTTGACCAAAGTTGACTTTTTAGGTGAAAAGGTTGACCCATGGGGTCACTAGGGTTTGTCATTAGGTCAGGATTGACCATTTTGACCAAAGTTGACTATTTAGGTCAAAAGACTGACCTATGGGGTCAACAGGGTTGGTCATTGGGTCAGGATGGACCATTTTGACCAAAATTGACTTTTTAGATCAAAAGGTTGACTTATGGGGTCAACAGGGTTGGTCATTGGGTAAGGATTGACTATTTTGACCAAAGATGACTTTTTAGGTCAAAAGTTTGACCTATGGGGTCAACAGAGTTGGTCATTGGGTCAGGATTGGCCATTTTGACTAAAGTTCACTTTTTAGGTCAAATGGTTGATCTATAGGGTCAACAAGGTTGGTCATTGTGTCAGGATTGACCATTTTGACTAAAGTTAACTTTAGGTCAAAAGGTTGACCTATGGGGTCAACAGGGTTGGTCATTGGGTCAGGATTGACCATTTCGACCAAAGTTGACTTTTTAAGTTAAAAGGTTGACCTATGGGGTCAACAGGGTTGGTCATTGGGTCAGGATTGACCATTTCGACCAAAGTTGACTTTTTAGGTCAAAAGGTTGACCTATGGGGTCAACATGATTGGTCATTGGGTCAGGATTGACCATTTTGACCATAGTTGACTTTTTTGGTCAAAAAGCTAACCTATGGGGTCAACAAGGTTGGTCATTGGGTCAGGATTGACCATTTTGAGTAAAGTTGACTTTTTAGGTCAAAAGGTTGACCTGTGGGGTCAACAAGATTGGTCATTGTGTCAGGATTGACCATTATGACCAAGGTTGACTTTTTAGGTCAAAAGGTTGACCTATCATAAAAATGAGGTCAACAGTGTAATCTCATGTACAAGCTTGATATCAGCAAGGCATATGATACTATGAGCTAGGACTTTCTGCTAGATGTTCTCACTGTCAGGGGTTTTTCAACTCAATTATGTCACCTCGTCAGTAGATGGCTCCTCTCCAACAGTCACTTAATTCTGTTAAATGGGCACACTTGAGGGAATTCTACAGCCAATAGGTGTTTGAAGCAAGTAGATCCTTTGTCTCCCACTTTATTTATTTTGGCTATGGATTACCTATCCAGAATGCTCAACTCTCCCAATTTCTCCCAGCATCATCACAGATATCATCATAGATCTAATTTGCATATCTCCCACCTCATGTATGCTGATGATGTCATGATATTTTCTAATGCTCAGAAGAACTCAGTAAAGAATATTATGAAATGCCTTCAGCTTTTCCAATCCCATTCTGGTATGTACTTCAATTCTGAGAAATGCAATCTTATCTGCCTCAACAAGATGTCTCTTAGCCACAAAACCTGGATCATGGAGTATACTAGATTTTCCTGTTCTCCTAGCCCTCTTGTTTATCCTGGGTCCTTCTCCTTAAGCGAAGAGTTAAACAAACCCATTTTGATGCTATCCTCCACAAAATTCACAATCAGCTTTCCAGCTGGTCTCACTCCTTATCTAGTGGAGGTAGAATCATCCTCCTGAAAAGAATCCTCACCACTTTTCCCTCATATATCCTCCAAATGATCTCTATGACCAAAACCACTCAGTTGCAAATGGGAAAAATCTTTAACATATTCTTATAGGCTGGCAAGAGGAAACAACTCCATTTGGCTTCCTGGCAGAAGGTAGCTAAACCAAATTGGGCTGGAGGTCTTGGCTTCCAGGGTCTGAAGCATCTGACCCAGGTTAATCAATGCAAACTCTGGATAAAGTTTAAATCTCACACCTCCTTATGGGCAAAGTTCATGGAAGGTAAATACTGCAAAGACATTCACCCCTCACAAGCTACCAGGAAATTGGGAGATTGTAAAATCTGAACCTGCATGCTTAGAGTTCAACATCTGGCTGAGTCTATGTTCCCTTGGGAGTTGGGCTCTGGCCACGTGTCATTTTGGCTGGACAAGTGGTGCCCAGATGACTGGTTGAAGCTTGCTCATAATGTTGCCCCTAATTCTCATATGAGAGTGGCTGATTGCTGGGTCAATGGTGACTGGTCTTTTCCCATCCTGAACTCTCTTCTTCAGGCTCCCTCTGCTAAGGTCATCTCTTCCATCCCACTAAATACTTCGAGATCTGAAAAAATTGCTTGGTCTTCTTACATAAACCAAAGTCTTTCAAAAGCAATCTACTCCAAAATTTTTCAATGGCAAGAGTCCCCCTGGGGGCAATCATAAGGAGTAAGTACCTGTCCCCCTTATTGTCCTTCTTCTGCTGGAAGCTGCTTCACAAGGTTCTCCCCACTGATGACCTGCTCAAATTAAAAGGATTAAGGGGATCCTCATGTTGCAGATTTTTTAAGAACAATGAGGAATCCTCACCACATCTCTTCTTTGACTGCCCATTTTACCAGCAGGTGTAGATCCAATGCATTAGGTTCTTCAATTTCAATCTGCTTCTCCCCACTTGAAAGAAAATCAATGTCTGTTGGATGGAATGGAAGAAGGCCAAAGTGGGGGAAATTCCTTTCATCATTGCTTAGTTTATTTGGATGAGCAGGAATCAATCCACTTTTGAAGGCATCCCCCCTAGTGCAAATAAAGTGGCTAGAAACTGTTTATCCTACATCTCTAAATTGACTAATTTGAAAGGCCTCCCTTCCATCTGTTCTCTTCGCTCTTGTGAGAGGAGGTCCCATCCCATTATTACTCTTGTGGAATGGAGGATTCCTGCCCGTCCCTTTATCAAAGTTAACACTGATGGTAGCTTCTCTCCCCATGGTGCTGGGGTGGGGGGTATTCAGAAATCACAAAGGAAAGTGCCTTTTATTGTTCAAGGCTCTAATCCTTGTTGCTGATGCTTTATAGTCTGAACTTATAGTTGTTTTTTGGGCAATTAGGCTTGCCATTTTTAATCATTAGTCCTCCCTTATTATTGAAGGAATCTCTTCTTGCCTATTCACACTTCGGACTCTCTAGCTCCTCTCCCTTGCCACCGTCAACAGTGGACCAATAGAATTAACAACCTTTGAGTCAACATCCATCTCCATTTTCAGTTTATCTTCAGAGAAGGAAACAAGCCTGCAAATTGGTTTACTAGGGAGGGTTTGTCCTCCTGCTCAATCAGCATCTCCACCTCCCCTCCTCCCCCCTCTCTTTCTTGCACTATGGGGATCCGTTGGAAGCCCCCACATCGGAACTGAATACAACATAGACTGATTTTATTATTATTATTATTATTATTATTATTATATATATATATATATATATATATATATATATATATATATATATATATATATATATATCTGTGATCCCAATAAGGAGCCTCCTGCAGTTCCTGAGTGGTTCAAAATCCCCAACTTGCTACTTTCAATGTATCACACCAATATATTATTTATCATCTACAGAGCTCAAGGCACACCTCTTAAGGTGGATCCCCTCACTTTTGATGTGGCTAGACCTGCTGGTGCTAGGGTATTGGTTGAAAGCGATGTCACTCTCTCTGATTTAGGAAATGTGTGGGTTGGAAATGATGAAGAAGGTTTCTGGCAGGAGATTGTGGTGGAGTAAAGACCCCAATTTTGCCATCATTGCAGGATGTTTGGACACAATATTGAGAGCTGTTATAGGCTTCATCCTCCTCCCAAGAAGAAGTTTGCTGCCCCTCCCAAGGAACCTTCTGTAAAGACTATTGGTCCTGATATGGTTTCATCTTCTCAACAAGTTGGGGGTTAGGCCATGAGAGTTTCAGTTCCTGCTAGTATTCCCCCTTCTGATAAAAGAAATGCATCATCAACTGCAGTTCCCCCAGGGGATCTAGGGACCCCTCTGACTGACAGTAGAATTCATAATCCAGTGCATAATATAACTCCTGTGTCTAATGTCTGTGAGAAGGCTATCCCTCTTACTGACCCTATTATTGGAAGTCCTCCCACTTGGCAAAATAATGTTGCCACTGTGACCCCTCATTCAGCAGATAATACTTTGGAGGTGGGAGTGGAAATTATTCACCCCTTCTACAGTTCTATTAGCTGAAGGAGATGTTCAAGAAGTGCAGAACTCCATGATCCCCAAATATTTATGCTTACGTTTTTCATTTTATATTTTTTTTCAATGATAATATCTCTTTCTTTACAACAGTGCTAAAAAATTAACTCTAAAGCAAATAAGAAATATATTTTAATTGTTTTATACTATGAGATTCTACACAAGTATACATATTGTTTATCAAGTAATATAGGACTTTTTGATTAAGCCCGAGATATCGAACCCAAAGGGAAATGTCTAAAAATATAAAGAAATAAGAAAATTAACTTTTTACTTATTAAATTAATTTTGTAAAGTATGTTTTAAAATATTAAATTTGAAAAATTGTTTTTGGTGTTTTTCCTAATAATAGGCAAGCAAGCAACTAAAATTAACAAGACTACTAAATGATATGAAAGAAATGAGAATAAAATATATTTTTTCTCTTTTAATGAATGATTAATAATTATTGAATTTTGTTGTGGAAGTATTTAAATTTTTTGTGCAAAGTAGGAGCAATTGTATTCTTTACCTTTACTTGGTTCTATAAAGAAAATTAGTTAATTTGAAATTTTGAAATTTTGTAGAAGGGTAAGGCAAGGAAAATACTAGCTCTCACTCTAGAGTTTCGTCTATTCTCTCCACCTGGGGACTAACATCTCATAACAAAAATTTTTACTTCAAACCAAATTAGGGGGCTTTCACCTGCTACTCTAAAGTCCTCTAATTTTAATCCCCATTAAAAATATATCTCCCTATTTATTTGCATACAGTTATATGGACTACAATTCTCATCCATACAATTGTATGTGATTCTTTCCAATTGTTGATTGAGATAGTACCACATTGGTTCTTACATAATCTCAAAACAAATTTTAACATCTTAATTAGCCAAATCAAGAAGTAATTAACTGCAAGGAAATAAATTATCACAACTTCTTCCAACATTAAACATATATACTTCAAACAACTTTTTTCCATAATTTAATTATTTCATCATTTAAAAGGAAAAAAGATAAAGAAAACTAATCATAACTCAAGGTGAGAACACAATCACAACTTGATTTGAAAGTAGAAATTATAGTGAATACACAACAAGTTTTAATAAAAATCCAAATGTAAAAAACAAAGATAAAAACTTATCTGAAAATCCTCTCCACAAGACTCTGAAAGTTCCTCTGCAATATTGCTTTCCACTAAAAAATTCCACAGAGGTTGTCGCCCAACTCTGTTGACTCCAACTCTGACTTTAGACTCCAATACAAACTAGATAAATAGATGAAAGAAAATTGGTGAGAAGAAAGCTTCACTCCAACCCCTTTCTCCTTTGAAACTCTCTTAAACTAAAAAGACTTAACTAACTGACTCTAAACAGTAAAAAGAAGACTCTAAAAAGACTTAGAAGGACTCTCCTCTGATTATAAGACTTAATTCTTATAATTCTTCAAAAGGTTCTTTGGTTTCTCTTCAAAATATGTGCAGATTCTATGTATTTGCCAATGAATGCATCTCTTCCTTCAAATCTACCGCCCAAAGGAAGTTAAGGAAGTTACCACCAAAAATTGCTTCAAACATACCATGAAAATCGCGCCAAATTTGATTTAACTCATATTTTTAAACTGTCGCGCCTATGCGCCAACCATGCGGCGCTTAGCTGCCACAGGTCAAATTTTCACATACCTTATTTTTGCTCCAAATTGGAAGCTCTTTTGCTCCTTTTTATCATAATGAGTCATTTTAATCATACCTACAAGAAAAACACAAAAATACTTTCCATTAAAGTGCAATATCATCAAAAATAGATATAAAAATATGCATAAAAATACTATATATTTTAGGTGTATCAAAATCCCCAAAACTTAAAAATGTTACTTGACCTCAAATAACTCTTAATCACATAGAAATTTTTAACATGCAAATTATTAAATATGTTTCTTAGGAATGTTTCAAAATTTTGTTCTAGAAATGAAATAGTCCAATTTAGAAAAAAATTTAGTAAATGAGACCAAATTAACGTTTATAAAGTTCTTTAGTATAGGATAATGAAAATATAAGTTTCTATCTAATTCAGAAATATTTGTAGATCCATCAAAATATAGGATTCAAGCATCTTATTTTTCTCACCTAAAAATTTTTATTTGAAAATAATTTTACTCACTTTCTTATAATATTAAGCTTTAGATTTTCTCAAAACTTATATTTTAAACTTTAGGTATGAAACCAATTTTTGATTAGGCCCTTAAATCCTCAAGCTTCTCCTTGCTTTTCTTTTCTTTTTCTTTTTCTCTTTCTTTTTTCTTTTATTCTCTTTGTATTTTTTTTATTTTTTTAATAAGACAATGATTACTATAATTATTTTCAATTAAAAATCAAATTTCATTATAAGTATCCTTGAGAACAAATAAAATTTTAGTTTTTTAAAATTTGTTCTTAAAATTCCCCCCACCTTTAAATTTTAATTAGGATTAAACATTTAAGCATAAAAAATGATACATGGTGAAGAATTAAAAAATAAAATACCATGCTGACAGGAATTTTCATTACCTAAATATGTAAGTATAACAGTTTAAAAATAAGGAGTAAAAAGAAATCAAATTCAGTTTTTCCTTTTTTTCATAAAGTAAAAATTTCAAAAGACTTCTACAGTAGTAGAGGTATTCAAAGAAAATACACACCAACTTTAACATGACTAAAATCACAACAACATTGGATAATATATGGTAGTAGATTTTGAAAAAGTTTAAATATGCAATTTAAATAGGGGTTCTAATAATGTTCTAAATTTTTGTAATAGTTTTGGAATTAAATTATACACTACTAAAAACTCAAACACTAGGTACACATTTAAAACATTTACTACCACAAACATATCACAAACATACAACATAAAACATCAATTTATCATATAAACATCTGAATGTGCATAAAAGAAATAGTCCTAATAATGCTCTGCACAATATCAGAGTTCATACCAAATACATCACATAAAAATTTAATCAACACATCACATATGAGAACATCAAATAAAAACATCACAAAATATAAGAAAATTACATAACAACATCACAAACTCAACACAACAATCCCGATCATCTTCCTCATCATCATCATCATCTTCATTCCAATCTCTGGGTGGCACATAAGATATATAATAATGATGAGGGTGCATCTCAGCACTGTGATCACCTCTAATCACTCTGTCTATGTACTGCTGATAATTCTCCTCATACTTATCATGTTTCACATCATACCAATAAATATTTTTTATCTTACCATCCATATCTCTAATATTTTCTCTGCTAAGACTCACTTTCTTTAAAATCTTTCTTAAAATCCAGTTTGTGAATCTCTTGAAGATTAAGCATGCGAGGTAGAAGCTCAAGAAGTAGAGGCAGAAGAAGCAGAAGCACTGGAAGCTCTAACAGATCCTCCTTTCCAGTAAAATACTGAATGTACAGTGTAAGTGTTTACATTTACACTGGTAATGCATTTAAGTGGCTGAAGAACCTCTTCCCATGTTTCAAACTTCACTCTAGACTACTCACAAATAGAATGAATCATAGAAGAAAATCTCATACCTGCAGTAGTAGAAGCTCTGGTACAGTTTAAAATATAATAAAAAATAATAGCCCTTATGTCTATAGGCTTTCCTTGCTGAATACAATGGTTCAGAATGACTCTTTCTCTCGTAACTTCACTAACATGACTTAAAGGAAACATCTTTGATTAGATAAATTAATGCCATGATTTTGTTGTGGCATTTAACTTAGAGGCCTGAAAATTTACTCTTTTTTCATTTGTTATCTTCCATGAGACTTTTCCATCAGTAAGAAAAGATGTTATCTCATCTAGCTCTCCCTCAAAAGGATGACAGTTAGCATAAAAACAAATCATCTCAGGAGATAAATGGTACAAGATATTAATTAGCACAGGTAAAAAATGCACTTGTTGACATCGAACCATCACCATATTTTCTTCTGCTGCTTGCAAGTTTGCATAAATCATTCTAACAACAAAAACAACATCAACAGGAGAGAAGCAACAATAATTTTCCCAATTGCTTCCAATAATCATTTCTTCAATCTCTCCCCCTGGGTTACTAAAAACACATTCAGGAATCAATTTACGCGATGAAAGTGTGTCGACGTATCTATCATCGACTCTAGAACTGACAAATTTATTGGAATAAAATCTTGCCTTCTCGCTCGAGCTCTTCGACTTTGGAGCCATCTCCAAAAATTCACAAAAAATTCACCATGAATTCCAATATCAAACTAAACTTGCTAATTTAACTTCCAAAGGTAATTTCCACTAAATCCAAGCAATTTCTCATGCTTTTCCTTAAATTTTCACCATGAATAGTGATTTTTAGATTTTTTAATAATGCACTCAAACTACATGGAAAAAATCAAACTTAGGAGAAGTTCTCATACCTTAAGGAACTCAAATCCAACAAATTTTGGTGAAATCGGCTCTTAAATGATCTTATTAAGTGATAAATTTTACTTTTATTTTCGAAATCAAGAGGTTGAAGGTGATGGGGGGGTTAAAATGGCAAAATTTCAAGTCTTTAACTATAGAAAAAATTTTCATAAACTGGCGGCGCGGAACATACGGCGCATAGTCACGAAATTTGGCACTTAAGCGGTGACGGTTCGGTGCTTAGCTACCAATGCCTAAATTTTAACAATTAATTTTTATGGCACAAAATCACTTAGTTAGTCTCCTTTAATCACTTCTAATACTTATTTCTCCCCCATAAACTCTTCTAATACTTCAAAATTACACTAAAATTTTCCTTTGAATCCAAATAAATTTCACACAAATATAAAATTATATTTCATTAATAACAAACCACACTTAGTACAAACTAAAAATTTATATCCAAAAATTTTGGATGAAATTCTCCAATACATGAGTTCATAACTCATTTCATTAAACACAAACTTACATCATTAAGATGTAACAAACATCAAATTAAAGTGCAATAAAACACAAACATAAATAACAAACAAAAAACATTTAACATGGAAAACCAAATCACAAGACTACACTTAATTTAATTCCAATCTCCTGCAGGTGGATTATATCCAGAACCACCATTAGTTCCATTTGAACCTTTTGGAATATAAATCTGATAAAACGGGCGATGATTAAAAACTCTTACATCTTCTTCTTCTAACAATTTGTTCTTCAGATACATCACTCTATTTGCTTCTTCCACATGACTTGTATGATTGAATTGCATTTTGATTTGCCATCCAATATGCACTAAATGAGCATTAGTTTCATTTACCTTTGCCTTAATTGATTCCACATCAGCTTCAATCTTTGTAATCCTTTCTAAAATTCCTTGAATACTAACTGTTAGGAATCCGTTGAATAACTCTTGTGCACATTCACTAATAAACTTCTTCTTGTTGGCTTCCTCCTTCTTAAACTCGCTCTCCCAAGAAGACATGTTTGCACTCAAAATACATTTCTTTAGACTCAAGAATGAAAGTAAAAACTCGGGCAAGTACTTCTTTAATTTAGGACCTTTTTGTACACTTAGGAAGGCTTAAAACCGACCCTAGGTGTGTTAAAACTCAAAAATTTACTTCCCCACGACTTAGGCATCTATAAACCATTTTTTCACATTTTTTTTTGTAACTTCGATGCCTAAGCACTAATCTGCTGTGCATAGCCACCAGTACTCAATTTAGCACAGGTCTGCTAAACGTCCAAATCTTCATTATGACTCATCCAAGTCATCAAATAAGGTCCAAATAACACCACTATAATATAAAATCTTCAAAATACTAACACATAATCATAAAAGCAAACCAAAAAAACACACACATCAAACATAGAGCAAAGCACATCAATAACTATGGGTTGCCTCTTATAAAGCGCTTCGTTTAAAGTCTTCAGCCTGACATACGCAGAGCTTATTCTAAGTGACCCAACATCAGATTATCATCTGGTTCAAGTTGATTGACTGAAAATATGGTTTAAGTCTATGACCATTAACTTTAAATATTATTCCAGTCTTAGTATCTTGAATATCCACAGCTCCATAAGAATAAACTTTCATCTCAATAAATGGGCCCGTCCACCTGGACTTAAGTTTTTCAGCAAATATTTTCAATTTAGCATTATACAACAATACCTTTTTGTCTTACCTCAAGATTTTTTATATGAATCTTCTGATCATACCACAACTTCATCTTTTATTTATAAATCTTAGCATTTTCATAAGATTCATTCTTTATCTCTTAAATCTCATTTAGTTGCAATAATCTCATTTCTCCAGCATCTTTCAAATTATAATTGAACTCTTTAATAATCTAATATACTTTATGCTCAAGTTCAACTAGTAAGTGATAAGTTTTTCCAAAAATTAGCCTACATGGGACATTCCTACAGGAGTTCTGTAAGTAGTCCTATAGGCATACAAAGCATAATTCAGTTTAATTGACCAATCCTTTCTGTTTGGATTAACAAACTTCTTTAATATTCTTTTAATTTCACGATTAGATAATTCAACTAAACCACTTGTCTGCAAATGATAAGCAGTAGTAATGCGATGATTAATATGATTTTTCTTTGTTAAATTTTCCATAATCGCATTTCTAAAATGACTTCCCCCATCAGTTATGATTTGGTATTCCAAATCTACAAAATATATTCTTTCTTTAAAACATTACAACACTTTGAGAATCTGATGCACAAAAAATATATACTATTTTAGCTAGATGTTTTTACCTATTTTTGGTGATATTGCACTTTAAAGGAAGGTATTTTTCATGATTTGTTGCAGGTATGATGATTATAGGTGATTGGAGCGAAAAGATGAAAAAAAGAACGAATTTGGAGCAAAATGGAGCAATTTGGAGGAAAACAGCTTCTGGCGCCGCCGACGCCAGAATGGGCACCGCCGGCGCCCTCTTTCAGAGACTTCAGCAATTATTGGCAGGATAGGGCGCCAACGGCGCCACTATCGAGCGCCGCCGGTGCCCTATGTCGGTTCATTTCAAATTGAAGAGTTTTGGCGAATTTTTGAAGGGGTGCTTGAAGAAACTCTTGGGGAATTCATTCCTAACATTAAATTAAGTGTTCAAGACGAAAAAGAGGAGGAGGATTGCTGTAAAGAGTGTAAGGAAAGTGTGAGTGAGAGTTAGGGTTTGTGATTTTAAGAGAGATTCTTCTCTAAGGAGGGGAGAGGAGAGAGTAAAGTGAGAGATTGCTTCTTCATCTTTGTTCCAAGGAGATAATCAAGTTTTGCAAGGAATAGAAAAGGAATCAAGGGAACTTTGAAGGAATTTACTTGGGGAAGAGAAGGAGATAAGTAGTATTTACTATTGTGGTTTGTATGACTCTTCTTTTATATATAAAATCCATGTGTTCTTATAACTTCTCCATGATTTGTGAGTAGTTTCCTTTGCCTTTCTTCTTGCATAAAGTAGTGATGATGTGGTGATGTGGAATTGATATGCCCTTAAAGTGTTATAAAAGTTGTGATGTTTCTTTCATTTGGAACTTAATTTACTTTTCAATCCGGTCAATTGAATTGTTAATATATGTTGAGGAACATTAATTCCAAAAGAATTGAATGTTCTACAATAAGAATGAAGAACCCATTTAATGTCTGTGAATGAATTGCGTAGTTCATGGGGATTAAGTGCAAATAAATAAGGGAAATGAGTTTTGATGAACTTCAAATTGGAGGTTTCATGGTGACAGAATGGGATCCCCAATTTGGTCTTAAGATTGGTAACTAAAGCCTATGGTTAGCCTTCGGGTGAAGGGTGAGTGGGAGCTCCGTAGTGAGAGTCCATATCCTCCCAGCCTAGCCTTAGATTTAGTGACTAAACTTAAGATATGACAATGTTCTTTACATGCTTGGAAGAGAAGGTACTCTTTTAAGGGTAAAGAAGCAAATATGCTCCTATTTAGCACAATACAAAAATTTACCATTCTTCATCATCCACACATCATAATCTTTATGCAGGAAGGAAGACACTTTCCACATAGATGTATCTTATAAATCACGTAAGTTAGTGTGTGTTAGTTAAAGAGTTTAGTAAGTAGAAATAATTGTAGTAG
Organism: Papilionanthe hookeriana x Papilionanthe teres; assembly: GCA_022702705.1. NCBI lineage: Eukaryota > Viridiplantae > Streptophyta > Magnoliopsida > Asparagales > Orchidaceae > Papilionanthe > Papilionanthe hookeriana x Papilionanthe teres. Next base: position 10,827,237 of record CM040427.1, read on the forward strand.
CTTTATTATTACCGTGCTTTACATTAACTAGTTGCAGTACACTTGAGCAATTGTTACAATTGGTATTGGATTTTAGTGCTATATTATCTGATTTGAAGAACATTTTCCCTCCCTGTGGGATCAATAATCAGGACACCATTAGAGCCCTGTATTTCTTGATACGATACGTATACTTGCGTTGCATGTGTGACTTTACCAAATCATTATAAATATATAAATCTGAATTCATAAAGTCTTGCATTTTTAAGTATATATAAAGTCACCGTCAAGTTTTTGGCACCGTTGTCGGGGAGATAATAAAACGGTACTTATTTATAGATATTGTAGTAACTGAAAACCTTTACTTTGTAGTATATTTGTGTGCTTATTTATTTTTTAGTGTGATTTTATATGCGTAGTAGTGGATCTGTAGGTTTGATACCTTCCAATTCAGATTTAGAGCGTACTATTAGAAAAATTAGAAAACAACAAAAACAAATTGAAAATTACTATGAAATGGCAAATAATCAAGATAATCAGAATCTTAATGTTGGAAATTTGCCAAGACCCTTAAGAGATTATGCTAACCCAACAGCAGATGAAATTCATATAACTATTCAAAATCTTAATGTTGCTGCTAATTCGTTTGAACTTAAACCTGTTATTATCCAAATTGTACAAAATAATCAATTTGGAGGAACACCTAATGAAGACCCAAATTTACATCTCACTAGTTTTTTAGAACCGTGTGCTACTTTTAAGTATGACAGAGTGTCGAGTGATGATGTGAGACTTAGACTTTTTCCTTTTTCCTTAAGGGATAAATCTAAGGAGTGGTTAAACTCGTTAGCACCTGGATCTATTCGAACTTGGGGAGAACTTTCTCAAAAGTTTCTATCAAAATATTTCCCTCCATCAAAAACTACTAAATTAAGAAATGATATTACATCTTTTGGTCAGTTTGAAGGAGAGTCAATATAAGAAGCTTGGGAGGGGTTTAAAGATCTTCTTAGGAAGTGTCCACATCATACTTTGCCAGATTGGTTAATAATTTAAACTTTTTATAACGGATTAGTGGGATCATTGAGATCAATTATTGATGCTTCGTCGTCGGTGGATCGTTAATGTCAAAACCTTTCGATGAAGCATATTCATTGATTGAAGAGATGGCTACTAATAATTTTCAATTGCCCTCTGAACGGGTAAACCCTAAGAGAGTAGGTAGTGTTCATGATTCTGATATGATGACTATGATAGTTTCTCAAATAGCAGTACTTTTTAAGAAAATAGATCAATATAGAATGAATTATTCTCAACCACCCCCAGTGTTAGAGGAAAATTCATTTGGAAAGATAACTGAATCTCAAACACCTTATGAAACTTTGAACGCATTTAATAGAACTAATAACCCTTATTTGAATTATTATAACTCTGGCTTGAAGAATCACCCAAATTTCAATCAGAATAATAATAATGGTAATGTGAACCCACAATGGGGGCACAATTCTATGAACCCAGTTGGAAACTCAAACAACCAAGGGAATACTAACATTAGACCATCTTATCCTCCTGGATTTAATAATAACCCACAGTTTAAGGATAAGAAGTTGTCTACAGATGAAATGATTTTAAATATGGGTAACCAATTACAAGTTCTAGGTGTTGCGATTAAAAATATTGAAAATCTATTGGGACATATTTTTACTGCGCTTAATAATAGACCTTCTGGAATGCTTCCAAGTAATGTGGAGATCAATCTAAAAGATCAAAACAAGGAGCAACTTAAGGCTATTCAATTAAGGAGTGGAAAAGAATTAGAAACTAGAGTGCAGAAAGAAGTTGAAGAAGAGAAGGAGAAGGTGAATATTGAAACGAGTTCAAATAAGATTTATCCGGACACTGGAATATCCTCTTGAACCAATGAAGATTATTGTTGAGAAACCACCTCCTCCATTTCCTCAAAGATTGAAGCAGAAGAATAGGGATAACAGATTTGGAAATTTTTTGGAAATCCTTAAGAAATTAACAATAAATATACCTTTTGTTGAAGCATTAGAACAGATGCCTGATTATGCGAAATTTATGAAGGATATTCTTAAAAAGAAGAGAAAGTTCACGGATCATGAGACTGTTGTACTTAGAGGAGAGTGCAGTGCAATAATTCAGAAAAAGCTTCCTGAAAAACTTAAAGATCCTAGTAGTTTCACTATCCCGTGTGTTATAGGTGAAAAGTTTTTGGAAGAGCCTTATGTGATCTAGGAGCTAGTATTAACCTTATGCCTTTATCAACTTTCAAAAGATTTGGAATTGGAGAAATTTCCCCTACATCTGTAACTCTTCAATTATCTGATCGTTTTATTACTTATCCTAAGGGAGTGGTAGAAGATGTGTTAGTGAAAGTGGATAAATTTATCTTTCCTGTGGATTTTATTATGCTTGATTTGAAGGAAGATAAAGATATTCCAATTATTTTAGGAAGACCATTCCTAGCTACTGGAAGAGCTGTAATTGATGTTCAAAAAGGAGAATTAACTATGAGAGTTAATGGTCAAGAGGTGACCTTTAATATTTTGAAGTCTATGAAGTATTCCTCAGTTCCAAAAGATAATGAATGTTTTAGGATGGAATTCTGCAAATATTTGAGAAATTATTATTTTAAAGAGATGTTTCAAAAGAAAGTGGAATGTGAAAATATAATTGAAGATGAAACTGCAAATGAAAAAGATTCAGATAATAAGATGAATAAGGAGTTGGAATATATTCAGGAGAAATTTGAAGAGTTAAATACTATGGAAGGTAGAGATAAAAGTTTAATTTCATCTATTGTTAAACCTCCTAAACTTGAGATGAAAATTCTCCCAAAGCATTTAAAGTATATGTTCTTAGGAGAATCATCTACCCTACCTGTTATTGTATCTTCAGAGTTAACTGAATATCAAGTACAAAAATTATTGGAAATCTTAAAAAGATACAAAAAGGCTTTTGTTTGGATTTTGGCAGGTATCAAAGGAATCAATCCTTCGATCTGTATGCATAGAATTTTATTAAATGAAGAACATAAACCTAAAATTAATATGCAAAGGAGATTAAATCCTATAATGAAAGAAGTAGTTAAGAAGGAAATTTTAAAATGGCTTGATGCTGGAATTATTTATCCTATTTTAGATAGTGCTTGGGTAAGTACAATCCATTGTGTACCGAAGAAAGGTGGAGTGAATGTGGAAGTGGATGAAAGGAATGAAATTTTACCTGCTAGACAAGTGAATGGATGGCGAATTTGTATTGATTATAGAAAACTGAATGCCGTCACCCGAAATGATCACTTTCCTCTTCTTTTTCTCGATTAAATGTTGGATAGACTTGCTGGACACAAGTACTATTGCTTTTTGGATGGATATACTGGTTATCATCAAATACCTATTGCTCCTGAGGATAAAGAAAAGACAACGTTTACTAGCCCCTATGGAACATTTACTTTTCGAAGAATGCCTTTTGGACTGTGTAACGCACCAGCAACTTTTCAAAGATGTATGATGTCTATCTTTAGTAGTATGATAAAAAATGGAATAGAAGTTTTCATGGATGATTTTTCTGTGTTTGGAACTTCATTTGATATTTGTTTGGAAAACTTGGCAAAAGTTTTAAAACTCTGTGTAAAAACAAATTTAGTTCTTAACTGAGAAAAATGTCAATTTATGGTTGCAGAAGGAATAGTGCTTGGGCATAAAATTTATGAATATGGTATGGAGGTCGATCCTACTAAAATTCGAGTGATTGAGAGATTACCACCACCCACTACTGTGAGAGAGGTGCGGAGTTTCTTAGGACATGCTGGATTTTACAGGCTTTATATTAAAGATTTTTCTAAAAATACTAAACCTTTGTGCCAACTTCTAGAAAATGATTGGAAGTTTGATTTTAAAGATGAATGTTTGTGTGCTTTTAATTTACTTAAAGAAAAATTAATCACTGCTCCTATAATTATTTCACCTGATTGGGAGAAACACTCCGATTTGATGTGTGATGCTAGTGATTATGTTATTGGAGTTGCGTTGGGGCAAAGGTATGATAAAAATTTCAAAGTCATTTACTATGCTAGTAAAACTCTAATTGATGCTCAAATTAGTTATACCACTACTGAAAGGGAGTTGTTAGCTATAGTATTTGCTTTTGATAAGTTTAGACCTTATTTAATTGGGACTAAAAGTATAATGCATACTGATCATTCAGCTATTAAGTATTTAATGCAAAAGAAGGATGTTAAACCTAGATTGATTAGATAGATACTCCTTTTGCAAGAATTTGATTTTGAGATAGTTGATAGGAAATGATCTGATAATCAAATTGCTGATCATTTGTCAAGAATAGAATATGATAATTTATCTGTATTTGAAAAGGAAGTTACAAAAACTTTTCCTGATGAACAATTGTATATTCTTATGGAAAAGAATTTGCCTTGGTATGCTGATATTGTGAATTATATTGTGAGTGATATTATACCATCGGATTTAACAAGGCAACAACAAAAAAATTTTAAATATGATGCTAAATTTTATTTTTGGAATGAGCCCTATTTATATAAACAGTGTAAGGATCTGATTATTAAAAGATGTGTGCCACATGAAGAAATTAATCCAATCATTCAGAGATGTCATGATTCTGAATTTGGAGGTCATTTTGGTGTTGATAAAACGGCTTATATGATTTTATAATCTGGATTTTATTGTCCAACTATTTTTCGTGATGTTTATAAATATGTCAAATTTTTTGATCGATGTCAAAGAATAGGTAATATTTCTAGAAGAAATGAAATGCCTCTGAATTATAATTTGGAAGTTGAAATTTTTGATGTATAGGGATTAGATTTTATGGGACCATTTACACCTTCATTTGGAAATATATATATATTTGTCGCTATTGATTATGTTTCAAAATGGATTGAAGCTGTAGCTTTGCCAAGATGTGATGCTCGGAGTGTTTCTAAATTTTTAAAGAAAAATATATTTACAAGATATGGAATGTCGAGAGTAATTATAATTGATGGTGGATCCCATTTCAGAAACAATCAAATTAAGAGATTAATTGAAAAATATAACATTATTCATAGGATCTCTAGTGCTTATCATCAACAGACTAGAGGTTTAGCGGAAGTATCGAATAGGGAAATTAAAAGAATTTTGGAGAAAACAGTGGATATTCATAAATTAGATTGGTCTGCTAGATTAGATACCGCATTATGGGCTTATAGGACTACTTTTAAGACCCCTATTGGAATGGCTCCTTATAGAGTAGTATTTAGAAAAACTTGTCATTTAGCGGTTGAATTGGAGCATAAAGCATATTGGACGATTAAGGAATTGAATTTTAATTTGAAAAATGCGGGAGAAAAAAAGATTTATGCAATTGAATGAGTTGGAAGAAATCAGGAATGAATCATATCATAATGATAGAATTTATGAAGAGAAAATAAAATTTTGGCATGATCAGAAAATATTGAAAAAATGATTTGAACTTGGACAAAGAGTTTTGTTATATAATACGAGATTGATGTAATTTCCAGGAAAACTTAAGTCGGGATGGATGGGAACTTTTACAGTAGTGAAAGTTCATTCATTCGGAGCTGTTGATATCTAGGATCCTAAAAATGGAAATATTTTCAAGGTTAATGGGCATTGTTTAAAACTTTCCTTTGAAGGGTTTTTACCAGATTTCAAAGAGGTTTTATTGCTAAGTCATCCTAGTTAACTGAATGGTTTGTCGGGCTAATGACGTTAAACCAAACGCTTTATGGGAGGCAACCCATGTGTACTTGTGTGTTGTGTTTGCTTGCTTATTGTTGTTTGTGCTTTTAGTTTGATATTTAATAATCCTAATTACCCTTAAATAAGTTAAAAATTAAAAATATATTGAATCTTATTGCGAAAACGAAGTATTTCGAGCCAAATGAAGTTTGGTGAAAATTTTTACCATCGGCGCCACCGGCGCCCTATTCTTTTAAAAATAACTAAATTTCTAGTTTGAGCACCGCCGGCGCCCTATCGAGCGTTGCTAGCGCCCAAATTCTGGTTGACAGTTTTTAATCTTTAAAATGCGGTTTTTGGCAGTTTTGAGTGGGATTTTCTTCCATAAAACATCCCAAAACTCCATTTTAAACCCATAACCACCAGAAAAATGAAAACTTCCTTTCCCAATTCGCATCCCATGGATTCCTACTCCATTGAACTCCCTATATCTCGCATTTATAATCGACGAAAGTTCGTTAGTTTCGAACCGCAACATCTATTCCATAAAGTAATGATGAAAAGAAGGATTATCAAGGAAAGAGTCTTTGTAAATCGAGGTTTAGAGAGTCCGACTACAAGAGTTGAACAGATAGTAAAGCAAAGGCGTTGGGAAGTGTTATGCAACACTATCGCCGCAGTGGTTGTTCTGGTCATGAAAGAACTTTATGCAAATTTGCATGGGATCAACCAAGGATATGTTTTTGTGCAAGGTAGGTTTGTACCATTCACTCCTGCAAGGATTAATGATCTCTTCATGATTAAAAATGTACCTACTTGTCATTATGCAAATTTTAATGCGACTAACAATGATATGAATGAAATCTATCATTATTTGACGAATGAGAATGAAGAATGGGAAGTAAGGGATAATGGATATATCAGTTTCTCTTCTTCATCCTTAAATCTGGTATCAAAACAGTGGCATTACTTTATTTCGGCAAAATTAATTCCTACTATGAAGATAAGTAAGGTAACGAAGGAAAGTGCTGTTCTAAATTTCTGTATACATACTGGAAGGCCAGTGGATATTGGATCAGTCATTACGAAATCTATTTTGGGATTGATTGTGCATGGATCTAAATATGGGCTTGGACACCCGTCCACCATATTTCTATTTTGTAGTCAATCGCAAGTACCATATGAGAGTTGGGAAAAAGTTCTTCTACCCTGGAGACCTATTGAGCCAAATGATCTTTATGACTACCGAACAGTAGGTGATGAAGGAGATATGGATTTGCTTGCTGATCAGCCCACTGAGAGTTCACAACCTATTCAGTCTTACTATTCTGAAAGTTCGAGTGTGATATTGAAGAAGATAAAGAAGTTGGAAAATGAGGTACAGAATGTTCTGAATACTATTAATAATATTTCTGATTTATTTTATCATATTGATTGGAGGATGAAAGTGCAATTTGATCATAGTGGTCGGATTGAGTTGGGTCTGATTAATCTGTTGAAGAAGAATGCTGTGGTGACTGAAGATTCATCTGATGAATTCCCATATCATCCCTTCTACAATCTGTTCGTTCATCATCAATCAATCGGAGAAAATAGAGAGGATGATAGTTCTAAGACTGACAAGGAGTAATTAGTGGATTTTGTATACTGCTTTGTTATGTTTAAGTGTTTGCTTTGATTATTATGTTGTTTGCTTTGCTTTAGTAAGGTTTGCTAGGACTATGATTTGATTTCTTGTGTGTACTTAGGACTTAGTGTTTTCTTATTGTAGTGTACCTACAATACTAAGAATCTAAGGAGTGTTGCTTTTATTTGATGAACATATGTGTGTAATCGTTGTATCATGGATTTTATATATGAAAGTGATGTGATGTGTTGTTTGTGTAAAGTGATATTGTTTAGTGTTTGTGAGATGAAATAGATGTTTCTTGATGTGTTAGTAGGACTGTGGAGGTTGAAACGATTGACCCAATGGAATTTTGGACTGGAGCCGGCCGGCACCCAAATGCTGAAAATAGCCCGGGACCCTTAAAAATTTGCCAAAATTGCCTTGGACCCATTTTTCTGCCATTTCTTTCGTCTCCCACCTACATGTTCGAGATTTTAAAGCTTTAGGGTTCGTTAGATCTCGGAGTAGAGTGGATTTCAAGGATTTCTGAGGTTGGATCTGCACTTCTCTTGGTAATAGTTTTACTTTAAGCTAAATTTTTTGGATTTTTTCCATGTGAAACTCTCACATTGTGTTGACCTCATTTTTGATGAGGTCTTCTCTTCGCTCTTTAGTGTTTAGGATCTAGCCTTAGGCTTTTCCTTTGACTATCTTAGAGGACTAGAATTGGGACCCATCCCTTAGAAATTTAAACCACTTCTTGTCTCCCTACAAACCCCACAAGCTTGATTGTAGACCCCTAATCACCTAGAGGGTTGAGATCGAATGTGGAGGTTTAAAGGATGAGTTCCTCATAGGACTCTTTGGCCTTAGGACTACCACAGGTGGCACGGTGCGGTGAGGGTTGACTTACACACTCACTACACTCACACTCTACACTCTCACACACACAATCCAAATCCTAAAACCACACATATACCCAACTGGACTCCCTGACTCATGTAGGTAATTCATATGGATGGACCTTAAACCCTAAGCCCCTGGTTAAGAGGGTTTGGAACAACATAGAGAATGCCTCCAATGAGTCCTCTCATGGCTCATATGGGCTTAATATGGCTTCATGGCTCAATCAAAGTGATTCCATTTCACTCACATTTGATCAATCTTCATTCTTCCAAAATTTCAATTTTTGATCCCGGGGACCCTACACCCATCAAATCTACCAAAAGCCCTTGAAATTGCCCAAATTTTCCAAAATCTCCAAAATACCCAAAATTCCTCAAAACCAATCCCAAACATTTCTACATCACTCAAATTGATCATCCATAGCCAAATATACCAAAATTTCCAAAAATACACTCCAAATACACTAAAAATACACTTTTGGCCAAACTTTTATAAATTCCAAAAATTCCTAAAAAATTCCAGAAAATCCCAAATATTCCCAATTTCATTTTGTCCAACTACACCATGGGCCAATTTTGTCAATTTACCCTACTTTTACCAAAACCCCGATTTAGCCCATTTTTAAACCCAAATGAACCCAATGTCAAACCAAATCACCCCAATTGACCTCAATTTTGGTCCAATTCAATTCTAAACTTCAATTAAATATCCCCAATATCAATCTAGACAAAAATTTAAGCCCAATTTGATTGACATTTGAATCCAATTTCATTTTTTAAGCTTAAGGACCAATTTTGACCCATGACCTAAACCTACCTCAAACCAACTCAATTCAATCCCAATTTGACCCAAATCTTTTCTAAAACCTTCCTATCATTCCCACAAACAAAACGATAACATGATTTGCCCAAAAATTGGACCCAAACCTTACTCAAATTCAACCCAAACCCAAAATTCCCTAAATGGGCCTACACCCAAACCTAACCCAAATGGGCTCAAATCCCAAAATCAAAACCCAACCAAAGTTGAAACCTATTTGTAACACCCCCATAAACATTTCCCAACATTAATTTTACATAAATTTCAACCCTAGCCCAACATTGGCACAAATTAGCCAAATTTGACCTATGTTGGCCCCTTTACAAAGAAGCCGAATCCGAGCCGACTCAAACCCAAACCACCTCAAACTTGCTTCAAATCAATCATGGCACATCCCTAAAATAAACCCAACATTATTTGGCCCAACCTTTTACAAAATTCCCCTCCATAAATTTATTTTAAACCTAAGGCCCACTTCCTTAAGCCTTCCTAAAAAAGCCAACTTCTAAAATAATTTCAAAGGCCCAAATTTGACTCTAATGCCCACATGACACTACACTTCATCATCCATTCCAATTAAAACCTTCCCTAACTTTCAAATTCATCATCAAACCATTACAAATCAAACCTCACGACAACCTCACCAAAATGCCAAAAATCACAAAATCCTTCCTCATGAAAGTTGACTTAACTTTTCCCAAGCCAAATGGAGCGATGAAGCCATGCATGAGCCACATGGGAGCCATGAAAGCCTTGGACACCTCAACATACCCAAGATGGCAAGAGGAGGAGGCTCTTTCCATATTCCCTTAAGGGGATTAGCCACTTCCATGATTCCACTAAACCTTACTTAAACTTAATTGTGCTTGGATGGTGACCCTTCCCCACTAATTAAGGCCGGCCTAAACCACTTTCTCTTCGGCCCAAACTAGCCATGGGGAGGGGCACCTAGCCCAATCCATACATTTGACCAAACTTAGCCAAAATACACCCTTACCCCATTCCATGTTGATTCGAACCCTTTACACATGGCAGCAACCAATTGACTTCACAAACATCGAAGCCCCGAGCCTCCCGACCACCGAGGGTGACCCATGCTACTCGGCCGGCCACAGGCTGCCGGAAAACACCACACCAAGAGCTCCATGTGAGCCCGAGCTTGGAATTCTTACTGTCGAGTTGCCCCATGCCCGATGGCCACCATGGCTGTTCTTCTCCTCACCGGAGCAGGTGATCCCAACCCCTAACTCCCCACAGGAGAGCCTCAGACCGGCCTACATTTAAACCCCACCTCTCTCGGCCATGGAGGTGGTGCTTGAAGCAAACCTACTAAAACTACGCCAAATGTGTCCCGGACCACTCTCCACACTTAGAGCAAGTGAGTTCCGAGTGCCGATTGCCACTAATCCCCATTAACGGAGTTCGATTTCGAGTCCGAATTCCACCCAAAAATAGGACACTTCACTACGGTGAGCCAATCTCCAAATTGATTGGTCCTACACCTTCACGGACCAAGAGGAGAAGTTCCCAGGTGAAAGCCCCTCTCCGGAGCCAACCGGTTGCTCCGGCCTCCGAAGCTTTGTGATCGGCTGTGGTCACTTTTGTACCCAGGCAATTCACCAGGCCAAGGGACTTCATCTGGAGCTTGTTTGGACCCAATCGAACGTGACACAACTCTCAGATCGAAGCTTCACTTCTCTGAGCAAATGTGTGAGCTCTTTATTCTTCCCGAGCTTCTGAAAATTCTCCATTTTAAATGCCTTAATTTGAATGCATGATCACCGTATATATGTATTCGTCTCTTCAAGACGAATCCATAGAGCACAAGAACACAAAAATCTCTTAAGTATTGAGTGAGATCTTAGGGTTTTAGTGTGGACGGCCACGGGTTCACACCAGTCGTAGACGATGACTGGGAGCCGTCAGATCGAGCGTGTATCGAGCGGACGGTCGGGATCGAGCCGGACAGCGTGATGGTACATGAACCGCGGGCCCCTGGTGCGCTGAGTCGGATGGCGACATCGAACCAGAAAGCGCCGTGTGGCTGTTCGGAGATGCTAAGGATGACACGGCGCCGATTCAGATAAATAGAAAAATAGGATTTTATGGATTTATTTAAATACCCAGAACTTCAAAAATATATAACTTTGTGTAGAAAAATCCTAAAAATAAAATAAAAATATCCTCTTGCTCAGTGAACAGAGGAGAATAATGTGAAAAAGAAATCAATTAATTTCATCAAGTATTTTATTTTTAATAATTTATTTACTCTCTGCACTATTTCAATTCTCCATGCATATAGGAAATTCACCATGGCATGAGACCATAGGGCTTTTAAAGCCTCTGAACTTTGGAACATTCCCTGAATTTTCCAAGGTCAGTGGCCATCCCTATGAGAAATTATTGATTTTTCAATTGCATGTTACAGTTTTGAGTATTTTAATTCCAATAATTAGCATGTTGAGAAATAAATTCTAGGAAAATTTGGTGATGTTTTTTATGACCAGAGGAACTTAGAAAAAATAAGTTTTGAGTTAATTCACTTGGAATAACCCTAATTGGTCTAAACACCCAAAATTGAACTATAATTAATTAGGGTTAACTATACATCAAATTGACTTGGAAATAATTCTCCACTGTCCTTTAGGGCCAGGAGAGTCTCACATAAAAATTTGAAACTAATTGGACTTGATTTGATCCACCAAATGGGTTGATTAAGCGTCATGATTAAAATTAAACTTTAAAAATTCATAACTCACAAAATACTTTTCAAAAATTCACAAAAATGGTTTTGGAGATTCTCTGATATCAGAGGAACTTTAGAAAATTAAAATTGTAATTTTCTAAAAAAGTTGATTTTTATCATTATTTTAATTTTTTTTTAATTAAAAAATAATAAAAAATCATAAAAATATTAAAAATCACCAAAATGTTACATTTTGAATTCTAATTACTTAGGAACAAACCAAATATTTTTCTTAAGTCCCTAGAATAAGATATTGAATTTTAAAGGCTTAATGTAATTTTTTTAATATTAAAAAAATGTATTTTCCAACCTTTTCACTAAAATAATTCTAATAAATCAAAGAAAAATCAGATAAATACAAAATTTGTTTCTCTGAACTCCCTGAGGTCAGAGAGATTTAAGAAAAATATAAAATCCATTTTTCAACTTTTATTTTATTTTAAAATTAATTAATACTCCAAAAATTCAAAATAATTCTAATAAATAAAATATAATTAAAAAAATCACCAAAATTGGTCCAAATGGTCCTTTGGTTATTAGGAATATCCCATAATTTTCTTAAGGATAGAAACATTTCCTTGGTCATGTTATTGAATTTTCCTTGAAAACCCTTATTTTCCATTAAAAATAATTACATAAATAAATTAAATACAGAAAAATCACATTTTCTCCTCTAATGTCTTAATTGCCATGTGAGTGAGGTTACATAAAAAGTTTAAGTTCATTTGAGCTTAATTTAGTGAGTTATAGAATTATTAGGCTTGAAGGACAAAATGGTAATTAAAAATTTCAACCTTTAATTAAAATTTTAGGATTAATTAAAAAGGGGAGGGTAAAATATTTGATTTTAAACTGATTTTGGATGATTGAAACTTAAATGATTGAGGGTAGAAACCTACTAAACATTTCAAATATAATTAAAATAAAACTTTAATTTATTAATTAATTGAAATTTTGGGAAAATGATGGAAATTGAAATTATTAAAGTAGGGATATTATTAAGAGGATATTTATTCTTTAATTTAAATGTCCCTAAATAAACCACTTCAATAATACTTAATTCTTAATAAAAAAAAATTAATTAATTAAAATAATAATCCAAATTAAAATTAAAATAAAATAAAATTAAAATTAAATTAAATTAAATTAAAATTAAATTAAAATTAAAAATTAAAATTAAAATTAAATTAAAATTAAATTAAAATTAAATTAAATTAAAACTAAAATTAAATTAAAATTAAAATTAAAATTAAATTAAATTAAAATTAAATTAAATTAACATAAATTGAAATTAAATTAAAATTAAACTAAATTAAGTTAAAATCAAATCAAATTAAATCAAAATTAAATTAAATTAAATTAAATTTAAATTAAATTAAATTAAATTAAATCATTTAACAACAAACGTAAATAAAATCCTTAAGAATTAAATCTAAAATAACTTGAACACTATTCCAAACTTAAACTAACTTTTTATAATTAAGTCAAATTTAAAGTTAAATCATTAAGTTTAAATCATCAAAATATTTAATAATTTGATTTGCCCTTTTAAAGTTCTTATTATTATAACTCTTAATGAGGCATATTGAAGTGTTACTCATATAGGATATCGAATGTCAGTTCAGCGAGATAACAAAACTTAAACTCCTGGATGATTAATTCACTTGTATAATTAAATTCTCTTGGACTTAAAACAATCCTAGAGGTATTGAAAAGATGTTTAAGACTCGTCTTAAGCACTTCCTCGATATGATAGGATGTTTTATAAGAACAATTGAATTTAATTATTCTTGGGTGAAGAGAGTCATCCTTAAACCAAAACACAAGAACCTAGACATCATAGAAGATGATTAGCTATAGGATTAAGACATTGGTAGACAACCAAAATCTTTCCCTTAGCTTTACCTAGGTACTTGTTGAAACATTTAAATGTCTTAGCATGTATTTTAAGTGCAGTTTGGGATGACGGGAAGAGCCTCCAGGTACGCCTTTATTTTATTGCAATTTACTTTATTGCAATTTACTTACGTGCAATGCACTTTAATTTTCTTGCATGATAAACAATTGTTGCATGAAAACCAAAACCTTTAGGATAGTCCCTGAACTGAAACCAAAACTAAATTAAAAAGTCATTACAAGATAAAAATTACTGCCACAACATTTCAAAATATAAAACAACTCAAAATTTAATCACAAATAAAACAACAAAACTACAATTGCAACTAAATTAAAACGTCTCGTTGAATGATCGGGATTATCTCGGATGATGTAACCCACGTGTTGCTAACGGGATTTCCAACGGTCTAAATGAAAGTGTGGAACTCATTCGGTTGAGTTTAGCAAATTCATACTGGACTAAGTGAATTCGATGAAAATAACGGTGTCGGGATGACGGAGCAGTGGGATCTTAATCGATTACGTTTAAACAACTTTAAGATTTGTTTTAATTAAAATATTAAAAACACTTGGATTTTAAAATTTTCTCTAAACCAAAACACTTCTCTCATCTCACGATTTATGACTTCTAAAACTAAACCTCTACGACAACGAGGAGCTCGGAGCATGGTGGGCGGCTCGGCATCGTCATCGGCTCAGTCTACTTGACAAAACTTTCTTAGGATTAAATAACGAAGCCATAGGACTTCGAGGTGGTTTGCCTAGTGCAACATAAATTCTCAACTTTTCGTTAGGCATTTGCATGATAATATCATGTAAATTAAGCCCTAACCAGTCTTAGGACTCTGAGGTAGTCGTTCGGTACGACATAAACCCTCACATCTTCGAGGTTGTTTGTATGATTATGTCATACGAATATAAGTCCTAAATAATTAAAATTGAAAAGATCAAAATACTAAATAGTTCTTCCTAAATTGAAGCCAAACAATAGGATAGTTTGGGAAGTTGCCAAGATTCTTCTTGGATCCTCAGCTTCTCCTACTTCTCTTCCTTTGGACTCTTAAAATAAACTGTTCCGAATTTGAGCTAATCCCTATTGAAACTTCCAAAGATTCGATCCTTTGAAAACCTTAAACTTTGAAATTCTTGAGAGCAAAACCACTGATCATTATCGAGAGTTTTCTTAAGTGATTCCCGTCACTTAGGATGTAATTAACTATAGGGGCTTGCCCTTATAGGGAACTTTAAGAACCCAGGTAATATAAACCACGCTTAATTCATTTATATTAAGCAGGGGAACTGTCGGCTTATAAAATTGGTTCGTAAACCAAACGGATGTCACAAATCTTTTAGTTTATTTAATCGAGCCCCATCATCAAGCGGTGTGTCTATTCTTCGGGATAGATATACGGTTTGTGGTGCGGTGCTCGTTTATATAAACTATTCGGGATGTGAGATCGGTTTGATTTCATATCTTAAAATTTTCAAATTTAAAATTATTTTCAAAATCAAATACTACTTTCTAAATTATATATATATTTAAAATAAATATAAAATTTAAATTTCGCCGACAATTTCTGTAGGCGACCCCTTTTAAAAAATACAACACTCAACCTAAAAATATGCCGACCACTTCTGGCGACTCCGCTGGGGACAAGTTCCTCTTTCCATTTTGATCAAATGGTTTTGCTTTCATAAATCGGTAGCAAGTCCATGTCCCAAGTGGACTAAGCTACCATTCTTCCGTTGAAATACCACGTTCATTTCTGTCTTGAACGGGTATAGTCAACTCTCTTGGATTTAGGAGCCACTATTTAGACACCCCTAAACAGAGAGGTTCCGAGATCCTTTTACCTCTTTTACGAGGTGGGATGGACCCCGATAGGTGTTAGCTTAGGAGCGATCCTTCGAGTTGAAAGGTCTTACATAGGTCTTTCTCTTCCTTTCCAATTCTAAATCAGGCCCTTTACCTTTTCCATAACCTTTTTCCTTTAATCGTTTTGTTTCTAACAAACAAACTACCTAATAAACAACCTCTTTTATAAATCACAAATGCACTAACATAAACGAAAATGTGTTCGGACTCTTTCTTTTTCGTCCTAAACTTTACGATGAAAGGAAGTATAATTCGGGACGACATTCGAAATGCGCACTGCGAGAAAATGGATGCCCCAAAGTTAATCTTCTCCTTCACCAATGAGTGGACTTCGTTGTTTTACAAGGATGAGTTGCCGATAATGGGATCATCCATTTTGGACAAGGATTTGGCAACACGGATGTCAAGATTCGCTGACGTCACTCTCTTCACACTAATGGACAAAATGTCGAAGGCGAAGAGCTCGTGATTGAATTGACACGAAGTCGGCTCGAGAGTTCCCTCCACTGCGAAGGGTTCCGGTGAAAGGAATACTGCGTGTTCGTAGGAGGAGCTGTTGTCTCTACCCCCAACGGTCTAGTCGTCTGCGAACCTACCCCGGCTCCCGCTAAACTAAAGGGAAGGAAGTCGAAGTTTGTAATGAGCACTGTTGCGAGTGGAGGGTACGGATCTCCTGCGAGACCTTCGTTTTCGAAATTGGGTCCGGCTCGAGGGTTCGACCCCTAACACGGACTCGGAGGAGAAACGAAGTAGAAAGATTGCCGGAAAGGCCAGAAGCTGCGAAGTCGCTTTCTTAGAAGAGATCCACGAGTACACACATTGCTGAGTACATACCATTGCTCGAGTATAACCGCTTTTGGAAGGAAGTAGATTCCATCCCCTCTCCGCCGCGGTGACGAGGAAAATGTCCGCGAGATTGCTTTTACATTACCTCAACCTGCATACTATAGCAACAGCCGAAAGAAAAGGGCTAGGGTTACACCATTTGCTCAACTACAAACTGTGATAGAGAAGTTAGCAAAGAAAGAGAAATGACCTGTATCAGAGATTTTAAGTAGGATAGGGCGGGTGCCAGCCAAATCCCGCCTTGGGCCCCGAATAGAACCCGTTATCGCCACAGAAAAGCCGAATAAGAAGATGAAAGCTAGTCCACTTGTTGTTGTTTCGGGTTTACGAATCGGGGAGGATACCACCTTCCGGCATTCGGTCGACGGACCATGCGGTCCTGGGCCCTCGCTGCTAGAAGGATGGTATGGCGTCCTACTGCGGCGATTAAGACCGAAACAACGACACGAAAAGGAAAGTCTCGTCGGGAGACTCGAGTCCGAAGAGAGCGCCCTTTGCGATGAAGGGGACTCCCAGAAGGAAATCCAACGACCATCGCATGATAAGCTGCGAAACCGTACTGAAAAAGACCGGCTGGAGGACGCTATGGAAAAGCTAAGAACCGACATTCAACGATTAGCAAGAGAAAGAAGAAAAGTTTGGAGATGAAGTCGATTCGTCGGAATTCATGGATGACGAATATATGGAGATCAACGTGGTTGAGACACGAGCATCGTCGGCTTCGCGAGGTGCTCCGGCATGCTGCGGAGAGAGATGAGCGGAAGCATTAAGAGCACAACTTCGAGAAAAACATGATACAATCTCTCGAATGGCAAAAAGGATGGAAGAGATGGGCTGCGGCCCTAGCCACTCTTCGAGTCGGGTTCAGCCCCCAGAGAAACGCCTCCGAAGTTATTCATATTACGGACGGAGGAAAAGAGATTACATCCAGATTAACGGAGACGATCGGTCGAAGAAAGATTCTACCGGAATATGATTCCGAGAGAAAGACATCAAGAATATGGTAGAACGAGCGGGTGCGAGAAGCCTTAGCACGGTCTCAGAGCGGAGCATCTATTCGGACGGGTAGACCTTACCTCGAAGAATTTGATGCATTACAATACCCGAAGGCTTCGTACCACCTGCGTTCGAAGACTTTTGATGGTACGGAAACCCTCGACGGCATGTTGCACATTTTCACTCTAGTTGTTGCAACGCTGGTGGAAGTGACGCCTTACTCTTCGGATAGTTCGTCAGCAGCCTGTCAGGGATCACCTTCGATTGGTACGCAGAGTTATCGAACGGTTCGGTAAAGACATTTTCAGAATTAGAGAACCTCTTTGTGAAACGGTTTGCGGAGCTCGACACCATATCACCATCGGTGATACGAGTGGTGGAGAAACGAAAGCCGAACGAAACTTTAGTGGACTACATACTTCGATGGAGGAATATAAGCATGAAGTGTGAGCCACAGCTACAAGAGCAGCATGCGATCGGTATCTTGCTTAAAAGCATTCACGGCCCGATAGCACTTCTCCTTAAGGGATTTACGATTAAGACTTTCGAGAAGTTGTTAAGCAAGGCGGGAAGCTTGCAAGAGGAAGCGAAGCAACAAAGTTTCGTCGACAAAACGGACAAACGAAGCACAGTGAAGACACTTGAAAAGAAATCCGGGATCGTCGCGGCGGTCGATAAGGGCAAGCGACGATGCGAAATACGGCGGAGCGGCCGCGGCCCGGCTATCGACAACCTCGGCGGAGACTACCAACAACCTCGACCCGGTTATCGGCCAACTCAACGGTATGAGCAACCGCTTCGCCCGCGGCGCACGTTAAAGGAGCTTATAAATAGAGAATATCCATTCAAGAATGAGGCGAGTGCCAAAGATGTTCCGCGAGTTTGATGAAGACTCCGGATTTTCAGCTGCCGAGAACCCGGGAAGCCGAGAAGAAGTCAATAAGAAAGACCATCCCATCTATTGCCCTTACCACCGGATGCTCGGACACAAGATAGAGGATTGCATTACCTTCGAAGACTTAGCTCTACGACGATCTCCGATAAGGGAACATAACGATTCGAAGGAATACATGAAGGAACCCCGAAAGGCGGTTCCGTCGATGTTATTTCAACGGATCCTATTGTTCCTATAGATCCCTACACGACGAATGATGGATGGAGTACCGCTTGGACGAAGTCATCGAAGAAAATTTTGGATCGCATCCAAGCCGCTTCGGTGCGTGCTTCGATTCGAAGTTTGAAACACGTCGAGCGGCGCTATCGCTTGCGATTGAAGAACCACCCCGGGGAAGAAAAGATCGTAGAAAAGAAGGAGATCGTAGAAGAAGAAAAGGCAGAGGCTCTTAAGGCTAGACTAGGGGCTGCTTATCCTAGGATGGTTGTTTCCGATTCGGGGGAAAAATTCCTCGAACCTTTGACTCTGTATGATTATTTGCTCGCTTCGGCGGAATCTTATAATGATAAGAGTTATGGAGTTGGCTACGTTTTGAGTGTTTCTAACGATTACGCAACTGACGACAACCAACCTAATCCGGATCTCGATTCTGATATAAATAACAATTCTCAAATCATACACAACCTCGACAATCACGATGACAAAGAAGACATTCACCAAGAAGGCTACGAAAGTTCAACAAGAAATGAATCTATTTGTGAATTTCGAGGAACCCCGATCACGATAGAGTTAGAGCTTTCGGATTCGAAGCGACTCCGGAAGAACTGTCATGTCGATTCAAAGGAGACACCGGTAAACTCGGTACCGGATTCGGAAGAAATCACGGAAGTCGACTTAAGGAGCGGAAGGGTTCTACCTCCGAGAATGGGTCCAAAAGACGAAGGAAAGCGGGTGGTTGTTCAGGAAGAATCAACCCCGGCGGAAAAATTGCCCATTCGGGAAGAAGGCGAAACACATGGTAACAAAGTGGACTATAACGTGCTAGCCCATCTTAGGAAACTACCGACGAGCGAGCATCTACGACGCTCTCATCTTATCGAAAGAGATGAGGAAGCTCGATCGAGGCCTTACTTGATCCGGAGATTTGTTCGGCTCGAGATGGCGGAGATTCCTTAGACGAGGTTTGCTCGTTAAAGGAACGACGAGGTGTTACCTTCACGGATAGTGATCTATTACTTGGGACGGCCGATCACTGGCAGCAGTTGTACATTTCGATTCACGATCGGAAAGTTTACGCTCTCCGAGTATTGGTGGTTCCAGGAGCGTCGATCAACATAATGAATCTTCGAACGTTAGCATACTTGGAAATTGATGCTCGCGAGCTTGAAGCGGACAAGATGTTACTAAGAGGATTCAACCAGAAAGGAGAAAGAGCCCTCGGATCAATAACACTGTTGATGAAGACAGGTGATTTAACAAAGACGACCGCAAAATTACATATAATTGATTCGAAACATCGTTCAACGCACTACTTGGGCCGACCAGTGGATACATGAGAACCGGATGGTACCATCGTCTACGCATCGGTGCATAAAATACTACGATGGAGGAGAACGAGTGCATTAAAGGTGACTTGCAACCTTTCTCCATACATGAAATTGGAATTCATGAAGATGCGGCCTACTACGCGCCTCCAAAGAAAACAATCTTCTCCGGAAATACCATGCCAAATGAAGCAAAGAAGTTCGAGACGACGAAGAACACGAAGTTCTAGTCCGACGGTCACTCACCACTCCCTTACGGCGAGATGGTGAAGGTTTCTTCACAACTTGCACCCGAGGTCGAGGCCGGGGACGAGGCCGTGGCGGAAACGTTGGGACGGTTGGACGAGAAAAAGCCGGTAATCAACGTGAATTGGGAGAACGGCTACGAAGAAGAAGAAGAAATCAAGAAAGAAGCGACTACTGATAAACCGGAAGGAACCACGATTCAAGATCTCCCTCGAAGATGAAAAGAATGAAGAATATAAATCGATGTACGAGAAGATTAACTACCATGTACACACTATGGCCACGACCCCGATCCGATCTAATAAGATCGAGGGTATGGTGGTCGAGAAGTGCATGGCGGTGGTGCTAAACCAATCAAATTTTACCGTGGTACTCCTTCTTCCAATAATGAAAAAGATGTACAATTTGAAGATGTCGCTTCTTCCGAATTAATGGAATTACCGTTTGAGTGGTACTCTCCCTGTGTTCAAAATTTAATTCAACGTGGTGTCTTACCTTGACAATGGACAAAGGGTGAATCACAATATTTTGAAAGACTATGGAACAATGCTGGTCGGCCTCCCAATTCAAAACATGGTCTCGGATTTGGCACAGTAGGTTCAGTTAACGATAAGGAATTTTGCTTGGTTGTCACTTGCGAGCCTAATAAATACTGCTTGGAAGCTTCAGAGGACCTCGAAGATCTACCAATCAGAGATGCTCCACAAGAATTTGAAGAAGAAATCGAATCTACGATAGACGAGTTAATGGAAGTTAACTTAGGTACTAGCGAAAAGCCTAGACCAACCTTTGTTAGCTACTTACTCGATAAAGAAGATTTCGAGGAAATGATCGAGCTATTAATGGAATTCGAGAACTGTTTTGCTTGGAGTTACGACGAAATGCCGAGGATTAGCTCCGAAGTCGTAGTTCACGAGTTAGGAGTAGATCCGACTACGATTCCAGTCAGACAAGCTCCCAGAAGAATGCGTCTAGAAATTGAGCAACAAGTAATAGCCGAAGTTAAGAAGCTAATCGACGCTAAATTTGTCCGTGAAGAACAATACCCTACTTGGTTAGCCAACGTGGTACTAGTTAGAAAGAAAAATGGTCAGATCAGAATCTGTGTAGACTTCGAGGATTTAAATAAAGCATGTCGTAAGGATGAATTTCCACTGCCGATCCCAGAACTGATGATCGACATTGCTTCAACACATGAAATATTTTCATTCATGGATGGATCATCAGGATACAACCAGATAAAGATGTCACCAGAGGACGAAAAGCTCGCAACTTTCAGAACGCCGATCGGAGTGTATTGCTACACAGTAATGCCATTCGGACTAAAGAACGCGGGAGAGACATATCGAAGAGCAATGACAAAGATTTTTGATGATCTCATTCACGACCAAGTCGAGTGCTTACGTGGACGATGTGGTCATCAAAAACAAGCTGAAGGAAGATCCACTGTATGATTTGAGAATTGTTTTCGAGCGGCGAGGCAATACAACCTTAAGATGAATCCCTTAAAATGCGTCTTTGGCGTCACCTCGGGAAATTCTTAGGATTTGTTGTTCGACATCGCGGAATCGAAATTGATCCGAAAAAGATTAAAGGCTATCTTAGAGATGCCGCCTCCCAAAAACCTTAAAACGGCTACGATCCTTTCGAGGAAGGCGGCATATCTTCGACGCTTTATCTCGAACTTGTCGGAGTAGGTGTCGACCCTTCTCGGCATTAGTTAAAAAGGACGCCAAATTCGTTTGGGAAGAGAAATGCCAACGGGCCTTCGAGGACATTAAGCGATACTTAATGACACCTCATGTCTTAGCGACCCGAGTCTCGGGTAGGCCAGTTAATACTTTATACCGCGGCTTTAGACGACTCTCTCGGAGCACTGCTGGCAGGATCGATGACGAGGGAAAAGAAAATGCTCTTTATTACTTAAGCCGTAGTCTATTGTCGACGGAAGTAAAGTATCCTCCGATTGAGAAGGATTGTTTGGCCCTGATCTTCGCCGCTCAAAAGCTTAGGCACTACATGCTTTCTCATAAGGTCAACCTCATTTCGAAAGTTAATCCGTTGCAATATTTGATGACCGTCAGAGCACTTTCAGCGGACTTGCCGGGTGGTCGATGATCTTATTGCAATTTGATATAACTTTCGTTCCTCTTCACGCCAGTAAAGGGACAAATACTAGTGACTTCCTTGCGGCACATCCTTCTGCGACGGATTCGCCTCTCGACGATGATTTGCACGACGAGCGAGATAATAAGCCTAGAAGACACCGATGATCGACGTTGGGAACTATACTTCGACGGAGCGTCCTCGGCACGAAAAGACAAAGAATCGCAAACGATAGTGCCGGTAAAGCGAGGAATCGGACTAATCTTTATAACACCGGAACGGGGGATGTTAAGATACTCCTACCACTTAACGAGCCGTGCACTGAACAACGAGGCGAGAATACGAGGCCCTCATAGTAGGACTAGAACTGACCATTCAAATGGGGATAACAGATATCAACATCTACAGAGATTCTCAGTTGATCATTCAACTGGTCGCAGGAAAATACAAAATCTTAAAGCGAAGACTCGAGCAATAATTTCAGTATGCCATGAAACTTTTGGAACAAATTCCGAATGTAACAATCTACAAGATCCCCAGAAGAGAAAATGCTCTCGCGGATGCGCTAGCTCGCCTTGCAAAAGAATTTGCCTGCTTACAAGATGAGTCGGTTGAAGTAGTCGGTTCGAGGACGACGGAGTCCTATCACGGCTCGACATGGATATGATACAGAAATCGAGAAAAGCGGAGGAATCGAGTTGCGGCGGTGACGAAAAACACGAGAAGATTGGCGTCGACGCTAATAGACTACACTGCAAACGGAGTAAATTACGGACGATAAGTCATTAGCCCATCAAATCGAAAAAGAACTACTGTCTTATGCATTAATAAACAATACATTATACGAAAGGTCTTTTGATCGGATGTGGTTAAGATGCTAGAACGGGTCGAGGCTTGTGAAATTGTCGAAGTGGTACACTCGAGGACTTTGTGGCGCTCATCGGTCGGGTCCGAAAACGAAAATGAAAATTAAAAGACTAGAGTGCTTATTGGCCCTCGATGATGACCGACTTGTATGAAAGTCGCCGAGAGGCGTCACCGGTTCCGAGTGCACGGAGTGGTTCTACACCGACCTCCGAATGTGCTACATCCAGACAATTGCGTCGTGGCCATTTGAGTGTTGGGGCACGGATATAGTGGGTCCGATAGAACCGCCTTCTTCGAGAGGACATCGCTTCATCCTTGCGGCTACGGACTACTTTTCTAAATGGGAAGAAGCGGTTCCACTCGAAGAAGTAAAGGCACACCACGTGCTACGGTTTTCAAAAATCGAGTTGTATACCGTTTCGGAGTACCGCGCGAGAATCATTTCGGATAATGGGTACGCATTCGAAAGTACAAAGATCGACAATTTTGTCGGAAGACACGGGATCGATTGGCGATACTCGACGATCTACTACCCGAGAGCAAACGGGTTGGTCGAGGCTTTTAATAAAACTCTTGTTCGGATTTTAAAGAAAACCTTGGATGACAACAAGAGAAATTGGCACGAGAAGTTGTTAGAAGCCTTATGGGCCTACGGGACGACTTTCGGGACTCTACTCGGTCATGCCTTACGCTTTAGTGTACGTGTCCGAGGCCGTTTTACCTTTGGAAGTCCAGCTTCCATCACTCAGAATTGCAGTTGCAAATAAAATTACTACAGAAGAAAATGTCAGATTGCGGCTGGAAGAACTGGAAAGCTTGGAAGGGAAGAGACTTGCAGCGCAGCAAAATTTGGAACTGTACCATGCTAAGATGATCCAGGCCCATGATAAACTGGTCCGCACAAGAACTTTCAAAGTTGGTGACTTAGTTCTTGTTCTTAGAAAACCTATTCTTGCACATCGCAAGATAGGAGGCAAATTTGAACCGACTTGGGAAGGGTCGTTTGTGGTCGAGCGGTCTACTCGGGAGGCTCCTACCAACTTGTGAATTGCGAGGAGAACGACGAAATGCTTCCAATCGATGGACGGTATTTGAAGAAGTATTACGCAACTCGATGTTTCGAAGGGTGGCCCCTAAAATGGAGTCTTATCCACTAGAAACACGGGTGAAGCAATCACTTTGTAGTTGAGTCCGAACCCAAAAACATAAAAATGGATAAACAAATATGTGCTAAAAATAAAATATGCGAAATCATAATAATAAAGTTTTACCCTTCCTTTCAAATCAAATCTTGTTCCTGATCTTTCTTCATCTTTTCCTACATTCCTTAAAAATTAAAATTAAAATAAGAGAATAAGAATCTTCAGTGGTAAATATTTTCTTAATGTTCTTGTTCTTAGTACGACCCTCGATCCTTTCCTTGTCTTCTTCGCGGGGAAATGTCGAACGGGCGGTTGGTCCTAAACTTTAAAAATGGCGTGAGTCTCGCACTCGATGAAAAGAGGGTGAAGGATGGAGCAAGTGATAGAAATTGATTCGACTTCACACCGAGCCGGCCTACGGTATGAAGAAAATGATTGGGTCCCGAGTGGACCGAGAAGAGCTTCATAGCCGGACGGTGATGAAGATGGGTGGCCCGAAGCCACCAATCCGGCAACAAGAAAAGAAAGACAAACATCGAGGAAAGCAAGAAAATCAAGTCGGTAGTTGCCACGGCAGAGGGCGGGCTCGTCGGCGCCGCGCCGCGGAGATTCGAGGGGTAAGGAGAGCTACTCTCCTTGCTCACTCGAAGAAGGAATAAGAATCGCCGTATCCGCAAGATGTTGACTAAACTAGCGACGGATCAACACGAGGAAACGACCACCTTCGCCAAATCACACATTTCGAAGATACCGGTTCGTCGGGAACCGGAGAAGAAGAAAGTCGACGCCAAGAAAATCGAACGAGATCGAAAAAGTGCCAAGAAGAACGAGAAATAGAATTAGTGCCTCGACACGGACGGAGATACCATATCCGAAGAACCTTGTTGCGGAAGCGACTCCGGAGGATGTCCCGACGGAGACAATCCCGAGGAGCCGAGGTATGCGAGGAGAACGTGACGGGATTGAGCCACACATCCCGCAATACGTTACTAGGCCTCGTCACTTGCGGATCATCCCGGAATATGAACTAGAAAGAATGCAAAATGTTGAGAAGAAGACTTTCGAATACTTTGAAAGGATTAGAGGCAAAAGAATCAACATTTTGGAAGGCCTCGAGTTACACACGGGTGTATTCTCGGAATACGAGCAACAACGGATTGTGGATTGCATTTTAGAACTTCGAGAAGATGGGTCGAGCGAGGCCGTACGAGAGAAAAGACTTATTCGGAACCCCGGAAATGGATGCCGGGGAAAGGAAGAGTCACGATACAATGCGGATGTTGCTATAACTTCGCGAGAGGACGAAAAGGAAATCCACCGGGGATACTCCAGTCACGGTGAGGTGGATCCAATGCGAGAATAATTAAAAGAATGGTGAAAAGAATGATAGCATGGAGAGTGCGCCGGCGGACTGCATACCCGACGGTTGCATCATCGACATTTATCGGAAGGGCGGCTGCATACCTCCACACATAGACCACCATGACTTTGTCGGACCTTTACTGCACGATTTCGTTCGTCAACCAATGACAATATCATGTTCGGATCCGACCTCCGGATAGCGAGGCCGGGTAAGTTTCGAGGGTCGGTGGAGATACCACTTCCGGTAGGTTCCGTCATGATATTACAAGGAAATGAAGCAGACATTGCAAAACATTGTATATCGGGAGTACCAGTGGAGCGGATCTCCGTCACTTTTAGAAGGATGGACGACAGAAAGGCACCTTACCACTTCCAGCCAGATCCAGAGTTGGACAGTCTCTGAGTTACACGGGAAATAGCACACCTCCATTGCACATCCATGCGGCATTCCTGCCAAGGATGGCTTGGAAGGTGATGTTATTGACCGTGTATCTCATTATTCAGACATGGCTTTTTAATAGATACTTTTTGGATGGATCAACAAGGATCAAACATAGTCCGTTTTGAGTCATGGATTGTATGAGAAATATTTCAGATCGAGTTGTATGATGTATCTTCAAGAAGATTGGAATGAAAGTGACCATGTCACATTTTGCCTTCACCTCTTTTTGTGCAATTGACTGGGAAACGCCATTAGAGTTAAATGAACTTTGAACAAAGAACAGAAAAGAAAAGAGAAATAAATAAGAAGCCGTTCTTAGAAATCCAAATATTCAAATGAACTTCGAATTCACATGAACACCAAAACGACTAAAATTCACGTGAACATCAAATAAACAACAAAAATAGAATTGGATCATTAAAGGACAAACAAAATGAAAAATGAATCTCGAATGGAATTACAATCTCAATCTATCTCTTTCAAATCCTTCAACTCTTCCTCAGATCAAAATCTACTTCAAACTACTTTGAAACCCTCTTTCGGGATGGTTCTTCCTCACGGAAAACTCACACTTCAAATTTCAAAAATCCTACACCTTTTTTCGTCACATCGAAATCCTTTTGATTTTCTGTGATCTCCTTCCCCTCTTGTACGGAGATTGACTAGGTTCATTGACACAGAACCACGAACTTGGTTCGGTTTGGTTCTGATGGCATGAGACTGGGTCCCTCTTCATACAGATAAATCTTTGAGACTGGAGTCTAACTTCCAGTTCTCTTCGAGGCTAGAGCCTAACTTGTAGTCCTCTTTCAAACTTCCGAGATTGGTACCTAAATTCCAGTTCTCACTTCGAGGTCGGTACCTAAATTCCGACTCTCATTCGAGATCGATACCTAAATTTTGATTCTCTTTCGAATTGATACCTAAATTTCA
This sequence comes from Papilionanthe hookeriana x Papilionanthe teres, assembly GCA_022702705.1. Lineage (NCBI taxonomy): Eukaryota > Viridiplantae > Streptophyta > Magnoliopsida > Asparagales > Orchidaceae > Papilionanthe > Papilionanthe hookeriana x Papilionanthe teres. The sequence goes on from CM040427.1 coordinate 10,854,188, forward strand.
ATTCTAAACTTCCGAGAGGCCTAGTATCTAAATTCCAGTTCTCACTTCGAGGTTAAGTACCTAAATTCCGACTCTCCTTTCGAGATCGATACCTAAATTTTGATTCTCTTTCGAATTGATACCTAAATTTCAATTCTAAACTTTCAAGGCGGTACCTAAATTCCAGTTCTCACTTCGAGGTCGGTACCTAAATTCCGACTCTCCTTTCGAGATCAATACCTAAATTTCGATTCTCTTCCGAATTGATACCTAAATTTCAATTCTAAACTTCCGAGACCGGTACCTAATATCCAGTTCTCATTCGAGACTAGTACCTAAATTCTAGTTCTCATTCCGAGATCAGTACCTAAATTCTGATTCTCATCCTTTTCGAGGTTGATACCTAAATTTAGACTCTCTGCCGAGATCAGTACCTAAATTCTGATTCTCACTCTGAGGCTGGTACCTAAATTTCAGTTTTCTTCACAATCCCGAAGTTGAAACCTAGGTTTCGATTCTTATTTCAAATCCAAATTTCAAATTCAAAATTTCCTCAAATTGATTTTAAATCAAACTTCAATCTAAATTAAAACTCAAACTAAAATCTAAACTCACACATCAAAACTTGAACATAAAATGAAATGAAATCTAAATCGAATTCCCTAGATCTTATGATTTGGAATTCATCTCCTTTTCCATTCCCCAGCAAAAGTTCAGGAATCTCCAGTCTTGGAAGTATACCTGATACTCCCCAGCGGAAATTCTTCTACTTCGTCCTAAGTTTGTCACTTGGACATACTGTGTTGGTTTTGTTGATCTCTTCGGTCAGCGCCTGATACGCGCGGTGTGCTTGGTTAGCACACCACACACTGTGGGGTCCATTTGTTGACCTCATTTTTGATGAGGTCTTCTCTTCCCTCTTTAGTGTTTAGGATCTAGCCTTAGGCTTTTCCTTTGACTATCTTAGAGGACTAGAATTGGGACCCATCCCTTAGAAATTTAAACCACTTCTTGTCTCCTATGAGCCACGCAAGCTTGATTGTAGACCCCTAATCACCTAGAGGGTTGAGATCAAATGTGGAGGTTTAAAGGATGAGTTCCTATAGGACTCTTTGGCCTTAGGACTACCACAGGTGGCTCAGTGCAGTGAGGGTTGACTTACACACTCACTACACTCACACTCTACACTCTCGCACACACGATCCAAATCCTAAAACCACACTTATACCCGACTTGACTCCACGACTCATGTAGGTAATTCATATGGATGGACCTTAACCACTAAGCCCTCGGTTAAGAGGGTTAGGAACAACATAGTGAATGCCTCGATGAGTCCTCTCATGGCTCATATGGGCTTAATATGGCTTCATGGCTCAATCAAAGTGATTCCATTTCACTCACATTTGATCATATCTTCATTCTTCCAAAATTTCAATTTTTGACCCAGGGACCCTACACCTATCAAACCTGCAAAAGCCCTTGAAATTGCCCGAATTTTTCAAAATCTCCAAATTACCCAAAATTCCTCAAAACCAATCCCAAACATTGCCACATCACTCAAATTGATCATCCATAGCCAAATATACCAAAATTTCCAAAAATACACTCCAATACACTTTATAAATACACTTTTGGCCAAACTTTTATAAATTCCAAAAATTCCCGAGAAAATTCCAGAAAATCCCAAATATTCCCGATTTCATTTTGTCCAACTACACCATGGGCCAATTTTGTCAATTTACCCTACTTTTACCAAAACCCCAATTTAGCCCATTTTAAACCCAAATGAACCCGATGTCGAACCAAATCACCCCGATTGACCTCGATTTTGGTCCAATTCAATTCTAAACTTCAATTCGATATCCCCGATATCAATCTAGACCAAATTCAAGCCCAATTTGATTGACATTTGAATCAATTTCATTTTTAAGCTTAAGGCCCGATTTTGACCCATGACCTAAACCTACCTCGAACCAACTCGATTCGATCCCAATTTGACCCAAATCTTTTCTAAAACCTTCCTAGCATCCCCACAAACAAAACAGCTAACATGATTTGCCCAAAATTTGGACCCAAACCTTACTCGAATTCAACCCGAACCCAAAATTCCCTAAATGGGCCTACCCCGAACCTAACCGAATGGGCCCAAATCCCAAAATCAAAACCCAACCAAAGTTGAAACCTATTTGTAACACCTCGATAAACATTTCCCAACATTAATTTTACATCAATTTCAACCTCTAGCCCAACATTGGCCCAAATTAGCCTAATTTGACCTATGTTGGCCCCTTTACGAAAGAAGCCGAAATCCGACCCAATTCAGACCCAAACCACCTCGAACTTGCTTCAAATCAATCATGGCACATCCACTAAAATAAACCCGACATTTATTTGGCCCAACCTTTTACAAAATTCCCATCCATAAATTTATTTTAGAAACCTAAGGCTCACTTCCTTAAGCCTTCCTAAAAAGCACTCTAAAATAATTTCAAAGGCCCAAATTTGACTCTAATGCCCACATGACACTACACTTCATCATCCATTCCAATTAAAACCTTCCCTAACTTTCAAATTCATCATCGAACCATTCCAAATCAAACCTCGTGACAACTCTCGATCAAAATGCCAAAAATCACAAAATCCTTCCTCATGAAAGTTGACTTAACTTTTCCCGAAGCTAAATGGAGCCATGAAGCCATGCATGAGCCACATGGGAGCCATGAAAGCCTTGGACACCTCAACATACCCAAGATGGCAAGAGGAGGAGGCTCTTTCCATATTCCCTTAAGGGGATTAGCCACTTCCATGATTCCACTAAACCTTGCTTAAACTTAATTGTACTTGGATGGTGACCCTTCCCCACTAATTAAGTTGACCTAAACCACTTTCTCTTCGGCCCAAATTAGCCATGGGGAGGTGCACCTAGCCCGAATCCATACATTTGACCAAACTTAGCCAAAATACACCCTTACCCCATTCCATTTGATTCGAACCCTTTACACATGGCGACAACCAATTGACTTCACAAACACTCAAGCCACGAGCCTCCGACCACGAGGGTGACCCATGCTGCCGGCCGACCACCGGGCCGCAGGAAAACACCACGACCGAGAGCTCCATGTGAGCCCAAGCTTGGAATTCTCACCTGGCTGAGTTGCCCCATGCCCAATGGCCACCATGGCTGTTCTTCTCCTCACGAGAGCAGGCTGATCCCAACTCCTAACTCCCCCAGGAGAGCCTCCGAGCGCATTCTATTTAAACCCCACCTCTCTCGGCCATGGAGGAGGTGCTTGAAACAAACCTCTCGAAACTGCGCAAAATTGTCCCGGACCACTCTCCACACTTAGAGCAATTGAGTTCCGAGTGCGCATTTGCCTGCAATCCCCATCTAACGAGCTCGATTTCGGAGTCCAGAATTCCACCCGAAAACGGGACACTTCACTACGGTGAGCCAATCTCCGAATTGATTGGTCCTACACCTTCACCGGACCGAGAGGAGAAGTTCCCGGTGAAAGCCCCCTCTCCGGGCCACCCGGTTGCTCCGGCCTCGAAGCTTTGTGATCGGGCGTGGTCACTTTTGTACCTAGGCAATTCACCGGACCGAGGGACTTCATGCGGAGCTTGCTTGGACCCGATCGAACGTGACACAACTCTCGGATCGAAGCTTCACTTCTGCGAGCAAAGGTATGAGCTCTCTCTTCTTCTCGAGCTTCGAACATTCTCCATTTCAAATGCCTTAATTTCAATGCATGATCACCGTATAGATGTATTCGTCTCTTCGAAGACGAATCCATAGAGCACAAGAACACAAAAATCCGTTAAGTATTGAGTGAGATCTTAGGGTTTTAGTGTGGACGGTCACGGGTTCACACCGGTCGTAGACGATGATCGGGAGCCGTCGGATCGAGCGTGTATCGAGCGGACGGTCGGGATCGGCGTCGGACGGCGCGATGGTACATGAGCCGCGGGCCCTGGAGCGGCGAGTCGGATGGCGGCGTCGAACCGGAAGCGCCGCGTGGCTGTTCGGAGATGCTAAGGATTGACGCGGCGCGATTCGGATAAATAGAAAAATAGGATTTTATGGATTTATTTAAATATCCAGAACTTAAAAATCCATAACTTTGTGTAGAAAAATCCTAAAAATAAAATAAAAATACCTACTTGCTCAGTGAACAGAGGAGAATAATGTGGAAAAGAAATCAATGAATTTCATCAAGTATTTTATTTTTAATAATTTATTTACTCTCTGCACTATTTCAATTCTCCATGCATATAGAAAATTCACCATGGCATGAGACCATAGGGCTTTTAAAGCCTCTGAACTTGGGAACATTCCCTAAATTTTCCAAGGTCAGAGGCAATTCCTATGAGAAGTTATTGATTTTTCAATTGCATGTTACTATTTTGAGTATTTTAATTCCAATAATTAGCATGTTGAGAAATAAATTCTAGGAAAATTTGGTGATGTTTCTTATGACCAGAGGAACCTAGGAAAAATAAGTTTTGAGTTAATTCACTTAGAATAACCATTGGTCAAACACCCAAAATTGAGCTTTAATTAATTAGAGTTAACTATACATCAAATTGACTTGGAAACAATTTTCCACTGTCTTTTAGGGTCAGGAGAGTCTCACATAAAAATTTGAAACTAATTGGACTTGATTTGATCCACAAAATGGGTTGATTAAGCGTCATGAGTAAAATTAAACTTTAAAAATTCATAACTCACAAAATACTTTTCAAAAATTCACAAAAATGGTTTTGGAGCTTCTCTGATATCAGAGGAACTTAGGAAAATTTAAATTGTAATTTTCTAAAAAAGTTGATTTTTATCATTATTTTAATTTTTTTTAATTAAAAAATAATAAAAAAATCATAAAAATATTAAAAATCACCAAAATGTCACATTTTGAATTCTAATTACTTAGGAACAAACCAAATATTTTTTTAAGTCCCTAAGATAAGATATTGAATTTTAAAGGCTTAATGTAATTTTTTTTAATATTAAAAAATGTATTTTCCAACCTTTTCACTAATATAATTCTAATACATCAAATAAAAATCAAATAAATACAAAATTTGTTTCTCTGAACTCCCTGAGGTCAGAGAGATTTATGAAAAATATAAAATGCATGATCCTATGTTATTTTAAAATTAATTAATACTCCAAAAACTAAAAATAATTCTAATAAATAAAATATAATTCAAAAAATCACCAAAATTGGTCCAAATGGTCCTCTAGTCATTAGGAATATCCCATAATTTTCTTAAGGATAGAAACATTTCCTTAGTCATGTTATTGAATTTTCCTTGAAAATCCTTATTTTCCATTAAAAATAATTACATAAATAAATTAAATACAAAAAAATCACATTTTCTCCTCTAATGTCTTAATTGACATGTGAGTGAGGTTACATAAAAATTTCAAGTTTATTTGAGCTTAATTTAGTGAGTTATAGAATTATTAAGCTTGAAGGGCAAAATGGTAATTAAAAATTTTAACCTTTAATTAAAATTTTAGGATTAATTAAAAAGGGGAGGGTAAAATATTTGATTTTAAACTGAATTTGGATGATTGAAACTTAAATGATTGAGGGTAGAAACCTACTAAACATTTCAAATATAATTAAAATAAAACTTTAATTAATTAATTAATTGAAATTTTGGGAAAATGATGGAAATTGGAATTATTAAAGTAGGGATATTATTAAGAGGATATTTATTCTTTAATTTAAAAGTCCCTAAATAAACCACTTCAATAATACTTAATTCTTAATAAAAAAAATTAATTAATTAAAATAATAATCCAAATTAAAATTAAACTAAAATTAAATTAAAATTAAAATTAAATTAAATTAAATTAAAAATAAATTAAAATTAAAAATATAAATTTAAATTAAAATAAAATAAAATTAAATTAAAACTAAAATTAAAATTAAATTAAAATTAAATTAAAATTAAATTAAATTAAAATTAAATTGAAATTAAATTAAAATTAAATTAAATTAAGTTAAAATCAAATCAAATTAAATCAAAATTAAATGAAATTAAATTAAAGTTAAATTAAATTAAATTAAATTAAATCATTTAACAACAAACCTAAATAAAATCCTTAAAAATTAAATCTAAAATAACTTGAACAACTATTCGAACTTAAACTAATTTTTTATAATTAAGTCAAAATTAAAATTAAATCATTAAGTTTAAATCATCAAAATATTTAATAATTTGATTTGCCCTTTTAAAGTTCTTATTATTATAACTCTTAAATGAGGCATCAAGTGAAATGTTACATCAATTATAGGATATTCAAATGTCTCAGTTCACTGAGCAAGATAACAAAACTTAAACTCCTAGATGATTAATTCACTTGTATAATTAAATTCTCTTTGACTTAAAACAATCCTAGAGGTATTGAAAAGATGCTTAAGACTCGTCTTAAGCACTTCCTCAATATGATAGGATGTTTTATAAGAACAACTGAATTTAATTATTCTTGGGTGAAGAGAGTCATCCTTAAACCAAAACACAAGAACCTAGACATCATAGGAGATAATTAGCTATAGGATTAGGACTTTGGTAGACAACTAAAATCTTCCCTTAGCTTTACCTAGGTACTTGTTGAAACATTTAAATGTCTTAATGACCCACAATTTTATATTATGATATTTTTAATTTAATTGCAACGACGCCAAAAACTTGACCCCGCTATATTATATGTATAGAATTGTAATTGTTTATGTTGTGGATGCTACGCAAGTATACGTATCGTATCGAGTAATACGAGGGCTCTAGTGGAGTCACGGTTATCGATCCCACGGGGAAATAGAAAATTAAATAACAACTAATTTTAAAATAATAATAATAATAATTTTAAAATAGTATACGAAAATTTGGAATTCTAAATTTAAGCGCAATAAAGTAAACTAAATATTTTAATTAGGTAACTTAACTAAGTAGAAAATTAATACGTATTGAAAGTGCGGGAAATTAAGCTTAATTGCTAAATAAGTCTTAACTATTCGGAAAAAGTATCTTTCCCTTGTTTAGAAATTTAAGTGATTGATGAATTTAAATAGATAATTTTAAAGTATTGTGACAAATAGGAGCATTCCTATTCTTTACCCTTTGGTCCGAGTGTAAAAAATATTGATTAATCCTATGTTTGATTGCGAATGCACGGCTAGGGCTGGGAGGATACCGACTGCCACTTCGAAGCTCCCACGTTCCCCTCGCTCGAGGGCTAACATCTACACTTGACTCTCGAAGCAATAGGACCGAATTGAATATTTTAGTACGTCACACTAAAATGCTCGATTCTACGCCCGGTGATATTATTTCCCTATTTATTTGCACCTTCCTTCCAAGGCTTTTGAATTCCTTGAATATCAGATGTAATTTTTACTATAGTTGATAATCGACACATTTTAACAAATCAAATGGCCGGTTTGAAAGTAAATTAAGTTTTAAGTAAAAATTATCACAATTTATTAATATATATAAAAGTACTTCATTTTAAGTTCATCGAGTCACTTAATTTCATAACGGGGAGAAAGACTAATAGCTACTCGAGAATGCATAGGAACTAAACTAAGCATGGATTTCATTTAAAGTTAAAAACAATAAATACAAATACTTATCTCGATTTATCCCGAACGAGACTCCTCGCAGTTCCTTTGACTCTTCCTTCCAGTACAGCAGGACTCACTAAAAACTCACGAACTCACTAAAGACTCACTAATTACACTAATTAAGACTCTAAAGACTGCTCACACACATAAATAAAAGACTCTTAAGACACAAATTGACACACACACTTAGAACACACCCTTATAACACACAAAATAACACACACACAAAATAACAGACCCTTATAACACACACTTATAAGCTGAATTTCGGCCTCTATATATAGAGGTGAGCAAAGGACCAAGAGGTGTGTAAGCATCCCTTCAAAAAGTGTCCGGGTTCGATGTATCTGCGCCATTTGAACTACCTCGCCGTTGGCGACAGAACTACCTCGGCTGTCGGCGAGGCTTCAGAAAGGTCTTCGAACCGCGATCTCACGTCGGTCGGCTCGGTGTCGGCGAGAAAGTTATAAATCCTTCGAAATTTCTTCCTCGTACCCTCGCCGTCGGCGAGCTCGATCTCGCCGTCGGCGACTCGGCCAAATTGCATTATTTTCTTCCTTTTTGCTCCAAATCCGCTCCTTTTTATGATTTTTGCTTTTATCACCTAAATTCTCCATTCTGCAACAAAATAAAGAAAATACCTTTCTTTAAAGTGCAATTTCATCAAAAATAGGTATGAATTTCTTAATAAATTTTTCGGTGATCAAAATCCCCAGAACTTACTTATTACTTGTCCTCGAGTAATTTTAGTACTACATAAAAATAATGAGTTATATAATAAGATTTTTCAATTTAAATAAACTATGAATTAGATTAATTAATATCATAATAAAGTTAAATAAAAATAATTCATGTAATTTAATTAATCTTATAGAAATAAATTATTTAGTTATCGAATCTAAGATTTCTAGCTTACTTATTCATTTCGGGAATAGTATATTTAAAAGAATAACTACTTAAGATATTCATATGATAAGAAATTCAAGAAAACACTATTAGGTAAAATTCTAATCCATAAACATAAGTTTGGAAATATCTAAGTTTTTCCCTTTAGGTTAATTCAAATGAAGCCAATTTTTGATAAGGCAATATTTCTTAGCTTATATATACTTCATAGTTTTTACTTCATTGATTTTCAATCTTTTCCTTTTCACTTGAATACTTAAGAATTTTAATTTTAGAATATAGTTTTCCTTACTAAAAATAGTTTACTATATTCTTATTCCCTTTAACCAAATATTTTATTCTATTTAATTAATTAAAGCACTAGAAATATTTCATTTAACCTTTTATAATAATTAAATAAAATAATTCATATTAATTAAATTGAAAAATTTCTTATAAAAATCATTTTATAATAATTTGAAAATAGAAATTGAGCAGTTAATACTAAATTTGTATTTTACTCCCCAAAACTTAAATTTTTATATCTACTCTAAATAATGAAAAAGGAAAGTAAATAAATCATACCTTTGAAGTTTAGGTATTTCTTTTTTCTTTGAAATTTTTGCGAGGATTTTTCATTTTTCATTGAGACATGTCTTGTTAGTATTCTCCATATATATATATAACAATTTAAAGAAAATACGAGGGATAAAATGCGAGATAAGTATTAAATACAACAATTAAAATTAACTCTACACTACACATATGAATTACTAACATATTAAAAACATTGAACTAACAGATTATCAATTTTAAAAACTTAAAACAATACTAAAATAAAATAAAAACATACTAAAGAAAACTAACATCTATTTAACATAAAAACAAATGCGATTAACTAACACAAAAACAATAACTAAGCTTATTATCACAATTCGAAGCAAATTAATCTAACTAACATCCAATGTCTCACAACATAAAGTACTTGAATATTACAAACATATAAAAGTTTCCAAAATAACTTAACATCGAACAAACAAAACAAATAAAGTCCTAATCTTCGACATCGAAGTCCAGACTATATTATCATCCCCTCCTTGATACGTCAAATTTGAGAAGGCTGAGCGAGGATGATGCGAGTATACCTCGGGCACTACGGAAAGATGACATCTAAATCTCCACTCACTGTAGCGACGTTCGGCTTCATGATATGCTATCTCGTACTGCTGAATGTCTCTGCGGTACTCCTTATCATAATCATGTCTCCTCTCAGGATTATCGATCCTTTGATCGAAATGATCGAATCTTCTCCCCATTGTCTCTCAAGCTCGCTCGAAACTCCTCCTATGCGGTGTCGAGCTCATTAATCAGATCTTGTAGGGTAGGGGTGGTAGGCTCAGGAGGTTCATAGCTAGTAGAGGGTATATCTCTACTTGACTGAGTGAAATAACTTCTCACTCCTTGTTGACCTCATTTTTGATGAGGTCTTCTCTTCGTCTCTTTAGTACTTAGGATCTAGCCCGACTAGAATTGGGATCCACCATCTAGAATTTCAAACCACTTCTTAACTCCCTGCAAACTCCACAAACTTGACTGTAGACCCCTAATCACCTAGAGGGTTGAAATCGAATGTGGAAGTTTAAAGGATGAGTTCTATAGGACTCTTTGGCCTTAGGGCCCATCACAGGTGGCTACAGTGCAGTGAAGGGGCTGACTTACACACACACTACACTCATACACTACACTTTCATACACCTCCTAAAACCACACCCATACCTAACTTGACCTCCGACTCATGTAGGTGATTCGCATGGATGGTCCTTAACCCTAAGCCCTTGGGCTAAGAGGGTTAGGAACAACATAGTGAATGCCTCGAAATGAGTCCCTTCATGGCTCATATGGGCTTGATGTGGCTTCATGGCTCAACCAAAATGATTTTATTCCACTTATATTCACCCGATCTTCAATTTTCCAAATTTTGATTTTTGACCCCAGGGACCCTACACACTTCTAACCTACCAAATGCCCTGAAACTACGAAAATTTCCAAAATCACCTAAATTACCCAAAACTCCCCAAAATCAATCCCAAACATTTCCACATTACTCAAATTGATCATCCATACCCAAAAATACCAAAAATTCCAAAAATACCTCCCAATACCCTCCAAATACCCAAAATACCCCTCTTGACCCAAAAATCCAAAAATTCAGAAAATTCCCATAAAATTCCAGAAAATCCCAAATATTCCCAATTTAATTTTGTTCAACTACATCATGGGCCAATTTTGTCAATCTACCCTACTTTTGTCAAAACCCCCAATTTGACCCATTTTAACCCTAAGTGAACCCAATGTCGAACCAAACCTACCCAATTGACCCAAATTCTGGTCCAATTCAATTCTAAACTTCAATTCAACATTCTCAACACCAATTTAGACCAAATCCAAGTCCAATTTGATTGACATTTGGATCCAATTTCACTTTTGGCCTTAAAGCCCGATTTGGACCCATGACCCAGAACCTAACCCAGAACTCACCCGATTCAACTCCAATTAACCCCAAATCTTTTCTAAATCTTCCTTAACATTCCCACAAGCAAAACACTAACATGATTTGCCCAAAATTTAGACCCAAACCCCACTCAAATTCAACCCAAAGCTAAAAGGCCCAATTTTGACCTAAACCCAGAACTTAACCCAAATGAGCCCAAATCCCAAAATCAAAACCTAACCAAAGCCAAAAACCTCTTTGAAACACTCCCATAAACATTTCCCAACATTAATTTTACATCAATTTCAACCCTAGCCCAACATTGGCCCAAGTTAGCCCAATTTGACCTATATTGGCCCATTCACCGAAGGAGCCCGAATTCAACTCGATTCAAACCCAAATCACTCCCAATTTGCTCCAAGTCACTCATGACACATCTATGAGCTAAACCCAACAATTATTTGGCCCAAGCCTTTACCAAAATTTCATCCCAAAATCCATTTTAAAATTCAAAAGCCCACTTTCCTAAACCATTTTAAAAGCGCCATCTAAAACCATTTCAAAGAGCCCAAAATCTACCCTAAAGCCCACATGACATTTCCATTTGCCATCCACTTAATCAAAGCCATTCCCTAAGTTCTAATCACATCATCAAATAATTCCAAATCAAGCCTCATGCCAAATCACCCTAAAATACCAAAATTTTTCTTAAATCCATTTCCATGAAATTGACTCGACTTTTCCCGAACGAAGACAAGCCATGCAAGCCATGGACAAGCCACATGGAGCCATGGAAGGTTTGACATGTGATCGAAGCCATTAATGGCAAAAGGAGGGCCCCCTTTCCTAATCCTTCTTAAACCCTTTTTACCTTAAGCATGTCGCACACTAAACCATGCTTAGCCACCTCACCATGGATGGAGACTTCACCACTCCATGGCGGTGACCCAAGTGACTCTTTTCGGCCCAAAACCGGACCTTGGGTGGTGCACCTAGCCCAAAAGGATGGGTTGACCCAAACCTAGCCAAAATGGCCTCTTCCCAATTCCATTCCAAGCCATCTCCTTTACACATGGCAAGGCCGATTGATCGCACTAAACCCGACCACGACCCACTGGACACGAGGGTGACCCATGCTGCTCGGCCGGCCGCACTGGGTCGCCGGAAAACTCCATGGCCGAGAGCTCGCATGTGAGCCCGAGCTTGGAATTCTCACTGTCTGAGCTGCCCCATCCCCGGTGGCCATTGTAGGCTGTTCTTCCCTTGACCTAAGCGGTGATCCCAACCATTAAACCCCCCGGGAGAGCCTCCGGCCATGCTATTTAAACCCCTCGACCCTCTCGGCCAAAGGAGGTCTTGAACCAAACCTTAAGGAAACTGCGCAAAATCATTCCGGATCACTCTCCACACATAGAGCACTTGATCTCCACTGAATTCCGGCCCCGATTCCCTCCGGTGAGCTCGATTTTGAGCTCGAACTTTAGCCAAAACCGGGACACCTCTTCGCGGTGAGCCAATCCCCGAATTGATTGGTCCTACACCTTCACTTGGACCGAGAGGAGAAGTTTCCCCGAAAGCCCCATCTCCGGAGCCACCCGGTTGCTCCGGCCTCCAAGCTTTGTGATCGGGCGTGGTCACTTTCATAGCTAGACGATTCACCGGGCCGAGGGACTTCATGCGGAGCTTACTTGGACCCGATCGAAGGTGACACAACTCTCGGATCGAAGCTTCACTTCTACGAGCAAAGGTATGGACTCCCTCTTCTTCCCGAGCTTCCGAGAGATTCTCATTTTAATTTGAGTCGATTTAAATGCATGTTCACCGTATGGATGTGTTCGTCTCTTGAGACGAATCCATAGAGCATAAGAACACGAAAATCCGTTGAGAATCGAGAGAGTTCTTAGGGTTAGAGTGTGGACGGTCACGGGATCGCACCGGTCGTAGACGATGACCGGGAGCGCGTCGGATCGCGCGTGTATCGGATGGACGGCTTGGATTGCGTCGGACCAGCGGATGGTACGTGAACCGCGGGGCCCCGGACAGCCGAGTCAGATGGCGGCGCCGAACCAGGGAGCGACGCGTGTCGATTCGGAGCCGCCGAGGTTGAGTCAGCGCCGCGTGGATAAGTAGATAAATAGGGTATTTTCTGATTTATTTAAATACCAGAACTTCAAAAATCCATATCTTTGTGTAGAAAAATCACAAAAATAAAATAAAAATACCCTCTTGCTCAGTGAACAGAGGAGAATAATGTGGAAAAGAAATTAATTAATTTTGTCTAGTACTTTATTTTTAATTAATTATTTACTCCCTGCATTGTTTTAATTCTCCATGCATTCATACAATTCACCATGGCATGAGACCATAGGGCTTTTGAAGCCTCTGAACTTGGGAACATTCCTTGAATTTTCCAAGGTCGGAGGCCATCTCTGTGAAAAGTTATTGATTTTTCAAATGCATGTGGCTGTTTTGAGTATTTTAATTCCAAAAATTAGCATGTTGTGAAATAAATTCTAGGAAAATTTGGTGATGTTCCTTATGACTAGAGAACCACTAGGAAAAATAGGACTTGAGTTAATTCACTCAAAATAACCCTAATTGGCTTAAACACCCAAAATAGACCCCTAATTAATTAGAGCTAACCATACATCAAATTGACTTGAAATCAATTCTCCACTGACCTTTAGGATCAGAGGAACCCACCATAAAAGTTTGAAGTCAATTGGACTTGGTTAGCCCTACTTAAATGGGTTGATTAAGCCATTTAGTCATTTTAAACTTTAAAAATTCATAACTTTCAAAATACCTTTCAAAAATTCACCAAATTGGTTTTGGAGCCTCTCTGATATCAGGGGAATTTAAGAAAATTAAAATTTCAATTTTCTAAAAAAGTTAATTTTTTAGTATTATTTTAATATTTTAATAATTAAAAAATAATAAAAATCACAAAAATAATAAAATTCACCAAAATGTCATATTTTGAAATTTAATCACTTAGGAACAAACCCCATATTTTTCTTAGGTCTATTTAATGAGATATTAAATTTTAAAGCCCTAGGGTAATTTTAAAATTAAAAAATGTATTTTCTAGCATTTTCACTAAAATAATTATAATAAATCAAAGAAAAATCAGAAAATTGTAAAATTTGGTGCTCTGGAATCCTTGATATCAGAGAGAATTTTAAAAATTATAAAATTCATTTTTCAACTTATATTCTATTTTTAAATTAATTAATACTCCAGAACTTAAAATAATTTTAATAAATAAAATATAATTCAAAAAATCACAAAAATTGGTCCAAGTGGTCCTCTGGTCATTAGGAATATCCCATAATTTTCTTAAGGACAGAAACTTTCCCTTGGTCATATTATTAAATTTTCCTTGGAAATTCCTATTTTCCACCAAAAATAATTACATAAATAAATTAAATACAGAAAAATCACATTTTCTCCTCTCATGTCTTTATTGGCATATGAGTGAAGTCACATAAAAATCTCGAAGTTCATTCAAGCTCAATTTAGTGAGTTATGAAATTATTAAGCTTGAAGGGCAAAATGGTAATTAAAAATTTTTACCCTTGGTTAAAACTTTAGGTTTAATAAAATTAACAAGTAAAATATTTGATCTTAATCTGATTTGGATGATTGAAATTTAAATAATTAAAGGGTAGAAACCTACTAAACAATTTAAAATAATTGAAATAAACGCTTAATTAAATAATTGATTAAATTTGGAAGAATAATAAAATTGGAATTATTAAAATAGGGATATTATTAGGAAGAGATTTATTCTTTAATCTAAAGATCCCTAAATTAATCATCTCAATAATATTTAATTCTTAATTAAAATGGTAATTCAAATTTAAGTTTTAAAATGTTAAAAGACTCGATCATTTAAATTGAATTAAAGTTAAATTATTAAACTCTTTTTAAATTTTCAATTAAAATTAAAATTAAAAATTAAAATTAAATTAAAAATTAAATTAAATCAAAATTAAATTAAAAAAATAATAAAACTAAATTAAATTAAATTGAATAAATAAATTAAATTAAATTAAATAATTAAATTAAATTAAATTAAGTTAAATAAATTAAATTAAATTAAATTAAATTAAACTAAATTAAATTAAAAAATGTTAAATTAAATTAAATTAAATTAAAACAAATTAAATTAAATTAAATTAAATCAAATTAAATTAAATTAAATTAAATTAAATCAAATTAAATTAAATCGAGTTAAATTAAATTAAATTAATTCACATCGAAGTTAAACTAAATTGGATTAAATCGAAATTAAATTAAAATTAAAACTAAACTAAATTAAATTAAATTAAATTAAATCAAAGTTAAATTAAATTGAATTAAATGACATCACCTAAGACATGAAGAATTCAAAAATGAATCTAAAATAACTTGAACAACTATTCCGAACTTAAATCATTAATTTGAACTTAAATTTGAATCACAAAATCATTAAATATCATTTTGCCCTTAGGAGCTTTTACTATTATAACTCCTAAATGGAGTATCAAGTGAAATGACACTTCACTCATAAGGATATTCGAACATCCTAATTCATTGAGCAAGAAATAAAACTTAACTCGAAACACCCTGGATGATTAATTCACTTGCACTGATAGAATTCATTTGGACTTAGGACAATTCCCGAAATATTGAAAAGATGTTTAAGATTCGTCTTAAACACTTCCTCGATATGATGGAATGTCCTTAAGAACAAATTGAGCTTAATTGTTCTTTGGTGAAGAAAATCATCCTTAAAACCAAAATTGAAGACCTAGACGTCGTAGGAATGACTAGGTATAGGATTAGGATTTTGGTAGAAAACCATAACCCTTCCTTTAGCTTTACCTAGGAAATTGCTTATAAATGCTTAAATGCTCTAAATTGTATTTTAAGTGCGGCTTGGTATGACGGGAAGACCCTCCGGGTACGCCTTTATTTTATTGCGATTTATCTTACTGCAATTCATTTACTCGTGTTGCACTTTACCTTTCTTGCATGATAAATAACGGTTGCATGAAAACCTACACCTTTAGGACGAAACCAAAGCTGAAACCCATAACTAAATTAAAAGACACTACAAGATAAAATTCACCGCCACAACATTCAAAATATAAAATAACTCAAAATTTAATCACAAACAAAACAACGAACTACAACTACGACTAAATTAAAACGTCTCATTGAATGATCGGGAATACCTCGGATGATGTAACCCACGTGTTGCTAACGGGATTTCCCACGGTCTAAATGAAAGTGCGGAACTCATTTAGTTGAGTTTAGCAAATTCATCTGGACTAAGTGAATTCGATGAAAATAACGGTGTCGGGATGACGGAACAGTGGGATCTTAATCGGTTACGTTTAATCGACTCTAAGATCCGTTTTAATTAAAATATTAAAGACACATGGAAATTAAGACTTTCTCTAAAACCAAACACTTCCCTCATCTCTTGATTTATCACCTTCTACAACTAAACCTCTGCAGACAACAAGGAGCTCGGAGCATGATGGGAAGCACGGCCATCGTCATCGGCAAAACACGAGTCTACTTCGGCAAAACTTCCTTAGAATTAAATAACCAAGCCATAGGACTTCGAGGTAGTTTGCACTAGTGCAACATAAATCCTCAACTCTTCGTTAGGCATTCACATGATCATGTCATGAAAATTAAGCCCTAACCGGTCTTAGGACTCCGAGGTAGTCGTTTGGTACAACATAAACCCTCACATCTTCGAGGCTGTTTGTATGACTTTATCATATAAATATAAGTCCTAATTAATTAAAATTGGCAAGATCAAAACATTAAATAAATATTAGGACCTTCCTAAATTCAAGCCAAACAAATAGGATAGTCGAGAAATTACCGAAGTTCGCTTTGAATCTGTGATTTCTCCTACCTTTCTTCCTTCGGATTCCCAAAATATAATGCTCTAAATTTGATCCATTCCCTATTGAAATTCCAAAATTCAATCCCTTGAAAACTTAAACCTTGAAATTCTTGAAAGCAGAACTATTGATTATTATCGAGAGTTTTCTTAAATGATTCACTTCATTTAAGATGTAATTAACTATAGGGGCTTGCCCTTATAGGGAATTTTAAGAACCCAGGTAATATAAACCCTGCTTAATTCATTTATATTAAGCAGGGGAATTTGTCGGCTTATAAAATTGGTTCGCGGACCAAACGGATGTCATAAATCTTCTAGTTTATTTAATCGAGCCCCATCATCGAAGCAATGTGTCTATTCTTCGGGATAGATACATGGTTTGTGATGCGGTGCTCGTTTATATAAACTATTTGGGATGTGAGATCGGTTTGATTTCATATCTTAAAACTTTTAAACTTAAAATTATTTTCAAAATCAAATGTTATCTTTTAAACTATATTTAAAATATAAAAAAAAAACTCGCCGACAATTTCTGTAGGCGACTCCCTTTCCAAAATAAAACACATAACCTAAAAATATGCCGACACTCCTGATCTCCACCCTTCATGAGACTCATATTTCTTAATATTGGCCGCTGTGAGTGGGTTCATGGGTTCTATCCACTCCTCATCATCTACTGCCTCAACTCCGGAGAGTTAGCGAGTTGCATAAATCGACCCAGGATGTCCCAATCCCCTCCACTTTCATTTCCAATAGTGGCTAAGATATTTCTATAGATGACACTTCCACTCGTTTATACTCTATTGTTACGAATACGAAATTCGAAGCGTCTCTTTCCTTGTTACCTCACCTTGTGGTGATATGTAGGTAACAAAGTAGAACAAATAAAATAGTGCCATGCTTTAGAATTTGCATTTAACTTAGAAAGAGGAAAATTCACTCTTTCCCGCTGCTTTATCTTCCAAACTCCAGTCCCGTCAGTAAGAAAATTTATCACATCTTCTAGAGGTTCCGGCATAGTTCCAAATGTTTCGTACTCATTTGGACCGTCCTGAACTTCATAGAAGGCGTTAATTCTAGCAGGCGACTGAAGTCGACCATAAATCCACGTACCTTTACTTGGTGCGTCCTCTACGACGATCAGGTTAGAATAAAATTCCTTTACTACTTCCATGACGGCTACGTTGGTGATGTAGCAGAGATTCTCCCAACCTCGTTCTTTAATGATCCGCTCAACTTTGCCTCCCAGATTCTTAAAAACTCGATTCACAATGCACTTTCTTGCTTGAATTGTTTGAAAATACCGATTTTGTGCTCGTGCATTGACAAATCGGTCAGTATTGTAATCTACTCGTCTTTTCTGTCGAGAAGCCATTTTTCGATCGATCTATGAAATTCACAAAAATCGTCACTAAACTTCCTAATATTACTAAGGAGGCTTCCTACAACATCTAAGATCAAATTAAAACAAATTTTATGGATTTCTACCGAGTAATTCTTCCACATTTAGGATTTTTCAAAATTTTTCAATGTGGAGAAAATACATGGTGAAAATCAAAAATTTTTGCATAGGAGTGAAGCACTTACTAAGATAAGATGAAATCCGGTGTTTTTGAGTGATGAAATCGCCTCTAAATCCAAAATTTCGTGAGCCCTAGGGTAGTTTTTGCCAAAATGAGAGGTTGGGGATGATGAATAGTGTTTTTGACTGGTGAATTAAAGTGTTTTTCGCGACCTCGGCCGTCGGCGAGATTTTTCTCGCCGTCGGCGAGCTAATATTTTCGGAACCAAAAACTCTCGGGAAAAATCCACGCGTCGGCGAGAAATTTTTGCTCTAACCTTCGCCTGTCGGGGAGATCGATCTCGGCTTGTCGGCGGGATTTTCTCGCCGCCGGCGAGATTCTAAAAAATTTAATTTCCGAAATTCGTCACTCATTTTCGTCCTTGATTTGCCTTATATTATATTTTCGATCACATCATTTATTAATTTAATATGAAGATTAGCTACTTATACACAAACAAATTCACACAACACAACAAATTAACTTTAATGTTGAAATCCATGAGATGTACAAACTAACATAATTTTAAACTCTATAATCAAACTTCAATTCTCCAATCCTTACTACTAATCGACGCATCGCAAACCAATCCACGACACACTAAATGCCGATACAAAACTATGACGCATATCTCGAATTAAGTTTGAGATATTCAAATCATCACTCCACACATAATAAAATCTAAATCAAATCAAATAACATAAATACAAACATACTTATGAAAATCTTTACTACTACTCTTCAATGTCGGAATCTTCATCTTCTCCGATATTTCCGATATGACGATGATGCTCGAAATAAGTTATAGAAAGGCCCGAAGGGAAACTCCAGCGGATTCTTCGGTGATCCAACCCTTATCAGTCTCGATAAATGAAGAAAGCTAGCTTCCAGTGTCCAAAATGATCAAAGTGTTCCTTCATCCTCCAGATCAATGTGATCGAATAAATCAGATATATTGTCGATTGAATCTCTCACTTTCTGCAGTTCTTTCTCCATTCCTTTAATTTTCTTCATAAGTAACTCCGTTTTATCTGAAATAAGCCTTGCTATAGGATTATTCTGTGAAGCTTTATCAGAGATAAATGTAATTTCATCATTATTGTCCAAAGTAGGGAACATATCTGTAGGATCAAGCGGCTTCCAAGGTAACAGAACCTTTTCCCAAGCTTCATAAGAAACCTGGTACTAACTGCATAATGCAAAAATAGTAGATGGGTGTCCTAGTCCGTGAACTGACCCATGCACAATTAAACCCAATGCAGACTTAACAATTATTGATCCAACATCAATAGGCAATCCATTTTGAATACAATAATTCAATATAGTGCATTCCTTCGAAACCTTGTTTACCCTCATAGTAGGTAACAATTTAGATGAGATGAAAAAGTGCCAGTGCTTTGAGACAGGATTCAAAAGTGATGCAGAGAAACTAACATACCCGTCTTCACGCATTTCCCAATCTTCCGGTTCCTCAGTTAGATATCGAAATATCTCATTCATATTATATCGAGAAGGCACAAACTTTGAATAGTGACATACCGGGGTGTTTTCTATAGAGAATAATTCATTTACTCTTGATGGAGTAAACGTCACCCATCTTCCTCGGACGTAGACATTCTCATTGTTGATCGCATGTAAGTTAGAGTAGAACTCTTTCACAAGCGAAATAACAACGACGGACGTAGTGTAACAAAATACCTCCCGGTGCCGCTGCGCGATCGTTTCTTCGTCTTCGTAGTGGAATTCTCTAATCCTCGATTGACAAATCCCGTTTCTTGATAACTCTTTTCTTTACCAAAACCTTGTTGAAGATCCGCTGCGCTTCCGCAATCACAAATTTCCTCCGGTTAAACACTCCGAATTAGAGGAATCTAAGAATTTGGAGGCCATTATGGTGAATGGAATGAATTCGAGTGAAGAAAGCAGATCTAGAATGATTTAAGAATGGGTTTTCACAAAGGAATTGGTGTTGAAACCGTCCAAATCGGCATTCAAATTATAAATAACTCATCTTTATAACTTCCTCGCTGTCGGCGAGAAGTTTTTCGCCGTCGGCGACTTAGTTATATAAAATGAATTTAATTTAGGCGCGAACCTTGCTGTCGGCGAGTATCGACCTCGCCGTCGGCGAGATTCCAAAATAATGTCCAATTTCGCTCTAAATCGAATAATTTCTTTTCTCATCATAATGGTTTGAATATGTGATGATTCTTAATAATAATTGAGTAGTAAAGTTTCAATAATATAGATTAACTATTAAGATACAATAAAAATAGATAACTAATATGGGTTGCCTCCCATAAAGCGCTTGGTTTAACGTTGTCAGCCCGACCTAATTTCAATTATTAATCGAGGTCGACTCAAGCATTAAAACCTCTTTATAGTTAGGTCTTATACCTTCGAAATATGGTTTTAATCTATGTCCATTAACTTTAAATTTATGTCCAGTTTTTGGATCTTCGATTTCTATAGTTCCGTATGAAAATATTTGAGTTATGGTGAAAGGTCCTAACCATCGAGACTTCAATTTTCCAAGAAATAATTTCAATCTAGTATTATATAACAAAACTTCCTGTCCTGGTTCAAAATTTCTCTGATTAATCTTCCGATCATGCCATAATTTCATCTTTTCTTTATAAATCCGATCATTATCATATGATTCATTTCATAATTCTTCCAATTCATTTAATTGTAGCAATCTTTTCTCACCAACTTCCTTCATATTATAATTAAATTCTTTAATCGCCCAATATGCTTTATGTTCTAATTCATGCGGTAAGTGGCATGTTTTTCCATATATAAGCCTGTAAGAGTCATTCCAATCGGAGTTTTATAAGCGATCCTATAAGCCCGTAATGCAGATTGTCTAATCTAATAGACCAATCTAACATATTTGGGTTTACTGATTTTTCTAAAATACGTTTAATCTCACGATTAGATACTTCGATGTAATCCGTTAGTACATGGATGATAAGCGGTGGATATCTTATGAGTAATATTGTATTTTTCTACTAGTTTGTGAATGTATTTATTTCTAAAATGAGTTCCTCCGTCGGTGATAATCACTCTCGGCATTCCAAATCTAGTAAAAATATTTTTCATCGAAATTTTGAAACACTCTTAGCATCACACCTAGGTAAAGCTTGTGCCTCGATCCATTTGGAAACATAATCAACGGCTACTAATATATATGAGTTTCAAACGAAGGAATAAAAGGTCCCGTAAAATCTAATCCCCAGAGCATCAAAAATTTCAACTTCTAATATAAAATTCGGAGGCATTTCGTTTCTTCTAGACATATTTCCTACTCTTTGACATTTATCGCAAGTTTTAATATATCCGTATACATCTCTAAATAGAGTAGGCCGGTAAAATCCATATTGTAGAATCTTATAAGCGAGTTTTATCGGTCCCGAAAATGTCCTCCAAAATCGAATCATGACATTTTTGAATAATTGGTTCGAGTTTCTTCATAAGGTACACATCTTACTAATAATTAAATCCTTACATTGCTTATATAAATATGGTTCATCCCAAAAATAGGTTTTCGTATCATGGATGAATTTTTTGTTTTTGCAAAGTTAGCATAGGTGGTAAAATATTACTAACTATATAGTTTACTATATCAGGCATACCATGGTATTTTCCACTCATTGATATTATATAGTTGTTCATCGGGAAAAGCTTGTCTATAATTTCATTTTCAATATCAGATAATTCATGATTTTCTAATCTTGATAAATGATCCGCGATTTGATTATCGAGTTCCTTTCTTATTAACGATCTCAAAATCGAATTCTTGCATTAATAGCATCCATCTAATTAATCTTTGTTTGGAATCTTTCTTTTGCATTAAATATTTGATAGCGAGAATGATCGGTATGCACGATACATTTTGTTCCGATCGAGATAAGGTCTAAATTTATTAAAACCATATACTACCGCTAATAATTCTTTTTGCATAATTGTATAATTTATTTCAGACATCATTTAGAGTTTTACTAGCATAGTATATAACTTTAAAAATCTTTTCATATCTTTGCCCAATAACTGCTCCTACGGCATAATCACTAGCATCACACATAAGCTAAAATGGTTTCTCCTGGTTAGGTGAAACTATTATAGATGCTTGTAATTAATTTTTCTTTTAAGAGTTCAAAAGCATTCGGGCATTCGATTGTAAATTCAAATTTCTTGTCCTTTTCGAGAAGTTGGCATAGAGGTTTAGTAATTTTTGAAAAATCTTTTATATAGCATCTCGTAGAATCCGAGCATGTCCGAAAACTTCTTACCCCTTTTACCATAGTTGGAGGTGGTAATTTAGCTATAACTTGAATTTTTGAAGGTCCACTTCCATGCCTTTTCCGAAATTTTATGCCCTAATACAATGCCGCCCGCAACCATAAATTGACATTTCTCCCGATTTAGAACTAAATTTGTTTTCTCGCATATTTCTAATACTTTTTCAAGATGAGTTAAGCATGTGTCAAATGATGTTCCAAATACGGAGAAATCATCCATAAATACTTCTATTCCATTGTCAATTAACTTACTAAATATAGACATCATACATCTCCGGAATGTTCTTGGTGCATTACATAATCCAAAAGGCATTCTTTGAAAAATGAAAGTTCCATAAGGACTAGTAAATGTAGTTTTCTCTTGATCCTCGGGAGCAATTTGTATTTGATGATAACCAGGTGTATCCATCTAGAAAACAAAAATACTTATGTCCGAGTTAATCTATCTAACATCCGATGTCAGAAATGGTAAAGGGAAGTGATCTTTCTGGTGGCGGTATTTAATTTCCTATAATCAATACATATACGCCAACGAGTAACTTGTCTTATAGGAATAAGATAGTTATTTTCATTGGCAGATGATGGTCACTCCTCCCTTCTTAGGAACACGAGTGAATTGGGCTTACCTAAGCAACATCGGAAATAGGATATATAATGCCAATATCTAACCATTTTAAAATTTCTTTCTTAACTACTTTTTCATTATACGGTTTAATCTCCTTTGGGGATTTGCTTTAGGTTTATGTTCGTCATCTAAAATAATTCTATGCATACGGATTGAAGGACTAATTCCTTTAATATCTGCTAAAGTCCAACCAAAAGTTTTCTTATATTTTTTTAAAGTTTCTAAAAGTTTTTGTTCTTGAGATTCGTTTAATGCGGATGAAATAATAATCTGGTAAAGTTGAAGAATTACCTAAATAAGCATATTTCAAATGATCGAGTAATATTTTTAGCTCGAAGTTCGGGAGGTTTAATAATTGATGGAACTATATTCTTGTCGGTGTTTTCGGTATTATCCAAAAATTCAAATCATTCTTGAATATAATCTAGTTCTTCATTATTATCTTCAATTAATTCGGTGTTTTCTTTTTCTAATTTATCTTCGTAATATTCCTTAAAATGTTCTTGTTGTAAATGTTCAAGTATTTCCATCCGAAAACATTCATCATCTTTTTCTAGCGCGAGGATATTTCATTGATTTTGCGATATTAAATGTAACTTTTTGGTCATTTACTCTCATAGTTAATTCTCCTTTACGAACATCAATCATAGCTTTTCCGATAGCTAAAAATGGTCTTCCTAAAATGATAGGAATTTCTTTATCTTCCTCCATATCTAAAACAATAAAATCTCTTGGGAAGATAAATTTATCCACTTTTACTAACATATCTTCAATAACTCCCTTAGGATGAGTAACCGAACGATCGGCTAATTGAAGGGTTGCGAAGTAGGTGTAATTTTTTCTAATCCTAATCTCTTAAAAATCGATAGAGGCATTAGATTGATGCTTGCTCTAAGTCACACAAAGCTTTTCCATAAAATTTTTCTCCTATAGCGCGAGGTATAGTGAAACTACCGGGATCTTTCAATTTTTCGGGAAGCTTCTTCGAATAATAGACTCGCACTCTTCACTAAGTGCGACTCGTTTCATTATCGAGTGAATTTTCTTTTCTTATTTAGAATATCTTTCATAAATTTTACATAATTTGGCATCGATCTAAAGCTTCGACAAAAGGTATATTGATTGTTAATTTCTTTAATATTTCGAGGAATTTAGCAAATTGTTTATCTTTTTTATGTTGAGCTAGTCGTTGAGGAAATGGTGGTGGAGGTTTTCAACGAAATTTTCATAGGTATTAAAGGATGTTCTAAGTTTGAATCTTGTTGAAGTGTTTCCTTTTCGATTTCCACTTCCTCTTTTTGGCTTTCAAGTTCTTTTTGAATTTGAGGTTCTAATTCTTTTCCACTCCTTAGTTGTATTGCTTTAATTTGTTCTTTTCATTGATCTTTAGGATTTATTTCCACATTACTAGGAAAAGTTCCAGGTATTCTATTATTTAGCGCGATAGTAAATATGTCGAGTTGAGTTTCGATATTTTTAATAGATGTTCCTTGAATTTGTAATTGATTTCCTTGAATTTGTAGTTGATTTCCTTGATTTTGTAGTTGATGACCCATATTGAATATTAATTCATCCATAGATAATTTCTTATCTTTGAATTGAGGGTTATTGTTATTAAATCCGAGGTGGGTAATTAGGTTTATAGTTTGGATTTGCTTGATTAGGTTGATTCATCCATTGTTGATTAGATGTGTTATTCCAATTAAAATTTGGATGAGTTTTCCAACCGAGATTATAATAGTTTGAATAAGGGTTATTAGTTCAATTATTAATAGCATTTAAAGTTTCATAATTAGATTGAGATTCTATGATTTGTCCGAGATGAGTTTTCTTTTAAAGTAGGAGAGTAGTTCATTCCAAAATGATCTAATTTCTTAGATATAGCGGCAATTTGAGAAGCTAACATAGATATTGCATCGTTTTCATGAAAGTCGGCTATCTTTTTCGGATTTACTCTATCAGCAGGCCATTGGAAATTATTTGTTGTCATTTCTTCGATTAGTGCATAGGCTTCATCAAATGGTTTAGACATTAATGAACCTCCGACGAGCGACATCGATGATTGATCTTAAAGATCCTACTAATCCATTATAAAAGGTTTGAATAATCGACCGATACTGGTAGCGCATGATGTGGGCATTTCCTAAGAAGTTCCTTAAATCTCTCTCGAAGCTTCATATATTGATTCTTCATCTTATCGACAAAAGAAGTTATATCATTTCTAAACTTAGCAGTTTTAGATAGTGGAAAAATATTTGGATAGAAATTTTTGTGATAATTCTCCCGAGTTTTAATAGATCCAGAGTGCTAACGAATTCAACCACATTTTAGCCTTATCCCTTAATGAAAAAGGAAAAAGTCTAAGTCTTATAGCATCGTCGGATACTCCTTGATATTTAAAAGTAGCACAAAGTTCTAGAAAACTAGCAAGATGTAAGTTAGGATCTTCGATAGGTGAACCACTAAATTGATTGTTTTGTACCATTTGGATAATTGCAGGTTTAATTTCGAATGAATTAGGAGCTACATCGGGGTTTTGAATAGTTAAATTAATTTCATACGATGTAGGGTTGGCATAATCTCTTAATGGTCTTTGTTGGTTCATATTTTGAATTTCGGGAATATTCGCCATTTGTGTTAAATTTATAATTTGTTTCTTTTGTTTTCTAATTCTTTTAATTGTACGCTCTAATTCAGAATCGTAAGGTATTAAATTTTCGTTTCCAAATTTGCGCATACAATTTTAGAATAGATATTAATTTATTTATTATGATTATTTTAAAATAGTCCGTTACTCCAGTAAATTTTTCTTACTTTCCCCGGCAACGGCGCCAAAAACTTGACCCACAAATTTATATTATGATATTTTTAATTTAATTGCAACGACGCCAAAAACTTGACCCCGCTATATTATATGTATAGAATTGTAATTGTTTATGTTGTGGATGCTACGCAAGTATACGTATCGTATCGAAGTAATACGGGGCTTTAGTGGAGTCTCGGTTATCAATCCCGCGGGAAATAGAAAATTAAATAACAACTAATTTTAAAATAATAATAATAATAATTTTAAAATAGTATACGAAAATTTGGAATTCTAAATTTAAGGGCAATAAAATAAACTAAGTATTTTAATTAGGTAACTTAACTAAGTAGAAAATTAATACGTATTGAAAGTGCTGGAAATTAAACTAATTGCTAAATAAGTCTTAACTATTCAGAAAAAGTATCTTTCCCCTTGTTTAGAAATTTAAGTGATTGATGAATTTAAATAGATAATTTTAAGGTATTGTGACAAATATGAGCATTCCTATTCTTTACCCTTTGGTCCAGTGTAAAGAATATTGACTAATCCTTTGTTCGATTACTGAATCTGTGGCTAGGTTGGAAGGATACCGACTGCCACTTCAGAGCTCCCACGTTCCCCTCGCACGAGGGCTAACATCTACACTTCAGCTCTCAAACAATGGACCAAATTGAATATTTTAGTCTGTCACACTAAAATGCTCAATTCTACGCCCAGTGATATTATTTCCCTATTTATTTGCACCTTCCTTCCAAGGCTTTTGAATTCCCCAAATATCCAATGTAATTTTTACTATAGTTGATATTCAACATATTTTAACAAATCAAATGGCCAGTTTGAAAGTAAATTAAGTTCTAAGTAAAAATTATCACAATTTATTAATATATATAAAAGCACTTCTGTTTTAAGTTCATCAAGTCACTTAATTTCATAACAGGGAGAAAGACTAATAGACTACTCAGAATGCATATGAACTAAACTAAGCATGGATTTCATTTAAAGTTAAAAACAATAAATACAAATACTTATCTCGATTTATCCTCAAGCAGACTCCTCGCAGTTCCTTTGACTCTCCCTTCCGATACATGCAAGACTCACTAAAAACTCACTAACTCACTAAAGACTCACTAATTACACTAATTAAGACTCTAAAGACTGCTCACACACATAAATAAAAGACTCTTAAGACACAAATTGACACACACTTAGAACACACCCTTATAACACACACTTAGAACACACCCTTATAACACACACTTATAAGCTGAATTTCGGCCTCTATATATAGAGGTGAGCAAAGGACCAAGAGGTGTGTAAGCATCCCTTCAAAAAGTGTCCAGGTTCAATGTATCTGCGCCATTTGAACTAGCTCGCCGTCGGCGACAAACTACCTCGCTGTCGGTGAGGCTTCTAGAAGGTCTTCGAACCGCGCTATCTCGCTGTCGGCGGGCTTAGGCTCGCTGTCAGTGAAACAGTTATAAATCCTTCAGAATTTTCTTCCTCGTACCCTCGCCGTCGGCGGGCTCAATCTCGCCGTCGGCGACTCAGCACAAATTGCATTCTTTTCTTCCTTTTTGCTCCAAATCCGCTCCTTTTTATGATTTTGCTTTTATCACCTAAATTCTCCATTCCTGCAACAAAATAATGAAAATACCTTTCTTTAAAGTGCAATTTCATCAAAAATAGGTATGAATTTCTTAATAAATTTTTCAGTGATCACTTAACATGTGTTTTAAGTGCAGCTTGGGATGACGGGAAGACCCTCCAGGTACGCCTTTATTTTATTGCAATTTACTTTATTGCAATTTACTTACGTGCAATGCACTTTACTTTTCTTGCATGATAAACAATTGTTGCATGAAAACTAAAACCTTTAGGATAGTTCCTGAACTGAAACCAAAAATAAATTAAAAAGTCATTACAAGATAAAAATTACCGCCACAACATTTCAAAATATAAAACAACTAAAAATTTAATCACAAACAGAACAACAAAACTACAATTGCAACTAAATTAAAACGTCTCGTTGAATGATCGGGAATACCTCGGATGTTGTAACCCACGTGTTGCTAACGGGATTTCCCACGGTCTAAATGAAAGTGTTGAACTCATTCGGTTGAGTTTAGCAAATTCATACGGACTAAGTGAATTCGATGAAAATAACGGTGTCGGGATGACGGAACCGTGGGATCTTAATCGGTTCTGTTTAAACAACTTTAAGATTTGTTTTAATTAAAATATTAAAAACACTTGGATTTTAAGATTTTCTCTAAACCAAAACACTTCTCTCATCTCCTGGTTTATGACTTCTAAAACTAAACCTCTACAACAACAAGGAGCTCGGAGCATGGTGGGCAGCTCGGCTATCGTCATCAACAAAACTTTCTTAGAATTAAATAACCATGCCATAGGACTTCGGGGTGGTTTGCCTAGTGCAACATAAATCCTCAACTTTTTGTTAGGCATTTGCATGATCATATCATGTAAATTAAGCCCTAACCAGTCTTAGGACTCCGAGGTAGTCGTTCGGTACGACATAAACCCTCACATCTTCGAAGTTCGTTTGTATGATTATGTCATACGAATATAAGTCCTAAATAATTAAAATTGACAAGATCAAAATACTAAATAGTTCTTCCTAAATTGAAGCCAAACAATAGGATAGTTTGGGAAGTTGCCAAGATTCTTCTTGGATCCTCAGCTTCTTCTACTTCTCTTCCTTTGGACTCTTAAAATAAACTGTTCCGAATTTGAGTTAATCCCTATTGAAACTTCCAAAGATCCAATCCTTTGAAAACCTTAAACTTTGTAATTATTGAGAGCAAAACCACAGATCATTATCGAGAGTTTTCTTAAGTTATTCCCGTCACTTAGGATGTAATTAACTATAGGAGCTTGCCCCTATAGGGAACTTTAAGAACCCAGGTAATATAAACCCTGCTTAATTCATTTATATTAAGCGGGGAACTTGTCGGCTTATAAAATTGGTTCGCAAACCAAACGGATGTCACAAATCTTCTAGTTTATTTAATCGAGCCCCATCATCGAGCGAGTGTGTCTATTCTCCGGGATAGATATACGGTTTGTGGTGCGGTGCTCGTTTATATAAACTATTCGGGATGTGAGATCTGTTTGATTTCATATCTTAAAATTTTCAAATTTAAAATTATTTTCAAAATCAAATACAACTTTCTAAATTATATATATATATTTAAATTAAATTTAAAATTTAAATTTCACCGACTATTTCTGTAGGCGACCCCTTTTAAAAAATACAACACTCAACCTAAAAATATGTCGACACATTGTTTGTATGATATTTTTGGGAGATTTTTGAGAAAAAGTGAGGTTTCCTATGGTAAAATTTGTTCTTACATGTTTGGATTAATGCTTGGAGTTCGTACATTGTGGATTTTGGGATTTAATGGTAAATTTTTGCAATTTTTATAATTTCACATAACTTCTAGAATGAGTAAGGGGAAGTGAAAATTTGATTGGGACGATGAAAGATTTGTTAATGTTAAGGTTCAGTTTCACATCAACTCTCAGTTCCAAAACAAGAAGTGTATTCAGGATCGAGCGTTTGAGAATCCTGGTGGATCTGTGGAACAGTTGATTTCTGAGCAGAATTGGGAGCATTTCTGTTACTTTTTTGCAATGCTGTTTTGGGAGTAGTCCGAGAATTTATGCTAACGTGCTCTAGTCTGAGACTGAATATGTGCTAGTCCAATGGAAACTGGTTGAGTTCACCCCACAACGTATCAACGCATTTTATCAAATTCGAGAACCTTTTGTTTGTGAATGTGAGAATTTTGATAGTAGTGAAGAGAATTTGATGAGTGTAATCACGTATCTGACCGATGGAAGAGGGTAGTGGAAGATGAATCAGAAACAAATGATTAACTTCCCTGCTCCTACTTTAAATGTTGCTTCTAAAGCGTGGCATTATTTCATTTATGCGAGACTGTTACCTTCTTATCATCACAGCGAAGTTACTAGGGATCGAGCTATTTTGAATTATTGCATCCAGAATTTGAAGAAGATCAATATTGGAGCTATTGTTTTCAGGAGCATTCACTCTATTGCCAAACGAGAAACCACTGGTGGATTAGGACATCATGCCCTAATTCATGCCCTTTGTGTTCAATCTGGAGTTGAGTATAGTACTTCTGAGGAAGTGGCGATACCTTTGAATCCAATTACGAAGACCATTATTCATACTTTTGAGGCTCATGTGGGTGCAAAAGAGGAGACTAGGAGTACTGATATTCCTACCACAAGCTGTGATGTTCCATCTACTTCTGAGCCCCCGACACTATCTGATGTCATGAAGCAGTTGAGATTGCAAAGTGATAGTATTGATAGGATGCATAGTAGGATGTATGTATTCGAGGCCAGGAATGATTTGAATGAAAACTATTTGCAGAGAAGAGTTGAGTTCGATATTGCTTATTATGATGCTCAGGCCAGATTTATGAGAGGAGATACTAGGGTGACATTTCCTACTTGCCCAAGTTATACACTGTACAGGCCTAACTGATGAACCTGCTGCTGATCCTGGTGATGAAGACTGGTAGATAGTTTTTTTATTTTATTTCTGTTGTTCTTAGTCTGTTGTGATGTATTGATGTGATGTAGTAGATATTTACTTTTCATGTGATGTGTAACCCTGTGTTGTACTGTGTGATGTAGTGTTATTTACTTTTCATGTTGAACTGTTAGTTGTACTGTTAGTAGTGTGATAGTTTGCGTCATGTTGAAGTGTTCTGTTAGATGTTCGGATGTTTAATGTTAATTTCTCTTTACCCATGCAAATATTTTAAATTGTTATATCACTGCTACTAATTGTTTCATGCTTGCTAGCTATAAAATTTTGATTAACACCAGATAGATTATGAAGATTTTAGAATCTCAGCACAGAAAGGTTAGTTTTCTTTTTCTCTCAACTATTTCAAATTTATTGAAAAATTTAAGTTTGGGGGAGGGTAGAGAAATGCTAAACTTTTTTTTGTTCTCAATTATTATATTTTTAAAAATTATTAGCTTAACTTTTGGCAGTTGGACCTCATTGTAAGATAACTAAAACTTTTCATTTCAGTTGAATATTATGGAAGGATAAGATGAAAATTTTTGGTAATAAATGTTGATTTTATAGAAATAAGATAATTGGTGTGAAAAGATTTGATTATAGTTAACTGTTTAAAGTAAAGAAAACTGTATTTTTGAAATGTTAAGGGACTTAAAGTATTGTGTATTAAGAAGAGATTGTGACTTTATGAAAAATAATAAAGCTTGTGCCTAACTATAAAGTACGGTGGTGTTTCAAGTTTGAACTTTAGAAAGAGGAGAGTGAAGTTCAAAATCATTAAAGGCTATCCAGATATAGTAATCCTCAATAAAAGAAAAGAAAAGAAAAGAAGGATTGAAAAAAACTATCCCAAAAGAGAAAAAGAAAGAAAAATGTTTATGAGGATAAGCTTGAGGAGATGCCTAATAAAAAATTGGCTTCACTTGAATCACCCTAAAGGTAAAACTTGATTTCATTTCTGAATTTATATTTAAAGTGCTAGCCTACATTTTAGTAAAGTTTACATGAACTCCTTTTTCACATATTCTTTTAAGGCACTCTTAATGTGACAAATTATGATTTATCTTGAAATAAATAGAAGACTAGAACTCTTAGACTTGATTACTGAATATTCTTATACCTGTAATGTTGACCTGAGTTACTAAACTTTTTCTGAAAATCTAACCAATATATTCTTTTGAATGAAAATTTTAGTGTCTTCAGTTGAAAAGTACATTGCCTAGAGTTATATTTTATGTAGTAAAAGGATTACTTGAGGACAAGTGATTGTTTAAGTTTGGGAGATTTTGATGCACCAAAAATATATACTCTTTTAGCTATATGTTTTTACCTATTTTTGGTGATATTCCACTTTAAAGGAAGATATTTTTCATGATTTGTTCCAGGTATGATGATTATAGGTGATTGGAGAGAAAAGATGTAAAAAGGAACAAATTTTGAGTAAAATGGAGCAATTTGGAGGAAAACGGCTTCTGGCGCCCTCTTCTAGAGACTTCAGCAATTCTTGGTAGGATGCGCCGCCGGCGCCTATGTCGGTTCATTTCAAATTGAAGTGTTTTGGCGGATTTTTGAAGGGGTGTGACCCAAATGCTATATATATGCGTACTAAAATTCAATCCCCGGCAACGACGCCAAAAACTTGACCCGCAATCCGCTGACGACAAATATAATAATTAATGCTTTCAATTATATGTAATAGATAATAATAGCAACTAGTGTATACAAATATAATTTTTATCGATAAAATTTTACACACTAGGGGTACTACGCAAGTATATGTATCTTTCAAGTAATATAGTGCTTTGAAACAAAGACCCCAATATTGATCCCACGAGAAGTGAGCTATGGATTTTAAATATTTTAATTTTATTTTTATGTATTTCTTTTATAGTTTATAAATTTTATATTTTTAATTTACTAGATGCAATAATAAAGCAGTAATGAAAGATGCAATAATAAAGCAGTAATGAAATGATTGATGTAAATAGCAATAAGAACACAACTTTCTTCCTTTCAATTAATCCAAGATTTTCTAAGATAATGATAATATTCGTGGAGAATATAAATTTATGGTATTGTGCCAAATAGAAGCATTCATATTCTTTACCCTTTGATCCAGGTGTAATGAACATTGGCTAGCCTATAGATCAGGTCTGGATGTATTGTTAGTAGAATGGGTTAATCTAGGCTCACACTACTAGATGTACAAGGGTGGCTATGGTCGGCCCTACTAGTGACCCATTCCTTCTCTATAAACTATATCACAAGAATTTAGTCTGTCACTCTAAAAACTTATTAATTCTATGCCCATTATGCAATATCTTTCTATTTATTTGCACTTCACTTTTAATAACCCACACAAGGCCTTCGACTACCCAAGGATTCATGTGATATCTACTAGTTAAGAATTCATCTCCTTCTAGGTATCAAAATTCTTCAACAGATTTTAACAGTACAAGTGATCAATTTGTAAAGTAAATGAAGATCCAAGTATTAATATCATCACAATGTTTTAAAATATAAATAGTTTTTAATTCTCCATAGAATTTTATATTATCTTATTTATCTTTTCATAATTGAAAGGATAAAGTAAATTAACTACTCAGAACACGTTGAATTTAAACAACAAAACATGATAATAAAACTTTGAATAAAATTACAAATACTTATCTCAAGTGTTTCTCTTACTGAACCTCTGAATTCTTTTGACTCCAATGCAAAGAAACTTCAAAAGCACCAACTCATTAAACTCTCAATACAAACTCTAAATAAACTCACAAATTAATAAAAGTGGCCCTAAAATATTTATCTAATTTCTCTCTCTAAAGGGTCGTATGGAGCTTGGGGCTAAGTTGGGCGTTTTTCTCTGAAGGAGTACCCTCCTATTTATAGGTTTCAAGGGTTGCCTTAAGGCACCTCTTCAAAATGTGTCCACATTCAATGAATCTTCTAGAAGGTGTGTCTGGCGCCTAGGCGCCGGAATCTGGTGCCTAGGCACCGGACTCTGCGTCCAGTTCTTCGTACCTCTTCACTTTAGATCGCACCTCTTCGCGATTAAAATCATTTCCAAGCATCCAAATACATTGTATAACATGTCCTATAAACCAGGAACAACTGCCAGTCTTCTAGAAGGTCCAATAACCGCTAACAACGTCAAAATAACCGTCTAAAAGCTGTCAAAAATCTTGACAGATCTTGTATCGACCTGTCGCTTAGGCACCGGATTCTGGCGCCTAGGCGCCGGACCAATGATTTTGACAATTTTGCATTTTGGCTCCATTTTTGCTCCTTTTTGCTCCTTTTTCACTTTTTTTTCTTCTTGAACATTTTTCCATCACCTATATCCAAAAACACAAAAATACCTTTCATTAAAGCATAATATCCTTAAAATTTTGATAAAAGCCAAGGCATAAAAATGGGTATTTTTTTCATGGATCAAAATCCCCCAAACTTAAATGTTACTTGTCCTCAAGTAACCTTTTTTACTATATAAAATTTATAACATTTGGAATGAAAGATAGATATTTAATACTCCTTGTAATTTTTGATCTTATAAAGGCTTTGGTAAATAATTAACCAAATTTCACTAACTAAGTTTAATTTTAAAAATTTAAAGAATATTTAACTACCAAATCATAAGACTTCAAAAATTTTTTATTCATTTCGAAAATAATAGAAGTTTATTATATTAAGATCACATAGATTATTTACAAGAAAAAGATTTTCATGAAAAATCTTTCATTAAATAAAGATTCATGCATGACAATTAAGTAAAAGTATGTAACTAGTTTTCTTCATATAAGATAATTTAAGTAAAGCCAATATTTGATTAGGCATATCCTCAAGCTTCTCCTTTTTATCTCTATTTTTTTTTTCACAGTGAGGATTACTGTATCTGGATAGCCTGTTAATGATTTTGAACTTCACTATCCTTAACTTATATTTTTAAACATTTACATTTTCACTTAATTATTATAACATGAATAGAATTTTAAAAAGAATTTCAATCTTTTCTTTTTCACGTTATAATTTTTGATTTCTTAATACTTCTAAAATTCAATTATTTCTGTTATGAATAGAAAATTTTCTTAATCTTTTTCTTCTTTAAGTTAAATAATTCTATTCTTATAGTCAATCAAAGTTATTAAAATTTTGGTTAAGTCCACTAAATTATTTATAATTTCAAAAAAATTTAAGTGATCTTAAATAGATTCTTCATTCCCTATGTTATGTTAAGATTTTTTTTTAGAAAATATTAGTTTATTAAGGACAAATAAAATTTAAATTTGCATGTATTTTCTCTTCCCCTAAACTTAAGTTTTCATATATCATGAAAATAATAAAGTATGAGAGAAAGAAAAGTATAATTTAAAAAAGGAATTTTATAAGCATGTAAAAAAAATTCTAGAATGAAATATAATTTACTTTTACACATGCTTTTTATGAATATTACAGAAATAATGGAGCATGTAAAAGTAAGCAGGCTTAAAAATTTTATATAGCAGTAGTTGAATTAAATAATTATATTACTAATAGAAATAAAATAACATTACTAACTATTCTAAAATACTAAGCAGTAGGCTGAAACCAAAAATAAACACAAATTCATTCAAAATTCAATCTGCAACTAAATATCTAAAACAGTCTCAGCATCAAAAAAATAATACCAAGTCTCATAAACAAATCTAAACTAGTAAACATCAAACAACAATCAGTACTAGCAAACAAAAACTAAACTAAAAACAGACTCAACATATCTCAGAGGTAAATCAGGCCACTAATCACTGTATGTAGTCTCGTCATCGTCATCACCAAAAGAAAACTCCACCTCCTTAGGATTAACATATGGTAAAAATCTAGGACAGGTGGGAAAATGAATATCATGTTTACCCTTCAAGAATCTGACTAAAGACTCTAAATACTCAGCATCATATTCACTCTTCCTCTGGGTGTAATCAGATAGGTGATCAATATTCTTATCCATAGTATCAACTCTGCAGTGAGTTAGAAATAACTCATTCTGCTTCTCCAGAAATTGATCATGCATCGATTCCCAAAAACTAGACAGTGGCTCAGTAGTAGAAGTAGAAGGTCTGGAAGTGGAAGCTCTACTTGGAGTAGGTGCAGAAGTAGAAGGGACTATAGATCTCTTCCCACGAAGACAATCATAGATACTAACACTCTCCTGCCCAATTGGCTTGGTAGACTTCAGCTTCTCATCAGAAATATCAGCAGTGACTCCATTGTTCACACATAAAGAATAAATCAGAGATGGGAATCCTAGTCCTACAGAAGTATTAGATCTAGTAGTAGACTCCACAGAATCATAAATAATACTACTGACATCTATCGGCTTCCTCTCCTGAATGCAGTAGTTTAAGATATCACGATCTCTAGTCACTTTTCTCAGGTGGTTGGAAGGTATAAGTCTTGCAGAAATAAAGTAATGCCATGCCTTCGAAATACCATTTAACTTAGAAGATTTGAAATTTACCCGTTTATCGTTCTGGATCTTCCAAGCTCCAGTGTCGTCAGTCAAATAAGCAATAATCATCTCAAGATCTCCCTTAGATGGAGATAATCCAGAATAGTGGCACTAGATGGTAGGTGGCAGTCCATAAAAAACATTGATCCTTTCTGGAGTCTACTCCAGCACCCCTGACGAAGACTTCGTAGTCTTCCGCATCCAAAAAGTTAGCATAAAATTCGCGCACGACTGGAATAACAGCAACAGTGGTGAAATAACAGAATCGTTGCCAGTTGTGCGCAACGATCGTGTTCTCGATCATTTCACCAAGATTGTAAAAGCTTCGCTTGTAGATAAATTTCCTGGACGTCGTAAATTCGTGATATAGAAAATGCGCTGCCGCAGTCGCGAATTTGCTACTGTCAAAATTTTCTCGTTCCTTTTCTCGCTTAGATTTTAATGCCATCTAAACGTGAAAGAAAACATAAATAAATTAAGGAATCTTTTTAAGCTTAAGAAACTTAAAATGAGTTTAAAAATTCATGGAGAAACACTAAAAATCAAAATTTTTCTCAAAACTTCGGTTTTTAGTCAAAAATAGGAAAAACTATGGTGAAAATAAAAAATAAATGGATTAGAGTGTAGATATGACCTTGAGATGAAGAAATCAAGTTATTTTGGGCTCAAAATCTTGATGTTTTGACCTCAAAATGGATTTTGGAGGTGGGTTTTCACGAAAAAGAGGAAGAAGATGAAGCTTAGGCATAAAAATGGATAATGGGGGTTTAAATGGAGTTATTCGGGTAAGCAGGCCGAACTGGCACCTAGGCGCTGAATTCTGGCGCCTAGGCGCCAGACTCGCCTTTCCAAAAAAATCTCTTAAAAAATTTATTTTCCACCAAAATTCATAAATAAAAGTTCTAATCGCTCATATAAGAGTATTTCTTCAGTTTCCATCTTCCAAAATATTTTCCAAAAATTTTAAAAATTGAAAATTAAATCCACCAATTAAACACAAGTTTAAATCAAACTCTTCTAATTCCATTCATGATTTTCAATTTCGGGCTCAATATAATTCAGATAAGTATCATAACATGATTAAAGTTCTAACAACAATCAAACAACACAAATTTGAAAGCAAATACAACACACATTGAACATGAAAGCAAACACACAAACAAACACAATCGATTCACTAAATCGATACAACGACACACTAGATAAATCACAATCTCACCACATCACTATCTAATTCCCATTATCTTCACAATGAAGATTGCTTGGCCTACTGGGGAAGAATACTAACGCTCTCGGAAAATCCGTAGTCATTTTCTCGTCGATGTAATTGTTCTTCGCATACATTTCCACTTGAGCATCTTGATAAGCCGCTAGATGATCAAATTTGAAGTTTCGCCTGCCATTCCAAATGTTCAATTTGATGGTACATCTCATGGAGGCGATCTCCAATGCTTTTAAACTCTGCTTCAAACTTATCCAAAAGACTATAAATTTTCTCCAAACTTACAGCGATGAAACCATTGAAGTAAGGTTGAGGATCCTTTGAAACCTTGTCTCTAGCCTCTTCTCCAAGATTTCTCCTCTCCATTTCTTCAAAAATCCTCTGTAATCTCTCAAGAATGGAGTATATGGGTCAAAATAATGATTGTATAAGGTTTGGCAACAAAAATAGGGTCATTTATAAGAGAAAATCGTGTGAAAAACTAAAAATTTTCGGTTTTGACACGATCCAGTGACTGTGGCGCTTAGGCGCCAAATCCGGCGCCTCGGCGCCGGACCCATCGACACATAGTTTTACTCTGGCGCTTAGGCACCAAATATGGCGCCTAGGCACCAGAACCATGTTCGACTCCGTTTCGCTAACATCAAATTTCAAAGTTTCGTTCTCCAAAATAGGTAGTTTAGATCTGTAAGATCAATATAGACTCAGTAACAAAAATTATAAGCAATCCTAATGAAGGTTAACTTAATCTCCTTTTTAATCATATATGAAATAGAGTGATACAATGTCTAAGCTTTATATAATTCAAGATAATTTTCAGCTTAAGTCATTAAAGACTTGTTAGCATTCAAATTTTATAAAATAATATAAAATTAGACAAGACCGAGGCATAACCTTACATTAAAAATGTAAAAACACACAAAACAACAAATAACTATGGGTTTCCTCCCACAAAGCGCTTGGTTTAATGTCGTCAGCCTGACCTAATTAAGTCTTTTAATCAGGTAGACTCAACTCATAAGCCTCTTTATAAATCTTTTTAAAATTCCCAAACAAGGCTTCAGTCTTAATCCATTAACTTTAAAAATTTTTCCCGTTTTGGGATCTTTAACATCCACAGCTCCATAAAGGTATACTTTTTTAATTATATATGGTCCTATCCATTTCGATCTTAATTTTCAAGGAAAAAGTCTTAAAAAAGTATTAAATAATAATACTTCTTATACAGGCTCAAATATTTTTCCTGAAATCTTTTTATCATGTAATATTTTCGTTTTCTCTTTATAAATCCTTGCATTTTCATATGATTCATTTCTTATTTCATCCATCTCATTTAATTGCAATAATCGTTTTTCTCCTGCAGTATTTAAATCAAAATTAAACTCCTTTATCACCTAATAAGCTTTATGTTCAAGTTGAATAGGTAAGTGACAATGTTTACCATAAACTAACCTGTAAGGTGACATTCTGATTGGTGTCTTATAAGCTGTTCTATAAGCCTATAATGCAGAATCAAGTCTATCAACCCAATCAGTTCTTTTAGGATTAACAGTCTTCTCTAAAATTCTTTTAATTTCTCTGTTTAATACTTCGACCATTCCACTTGTTTGTGGGTGCTTATGCGATTGCAATTACGTGTTTGATTCCAAATTTTTCCAATAATAATTGAATTCTTATATTTTTAAAATGACTTCCTCCATCTGTGATAATTACCTTAGGCATTCCAAATCTTTAAAAAATCATCTTCTTTAAAAATTTTGAAACACTTTTGGAATCACAGCTAGGTAAAGCTACAGCTTCAATCTATTTTGAAACGTAATCAACTGTTAATAAAATATAAATCTTTCCAGATGATGGTACAAATGGTCCCATAAAGTCTAATCCTCATATATCGAAAATTTCAACTTCCAATATATAGTTTAAAGGGATTTCATCTTTCTTGGATATATTTCCCATCTA
Source organism: Papilionanthe hookeriana x Papilionanthe teres (assembly GCA_022702705.1). Taxonomy (NCBI): domain Eukaryota; kingdom Viridiplantae; phylum Streptophyta; class Magnoliopsida; order Asparagales; family Orchidaceae; genus Papilionanthe; species Papilionanthe hookeriana x Papilionanthe teres. The sequence continues at coordinate 10,893,633 of CM040427.1, forward strand.
TTGACATCGATCACATGTTTTCACATAATGTCTCACATCTTTAAATAAGGTAGGCCAATAAAATCCTGAATTTAAAATTTTAAATGCAGTTTTATCTATTCCAAAGTGTCCTCCAAATTCGGAATCATGACATTTTTGAATAATAGCATAAGTTTCTTCAAAAGGTACGCATCTACGAATTACAGAATCTCTTCCCAATTTAAATAAATGAGGATCTTCCCAAATATAAGATTTAGCATCATATTTAAATTTATTAATAAATTTGTCATCCAATCCATAAGGTAAAATATTTCTAACTAAATAGTTAACTATATCTTAATACCAAGGTGTTAGGCATTCTTGAATAACATACAAATGTTCATCAGGAAATTTCTCATTTATATTTTTCTCGATAGTGTTTTTCAATCATAAAATGAAAAATATTCATTCGATAACATTTTTCTTTGTCAGGGTACTTCATCGATTTAAGAACATAGAATTTAATCTCTTGATCATTAACTCTCATAGTTAATTCTCCTTTTTGCACATCAATCATAGCTCGTCCGGTAGCTAGAAAAGGTCTCCCTAAAATAATTGGTATTTCTTTATCTTCTTCCATATCAAGCACAATGAAATCCACGGGAAGATAAATTTATCTACTTTAACAAGTACATCCTCTATAACTCCTTTAGGGTAAGTGATAGATCTATCAGCTAACTGAAAGGTTACAGTGGTGGGAGTATTATCTCCTAAATTCAACCTTCGATAAATAGAAAATGGCATGAGTTTAATACGTGCTCCTAAATCACACAAAGCTTTTCCACAAAATTTTTCTCAAATAGCACAACGTATTGTAAAAATTCCAGGATCTTTAAGTTTCTGAGGTAATTTCTTTCGAATTATTGCACTACATTCTTCACTTAATGCAACAGTTTCAAAAGCTTCAAATTTTCATTTCTTACTTAATATATCCTTCATAAATTTTGCATAAGTTGGCATCTGTTCAAAAGCTTCAAAGAAGGGTATATTTATAGTAAGTTTCTTAAAAATTTCAAAGAACTTAGAAAATTGATGATCAAGCTTCTGCTGTTTTAATCTTTGAGGAAAAGGTGGTGGTGGTTTTTCAACTTCCACATTAATAGAAATATTAGTTTGATCTTGATTAGTAGAAGGAGTTTCTTTAAGTTTTTCAATCTCTTCAATCTCAATCTCTTTTTCAATTTCATTCTGCATTCTTTCTTTTAATTCCTTTCCACTTCTAAGTTGTACAGCTTTAACATGTTCATGTTCTTTTCCAGTTTCTTTTGGATTAATTTCAACATTACTAGGAAGTGTTCCTCGACGTCTGTAATTAATTAAATTAGTGATTTGTCCCATTTAATTCTCAATATTACGAATAACAGTATTTTGATTTTGTAATTGATTACTCATTTGTAAAATTAATTCTTCTATTGATAACTTTTTCTGTTGATTATTAAATCAAGGTGGTTTATAATTTGAATTTACTTGATTATTCCAATTTCTAGTTGGATGGGATTGATTATTACCCCATTGTTGTTGTTGATTATTCCAGTTAAAATTTGGGTGATTTTTCCATCCAGGATTATAATAGTTTGAATATGGATTATTTTTACTAGCAATAGCTTGTAAAGTTTCAGAAGTTTAAGAATCTTTAATATTAGATGAGTTATTATGTGATATGTTGATGGAAAAATTATCTAATTTCTTAGATATTGCAGCTACTTGTGAAGCTAAGATAGAAAAGGCTTCGTTATCTTGAACACGTGACATTCTTTTAGGATTAATCATTTCAGAAGGCCATTGAAAATTATTATTAGCCATTTCTTTAATTAAAGTATAAGCTTCTTCAAATGATTTAGACATTAAAGAACCTTCAGCAGCAGCATCAATAATTAATTTTAATGATCCAATTAAACCATTATAAAATGTTTGAATAATTAACCAACCAGGTAAAGCATGATGAGGACATTTTCTTAATAGTTCTTTAAATCTTTCCCAAGTTTCATAAATTGTCTCCCCGTCAAATTGACTAAATGAAGTAATATCATTTCTTGATTTAGCAGTTTTAGAAGGAAAAAAATATTTAGAAAGGAATTTTTGTGCCATTTCAGCCCATGTTTTTATAGAACCTGTTGCTAATGAGTTCAACCACATCTTTGCTTTATCTCTTAAAGAAAAATGAAAGAGTCTAAGTCTAATAGCATCATCAGAAACATTGTTATATTTAAAGGTAGCACAAAGTTCTACAAAACTAGCAAGGTGTAAATTTGGATCCTCATTTGGTGTTCCTCCAAATTGATTATTTTGAACCATTTGAATGATAAATGGTTTAAGCTCAAAAGAATTAGCATCTACAGTAGGTATTTGAATACTACTATGAAGTTCATCAACTATAGGGTTAGCATAATCACTTAAGGGTTTGTAAACATTTTGTTCATTATTTTCAATTGGAATTTGTAAATTGTTATGTAAATTAGCCATCTCTTGAATTTTTTTAGTTTGTTTTCCTTTTTTAATTCTTTTAATAGTTCTTTCGAATTCAGAATCTAAAGGTAATTATCATTCAGATCCAGCACTACGCATAAAAAGTAAATTAACAAGAAATAAAATCTCTACTTATTGAAATTTTTTTTTCTTATTTTATATATTTTTTTATTATATATTTTTTTGTATTTTATATTTTTGACAATAAAAGAAAATGAATAAAATAAAATAAAAATATTTAAAATCTAAAAATTTGACTCCGCTCCTCCCTGGCAATGGCGCCAAAAACTTGACCCAAATTCTATATATATGCGTACTAAAATTCAATCCCCGGCAACGGCGCCAAAAACTAGTGTATACAAATATAATAATTAATGATTTCAAATATATGTAATAGATAATAATAGCAACTAGTGTATACAAATATAATTTTTAACGATAAAATTTTACACACTAGGGGTACTACGCAAGTATACGTATCGTATCAAGTAATATAAGGCTTTGAAACAAAGACGCCAGTATTGATCCCACGAGGAGTGAGTTATGGATTTTAAATATTTTAATTTTATTTTTATGTATTTCTTTTATAGTTTATAAGTTTGATATTTTTAGTTTACTAGATGCAATAATAAAGCAGTAATGAAAGATGCAATATTAAAGTAGTAATGAAATGATTGATGTCAATAGCAATAAGAACACAAATATCTTCCTTTCAATTAATCCAAGATTTTCTAAGATAATGATAATATTCGTGGAGAAAAAAAATTTATGGTATTGTGCCAAATAGAAGCATTCATATTCTTTACCCTTTGATCCATGTGTAATGAACATTGGCTAGCCTATAGATCAGGTCCGGATGTATTGTGAGTAGAATGGGTTAATCTAGGCTCACACTACTAGATGTCCAAGGGTGGCTATGGTCGGCCCTACTAGTGACCTTTTCCTTCTCTATAAACCAAATCACAAGAATTTAGTCTGTCACTCTAAAAACTTATTAATTCTACACCCATTATGTAATATCTTCCTATTTATTTCCACTTCAGCTTGAATAACCGCAAAAGGACTTTGACTACCCAAGGATTCATGTGATATCTACAAGTTAAGAATTCATCTTCTTCTAGGTATCAAAATTCTTCAACAGATTTTAACAGTACAAGTGATCAATTTGTAAAGTAAATGAAGATCCGGTATTAATATCATCACAATGTTTTAAAATATAAATAGTTTTTAATTCTCCATCGAATTTTATATTATCTTATTTATCTTTTCATAATTGAAAGGAGAAAGTAAACTAACTACTGAGAACACATTGAATTTAAACAACAAAACATGATAATAAAACTTTGAATAAAATTACAAATACTTATCTCAAGTGTTTCGCCTACTGAACCTCTGAATTCGTCTGACTCCAAAGAAAATAAACTTCAAAAGAACCAACTCTTTAAACTCTCAATACAAACTCTAAATAAATTCACTAATTAATAAAAGTGGCCCTAAAATATTTATCTAATTTCTCTCTCTAAAGAAACGTAAGGGGCTTGGGGCTAAGTTGGGCATTTTTCTCTGAAGGAGTACCCTCCTATTTATAGGCTTCAAGGGTTTCCTTGAGGCACCTCTTCAAAATGTGTCCACATTCAATGAATCTTCTAGAAGGTGTGTCTGGTGCCTAGGCGTCGGAATCTGGCGCCTAGGCGCCAGACTCTGCGTCCAGTTCTTCGCACCTCTTCACTTTGGACTGCACCTCTTCGCGATTAAAACTGTTTCCAAGCATTCAAATACATTTTATCACATGTCCTATAAACCAGAAACAACTGCCAGTCTTCTAGAAGATCCAATAACCGCTAACACCATCAAAATAACTGTCCAAAAGTCGTCAAAAATCTTGACAGATCCCCTATCGACCTGGCGCTTAGGCGCTGGATTCTGGCGCCAGACCAATAATTTTGACAATTTTGCATTTTGGCACCCTTTTTGCTCCTTTTTCACTTTTTTTTTCTGCTTGAACATTTTTCCATCACCTATATCCAAAAACACAAAAATACCTTTCATTAAAGCATAATATCCTTAAAAATTTGATAAAAATCAAGGCATAAAAATGGGTATTTTTTTCATGGATCAGGGTGCTTGAAGAAACTCTTGGGGAATTTGTTCCTAACATTAAATTAAGTGTTCAAGACGAAAAATAGGAGGAGGATTGCTGTAGAGAGTGTAAGGAAAGTGTGAGTGAGAGTTAGGGTTTGTGATTTTAAGAGAGATTCATCTTTAAGGAGGGGAGAAGAGGGAGTAAAGTGAGAGATTGCTTCTTCATCTTTGTTCCAAGGAGATAATCAAGTGTTGCAAGGAATAAAAAAGGAATCAAGGGAACTTTGAAGGAATTTGCTTGGGGATGAGAAGGAGATAAGTTGTATTTACTATTGTGGTTTGTATGACTCTTCTTTTATATATAAAATCCATGTTTTCTTATATCTTCTCCATGATTTGTGAGTAGTTTCCTTTGCCTTTCTTCTTGCATAAAGTAGTGATGATGTGGTGATGTGGAACTGATGTGCCCTTAAAGTGTTATAAAAGGTGTGATGTTTCTTTTATTTGGAACTTAATTTACTTTATAATCCGGCCAATTGAATTGTTAAAATATGTTGAGGGACATTAATTCCAAAAGAATTGAATGTTCTACAACAAGAATGAAGAACCCATTTAATGTCCGTGAATGAATTGTGTAGTTCATGGGTATTAAGTGCAAATAAATAGGGAAATGAGTTTTGATGGACTTCAAATTGGAGGTTTCATGGTGACAAAATGGGATCCCCAATTTGGTCCTAAGATTGGTAACTAAAGCCTATGGTTAGCCTTCGGATGAAGGGTGAGTTGGAGCTCCGTAGTGAGAGTCGGTATCCTCCCAGCCTAGCCTTAGATTTAGTGACTAAACTTAAGATATGGCAATGTTCTTTACATGCTTGGAAGAGGAGGTACTCTTTTAAGGCTAAAGAAGCAAATATGCTCCTATTTGGCACAATACAAAAATTTACCATTCTTCATCATCCACACATCATAATCTTTATGCAGGAAGGAAGATACTTTCCACATAGAAGTATCTTATAAATCACGTTAGTTAGTCTGTGTTAGTTAAAGAGTTTAGTAAGTAGAAATAATTGTAGTAGCTTTATTATTACCGTACTTTGTATTAACTAGTTGTAGTACACTTGAGCAATTGTTACAATTGGTATTGGATTTTAGTGCTATATTATCTGATTTGAAGAACGTTTTCCCTCCTTGTGGGATCGATAACCAGGACTCCATTAGAGCCCTGTATTACTTGATACGATACGTATACTTGAGTTCCATCTGTGACTTTACTAAATCATTATAAATATATAAATCTGAATTCATAAAGTCTTGCTTTTTTAAGAATATATAAAGTCGCCGTCATCATCACATCAAGGTAAAGCAACAACTTCTATTTATTTGGATACATAGTCTATTGTTATCAAAATGTATACATTTCCGAAAGATGGCATAAATGGTCCCATGAAATCTAATCCTCAAACAATAAATATTTTAACTTCTAACGTAAAATTGAGGGGCATATCATTTCTTCTATAAATATTGCCTACACATTGACATCGATCATAATTTTTAATATAAGGATTAACATCCTTAAATATGGTAGGCCAATAAAATTCTAATTGTAAGATTCTATATGCAGCTTTATCAACTCCAAAATGTTCCCCATAATCAGAATTATGAAATTTTTAGATAATTTCATAATTTTCTTCTAACGGCACATATCTTTGAATGATTAAATCATTTCCTTATTTATATAAAAATGGGTCATAAGAAAAATAAGTCTTAGCTTCATATACAAATTTCTTCCTCTCCTGGTATGTCAAACCATAGGGTAAAATATCACTAACAATAAAGTTTACATTGTCGGCATACCACAGAACACGCCGCTCATTAACAGTGAATAATTTTTCATCAGGAAAATTTTCATTAATTTCTTAAGAATCATAGAGAGATTTTTTCAGTTTCAAGCCAGGACATTGATCAGTAATTTGATTATCAACACCCTTCTTATCAACTATCTCAAAATAAAATTCTTGCAATGGAAGAATCCATCTTAGCGGTCCTAGTTTTACATCCTTCTTTTCCAATAAATATTTAATAGTAGAATGATCAGTATGCACAACACATTTTGTTCCAATCAAATATGATTTGAATTTATCAAAAACAAATACTATAGCTAATAACTATTTCTCAGTAGTGGTATAATTAATTTGAGCTTCATTAAGAGTTTTACTAGCATAGAAAATTAGTTTGAAAATCTTATCATATTTTTGACCTAAAACAGCTCCAATAGCATAATCACTAGCATAACACATTAATTCAAAAGGTTTTCCCCAGTTTGGTGAGACTATAACAGGTGCAGTGATTAATTTTTCTTCTAATGTTTCAAAACCTTTTTAGCCCTCATCATCAAAATAAAAAATTACATCTTTTTCTAGTAAACGACATATGGTTTTGAAATTTTTTAAAAGTCTTTAACATAACGCCTGTAGAATCCATCATGTCCTTAAAACATTTAATTAACATTAGTTGGGCAAGGTAAATTAGAGATCACTTGAATTTTTGCAGGATCTACGTCCATACCATTTTTTTATATACGGTGTCCTAAAACTATTCCTCCTGGTACCATAAATTGGCATTTTTCCCATTTAAGGACCAAATTAGTTTCTTCACAGCATTTTAGAACTTTACACAGATGTTCTAAAATCGATTCAAATGAAATTCCAAAGACTAAAAATTCATACATAAAAACTTCAGTTCCTCTTTAAATTAAATCACATAAAATTGCCATCATACATCTCTGAAATGTAGCAGGGGCATTACATAAACCGAAGGGCATTCTTCTAAAAGCAAATGCACTATAAGGACTGGTAAACAATTTTTTCTCTTGATCCTCAGGAGTAATCTGTATTTGGTGGACCAGTATATCCATCCAGAAAACAAAAATATTTATGCCCAACTAGTCTATCCAACATCTGAACTTTAAAGGGAAGTGAAAATGGTCTTTCCTTGTAGCAAAGTTTAATTTTCTATATTCAATACATATTCTCCGTCCTGTAACTTGCCTTGTTTGTATAATCTCATTCTTTTCATTAATCGTCACAATAACACCTTCTTTCTTAGGAACACAGTGAATAGGACTAACCCATGCACTATCTAAAATAAGGTAGATAATTCCAGCATCCAACCACTTTAAAATTTTATTTTTAACAACTTCTTCATGATAGGGCATAATTCATGATAGGGTTTAATCTCCTTTGAGGATCAGCCTGAGGTTTGCAGTTATCCTCTGTAAGGATTCTATGCATACAAAATGAAGAAATGATTCCTTTAATATCAGCTATTCTCCATCCAAAGGCTTTTTTATATTTCTTTAGAAATTCAAGCAAACTCTCTTCTCCTTTCTCAGTCAGTTGAGAGGAAATTATAACTGATAAAGTTTAGTAATCACCTAAAAATGCATACTTCAAATTGGGAAGCAACTTTAAATCATGTTTAGGAGGTTTTCAATTGATGGACCAAAATATTCATGTTTTTTAGTCATGTCCAACAATTTAAAATTTTCATGAACATAATTTAAATCTTCCTCATGAAAATCTTCAGATTGTTGTAATTCCTTTTCTTGCCCGTGTTTCAATTCTTCACTTTCAGAATTTTCTCCATAAGCTGATTTGAAATGACATTCACTCAAATATCTGATAGCATTCACCATATAGCATTCATCATCTTTACCTCTTGCAGGATATTTCATTGATTTTGAAATTTTGAATTTAACAGTTTGATCATTGACTCTCATTGTTAATTCCCCTTTTTGTATATCTATCATTGCTCTGCTTGTGGCTGGGAAATGTCTCCCTAAAATTATGGGTATCTCTTTATCTTCATCCATATCTAGTACAATGAAATCAACAAGAAAGATAAATTGATTCACTTTAACCAAAATATCCTCTATAACTCCTTTAGGATATGTGATCAAACGATTCGCTAATTGCAGAGTTACAGTAGTAATGGTTATTTCTCCTAATCCCAGTCATTTGAATATTAATAATGGCATAAGGTTAATGCTTGCATCCAAATCACATAAAGCTTTTCCATAAAATCTGTCTCCGATCGCACATTGAATTGTGAAACTACCAGGATCGTTAAGCTTTTCAGGAAGCTTTTTCTAAATTACACCACTGAACTCTTCACTAAGTGCAATAATTTCATTATTTTCAAACTTCCTTTTTCTGTTGAGAATATCATTCATAAATTTTAGTTAGCTTAGCATTTGATCTAATGCTTCAACAAATGAAATGTTAATTGTAAGCTTCTTTAATATCTCCAAGAGCTTTGAAAATTGCTTATCCAACTTTTGTTAATGAAATCTCTGACGAAATGGAGATGGTGGCTTTTCTAAATCTATCTTAGGTGGAGAAATATGTCTTTCCAAACCTTTCGGAGCGTCCTCTTTTGTTTTTCAATCTCTTCTTTCTCTACTTCAATTTTTTTTTGAACTCTACCTTCCAACTCTCTTCCACTTCTCAGTTGAATTGCATTTAGTTGATCTTTATTCTTATCTGTTGGATTTACTTCAGTATTACTAAGAAGCGTTCCTTGGGAGCTATTACTTAATCAATTAGTAATTTGTCCCAATTGATTCTCAATACTTCTGATTTTTGCTCCATGGCTTTGCAATTTATTTCCCATTTGTAACACCACTTCTTCTATACAACTTCTTCTCCTTAAATTGTGAAGTATTATTAAATCCTTGCGGATAGGTTGGTCTATAATTTTTATTCCCATGGTTGTTTCAGTTCCTCAATGGGTTTACTTGCTTATTCCCCCATTGTTGATTACTACCACACTAATTATTGTTATTCCAATTTAATTTTGGATGGTTTTTCCAACCTGAGTTATAATAATTGGAATATGGTTTATTAGGCTTACTTATAGCAATAAAACTTTTCAGTGAAGTTTAAGAATCAACCACTCAACCTAATGAATTTTCTTCAAACATGGAAATTGGCTGAGAAAAATTCAATCCAAATTGGTCTATCTTTCTTGAAATTTTAGTAACTTGATTTGCTAGCATTACAAAAGTATCATTATCATGAATATTGGCTACCTTTTTATGATTTAACCTTTCATAAGGCCATTGAAAATTGTTTGTAGCATTTCTTCAATTAAAGCATAAGCATCAACAAATTGTTTAGACATTAATGAACCACCAGGAGCAGCATTGATAATAAATGTAAGAGATTTAACTAATCCATTATAAAAGTCCGAATTATTAACCAATTTGGTATCGAATGATGTGAACATTTTCTTAAGAGATCATTAAATTGTTCTCATGCTTCATATATAGATTCACCTTCAAACTGATAAAAAGATATGATATCATTTCTAAACTTCACAGTCTTTGATGGTGGAAAATATTAAGCCAGGAATTTTTGTGCTAAATCACTTCGAGTTCTGATAGATCCAGGTACTAATGAATTTAACCATATCTTAGCCTTATCCCTCAGTGAAAAAGGAAAATATTTGAGTCTAATAACATCGTCATAAACACCATCATATTTAAAAGTAGCAAACAATTCTAGAAAATTGGCAAGATGTAAATTAGGATCTTCAGTTGGTACTCCCCCAAACTGATTATTAGATACCAATTGGATAATAGCAAGATTAATTTCAAATGAATTAGAAACAACAGCAGGGTATTGAATACTACCATGAAGTTCATCCACTGTAGGGTAAGCATAATCCCTTAATGGTCTGAATACTTCATGAATGTTAACTTTTTGATTTTTTTTATTCACCATTTCCTGAATATTTTTATCTTTTTCAAAATTATTATTTTTTATTTTTTCTGATAACTCTCTCTAATTCAGAATCGTAAGCCACAAGTCCTATCAGAACCTGAACTATGCATACACAACAATAAAATAAGATAAAGTAAAACACACTAACAAAAGCAAAGAAAAGTAAAAGTTTTAATATTTCTTAATCTTCTTTATATAAAATTTTAATTAATTTTCCCGGTAACGGCGCCAAAAACTTCATCCTCGAATATTTATGCTTAAGTTTTTCACTTTATATTTATTTTCAACGATAATATCTCTTTCTTTGCTACAGTGCCAAAAACTTGACTCTGAAGCAAATAAGAAATATATTTTAATTATTTTATAATATAGGATTATACGCAAGTATATGTATCGTTTATCAAGTAATATAGGACTTTCTGATTAAGCTTTGAGATATCGAACCTATAGGGAAATGTCTAAAAATATAAATAAATAAGAAAATTAATTTTTTACTTTTTAAATTGATTTTGTAAAATTTGTTTTCAAATAAATAATTTGAAATTTTGTTTTTGATGTTTCTTTAATAAAAGATAAAAAAGCAACTACAATTAACAAAACTAATAAATGATATGAAAGCAATGAGAATAAAATATCTTTTTTCTCTTTTAATGAATCAGTAATAATTATAGAATTTCGTTGTGGAAGTATTTAAATGTGTTGTGCCAAATAGGAGAAGTTATATTCTTTACCCTTGCTTAGTTCTATAAAGAAAATTGGTTCATTTAAGGTTTTGAAATTTTGTAGATGGCTAACGTCTCATAACAAAATTTTTCACCTCAAACCAAATTAGGGGGCTTTAGTCTGTCACTCGAAAGTCCTCTAATTTTACTCCCCATTAAAATCATATCTCCTTATTTATTTGCCTTCAATTATATGGACTACAAATCTCATCCATACAATTGCATGTGATTCTTTCTAATTGTTGATTGAGACAATACCGCATTGGTTCCTACATAATATCACAACAAATTTTAACATCTTAATTAGCTAAATCAAGAAGTAAATTAAGTGCAAGGAAATATATCATCACAACTTCTTCCAACATTAAACTTATATACTTCACATTACCTGCTTCCATAATTTAATTACCTCATCATTTAAAAGAAAAAAGATAAAGAAAGCTACTCAGAACTCATGGATAAAACACAATCATAACTTGATTTAAGAGTATAAATCATAGTGAAAACACAACAAGTTTTATAAAAACCAAATGTAAAAACAAAGATAAACACTTATCTGAAAAACCTCTCCACAAGACTCTGAAAGTTCCTCTGCAATTTTGCATTCCACTAAAAGACTCCACTTAGTTTGGCACCCAACTCTGTTGACTCCAACTCTGACTTTAGACTTCAAAACAAACTAGATAAATGGATGAAAGAAAATTGGTAAGAAGAAGGCTTCACACAAACCCCTTTCTCCTTTAAAACTCTCTTAAACTAAAAAGACTTAACTAACTGACTCTAAATAGTAAAAAGAAGACTCTAAAAAGACTAAGAAGGACTCTCTTCTAATTATAAGACTTTATTCTTATAATTCTTCAAAAGGTGCTTTGGTGTCTCTTCAAAATATGTCCAGATTGAATGTTTCCACCAAAGAATGTACCTCTGCATTCAAATCGGCTACCCAAAAGAAGTTGAGGAAGTTACCACCAAAAGTTGCTTCAAACACCCCTTAAAAATGGTGCCAAATTTGATTTCATTCATATTTTTAAATTGTCGCATCTTTGAGCCAACCATACGGCGCTTAGCCTCCACGGGTCAAATTTTCACATAGCTTAATTTTGCTCCAAATTTTATCATCTTTTGCCCCTTTTTATCATAATCAGTCATTTTAATCGTAACTACAAAAGAAATACAAAATTACCTTCCATTAAAGTGCAATATTATCAAAAATAGGTATAGAAATGTGCATAAAAAATACTATAAATTTTAGGTGTATCACTCCACCACCCAGGATTTCATTGAAGTCCTTAATGAAGAGTGGCTGATTCAGAAGGGTAGCAAGAAAAAGAAAAGCAAGTTAGAGTTAAAGTCACTTTTGGGTGACTACAATGTACATGATGTTCAAGAGATTAAAAAAACTGCTCCCTGCCCAAAGACTAGAGGGAAGGGCAGGGCTATTTCCCCATGTAAAATTTCCTATGTTGGAAAATAAGGGGGGTTGCACACCCATCGTCCCTTAATAGATTAAAATACCTTATTAAGACTAATAAAATTTGGTGCTTTGCACTTTCAAAACCTATGGTCACTAAATATCCACAAAATATTCTCAAAAAATTTTCCCACTTTACCCATGTTACTAATGTGAACAATAAAATCTGTTCTTTTGCTAGATAGGAACTACAATGGGCTATCCTTATGGACAACCCCCAATTTTTTCATCTCCAAATCTCCGTTCATGATCTCCAGGGATATGCCACTTTCCTATATGCTTTTTGCAAGCATCTTCAATAACAAATGCTTTGGCAAGATTTACTGCCGCTTGGGCTTTCTATTAACTGATTTTGGATTTTATATTGAGATTTAACTACCTTACCTCTCTTTCTGAGAAGAGAGGTGGCAATCCTCCCTTGGCTTCTTCTATGAAAAAATTCAATGATTTTATCACTGATGCTGAAGAGTTTGATTTGGGCTTTCAAGGTCCCCAGTTTACTTGAAGGAGGGGACTCATTTGGGAAAGGCTAGATTGAATGCTAGGTAACTCTTTATGGCTTCAAATTGTTCCTTATACTGTTATTACTCACCTTGCCATGGCAGGCTCAGATCATAGTCCTTTACTATGCTCAATTAACAATTCAACAACAAGTGGTGGCAGCCTTATCAGGTTTCAAAATATGTTGTCATTCCATCCTGATTTTCTTAAAGACCTCAGTAACATTTGGGTTTCCAATTTTGAGGACAGCCCATGGAATAATCTCTAGAAACTATTCAAAAAAGCTGTTGCTCATCTTAAATCTTGGAATTGGGAGAAATTTGGCAATGTCTAGGAAAATTTGAATGTTGCTGAGGAGGCTGTACACAAAGCTGAATCTGATTTTCAACTAGGGCTTAATTCTGAAGCTGATCTTCACATAGCTAACAAAAATTTACTTTTACAAATCAGTTGCTATGATACTTTCCTGAAACAAAAAGCTGCCACTACTAAGTTCATTGAAGGTGATAGAAACTCCAGGTTTTATCATGCCTGTATTAATCATAAATGGAAGTTCAATATGATCCTTACTATTAAGAATGCTAATGGGAAAAAGATCTCAGATGCTGAGGAAATAACCAATGATGCTATTAGTTACTTTCAAGAGATCTTCTCTAGCAGGCAGACAACCACTGAACAAATTGAAGCCAATCTTTTTACTAACTGTCAGCGTTATGTCCAGGCTTTAGATCTTATCCAACCTCCAACTGAGATGGAAATCAAAGCTGCTTTAGATTCAATTGATTGGCTCAAAACTGCAGGCCCTGATGGGTTTTCTGTCAAGTTTTACAAGGCCAGCTGGGAGAAAATTGTGAAAGATGTTATCAGGGCTGTTTAAAGCTTCTTCACTGGAATGGATCCACCTAGATATTTCACTTCTTCTACCATTGTTTTAATTCCTAAAAACAAAAAAAGGAAAACTTTGGGAGACTTTAGGCCCATCAATCTAACTATTGTCATATCCAAAGTGATTAGCAAAATTCTAGTGTTTAGGCTCCAACCACATCTACAACATCTCATTTGGGCCAATCAAGCTGCCTTTGTCAATGGTAGGTCTATATCAGATAAAATCCTATTAGCCCAGAAACTTTTGTTAGAGTTCGATAAAAAGTGTAGGGGAAATAATGTCATCTTCAAACTGGACAACAAGAAGGCTTATGATACCACCTCCTGGGAGTTCATCTTAAATAGCATCTCAGCAAGGGGCTCTCAATCTGACTTTGTTGTACTGATTGGAAGAAGGCTGAGATGCAATGCTCATTCAATATTAGTCAATGGAAAATGTCATGTATTTTTTAGTGCTATTAGGGGGATCAAGTAGGGTGACCCCTCTCTCCCACAATCTTCATACTTGCCTTTGATTACATCTCTAGACTGTTAAACATGATGTTTACTTATTTTCCTTATTTGGCTTATCATCACAGATCTAATATCATTATTAGCCATCTGTCATATGCTGATGAATTAATTATCTTCTCTAATGCATCCAAAATTTCCATCAAAACTATCTTTCAAGGGCTCAAACATTTGCAAAATGCCGCAGGGATGGAGCTGAATCTACAAAAATATCAAGTTTTTGCCAGTAGTAATCTTAAACCTCCTCACAAGTATTGGATTACTAATTTCATAGGCTTCAGATTAACTACACTTCCTATGAATTATCTGGGAGTGCAATTTATTAAAGTGAGATTTAAATAAAAAAAATTTAATGAGGTGATTGACAAGATCAAAGCTCAACTACTGTGTTAGACTAAGTTATTATTATCCAATGTAGGAAGAATTACACTATTGAGAAGCATCCTAAGTGCCTTTCCTTCATATGCTCTACAGATGTTCACCATGAGGAAAAGTACCAAAGTAGCACTAGAGAGGATTTTTAACAAGTTCTTAAGGGCAGGACATAAAAAGAAATATCACTGGCTTCCATGGCAGAAGGTTTGTAAGCCTTTACATGCTGGAGGTCTGGGCTTCAAAAGTTCTAAATATGTTGCATTAATCAATTTATGCAAAATGTGGATTAGATTTAGAGCTCAAGACTGTCTGTGGGCTCAATTCATGTTGGGGAAGTAGTGTAGAAACTCTCTGCCCTCTGTTTTCACCCATAAATTAGGTGATTCAATGTTGTGGACCAAGTTACTGCACCAAACAACAGGCTGAAGACCTTTTTATTGGTGAGTTAGGGGAGCGACATTTAAACTTCTGGTTGGATCAATGGGTTTGGTGTTGGGAGAAGCTTACCTGCACCACTTCAAGGCCCAACTTCAGCTACCAGGTCAGAGACATTTGGTCTAATGATTAGTGGAACAGTAGAGTACTGAACAATATCTTTTCTAGAAAGCAAATTATTGATGTACAAAGAACTCTTTTGTGCTCTGAAAAGAAGGATAAACTTGTTACTAAGCAAGGTCCCTCCCAAAAATTATCTATTTTTTATTCTACCTTGGTCCATTGAAATTTTGTTCCTTTAGGTCAGAAAATTTGGGGGAAATAGCTGACTCCCTCAATGTAGAATTTGACAACACCTACTCCCCACTGATGACATCCTTCAACTGAATGGCTTGAGAGGGCCTTCTTATTTTCGTCTCTGCAATGCTGAGGAAGAGCCCCTTGGGCATCTATTCTTCAGCTGTCTTTTCTCCCAGGAGGTACGGAGCCATCTATTGGAAAAATTGAACATTGTCACCGTCAATTTGAGCTGGTCAGCATTTTCTGAATGTTGGAGGGATTGACATGATGATAAACTCTCAATTATTCCCTGCGTGGTGGCCTAGTTTTTATAAATATGCAGAAAACAAGCTAATTATGAGGAGGTTCCCCCAAGAATCACCACTGTTGTGATTAATTGTCTCTCATTTATCCATAAGTTGATTCAGCGTCATCACCTATCAAATGTCTCCAGGTTTTGGAACCCTGACTCCATCCAGCAGCCTGATTATGTTTCTTTGGTCACATGGGCCCCTCTCCTTACCCCCTGAATCAAAGTAAACACAGATGGTAGCTTCTCAAAGACTTCTGTTGGTTTTGGGGGAATCTT
Source organism: Papilionanthe hookeriana x Papilionanthe teres (assembly GCA_022702705.1). Classification (NCBI taxonomy): domain Eukaryota; kingdom Viridiplantae; phylum Streptophyta; class Magnoliopsida; order Asparagales; family Orchidaceae; genus Papilionanthe; species Papilionanthe hookeriana x Papilionanthe teres. The sequence goes on from CM040427.1 coordinate 10,909,749, forward strand.
TAAGGGAATTCCCAGGGGCAGTGACTGCTAAACTTTTCTTCTCCCCATGAAGCTTTTGATGCACTTGAAGCTGAGATGATTGCTATCTTCTGGGCTCTCTTTTTTGCACACTAATGCAAGTTTAGCTTTCTCCTAGTGGAATCTAACTCACATAATTTCATAAGGGTCCTAAGGAACGCTGAGGCTCCTCGCTGGAAGGTTATCAGATGGATGAACAGAATGGTTCCTTACCTCATGACTACTCAGATTACTTATGTGCATACTTCTAGGAAAAGTAATGGCCCAGCTCACTGGTTGGCCACCATAGTGAAGAACACTGAATCTGTTTTGGCGGGGAAGATCCCCCCCCTTCACATAGCTTTTTTATTACATGGGGATATTTTGTCTCTTCCTCATATTCATGTCATGTAACTGTTCTTTTCTCTTACATTTAATATAGTGCTTGCCAGTCGGCAAGTTTTTGGTTTAAGAAAAAAATACATACATACATATATATATATATATATATACATACATATATATATATACATACATATATATATCTATACATACACACATATATATACATATATATATAATATATATATATATATATATATATATATATATATATATATATATATATATATATATATATATATATATATATATATATATATATATATATATATATATATATTGGAAAGAAGCCACAAAGGGCTCCCTACATGTTACTAAAAACTATAATTACAAACAAAACCTTACCAATAATGGTAGGACCCCCTCTTAAACATACTCCACCCAAACCAAATCTAGGACATAAACAAATAGAGCAGGCCTACATAAATAGCAAGCAGAAAACCATAACATAGTCCACTCTTCCTGGAGCAGTACACAGGTGCAGTAGAGAGAAGCTGGCAGTAACTCAGTAAGTCCAAAACAGCTTGATGGATGAGATAAAGATCCATGCATAAGTCCAGAAGATCAGACATGAGACCAACAGCATAATGGGGCCGATGGGGACATCAAATAATCCCAAGCACCAAAATCGGGGAATCAGGTAGTAGTCTTGATGTAAGGGGCAGAAAGATTGTCACCGTTTATAAGGGTCTTTAGCCGTGTAGGAATGATGGTCGAGGCCCTCACATTATGGGAAGAAGCACCAAATTTAGCTAGCCAACCAAGCAGGTTGATTACCTTCCTTGTGAATGAAGGTGAATCGAACATTGAGTTTGGAGACTATGGCAAGGATTCTACTCCTCCAGTGACCATGGTGCCAGGGAGGGTTGGAGGGGCAGGGGTTCAGCATTGTAATGATTTCCTCATTATCACCTTCTACAATAATATTATACCAGTTACAGCTAATGGCCATGGAGAGCCCCCAAAAGATGGCAATGAGATCAGCTTCCAAAGTATCAGCAGCATCAACAGGTGCATGGAAGAAAAGCATGCAATCACCCCTGTGATTCCTGAAGATGCCACCAAATCCAGCACCTTCCTCATTGCAGCAGCCATTATAATTCGGCTTGAGGAAAGGGGGATAGGGGGTTGCCATTCGACCCAGTGTGATTCTATGGGAAGGTGTCTCATGTGTGGTCTCTAGCCCACAGATATTTGAGAAATTGTTATATCTGATGAGTTTTTGGATATAGGAGAGACAATTTTGTGCAACTTTTTGTTCACTGGGTAGAATGTCATCAAAAGTGGCCTTGTTCCTTGCCATCCAAAGGAACCGTGCACAAATAAGAGGGACTCGCACCAATCCTTGCTTGTTCCAAGCCGACCAACAAGAGTGGAGTGCGTACCCAAGAAAGGCTTTGTGTGTTAAGTTGACAGTGCTGAAAGATTAACCTCCAAACAAGCTGAGAAAATCTGCATTTAAAAAATAGGTGTTTGATAGATTCTTCCTCCCTCATGCAAAGTCTACAACAGGAAGGACCTCTCGTACCTTTTAATTCGAGGATGTCATCAGTAGGAAGGATCTTCGGTGAAAGTTCTCCAAGTAAAGAAAGTCATAGATGGTGATAAATATTTGTTCCAGGGACACTCACTCCAAGGGATGAGCTCCCACTGGTAAAGTTTGGAGTAGATGGCTTTAGACAAGCTATGCTGGGCACAGGAATGCCGTGTGATAGCAGTCTTGCTTCCGCTCGTCAAAACTAGTGGTGGCCACCTCGCCTAGCAGATTCGGGAGTAAGCACAGCTTGAAGATCCTCCAAAGACCAACTAGCCCCAGCCCAACACTCGGATACTTTGAGTTTAAGGTCGGGAATATTAGTACTGTGGTTGAGCCATTCGACTGGGCACCGCTTATCCAACCGAAGGTGAGATCCCCTTACCCAACTCGCCGCGCTAAACAAATTTTCAGCTTGCAGCCTGATTCTGAGCATAGCTTTCCATAGCTTAGAGTCACCCACTTTGCTGCTAACCAGGGTCGGGTGGAGCAGCTTGCAGTATTTGCCCATCAGAAATTTAGCCCAGAGGGAGTTCTGGGATCTAAATTTGATCCACAACTTACAAAGGTTCACTTGAATTATCTGCTGTATAGTTTTAAACCCCGACCTCCGTACCCCAAGTAGGCTTAGCCACTTTGGTCCAGGAGGTCCAATGACACTCGTTTTCTGGCCAGCCCAAAGAAACTTGTTAAAAGCCTTTTCAAAGAGAGTTTGGATTCCTTTGTTCATAGTAGTCATCCGGAGAACATAAGCGAGCAAAGTAGTGAGAATACTTTTCAAGATAGTTATCCCGCCACCACTCGGAAAGGTACTTGTGAGTCCAATTTGCCAAATAAGAGTTGATTTTCTCGTAGGATGCCTTCAAAGTGCCTTTGCTTTGTTCTCGCCCATATCAAGCTGTACCCCTAAGTACTTAAGAGGCAAGTTGAGTGCTAGTAAAGCCGTTGAAATTAGTAATCCAATTTCGACCTCCACGAAGTATTCGAAGAAAATAGGAGATGGCTTTTGGTCTTGTTGAACACCATACCGCAGGATTGCCGGAAGGAGTTCGTGCATTCGACAATCATTTTGACAAGCATTCTTGGAAGCATTGGAGAAAACCATGACATCATCCGCATAAACTAAGTGAGATACTAAAATATTAGACTTGTGGTGATACCTGTTGGAGGGGTGTGTTGTGCTAGCTTGGTTCAGTAATTTGGAGAAGTAGTCCATAGCCAAGATGAAGAGGGTGGGAGAGAGTGGGTCTCCTTGCTTAAGACCCCTAGAGGCAGAGAAATAGCCCCAAGTAGACCCATTGAGCAGAATAGAGTGGGCATTAGCCCCCAGCCATCTTCTGATTAGATTGCAGAAAGAATTCGAAAACCCCTTGCTGTAAGAGTGTCTATAAGAAAGTCCCAGTGGATGGTATCATATGCCTTCTTAATATCAAGCTTGTAAATTAAATTGCCACTTCTGCACTTAGTATTCAAATTCAATAGAAGTTCCTGTGCTAACAAGATATTATCAGCAATAGACCTGCCTTTGACAAAAGCTGCTTGATTAGAACTGATAACTTTCTCCAAGATGGGTTGGAGTCTGTTGACTAACACTTTGCTTATAGTTTTGCTGATCACAGATGTGAGGCTAATGGGTCTGAAATGATCCCAACTAGTTTGTGCAGTGTCTTTGGGGATTAAAACAAAGTTGGAAGCATGGAAGTATTGAGGAATGTCTTCTCCCAGAAAGAAACTAGTGATGGCAGCAGTCACCTCAGCTTTAATAGTCTCCCAAGCCTTAATGTAAAAATCAGAAGTGTACCCATCAGGGCCTGCAGTCTTAGAGCTATCAATAGATTTAATGGCCTTCCAGATCTCCTCTTCAGATGGGGGAGCAGTGAGATTAAGCTCGACTAATATAATCATAATGATCGGTGAAAAGGGCGGTGTTTATGCTCGGCTCTCCGAAATGGGTGTTGTTGTAGTAGGGATTGAAAGTAGTGGGTAGCATCTCTACCAATCTCCAAGTGGTCGGAGATCCAATCCCCATTATCCTTTTGATGCCGTGTATGAAATTACATTTCCTCTTATATTCGAGGTAGGCATGATAGTAGGCAGGTGTTCCGATCTCCCTCTATAAAATGATTAATGGAGGCCTTTTGTCGAAGAAATTTATCCCGAATATCAATCGAGTGCATCGCTTAGCTTCGACAGCAAGGAGTTGGGATCGGAGGGCACCGTTATTTTGGCTTTGCTCTTCCAATTCTAAGACATCCCTTTCAACTTCGCTCCACCACTTTAAATACATTGCCAAATCGATTCCAGTCTCGCTTAGATAATTTCCTACTTAGCTCATGATGAAGGAGGCACAGACTTGTGCCATGGGTCCAACCGTGTAGAATCTTGCCGCTATCTTTGACCACCTGCAGGAAGGAGGGATGGGTAGACCAGATATTCTGATATCTGAAAGGTTTAAAGGAGGGGGTACTGGGGGGAGCAGTAATAGATATGAGGAGAGGCCTATGGTCAGAGCAAATAAGAGCAAGATGAGTGATCTGGGTATGCAGGAAATGACTGTGCCAGAGCTCATTGGCCATAAATCTATCCAGCCTTTCTTTAGTAGAATTCCTTTTCCAAGTGAAACTAGGACCCCTAAATCCCGGATCATAAAGCCCGACTCGCATCAATATTATCATTGAAAGTGTTCATTATTGTTACATTGGGTCTGTGGCCACCCAGCTTTTCAGCAGGAGTAGTAATGCAATTGAAATCACCCCCAATGATCCAGGGGCAATTAATGACATTGCTTAGATTATGGATATGATCCCAGAGCAGAGTTCTATCAGCTTTTCTGCACCCAGCATACACAAAAGTGGCATTAGCAGCCTGTCCAGCAAAGGAGATAGAGATATGAACCATCTGCTGAAGATCCAGCAAGACAGTCCAATTAAGTTCTTTCCTGCAAAAGACCCATATCTTATTGTTGGAATTAGCAAAATGAGTGAAACCATGAAAAGATTTGATAATTCTATTGGAATGCTGATGCACAAGAGGCTCAAGTAAAGCAAAGCACCAAAGGGAGTGTTTTTGGTAAGGTAGTGAATTCTTTTAAGTGAGGGTGGGTGAGCCACACCTCTAATGTTCCAAAGATAGAAAGTTTATCATGCAATAAAGTAGGTAGGTGGGGTGGGGGAAGGTGGGTGGGATTTTGACTCGGTTCTCCCCTTAATGGGAGTGAGGAAGAGGGTTCGGCCTAGTAAGGAATGAGAGGTAGTAGAACTCGGAGTTGATATCTAATTTATTTCTTTTTTTCTTTTTAGCATTTTGAACTTCCCAATTATTTTCCAAATTGTTCTGAATGAGTCGGGTGGGGGAGGTTGGGGAATAACGGTAGAAGGGGCTAAATCAGGAGAACCAGTTGTTCGGGGGGTAGTATAGGAATAGAAGGAGATGAGGGAGGGTCGAGGCCGAATGGGTTTACCGGGGGAGGTGGAGATGGAGGGGACTGTCAAAGGCTGAGGCAAAACAGCAGTGATAGGAGATTGAATTGGGGTAGAAGAAGGGCTGCTAACCAAAGGTTCAGCCCTAGGAGCCTTTCTGGGAGGTGGGTGGAGTCTATAACACTTTTCTATAGTATGACCAAACATCTTGCAATTAGTGCAATAGTAAGGTTTCTGTTGCATGATAACTTCCTGCCAAAAACCCTCAGCAGCAGTGCCCACCCAGATTCTATTGATTTCAGGTAAGGAGATGTCTCTTTCAATTTGGATCCTAGCTGCTTCAGGTAGGCCTCTATTACAAGTGGTTGCATCCATTCTGAGGGGGGTTCCAATAGCTCTAGCAATCTGGAATAAGGCATTATGGTTGAAGTATCTGTATGGGAGATTAGGGAATTTGAACCAAATTGGGATGATGGGTGGTTCCTTGCTAGGATCAAATCCTGGTGTCCATTTTAGCAGTTTCATATCCATACCAAGCAATAGTTACACTTTGTTTTGCAAAGAGCTTAGCATAGTCTTCCTCATTGGAGAAGTGGATAAGAAGGTGCCTTCCATCAAGAAGCCCCATTCTCCAATTACCGATAAAGGCCGGTGACTCAAAAAAGCCCTGACAAGCTCCATCTTTGGATGTCCCAGGGTGAATTTCCCTATAAGTGTTAATCTGACTTCTTCATTCAGAGTGTTAATTTCCTCATCAGAAAAGTAGACAGCTGGGCAGCCATCCTTGACATCAATGGGATGAATGAAAGGGCAGGATACTTTCCCTGCAGCAGCATCATGAAAAATCTGGGGGAAGAACAGATTGGAAGGCTGGTTCAGATTAGGGCCTTGACCCAGCACACCTGCATAAGAGGCCTTAATCCAGTCACTCCTGGTAGCAGAATCCACAGGGTTTGCCATTGACAAGAACAATCCAGGGAAAAGATCAGTAGCAAAGTGACAACAAACAGAAGCTCAGCAGTAACCAGTAATTAGCTCAGTAGAAGTATAACTGAACTATCCAGTCAAAGCAAGGCTCCAAGAGCCAATGGAACAGTAGAGAATTTGAATTAACAGAGCCCGGGAGAGCAAAAAACCCAGCAAAGAGACACCACCGCTGCACCCGTGGAGGACCACACACCCAACACCTCTTCAAACCTACCACCACCAGCAGGTCAGCCGCCGGCAGACTCATGGCTGAAACCCTAGCAGAGCTCCACATCCAGCCGCCAAAACCATCCTGCTTTTATATATATTTTTTATTTATTTATATATATATATATATATATATATATATATATATATATATATATATGTAGAAAAAGCCTGCTTATTGCTATCATTGTAGAATGTTTGGACATTCTAAAGAAGGATGTTATAGATTGAAACCTGATCTTAAACCTGTTAATAATAAAATTGTTAATTCTTCACTATTGGCTAAAGATGGTTCATTGCCTGAAGGGTCATTAGCTGCTGGAAATCAGATTATACAAGCTATTGGTAATAAGAAACCTGTTGAGATTATTGATCATGTTGGTACTACAGATCCTGGTAATCAAATTTTGTTACTCGTTACGGAACTGCTGATGTTTCTCAAGATCCTGCTCATATTCCGAATTCTAATTCTGAGTCAGCCAGAATGGTAGAAAGTTCTATAAATAATTCCAATGACTCGAGACAATTTCTGGTGTTATTCCTTCAACTATTTTACTCGTCGCTATTCCTTCGGACTTACCTGCTCGTATTGCTTCGTGGTTATCCAAGAAGATATTGAAAGAGCTGTTAATTCTGAAACTGGATTTGTTCCCAATCCACAAATCAATTCTGATAATACTTTGCCTACTGGTTCTCAGGGATTGGATTCAGAATTAGCCAATGCAGCCATTTCAATTCCATCTGATAATGCTGAAACAAATTATTACTTATCTAAAGAAGTGTTCCCTCCAGCAATGAATTATCAGCTTTTAATATTAAGCCACAGGTGATTTCTGATATCAATAGTAATATGGCTATTGTAAATAGTGATCTTAATGAAGATTGGGTTGTGAAAAAAAGCAAGAATAAAAAATCAATTGATCATCTATCTACTGAGAACATTATTCCATCCTGTCCTACTGCATCTTCCTTCTCTAGATTAACTAGGGGAGGTAGATCTACCCATCATGCTTAATTTTTTCTGTTGGAATATTAGGGGAGTGGAAAACCTTGGCTCCCTTAATAGATTATTAAGAATTAACAGGGTTCATAAATGTTGGGTGGTGGTTCTTCTTGAACCATTGGTTAAATCTAATTTTGACAGATTTATTAGAAAGTTCCCTGGATATAATCTTGTAATTAACTCTTCCAAAAAAATTTGGGTTTTCTATAGGAATGAATTAAAGGTGGATATTCTGGTGGATCATTCACAGTTTTTGCATGTTCACTTTGAGATTGATTCTTTTAAAGGATATGCTTCATTTGTATATGCTGCATAATCTAAAGTAGATAGAGATGTTTTTTGGTCTCAATTGCATGTGATTGGTCAAACCATCAATGAGGGCTGGATGGTTGGAGGTGATTTTAACTGCATTTCTCATCCTAGTGAGAAGAAGGGCGGAAGGAATCCTAATCTGAATGACTTGCTTGTTATTTCTGATTATATTAAAAATGCTAGATTGTTTGATATTGGTTTTGAAGGTTCACCCTTTACTTGGAGGAGGGGAAGCATCTATGAAAGATTAGATAGAGTTCTTGTTAATAAGCCTTGGCTTGATTTGTTTCCTATTTCTAAAGTCCAGCACCTTGCTAGATTGGGGTCTGATCATTCTCTTCTTCTTATTAAACTTGTTGTTGCCAATATTGTACACAAAACATGCTTCAGATATTTGAATGTATGGTCTTCTCATCCTAATTGCAGGAAGTTAATTGAGTCTAACTGGATTATTCCACAGGATTTCTTAAATGCAAACCCTCTTATTCAGCTATGGCAGATTCAGAAAAAACTATCTAAGGTGTTAACTAGTTGGAATTGGATTGAATTTGGCAATATTAATTCCAATACCAAATATGCTGAAGCGTTGGTCTCCAAAACTGAAAGAGATGTTGAAAATGGTACTAGTTCTGATCATGAATTGTTCCCGGCAAATGAAAAATTAAACACAGCCATTCTTCAGGAGGAATTGTTTCTTCAACAGAAAGCTTCAGCAAATCATTTTCTATATGGTGATAGAAATTCTAAGTTTTTCCATGCCGTAATCAAATACAGGAGATCTCTTAATTCTATCTTATAAATTAATTTTTCTACTAAAGGATGGCTTTATGATTCCCAAGACATAGCTGATGATGCTGTTTTGTATTTTCAGAATCCTTTTTCTTCTCATCCAATTACTTCTTCATTATTTTCTGCTCAGCTGCTGCAGTATAGCATGTCTAAAGGGTATGCTAATCTATTAACTAATCCTCCTACTGAAAATGAAGATTTTTCTGCTATTGATTCATTGGACAGCAACAAAACAGCTGGGCCTGATGGCTATTCTTCTGATTTCTACAAAAAGTTTTGGAATATTATTAAACATATGGTGATTGCTGCTATTCAAGCTTTTTTTCAAGGATCTAATCTGCCTAAATATTTTTCATCCTCTTCAATCATTCTTATTCCAAAAGATAAGTTTAAGAACTGCTGGAAGGATTTTAGGCCCATCAGCATTACATCTACTTTCTCCAAGATCATTAGTAAGGTTTTAGTGGATAGACTACAACCTTTTCTATTGGATTTAATTTCTGAAAACCAGTCTGCTTTTATTAAAGGGAGATGTATTAGTGAGAATATTCTTCTTGCCCAGGAACTTCTTGCTGATATTGATAAGCCATGTAGGGGTTCTAATATTATTCTTAAGCTGGATCTTTCTAAAGCTTTTGATTCCATTAATTGGTTTTTTATACTTGATGTCTTAGCTGCTAGAGGTTTCAGCTTTGATTTTTGCAACTTAATCTCTAGATGGCTGGAGAATAATTTTTATAGTGTTTTGATTAATGGAAGTACTCATGGTTTTTTCAAGCTGGCAGGGGGATTAAACAAGGAGATCCTGTATCCCCTTAAATATTCAATTTGGCTTTTGGCTACCTCTCTAAATTATTAAATCAGATTCATATGGATAATCCTTATGTTCAATATCAGCACAGATCTAATATTTTGGTTAGTCACCTGGTTTATGCAGATGATATTATTATTTTTTGTAATGGGAGCAAGCAATCAATTAAACGTATTATGAAGACTCTTTCTTGTTTTGAAGCTGTTTCTGGAATGGAATTCAATAAAGCCAAATGCTCTTTTCTTGCTAGCTCATTGATCAAGGTACAAATTAAAAAGTGGATATCTGATTATACTGGATTTAAAGAAGCCACTTATCCTCTTGTTTACCTGGGCTTTTCATCGTCAAAAGGAAGAAGAAGGTTATCTCATTTTGATGATGTGGTTACCAAAGTTTGTTCTAGAATTCAATGTTGGACAAATACCTTTCTATCAAATGGAGGTAGAATTACTCTTTTGAAAAGAATTTTAACTACTTTCCTTTTATATATTCTCCAAATGGTTAATATGAAGAGAAGTTCTCAAAATCCGTTATCAGTTATTTTTAACAAATTTCTATGGGAAGGACAACATAAACAAATGCATTGGTCAAATTGGGATAAATTGTGTAAACCTCTTGCTTGTGGGGGTCTTGGATTTGAAAGTTTCCAACATCTCGGTTCTCTTATTATTGTAAGCAATGGGTTAAATTTAGATCAAAGACTTCTCTTTGGTCTAATTTTCTTCATGGTAAATATTGCAAAACATTACATCCTTCTCAGGTCCAAGCTAAAATGGGTGATTCTAAAAATTGGAAAAGGCTTTTAAAAGTAAGTTAGTTTGCTGAAAAGCTTTTTATTTGGGAAATTGGTGATGGCCAAGTGGATTTTTGGCTTGACAACTGGTTATTTAATGACTACTTAAAAGATCAAGGGATATCTTCTTCCATCCATAAAGTTTCTAATTGCTGGACCAATTTTAAATGGGATGAGTCTAAAATGAAAGCTGCTGTAAGAATTGGTTAATAAAATTCTTTCTATTCCTTCACAGCCCAATCATAAGGATAGATTGATTACCAAAAATCCATCTACACAAAGTCTTTCCAAGTTCATTTATCTTTCTTGTCATAATTGGATATATAATGATTGGGGTAAGCTACTTTGGAATAAGTACATAACTCCATCTATGTTATTTTTCTGCTGGAAACTCTTCAGAAGTTTTCCGCAACGTATGAAATTCTGAAGTTAAAGGGAATTCGGGGACCTTCTATATGTCTTTTTTGTCTCTCAAGTGAAGAATCAATTTCCCATTTATTTCTCAGTTGTAATGTTGTAAAGGATGTATGGAAGGCTGTTCTTGAACAACAGGGATTGCTTCACAGATATTGCGGTTGGATTAAGCTTATTGATTGCTGGCAGGATTGGAAGAAGACAACAAAATTCTATATCCCCTTGATTATTTTTTGGTTTACTTGGATGGCTAGGAATGAGATTTTACATAATAATATGGTTTTTTTAGCCCAGGTTATTATTAAACATTTTCTTAACTATCTTCACAAGATCACTATTTTTTTCAATTTAAATGATAAGCCTTCTTATGCCAAAGCTCAATTGATCAGATGGAGAACTCCTAAGTATCCATGGGTTAAAATAAATACTGATGGCAGTTTTAAACCTTCCAATGCTGGTAATTGTTCCAATGCTAGTATTGGTGCTCTATGCAGAAATCACATGGGTACTTGCTTGTGGATTATCACTGTTCCTATTACTGCCATTAATGCATTAGAATCTGAAACTATTGCTGTTTTCTGGGGTCTAAAGACAGCCATTCTGAATCATCTAAGTTCAGTTCATGTGGAGATGGATTCCTTATTTCTAGTAAATATTCTTCTACATAAGTCAGCTGCTCCTTGGTACCTTCAAGTTTGGATCAATAAAATAGCATTATTTGCATCTAATATATCTAAAGTTTGGAGTCATATCCATAGAGAAGGAAATCAGCCAGCAAATTGGCTTGCTACTAGAGCCAGTTCTTCTGATGATATTTTATGCTTTTCTTATTCTTCTTTAGATCCTAAATCTCCTACCTTTAAGAAGTTTAGACTTCTTTTACATGGGGACCTGCTTTCTTTTCCTCATATCGGATGTACTATACTCGTCTCGATTAATAGTATTATTTTATTTTGTTTATATATATATATATATATATATATATATATATATATATATATATATATATATATATATATGGGTACAGATGTCGAATTCTATAAAAAACCCGGAACACTTTCAAAGCTGAGGTAACCACTCGCTATTCAAAGCTTCTTTTCTGGAAGGGATATTCCCCAATATTTCCATGCATCTACTATTTTTCTTGTGCCTAAGACCAATGCCCCCAAGTGCTGGAATCACTATAGACCAATCAGCCTAACCACTGTTATCAGCAAGATTATCAGTAAAATCATGGTAGGCAGATTGCAACCTCACCTCGCTCATATTATCGACCCCAACCAATCAGCTTTTGTTAAAGGCAGATCTATTGCTGATAATGCCCTCCTTGCTCAAGAACTTTTGCTTGATTTGGATAGATCTTGTAGGGGAGGTGACTTGAATTACAAGCTTGACATTAAAAGGCATATGATACTATTGATTGGAACTTTATTCTTCAGGTGCTTAATGCTAGAGGTTTTTCTACTGCTTTTTGTTTACTCATAAAGAGATGGCTTCGAATAACAACCATTCACTCCTCATTAATGGTAAATGCTGGGGAGACTTCAGAGCTACTAGAGGGCTTAAACAAGGAGATCCACTCTCACCCACCATTTTTATTATTGTTATGGACTATCTCTCTAGGCTGCTGGAAACTCAAGTCTCAAACCACTCTTATGCTCAATTTCACCATAGGTCGGATATTAACATTTCTCACCTATTATATGCCGATGATTTAATGATATTTTCCAGGGCTTCTAAAGCAAATTCGTTAAAAAGGTGATGAACTCGCCTCAACAATTTTCAACGTATTTCTGGCCTTCAATTCAACAAAAATAAATGTGAATTGCTATTCCCCAACAATATCCATCCTAATATTATCCACTGGACTACTGACTTCACTGGTTTTGTCAAAACCAGCCTTCCCATGAAATATTTGGGGGTTCTCTTAATTAAAGGCAGTAACTAAACAAAGTCATTTTGAAGAGATCATTGGCAAGCCGAACACTCAGCTCTCCAGTTGGTCCAATTCCTTCCTTTCATCTCGTGGCGAATTACTCTTCCGAATAGCATGTTAACCTCATTTCCTTCTTATATTTTACAAATGGCTTGCTTGAAGAAAAGCTCCAGGATTCGATCGAGAGAATCTTTAATAGATTCCTTTGGACTGGTCAAAGAAAACAAATCCCTTGGGCCACTCGGCAAAGGGTAGCCTTACCTAAAGTTGCTGGTGGTTTAGGCTTTAAAGGCTTGAAGCATCCACAACAAGTCAATTTTTGTAAGTTATGGATCCATTTCAGGGAGCAAAATTCTCTTTGGGCTCAATTCATGAAAAGGAAATACTGTAGAAACACTCATCCTTTATCCTCTCAAATCAAAACAGGAATATCTAGAATCTGGAAACAAATGCTCATTAATAAAGAGACAGCTGAATCACTCATATACTGGGAGTTAGGCAAGGGTGACATCCTGTTTTGGCATGATAAATGGTGTCAAAGGGAGATATTGGTTCCACTTCCTAATATTAACAAAGATTACTTCCCTATCTCCAGCTGCTGGGAGAACATGAATTGGTCAATTCCTAAACTGCAACTCTTCCTAGTTGACTCTGCAGTGGATCAGGTGGCTCAAATCCCTTTTGATAGGAATCAGCTGGATAAGCTCAGATGGTTAAATGGTAAGAGTAATAGCATTACCAAACATATTTACTTTAGTATCAACTCTTGGAATCAGGTCAGCTGGGGTAAAACTATTTGGAACAAATATCTTACTCCTTCCATGTCCTTCCTCATTTGGAGAATCTTCCATGGGTTTGTTCCAACAGATGATATTCTAAAACTCAAAGGTCTGAGAGGCCCTTCCAAATGCCTCCTCTGTGGAGAAAATTCTGAAACTTTGAAACACCTCTTTTTTAAATGCTTCTTTTCTCAGGAGGTTTGGTCGGGTCTGCTTAGTAAATTGAACATTAACCAGCTATTGTTAGAGTGGCTGGATTTAACTGCCTGGTGGAAATCCTGGCAGAAAGTTAAAGTTGGGGAGATCCCATGTATTGTGGCTTGGTTCATTTGGATGCACAAAAATGGGGTGAAGTATGATGGGGTACTCAATAAGGCTGAAAGGGTGGTTACCCACTGCCTCTCTTTTATCTCAAAGTTAATTTCTGTTAAAAAATTTCCAAACATCCTACAGTCATCTTTGACTACTGATAGACCTATTCTTCATAGAATCATCCAGATCTATTGGAAAGCTCCCAGCCCTCTTTTTATTAAAGTCAATACTGATGGAGCCTTCACTAATCAGAATGATGGTATTGGTGGGATTTTCAGGGACCATACTGGGAAAGGTTAAATTTTTTTCCAGGCTACAACTACAGCAGCTGATCCATTGGAAGCTGAATTGGCTGCTGTTTTTTGGGCACTTCACATTGCTACTCTCTTTCAGTGGTCATCTATCATTGTGGAGGGAGACTCATCTACCTTAATACAGTACTTTCAAAATGATCTTCCCCCTCCTTGGCACCATTCCACTTGGGTTTATAAAATCAGAGCTTTGCTGGCCCATCTTACAGTGCAGTTTAATTTAATTTTCAGGGAAGGTAACAGACCTGCTAATTGTATTGCTAAAAGAGCCCTCTCTTCACAGGAGATAATGGTCTCTTCTACTCTACCTTCCCAGTTACAATATCTAATCCAGGCTGACTCTTTTCAAGCTCCCCACTTCAGAATTTTGGAGTAATGGCCTCTGCTTATGTTATCTCCCAACAACTGCTATTAGTAGTTTACAGTTTTTTTGGTGTCTATGCTATTCCATTGGATTTGTTGTTTCTTTTTTGATTTTTCTGGGCAGAATTTTGGAGAGGCCTTTTATTTTATTTTATTTCACTTAGTTAGTCTTTTCTTCTTTTGGTGTGGAGATGTAATGGGTTGAGTTGTTCCCATTGGGAATTCTTTTTTGTAACTTCACTCTTTTGAATCAACATGTAGGGAGCCAAGAGTAGCTCCTTCCCCCAATATATATATATATATATATATATATATATATATATATATATATATATATATATATATAATGGCTGCTTGGAATGCTCTACTAGGGTTTGGGGGTCAGGGATGACCCCCCCTAGCGGTGCCACCCTCTCTTCTTCAGCTCTGCTAAGTTGCTCTCCTGGTTGGTGGTTGTTTTCTACTTGTTTGGCTGAGGTGCCTTGGTGTTCTGGAAGTTTGGGTTTTGCTCTGCCCTTTCCCGGGCTCCTTTCCATTTGAATTTTCTACTGTTACATTGAAGTGTGTTGTGGAGCTGTTGTTCTGGTTTTTTGTTTCATTTGCTCAATTGGTTCTCTGGTTCCTTTACTGGTTTCCTCCCAGTTTTCTTGGCTGTTATTTCTATTTTGTTCAACTACTGTCAACTGCTTTGGATCCTTTTGCTGTTTATTAGTTTTTCTGGCTGTGTGGGGTTTCAGTCATTTTTGGAGAATGGCTAGCTCCAGTGCTATTACTACCCCCTCAACATATGCTTCTGCTGTCAGCAGAGGCACCCTTTTTAATGTTGTGGAGCACCTGACATTCCCTCAATTCCTGCATGATGCGGCTGCAGGCAAATTTGAATGCCCCTTTGTCAGACCTTTGGGTTTAAAGGAGGGCGGACTTGCTGTCTTATTTACCTCCCAGGAGATGAGTTCAATGGCTGATGCAATTAAGTTCTCTATTGTGGGCCAATTCCAATTTGGACATCCTAAAATGGAATTGGTCTGGAGGCATTTTGAAAATTTTCAATTTTTGGGTCAGTGGAAACTAGGTGTGTTGGATGGAAGGCATTTGCTCATAAGGTTAACCAGAGAAGAAGATTATGCTAAAGTATTAGGCATGGAAGTAATGACCATTGCTAACTCCAAGATGAAGTTGATGAAGTGGTACCCAGGGTTTGATCCAGCAAAAGAGCCCCCACTTAAACCATTATGGTTTACTTTCCCTAATCTCCCTATTCACTCGTATCATACACATGCTTTATTTCAGATAAGTAGGGCTCTGGGAACACCACTAAGGGTAGATCCACCAACTTATGAATTGGGAAATCCAGCTGTTGCTAAAGTTTTAGTAGAGAGCTAGACAAAATTTGGATTACTATCTATGATGAAGGAGAGGGTTTTTGGCAAGAAGTAGTTTTAGAAAACAAACCAATTTTCTACACTCACTGCAGGATGTTTGGACATCAAAAAGAAAAATGTTTCAGATTAAAACCTCCCATAAAGAGGGTGGAAAAAATGAGAACAGTGGAGAATCCAGCTCCAGTAAACCCCCTAAGGGAAGAGCCACTTACACAGGAAAAACTCTGTGAAAAGGCCCCCTTCACTACAGAACCTGTTGTAGGGGGGCAACCCCCAGGGGCACAAGTGATACAAATGGGAACATTGGAACATTTGGAATCTTTTGAACAATTGGAACCTACTGGGGAATCTGCACAGCAGGTTTCTGCTGTCCCTTGCCCTCCTCACTCTCTACTGGATGAGGAACAAAAGAAACTTGAAGCCAATTGGCAAATCCAAAAGACCAGGAAAAAGAAGAAAATTTCCACTGAGCCGCAGAAACTGGCAACTCAAATTCAAGAAATTCCAGAAACGACAAAA
This sequence comes from Papilionanthe hookeriana x Papilionanthe teres, assembly GCA_022702705.1. Classification (NCBI taxonomy): domain Eukaryota; kingdom Viridiplantae; phylum Streptophyta; class Magnoliopsida; order Asparagales; family Orchidaceae; genus Papilionanthe; species Papilionanthe hookeriana x Papilionanthe teres. The sequence continues at coordinate 10,926,019 of CM040427.1, forward strand.
CCTCTGGGATCTCCTCTGGACTCCTCTAGGGGCAGAACCAGATCCAGATCCAGAACCATGTCAACTCATTACTCTCCCATCTCAAGACCCCCAAATGATCAATTGTCTTTGTTGGAACATTAGAGGGGTGGCTCACCCCTTATCTCTCAAAAGGCTTAAACATCTCTACAAGAAACACCAGCTTTGGTGTATTATCATTTTGGAGCCCATGGTTTATAAAAATCAGAATAAGATCCTTAATAAATTTCCTGGTTGTACCTTTTTTGCCAACTCATCCAACAAAATTTGGTTAATCTGTAGAAAAGAATTGCAATGGAATATCCAGATTGATCACCCACAAATTTTCCATTTCCATTTCACTTTGAATTGTAACAAATTTGCAGCTTCCTTTGTCTATGCTGGTTGTACTAAAGCTGACAGGAGGGAGCTGTGGAATGTGGTTACTGCCATCGATAAAATGGAGCTCCTCACCTGGATTGTGGGGGGGGATTTTAACTCGCATTGCCTCCGCCGATGAAAAGAGAGGGGGCAGACTTCCAAACATACATACAATGGCTAATTTCAATGATAGTATCCATCAAGCTGGGTTGTTTGACCTTGGATTTCAGGGAAACAAATTTACCTGGAGAAGAGGTAATATCTGGGAGAGACTGGATCATTTTTTGGCCAATGACTACTAGCACCACCACTTTCTGTACACCACCATCACTCACCTTAATTTTGCTAGCTCTGATCATAAACCCCTCCTCCTTACCATCTCCTCCCCCCCAACCAACCTGTCCACCTCCCATTTTAGATTTCTTAACTTCTGGCCTTCCCATCCAAATTTTTAAAATGTCTTTGCTGAAAACTGGACTGGCTGTTCCAGTAACAACCCTTTTACCAAACTTCAATTCCTTCGGGTCAAACTATCCAGAGCTTTGAGGAGATGGAGCTGGGATTCCATTCGGAATGTGTTCCAAGGAGTCATTAACACTGAGGTGGAAGTTGGCAGATTGGAAGCTGAGGCTCGGGATGATGGAAATAAATATAAAGATTTTGTGGCTGCACATGTAAAACTTCTAACCTACATCAACTAGCAGGACCTTATCCTCAGCCAAAAAGCTTCTTGTATCAAATTTAAGGATGGGGACAGGAACACCAAATACTACCATGCTTGTATTAATTTTAAGAGAAAGTGCAATACCATTCTTTCTATAGTGACTGATCAGGATGTGATTCTCATGGATACTGTAGAAATTGCACACAGTGCTGTAAACTTCTTCCAAGATCTTCTCACCTTCAAACAGTTTTCCACCCCTCAAATCGAAAGCAGTTTGTTTGTCGATGTCCAACAAGACACTAATTCTCTCAAGCTTATCGATATCCCCACTCGAGAAGAAATCTGGTGGCACTCGAATTCCATAGCATGACTCCAAAGCTGCAGGACCGATGGTTATAACTCTGAATTTTATAAGAGGACATGGGACAATTGCAAAAATGATGTCAGTGCAGCAATCCAATGTTTTTTCCAAGGTGTGGATCTCCCTCAGTATTTCCATGCTTCTACTGTTATTCTAGTGCCCAAAATCACTACACCCAAAACATGGAACCATTATAGACCTATCAGTCTCACCACTATAATAAGTAAGATCATCAACAAAGTTATTGTTGGCAGGCTCCAGCCCCACCTCAACAGAATTATCAGCTCACCTCAGGCAGCTTTTATCCAAGGCAGAACCATCTCTACAATGTGCTTCTTTCTCAAGAATTGCTCCTTGACCTTGGTAGTCCCTGCAGAGAGGGTAATCTTATTTATAAACTTGATGTGAAAAAAGCATATGACACATTGGATTGGAATTTCATCCTCCAGGTTCTACACACTAGGGGCTTTTCAGTGGAGTTCTGTTTACGTATCAAGAGATGGCTGAAGTTCAACCACCACTCCATTCTAATCAATGGTCAGTATTGGGGAGGTTTTCAAGCCACTAGGGGGCTGAAACAAGGAGATCCCCTATCCCCTTCCATATTCATCTTAGTGATGGATTATTTATCCAGGCTAATTGAAAATTGGGTTTCTCCTCTACACTATACTAGATACCATCACAAATCTAATGTAGTTATCTCCCATCTACTATATGCCGATGACATCATGATCTTTTCAAGGGCCTCCAAGATTGCTATTAAGAAAGTTATTCACTCGCCTCAACCATTTTCGTAAAGTTTCGGCCTCCAAGTTCAACAAAGAAAAATGTGAATTATTGTTCCCTAAGCACACTACTCGCTCGTTGTCTCACACTGGATTCTCCATTTTACTGGTTTCACTAAAGCCACTCTCCCTATGAAATACTTAGGGGTGCAACTCATCAAAGGGAGAGTCAAACAAACTCAGTTTGAGGAAATTATAGGGAAAGTGAAAAATCAACTATCCAACTAGACCACTTCTTATCTATCTTCTGGGGGTAGAATTACCCTTCTCCATAGCATCCTTACAAATTTACCTAACTATGTTATTCAAATGACCTGTATGAAGAAGAGTTCAAGAACCCAACTAGAGAGAATTTTCAATCAATTTCTATGGGCTGGCAATAGGAGGCAGATCCACTGGGTGTCTTGGCAAAAGCTTGCCAAGCCTATTGAAGCTGGAGGGCTGGGATTCAAAGGTCTCCTTCAGCTGCAGAAAGTGAATTTCTGTAAACTCTAGGTACAGTTTAGACAACAAAGTTCTTTATGGGTTGTTTACATGAAAGGGAAATATTGCAAGGATAATCACCCCACTATGGCTAAACTTAAACCAGGAAATTCAAGGATTTGGAAACACATGCTTCTCAACAGAGAATTAGCTAAATCTTTATATTACTGGGAGCTGGTCAACGGCCAGGTCCAGTTCTGGTATGATAACTGGTGTCCCCCTCAAATGAAACAAGCTCTCCCCACCATTGAAAAACAATATTTATCTGTGGCTGTTTGCTGGGAAAATATGCAATGGTCTACTCTCAAACTGCAGGAGTTAGTAACTGCTGATTCAGCTCAACAAATTTCTACCCTCCCATTTGACAGAACCAATGAAGATAAAATTGTCTGGTGCAGTGGTGGTTTGCATAGCCTCACCAAACATATCTATCTAAAGATCAATGAATGGCCACAATGTAGATGGGGTAGAAAAATTTGGAACAAGTACCTTACTCCATCTATTTCTTTCTTTTCCTGGAGACTGTTCCATAATCTGTTGCCTACTGATGATATTCTTAAGCTGAAGGGACTTAGGGGGCCTTCTAGATGTTATCTCTGTGGGACCAATGAAGAATCCTTGCAGCACCTATTTTTCACCTGCAGTTTCTCTCAGGAGGTGTGGCAGGGTGTCACAAACCTCTTTAACAATAATACACTACTCCTGGAATTGTATGAGTTTCACAACTGCTGGATGTCCTGGTAAAAGACTAAAGTGGGTGATGTTCCTTTGATCATTGCATGGTTTATATGGATGCATAGAAACAGTATTAAGTATGAGGATAAGACCAGCAAAGTCTCAACTGTTGTGGGGAACTGCCACTCCTACTTCACCAAACTAATACAGCTGAAAAAGTTCCCCACCATTCTTAACTCTCCTGTAACTACTCTCCCCAAAAGATATAAAATCCTGACTGTCTACTGGAAAGCCCCACCTTACCCTTTCATCAAAGTTAACACTGATGGATCCTTCTCTAATTGGGGAGCTGGTTGTGGGGGAGTCTTTAGAAATCACAATGGAAAATGCCTTTGTTACTTTCAAACTCCTATTGTGGCACAAGATGCTCGTGAAACTGAATTTCGTCAGTTTTCGTGGCTTTACAACCTTGCTCATTCTTTCCAATGGCATTCTCTTATTGTGGAAACGGATTCAGATCTTCTATTAAAATCTATGCAGAACATTTATCACCCAACTTGGCACCATGCTTATTGGATCAACAATATTAAAGCTATCTCCCAACATTCTGATATCAGGTACAAGGAAGGAAACAGGCCTGCCAACTGGCTCACCAGAAATGCAAACTCAACTCAGCAAATTGCTGTCTCAGCTGACCCCCCTCCCCAACTGTAACTGTTTATGGAAACTGATAGGATTCAAGCTCCTTACTTCAGAATGGTTGGCATTTAGGCTTTTAGTTTTTCTCCTGGAAGCAGATATGTATCAAGCTGGATGTTGGTAATTTCTGCATCACCTACAATCAGCTCCTTACTCCTTTGGAAATGTCTTTGCTGTAGGCAGTGTTGGTGTCATTTCTTTTTCTTTGGATTAAGTTTTTTTTATTGGGCACACTTTTTGGGATAGGTTTATTTACACTTAGTTTAGTTACTTTTTCTTTTGGTGTGGAGTTGTACTGAGTAAAGTTTGTTCCCTTTGGGAAATTTCTGTAACTTCACTCTTTTGAATCAACATGTAGGGAGCCTAAAGTAGCTCCTTCCCATAAATATATATATATATATATATATATATATATATATATATATATATATATATATATATATATATATATATATATATATATATATATATTGCAAAACAAAAAATTCATTCATTCACATCAAGTTAAGTACATCCGATAAAAGGGAAATTCAAAGAGTCCCCATATATATATATATATATATATATATATATATATATATATATATATATTGCAAAACAAAAAATTCATTCATTCACATTGAAGTTAAGTACATCTGATAAAAGGGAAATTCAAAGAGTCCCCCAAAAGTAAAAGCCTTAGTGGCTCAAAAGGTGTTACAAAAAAAGTGATATTGTTAGTAGAGGCAGCATTTTTAGCTAACCAAGCTAACAGGCCGGTTAGCCTCCCTATAAGTGTGAGTCCATTTAATTTGTATAAAATCTGAGCATGTAGGGAAAGTCCTGATGAAGTACACCAAATTCCAAGGGGGGGGCAGCAGTGCCATTCATAATGTCAATAACCTGTTGAGAATCAAATTCCATCCATACATGAGATAGTTTAAGAGCTTTGGCAGTGGCTAATGCCCGCAACGTCGACCATAGTTCGCATTCCAAGGCCGAGGAGGAAACAAGGGGAGACCGAAAAACGATAAGAGGTGTCCAAAGATCGTTCCCGCAGACCGGACCCATACGCAAGAACTGATTTAGTGAAACTCCCATCAATATTAATTTTTATCCAAGGTAGAGGAGGTGATGACCAATGCAACAGGAGAACTTTTCTCTTAGGTGAGGTAAATAAAAGTGGATATTTGCTGATATAGCTGCAACAATCGGCCACGTAGATCGAGTAGATACGGAATTACCCTTGTATTTAGCAAGAGTTTCTAGCCATCCGCAGAAACCACCAAATAACTAGTGGAATGAAGAACTCCTTCAGCAGCCTCCAATCCTCCAAGCAAGTTTCCACATCAGCCGAATCATAGCTTTGATTTCTTATCCGCAATTGAGACAAGACATCAGTCCAAACTCGTTCGGTAAAGGAGCAGTGAAGGAACACATGATTATAGGTCTCCTCCTGGGAATTGCAAAGCCAGCATTTTGAAGCAGATTTGAGACCTTTGAGCATCAGGGTATCATCTAGTGCAGAAATTTATGAAACAGTCTCAAAAAGAAGAAGGGCATGGAGGGGGAAAGGTGCTTATGCCAAATCTTTTCACCCCAAGCAGTATTATACCAATAAAAAAAAGCTTGGTGAATGGCCCCATTTAGAGAGAGAGTATTAGCACATTTAATGTGGAGTTTATCAGGTCTGGTATCATCAATAGGTATAGCCAGAATCTTTTAAACAGTATCCTCATCTACAACATCCCTCAGTGAATCAGCATTCCAATGGCCCTGGTTCCAAAATTCAGCAACAGTGTATGTATATATTGAAATTAATTCACATTAATTGGTAAGTTTCAATATGGTCATCCAAAAATGGATAACATTAGAAGGATTTTTGAAGGGCTGAAATTGGTAGGGACTTGGAAAGTTGGTTTATTTGATGGTAGGCATATTATGATTCATCTTTCTAAAGAAGAAGATTATGCTAATGTTTTTTTCCAGAAAATTTATTATGATGGAAGGTATATATATGAAAATCTTGAAATGGTCCCCTAACTTTGATCCAAATCAAGAAGCCCCTATTATTCTTATTTGGTAAAGGCTTCCCAATTTGAAACTTCATTTTTTCAATCACCAAGTAATTTATGTTATTGGGACTGCTATAGGGAGACCATTAAAATTGGATATGTCCACATTTAATCTTTCTAGACCATCCTTAGCCAGAATTCTTGTAGAAAGAGACATTACTCTCCCTGAAATTGATGAAATTTGGCTTGGTTCTCCTCATAATGGCTATTGGCAACCCATAATTGTGGAACAAAAGCCTACATATTGCTATCATTGTAGATTGTTTGGTCATTCCAAAGAAGGCTGTTATAGATTGAAACCAGATCTTAAACCTGTTAATAATAAAAATGTTAATTCTTCTGTTTTGGTTAATAATGGTTCATTGCCTGAAGGATCTTTAACAGCTTGAAAACAGATTTCACAAGTTACTGGTAATAAAAGTTCTGGGATTATTGATACTGTTAATGCTACAGTTTCTGGTATTCAAACTTCAATACCTGTTATGGAAGTTGTTGTTGGTCCTCAAGATCTTATTCATATTCAGAATTCTAATTCTGAGTCTACCATACTGATTGAAAGTTCTATTATTAATTCCAATAATTCTGGGACTCCATCAAATTTACCTGTTGTTGTTCCTTCAGAATTACCTGCTGCTGTTATTAGTTCCAATAAGTCCGCCATATTGATTGAAAGTTCTGTTATTAATTCCAATAAAAGTTCTGCTGGGACTCCTTCAGTTATTTTGCATGCTGCTGTTCCTTCAAAATTACCTGTTGATTTGCCTATGGTTACTGATAGAGATGTTAACTCTGATATAGATTTAGTAAATATGGTTCCCACTTCACAAATCATTTCTTATACTAATTTGACTACTGGTGCTCAGGGATTGGAACCAAACTTAGCCAATGAAGTTTCTGTTGATGATGATAGAAATAATTATTTATCTAAAGAAGTGTTACCACCAACAATGCAATATCCAGTCTTCAATATTAAACCTCAGGAGATTCCTGATATTCATACTAATATGGCTACTGTCAATAATGAATTGAATGAGGATTGGGTAGTGAAAAGAAGCAAAAAGAAAAAATCAGTTGATCATATTTCTGCTGAGAACATTATTCCCTCCAGTCCTACTGCATCTTCCTTCTCTAGATTGACTAGGGGAGGTAGATCTACCCATCATGCTTAATTTTCTCTGCTGGAATATTAGGGGCGTGGCAATCCTTGGCTCCCTTAATAGATTGTTAAGAATAAACAGGGTTCATAAGTGTTGGATGGTGGTTCTTCTTGAGCCAATGGTTAAGTCTAATTATGACAGATTTACTAAAAAGTTCCCAGGATACAATCTTGTTTACAATTCTTCCAATAAAATTTGGGTCTTTTATAGGAATGAATTAAAGATTAATATTCTGGTGGATCATTCTCAGTTTTTGCATGTTCAATTTGAGATTGATTCTTTTAAAGGCTATGCTTCTTTTGTCTATGCTGCTTCATCTAAAGTGGATAGAGAGGATCTTTGGTCCCAATTGCATGTGATTGGTCAAACTATCAATGAGGGCTGGATGGTTGGAGGTGACTTCAACTGTATTTCTTATCCTAGTGAGAAGAAGGGAGGCAGGAATCCTAATCTGAATGATTTGCTGTTTTTCTCAGATTCTATCAAAAATGCTGGAATGTTTGATATTGGATTTGAAGGTTCTCCTTTTACTTGGAGGAGGGGTAATATTTATGAAAGATTGGATAGTGTTCTTGTTAACAAGCCATGGTTTGATTTATTTCCTATTTCTAAAGTTCAGCATCTTGCTAGACTGGGGTCTGATCATTCTCCTCTCCTCATTAAGCTTGTTGTTGCAAATATTGTTCATAAAACCTGTTTCAGATATTTGAATGTATGGTCTTCACATCCTAATTACAAGCAGCTAATTGAGTCTAACTGGAATATTCCAAAGGATTTCTTAAATGCTAATCCTCTCATTCAGCTTTGGCAGACTCAGAAAAAGCTTTCTAAGGTTTTAACTAGCTGGAATTGGAGTGATTTTGGCAATATTAATTCCAATATAAAAGATGCTGAAGAATTGGTTTCCAAAACTGAATAAGCTGTTGAAAATGGCTCCTGTTCTGATCATGAATTATTCATTGCTAATGACAAATTAAACACTGCCATACTTCAGGAGGAACTGTTTCTCCAACAAAAAGCTTCAGCCAATCACTTTCTATATGGAGATAAAAATTCTAGATTTTTTCATGTTGTGATCAAGTATAGAAGATCTATTAATTCTATTTTAAAAATTAATTCTTCTACTAAAGGATGGATTTATGATTCCCAAGGATACGATGAAGATGTCGTTCTCTATTTCCGTAATCTTTTTTCTCGCTCATCCAGTTATCTCTTCATCTTTTTCTGTTCAGTTATTGCAATGTAGCATGTTTAAAGGTAATGCTGCTCAGTTAACTAATCCTCCTACTGAAAATGAAGTTTTCTCTGCTATTAATTCTCTGGATAGGAACAAAACAGCTGGGCTTGATGGTTATTCTTCTGATTTCTATAAAAGGTTTTGGAGTATTATTAAGTAAATGGTGATGGCTGCTATCATAGCTTTTTTTCAAGGTTCTAATTTGCCTAAATATTTTGCTGCCTCTACTATCATCCTTATTCCTAAAGATAAATTTAAAAATAGCTAGAAGGATTTTAGGCCCATATGTATTACTTCTACCTTTTCTAAGATCATTAGTAAGGTTCTAGTGGATAGGCTACAACCTTATCTATTGGATTTAATCTCTGAAAATCAATCTGCCTTCATCAATGGGAGATGTATTAGTGACAATATTCTTCTTGCTCAAGAGTTGCTTGCTGATATTGATAAGCCATGTAGAGGTTCTAATATTATTCTTAAGCTAGATCTTTCTAAAGCTTTTGATTCAATCAATTGGTCTTTCATTATTAATGTATTAGTCGCTAGAGGTTTCAACTCGATTTTTGCAATTTAATCTCTAGATGGTCGGAGAACAACTATTATAGTGTTCTGATTAATGGAAGTACTCATGGTTTCTTTCAAGCTGGCAGGGGGATTAAACAAGGAGATCCATTATCTCCTTATATTTTCATTTTGGCTTTTGACTACCTCTCTAAATTATTAAATCAGGTTCATATGGCTAATCCTTATGTTCAATATCAACATAGATCTAATATTTTGGTTAGTCACCTGGCTTATGCAGATGATGTTATTGTCTTTTGTAATGGGAGCAAACAATCAATTAAATGTATTATGAAAAATCTTTCCAGCTTTGAATCTGCTTTCCGGAATGGAGTTTAACAAAGCCAAATGTTCTTTTCTTTCTAGTTCATCGATGAAGGCTCATATGAAAAATTGGATATTGGATTATACTGGATTTAAAGAGGCTAATTATCCTCTTGTTTATTTGGGCTTTCCTTTGTCCAAGGGAAGAAGAAGATTGTCTCATTTTGATGATGTGGTTGCCAAAATTTGTTCTATAATTCAATGTTGGATGAATTCTTTTCTCTCTAATGGTGGAAGAGTTACTCTTTTAAAGAGTATTTTAACTACTTTCCCTTTGTATATTCTCCAAATGGTTAATATGAAGAGAAGCTCTCAAAAATTACTCTCAGTTATTTTCAACAAATTTTTATGGGAGGGACAACATAAACAAATGCATTGGACTAACTGGGATAAATTGTGTAAACCTCTTTCTTGTGGAGGTCTTGGATTCAAAAGCTTTCAACATCTTAGTTTCTCTTATTTTTGTAAACAATGGACTCATTTCAGATCAAAGTCTTCTCTTTGGTCTCTATTTCTTCATGGTAAATATTGCAGAATATCCCATCCCTCTGAGGTTCAAGCTAAATTAAGTGATTCTAAAAACTGGAAAAGGCTTTTAAAAGTAAGAGAATTTGCTGAAAAGCTTTTTATTTGGGATATTGGTGATGGTCAAGTGGACTTTTGGCTTGACAATTGGTTATTTAATGACCACCTGTATAAGCAAGGAGTATCTTCTTCTAATCAGAAAGTTTCTGATTTCTGGTCCAATTCCAATTGGGATGAAGCTAAACTGAAAGCTGTTGTTAATACTGATTTGGTGAATAAAATTCTGTCTATACCATTACAGCCTAATGTTAAGGATAGATTGATTACCAAGAATCCATCTACTCAAAGTCTCTCCAAGTTCATTTATCTTTCTAGTAATAATTGGACTGCTAATGATTGGGGCAAGCAACTTTGGAATAAATACATAACTCCTTCTATGTCATTTTTCTGTTGGAAGCTTTTCAGGAATTTTTTGCCAACTGATGATATTCTGAAGTTAAAGGGTATTCGGGGGCCTTCTATGTGTCCTTTTTGTCTCTCAAGTGAAGAATTTATTTCCCATTTATTTATCAGTTGCAATGCTATACAGGAGGTATGGAAGACTGTTCTTATTCAAAAGGGATTGATTCATAGATATTGTTGTTGGGTCAAGCTTGTTGATTGCTGGCAAGATTGGAAGTTGACAGCAGAATTTTACATCACCCTAATTATATTTTGGTTCACTTGGATGGTTAGGAATGAGATTGTGCATAATAATATGGTTTTTTCAGCCAAAGTTATTATAAAGAACTGCTTGAATTTTCTTCATAAGATGACAGCTTCTTTGAACTTAATTGATAAGCCATCAGCAATCAAAGTCCAATTGATCTTTTGGAGAACTCCTAAATACCCTTGGGTTAAAATCAATACTGATGGAAGTTATATACATTCCACTGCTATTAATTGTTCCAATACTGGTATTGGTGCTCTATGCGAAATTACATGGGGACTTGCTTATGGGTTATCTCTCGCACCAATTATCGCCATTAATGCATCGAATCCGAAGCTATAGCTATTTTCTGGAGTCTAAAGACAGCCATTCTGAATCATCAAGGTCCAATTCATGTGGAGATGGATTCCTTAATATTACTGAATATTCTTCTACATAAAGCAGCTACTCCTTGGTATCTTCAAATTTGGATTAATTCAATTTCATTATTGGTATCTAATCTATCTATAGTTTGGAGTCACATTCATAGAGAGGGAAATCACCAAACAAATTGGCTTGCTACTGGAGGCAGCTTCTTCTAAGGACATTTTATGCTTTTCTTACTCTTCTTTGGATCCTAAATCTCCTATTTTTAGGGAGTTTAGAATTCTATTACATGGGGATCTGCTTTCTTTTCCTCATATCAGATGTACTAGACTTTCTTGATTAATATATTTTCATTTCTGCTAATATATATATATATATATATATATATATATATATATATATATATATATATATATATATAATATCTCAAATGGCCGAGGACTTTCCCGCTCCGTTAGTGGTTCCCGGCATGACCCCGCGCGGCGGCCCGCTGGTCGGTGGACAAGGTAAGGGGGTCTCTTTGCTTCCGTGAAGGTTTCCTGGCTTGTGAGACTTGGAGGCTGCGCCTACTGGATCGTTTTCCATCTTCCCGGGCTTTTCTTGGTTTAAATTTACTGTTACATTGGCTTTCTGGACCTGTGGTTCTTTGGCTCTCCTGTGATTTCTTTCTGGTTCTGGTTCTTTTATTTTTTCAAGTTGCTGCTGCTGGTTAGGTGAGTTTATTTCCCATGACAACCCCTATTGACATCCAAACTAATCTGGACTGGGTTAAAAATTCTTATGCTGGGGCTGTTGGTCACGGCTCTGCTACCTTTGATTCCGCCTCTTTGGTTTTTCCTCAAGCTATGCATGATGCTGCTCGCTCGGGAAGGGAACCCGTCCTTTCATCAAACTACTTGGTGTCAAAGATGGTTTCCTGCTCGTTTTCTTCACCCCCAGGAGCTAGAATCTCTTAATGAGGAAGTGAAACTTACTTTGATAGGAAAATTTGCTTTAGGCCATCCCAAGATGGAGCTGGTCAAAAACTTCTTTGAATCACTTAATTTCAGCAGTACTTGGAAGCTTGGATTATTAGATGGGAGACACCTTCTTATAAGCCTGAGTTCAGAGGAAGACTATGCCAAATTATTTGCCAAACAAGTTGTCACCATAGCAGGAATGGAAATGAAGCTTCTAAAATGGACCCCAGATTTTGATCCTAGTAAAGAGCCCCCCATAGTCCCCATTTGGTTTAAACTCCCTGCCCTTCCTTACAGTATATTTCAATCAAGCAGCTCTTTTTCAGATTGGGAGGGCCATTGGGACCCCTCTAAGATTGGACCCAACATCTCTACATAGGACTAAACCTGAATATGCAAGGATACAAATTGAGAGGGATATAACCCTCCCTGAAGTTCACAAAATCTGGGTGGGTTCTGCTGAAGAGGGACACTGGCAGGAGGTCATCATGCAACAAAGACCCTACTATTGCACACACTGCAGAATGTTTGGTCATACCACTGACAAATGTTTTAAGCTGCATCCACCTATCAGGAGACCTACTGCTCAGCTCAGGACTGATTCCAGCTCCCAGATTAATGTGGGTACAACTAATCTCCTACCCCTTCCACACCAGGGTCCCATGGGCACTTGCGATCCCCCTCCCCCTCCTATTGTTCCCAATGCCACCCCATCGGGATTCCCCACATCCCCCAACCATACCGCTGCCCCCAGCTTTCCCCCACCAAAAATCACCCCACACATAGGCCCTTCCCACAATCCTACATCCACCTTTCTCCCCCCCTCCCCTAATAAGCTTAAGACTACTAATGATTCTATGGAGGAAGAATGGGAGATTTATTTTCCCAAAAAAAGAAAAAGAATAAATTTGAATTACAAAAAACCTCAATACCCTCAAACTCAACCTTCAGGGATTTTTCCCCTACCCCCCTCTTACTAGGGGAAGAACTAGATCTAGTTCCCACAGATCCTCTTCCCCTTCCCCCCTCCCTAATTCTCATGATAAACCTCCTTTGTTGGAACATTAGGGGGATTGCCTGCCCCCAATCTCTAAAAAGACTCATTAACCTAAACAAAAAACACACCCCTTGGTGTATTGTTATTTTGGAACCCTTGGTTCATCAAAACCCATCTAAAATTTTAAAAAATTCCTCGACTTTACCTTACACTCCAATATAAATAATAAGATCCGGCTTCTTTGCGGATCCGAGGTCACTTGGTCCGTTCTCATGGACAACTACCAATTTCTCCACCTATCTCTCCAATTTGCTAATCACAAAATTTGTGCCACCTTCATCTATGCTGGTTGCAAGAAACAAGATAAAATTGACTTGTGGAACCACCTCATCACATTCAGCAGCTCTATTGACCATCCATGGTTGGTGGGGGGTGATTTTAACTCCATTGCCACCCCCGCCGAAAAATCTGGGGTAGGCCTCCCATCCCTAGCCAGCTCAACTCTTTTAAGGATAACATTCACCTTTCTCGGCCTCTTTGACCTAGGCTATAAGGGACATCCTTTTACCCGGAAGAGAGGCCAAATCTGGAAAGGCTAGATAGGTTCCCTGGTTAATGAAGCTTGGCACTCCAATTTCCTCCTCACTTCCATTACCCATCTCCCTTTTCTTTGTTCTGATCATAGACCACTTTTACTCACCATCTCTGCTGCCCCCGGCAGATTCTCCACCCCCCCTTTCAGATACCAAAACTTTTGGTCCACCCACCCCAAGTTTCTTAATCTGATTTACCAACAGTGGCAGGGTGAGGTTCACCCCGATCCCCGAACTAAACCGGGGCTTTTACATCCGAAGACCAACAAGGCTCTCAAGCATTGGGGTTGGTCCGAATTTGGGGATGTCTTCTCCACCGTGTTGGATGCCGAAAAGGAGGTGATTAGAATGGAACAACAAGTCTTAAGGGGTGCAGATTCTGATCTTTTAGTGGCTGCTCAGGCTCATTTATCCAATGCCATTGACATACAAGATATGTACTTGAAACAAAAAGCCTCAACAGAAACATTTCTCGCAGGGGGACAGAAATACAAAATACTTCCATGCTTATATTAAATATAAAAGGAGTTGTAACATCATTCATAAGCATTAAGGATGATGAGGGAAATTGGCTAATCGACACTATGGCCATTAGCGAAGTGCTCTCGTACACTTCCAAGAACTTCTTTCTTCTAACAACCCCGATAGAGATAATATTTCCACCAACATTCTTGATGAACATTACCAAGTACATTAATGCACTCGCCCTTAGCCGAGCCCCCTACCGAGGCTGAAATCCGGGAGGCTATTAAGAGCATTGACAAAGAGCAAATCGCAGGGGCCGGATGGTTTTATCGCAGATTTCTACAAGAAAGCTTGGCCCACTATCAAATCTGAAATTACCAATGCCATTACCAGCCTTCTTCCTTGGCAAAGATATGATTTATTATTTTAATTCTTCAACCATTGTGCTGATTCCTAAACACAATGAATTGAACACCTGGGATCAGTTCAGGCCTATAAACCTGACTTCTGTGATAAGTAAAGTGCTCAGCAAAATCCTGGTCCTAAGGATTCAACCTCACCTAAACAAGATCATCAGCCTAAATCAGACTGCCTTCATTAAAGGTAGATCTATTTCTGATAATGTACTGTTAGCTCATGAGATGTTATTGGACATCAACAAGAAATGCAGGGGGGAAACTTAATCTACAAGCTTGATATCCAAAAGGCTTATGACACAATCAATTGGGATTTCATTTTGGATGTGTTAGTCGCCAAAGGTTTCAACCCCAGCTTTTGCAACCTGATCCATAGATGGCTTCAAAATAACTCCCATTCCATTCTGATTAATGGTTCGGCTTGGGGACCCTTCACCGCCACCGGGGTCCAAGCAAGGGGACCCCTCTCCCCAACTCTCTTTATTATTGCAATGGATTATTTCTCTTCTATGATCAACCAAGTATACAAGCATCACCCCCTGGTAAATTTTCACCACAGTTCAAATATCATTATTTCTCATCTGATTTATGCAGATGACCTCATGATTTTCGCCAATGCATCCAAGAAGGCTGTTAAATATATTCAAAGCTGCATCCAAATGTTTCAAAATCAGTCTGGGCTAAAGTTTAATAGAGCTAAATGTCAGATCCTTTTTTCCAAAAGGGTATCCCAGTAAGCAAAACACTGGATTCTTAATCACACAGGTTTCTCCAAAGCACCAACCTTCCTATCAAGTACCTTGGGGTCCATCTAAGCACCGGCGTAAGCAAGCAAAACCATTTTGATGAGGTCCAACAAAGGATTTGTAACTACTTATCTAACTGGACTCACCTATACCTATCTACCTGGTGGGAGGATTACCTTGCTTAAAAGCATCCTAACTACTTTACCAAATTACCTCATGCAAATGACTACTATGAAAAAGAGCACCCAGACCCAATTGGAAACAGCTTTCAACCACTTTTTATGGGCTGGTACAGGCAAGAAGATTCATTGGGCTGCTTGGAGGAAACTGGCTAAACCACTGTGGGCTGGGGGATTAGGCTTCAAGTGTCTAAGTCATCTTCTCAAAATCAACCATTGCAAACTTTGGATTAATTTCAGGGGCTCAAACCTCTCTTTGGGCTTTATATCTTAATGGTAAATACCGTGGACACATTCACCCCTCATTGGCTACTGCTAGACTGGGTGATTCTAGAATCTGGAAAGCCATGTTGAAAATTAAGCAGGAAGCTGAGAACCTATATTTATGGCAGCTAGGCAAAGGAAAGATCAACTTTTGGTTGGACCAGTGGTGTCCCCATGATTGGCTTCAACCACACACTCCTGCTAGAGACTTTAATCTCTTGGTTGCTGATTGCTGGGAGGAGGACCACTGGTCTATCCCTTTCCTCCACTCCATTCTCACTGTTTCTTCAGCTAACAAGGTTAACACCATACCATTTGATGCATCCAAGCATGACACTATCTATAGAACTAACAAAAACCAAAGTTTCTCCAAGGAGATTTATGATAAACTTGTACACCGGGAGAGTGTACCCCGGGGTGAGATCTCGCTGGAACAAGTTCTTATCCCCCTATGGCATTTTTCTCGTTGGAGACTGCTCGAGAACCTCCTTCCCACCGATGATATCCTTAAACTCAAGGGATTGAGAGGCCCTTCTTGCTGCAGGTTATGTCATTTGGAGGAAGAATCAATCAACCACCTGTTCTATGCTTCGCAGCTTCTCCGACAGAGTTTGGACTCGGCTCCTCCAAGACACTAATTTAAATACTATACAGCATTACAGTGGAATCATCTCGGTTACTCCGTCGGCAAGATTGTGCAGAAGCCGGGATTACTCGCTATCCCTCTTTTCATTGCATGGTTCATTTGGATGGCTAGAAACAAGACTACTTTTGATAATATCCCTCTAGATGCTAAAACTGTTACTAGCCATTGTTTAGCCTATGTGCTTAAGCTAATCAAACTTAAGAACTTCCCCAATATTTGCTCCCAAAACTCCTTTCCTAAAACTGCCTCCCTCAAGATCACTAAAGTTGCTTGGTTTCCCCCAGCCCAAAACTGGATCAAGGTCAACACTGATGGCTGCTACAAACTTGCTCAGGGTGGCATTGGAGGCATATTCAGAAATCACAAGGGTAAATGTTTACTCTATTTTATGGCCCCTATTGTTGCTTGTGATGCATTAGATGCCGAACTTCAAGCCGTCTATTGGGCATTAAAGGTGGCTGTCCACCTCAACTGGTCTCCCCTCATTCTGGAATGTGACTCTATGGATCTGATAACTCTTGTTTCAACATATGCTACACATAACAGGCATGCCATCAACTGGACAGCTAATTTCTGGGCCCATAAGATCAAAATTCTCACTACTAAGGTGCAGGTCCAGTTTCAGTTCATTTTCAGGGAGGGGAACAAGCCAGCTGATTGGATTGCTAACATGGGAACTCTCACCTCCAACCTTGCTATTTCCACCACTCCTTCTCCAATGCTCAGACAACTAATTGCTGGAGATCCGCCGACTATCCCTCATCTCGAGCCGAATCACTAACTTCGCCTTGTCGCATGGTCTTGTCTCAGCCTCCTCTTTTTGTTCAGCCTTGTCACTTGTACTCCGTTTAACCTTGTTTCACCATTGTGTTACCCTTTCCTGGTGGTTTTGTCTTGGTAGGGGCTGCCATTAGCTTTTGTTTTTGTTATATATATATATATATATATATATATATATATATATATATATATATATATATATATATATATATATATATATATATATATTCAAGTAATATATATATATATATATATATATATATATATATATATATATATATATATATATATATATATATATATATATTTGAGGAAAAGAGCTTAAATAAGCTCCCTACATGTTAATTATAATGGAAAATGATTCAGAGATACAGAAGTATACCACAAAAAAACACCATAAGAAAACAAAAGTAATCCCAAAAAGAAAGGTAGCCAAAATCAAAATAAACCCAAAAGAAACCATAAGCGAGACAAAAGAGGGGTGGGGTCTCGCCTAAGGTAGGCCTTGGCCCCAATAAGTCTTCCTCGTAAGATCCACCGGATGATCGAGTGCAAGAATAAAAAAACAAAACAAAGAAATCTGCAGATAGATTCCCATCAAAGCCGGTGAGTATCCCAAGTACATGGGAGGGCATTAATCCATAATTTTGAAGTGGGGAGCTTGATAAGAGTCTGCTTGAATAAGAAATTGTAACTGGGAAGGTAGAGTAGAAGAGACCATTATCTCCTGAGTTAAGAGGGCTCTTTAGCAATCCAATTTGCAGGCCTGTTTCCTTCCCTGAATATGAAATTAAAATGCACTGTAAGATGTGGCAACAAAGATCTGGTTTTATTAATCCAAGTAGAATGGTGCCAAGGAGGGGGAAGATCATTCTGAAAGTAATGTATTAAGGTAGATGAGTCTCCCTCCACAATGATAGAAAACCACTGAAAAAGTGTAGCAATGTGAATTGCCCAAAATGCAAGAACTGACTCCGCTTCCAATGGGTCAGCAGCAGTAGTTGGAGATTGGAAAAATATTAATCCTTTCCCTGTATGATCCCTGAAAGTCCCACCTATACCAGCATTTTGTTTAGTAAAGCCTCCATCAGTATTGACTTTAATAAAAGGAGGGTTGGGTGCTTTCCAATAAATCTGAATGATTATATGAAGAATAGGTCTATCAGTAGTGGAAGGTGTCTAAATGATGTTTGGAAACTTTTTTAATGAAATTAACTTTGAGATAAATGAAAGGCAATGATTTACCACCATTTCAGTCTTGCTAATCAGCCCATCATACTTCACCCCATTTCTGTGCATCCAAATGAACCAAGCCACAATGAGTGTAATGTCCCCAACTTTAGCTTGCTTCCAGGATTTCCAGCAGATAGTTAAATCCTCGCCACCTAACAAGAATTGGTTAATATTCAATCTTCTGAGCATACCCGACCAAACTTCCTGAGAAAAGGAGCATTTAAAAAAGAGGTGTTTCAATGTTTCAGATTGTGATCCACAAAGAAGGCATTTGGAAGGGCCTCTCAGGCCTTTGAGTTTGAGAATATCATCTGTTGGAACAAAACCATGGAAGATTCTCCAAATGAGGAAGGACATGGAAGGAGTAAGATATTTGTTCCAAATAGTTTTACCCCAGCTGACCTGATTCCAAGAATTGATACTAAGGTAGATGTGTTTGGTAATGCTATGCCTTTTACCATTTAGCCAGATGAGTTTATCCAGCTGATACCTATCAAAAGGGATTTGAGCCACCTGATCCACAGAAGAGTCAACTAGGAGAAGTTGCAATTTAGGAATAGACCAATTCATGCCCTCCCAGCAGATGGAGACAGGGAAATACTCTTTATTTATATTAGGAAGTGGAACCAAAACCTCCCTTTGACACCATTTATCATGCCAAAACATGATGTCACCCTTGCCTAACTCCCAGTATAGGAGGGATTCAGCAGTCACTTTGTTGATAAGCATTCGTTTCCAAATTCTTAATATTCCAGTTTTGATTTGAGAGGATAAAGGATGGATATTTCTGCAGTATTTACCTTTCATGAATTGAGCCCAAAGAGAATTTTGCTCCCTGAAATGGATCCATAACTTACAGAAATTGACTTGTTGTAGGTGTTTCAAGCCTTTGAAACCTAAACCACCAGCTTCTTTAGGCAAGGCTAACCTTTGCCAGCTGGCCCAAAGTATTTGTTTTCTTTGACTCAACCTCAAAGAAATCATTAAAGATTCTCTCAATCTAAATTCTTGAGCTTTTCTTCAGTGCATGTCATTTGTAAAATGTAAGAAGGAAATGAGGTTAACATGCTATTCAGGAGAGTGATTCTGCCACCAGATGATAGGAAGGAATTGGACCAACTTGAAAGATGAGTGTTTAGCTTACCAATGATCTTTTTAAAATGACATTGTTTAGATCTGCCTTTAATTAAGAGAACCCCCAAATATTTCATGGGAAGGCTAGTTTTCGCATAACCCATGAAATCAGTAATCCAGTGGATAATATTAGGATGGATATTGATGGGGAAAAACAATTCACATTTATTTTTGTTGAAATATATATATATATATATATATATATATATATATATATATATATATATATATATATATATATGGGAAATTGCTGAATCATCGTATAGCCGGGAGCCGGGTAATGGCCGAGTTAATTTACGGGAAGACAATTGGTGCCCTCCCCATATGAAGGAAGCCATCCCAAACATTGATAAAACCTGTTTCACTGTTTCAAATTGTTGGGAAAGTGAGAAGTGGTCTTTACAGGAACTTCAGAAATTTGTCACTGCTGAGTCTGCTAACCAGATTGCCACCATCCCATTTGATAAAAATAATTATGATAGAATCATTTGGAGTAATGGTACTACTCACAAGCATTACTAAACAAATATATCTAAAGATCCATGAGTGGCCAAAAGTTCATTGGGGAAGAATTATCCGGAACAAATACCTCACCCCTTCAATGTCTTTTCTCACCCGGAGAGTGTTTCATAAGCTTATTCCTACGAGATGATATACTAAAGCTAAAGGGGATTAGAGGACCTTCAAAATGCTATCTCGTGTGGGGTGGAGGAGGAGACTGCTCAACATATGTTTTTCCATTGCAATTTTTCCCAAGAGGTGTGGAAGGGGATCATTAGAGAGATTAACATAAACACCATCCTTCTGGACTGATTGGATCTAA
The DNA here is from genome assembly GCA_022702705.1 of Papilionanthe hookeriana x Papilionanthe teres. NCBI lineage: Eukaryota > Viridiplantae > Streptophyta > Magnoliopsida > Asparagales > Orchidaceae > Papilionanthe > Papilionanthe hookeriana x Papilionanthe teres. Next base: position 10,946,232 of record CM040427.1, read on the forward strand.
GCAGCTGCTGGATTTCTTGGCAGAAGTCTAAATTGGGTACCATCCCTCTCATTATTACTTAGTTTATTTGGATGCATAGAAATTCAATCAAATTTGAGAATGGTGTTAGCACTGTTGATACAGTGGTGGGAAATTGTGTATCCTTTCTGACTAAACTGATCCAGCTTAAGAATTTCCCAGCCATTTTGAAGGTCACACATAAACAGAGACATTATAAGATACCACATTCAAACATTCTACTGGAAGTACCCACCCACCCCTTACATTAAGGCCAACACAAATGGTTCCTATTCAGTCGAGGGGCTGGCTGTGGGGGTTTGTTCGAGAATCATGAGGGAAGATGCCTTGCATATTTTCAATCTCCTGTTACTGTTGAAGATGTTTTGGAATCTAATCTGGCAGCAATTTGTAAGGCTCTTGAACTTGCTAAGGCTTTCAACTGGAAATTCATCATTGTGGAAAATAACTCAGCTGTGGTAATTAATGCCTTAAAGCAAAATCAACACCTAGCCTGGCCCTCTCCTAATGATTATCAATTAAAATGGCAGCATGTGTACTGGATTAACAAAATTAAGGCTTTTGCAATTCAGTCCAACATCAAGTATAGCCATATCTATAAGGAAGGGAATAGACCTGCTCATTGGCTTGCTAGAAATGCTGAAACTACTCTTCAGGTGGTGGTGTCTACTACCCCAACCCCAAATCTGCAATTTCTGATGGATGCTGATTGTTTAAAGGCACCATATTTCAGATTTGTGAGCTACTGATTTTTTTGTGTTTTGGTCTTGGGATGGAGGTTCCATGTTCCAGCTGCTGCACTTTCATATTTGCTCCTTCAGGATTTCCATGTTTTTCTTTATGTTATTTTTGGGGACATACATCACCCGGAGTTGGCACCATGTCTTTTGGACCTAACAAAATTAAAGCTATCTCCCAACATTGTGATATTAGGTATCAGTTCATTTACAAGGAAGGTATCCGGCCTCGCCAACCGGCTTGCAAGAAATGGCTCCGAGCTCCTTAATTCAGATTGGTTCACGACTAGGCATTCGGCTTTTCTCCTACTTGCTGATCCCTCTTTTTGGCTTGTTGGTGGTATTTTTGCTCCTCCTACAATCAGCCCCTTACTCCTTGGAAAGTGCCTAAGTTTTCTCTTTTCTATTTGCTTGGATTTTGTGGTTATAGGGCACACAATTTTGAGATAGGTTTACTTTTTTACTTCTTACTTAGGTAGTTTCCAGTTTGGTGTGGAGTTTTTGTAACTCAGTTTTGCTTGTATCCCATTTGGGATATTTTGTATCTTCACCCTTTTCAATCAACATGTAGGGAGCCTAAAGTAGCTCCTTCCCCCAATATATATATATATATATATATATATATATATATATACATATATATATATATACATACATATATATATATATACATACATATATATATATATACATACATATATATATATATATACATACATATATATATATATACATACATATATATATATATACATACATATATATATATATATACATATATATATATATATATATATACACATACATATATATATATATATATATATATATATACACATGTATCACGATGCCGATTCAGAGGTCGGCGGAAGCTCTCCTATGGTTCCCGACATCGTGATGCTGATTCACGTGATTCAATCTGGTGACCTCTTTCCATCTCCGGTGACCTCGATTCTGGAAACCTTGTTTGCTGGCTTCAGCTCCGGTGACAAGGGCTTTTGTACAAGCTCGAGAGCCGGCGATCTCAGAGGTGACGGAGCTCCATTCAGCCTTGTTCATCCCTATTTCTTCTTTGCTGGTGAACTACTTTTACCTCTCCAACTTATTGCTACATTTTATTTCATTGATTGCGATCTTTCGGTGTTCTCGGAACTTCCTTGTTATTTCCACAATTTGGGATTTTCCGTTGGTCTGATTTTTTTGTGATCCGGGGGAATGACCCTGAGTTATGCTGCAGCTGTCTCCGGAAGTTCTACCTCCGGGGTATGTGGTCAGAGTTATTTTTTACCTCAAGGTTTTCATGATGCTTATGAGTCGGGAGGTGGCTTTACCTTTATTAAGAGGTTGGGAAAAAATAATGGCAATCTCACCTTGTTTCTCACTGAAGAGGAAATGAGTATTTTGGCTTTAGCACACAAATATACTCTTGTAGGGAAATTTCTATATGGAAATCCCAAGATTGAGATTACTAGAAAGTACTTCGATTCTCTTAAGCTTACAGGGAGTTGAAAAGTTGGTTCGCTCGATGGCTGCCATGTTCCCATTCAACTCTCAAATGTCACGGATTATACCTAGTTTTTTGCTTAAAAAGTTCTTAAAATTGATAACCACTTTATGAAAATTCTGAAATGGATTGTGGATTTTAATCTTAAATCAGAATCCTTATTATCCCTGTTTGGGCTAATTTTATGGGGCTAAAGGTGCATATCTTCAATTATGAAACCCTTTATATGCTGGCAACTAGTTTTGGAAACCGCTGAAGGTCGACACTCCCACACCTGATACAACCAAGCCATCTAAAGCTTTTGTACTTGTAGAGCATGACTGATGGTGATGAAAATATTTTTTATCGTTTGAGTTACATCGCTATCAATTCATGTATCATGTCAATGTCACGGAGTCGCCACTCTTTTTCTCTATCTATCGCCCTAATTCTTATCCTACCTAGACTTATTGTCAGAAGTCTTTGCAGAATTTTGAGAAGGATTAATTATGATATAGATTGAGAGAAAATAAGGTCAAATGATAATCTCATAGAACAAGTCTTCAGATTGTGTAATTACTGAAGTTTTTTATATGAGAAAATTATATGAAGATCTTAGGTAACCAGAGAGGTCTTGTAGGTGAAATACCTATCCTGAGTTCTTTAATCTCCTATAGAAATAAGCTCCTATAGTTAATTATATCCCGAGCAATAATACTGCCTAGGAAAACTCCCGATTAGGGTTAACATTTGTCCTTGAAAAAGTGTAAGTGTTGTCGTGACAGTACGTTTCGAATGAATCGATACTACCAGAATATTTTGTTTATGTGAATATTTGTCATTTTGTCATTTTGTATGTCATGTCGGGTGTCATGTCATGATGTCTTAATATGTGTGTCATATTATTGTACGTAATGTCATGTGATGTCGCAATGTCATGTCATTTTGTCATTTTGTCATGTTGTGATGTTGTTTTGTCAATCTGCTATATTGTCATCATGATGTCATGATATTATCTTATCATTTCATTTGGTTTTATATTTGTTTTGTTTGTTTTAATCTCATCATTTTTTTGTGTTTATTAAGGTCATTTTGTTGTCATTATGTTTTATTGTCGTTCGGCTTGATTTATCATTATTTTGTTTGGCTATTGTTATTTTGATTTGTCGTTTGTTTTGGAAGTGTCAGTTTTATGTTAGATATCATGTCGATGTCAATGTCAATGATTTTTTCATGTCAAGTCAAGTGTCGGTTTTTGTTTGTTTTGGTTTAATATCATATCATGTCATGTGTTATGTAGCTTGTATGTCGTGTCATGTGATGTCGTAATGTCATATCATATGTCGTGTCATGTGATGTCCTAATGTCATATCATTTTATGTCATGTCTTAATGTGAATCAAAATGTCATGTCATTTTATGTCATGTCTTAATGTGATGTTAAAAGTCATAAGATGTCGTGATTAATATCTCGATTTGTCATGAGATATATTATCTTCTATAAGAAGATGTTGTTATTTTGTCATGAGATACCTTCTATGATGTCAAGAAGATATCATTATTTATTTATTTTTTTTTATTTTGTTTATGATTCCCTTTTGTTTTAAATTTTGGTTTTGTGGTGTCATGTCATTTTTTCATGTATTTGTTTTGGTTTAGTGTCATGTCATCATTTTATTGTGGTATATAAATGTTGTTGTATTTTTTCTTAATGTTGATGTTATGTCGATGTCAATGTTAATGATTTTGTCATTTTATTTCAGATTTCGTGGCTAACCTAAAAGTCCAGTTATCTTTGTTGTCATGTCATTTTTTTTTTTGTAGTTTGTAAAAAGTTTAGATTTTGTGGCTATCCTAAAGGTTCTGGTTTTGTCGTCAATGTTCCTCCGTCGACGTCCTGCAAAACAGAGTTAGCACACCCTATAACATGCAAAGAAAATCTAAACGAAACATCATGTCTTCATCCTGCAAGGAAAACAAAGTTAGAAACAATGTCATATCAAGATATTTAGCTCACATTGTCAAAGTGTCTGTTGATCCAGAGTTGTCGGATGTCCGAATGTGGTTGAGATTTCGTTTTAGATTTATGTTAATTTGTGCTTAATTTTATATCCAATTTGTTTTGAATGTTGATTTATTTATGTCGATTTATGTTTAATTTTTTATTTGTCTTAAATGTTGATTTAGATTGGATTTTGAATTTTATGTCGATTTAGAGTTGATTTTGGGTTTTATGTCGATTTATGTTGATTTGAGTTTTATTTTCAGCTGTTATGTTGATTTTTTAATTTTATGTCGAGTTAAGTTCAATGTGGGTCGAACTTTAAGAATTATGTCATTTTATGTTGAATTTGGTTTGAAATGTCAATTAATATCATTAATGTCGGTGGTAGTTGAATTTAGTTTGAAATGTCGATTAATGTTGAATTATGTTTGATTATGTTTAAAATGTTGATTAATGTCGAATTAATGTCTAATTTTGTTGAGTTTCGTTTGAAATGTCGAATTTGTTGAGATTCGTTTAGATTGTCAAATTTATGTTGGTTACGTCGATTTTGGTTTGAAATGTCAGATTTATGTTGATTTTGTCAATTTTTGTTTGAAATGTAGGATTTATGTTGATTTCTTGTTTGAAATTTTGAATTTATGTCGGTTATGTCGATTTATGTTTGAAATGTCAAATTTATGTTGATTATTTTGATTTGAGTTCAATTTTGTCGATTTAGGTTCAATTTGGGTTGAACCTAAGGTTTATGTCAATTTAGGTTCAATTTGGGTTGAACATAAAATTTATGTCGATTTAGGTTTAATTTGGGTTGAACTTAAGGTTTATGTCGACTTTTGTCTGTTTAAATTTGGTTTCAGGTTTTGATCTTGATTTGAGTTTAGTTATGGGTTTTATGTCGATTTGGTTTTGGTTTTGAGTTTTATGTCGATTTGAGTTTAGTTTTGTGTTTTATGTCGATTTTAGTTTGTTTAGGTTCATTTTTAATTGAACCTAAGATTTATGTCAAGTAGAATTGAGTTAGTTGTCATTTGAACCTAAGGTTTATGTCGAGTTGAGTTAGGTTCATTGTTAGTTGAACCTAAGGTTTAGATTTTGACTTAAGTTCAATATGAGTTGAACTCAAGTTAGGTTTTAGTTTAGATTCAAGTTAAGTTGAACCTAAGGTTTAGGTTTGGACTTAAGGTCGATGTGAATTGAACTTAAGTTAGGTTTACGTTAGACTTAAGTTCATGTTATGTTAAACCTAAGTATGATTTGACTTAAGTCTAATATTGGTTAGACTTAAGTTGGGTTTAGGTTAGACTTAAGTTCATGTCAGGTTGAACCTAAGTATGGTTTGACTTAAGTCTAATATGGATTAGACTTATATTAGGTTTAGGTTCATGTCAGGTTGGACCTAAGTATGGTTTGACTTAAGTCTAATATGGCTTAAACTTAAGTTAGGTTTGAGTTAGATTAAACCTTAATTGGTTAAGGTTTAATAAGTTTGATTAAGTATTATTAAGATTTAGGTTTGATTAAACCTTAGTTAGTTAAGGTTTAATAATTAAGGTTTAGGTTTGATTAAACCTTAGTTAATTAAGGTTTAATAAATTAATTAAGTATAATGTGATAGACTTAATTAAGGTTTAAGTTTGACTTAGATTCAAGTTGGGTTGAACCGAAGTATAGGTTTGACTTAAGTCTAATGTGGGTTAGACTTAAGTTAGGTTTAAGTTAAGTTCATGTCAGGTTGAACCTAAGTTTGGTTTGACTTAAGTCTAATATGGGTTAGACATAAGTTAGGTTTGAGTTAGGTTCATGTCAGGTTGAACCTAAGTTTGGTTTCACTTAAGTCTAATATGGGTTAGAATTAAGTTAAATTTCGACTTTAGGTTAAGTTTGGTTCAAGCCAGGTTGAACCTAGACTTAAGGTCGACTTAAGTTCAATATGGGTTGAACTTAAGTTAAGTTTTGAGTTTAGGTTATGTTAGGTTCAAGTCAGGTTGAACCTAAATTTAAGGTCAACTTAAGTTCAATATGGGTTGAACTTAAGTTAAGGTTTGAGTTTAAGTTAGGTTCAAGTCAGGTTGAACCTAGACTTAAGGTTGACATAAATTCAATATGGGTTGAACTTAAGTTAAGGTTTTGAGTTTAGGTTAAGTTAGGTTCAAGTCAGGTTGAACCTAGACTTAAGGTCGACTTAAGTTCAATATGGGTTGAACTTAAGTTAAGGTTTGAGTTTAAGTTAGGTTCAAGTTAGGTTGAACCTATGTTTGGTTTAAGTTAAGTCTAATATGGGTTAGACTTAAGTTAAATTTTGAGTTTAGGTTAAGTTAGGTTCAAGTCAGGTTGAACCTAGACTTAAGGTCGACTTAAGTTCAATATGGTTGAACTTAAGTAAAGTTTTGATTTTAGGTTAAGTTAGGTTCAAGTCAGGTTAAACCTAGACATAAGGTCAACTTAAGTTCAATATGGGTTGAACTTAAGTTAAGGTTTGAGTGTAAGTTCGGTTCAAGTCAGGTTGAACCTAGACTTAAGGTCGACTTAAGTTCAATATGGGTTGAACTTAAGTTAAGGTTTTGAGTTTAGGTTAAGTTAGGTTCAAGTCAGGTTGAACCTAGACTTAAGGTCGACTTAAGTTCAATATGGGTTGAACTTATGTTAAGGTTTTGAGTTTAGGTTAAGTTAGGTTCAAGTAAGGTTGAACCTAGACTTAAGGTTGACTTAAGTTCAATATGGGTTGAACTTAAGTTAAGGTTTGAGTTTAAGATAGGTTTGAGTTAGGTTTGAACTTAAGTGTAGTTTGTTTTAGGTTTGAGTTTGATTAGACCTTAATTGGTTAAGGTTTAATAGATTAATTATGTCTAATGTGGTAGACTTAATTAGAGTTTAAGTTTGATTAAGTCTAATTTAGTTAAGACTTAATGATTTAATTAGGTCTAATGGGTAAGACCTAATTAGGGTTTAGGTTTGATTAAATTTAATTTAGTTAAGTTTTAATGATTTAATGAGGTCTAATGGGTTAGACCTAATTAGGTTTTAGGTTTGATTAAGTCTAATTTAGTTAAGACTTCATGGTTTAATTAGGTCTAATGGGTTAGACCTAATTAGGGTTTATGTTTGATTAAACTTTAGTTAGTTAAGGTTTAATGGTTTAATTAGGTCTAATGGGTTAGACCTAATTAGGGTTTATGTTTGATTAAACCTTAGTAAGTTAAGGTTTAATGATTTAATTAGGTCTAATGTTTTAAACCTAATTAAGGCCAATGTTTGATTAAACCTTATTTAGTTAAGGTTTAATGGTTTAATTAGGTCTAACGGGCTAGACCTAATTAAGGTTTATGTTTGTCTTAACCTAATGTTTAAGAAGGTTAATTAAGTTTAATATGTCCTTAAACTTAATTAAAGGGGTTTGATTTTGATTAATTAAGTTTAATATGCCCTTAAACTTAATTAAAATTGTTTGATTTTGGTTAATTAAGTCTAATATGTCCTTAAACTTAATTAAAAGAGTTTGATTTTGATTAATTAAGTCTAATATGTCTTTAAACTTAATTAAAAGAGTTTGAAATGGGTTAATTAAGTTTAATATGTCCTTAAACATAATTAAAGATTTGATTTTTGTATTAAACCTAAATTAGGTAAGGTATAATGGGTTAATTAAGTTTAATATGTCCTTAAACTTAATTAAAGATTTGATTTTTGTATTAAACCTAATTTAGGTAAGGTTTAAAGGGTTAATTAAGTTTAATATATCCTTAAACTTAATTAAAGATTTGATTTTTGTATTAAACCTAATTTAGTTAAAGTTTAATATGTCCTTAAACTTAATTAAAGATTTGAGTTTTGTATTAAACCTAATTTTGATAAGGTTTAATGGGATAATTAAGTTCAATATGTCCTTAAACTTAATTAAAGATTTGATTTTTGTATTAAACCTAATTCAGATAAGGTTTAAGGGGTTAATTAAGTTTAATATGTCCTTAAACTTAATTAAAGATTTGATTTTGGTTAATTAAGTTAATATATCCTTTAACTTTATTAAAGAGTTTGATTTTTGTATTAGACCTAATTTAGGTAAGGTTTAATGGGTTAATTAAGTTTAATATGTCCTTAAACTTAATTAAAGAGTTTTATTTTTGTCTTAAACCCTAAGGTTTAATGGTTTAGCTAGGTTTAAGTTGTCTTTAAACCTAATTGTTATTTGATTTGGGTTGGATTCATCACTTGCTTAATCCATGATGAGATGGATTAAATATGTGAAGTGAAGGTTTTGAATTATTAATTTTAAAACTAATAAATTTTAACCTTATTTCAAAATGTCTTTTAAATTGTTTTGATGACTTGAGAATTGTTGTTTTAGGATTGTTGTCTGTTATCCTAATGTTCTCAATCATATTGCATTTAAATTTCCAATTTTTTTCAAATTTTATATTTATTTTTGAAAATAATTACAAAATATCATGGAAATTAGGAAATCATATACTAGATAGCTATCCTAGCCTTAGAAAAATCAGAAGATGTGCCTAAGAACTTAAATGTAATTCCCTAAAAATTTCAAAATTTTCTGACTTGTAAATAATTTTTAATAATTAAAATACTCCAGAGAGTATTTAATTAATTAAAAATTAAATACTGAGAATAAAATTATGATTTTGGTCCCATAATTTTCCTCTCTTCAAGAGCTTTCGAGAGGTATTTTTATCTTATTTTTGTGACCTCTCGATCAAAAGATATGGAATTTTAAAGTTTTTAAGGTTTTTTGAATTAATTTAATCCAAAAAACCCACGCGTTGCCACGCGTCCTCGTACCCGTCGAATTGGCAGGATGATCCCTTACGCGGCGCGGAATAGCGGACACCAATTGGCATATTCAGCACCGTCCGTTCCAAAACACGGGAACGGACGGCGGAGATAAATCGCCCGAAAATTTGAAAATTTTCCAACCCTTAAACTTCAAAACTCAAGATCTCACTCATTTCTCAACGAAATTGAGTGATTTTTGGACCAATGGAATCATCTGAACGTGTAGAATGTATTTATACGGTGATGATACATTTTTGAGCTAGTTTAACCCATGATATTTTGAAAATACGAATTATTTTGGAGAAAATAAATCCATACCTTGGCCACAAGTATGTCGAGCTTGATCAGGACAGATGGTCAGCTTCTAGGACTCCCAAAGAAGATCTTTGGCACTTCAATTTAGTTTTGTAGCTAGCCTTGGAGAACAATTTGAGCAAAATGGTCAAGTTTGGCTGTTTTGGGATTTTGGCCAAATTGGCTCGATTGAGCTAACCCTATGGCTCGGGCTTGGTTGGAATAGGTTGTTGAGGTCCCCTGGAAGATTTTTTGTGTTGGGAGCCAAGGGATTTGAGCAGCCTATAGAATTCTATGGGTTAATTCTCTCCTCTTGGATATTTTGGCCAAGGGGGGTATTTATAGCCATGAATGGATATGGATTAACTTTGGTTGGCTTGGATTTGACCATGGTATAGTTAGGGCTGTAGAGTACAACCTCCCCCATGTAAACTAAGCTTCACCTCTTCTTCCTCCATGAGAATTTTGCAATTTAGGAAAGTGCACATTTCATGGCAATTTTGGCTTAAATCTTGTCATGATGGATTTTAGCCTCTTTGTTTCCATTCCATTGGCTAAGTGGGAGGTTCATGGTGACTCAAATGGTTGATACCCTCTCCTTGCAACACCTCATTTACCATTTCATGTGGTGGTGACACATTAGCCCCTCTCCTAATATTTTTCATGAAATATCATTATGCTTTTAACCATGGTGTGAAGGATGGTTAAAGCTTTGTCTCCTCACTATTGGATGGCTAGGGAGGTGGCTAAACTAACCTCACCATGGCAAGACACCTCTCACTTTAAATTACCATGGTTTTGCCACCTAATTTTTCATGTCATGATGGCCTATACCATGGTTAAATGTGAGTGATTTATGAAATGATTTTTCTTTAATGGATCATGTGTGATGTCATAAAAGAGTTTTAGAATTTTTAAAAAACCATATGTCATAGGTTTTAAAAATTCCATTTAATGCCCTCTTCATTTTAATTTCCATATTTAATTAATTATGTCATTAATTAAATATTTAAAATTATTTTATTAATCAATAATTAATTGGAAATAATTCCAAATTAATTACTTGATTAATATCCATGTCATTAAAATTGATTTTTGTCTCTTTTCATGACTTTTCAATTTAATTTTAATTTTAATTAATTATGTCATTAATTAAAATATGAAAATTAAATTATTGATCAATTAATTAAGTAAAAATTATTTTGAAATCAATTATTTGATTAATTCCATTACTTTTAATCAATTTGTGGATTTTGTGATTTTATGGCTTTTGAATTTAATTTTTCATTTTAATTAATTAGGTCATTAATTAAAATTTTAAAATTAATTCATTAGCCAATTTATTAATCAAAATAATTTCGAAATCAATTATTTGATTAATTTTGTCATTTTATGACTTTTAATTTATATTTCATTTTAACTAATCATGTCATTTGATTAATTAAGTTATTGAAAATCAAATTATTAGTCAATTTAATTAATCAAAATAATTTTTTTGAAATTAATTTGATTAATTTTTGTCATTGTGGGGTTTTAAACATGTCATTGGTTGTTTGATCAAAAATTGATCATTTTACCAAAATTATCTTTTTAGGTCATGTGTTGACCCATTGGGTCAATAAGGTTGGTGATTGGATCTGGATTGGTTATTTTGACAAAAATTATCATTTTAGGTCAACAGGTTGACCAGTGGGGTCAACAGGGTTGGTCATTGGGTCAGGATTGACCATTTTGACCAAAAAAGTCATTTTGGGTAAAAAGGTTGACCTGTGGGGTCAACAGGGTTGGCCATAGGGTATGGAATGACCATTTTGACCAAAATTGTCATTTTGGGTCAAAAGGTTGACCTGTGGGGTCAACAGGGTTGGTCATTGGGTCAAGATTGACTATTTTGACCAAAATTGTCATTTTAGGTAAAAAGGTTGACCTTATGGGGTCAACAGGGTTGGTCATAAGGTCTAGATCGACCATTTTGACCAAAATTGTCATTTTTGGTCAAAAGGTTGACCTGTGGGGTCAACAGGGTTGGTCATTGGATATGGATTGGCCATTTTGACCAAAGTTGACTTTTTAGGTAAAGAGATTGACCTGTGGGGTCAACAGGGTTGGTCATTGGGTCTGGATTGACCATTTTGACCAAGATTGTCATTTTAGATAAAAAAGGTATTGACCCATTGTAAAAATGAGGTCAACAAAAGGGCCCCCAATATGTGTGGAATACTGCAGAAGTATTCTGCACATATTGGCGTTGACCGAAATGGTCCTAAGAAATGTCTCATAGTAATCAGGACAAGAGCGAGTGTCATACCGTTCTTAGAGAATGTCAGATGTCTCATATGTTGGTTCTGAGAAGGAACGTCCTTCTCGTGTCTTAAAAGGATTTTAATGAGAGAGAAAATGAATGTCATATTCCATTTCTCAAAATGACAATGTCAAGATTTTGTTAGAGGAAAGGCATAATTTCCGTGTCAGGAAAGGACTTATATCTAATAACCAGAGAGAAAAAATGGATGTCATTTTCCATTTTTTGAAATGTCAATATCGATATTTGGTTAGAGGAAAGCCATAATTTCCGTGTCAGGAAAGGACTCATATCTAATAACCAGAGAAAGAAAATGGATGTCATTTTCCATTTTTCGAAATTTCAATGTCGATATTTGGTTAAAGGAAAGCCGTGATTTCCGTGTCAGAAATGGACTTACATCCAATAACTGGAGAGAGAAAATGGATGTCATATTCCATTTCACAAAATGTCAATGTCGGTATTTGGTTAGAGGAAAGCCGTGATTTCCGTGTCAGGAAAAGACTTACATCCAATAACCGGAGAGAGAAAATGGATGTCATATTCCATTACTCAAAATGTCAATGTTGGTATTTGGTTAGAGGAAAGTCGTGATTTCTGTGTCAGGAAAGGACTTACATCGAATAACTGGAGAGAGAAAATGGATGTCATTTTCCATTTCTCAAAATGTCAATGTCGATATTTGGTTAAAGGAATGTCGTGATTTCCATGCCAGGAAAGGACTTACATCCAATAACTGGAGAGAGAAAATGGATGTCATTTTCCATTTCTCGAAATGTCAATGTCAGGATTTAGTTAAAGGAATGCCGTGATTTCTGTGTCAAGAATGGACTTGCATCCAATAACTGGAGAGAGAAAATGGATGTTGTTTTCCATTTTTCGAAATGTCAATGTCAATTTTGGTTAGAGGAAAGCCGTGATTTCCGTGTCAGGAAAGGACTTGCATCCAATAACTAGAGAGAGAAAATGGATGTCATATTCCATTTCTCAAAATGTCAATGTCGGTATTTGGTTAGAGGAAAGCCGTGATTTCCGTGTCAGGACTGGACTTACATCTAATAACTGGAGAGAGAAAATGGATGTCATTTTCCATTTCTCAAAATGTCAATGTCGATATTTGGTTAAAGGAATGCCGTGATTTCTGTGTCAGGAAAGGACTTACATCCAATAACCGGAGAGAGAAAATGGATGTTATTTTCCATTTCTCGAAATGTCAATGTCGATATTTGCTTAAAGGAATACTGTGATTTCTGTGTTATGAAAGGACTTACATCCAATAACCGGAGAGAGAAAATGGATGTCATATTCCATTTCTCAAAATGTCAATGTCAAGATTTAGTTAAAGGAATGTCGTGATTTCCGTGTCAGGAAAGGACTTGCATCCAATAACTAGAGAGAGAAAATGGATGTCATATTGCATTCCTCAAAATGTCAATGTCAAGATTTAGTTAAAGGAATGCCGTGATTTACGTGTCAAGAAAGGACTTACATCCAATAACTAGAGAGAGAAAATGTATGTCAGATTCCATTTCTCAAAATGTCAATGTCGATATTTGGTTAGAGGAAAGATGTGATTTTCGTGTCAGGAAAGGACTTATATCCAATAACAAGAGAGAGAAAATGGATGTCATTTTTCATTTCTCAAAGTGTTAATGTCGATTTTAGTTAGGGGAAAGCCATGATTTTCGTGTCAGGAAAGGACTTACATCCAATAACTTGAGAGAGAAAATGTATGTCATTTTCCATTTCTCAAAATATCAATATCAATATTTGGTTAGAGGAAAACCATGATTTCTGTGTCAGGAAAGGACTTACATCCAATAACCGAAGAGAGAAAATGGATGTCATTTTCCATTTCTTAAAATGTCGATATTAGTTAGAGGAAAGCCGTGATTTCTGTGTCAGGAAAGGACTTACATCCAATAACCAGAGAGAGAAAATGGATGTCATTTTCAATTTCTCAAAATGTTGATGTCGATGTTGATGTCGTGTTAAAGGAATGTCATTTTCGTGTCAAGAAATGACTTACACACGATAGCAAAGGAGATGATGAGTGTCAAGCATTGATATGTCAAATGTCACAATGTCGATATGTCAGAAGTCGATAATAATTATTGATATAATAAAGGTCGAAATATAGATGTGTCAAATTGATAACGATTGTTGATATGTTGAAATGTTGATATGTCAAATGTCGAAAGATCGATATGTCAAATGTAGAAATGTTGATACGTCAAATTTCGAAAGGTTGATATCTCAAATGTGGATAACAATTATCGATAACAATTGTCGATATATCAAATGTTGAAAGGTTGATATCTCAAATGTCGATAACAATTGTCGATATATCAAATGTCAATATGTCAAATGTCAAAATGTTGATACGTCAAATGTCGAGATGTTGATATGTCAAATGTTGAGATGTTGATATGTCAAATGTCGATATGTCAAATGTCAAAAATGTCTGTCAAATGTGGAGATGTTAAATTTTGGGAATGTCATAATTTCCATGGTAGGAAAGGACTTTCAGCTGAAAGTTATAAAGAGAAAATGGATGTCGTATTCCATTTCTCAGAAATGTTAAATGTCAATGTCGAGTTATAGGGATGCCATAATTTTTGTGTCAGGAAAGGTCTAACATCCGATAACAGAAAAGAGAAAATGGATGTCAGGTTCCATTTCTCAGAAATGTCAAATATCGATGTCGAGTTATAAGAATGCCATAATTTTCGTGTCAGCAAAGGTCTTATATCCATTAACTATAAAGAGAGAGTGGCAAACTCAGAACAAAAAGTGTATCCGCTGGGGATTTGACCTTTACAGGTTGAAAGATATTAATCATCACAAGATGTTTGTCATTTTTAATGCAAAATCCTTATTTTGGCATTTTTGGAACTGTCGATGTATTGTAGACAATTGAGGAACGAGAACAAATGTCATATTCAATATTCTCGAAAAAAGTGTCAATGTCAAAACATCGATTTTGGAATAGGAATGCATATGAGACTTATATCTTATCCAAAGAAAGATTGCTAAAGGAAAGCCAATGTCTTGATGGTCTTACGTCAAATAGATGTCATTTTCCATTTAAGGAGGTCTTACACTATCTCTTAGAAATGTCAATGTCAAAATGTCAACTTTGGAATAGGAATGCGTATGAGACTTATATCCTATCCAAAGAAGGATTGCTAAAAGAAAGCCAATGTCATGATGGTCTTACATTTAATAGCGAGAAAGAGAGTAGATGTTGTCTTCCATTTAAGGAGGTCTTACACTACCTTTTAGAAATGTCAATGTCAAAATGTCGATTTTGGAATATGAATACATATGAGACTTATATCCTATCTAATGAAAGATTTTTAAAGGAAAGCCAATGTCATGATTGTCTTACATCTAATAGCGAGAAAGAGAGTAGTTGTTGTCTTCCATTTAAGGAGGTCTCTCACTACCTCTTAGAAATGTCGATTTTGTTTTCTTTTGTCTTGGTTATTTGTTTCCCAATTTACAAAACAAGTCATTCATTTTTGTTTATGTCGCATCTTTTTCAAATACTTCCCATTGATTGGGTGTATTATGTCTTCTTGTTAGTCTACCAACTAAAAGGATTTCCCTAAATGTGTCTTCTTAATAAGCATATGGGCCCTTCCATGAGGATAGGTGTTTGAAGTACTAAATCCAAATCCCTGATCTGAGTTTCTTAGGGTGAACCAATTTATCATGGGTCCGTACAATGCTTGTCAGTCATGTAGGTTCATAAAGCTTCCATTAATCACCAATTCTATAAAGGTCATTCGGATTGTCCTTCAAAAATCACTTTAAGATTTCCAAATTGGGATTAGGGTTAGATCTTTGGAAAATTATGACTTCAGAGTATAATTTCCATTAATCTCCAATAACTAAGCCATTTATCTTAGTTCTTTCTTTCTAGGTCTTAGGAATTTTTCGAAAATGTAATCAAAATATCTTTTATCTTCTAAAGATATGTCTGAACCAATTAATAGTCAACCAAAAGACGAGATCACTTAATTCTTTCCTGAATATAATATCTGAAAAATTTTCATAAGACGTTTTTTAAGATTTATCAATTAGGGGAGAATTTGGACACCAATTTTTAATTTTATGCTCACCTCAAGCTTCTTCTCAGAGAATTACTATATCTGGTGGAGCATGTTAAAGATTTTGAATGTTTGAATTGAGACACCAATTTTTGATTTTGTGCCCACCTCAAGCTTCTTTTTAGAAACCTTCTTTCTTTTTTTTTTCTTTTTGTCTTTTTTTTTGGTAGGGAAATCTTTAATGATTTTGAATGCCTGAACTCAAACATCAATTTTTGATTTTGCTACTCACCTCAAGCTTCTTCTTAGAGAATTACTATATCTGGTGGAGCATATTTTAATGGTTTTGAATGTTCAAACTCCCTAATTCATAATTCTTCAATATTTCTTAAGACAAATTCTGGGATATTATAACTCATTTAGAAGTCAGGACCCAATCAAATGGCAGAAGATAAAGAGATTCATGACATCTTTAATCAATTACTTGTATTTTGATCACAATATTTTATTTCTCATTTTGGACCCGATGCGAAGATTTAAGATAAAGGGCCCAATTATTAGGGCATTAATTTCATTTTCCCCTTGAAATCATAATTTTCTTATCAAAATGTCAGAATTTTTGTCTTGGATTCTTCCTTTCTGAGTTGTCTTTTTGTCAATAGGTGAATGAGAAGAATATTTCCAAAGATCCAAAGATTTCAAATTTCATTCTACCTCACAGATCAATTTGGATTTTATTTCCAAAGATATTAGATCAAAAGATTTCAAATTTCATCCCTCATCGTAGATCAATTTTCATTTCTCCACAAAGGACATGTTAGTTGACTAGTCCTAGAACTAGACTAAACATAGATTAGATTTTTGCTTCAGTCGATTTCATTCTTTCTGCAAAGCTGTCCTAAGGGAAACCCTTGATGGAATTCATCTAAAAGTGATTGTCTTCCCAAAATTTGATTAATGATTTTGATTTTTAGAGTCTATGGTAGATTGACAAATCAGAACCTTGAGGGTAAGAAAAAGATCAACCAGAGTGGTTTAGAGGCTGTGAAAAGCATAACCATGAAGAATAGGTTCATAGGCCATAAAAAAGCATAACCTAGGGGAGTGGTTCAGAGGCTGTAAAAAGCATAACCACGAAGAATAGGTTCAGAGGCCATAAAGGCATAACCTAGGGAAATGGTTCATATGTTGTAAAGAACATAACCATGAAGAATAGGTTCAGAGGCCATAAAGGCATAACCTACAGAAGTGGTTCAGAGGCTGTAAAAAGCATAACCACGAAGAATAGGTTCAGAGGCCATAAAGGCATAACCTAAGGAAGTGGTTCAGAGGCTGTAAAAAGCATAACCACGAAGAATAGGTTCAGAGGCCATAAAGGCAAAACCTAGGGAAGTGGTTCAGAGGCTGTAAAAAGCATAACCATGAAGAATACTAACCAAGCCAGATAAACTGGACATGTTTGGCTTACAAAGTATTTGCCTGAACTTATTCAAAAAGGCAATATCGTTCTGTCTGACAACAGAGTCGATGAAAACTCCTTACCTGACCATATTTGAAATAGTATGTGAGGACTTGTAATGTAAACTAGGTGGGAAAGGAGGGAACACATGCTGTTTTTGTATGTCATTTATGTCATTGGTCTGTCGATTATGGAAAAATGTAAGATTCTAGGATTTATTTGTCATGAACAAATCTTTGAATCAAAGAGGTATTAGTTCTATTTTACTCGAGATTGGGTAAGATATAGAACAAAAGAAAGGATTATTTAGCCTTTCGAAAGATATATTATCATAGTCACGAGGACAAATTGATTAACCAAAGATGAGGAGAGAGAATATCCCGAGCGGATTCGCCAAATCTTTGATGGAGATGAAAATATTTTTTATCGTTCAACTTACGTCGCTATCAATTCATGTATCATCTCAATGTCAAGGAGTCGTCATTCTTTTTCTCTATTTATCGACCTAATTCTTATCCTACCTAGACTTATTGTCAGAAGTCTTTGGTGAATTTTGAGAATGATTAATTGTGATAGAGATTGAGAGAAAATAAGGTTAAATGATAATCTCATAGAACAAGTCTTCAGATTTTGTAATTACTGAAGTTTTTTTATATGAGAAAATTATATGAAGATTTTGGGTAACCAGAGAGGTCTTGTAGGTGAAATACCTATCCTGAGTTCTTTAATCTCCTATAGAAGCAAGCTCCTATAGTTAATTATATCCTGAGCAATAATACTGCCTAGGAAAACTCCCGATTAAAGTTAACATTTGTCCTTGAAAAAGTGTAAGTGTTGTCGTGACAGTACGTTTCTAAAGAATCGATACTACCAGAATATTTTGTTTATGTTGAATATTTGTCATTTTTTCATTTTGTATGTCATGTCGGGTGTCATGTCAGGATGTCTTAATATGTATGTCATATTATTGTATGTAATGTCATGTGATGTCGCAATGTCATGTCATTGTGTCATTTTTTCATGTTGTGATTTTGTTTTGTCAAGCTACTATATTATCATCATGATGTCATGATATTGTCTTATCATGTCATTTGGTTTTATATTTGTTTTGTTTGTTTTAATCTCATCATTTTTTTGTGTTTATTAAGGTCATTTTGTTGTCATTATGTTTTATTATCATTCCTCTTGATTTATCATTATTTTGTCTGGATATTGTTATTTTGATTTGTCGTTTGTTTTAGGAAGTGTCATTTTTATGTTAGATATCATGTTGATGTCAATGTCAATGATTTTGTCATGTCAAATCAAGTGTCAGTTTTTGTTTGTTTTGGTTTAATATCATATCATGTCATGTGTTATGTAGCTTGTATGTCGTGTCATGTGATGTCGTAATGTCATATCATTTTATGTCATGTCTTAATGTGAATTATAATTTCATGTCATTTTATGTCATGTCTTAATGTGATGTTGTAATGTCATAAGATGTCGTGATTAATATCTCGATTTGTCATGAGATATTTTATCTTCTATAAGAAGATGTTGTTATTATGTCATGAGATACCTTCTATGATGTTAAGAAGATATCATTATTTTTTTATTTTTGTTATTTTGTTTATGATTCCATTTTATTTTCAATTTTGGTTTTGTGGTGTCATGTATTTGTTTTGGTTTAGTGTCATGTCATCATTTTATTGTGGTATAGAAATGTCGTTGTATTTTTTGTTAATGTTGATGTTATGTCGATGTCAATGTTAATGATTTTGTCATTTTATTTCAGATTTCGTGGCTAACCTAAAAGTCCAGTTATCTTTGTTGTCATGTCATTTTTGTTTTGTAGTTTGTAGAAAGTTTAGATTTTGTGGCTATCCTAAAAGTCCTGGTTTTGTCGGCAATGTTCCGCCGTCGACGTCCTGCAAAACAGAGTTAGCACACCATATAACATGCAAAGAAATTCTAAACGAAACTTCATGTCTTCATCCTGTAAGGAAAAAAAAGTTAGAAACAATGTCATATCAAGATATTTAGCTCACATTGTCAAAGTGTCTGTTGATCCAGAGTTGTCGGATGTCCGAATGTGGTTGAGATGTCATTTTAGATTTATGTTAATTTGTGTTTAATTTTATATCCAATTTGTGTTGAATGTTGATTTTTTTATGTCAATTTATGTTTAATTTTTTATTTGTCTTAAATGTCGATTTGTGTTGGATTTTGGATTTTACGTCGATTTGGAGTTGATTTTGGGTTTTATGTCTATTTGTGTTGATTTGAGTTTTATTTTGAGCTGTTATGTTGATTTTTAATTTTATGTCGAGTTAAGTTCAATGTGGGTCGAACTTTAAGAATTATGTCGTTTTATGTTGAATTTAGTTTGAAATGTCAATTAATATCATTTAATGTCGGTGGTTGTTGAATTTGGTTTGAAATGTTGATTAATGTTGAATTATGTTTGATTATGTTTAAAATGTTGATTAATGTCGAATCAATGTCAAATTTTGTTGAGTTTCGTTTGAAATGTCAAATTTGTTGAGTTTCGTTCAGAATGTCAAATTTATGTCGGTTATGTCGATTTTAGTTTGAAATGTCAGATTTATGTTGATTTTGTCAATTTTTGTTTGAAATGTAGGATTTATGTTGATTTCTTGTTTGAAATTTTGAATTTATGTCGGTTATGTCGATTTACGTTTGAAATGTAAAATTTATGTTGATTATTTTGATTTGAGTTCAATTTTGTCGATTTACGTTCAATTTGGGTTGAACCTAAGGTTTATGTCAATTTAGGTTCAATTTGGGTTGAACTTAAAATTTATGTCGATTTTGGTTTAATTTGGGTTGAACCTAAGGTTTATGTCGACTTTTGTTTGTTTAAATTTGGTTTCAGGTTTTGATCTTGATTTGAGTTTAGTTATGAGTTTTATGTCGATTTGGGTTTGGCTTTGAGTTTTATGTCGATTTGAGTTTAGTTTTGAATTTTATGTCGATTTGAGTTTGGTTAGGTTCATTGTTAATTGAACCTAAGATTTATGTCAAGTTGAATTGAGTTAGTTGTCATTTGAACCTAAGGTTTATGTCGAGTTGAGTTAGGTTTATTGTCAGTTGAACCTAAGAGTTAGATTTTGACTTAGGTTCAATATGAGTTGAACTCAAGTTGGGTTTTGGTTTAGATTCAAGTTAAGTTGAACCTAAGGTTTAGGTTTGGACTTAAGTTCAATGTGAATTGAACTTAAGTTATGTTTAGGTTAGACTTAGGTTCAAGTTATGTTAAACCTAAGTATGATTTGCCTTAAGTCTAATATTGGTTAGACTTAAGTTGGGTTTAGGTTAGACTTAGGTTGAGTTTAGGTTAGACTTAGGTTCATGTCAGGTTGAACCTAAGTATGGTTTGACTTAAGTCTAATATGGATTAGACTTAAGTTAGGTTTAGGTTAGATTTAGGTTCATGTCAGGTTGGACCTAAGTATGGTTTGACTTAAGTCTAATATGGGTTAGACTTAAGTTAGGTTTGGGTTAGATTAAACCTTAATTGGTTAAGGTTTAATAGGTTTGATTAAGTCTTATTAAGATTTAGTTTTGATTAAACCTTACTTAGTTAAGGTTTAATAATTAAGGTTTAGGTTTGATTAAACCTTAGTTAATTAAGGTTTTATAAATTAATTAAGTATAATGTGATAGACTTAATTAAGGTTTAAGTTTGACTTAGATTCAAGTTGGGTTGAACATAAGTATAGGTTTGACTTAAGTCTTATGTGGGTTAGACTTAAGTTAGGTTTAAGTTAGGTTCATGTCAGGTTGAACCGAAGTTTGGTTTGACTTAAGTCCAATATGGGTTAGACTTAAGTTAGGTTTTGGTTAGGTTCATGTCAGGTTGAACCTAAGTTTGGTTTGACTTAAGTCTAATATGGGTTAGAATTAATTTAAATTTTGAGTTTAGGTTAAGTTAGGTTCAAGTCAGGTTTAACCTAGACTTAAGGTCGACTTAAGTTCAATATGGGTTGAACCTAAGTTAAGTTTTGAGTTTAGGTTAAGTTAGGTTCAAGTTAGGTTGAACCTAGACATAAGGTCGACTTAAGTTCAATATGGGTTGAACTTAAGTTAAGGTTTGAGTTTAAGTTAGGTTCAAGTCTGGTTGAACCTAGACTTATAGTCGACTTAAGTTCAATATGGGTTGAACTTAAGTTAAGCTTTTGAGTTTAGGTTAAGTTAGGTTCAAGTCAAGTTGAACCTAGAATTAAGGTCGACTTAAGTTCAATATGGGTTAAACTTAAGTTAAGGTTTTGAGTTTAGGTTAAGTTAGGTTCAAGTCAGGTTGAACCTAGACTTATGGTCGACTTAAGTTCAATATGGGTTGAACTTAAGTTAAGGTTTGAGTTTAAGTTCGGTTTAACTTAGGTTTGAACCTAAGTGTAGTTTGTTTTGGGTTTGAGTTTGATTAAACCTTATTTGGTTAAGGTTAAATAGATTAATTAAGTCTAATGTGATAGACTTAATTAGAGTTTAAGTTTGATTAAGTCTAATTTAGTTAAGACAATGATTTAATTAGGTCTAATGTGTTAGACCTAATTAGGGTTTAGGTTTGATTAAATATAATAAAGTTAAGATTTAATGATTTAATGAGGTCTAATGGGTTAGACCTAATTAGGTTTTAGGTTTGATTAAGTCTAATTTAGTTAAAACTTAATGGTTTAATTAGGTTTAATGGGTTAGACCTAATTTGGGTTAATTTTTGATTAAACCTTAGTTTGTTAAGGTTTAATTTTTTAATTAGGTCTAATGGGTTATACCTAATTAGGGTTTATGTGTGATTAAACCTTAGTTAGTTAAGGTTTAATGATTTAATTAGGTATAATGGGTTAAACCTAATTTAAGCCTTTTGTTTGATTAAACCTTAGTTAGTTAAGGTTTAATGGTTTAATTAGGTCTACTGGGCTAGACCTAAACAAGGTTTTTGTTTGTCTTAACCTAATGTTTAAGAAGGTTAATAAAGTTTAATAAGTCCTTAAACTTAATTAAAGGGGTTTGATTTTGATTAATTAAGTTTAATATGTCCTTAAACTTAATTAAAAGAGATGGATTTTGGTTAATTAAGTCTAATATGTCCTTAAACATAATTAAAAGAGTTTGATTTTGATTAATTAAGTCTAATATGTCCTTAAACTTAATTAAAAGAGTTTGAAATGGGTTAATTAAGTTTAATATGTCCTTAAACCTAATTAAAGATTTGATTTTTGTATTAAACCTAATTTAGTTAAGGTGTAATGGGTTAATTAAGTTTAATATGTCCTTAAACTTAATTAAAGATTTGATTTTTGTATTAAACCTAATTTAGGTTTAAAGGGTTAATTAAGTTTAATATGTCCTTAAACTTAATTGAAGGTTTGATTTTTGTATTAAACCTAATTTAGGTAAGGTTTAATGGGTTAATTAAATTTAATATGTCCTTAAACTTAATTAAAGATTTGATTTTTGTATTAATCCTAATTTAGATAAGGTTTAATGGGTTAATTAAGTTTAATATGTCCTTAAACTTAATTAAAGATTTGATTTTTGTATTAAACCTAATTTAGATAAGGTTTAATGGGTTAATTAAGTTTAATATGTCCTTAAACTTAATTAAATATTTGATTTTTGTATTAAACCTAATTTAGGTAAGGTTTAATGGGTTAATGAAGTTTAATAAGTCGTTAAACTTAATTAAAGATTTGATTTTTGTATTAAACCTAATTTAGGTAAGGTTTAATGGGTTAATTAAGTTTAATATGTCCTTAAACTTAATTAAAGATTTGATTTTTGTATTAAACCTAATTTAGATAAGGTTTAATGGGTTAATTAAGTTTAATATGTCCTTAAATAAAATTAAAGATTTGATTTTTGTATTAAACCTAATTTAGGAAAGGTTTAATGGTTTAATTAAGTTTAATATGTCCTTAAACTTAATTAAAGATTTGATTTTTGTATTAAACGTAATTTAGGTAAGGTTTAATGGGTTAATTAAATTTAATATGTTCTTAAACTTAATTAAAGATTTGATTTTTGTATTAAACCTAATTTAGATAAGGTTTAATGGGTTAATTAAATTTAATATTGCCTTAAACTTAATTAAAGATTTGATTTTTGTATTAAACCTAATTTAGATAAGGTTTAATGGGTTAATTAAGTTTAATATGTCCTTAAACTTAATTAAATATTTTATTTTGGTTAATTAAGTTTAATATGTCGTTAAACTAAATTAAAGATTTTGAATTTTGAATTAAACCTAATTTAGGTAAGGTTTAATGAGTTAATTAAGTTTAATATGTACTTAAACTTAATTAAAGAGTTTTATTTTTGTCTTAAACCCTAAGGTTTAATGGTTTAGCTAGGTTTAAGTTGTCTTTAAACCTAATTGTTATTTCATTTGAGTTGGATTCATCACTTGCTTAATCCATGATGAGATGGATTAAATATGTGAAGTGAAGGTTTTGAATTATTAATTTTAAAATTAATAAATCTTAACCTTATTTCAAAATATCTTTTAGATTGTTTGGATGGTTTGAGAATTGTTGTTTTAGGATTGTTGTCTGTTATCCTAATGTTCTCAATAATATTGCATTTAAATTTCCAATTTTTTCAAAATTTATAATTATTTTTGAAAATAATTACAAAATATTATGGAAATTAGGAAATCATATCCTAGAGAGCTATCCTACCCTTAGAAAAATCAGAAGATGTGCCTAAGGACTTAAAGGTAATTCCCTAAAAATTTCATATTTTTCTGACATGTAAATAATTTTTAATAATTAAAATACTCCAGATTTTATTTAATTAATTAAAAATTAAATACTGAGAAAGAAATTATAATTTTGGTCCCATAATTTTCCTCTCTTCAAGAGCTTTCCAGAGGTATTTTTATCTTATTTTTTGTGACCTCTAGATCAAAAGATATGAAATTTTGAAGTTGTTAAGGTTTTTTTTGAATTAATTTAATCCACAAAACCCACGCGCTGCCACTCGTCCTCGTACCCATCGAAAGGGCGGGATGATCCCGTGAGCAGCGCGGAACAGCGGACACCAATTAGCGCGATCAGCGCCGTCCGTTCCAAAACACGAGAATGGACAGCGGAGATAAATCGCCAGAAAATTCGAAAATTTTCCAACCGTTAAACTTGAAAACTCAATATCTCACTCATTTCTCAACAAAATTGAGTGATTTTTGGACATATGGAATCATCCAAACGTGCAGAATGTATCTATACGGTGATGATACATTTTTGGGCTAGTATAACCCATGATATTTCAAAAATACAAATTATTTTGGAGAAAATAAATCCATACCTTGGCCACAAGTATGTCGAGCTTGATCAGGCCTGATGGTCAGCTTCTAGGACTTTCAAAGAAGATCTTTTTCACTTCAATTTGGTTTTGTAACTAGCCTTGGAGAGCAGTTTGAGCAAAATGGCCAAGTTTGGCTGTTTTGGAATTTTGGCCAAATTGGCTTGATTGGGCTAACCCTATGGCTTGGGCTTGGTTGGAATAGGTTGCTGAGGTCCCCAGAAAGATTTTTTGTGTTGGGAGCCAAGGTATTTGGGCAGCCTATAGGATTCTATGGGTTAATTCTCTCCTCTTGGATATTTTGGCCAAGGGGGGTATTTATAGCCATGAATGGCTATGAATTAACTTTGGTTGGCTTGGATTTGACCATGGTATAGTTAGGGCTGTAGAGTACAACCTCCCCCATGTGAACCAAGCTTCACCTCTTCTTCCTCCATGAGAATTTTGCCACTTAAGCAAGTGCACATTTCATGGAAATTTTGGCTTAAATCTTGTCATGACGGATTTTAGCCTCTTTGTTTCCATTCCATTGGCTAAGTGGGAGGTTCATGGTGACTCAAATGGTTGACCCTCTCCTTGCAACACCTCATTTATCATTTCATGAGGTGGTGACACATTAGCCCCTCTCTTAATATTTTTCATGAAATACCATTATGGTTTTAACCATGGTGTGAAGGATGGTTAAAGCTTTGTCTCCTCACTATTTGATGGCTAGGGAGGTGGCTAAACTAACCTCACCATGGAAAGACACCTCACACTTTAAATTACCAAGGTTTTGCCACCTAATTTTTCATGTCATGATGGCCTTTACCATCGTTAAATGTGAGTGATTTATGAATTGATTTTTCTTTAATGGATCATGTGTGATGTCATAAAAGAAATTTAGAATTTTTAGAAAACCATATGTCATAGGTTTTAAAAATTCCATTTAATGCCCTCTTCATTTTAATTTCCATATTTAATTAATTATGTCATTAATTAAATATTGAAAATTATTTTATTAATCAGTAATTAATTGGAAATAATTCCAAATTATTTATTTGATTAATATCCATGTCATTAAAATTGATTTTTTTCTCTTTTCATAACTTTTCAATTTAATTTTCATTTTAATACATTATGTCATTAATTAAAATATGAAAATTAAATTATTGATCAATTAATTAATTAAAAATAATTTTAAAATCAATTATTTGATTAATTCCATTATTTTTAATCAATTTGTGGATTTTGTTGAAGTTAATTTTTCATTTTAATTAATTAGGTCATTAATTAAAATTTTAAAATTAATTCATTTGCCAATTAATTAATCAAAATAATTTTGAAATCAATTATTTGATTAATTTTGTCATTTTATGACTTTTAATTTAATTTTCATTTTAATTAATCATGTCATTTTAATTATTGAAAATCAAATTATTAGTCAATTTAATTAATCAAAATAACTTTTTTGAAATTAATTTGATTAACTTTTGTCATTGTGGGGTTTTAAACATGTCATTGGTTGTTTGATCAAAAATTGATCATCTTAACCAAAACTGACTTCTTAGGTCATGTGTTGATCCATTAGGTCAATAAGGTTGATGATTGGATATGGATTGGTTACTTTGACCAAAATTATCATTTTAGGTCAAAAGGTTGACTAGTGGGGTCAACAGGGTTGGTCATTGGGTCAGGATTGACCATTTTGACCAAAATTGTCATTTTGGGTAAAAAGGTTAACTTGTGGGGTCAACAGGGTTGGTTATAGGGTCTGGAATGACCATTTCGACCAAAATTGTCATCTTGGGTCAAAAGGTTGACCTGTGGGGTCAACAGGGTTAGTCATTGGGTCAGGATTGACCATTTTGACCAAAATTGTCATTTTGGCTCAAAAGGTTGACCTGTGGGGTCAATAGGGTTAGTCATTGGGTCATGATTGACCATTTTGACCAAAATTGTCATTTTAGGTAAAAAGGTTGACCAGTGGGGTCAACAGGGTTTGTCATAAGGTCTAGATCGACCATTTTGACAAAAATTATCATTTTGGGTCAAAAGGTTGACCTGTGGGGTCAACAGTGTTGGTCATTGGATATGGATTGACAATTTTGACCAAAGTTGACTTTTTAGGTAAAGTAGTTGACCTGTGGGGTCAACAGGTTTGGTCATTGGGTCTGGATTGATCATTTTGACCAAGATTGTCATTATAGAAAAAAAGGTATTAACCCATTATAAAAATGAGGTCAACAATGATATCACTCAACCTTTTCCATGGGAGGATTGGATCAGCTCCCACATCAGGGTTATTAAAAAGAGATTGTTATGGGACCTCATCCCCAATACTGCTCTCACTGTGGAATGTTTCATCATAGCTCGCCATCCTGTTATTGGTTGCATCCACATCTACTGCCCGTTGTAGCCCCACCTCCTGTTACTCAACACATTCCTTCAGATGTTATACCCTCTTCTTCACTGTCAGTGATACCTACTTCTATACCAGTGGTGGATACAGTGCATAATGGTTTGTCTACTGTTATTGGCTCAGAGAATGTTGATAAGTGTTGTTTGTTGGAGGAGTGTTAGGTGGTCGCCACTGGCTGTTAGGATGCGGTCACTGCCCCTTTTCCTTCTGGGGTGGACATACTATCTTCTCAGGCTCTAACTACTGTGGAGAAGGCTCAAGCTCCCCTCTTAGAGATGATTGAAGATAGGGATGAAGCAAACATTCAAAGTTAGAGGATCGAAAAGTTGTCTCATATTACTAAGGAGGAAGAATTAGAGCCAAATACAAACCACCTTACTGTTATTAATCATTTGCATTTTCTTGACTACTTTTTAATCATGGTAGATCTACTTGTTGAGAGGGTAGTAGATACTTAAGTATTGGAAGAATGTCCTACGCAAACACTGGAACTCAATGCTGTAACTGCCTTTCCTTCTACGGATCTGACCGACCAGTCTTCAAAAGAAGAATGACAAGTTTACACTTCTCGTCGGAGGAAGAAGGCTGGGGGCACTTTTCAACTTGGAGACTTAATGACGATACCTTGGTAACTCCTGGAAATGGCATAACATTTCAGAGTTTGCTATCTGGATCCGCTCCAAGAACCAGAGGACGATGCAGGGCTAGGTTGCCACGTCAATAGACACTTTTATTTGCATGCTTTCTTTTATTTGTGTCTTTTGTAACTTTTTTGTTGGGCTATCATGGAACTCTGTATCTTATGGGTATGACACTATCTATTAGGCCCTCTCATAGAACTTTTTTTTTATCCTCTCTATTTTAATATAATTAGCCCTAGGGCTTTTTATTAAATATACATATATATATAAACATATAGATATATATATGAGAACTTGTTGAGCTAAAATGGTCCATTATAAATAATATTTTTTTTTTAAGAAACCTTCCTTTATATTGAAATTAAAAAGGGGGTACAAAAGTTTGAGAAGGTAAGCCTCCTACCAACACTAAGGAGGCCATACCAACCTCCAGTTGAAAACATCAAAATCAAAGACTGTGTGTATATATATATATATATATGACAAGTATATATATATGTATACGAAGACAAAAGAGCAAAAACGAATCCAAAACAGCTGCAGCAGTCAAGAGTGGCCGAAATCAGCTCTGATGTAGCGGGCTGGTAAGAGGTCTCCAGTCATCAAAAGTTTTAGCTGAGAAGGAGGAGAAGTAGAGAGGGTCACTCTAGAGGAGAGAGCACCATTTCTTGCTAGCCAATCAGCAGGCTTGTTCCCCTCTCTGAAAATTAAATGGAAGTTGGCCTGAAGTTGACCTTTGAGGAAATGAATCTTTTGGATCCATTGAGAGTGGTGACAGGAAGTAGAAATACCAGAAACAATCAGGTTTATCATCTCTTGAGAATCCCCCTCAATGATAAGGTTCTTCCAATTGAAGATTAGAGCCAGCCTCAGGGCCCAGTAAACAGCAATTAATTAAGATTCAGGAGAATCTAAGGCAATTATGGGGGCTTGGAAGTACAAGAGGCAGGCACCCTGATGATTCCTGAAGAGACCACCAATTCCAGTAGCAGCATTTGTGTAGCTTCCATCAGTGTTTACTTTCACAAAGTTGCTGTTTGGAGGAAGTCAGTTGACTTTAATGATTTTGGGGGGCTGATTGGTCTAGAGATGACAGGTTTTACAGATATTTGGAAACTTTTTAAGGCTGATGAGTTTGTGGAGGTAAGATATGCAGTTTCTGGCTACAGAATTGACATCAGTAGATAGACCCTCAAAAATTGCCTTGTTTCTTGCCATCCATATGAACCAAGCTATGATAAGGGGGAAAACTCCGACTCCCTGATGGTACCAATCAGTCCAACAGGTATGCAGATGATTCCATTGCAAATGGAGAGTGTTTAGTTTCAGATATGGAATCAGATGTTCCCAGACTTTTTGAGAGAAACTACATTCAAAGAAAAGGTGAGTGATAGACTCTTCCTCCATATGACATAAGCTGCAGCAAGATGGGCCTCTAAGTCCCTTTAACATTAGGATGTTATCAGTTGGAAGGAGCTGCTTGAAAAGTCTCCAGCTGAACAGGTTCATAGAGGGGGAGAGATACTTATTCCAAACAAGATCACCCCAGGGGACAGCCTCCCAATGATAGAGTTGGGTATACAAGGTCTTGGAAAAACTGTGGTTTTGAAGGGCTTTCCAAACAGGTGAATCAGATTTGGATCTGTTGAAATGAACTGTAGCAACTTTCTGGACTGAGGGGGCTTCCAAAATGTTGTGAAGAAATGGCAGGGACTAGGTGTCCCCATTCCAGCAATCAGCAACTTTGAGGTTTAGGTTGATAGGTGTAGTGTTGGGTACGTAGCCAATCTTGAGGGCACCAATGATCTAACCAGAAATTAAGATTTCCATTTCCAAGGTTCCAAAGATACTACTGTTCAGCCAGGTTTCTGTTCTTGATCAAAGCTTTCCAAAGTTTAGAGTCTCCAATCCTGGGAGGGACCTGAGTAGGGTGGGTATGTCTACAATACTTCCCAAGCAGATAATGAGCCCATAGAGAGTCCTGAGATATGAACTTGATCCACAGTTTACAAAGATTTACTTGGATAATTTGATGGATCCCTCTGAGACCCAGGCCACCTGCCCAGGTAGGTTTAGCCAGTTTTTGCCAAGAAGCCCAATGTATTTGATTCATGTTTCCAACCCAAAGGAAATGGTTGAAAGTTCTTTCAAATTGAATCTGAGTACTCTTCTTCATGGTGGTCATTTGCATCACATAGGAGGGAAGGGTGGTTAGAATGCTTTTAAGCAAGGTCAACCTTCCTCCATTAGATAGGTAGATGTGAGTCCAGTTTGACAGATAGGTGCTGATCTTCTGCTGGATCTCATCAAAATGGTTCTGCTTGACTCTACCTATGTTTAGCTGCACTCCCAGATGTTTCATGGGTAACTGAGTGCTGGAAAATCCAGTGTAGGAAAGAGTCCATTGTTTGACTTCTTGTGAGATCTTTTGGGGAAAAAGGATCAGGCATTTGGAGGAGTTAAAACTCAGTCCAGACTGCTGCTGAAATAGTTGGATACGTTGGGAAATTCGTTTGACAGCATTTCTGGAGGCATTGGAGAAGATCATCACATCATCAGCATATATAAGATGGGAGATGAGAATAGTAGAACTATGATGGTATCTAGTGTACATGTGAGAGTTTTGGAGGTTATTCAACATATGGGAGAAATAGTCAATACCTAGGATGAAAAGTGTTGGAGATAGGGGGTCCCCTTGTTTAAGTCCCCTAGAAGCAGTGAAAGGTCTCCAGCTTGTACCATTAACGAGTATGGAATGGGAGTTGTTCTTTAGCCATCTTTGTATCATGGAGCAGAAACAAGCCGAAAAACCTCTAGCAGAAAGCACTTCAATGATAAAATCCCAACTGATGGTGTCATAAGCCTTTCTTATATCCAATTTATATATCAGGTTCCCCCCCTACACTTCTTGTTTAAGTCAAGGATCAACTCTTGAGCTAATAAAACATTATCAGAAATGGTCCTCCCCTTCACAAAAGCAGACTGGTTCATACATGTGATTTTGCTTAGATGAGGTTGGATTCTAGTCATAAAGATCTTGCTGATGACCTTGCTCAAAACTGATGTAAGGCTGATGGGTTTAAAATGGTCCCAATTGGATTGCAAAGTGTTTTTAGGAATGAGAACAATGTTAGATGAGCTGAAATAGTGAGGAGGGTCTTTGCCCAAGAAAAAACAGTTGATGGCAGAATTGATGTCATGGCTGATAACTGACCATGACATCTTATAGAAGTCAGCTGTAAACCCATCTAGTCCAGCTGAATTAGAACTGTCAATAGAGCTTAGGGCCTGCCAAGTCTCCTGACCACTTGGGGGGTGGGTGAGAGATAGTGAGCTGGTGTAATGATGGTTATCCTGAAAACAGGCAGGGTTGAGCTGTTCTCTAGGCCTGGAAAGAGTGGAAAGAAGCTTATGGAAGTAATTAGTGGCACCTCTACCAATCTCATGGTTAGTTTTAAGCCAAATTCCATCCCGAGCTTTGATACTGTGAATAGTATTGCAGTTTCTTTTATATTTGATGTAGGCATGGTAGAATCTGGTGTTTCTGTTCCCTTCAGTGAAGATGTTTAGGGAAGCCTTTTGTCTGAGAAACTGGTCCTGGATGTCAATAGAATTGGAGAGCTTGGCACAGGCGACTAACGAAGGCGATCATCATCCCCCAACTGAACCAAATTTTCCAAAGCTAGGACATCCTTCTCAGCTTCAGAAACAGTAGTGTGGACATTACCAAATTCTCTCCAGCTCCATTTCTTAAGCTCTTTGCTGACTTTCTAGTGAAGGAGACCAAGTTTGATCCAAGGGTCAATGTGGGTGATACCATTACAGAGGGACTGAATGAGAGAAAAAAACTAGGGATGGGAGGACCAGAAGTTTTGAAATCTGAAAGAGAGGCTAGAGATGGTTGGGGGGGTGCAGTAATGGTTAAAAGGAGGGGTCTGTGGTCTGAGCAGACAAGTGGGAGGTGTGTGACAACAGTAAGTAAAATTTGGGATTACCAGAGTTCATTTGTCAAGAATCTGTCCAGACGTTCCCAAATTTGGCTCCTTCTCCAGGTGAAATGGGGGCCCCTGAAGCCCAAGTCAAACAGTCTGGCAATCTGGATATTTTCTTTGAAATGGTTCATTTTGCTTAGGATTGGGGTTCGACCTCCCAACTTTTCAGATGCATTGGCAATACAGTTGAAATCTCCTCCCACCAACCAAGGGAGGTTAATGGACTGGCTGATATGATGTAACTGTTCCCAAAGAATGCATCTATCCGTCTTCTGCATCCTGCATAAATGAAAGTGGCCAGAACACTCTTGCCAGTAAAATGTAGGGAAAGGTGGACAAACTGAGGGTTATCACTAATGATATTCCAGCTCAGTTCTCTTCTACACAGAATCCAAATTTTGCTGTTGATATTGGTGTGGAAAGAAAAGCCAGGAAAGCTTTGGAGGATTTTGGTGGAGTTGAGCTGAACCATAGGTTCTAAGAGAGCAATACACCAAGGGGTGTGTATTTTATTTAGGTGTTTGAGTCTTTTTAGAGAATGTGGGCAGGCCACTCCTCTAATGTTCCAGCATAGTAGATTTATCATTTGGGGTGAAAGAGGGGGAGGTGGATTTGTGGGATCTGGACCTTGTTCTTCCTCTGATAAGAGGTGGGGAGTCCTCTCTACTCCTGGGGGCTGAGGGAATGGATAATTTCTGAAGTTCAGTTCTGTTTTTCTTATTTTTGTTATTGGTATGAATAACCCACTCTTCTTCCATGGAATCTAGAGCGGCTCCTAGACTAACAACGGTGGGGGGTAAGGGTGGGGGGAGGACGCGACGAGATGAGTGGAGGTGGGATGAGTGGGAGGGTGGATGGGAGGGGGGCTAAGAGGGAAAGGTGTCCCCTTAGCATTTAGGGGTATCACAAGAGATTTTTCAGCATGTAGGATGTCTAAATTGGTAGCCACTGGAGCAGGGATTAATTCCAAAGGTTTGGAAGGAATCTCCAAAGGAGCAGAGGTCAAATAAGGAGGATTAGTGGTAGCAGCAAGGGGTGGACCACCAGTAGTACGAGTTAAAGACTTTTTAGTGGGAGGGTGAAGCCTGAAGCATCTGTCAGAAGTGTGTCCAAACATTTTACAATGTGAACAATAATAAGGTTTCTGTTGCATAATAACCTCCTGCCACTGCCCATCAGTTTGAGAGCCCACCCAGATCTTCTTCACCTCAGGGAGGGACATATCTCTTTCATTTTGATTCTGGCAAATTCAGGCTTAGCTTTATGGCGTGTTGCAGAATCCAGTTTGAGTGGGGTGCCAATCGCCCTCCCAATTTGGAAGAGGGCAGTCTGATTGAAAAACCTGTATGGACAATTAGGAAATTTGAACCATATGGGGACAATTGGGGGATCTTTGCTGGGATCAAAGCTGGGAGTCCACTTAATGATTTTCATTTCCATTCCAGC
This sequence comes from Papilionanthe hookeriana x Papilionanthe teres, assembly GCA_022702705.1. Classification (NCBI taxonomy): domain Eukaryota; kingdom Viridiplantae; phylum Streptophyta; class Magnoliopsida; order Asparagales; family Orchidaceae; genus Papilionanthe; species Papilionanthe hookeriana x Papilionanthe teres. The sequence goes on from CM040427.1 coordinate 10,979,160, forward strand.
AATTGTTACCAGCTGTTTAGCAAAATTTTTTGCATAGTCTTCATCAGAAGTTAGATTAATGAGTAGATGTCTACCATCAAGTAGGCCAATTCTCCAATCTCCTATGAGCTTGAGTGATTCAAAGAAGTTTTTTACCAGTTCCATTTTGGGGTGTCCCAAAGTAAATTTCCCAATTAAAGTTAATCTCACTTCCTCATTTAACATGTCAAGTTCCTGATCAGTGAAGAAGACTGCAGGGCATCCCTCCTTTTCTCCAATGGGTTTAATGAAGGGGCAGTTGCCCTTACCTACAGCAGCATTATGCATTTTTTGGGGGAACACTAAATCAGCTGGGTCAGTCAAAGAAGGGCCCCTTCCAACCACCCCAGCATAGGTGGCTTTAGCCCATTCAATGTTGGTATGGAGCTCAATCGGGCAAGCCATAAAAGCAGTGATGTAAGCCAACAGCCACAGGCCAGACTAAGGAAAACAGATTCTCAACAGCAAAACACAAATGGAGATTGAAGCAAGTTGTTTAGTCAGAGAGGTACAATAAACACCAGAACACCCAGGATTAGCACTTAAAGAAGCAGTTTCACTCTACTGTCTCCAAGTAATGGAACAGTAGAATTTGAAAACAAAAAACCCGGGAAGGTATCCCCACCCAAAAAAAGCAGCAGGAGCCTCAAAAGCCACCCAAGGTTCACTCACAAAAGAAGCACCACCTACCAGAAAGACAACCAGTACCACCAGGGAGGGAGCCGCCGCCAGCAACATCTTCAAAACCCTAGCAGAGCTTCGCTACCATCACATCACGATATATATATATATATATATATATATATATATATATATATATATATATATATATATATATATATATATACATATTGATCATAAAGAGTCATTTGTCTGCACAGGTTTATGTTGCGCTTGATGAAATTCATTGGCATAAACACATGTATGTGCTCATCATGCCCAAAATATTTTTGGCTAAACCTGGTTTTTATTATTTATTGCATCTTTGGTGCTAGATCTGACTTAGTTTGGTATATAATGACGTTTGGTGATATAACTTTTCATTTATTTGCAAAGGCTACTTACTGAATGATTAGGAAATACTACATTCTAGTGCTAATCCTTTGGATATATGCATGATTGATGGTTCGATAGCTAAATGATCTATAATACATTAGGCTTGTGGGATCACCTATGACCAGAAAAGTGACCATCAATATGGTTTTTGTTGCTTATTTTCACCTCACAGATTATAATTTTTGCTTCTAGTCCTTCCTAAAATATTGAACTATTTGTGTGCACTGTTTCTGTAGATTACATTCAACCTTTTTAGTAGAAGTTTGTTCATGATGGTGTTGTTTCCTAGGAATTATGTTATTTGAATCATTCAGAACTTTTTGATGCATTTTTCACTTATAATTTTTGTTTATATGAGGGTGTTACATATATTCATATAATTCTCTATTGTATTTAGTCAATTGGGGTTGGTTGGTTTCAGTTAGGAACCCATTTCTGGGGAAATAAGAAGGTTTTTACTAAGGGTGGCGTTTCAGGGTTAATTTACAGGATTTCTCTCTCTTTACAATTACTATGGTCAGAATGCATTTCTTATCGCTGCCTCTGTGTTTGGTCCAGATATCTTTTGCAGATTCCTCCTCTTTAGTCAAGAATTTGTATTTGGATGTTGATGATCCTTACTCCAAATAATTTGAATTTTGGAATGATAGTGATTTCAAGGACACGTCTCTTTATGCTTTGTGCCACAATATGTAGCTTCCACATATTATTGACTGCAGTAGTCATTTTGGATTGCCTACGTTAGTTTTTGGAAATTCACTTCTTTTTTGGGTATGCATGTAACTATTTCGGAGGAGTTTTGTTTGTGTTGTATACTCGGTGTCAGGGATCCTAGGGGTGTATAATTTTTTTTTCACTTTTTGGAGGGACCTACCACCCATCTTTATACTTTTGCTTTGAGCTATAAAAGTGCCTGCGGGCTTCCAAAAAAAAAAATTATATATCGATCAATATGATTTTTTAACATAATAACTCTTAACACCTTATGTGGTTTCATTTTATTTATGTATGTGTGCAATATTTAATGAAATATTTAGACAAATATCCATCTTCAACCTTGACAAATCTTCCATTGGACTTTTTTTTGTTTTTTAAAAATGATCTCACCCTCACAAGTTCTACAAAGATTGGTCCAATAACTAAATAACACACTACCCATTGAAATTATTTAGTCTCTTGCCCTAATACAAATAAATTAAAAAGAAAAAAGAAAAAAGTTAACCAATCATTTAGTTATGGACATAAACAATCTATTAATGTGCCTAAGGTGTTATAAATTTGTATTTGAACTTTATGACACAAAGTCTAAAAATACATAATAGCCAAGATTTTTTAATTTCATGATTTTTATATATCCATAGTAAAGTAACACATACCGGTATTCATGATGATAAAATTTGATCTAAAAAAAAATTTGATCTTGAAGAGATGGAGTTTCTCTCTCTAATTCCTTGAGAATTTCTATACTTTATGATGGAGGTAAATGTACGGGTGTGTTAGGAAGAGAGAGGATCCTTTCTCTGAATTATGGTTTATTTAACCACCATCCATCAAGGGGGTTACTGATGCTCGACTTAATATTTTGCAAGAGTTTATGAACTCAGATTTATATATTTATGATGATTTTTGTTATGTCCAAGCATTCAACGCAAGTATACGTATCGTATCAAGTAATACAGGGCTCTAATGGAGTACTGGTTATTGATCCCACAGGGAAGTTTAAAATATATATATAAGAAAGTTTTCACAATATAGGTAACGTAGCACTAAAATCCGATATTTAATTTGTAATTAGAGTTTACTACTTACTACTATTGTGCAGAAAACAATAACGATTAACTAAACTATAATTACTTCTCAGAACTTTAAAGATAGAATTAACTAACAGACACACTTAACTAAGTATTTGAAAAGTTTTTTATATATGAGAAAAGTATCTTTCCTCGTGCAATGAGAATATGATGTGTGGATTGATATGGAAAAATTATCTTTTTTATTGTGCCAAATAGGAGCATGGATAATTCTTTACCCTTAAAAGATTACCCCCTCTTCTAGGCAAGAAAAGAATATTGACATATTTTATGTTTAGTCACTAACTCTAAGGCTAGGCTGGGAGGATACCGGCTCTCACTTCGGAGCTCCCACTCACCCTTCACCCGAAGGATAACCTTTGATATTAGTTACTAATTATCGAACCAATTTGGGGATTTGAAATCTCCACATTGAAGTCCATCAAAACATATTTCCCTATTCATTTGCATTCAATTCCCATGAACTACACAATTCATCCATAGAAATTGAATGGATCTTTCATTATTGTTGTAGGACATTAAATCTTTTCAAACTTATTGTTCAACAACATATTTTAACATTTCAATTGGTCAAATCGAAAGTAAATTAAGTTCTAAATGAAAAACCATCACAACCTTTTCACTACATGAAAAGCACATCAAATCCACATCAATCCATCATCACATCTCTATGCAAGAAGAAAGACAAGGGAGACTACTCAGAATTCATGGAGAAGATACAATAAAACATGGATTTTATATATAAAAGAAAATTCATACAAACCACAAAAGAAAATACAACTTATCTCTTTCTCTTCCCCAGTGCAATTCCCTTGAAGTTCCTTTGAATCCTTTTCTCTCTTCTTTACAACACTTGATTCTCTCTTTAGAATGGAAAGGAAGAAGCAATCTCTCACTTTACCCCTTCTCCATCACTCCTTAGAGAAGAATTCCTCTCAAATCCTCACTCTACACACACTTCTCTTAAACCTTAACACTTAACACTTACTAAAACTACTCTAGAACCACGGAGGAAGCACACCATTTTTGTCCAAAAATAGTAACTTATAAGATAGGGACAAAATCCCAAGAGTTTTCATAGGCATCCCATCAAAAAGTCACCAAAACTCTTCAAATTTGAACTCCACCGACTTTGGGCATCGGTGGCGCCAAATAGGGCGCCGAAGGCGCTCTATCGTGCAATTTAGTTCTAGACTCTTTGGATTTGGGTGTCGGCGACACCAATTCTAGCGCAGGCTGATCCATGAAAAAAACTTCCTATTTTTATGGCTTGATTTTTATCAAATTCTTAAGGATATTATGCTTTAATGAATGGTATTTTTGTGTTTTGGATGTAGGTGATGCAAAAATGTTCAAGAAAGAAAAAAAAATGAAAAAGGAGCAAAAATAGAGCCAAAATGCAAAATTGTCAAAATAATTGGCCTGGCGCCTAGGCGCCAGAATCCGGCGCCTAATCGCCAGTTTGATACAGAATTCTGTAAGATTTTTAACAAATTTTGGATAGTTATTTTGATGGTGTTAGCGGTTATTGGACAATATAAAAGATTGGCAGTTTTTTCTGGATTATAGTACATGTGATACATTGTATCTGGACGCTTGGAAACGGTTAGGATCGCGAAGAGGTGCGATCCAAAGTGAAGAGGTGCGAAGAACTGGACGCGAAGTCCGGCGCCAAGCGCCAGACACACCTTCTAGAAGATTTATTGAACCTAGACACATTTTGAAGAGATGCCTCAAGGCAACCCTTGATGCCTATAAATAGAAGACTACTCCTTCAGAGAAAAAGGCCCAAAATTAGAGAGACACCCAACCTAGTCCCCTAGCCCCATAGTTCCATTTAGAGAGAGAAATTAGAGAAATATTTTAAGGGCCGTATTTATAGTTTCTTTTATTAATTAGTGAGTTTATTTAGAGTTTGTATTGAGAGTATTTGAAGTGTCGGTGCTTTTGAAGTCTATTCACTTTGGAGTCAGAAGGATTCAGAGGTTCAGTTAGAGAAATACTTAAGATAAGTATTTGTATTTTAATTCAAAGTTTTATTTATATGTTTTGTTGTTTAAATTCAATGTGTTCTGAGTAGTTACTTTACTTTTTCCTTTCAATTATGAAAAGATAAATAAGATAATATAACATTCGTTGGAGAATTAAAAACTATATATATATTTTAAACATTGTGGTGATATTAATACCAGATCTTAATTTACTTTTTAAATTGGCCATTTAAATTGTTAAAATTTGTTGAAGAGTTTTGAGACCTAGAAGGAAATGAATTCTTAACTAGTATATATAACATGAATCCTTGGGTAGTCGAAGGCCTTGCGCGGCTTATTCAAGGTGAAGTGCAAATAAATAAGAAGATAATATTTAATGGGCATGGAATTGATATGTTTTTAGAGTGACAAGCTAAATTTTTGAAATTTGGTTTATTGAGAAGGAAAGGGTCACTAGTAAGGCCGACCATAGCCACCCTTGGACATCTAGTACTGTGAGCCTAGATTAACCCATTCCACTAACAATACATCCATACCTAATCTATAGATTAGCCAATGTTCTTTATACTATCGAGCGAAGGTAAAGAATAGGAATGCTTCTAGTTGGCACAATACCATAAATTTATATTCTCCACGAATATTACATTATCTAAAAAAAGTCTTGGATTAATTGTAAAGAAGAAAGTTGTTTGCTTATTTTTATTTACATCAATCATTACTTTATTAATACTTTATTTCTGCATCTAATAAATTAAATATCAACTTTTTAACTTTAAAAGAAATACTTAAAAATAAAATTAAAATATTTAAAAGAAAAATCTATAATCCTCCTCGTGGGATCAATACTGGGGTTTTTATTTAAAGCCTTATATTACTTGATACGATACGTATACTTGCGTAGTACCGCTAGTGTGTAAAATATTTTTCATAAAATTATATTTATATACACTAGCCGCTATTATTATTTAAGTCAAAGTACTGGCTATAACATATCTTTGATAGCATAAATTACTGCATTGTTTGGCGATTGCAAACCAAGTTTTTGGTGCATTGCTGCGGATCGAGGGTCACCGACGGCGCCAAAACACATTTTCACCATTTTTCTCCTTTTGCTCCTTTTTGCTCCGAATTCTTTCCTTTTTGCTTCTTTTCTCTCCAATCACCTAAAATCATCATACCTGCAACAAATCATGAAAAATACCTTTCTTTAAAGTGCAATATCACCAAAATCGAGTAAAATTATATAGCAAAAACCTTATATATTTTTGGTGCATCAGAATCCCCTAAACTTTAACTATTACTTGTCCTCAAGTAATCTTTTTACTACAGAAAATATAACTCTAGGCAATATACTTTTTAACTGTAAGACACTAAAATTTTTCATTCAAAAGAATATATTGCTTAAATTTTCAGAAAGAAATTTAGCAGCTCGAGTTAACACTACAGGTGTAAGAATATTCAACAATCAAGTCTAAGAATTCTAGTCTTTTATTTATTTCAAGATGAACCATAATTTGTTATATTAAGAGTGCCTAAAAAGACTATGTCAAAAAGGAGTTCAAGTAAACTTTATTAGAATGTAGGCGAGTACTTAAAACATAAATTCGGAAATGAAATTAAGCTTTCCCTTTAGGGTGATTCAAGTGAAGCCAATTTTTGATTAGACATCTCCTCAAGCTTCTCCTCATAAAATTTTTTTTTCTTTCTTTTTCTTTTCTTTTCTTTTCTTTTTCTCTTTTCTTTTAGGGATTGTTTTTAAATCCTTCTTTTCTTTTCTTTTTTTTTATTAAGGATTACTTTATCTGGATAGCCTTTTAATGATTTTGAACTTCACTCTCCTCTTTCTAATGTTCAAACCTAAAAATATTTCTTTACTTTATAGTTAAGTATAAGCTTTATTATTCATCATAAAGTTATAATCTGTTCTTGACACACAATACTTTAAGTCCCTTAACATTTAAAAAATACAGTTTTCTTTACTTTAAATAGTTGACTATAATTAAATCCTTTCATACTAAATATCTCACTTCTATAAAATCAACCTTTATCACTAAAAATTTTCATCCTATCCTTCCAGAATATTCAAGTGAAAAAAAAAAGTTTCAGTTACTTATAGTGAGGTTCAGCTGCCAGAAGTTTTGCTAATAATTTTTGAAAATATAATAATTGAGGACGAATAAAAGTTAGTATTTTTCTACCCTCCCCAAAACTTAAATTTTTCAATAAATTTGAAACACTTTAGAGTAGAAGAAAACTAACCTCTCTGTACTGGGATCTTGAAATCTTCAACAGCTATCTGGTATTACTCAAAATTTACAACTAGCAGACATGAAACAATTAGTAGCAGTGATATAACGATTTTTAAATATTTGTATGGGTAATGAGAAATTAACATTAAACATCTAAACATCCAACAGAACACTACAACATGAAACAAACTATCACAGTACTACACAGTCCAGCTAACAATTTAAATGTTGCAGTACAACATAATAATACACCAACAGAGTTACACAACATATGCAATTAAATACTACAACACAACAGTACAACAATAGGGTTACACATCATATGAAAAGCAAATATCCACTACACCACATCAGTACAACACAACACAACAAGAACAATAGAAATAAAAAAGACAATCTACCAGTCTCCATCACCAGGATCAGCAGGTCATCAATAGGGTCATCAGCAAGGTCCTCAACAGGGTCTGGTCTATATGGTGTATAGCTGGGGCAAGAAGGAAATATCACATCGGACTCCCCCCTCATAAATCTGACCTGAGCATCATAATAAGAAATATAAAACTCAACTCTCCTTTGCAGATAATCTTCATTCACATCACTCCTCACCTCAAATACATCCATCTGACCATGGAGTCTATCTACAGTAGCACTCTGTAGTCTCAGCTGCTCCATAATATTAGATATGGTAGGCGGCTCAGAAGTACATGGAACATCATAACACATAGTAGGAATATCAGTACTCCTACACTCAGCTCTGGCTCGTACATGAGACTCATAAGTACAGATAATATTCTTTGTAATTGGTCTCAAAGGTATAGCCACTTCTTCAGAACTACTGAACTCCACTCTAGACTGAACACGGAGGGCATAAACTAAGGCAGGATGTCCTAATCCTCCAATGATCTCGCCTCTAGCAATCGTCTGAGTATTCTTGTAAATAATAGCTCCAATATCTATCTTTTTCATCTTCTGAATACATTAGTTCAGAATCACTCTATCTCTAGTAACTTCGCTATGGTGATAAGATGGTAATAGTCTCGCAGAAATGAAATAATGCCAAACTTTTGAAGTAACATTAAATGTGGAGGCGGGAAAATTTATCAATTGTTTTTTACTTACTTTCCATTTTCCTCGCCCGTCAGTCAGAAAAGCAATAACTTCTCTCACATTCTCCCTTCCAATGTCAAAGTTTTTGTATTCACATACGAATGGTTCCCGAGTCTGGTAGAAAGCATTGATACGCTCAGGAGTAAACTAAACCATTTTTCCTCTAACAAGCACATACTCAGTCTCAGTCTAGGGTATATTCGAATAGAACTCTCTAACCACTCCCATAACAGCATTCGCAGTGAAATAACAAAATCACTCCAAATTCCGCTCTGCAATCAATTGTTCCACATATCCTCCAGGACTATCAAAAGCTCAATCCTGGATACACTTCTTTTTTTAATGGTAAAAGTTATAGCGAAATTGGGCTTTGATGTTGACGAACCTCTCATCATCAAAATCCAATTTCCTCTTCCCTTTACTCATCCTTGGAGCCATGTGAATTTCTAAAATTTGCAATAAAGTTCCAATAAATCCCAAATTCACATTGTAACAAACTCTAAACACCATTCTAAACAAGTAAGAGGAAATTTCATCATGGAAATCTTAAAATCTCTTCAAAACTCCAAAAAATTCCAACATAAGTAATGTGAGACATTTCAATGGTGAAAATCAAAAAATTTTAACTTAAAGTTAAGCTCTTACCGTGAGAAGTGTAAATCTGGTGTCGAAAAGCCTTGAAATCTCCTTGAATCCGAGATCTATTGATCACAGAAAAATAAATAAAGAAATTTATATCTATTTTGATGAAATTACACTTTAAAGAGAGGTATTTTCTTTATTTTATTGCAGGAATGAAGATTTATAAGAGATGGAAGCAAAAAGCATGAAATGGAGCAAATTTGGATAAAAAAGGAGGATATTCATGCAAATATAACTACTTCGCCGACGGCGAGATCGAGGCCGCCGACGGCGAGATCGTGAGAAGAAATTTCTGAAGGAATTATAACTACCTCGCCGACAGCGAGCCCGAGCCCGCCGACAGCGAGATCGCGCGGTTTGAAGGCCTTCTAGAAGCCTCATTGACGGTGAGGTCGTTTCCCGCCGACGGCGAGCAAGTTCAAAATGCATATACATTGAACCTGGACACTTTTTGAAGAGGTGTTTAAGCACCCCTTGGACCTTTGCCTACCTCTATAAATAGAGGCCGAATTCTAGAGTGTGTGTGTGTCTTTTGAGTTTTCTGTGAGTCTATTTCTAGTGTCTTAAGTGTAATTTGTGTGAGTTTAATTTAGTTTGAGTGTATTTAGTGAGTTTATTAGTTTAATTGAGTGTTATTTAGTTGCTGTACTAGAAGGAAAAGTCAAAGGAACTTCGAGAGTCACGTCGGGAAGGAAATTAAGATAAGTATCTTTGTTTATTGTTGTTAACTTTAAATGAAATCCATTCTTTGTTTTATTCCCATGCATTCTGAATAGTTTTCTTAGTCTTTCTCCTAGTTTATGAAAATTATGCGGATTGATGAAATTAAATAAAAGCACTTAATATAATTAAATAAATTGTGATAATTTTTACTTAAAACTTAATTTACTTTCAATCTGGCCAATTGAGTAGTTAAAATATGTTGAATTATCAACTATAGTAAAAATTACATCCAATATTCATGGAAGTCAAAAGCCTTGGAAGGCAGGTGCAAATAAATAGGGAAATATTAATTATCGGGCGTAGAATTGGATATTTTAGTGTGACAGACTAAAATACTCAATTCGATCCTACTGTTTGAGAGTTGAAGTGTAGATGTTAGCCCTCAGGTGAGGGGAATGTGGGAGCTCTGAAGTGGCAGCCAGTATCCTCCCAGCCTAGCCGCAGATTCAGTAATCAAACATAGGATTATTCAATGTTCTTTGCACTTGGACCAAAGGGTAAAAATAGGAATGCTCCTATTTGTCATAATACAATTTAAAAAAATTCTATTTAAATTCATCATTTCACTTAATTTTCTAAAAACAAGGAGAATGATACTTTTTCTGAATTAATTAAATCAACTTATTTCAAGCATTAGTTTACTTTAGATTATTATAGTTACTTTGAATATCTGTTCACTTTATTAGTAAGTAATTCCTTTAATTTTAGCTGATAACAAATCTGTTAAAAACATCCCTGTGGGATCGATAACCAGGACTCCACTAGAGCCCTGTATTACTTGATACGATACGTATACTTGCGTAGAATCCACATTATACATTAAATCATATACCTATATTTAAAGTGGGATCTAGTTTTTGGTTTTGTTGCTATAAACATAAATTACATACATACAAAAAGTGGGTCAAGTTTTTGGCGCTGTTGCCGGGGAGGTAGAGAAATTATTTACTAAAGTAACGGACTATTTTTTAAAATTGTATGCGAAAATTTGGAAACGAAAAATTAATACATTACGATTCAGAATTAGAGCGTACAATTAAAAGAATTAGAAAACAAAAAAGAGAAATTATAAATTTAACACAAATGACAAATATACCTGAAAATAAAAATATCAATCAACCAAGACCATTACAAGATTTTGCCAATCCTATATTAGATGAAATTCATTTAACTATTCAAATGATGTAGCTGCTAATTCATTCGAACTTAAACCTGCAATTATCCAAATGGTACAAAACAATCAATTTACTGGTTCACCTACTGAAGATCCTAATTTACATCTTGTTAGTTTTTTAGAACTATGTGTTACTTTCAAATATGAAGGAGTATCTAACGATGCTATCAGACTTAGACTTTTTCCTTTTTCTTTAAGGGATAAAGAGAAAATGTAGTTAAATTCGTTAGCACCTGGATCTATTAAAACTTGGGGAGAATTATAACAAAAATTTCTATCCAAATATTTTCCACCATCTAAAACTGCTAAGCTTAAAAATAATATAACTTCTTTTAGTCAGTTTGATGGAGAGTCAATATATGAATCTTGGGAGAGATTTAAAGAACTTCTTAGGAAATGCCCACATCATGCGTTACCAGATTGGTTAATTATCCAAACTTTTTTTAATGGATTAGTAGGATCTTTAAGATCAATCATAGATGCTGCTGCTGGAGGATCATTAATGTCAAAACCATTTGAGGAAGCCTATGCACTAATCGAAGGAATGGCAAAAAATAATTTTCAATTGCCTGCTGATAGAATGAATAAAAAAAAAAATAGCTACTATTCATGAAAATGATGCAATATCTATGTTAGCTTCACAAATTGCTGCTATATCTAAAAAATTAGATCATTTTGGAATGAATTACTCTCCAACTATAACAGAAGAAAATTCACCTGGACAACTTATAGAATCTCAATCTCAATATGAAACAATTAATGCAATTAACAACAAACCCAATAATCCTTATGCAAATTATTATAATCCTGGATGGAAAAATCATCCTAATTTTAATTGGAATAAGAATACAACTAATCAACCATGGATGAATAATATGACACAACAATTAGGAAATCCATCTAATCAAGGAAATCCTAATTATAAACCTAATTATCCACCTGGATTTAATAATAGTAACCCACAATTTAAAGATAAGAAATTATCTATAGAAGAATTAATATTAAATATGGGTCAACATTTACAAAATCAAGGAAATCAATTACAAATACAAGGAAATCAATTACAAAATCAAGGAACAGTTATCAAAAATATTGAAACTCAACTTGGACATATCGCTACTGCACTTAATAATAGAATACCTGGAACATTTCCTAGTAATGTGGAAATAAATCCTAAAGACAAGGGAAATGAACAAATTAAAGCGATACAATTACGAAGTGGAAAAGAATTAGAACCTCGAATTCAGAAAGAACTTGAAAGTCCAAAAGAGGAAGTGGAAATTGAAAAGGAAAAGAATCAACAAGATCAAAACTTAGAAAATCCTTTAATACCAATGAAAATTTCTGTTGAAAAACTTCCACCACCATTTCCTCAACGACTAATTCAACATAAAAAAGACAAACAATTTGCTAAATTCCTTGAAATTTTGAAGAAATTAACGATAAATATTCCTTTCGTAGAAGCTTTAGAACAGATGCCAAACTATGTAAAATTTATGAAAGATATTCTAAATAAAAAAAAATATTTTCTAATAATGAAATGGTTGCACTTAGTGAAGCGTGTAGTGCTATTATTCAGAAAAAACTTCATGAAAAATTAAAAGATCCTGGTAGTTTCACAATACCCTGCGCTATTGGAGAAAAATTCTATGGAAAAGCTTTGTGTGACTTAGGAGCAAGCATCAATCTAATGCCTCTATCAATTTTTAAGAGATTAGGATTGGGAGAAATTTCACCTACTTTAGTAACTCTTCAGTTAGGCGGCCGTTCGTTACATATCCTAAGGGAGTTATTGAAGATGTATTAGTAAAAGTGGATAAATTTATCTTCCCTGTAGATTTTATTGTTCTAGATATGGAAGAAGATAAAGAAATTCCTATCATTTTAGGAAGACCATTTTTAGCCACTAGAAAAGCTATGATTGATGTTCAGAAAGGAGAATTAACTATGGGAGTAAATGACCAAAAAGTAACTTTTAATATTGCTAAATCAATGAAATATCTGCGCTAGAAAAAGATGATGAGTGTTTTCGAATGGAAGTACTTGATCATTTACAAAAAGAATATTTTAAAGAATATTATGAAGAAAAATTTGAAAAAGAAAATATTGAATTAATTGAAAATTTTGAGAGAAATGAAGAACTAGATTATATTCAAGAGAAATTTGAATTTTTGGATAACACAGAAACTACTGAAAAAAATATAGTTCCATCAATTATTAAACCTCCTGAACTTGAGTTAAAAATGTTACCTAATCATTTTAAATATGCTTACTTAGGTAATTCTTCAACTCTACCAGTTATTATTTCATCCGAATTAAATGAATCTCAAGAACAAAAACTTTTAGATACGTTAAAAAAATATAAGAAAATTTTTTGTTGGACTTTAGCAGATATTAAAGGAATTAGTCCTTCAATCTGTATGCACAAAATTATTTTAGATAATGAACATAAACCTAAAGCAGATCCACAAAGGAGATTAAATCTGATAATGAAAGAAGTATTCAAGAAAGAAATTTTAAAATGGTTAGATAATGGTATTATATATCCTATTTCGACGAGTGCTTGGGTAAGCCCAATTTATCGTGTACCTAAAAATGGAGGGGTGACGATCAAAGCTAATGAAAATAATGATCTTATCCCGATAAGACAAGTTACTTGGATGGCGAATATGTATTGATTATAGAAAATTAAACACGGCCACTAGAAAAGATCACTTCCCTTTACCATTTCTAGACCAGATGTTAGATAGATTAGCCGGACATAAGTATTTTTGTTTCTTAGATGGATATATCGGTTATCATCAAATACAAATTGCTCCTGAGGATCAAGATAAAACTACATTTACTAGTCCTTATGGAACTTTCACTTTTCGAAGAATGCCTTTTGGATTTTGTAATGCACCTGCAACATTCCAAAGATGTATGATGTCTATATTTAGTAAATTAATTGATAATGGAATAGAAGTATTTATGGATGATTTCTCTGTATTTGGAACAACATTTGACACATGCTTAAATCATCTTGAAAAAGTATTTGAAGTATGTGAGAAAACTAATTTAGTTCTTAATTGGGAGAAATGTCAATTTATGATTATAGGCGGCATTGTATTAGGGCATAAAATTTCAGAAAAAGGCATGGAAGTAGACCCTGCAAAAATTCAAGTAATAGCTAATTTACCACCTCCAACTACTGTAAAAGGAGTAAGAAGTTTTCTTAGACATGCTGGATTTTACAGGCGTTATATTAAAGATTTTTCAAAAATTACTAAACCTCTATGCCAACTTCTTGAAAAGGACAAGAAATTTGAATTTACAACTGAATGCCTAAATGCTTTCGAATTATTAAAAGATAAATTAATTACGGCACTTATAATAGTTTCACCTAGCTTGGGAGAAACCATTTGAGCTTATCTGTGATGCTAGTGATTATGCTTATAGGAGCGAGTTCTTGGGCAAAGATATGATAAGATTTTCAAAGTTATATATTATGCTTAGTAAAACTCTAAATGATGCTTGAGATAAATTATACGATTCTTGAAAGAGAATTATTAGCGATTGTATATGGTTTTAATAAATTTCGGCATTATCTAATAGGAACTAAATGCATTGTGCATGCGATCATTCTGCTATAAAATATTTAATGCAAAAGAAATATTCTAAACCAAGATTAATCGGATGGATATTATTAATGCAAGAATTTGATTTTGAGATAGTTAACAAACGGAAGCGATAATCAAATTGCTGATCATTTATCAAGATTAGAAAATCATGATTTATCTAATATTGATAATGAAATTTTAGACAATTTTCCTGATGAACAACTTTATATTATTAATGAGTTAAAAATACCTTGGTATGCTGATATAGTAAATTATATTGTAAGTGACATTTTACCACCTATGTTAACTTTGCAACAACAGAAAAAATTCATTCACGATACTAAATCATATTTTTGGGATGAACCATACTTATATAAGCAATTTAAGGATCTAATTATTAGAAGATGCGTGCCTTATGAAGAAATTGAACCAATTATTCAAAAATGTCATGATTCGACTTTGGAGGACATTTTGGGACAGATAAAACTGCATATAAAATTCTACAATCTGGATTCTACTGGCCTACTCTATTTAGAGATGTATATAGATATATTAAAACCTGTGATAAATGCCAGAGAGTAGGAAACATATCAAGATGAAATGCCTCTGAATTTTATATTAGAAGTTGAAATTTTTGATGTTTGGGGATTAGATTTCATGGGACCTTTTATTCAGTCATTTGGAAACTCATATATATTAGTAGCTGTTGATTATGTTTCCAAATGGATTGAAGCACAAGCTTTATCTAGATGTGATGCTAAAAGTGTTTCAAAATTCTTAATGAAAAATATTTTTACTAGATTTGGAATGCCGAGAGTGATTATCACTGACGGAGGAACTCATTTTAGAAACAAATATATTCATTAACTAGTAGAAAAGTATAATATTATGCATAAGATATCGACTGCTTATCATCCACAAACAAGTGGATTAGCTGAAGTTTCTAATCGAGAGATTAAGCGTATATTAGAAAAGTCACGTAAATCCTAATAGATCGAGCTGGGTCTATAAGACTAGACAACTTGCATTATGGGCATACGGGACTGCTTATAAAACTCCGATTGGAATGACTCCTTATAGGCTTATATATGGAAAAACTTGCCACTTACCAGTTGAATTAGAACATAAAGCATATTGGGCGATTAAAAAATTTAATTATAATATGAAAGAAGCTGGTGAGAAGAGGTTGTTGCAATTAAATGAATTGGAAGAACTAAGGAATGAATCATATGATAATGATAGGATTTATAAAGAAAGGATGAAATTATGCAATAATCGGAAAATTAATCAGAGAAATTTTGAACCAGGACAAGAAGTTTTGCTTTATAATACTAGATTGAAATTATTTCCTGGGAAATTAAAATCTCGATGGTTAGGACCTTTCACCATAACTCAAATATTTTCATATGGAACTATAGAAATTGAAGATCCAAAAACGGGACATAGATTTAAAGTAAATGGACATAGATTAAAACCATATTTCGAAAATAGACCACCAAATTTTAAAGAGGTTTTAATGCTTAGTCAACTTCGAACACTAATCGAATTAGGTCGGGCCGACGACGTTAAACCGAGCGCTTATGGGAGGCAACCCATAGTAGTCTTTTATTTTTAAACATCTACATATTAGTGAGTCTATATTATTAAAATAAATCTTACTACTCAAATTTTTAGAATCATCACAAAAATTGAACTTATTAGATGAGATCAGAAAATATTCGGACCAGAGCGAAAACGGGCGATTTTTACGAATTTCGCCGACAGCGAGCTCGAGCCCGCTGACAGCGAGATCGTGGACCATTACTCATTTAGTTTTATAACTAAGTCGCCGACGGCGAGGAACTTCCCGCCGACGGCGAGGAAGTTAAAAATTTGGTTTCTTAAAGATTTTTTGCGCGGTTTTGGACGGATCTAAGCCATTCCTTCGTAAGAAATTATTCCAAATCTGATTTTACACCATTTTCTTCCTTAGGAATGACTAGAGATCAATCCATTCCATCCAAAATGGCTTCCAAATTCTTAGAAACCACAAAAACTGAAGTTTTCAACCGGAGAAAATTTGTCAGTTCGGAGGCTCAGCGAATCTTCAACAAAGGCTTGATGAAGAAAAGACTTATCAAAGAAAGAGGATTCGTCAATAGAGGAGTAGAGAATGCTACTACAAAAATCGAAGAAATGATCGTACAGCGGCATTGGGAGGTATTTTTTTGTACAACATTCGCTGTAGTTATACCAGTAGTTAAAGAGTTTTACTCTAATTTACATGCGATCAACAATGGAAATGTGTACGTCAGAGGAAGATGGGTAACATTTACTCCTGCAAGGGTAAATGAATTGTTTTCTATAGAAAATACCTTTGTTTGTCACTATTCCAACTTTGTGCCTTCAAGATACAATATGAACGAAATCTATAGATACCTGACTGATGAACCGGATGATTGGGAATTACGAGAAGACGGGTATGTCAGTTTTTCTGCATCACTTCTAAACCCTGTCTCGAAGCAACGGCATTTCTTTATATCATCAAAACTATTACCTACCATGAGAGTAAATAATGTTTCAAAGGAATGCGCTATTTTAAACTATTGTATTCAAATTGGATTACCTATCGATGTTGGATCAATAATAGTAGTCTGCATTGGGATTAATTGTGCATGGGTCAGTGCATGGACTTGGACACCCATCTACTATATTTTCTTCATGCAGTCAATATCAAGTTTCTTATGAGGCTTGGGAACAAGTACTTTTACCATGGAAACCACTGGATCCTATTGATATGTTTCCCACTTTGGATAACAATGATGAGATCACCGTTATTTCTGACAGAGCATCATAGAACAATCCTTTAGCAAGGCCCTTTACTGATAAGACTAATTTCATTCTGAAATAGATTAAAGGATTGGAGAAAGAATTGTAAAATGTGATGAATTCCATTGGCAATATCTCTGATATGTTTGATCATATTGATTGGAGAATGAAGGAGCACTTTGATCATACTGGACATCTGGAGGCCAGTTTTATTCATCTACTAAGACAAAAAGGATGGATTAATGAAGACTCTATTGCAGAATTTCCTTTCAGGCCTTTCTACAATTTATTTGTGCACCTGCGTCGCATCGGAAATATTAGAGAAGATATTAGTTCAGACACTGAAGAGTAGGAAAGATTTCTATGTTTATGTTATATTTGTATATGTGTGTGTTTGATTTGGATTTAAGTTTTATTATGAGTCGAACTTTGATTTAATCATCTCTGATTTGATGAGATTTTATGTAAATTGTTATGTCTCAGCATTTAGAGTATTGTGGTGTGGATTGTGATGCTGAGTATTATGGATTTGAACATTTAAGTTAAGTATGTGCTAAGTTATTAGTGTGAAATTTGTAAATCTCATGGATTTCATATATAAAGTTATATAGTTTGTTTTGTGTGACTTTTTGTTAGTATAAGTATCTAATCTTCGTATTATTATTAAATTATGTGATCGGAAGATTGATTAAGGGCAATTCGAGGTTAAAAATGATTGACGAATTTCAAAAATTGAAAATTTTTGGGACCTCGCCGACGACGAGAATTATCTCGCCGACAGCGAGATAACCCGCTGACAGCGAGACCGAGCTCACCGACGGTGGATTTTTCCTGAAAATTTTGCCTTATGGAATTAGTTAGCTCACCGACGGTGAGAAAAACCTCGCTGAAAGAGAGAACGTGAAAAGACCTATATTTGACCAGCCAACCGACACTATTCATCATCCCTTTCCTCAAATTTTTGAAAAAACCGACCTAGGGCTTGAGAGATCTCGGATTTGAAGCGATTTCAACACTTTTTGACACCGGATTTCATCTTCCCTTGGTAAGAGCTTCACTCCTATGCAAAAATTTTTTATTTTCACCATGAAATTCTTCTACATTGGGATATTTTGGAAAATTTTGAAATGTGAAGAAAATACTTGGAAGAATTGCATAGAAATTGAATTAAATGGATTTTAGTTGTTGTAGGAAGCCTTCTTAGTAATATTTTTGAGTTTAGTTAAAATTTTTGTAAATTTCACAGATCAAGAAATGGATCCAAGACAAAAGTGACGATTAGATTTTGACGAAACTCGATTCATTAATGCGAGAGCACAAACTCGATATTTTCAAAACATTCAAGCAAGAAAGTGCATACAAGATCGAGTTTTCAAGAATCCAGGAGGAGAAGTAGAGCGAGTTATAAAGGAGCGAGGATGGGAAAACTTATGTTTCGTTACCAACAGAGCAGCGGTAGAAGTTGTGAAGGAATTTTATACAAACTTAACACAGGCTGAAGATGCACCGATTAGGGTTAGAGGATTTTTGTAGATTTCAACGCTGCTAGAATAAACGCTTATTATGAAGTTCGAGACACCTTGAGCGAATATGAAACTTTTGGAACTATGGAAGGACCATTGGAAGAGGTGATCGACTTTCTCACTGATGGGAAAAGAGTCTGGAAGATAAAGCAGCGGGAACCGGTAAACTTCCCTCTTTTTATGCTAAGTGCAACATCAAAAGTCTGGCATTATTTTATTTGTTCTACTTTGTTACCTACCTACCACCATAGTGAGGTAACAAGAGATAGAGCAGTTCTGAATTTCTGTATTCAGAACCAGAAGAGTATTAATGTGGGAAATATTATATATAAAAACATATTAGCCACTACTAGAAATGAAAGTGGAGGAGGACTAGGACATCCTGGTCTTATCTATGCACTTTGCCATTTATCTGGGGTAGAGGCAAGAGATGATGAGGAATGGATAGAACCTATGAAACCCCTTACTCAGGCTAATATAAAGAAATATGAATCCCACGAAGGATGGAGATCTGGGACAAGGGATTATGTACCTT
This sequence comes from Papilionanthe hookeriana x Papilionanthe teres, assembly GCA_022702705.1. Classification (NCBI taxonomy): domain Eukaryota; kingdom Viridiplantae; phylum Streptophyta; class Magnoliopsida; order Asparagales; family Orchidaceae; genus Papilionanthe; species Papilionanthe hookeriana x Papilionanthe teres. Next base: position 10,998,396 of record CM040427.1, read on the forward strand.
CTTCAAGTAGAGATATACCCTCTACAAGTTATGAACCACCCCCTCAGCACACCACTCCTACCCTTCAAGATCTGATGAATGAGTTAACCCTGAGTAGAAAAAGTTTTGAACTATTTGGAGAAAATATGGAAAGAAGATTTGAGCATATAGATCAAAGAATCGGAGGCTTGGAGAGAAGACACGATTATGATAGCGAATATCTCCAGCGACATTCAGAGTACGAGATTGCATACTATGAAGCTGAGCGTCGTTATAGGAGTGGTGATTTAGATGTTGTCTTTCCTGAGTGCCCCCGTTATACACAGTACCAGCCTGCTCAGCCATCTCAGCCTGGAGATCAGGGATACGACATAGCTTGGGATTTTGATGTAGAAGATTAGAGTCTTTGTTTAGTTTGTTTGGTTTGTTTAGATTTATTGTTTTGCAAACTTTATTATTTCAGTGTGTAATATTTTAGTACTTTCTGTGGACTTTGGACTTGATATGTTGTTTGTTTGCTTGAGCAGTGATATTAAATGTCTTATGTGTGTTAAATTAGTAGCAAATTTTTATATATATAGGATGTTAGTCTTTCTTTAATATATTGTTTAAATTGTAAATGTATGTGTAGTAACAAATTAAGTTTTCTTTGTTATGTTTGATACTTATTTTAAAAATTTCCATCCTGCACTTTCTTTTTAAATATTATATATGGAAGAATACTAACGTATGGAGTTACGTAAGTAATGAAAAAGCTTGCAAAAATTTCAAAGAAAAGAATACCTAAAGCTTATAGGTATGATGAATTTTATTTATATACTTTCCCTTTTTCACTATGTAGTATAGATAGAAAAATTTAAATTTGGGGGAAGGTAAAAATACAAATTTAATTATTAAAATTGTTCTCAAATTCAATTTTCAAAAATTATAATTAAATGATTTTCTATAATAATTTTCAATTTAATAAATATGAGTTGCTTTATTTAATTATTATATAAAGTTAAAGAAAATATTTCTAGTAATTCAATTAATCAATAGAATAAGATATTTGGTTAAAAGGAATAAGAATATAGTAAACTATTTAAAGTAATGGAAACAATATTCTAAAAATTAGAAATTCTTAAGTATACAGATGAAAAAGAAAGGATAGAAACTCAATAAAGTAAATGTTATGAAATATATATAAGCAAAGAAATATTTTAAGTTTCAAATTTAGGAAGAGAAATTGAAGTTCAAAATTATTAACAGGCTATCCAGATACAGTAATCCTCACTTGAAAAAGAAAAATAAAAAGAAAAAAAGAAAAGAAAAGAAAAGAAAAGAAAAGAAAAATATAAGTGAGGAGAAGCTTGAGGAGATGCCTGATCAAAAATTGGCTTCAATGGATTCAACTTAAAGGGTAAAACTTAACTATATTTCTAAACTTATATTTCTGGATTAGTATTTTACTAAATAGAGTTTTCTTGAATTTCCTATCATCTAAATATCTTAAGTAATTTATTAATTTATAATATAGTCATTCCTGAATTAAATAGAAAGCTAGAAATCTTAGTCCTGATAACTAAATAATCTTATCTCTATAAAATTAATTTAAATTACTTAGAAATATTTCTATTTAACTTTATTATAATGTTATTTAAAATTAATTCATATATTATTTGAGTTGAAAAATTCTATTATAGAAATCATTATTTTTATTTAGTATTAAAATTACTTGAGGACAAGTAATAATTAAGTTTGGGGGATTTTGATCACAGAAAAATACATAAAGAAATTTATATATATTTTTGATGAAATTGCACTTTAAAGAGAGGTATTTTCTTTATTTTATTGCAGGAATGAAGATTTATAAGAGATGGAAGCAAAAAGCATGAAATAGAGCAAATTTGGATCAAAAAAGAGGAAATTCATGCAAATATAAGTACTTCGCCGACGGCGAGATCGAGGCCGCCGACGGCGAGATCATGAGGAGAAATTTCTGAAGGAATTATAACTACCTCGCCGACAGCGAGCCCGAGCCCGCCGACAGTGAGATCGCGCGGTTTGAAGGCCTTCTAGAAGCCCCGCTGACGGCGAGGTCGTTTCCCGCCGACGGCGAGCTAGTTCAAAATGCATATACATTGAACCTGGACACTTTTTGAAGAGGTGTTTAAGCACCCCTTGGACCTTTGTCTACCTCTATAAATAGAGGTCGAATTCTAGAGTGTGTGTGTCTTTTGAGTCTTCTGTGAGTCTATTTCTAGTGTCTTAAGTGTAATTTGTGTGAGTTTAATTTAATTTGGGTGTATTTAGTGAGTTTATTAGTTTAATTGAGTGTTATTTAGTTGCTGTACTAGAAGGAAAAGTCAAAGGAACTTCAAGGAGTCTGCTTGGGAAGGAAATTAAGATAAGTATCTTTGTTTATTGTTGTTAACTTTAAATGAAATCCATGCTTTGTTTTATTCTCATGCATTCTGAGTAGTTTTCTTAGTTTTTCTCCTTGTTTATGAAAATTATGCGGATTGATGAAATTAAATAAAATCACTTAATATAATATAAATAAATTGTGATAATTTTTACTTAAAACTTAATTTACTTTCAATCTAGCCAATTGAGTAGTTAAAATATGTTGAAATATCAACTATAGTAAAAATTACATCCAATATTCAGGGAAGTCAAAAGCCTTGGAATGCGGGTGCAAATAAATAGGGAAATATTAATTATCGGGCGTAGAATTGGATATTTTAGTGTGACAGACTAAAATACTCAACTCGATCCTACTGTTTGAGAGCTGAAGTGTAGATGTTAGCCCCTGAGTGAGGGGAACGTGGGAGCTACGAAGTGGCGACCAGTATCCTCCCAGCCTAGCCGCAGATTCGGTAATCAAACATAGGATTAGTCAATGTTCTTTGCACTGGACCAAAGGGTAAAGAATAGGAATGCTCCTATTTGTCACAATACAATTTAAAAAAATTCTTTTTAAATTCATCATTTCACTTAATTTTCTAAAAACAAGGAGAAGGATACTTTTTCTGAATTAATTAAGTCAACTTATTTCAAGCATTAGTTTACTTTAGTTTATTATAGTTACTTTGAATTTCTGTTCACTTTATTAGTAAGTAATTCCTTTAATTTTAGCTGATAACAAATCTGTTAAAAACTTCCCTGTGGGATCGATAACCAGGACTCCACTAGAGCCCTGTATTACTTGATACGATACGTATACTTGCGTAGAATCCACATTATACATTAAATCATATACCTATATTTAAAGCGGGATCTAGTTTTTGGTTCCGTTGCTATAAACATAAATTATATACATACAAAAAGTGGGTCATCTAGCAAGCCTTAGTTCTTCAAAATCATGAAAATGGAGGAAGAACACGAAGGAAAAAGAAAACTTTGCGGGTCCCAGGGTAAAAATCACGAAATCGAGGGTTTTAGGCTTTTTCTGGGTTCGGGCGCTGGCGACGCTCGATAGGGCTCTGGCGGTGCTCTATTTAAATAAATTGGCCAAACTCTCTGGATTTTGGCGCCGGTGGCGCTAGTCCAAAATATTTTCTGGGTTCAAAAATTTTTTTGTATTTTCAATCGTTTCAACGTCCACAATGATGTTTAACACTTCAATAGGCATTTACATCATCCCATAAGCAATAATTAACCCAATTCTTCATACAAACAAAACACAACAATCTTATATATATAAAATCCAAGATACATCATAGACACCAAATATGTTCATTCAAACCAACTAATTTTAGATATTTAGTGCAGCAAGTACTCTACGATAAACAAACACTAAGATCTAAGCACACAATGAAAGCAAGCACATCTGAATTCAAATTCAAATCAAATACTACACAAACCAAACATAACCAAGCAAAGTAAACTAAACACTCAACAAATATAAGTAGAATCCATCAATTACTCCACATCAGTTTTAGAACTATCCTCTCCTCTATTGTCTCCAATTGATTGCTGATGCACAAACAAGTTATAGAATGGACGAAATGGAAATTCGTCAGATGATTCTTCAGCAATCACCGTGTTCTTCTTCATCAGATTGATCAAGCCCATCTCAATTCGACCAGTGTGATCGAATTGTTCTTTAATTCCCCAATCTTTATGATTGAATAAATCAGAAATGTTATTGATCACATTCATAACGTTCCTTACCTCAGTCTCCAATTGTTTGATCTTCTTCAATAACATTTTGGAACCTTTAGGAAAATAGGGTTGAATCGGTTGTGAATTCTGCATTGGTTGATTAGCGAGCAAGTTCATGTCATCTTCATCTCCAACTGTCTGGTAGTCATAGGGATTAGTTGGATCAATAAGCCTCCATGGAAGCAGAACTTTTTCCCAACTTTCATAAGGAACCTGTGACTGACTGCATAACATAAATATGGTGGACAGGTGTCCAAGCCCATATTTAGATCCATGCATAATTAATCCAAGTGCTAATTTCACAATGATATTACCAATGTCAACCGGCCTCCCAGTTTGAATACAGAAATTCAAAATGGCGCTTTCCTTGGTTACCTTGCTAATCTTCAATGTCCGAAATAACTTTGCCGAAATAAAGTAGTGCCACTGCTTTGATACTAGATTGAGAGATGTTTGTGATGGGAAACTATTGTATCCATTCTCTCTAACTTCCCATTCTTCATTCTCATCTGTCAGATTTCGATACACATCATTCATATTATCCCTCGTGGCATTGAAATTAGAATAATGGAAAATATGTACTTTCTCGATCATAAATAGACCGTTAATTTGTGCAGGAATGAATTGAACAAATCTACCACACACAAATACAAACCCTTGATTGATCCTGTAAAGATTTGCATAAAACTCTTTCACGATGGGAACAACAACGATAGTGGTAGTGTAGCAAAGCACTTCCCAACGTCTCTCCTTAATAATCTCTTCAATTCTAGAAGTAGGATGGTCCATACCTCGATTTATGAAGCCTATTTCCTTGATAATCCTTCTTTTCATCATCACTTTGTTGAACAAACGCTGCACTTCAAAACATATAAACTTCCTTCGGTTGAAAACATGAAATCGAGGGGTTTCAATGAGAAAGGAATCCATAGGATACGAATTATGATTGGTGCTTTTCATTTTTCTGGAGCTAAGAAGTCAAAAATGGAGTTTAGGGAGCTATAAGGATGAAGATTTCGCCAAAAACATCCAAAACACGCATTTTAAAACTTAAAATCCATCAAACAGATTTTGGGTGTCGGCGGTGCTCGATAAGGCGGCGCAGTGCTTAAACAGTCAAGTTCAGCGCATGGTCTGTGATAGGGTGCCGGCGGAGCCCATTCTGGCGCCGGTGGCGCTAGTGGTAAAAAATTCTCACTGAACTTTGTTTGGTCCAAAATATTCTAATATCTCAATTCGATCCATCATTTATCAATTTTTAAAATATTTAGGAGTAATTAGGATTCAAAAACAACTATTTAAAAAACATAACTACAACAAACAGGCAAACACACCACAATGATACATATAGGTTGCCTCCCATAAAGTGCTTGGTTTAACGTCATCAGCCCGACAAACTATTCAGTTTATCAAGATGACTCAGCATTAAAACCTCTTTGAAATTAAGTTGCAACCCATCAAAGTAAGGCTTTAATCGATGTCCATTAACCTTGAAAATATTTTCAGTATCAGGATATTTAATATCAATAGCTCCAAAAGAATGAACTTTTACAACTGTAAAAGGTCCAAACCATCTAGACTTGAGCTTTCCAGGAAATAACTTTAATCTTGCGTTGTATAATAAAACTTTTTATCCAAATTCCATGCTCGTTTTCAATATCTTCTGATCATGCCATAATTTCGTTTTCTCTTTATAGATCATATCATTGTGATAAGATGCATTTCTAATTTCTTTCAATTTATTCAACTGCATAAATCTTTTCTCTCCAGCATTTTTCAAATTTAAATTTAGCTCTTTTTTCGCCCAATATGATTTATGCTCCAATTCAACTGGTAATTGGCAAGTCTTACCAAACACTAGTCTATAAGGAGACATTCCAATAAGGGTTTTAAAAGCAGTCCTATAAGCCCATAATGCAGTATCTAATTGAGCAGACCAATCTAGTTTATGATTATCCACAATTTTCTCCAATATTCTTTTAACTTCATGATTTAACAATTCTGCTAAACCACTAGTCTGGGGATGATAAGCAGTAGAGATTCTAGAGTAATATTATATTTTTCAGTTAATCTCTTAATTTGATCATTCCTGAAATGGGATCCACCATCAGTTATGATTACTCTTGGCATTCCATATCTTGTAAATATATTTTTCTTTAAAAATTTTGAAACACTACGAGCATCACATCTAGGTAAAGTAACAGCTTTAATCCATTTCAAGACCTAATCAATGATAACCAGTATATATAAATTTCCTAATGAAGGATTAAATGGTCCCATAAAATCTAATCCCCATACATCTTAAATTTCAACTTCCAAAATATAATTTAGAGGCATTTCATTTCTTCTAGAGATATTATCTACTCTCTTACTTCGATCACATGATTTAAGATATCTATAAACATCTCTAAAAAGAGTAGGCCAACAAAATCCAGATTGTAGAATCTTGAAAGCAGTTTTATCCACACCAAAATGTCCTCCAAATTTAAAATCATGACATCGTTGAATAATCAAATTTGTTTCTTCTTGTGGCACACATTTCCTAATAATCAGATCCTTACACTATTTATATAGATAGGACTCATCCCAATAAATAGAATTTTGCATCATATTTAAACTTCTTTTGTTGATGCCATGTTAAATCAGGTGGTACAATATCACTTACAATATAATTTACAATATCAGTACACCAAGGCAAACTACTTCCTATAATAGTATAGAGTTGTTCATCAAGGAAAATTTCAGTAATTTCTTTTTCAAAATCAGATAATTTATCATAGTCTACTCTTGACAGATGATCAGCTATTTGATTGTCAGCTCCCTTTCTATCAACTATCATAAAATCAAATTCTTGCAGAAGAAGTATCCATCTAATTAGTCTAGGTTTCACATCCTTCTTTTGAATTAAATATTTGATAGCCGAATGGTCTGTATGCACAATACTTTTAGTTCCAATTAAATAAGGTCTAAATTTTTCAAAGGCAAATACTATAGCTAATAACTATCTTTCAATTGTGGTATAATTAATTTGAGCCTCATTATGAGTATTATTAGCATAGTAAATGACTTTGAAAACATTATCATGCCTTTGCCCCAATGCTACTCCGATCGCCTAATCACTAGCATCACACATAAGTTCAAAAGGTTTCTCCCAATCGGGTGAAACAATTATAGGTGTAGTGATTAATTTTTCTTTTAATAATTTGAAAGCTCTTAAACATTCATCATTAAAATCAAACTTTCTATCATTTTCTAAAAGTTGGCACAAAGGTTTAGTAATTTTAGAAAAATCTTTAATATATTGCTTGTAAAATCCAGTGTGTCCTAAGAAACTCTTTAACTCTCTCACAGTAGTGGGTGGCAGCAATCTCTCAATCACTCTAATTTTAGCAGGATCGACCTCCATACCATGTTCAGAAATTTTATGCCCAACCACAATTTCTCCTGCAACCATTAATTGACATTTCACCCAATTCAGAACTAGATTAGTTTTCTCACAAAGCTCCAAAACTTTTGTTATGCTTTTCAGGCAAATTTCAAATGAAGTCCCAAATACAGAGAAATCATCCATAAAAACTTTTATTCCATTATATATCATACTACTGAAGATAGACATCATACATCTCTGAAATGTTGTAGGTACATTACATAGTCCAAAAGACATTCTTCGAAAGGCAAAGGTTCCATAGGGGCTAGTAAATTTTGTCTTTTCTTGATCCTCAGGAGCAATAGGTATTTGATGGTAACCAGTATATCCATCCAGAAAACAGTAGTACTTGTATCCAGCAACTCTATCTAGCATTTGATCGAGAAAAGGAAGAGGAAAGTGATATTTTCAGGTGGCAGCATTTAATTTTCTATAGTGAATACAAAAATGTCATCCTTTAATTTATCTCGTGGTTATGATTTCATTACATTCATTCACTTCAACAGTCACTCCTCCCTCTATCGGTACACAATGTATTGGACTCACCCAAGCACTATTCGAAATAGGATAAATAATTCCATCATCCAGCCATTTTAAAAACTCTTTCTGAACTACTTTTTTCATTATAGGATTCAATCTCCTTTGCGGATCAAATCTCGGTTCATGTTCTTCTTCTAATAAAATTCTATGCATACAGATCGAAGGACTAACTCCTTTAATATCTGCCAAAGTCCATCCAAAAGCTTTCTAGTATCATTTTAAAGTTTCCAACAACTTATGTTCTTGGTATTCGTTCAACTCCGAAGATACAATAACTGGCAAGATAGATGATTCTCCCAAAAACATAAACTTTAAATGATTAGGGAGAATTTTCATCTCAAGTTTAGGAGGTTTTATGATAGATGGAATTAAGCTTTTATTTCCACCTTCCATAGTGTCTAATACTTCAACCCTCTCCTGAACATACTCCAATTCTTCATTCTTTTTACTATCTGAATTTTTTTCATTTTCACTTTCTTCTTCAAACATATTTTTATATTCTTCTTATTTCTCAAATATATTTTAAAAATGATTGTTTCTCAAGTAATCACAGACCTTCATCTTAAAACATTCATTATCTTTTTCCATTGAGGGATACTTCATAGATTTTAAAATATTAAAGGTCACCTCTTGATCATTAACTCTCATAGTTAATTCTCCTTTTTTGAACATCAATTACCGCACTTACAGTAGCAAGGAATGGTCTTCCCAAAATGATTGGAATTTCTTTATCTTCCTCCATATCAAGTACAATGAAATCCACATGAAAGATAAATTTATCCACTTTCACTAACACATCTTCCACCACTCCTTTAGAATAAGTAATGGAATGATCGGCCAACTGAAGAGTCACAGATGTAGGAGAAATTTTTCCTATTCCTAATCTTTTGAAAGTTGATAAAGGCATAAGATTAATACTAGCTCCTAGATCACATAAAGCTTTTCTGAAAAAATTTTCACCTATAGCACACAGAATAGTGAAACTATCAGGATCTTTAAGTTTTTCTGGAAGCTTCTTCTGAATAATTGCGCTATACTCTCCGCTAAGTGCAACAGTTTCATGATCTGTAAAATTTATTTTCTTTCTCAGAATATCCTTCATAAAAAAGGCATATTCAGGCATCTGTTCCAATGCTTCAACAAAAGGAATATTTATAGTTAATTTCTTAAGGAACTCCAAAAATTTTCCAAATCTATTATCCCTGTTTTGTTTCTTCAATCTTTGAGGAATTGAAGGTCATGGCTTTTCAACGGTTATCTTCATTGGCTCAAGAGGATAATCCAATTCTGGATAAATCTTGTTTGAACCTTTTTTAATTTCCACCTTCTCCTTTTCTATTTCAACTTCTTTTTGCACTCTAGTTTCCAATTATTTTCCACTCCTTAATTGAATAGACTTAAGTTGTTCCTTGTTTTGATCTTTTGGATTGATCTCCACATTAATTGGAAGTTTTCCCGAAGGTCTATTAATAAGTGCAGTGAAAATATGTCCGAATTAATTTTCAATATTTTTCATAGCAACACCTTGAGCTTGTAATTGGTTTCCTATATTCAGAATCATTTCTTGTGTAGACAACTTCTTATCCTTAAATTTTTTGTTACTATTAAATCCAGGAGGATAAGATGGTCTAAAATTAGTATTTCCTTGATTGTTCGAATTTCCAATTGGATTCATAGAATTTTTAGCCTAATGCGGGTTAAGATTAGCATTACTATTATTGCAATTGAAGTTTGGGTGATTCTTCCAACCAGAATTATAATAATTCAAATAAGGATTGTTAGGTCTATTAATAGCATTTAAAGTCTCATAAAGTGTTTAAGATTTTGTTATATGTCCAAATGAATTCTCCTTCAACACTTGAGGTGGTTGAGAATAATTCATTGCATATTGATCTATTTTCTTTGAAAGGACTGCAATTTGAGAAACTACCATAGTCATCATATTTGAATCATGAACACTAGCTGCTCTCTTAGGATTTACTCGTTCAAAGGGCCATTGAAAATTATTAGTAGTCATTTCTTCAATTAATGAGTATGCTTCATCAAAAGGTTTTGAAATTAATGATACACTAGCAGCAGCATCTATAATAGATCTCAATGATCCCACTAATCCATTATAAAATGTTTGAATTATTAACTAATCTCATAAAGCATGATGTAGGAACTTCCTAAGAAGATCTTTAAATCTCTCCCAAGCTTCATATATTGACTCTCCTACAAATTGACAAAAAGATGTAATATCATTTCTTACTTTAGCAGTCTTTGATGGAGGGAAATATTTTGATAGAAACTTTTGAGATAATTCTCCACAATTTCTAATAGATCCATGTGCTAACGATTTTAACCACGCCTTAGCTTTATCCCTTAATGAAAAAGGAAAAAGTCTAAGTCTGATAGCGTCACTAGACACTCCATCAAATTTAAAAGTAGCACACAGTTCTAAAAAACTAGTGAGATGTAAATTTGGATCCTCATTAGGTGTTTCTCTGAATTGATTATTTTGTACCATTTGGATAATAGCAGGTTTAAGTATGAACAAATTAGTAGCAACATCAGAATTTTAAATAATTATGTGAATTTCATCTATTGTTAGGTTAGCATAATCTCTTAAAGGTCTTGGTAAATTTCCAATACCATTTCTCGGATTAACTTGAATATTCGCCATTTTGCAAGGATTTTTAATTTGTTTTTGTTATTTTCTAATTTTTCTGACAGTACGCTCTAACTCCGAATCGTAAGGCACTAAACCTATAGATCCGCTACTACGCATATACAAACACAAATACATTAATAAAGATAAACAAACAAAAAATTACACACTATAAAATAAACTTACTTTCTTTACTCCGTTACCTTCCTACTTACTTTCTTTACTCCGTTACCTTCCTACTTACTTTCTTTACTCTGTTTCCTTCCCTGACAATGGCGCCAAAAACTTGATTCTCGACTTTATATTTTGCAAGAATTTATGAACTCAGATTTATATATTTATGATGATTTTTGTTAATTCCAAGCATTCAACGCAAGTATACGTATCATATCAAGTAATACAGGGCTCTAATGGAGTCCTGGTTATCGATCCGATAGAGATGTTCGGAATATATATAAGAAAGTGTTCACAATATAGGTAACATAGCACTAAAATCTGATATTTAATTTGTAATTAGATTTTACTACTTACTACTATTGTGCAGGAAACAGTAATGATTAACTACACTACAATTACTTCTAAGAACTTTAAAAACAGAATTAACTAGTAGACACACTAAACTAAGTATAGGAAAGGTTTTCGATATATGAGAAAAGTATCTTTTCCCTTAAAACGAGAATATGATGTGTGGATTGATATGGAAAAATTATCTATTTTATTGTACTAAATATGAGCATGGATGATTCTTTACCCTTAAAAGAGTACCCCCTCTTCTAAGCAAGAAAATAACATTGACATATTCTATGTTTAGTCACTAACTCTAAGGCTAAGCTGGGAGGATACCGGCTCTCACTTCAGAGCTCCCACTCACCCTTCACTCGAAGGCTAACCTTTGATATTAGTTACTAATCTTAGAACCAATTTGGAGATTTCAGCCTGTCACCCTTAAATCTCCACATTAAAGTACATCAAAACATATTTCCCTATTCATTTGCACTCAATTCCCATGAACTACACAATTCATCCATAGAAATTGAATGGATCTTTCATTATTGTTGTAGGACATTAAATCTTTTTATACTTAATGTTCAACAACATATTTTAACATTTCAATTGGCCAAATTGAAAGTAAATTAAGTTCTAAATGAAAAACCATCACAATCTTTTCATTACATTGAAAGCACATTAAATCCACATCAATCCATCATCACATTTCTATGCAAGAAGAAAGACAGGGAGACTACTCAGAATTCATGGAAAAGATACAATAAAACATGAATTTTATATATAAAAGAAAAGTCATACAAACCACAAAAGAAAATACAACTTATCTTTTTCTCTTCTCCAATGCAATTTCCTTGAAGTTCCTTTGAATCCTTTTCTTTCTTCTTTACAACACTTGATTCTCTCTTTAGAATGGAAAGGAAGAAGCAATCTCTCACTTTACCCCTTCTCCTTCACTCCTTAGATAATAATTCCTCTCAAATCCTCACTCTACACACTCTTCTCTTAAACCTTAACACTTAACACTCACTAAAACTACTCTAGAACCACTGAAGAAGCACACAATTTTTGTCCAAAAATAGTTACTTATAAGATAGGGAAGAAATCCCTAGAGTTTCCATAGGCATCCCTTCAAAAAGTTGTCAAAACTCTTCAAATTTGAACTCCACCAACTTCAGGCACAGGCAGCGCCAGATAGGGCACTAGCGGCACTCTATCGTGCAATGTAACTCTGGACTCTATGGATTTGAGTGCCAGTGCCGGCGGCGCCAGAACACATTTTCACCATTTTGCTCCTTTTTGCTCTAGATTCGTTCCTTTTTACTTCTTTTCACTCCAATCACCTAAAATCATCATACCTGCAACAAATCATGAAAAATACCTTTCTTTAAAGTGCAATATCACCAAAAATGAGAAAATTTATATAACAAAAACCTTATATATTTTTGGTGCATCAGTTACTAACTAATAGAATTTATGGTAATTGAATAAATTAATTAACTTTATTATTAATATCAATGACATAAGTTAGTAACCTCTATTCATTTTAGATGTTACATGATTTACAAAAATAAATATCATAAGTTATCATAAGTTATGACATAGGTTATTAAATAAATAACATGTAAAAATGAATAACTTAAGTTATCATTTATTATGACATAAGCTATGAGTTAAGAAAATAAATAACTAACTTATCATAAATTATAAAAATAATTAACTTAAGTTATAATTTATTATGAGATATGTTATGAGATCAGAAAATAAAAAACTTAAGTTATCATGAGTTATAAAAATAAATATCCTAATCTATCATTTATTATAACATAAGTTATTAGTTATGAAAATAAAGAACTTACTTTATCATGAGTTATAAAATAAATGACATAAATTATTAAAATAAATCTGATAAGTTATTAAAATAAATGTGAGCCACAAATTAAAATTTAACATTCTCCCACTTTGGTCACTTAATTTTAATAATGCACGACATACTACATAAAGTGTAAGATAAATCCTTTTTATATTTGTTAAATAATAAATTATTTAACAAGTATGAAATTAATATGAATCATAGTGGTTGTGCATCAATTTATCGACATAGTCCCTTCCATGTATCACAATATGAATACATACATAGCATAATGAGAATTAACATCATGATCCCATAATGTCTATTAAAAGACAAATATTGTTGAATGTCATGAAACATAAAGTACACTGACGATAAAAATAAGATTTATAAATATCATAAACAAGAAAAATTGAATCCAATGTGTCAAATTACAAAGGGCGTAAAACTAATAAAGGGTTTTGGTAATGCCCATTCTCACGACTTGTTCGTTAAATGTCTTTGGTGACAACCATTTCATTAAAGGATCTACAATCATGAGATTGGTGTTAATAAGCTTAATTGACATCGTATATTTCTGAACTTATTCCTTAATGACAAGGTAATTTAATTCCATGTGTTTAACACCTTTGGAATATTTTTTGTTTTTGGAAAAGAAGACTGTTGCAGAGTTATCACAATAAATTTTCAGTGGCTTGGAATACCATCGACAATTCCAAGTCCAGAAATAAAATTTCACAGCCATAAATCCTGAATTGTAGCTTCGAAGCAAGCCACAAATTTAGCTTCCATAGTGGAAGCAGCTTTGATAGTCTGCTTCGCACATTTCCATGAGATTGCTCTTTTAGCCAAAAGGAATAGATAACTAAATGTTAATATTATGGTATCAACACATCTAGTAAAATCTGAATCAAAATATCCTATCACTTTAAAATCTTTAGATCTTCTATAAGTGAGCATGTGGTCCTTTGTTCCTTATAAATACCTCAAACTTTTTTTGCAGTTTTCCAATGATCTATTTTTGGATTACTTTGATACCTGCCCGGCATACCAACAACAAAGCTAATGTCTGGTTTGGTATAAGTCTGAGCATACATTAAGCTTCTAACAATAGATTCATAAGGAATTTCTTCCATTTGTTTACGTTCCAAATCATTTATTGGACACTGCATAAGGCTAAATTTATCTCCTTTTTGAATTGTAGCAACACTTGTTGAGCACCCTTCCATATTGAATCCCTTATGAACTCTTTCGATATATGTTTTCTGAGACAAAAATAACAATCATTGTGATCTATCACGAAGTATTTCAATTACAAGCACATAGGATGCCTCACTCATATCTTTCATTTCAATGATCTTAGAGAGAAAATTTTTTGTGTTATGTAATAAAGCAAGATCATTAGTAGCCAGCAAGATGTCATCAACACACAGAATGAGTAATGTGATCATGCTCCCACTAATTTTTAGATATATACACCGATCAACAGAGATTTCTTTGAATCCAAAGGAAGTGATGGTATCATTGAACTTATGATACCATTGTTGGGAAGCTTACTTAAGTCTATATATTGATTTCTTAAGTTTACACACCATGTGTTCCATTCCTTCAACTAAAAATCCTTCAGAGTGACTCATGTAGACCTCTTCATCTAAATTCCCAATCAGAAAGGCAATTTTCACATCCATTTGGAGTAAGTCCAAATCAAAGTGAGCTACTATTCCTATGATAATTCTAAATGAATTTTTTTTAGAAACTGGAGAATACGTTTCTTTATAGTCGATGCCATCTTTCTGAGTGAAATCTTTGGCAACAAGTCTGGCTTTATATTTTTCAATATTTTCATTAGAGTCACGCTTATTCTTAAAGACCCATTTACACCAGAGTCTTTTACAACCTTCGGGAAATTCAATGATATCTCAAACTTTATTATGATCCATCGATTTCAACTTATCTTTCATTGGTTCTAATCATTTAGAAGAATTTGTAATTTCTATGGCTTATGAAAATGAAATTAGATATACATTGACTCCCAAGTCAAATTCAGACTCTTGCAGATAAACAGCATAATCATCAGAAAAACATATCATCTTTATCTTTGAGACTTTCTAGGTGCTACTTCATGTGGTTCATCTAATGCAGGTTTGTTAGTAATAGTTACATTGCATGGTGTTTGATCATTTATTTATTGTTTATGTAAGATGTAAAACTGTTCAACAAATGTAGGAATAACAACTTGAGAAGAAATTTTGGGTAAAGAACTTGAAACCTAATTTCTTGGATCTCCATTTTACGTGGTTCCAAGCTCCCAATAAATTCATCATTTTCAATGAACTTAGCATTCTCGCTTCAATTATTCTTGTATTATGGTTAGGACAATAAAATCTATACCCTTTAGTTTTTCTGGATAACCAATGAAAAAAACACTGATTGTTCTTGAGTCCAGTTTCTTTTCATGTGGATTATATATCCTTATTTCTACCGGATAACCCCAAACATGGAGGTGTCTTAAACTAGGTTTTCTTCCTTTCTACAGTTCAAAAGTGTCTTTGGAACTGCCATATTAGGAATCCTGTTTAACAAATATGTAATTGAATTTAAGGCATGCATCCACTATGATAAGAGTAAAGAAGAATTACTAATCATACTTCTAACCATTTCCATTAGAGTACGATTTTGTCTTTCTGCAACACCATTTAGTTGTGGTGTTTGTGGCATATTGTACTGATTGTCATTAGTTTAAAGGAATTTCGTAAATGGACCTAGACATTGTTCAGATTTATTACAACTTCAATAATATTCACCACCTTTATCAGACCTGATAATTTTCATTTTTCTGTAATTATCTCTCAACTTTAGTTATATACAGCTTTAAGGCATCTATAGCTTGAGAATTTTGATGCAATAAGTAGACATACCTATAACGTGAAAATTCATCAATAAAGGTGATAAAATATTTCTCTAAGCTAAAGGATGGAACATCAAAAGGTTCACAATTATCTGTGTGTATAATTTCAAGGTGCTGTGTGTTTCTTGTCGTGCCTTTATTATGTGTGTGATTTGTGTGCTTTGCTTTAATACAATCGATAAAGATGCCAAGATCAGTAAAATCTAAATCATTAAGAATATCATTTTTTTGCTAATATTTCAATTCTTTTTTTAGATATATGACCCAAACATTTATGCCACAAATAAGCTGAACTTTTATTCATAAAACCACATTTAGTACCAATATTATGATGCAAAGTCATCAGAGTCTCAGCAAAAAAGTTATCAAGTTTAATCTTATATAAGTCATCACAAAGAATACAAGAACCTATGAGATGACTTTGTTTAAACAAATTGAAACAACCATTTTCAAATTTAAAGAAGTATCCAACATAATCAAGTTTAGACAATGAAATTAAATTACGAGAAACAGAAGGGACATATAGTGTTTGAAAAAGGTCTAAATAATGTCAAGTATCTAAAATGAACTGATAGGTTCCAATATATTCAACTGATGCTTTAACATAGTTTCCCTTGAGGACAAACTTTTTATTTGAGTTTATGAATTGGGTTATAAGGAATCCCTGTATCATAATAGAAACATGATTGGTACAACCAGAATCAATCCACCAGGGTTTACCTTTCTTTTCAACCAGTCTTTGCACTTTTGACACTCATTTTAATAGTTTCCAGGCTTTCTACAAAAGTGACACTTAATTCCTCTATGTACCTCTTTGTTAATTGGGGCAGGCAACACATTATTTTTTAGTGGTCACTTCTTGCCATTTCCATTATTCTTTTCAGGTTTCTTTACAGCTCTTCTTTTGTGACCCACGAGATTGATGGAGTGAATTTCTCCTTGCTTAAGCCTTACTTCCTCTTGAATGAGCATACATTGTAGTTCTTTCACATTCCACTTTTCTTTCATAGTGTTGTAGTTCATGTGAAATGGACCATACTTAGGAGACAAGGAGTTAATGATAAATTCCATAAGAAAATTTTCATTCACTTCCATTCCCAAGTTCTTAAGTCTTGCTGCTATATTTGTTATTCAACGACATGCTCATACATAGTACAAGAACTGTCAATATTCATGTTGGTTAATGTACTCAAAAGTGTTCCTGCATAAGACCTATCAACAAAGTTACACTGAGAATAATTCTCAGCAAATTTCATAAATTTCTTAGCACTTTTAGTGTTTGAAAATGTACACTTTATGTTGTTTGCTACAGCCATTTGCAGAAAAATTAAGCTCAATCTGTTATATTTTCCTAAGCTTTATAGAAAGATATTTGCTCAACATTATTAGATTCATTAAGAATAGAGAGTTTCTCAGTCATGAGTGCCAAATCAAGATCTAGAACACCAAGGTGAAACTAGAAATTGCTCACGCTAATCAAAGAAATTAAGCCCACTGAAAGTTTGAACAAATGTAGCTTGCAAATAAAGAGAAACGGGAGTAGTTACTGCAAATAAATAAAACATGTTCATACAATAATGCTTCGAAAATTAAACATATATGAATATTCATATAAAATAAGATTAAAATAATAATTATTAAAATAATAGTGTATTGAAATCTTCTTTGGGTGATATAACAATACAAGATAATAAATATAATTGATGCTTGACTTTAATTTAATATAATTAGTAATTGTTTATACTCAAATTAGACATGTCTATTATCTTTGGATATATAAACATATCTTAACTAAGTATATAAGTAGTCTAGAATTCTATTCAAATATTATAAAACAAATGATCAACCAATGGTCGATCTAGAAATATTTTATAATCAATGAATTTTAATATTTTAAAAATAAAATGTTAAATTATTTTGTAACAATCATAACATACTCGTGAGTAATTGAATTTATTTAATTTGACATCTGTTAAACTTACTAATTTTGACACTTTGGTGACTAAAAAATTAAACATAACATCGACATCAAATAAATAATAATTTCAATCACATCAATTTACTTCGGTGATCTAATTGAAGATCTAATTCACAGCAGAAATTTAATACAATTAACATAAATAAAATTACATGAAAAATCATAACAAGGCTCTAATACCACATGTTAGAAATTCATGTTTGAACTTTTTGACACAAATTCTAAAAGTACATAATAGCCAAGATCTTTTAAATTTTTTATTTTTACATATCCATAATAAAGTAACACATACCTGTATTCATGATGATAAAATTTGATCTAAAAAATTGTTTCGATCTTGAAGAGATGGAGTTTCTCTCTCTATTGAAACTCTCTGTAATTTATGATGGAGGGAAATGTACGGGATGTGTTAGGAAGAGAGAGGACCCATTCTCTAAATTATGCTCTATTTAACTATCATCCATCAAGGGGGTTACTAACCAATATATTTTATAATTTAATAAATTATTTAATTTTATTATGAAAATCAATGACATAAGTTAGTAACCTCTATTCATTTTATGGGTTACATGAGTTACGAAAATAAATATCATAAGTTATCATAAGTTATGATCTAAGTTATTGACCAAAATAACATAAGTTTTTATGAGTTATAATATTGAATAACTTAAGTTATCATTTATTATAACATAAGTTATGAGTTAAGAAATTAAATAACTTAAGTTATCATGAGTTATAAAAATAAATAAGTTAAGTTGTAATTTACTATGACATAAGTTATGAGTCAAGAAAATAAATAACTTAAGTTATCGTGACTTATAAAAATAAATAGTTTAAGTTATCATTTTTATAACATATGTTTTGTGTTAAAAAAATAAAGAACTTATGTTATCATGAGTTATAAAATAAATGATATAAGTTATTAAAATAAATCTAGTAAGCAGTTAAAATAAATGTGAGCCACAAATAAAAATTTAACACAAGGCCCATCCCTAAGTGATTGTATTCAAAAGATGGAAGAGCATCAAAATAACATCTTTCATCATTTTTTTAGCTTAACGTACAACTGCATTGCAGCAAGATGGAATCTACCTTACTTATTATGAACCTTTTGTTATATTTGGTTAGTTAATCTAAGGATATTAAAATAGAGCCTCTTCTCTATGAAGCTAAAATTTCACCTCTGCCATTCCCCAATCACAACTTGCTCAACACTAGTAAATTTTCATATCCTTCCTTTTAAGCCCAGATAATTTATGATCTTTTAATTTTCTTTTATGGACTTTACTTAAGCTCGCCTCATTGGAACTCCCAATATGTATTTTAAAATAATCTTTGGTTCTTAGCCCATAAGTAATTTAATTTTAAATCATGTTTATTTCAATGAATGATTATAATGGACGTACTTTTTCTTTTTTTTTAATCACTAACGCTCTATTTTTATGTGGTTCAAAGTCTTCATAACAACTGTTTTTTATACTAGGTCATCTAAACTTTTATGCACATATAATAAGTCATAGCTCATCTTGAGAAATTTAAAAAAAAATGGTCCTTAAAATAGTAATTGATATTTATCACTTGTAAAATATAAATCATTTTCTTTTGTTGACCTCTAGACGAAATATTTTCATGATATCTTTTTCTTCAGTTAACCACACTTCCAAACTTGAATATAACAAGACTCCTAACTTGTTTGGGTTGGTTAATGATGGTGGTTCATCATTTGGTTTGCTTTGGTTTAATGTCCCTTACATGCTACTATGTTGTTAGTGTTTCATCACCCCTTCCTAATCTTAACATTATTTTTAATGAATTAACTTTTTCACTTTTTAATTAGTCTATTATGACTAATGTATTGTTTGTTAACGTTCTTAGGATCATTCTCAATTTCTTACAACTTAAATCATTAGAAATGCTTCTTTTTTTTGTATCGCCCAACATTAATAACATTACGGATCATCATTTTTGATATTATTCTTTTGTAAGAACGTTAGTTCAATTGATGTTGGTGGGAGTTTATTTTTTATAAATCCCATTTTAATAATTTAGAACCACTTAACATGCTACACGCAGTATTAACTATGTTCTTTATTTCTTCTCTTAGCCTAGAACATGTTGTCATGATCATTTGCATTTCATGTCATTATCATATATTTTCTTTCATATTTTACAATAATTAAAAATATATTACACTACAAATAATCTTAAATGAAGTTTATGACATATCTCATCACATCCATTTCAACATATATAATGTGAATGAGGATACATCTCTAGTGCGCACCCATGCTTTAATGCTGCTTTTCATTTTTATATAGAGGTCATTTGGTTCTGTAGAAAAATGAATGCATCATAATTAATGAAAATTAGGAAACATAAATATGTACTTTAAATACTTTTTTTTCAAATCAAATACATTATTTTCAAATCCAATGTACTTTAAATAATTTTAGCTATTTTTTTCGCTGTTTTAATTCAAGAGACATAAATATGGAGAGACCATAAAGTTGAAAGTACATTTGACAATATAATCGGTGGCAAATTGCACTGAATTCTCTTCCCAAATGCTCCCGAACTGAAAACACTTTCTGCGAACAGCCCTCTAAATAACAATATTATAATGCAATTCTCAATCACATTTTTGTTTGATGTGGTCCAATTGGTGTCGTTATTTGTGGACCTTAGTCCTCTGTTTGACATCTGAATCTACCATTATTCGTCTTCCATGCAGCTCACGTTTGCCAGCATACAGTTTCTTTGCATTTACATATCTAATATTTAAATTTAAATTTTATTTCTATAGCTTTTTGCATATGCATGAATATATATATATATACATAATATGACGGTCTGTTGGACACGCGTATGACTAATTTTATTTTAGAATATATGATTTAAACATTAAATTTTGGATTAAATTATAAATACAAAAATCCGTTAAGGGTAAAGAATTCTTGTATTGCTATAATGATTATAAATAAAAACGTGTAATTCGTAAGATATATGTACTTTATTCTAAAATGTCAAATTTGTAATTTATTGTTGAAAATATGAAAATCTGACAGAATATATTATAAGCATAGTTTAGAAGTGTAACATATGTAATTGCTGAGTAAACTTATTCTTGGCGCTGTCGAATGATTCTAGACTCAGTTACCAATAATACACCAGTGATATATGGGTGATTAAGCATTATGCCAAGTTGCACGGCCTAATATATATTTTGAGTTTGGTGTAACTTGTTCATTAGTTCGATTATAAATTATCATATTAAACACTTGCGCTCAAACATACATAATTGATTTATATTTCTTGAAGGGCATCAACTTTCTCGAAGTTAGAATTGTTGAGTTTAATTTAACCCAAATTCATTTCAAAATAGAACCATTTTAAATTGGGCTTATAACCAATTTCAATTTTAATTCAAGTAAAGCACAATTAAAGAATCTTAAATTTGAGTAGAAAGAAACACTCTTTAATTTTGCACAAAGAAATTCTATAAAAATGTCCTGATAGGAGTTTTGCATAAAGATACAATAAATTTGCAGCACATGTCGATAAGATCATGTGATAGTCTGTTCCTACACGATGGAACTTGCTTTTATTGTTAATTTGTATTGTCTTGTTAATTCAATTTTATATGCCATATATCCTGCATAAATTTTGAAGGCTTTTTAGAGATTACATAAAATTTTATTGGCATTAATTTTTTTTTCTCTGAAATTTTTTATAGTTATATTAATCCTCATTTATAGTCATGAGTTGATATAAAAATACAAACTAATTTATTTGTTTCTTCTAAAAATTTTGTTATAATTTTCTAAAAAGTTAATTTTATTTAAATCTTTATTTCAAGCATCAAAATAATTTCTTTTGATCAAAAGAAAAAAATAGCTTATCACATTACACAGAATAAAACAATATGATTAATAGAATTATAACCATGTAAATATAATTTTTATTAAAAAAAATTGATCGAATTTTTCCCCTTGATGTGAGTCATTTCTGCGATGATCCAGCCAGATATAATATTTTTTAATATAAAAATGATAGCTGCTTTCTGAGCTAGATTCTTAACATGTTGCCATTAGTTGATTGATTAAGTTGCCCGAGGCCTATGGGCTCATATCACACTCATAGCTATTTTTTTTAATAAGTTCTGTGTTTATATGTATATCATAACTTTTATATTTATAATGAACCATTTTAGCTCAACAAGTTCTCATCTATAAATATATATATATATATATATATATATATATATATATATATATATATATATATATATATATATATATATATATGTATCGGTATACCGATTCAAAGGTCGACAGAAGCTCTCCTAGGGTTCCCGACGCCGCGATGTCGCGTGATTCAATCCGGCGACCTCTTTCCATCACCAGCGACCTCAATTCCGGCAACCTCGTTCGCTGGCTTCGACTCCGATGACAAGGACTTTTGCAGAAGCTCGTGAGCCGGCGATCTCACGGGCGACAATGCTCCCTTTGGCCCTGTTTCTTCTTCGTTGGTGAACTATTTTCTCCTCTCCAACTTATTACTGCATTTTATTCTGTCGATTGCTATCTTTCGGTGTTCTCGGAACTTCTTTGTGCTTTCCACGATTTGGGCTTTTCTGTTGGTTAGATTTTTTTGTCATCCAGTGGAATGACCATGAGTTATGCTGCGGCTGTCTCCGGGAGTTACACCTCCGAGGTAGGTGGTCAGAGTTGTTTTCTTCCTTAAGATTTTCATGATGCTTATTAGTCGGGAGGTGGCTTTACTTTTATTAAGAGGTTGGGAAAAAAGAATGGCAATCCCGCCTAGTCTCTCATTGAAGAGGAATTGAGTATTTTTGTTTCAGCACACAGATATACTCTTTTAGGGAAATTTCCGTATAGAAAGCCCAAGATTGAGATTACTAGAAAGTACTTTGATTCTCTTAAGCTTACAGTGGAGTTGGAAGGTTGGTTCGCTAGATCACCACTACGTTCTCATTCAACTCTCAATTGTCGCGGATTATACCAATATTTTTGCTCAAACAAGTTCTCAAAATTAATAAACACTTTGTGAAAATTCCGATATGAATCGTAGATTTTGGACCTAAATCGGAATCTCCTATTATCCCGGTTTGAGGTTAATTTTCTAGGGCTCAAGGTACACATCTTTAATTATGAAACCTTTTATATGCCGGAAACCGCTTTTAGGAAACCGTTGAAGGTTGACACTTCCACGCTCGATACAACCTGTGCCATCGAAGCTTCTGTACTTGTAGAGCGCGACATCACTCAACCTTTTCCAAGGAAGGTTTGGATCGGCTCCCCTCATCAGGGTTATTGGTAGGAGATTGTGATGGGACCTCAACCTTAATACTACTCCATTGTGGAATGTTTGGTATAGCTCTCCATCCTATTGTCGGTTACATCCACATGTATGACTCGTTGTAGGCCCACCTCCTGTTACTCAGCACATTCCTGTGGATGTTATACTCTTCCTCACTACTGTTGATACGTAATGCTATACCCATGGCTGATACGGTGCAAAATGGTTTTTCTACTGTTATTGGTTCAAAAAATGTTGATAAGGGTTGTTTGTTGGAGGAGTGTCAGATGGTCGCCACTGGAAGTCAGGATGCGGTCATTGCCCCTTCTTCTGCTGGGCTGGACATACTATCTTCTCAAGCTCTAACTACCGTGGAGAAGGCTTAGGCTCCCCTCTTAGAGGGGATTGAAGATAGGGATGAAGCAAACATTCAATGTCTGAGGATGGAAAAGCTGTCTCCTATTACTAACGAGGAAGAATTAGAGCCAAACAGAAACAACTTACTGCTATTAATCATTTGCATGTTCTTTACTACTCTTTAATCATGGTGTCGGCATATTTATAGGTTATGTGTTTTGGAAAGGGAGTCGCCTACAGAAGTTTTCGGCGAATTTTAGATTTTGAGTTAAATTTAAATATATATATATATATATATATATATATATATATATATATACATATAATTTGGAAAGTAGCATTTTAATTTTTGAAAACGATTTTAAGTTTGAAAATTTTAATGTATGAAGTCAAACCGATCTCACACCTCAAAAGGTTTATATAAACGAGCACCATACCACAAACCGTGTATCTATCCCGAGGAATAGTACACTATCGCTTGATAATGAGGCTTGATTAAATAAACAATGGATTTGTGACATCCGTTTGGTTTGTGAAACAATTTTATAAGCCGACAAGTTCCCCTACTTAATATAAAGGAATTAAATAGGGTTTATATTACCTGGGTTCTTAAAGTTCCCTATAAGGGCAAGCCCCTATAGTTAATTACATCTCAAATGACGGGAGTCGTTTAAGAAAACTTTCGATTAAGATCAGTGGTTTTCCTTTCAAGAACTTCAAAGTTTAAAGTTTTCAATATTGGACATGGAAATTCAAAAGGGAGTGGATCAAATTAGGAACAATTATTTTAAGAGTCCAAAGGAGGATAAGTAGGTGATGTCACGGACCCGAAGTGAACTTCGGTGACTTCTCGACTATCCTATTGTTCGGCTTCAATTTGAGAGTTTATTTAATGTTGCAATCCTGCCAATTTTAATTACTTAGGACTTATACTTATATGATATGATTATACAAATAGCCTCGAAAATGTGAGGGTTTATGTCGTACCAAACGGCTACCTCCGAGTCCTAAGACGAGTTAGGGCTTAATTTGCATAATATGATTATGCAAATGCTTAAAGACAAGTTGAGGATTTATGTTGCACTAGACAAACTACCTCGAAATCCTATGGCTTGGTTATTTAATTCTAAGGAAGGGTTAAGTTGACGAAGACTTATTTTGCTATTGAAGATGGCCATGCTGCCCACTGTGCTTGCTCCAAGCTCCTCGTCGTTGCAGAAGGTTTAGTTTTAGAAGTGAAAATCAGGGGGTGAGAGAAGTGTTTTGGTTTAGAGAGGTTGAAAATTGAGATGGCTTAGTGTTTTAATTAAAACAAATCTTAAAGTTGATCAAGCAGAACCGGTTAACATCCCACGGTTCCATCATCCCAGCACCACTATTTTCATCGGATTCATTTAGTCCAAATAAATTTGCTAAACTCAACTGAACGAGTTCAACACTTTCATTTAGACCGTGGGAGATCTCGTTGGCAACACGTGGGTTACATCATCTAAGGGATTCCCAATCATCCAACGAGACATTTTAATTTTAGTTATAATTGCAATTTTGTTTTGTTGGTGATTAAATTTTTAGTTATTTAAACATGTTGGGTTCGATCATTTTCAAGAATTTATAAATGAGGGAAAGTAAGACATTTAATAAATTGTGTAATGTATATTGCAATAAAATTAAATGCGTACTGATCTACCTTAAAAATACCCATTTTTATGTCTTATTTATGATTCAATTCTTAAGGATATTATGCTTTAATGAAAGGTATTTTCATGTTTTTGGATGTAGATGATTTAAAAAGAGTCCAAGAAAGAAAAAGAAGGATAAAGGAGCAAAATGGAGCAAAAATGAAGCTTATGGAGCAAAATTTTGGAATTATTGGCCTGGCGCCTAGGCGCCAGAATCCGGCGCCTAGGCGCCAGAATCCGTCGCCTAAGCGCCAGTTCGATACAGACACTGTCATGTTTTTTTGATGACTTTGGGCAGTTATTTTGACAGTGTTAAGTGGTTATTGGAGCTTCTATAAGATTGGAAGTTACTCCTGATATATAGGACATGTGATACATTTTATTTGGACACAAGGAAACAGTTTGGATCGCGAAGAGGTGCGACCCAAAGTGAAGAGGTGTGAAAGACCTGGTCACGGAGTTCGGCGCCTAGGCGCGACAGTTACCTTCTAGAAGATACATTTAATTTGGACGAATTTTGAAGAGGTGCCTCTGCTCAAATTCAGAGCTCTATAAATAAGAGCCCATTCTACAGAGAAAATCGCACCAAACCCCCCCCCCCCGCTTAGTACACATACCCATTTTAGCATCTTCTCTCTCATCTCTAGTTTTATTTAGTGTCTTCCATACTCAGGGTGCCACTTTATTTTGTATCTAGTGATTTTATTTTGAGTTTTTATTGTGTGTTATAGCTGTTGGAGTCTTTCATCATTGCTTTGGAGTCGGTAGAAGTCAGCGGATCATTTGAAGAAACACATCAGATAAGTATTTGTACTTTGGTTCAAATATTTAAAAATATGTTTTGTTGTGTTATTTCAATGTGTTCTGAGTAGTTAGTTATCTTTCTCCTTTCAACTACGAAAAAATTATTAATTAATTAAATTTTGTAGGAGAATTAAATATAAAATATTTTAAAACATTGTGATGATATTAATACCTGATCTTAGTTTACTTTTTAAATTAGCCATTTAATTTGTTAAAACATGTTGAAGAATTTTGAGTCCTACCTGGAGATAAATTCTTAACTAGTAGATATCACATGAATCCTTAGGTAATCGCAGGCTATACGCGGATTGTTTAAGGTGAAGTGCAAATAAATAGGAAGATAATATTTATTGGGCGTAAAATTAATTAGTTTCTGGAATTTACGTACTAAATTCTAATAATTTGGTTTATAGAAGAGGTAACGGGTCACCTGGTAGGGCCGACCATAGCCACCCTTGGACATCTAGTAGTGTGAGCTCAGATTAACCCATTATACTAATAAAACATCCCGAGCCTATCTATAGATTAGTCAATGTTCTTTGCACTGGACCAAAGGGTAAAGAATAGGAATGTTTCTATTTGGTACAATACCATAATCTTAATTCGCTATAAAAGATAATTACTCTATAATTCTTGGATTAGTTGAAAAATGAGAAAGTCGTTTTTATACTTGCATTCAATTTTAATTACTGCTTACTTTACTTTACTGCTTATTTGCTTACTTTCTTTTAGAAAAAAATATTAGTTAATTAAATTTGAATTTATATATAAAAAAAGGTATATATAAATTGCATTTGAAAATTTCAAGATATTACTTATATTTCTTACGTTTTATAAAACTCTATATCCCTCTGGGATCGATAACCAGGACTCCATTAGAGCCATGTATTACTTGAACGATACGTATACTTGCTTTTAAAATTGTGACTTTTACAATAATAAAATCGAAATATAAAATTATAAAAGTAAACCTCATACATCAAGTTTTTGAAGCCATTTGCTGGAAATTAAATATTCTAAAAAGTGGTATCAAATTCTTGTTTTTTAAAGCATATTTAAAGTCGCATCGCATCAAGTTTTTGGTGTCGTTGCTGGGGATAGAATAAAATTTAATAAAATGCAAAAAAAAAAAAATCAAAAAAACATAAAACAAAAAAAAAATAAAACAAAAATATTTTCTTTAAATTTTTATGTGTAGTTCTGGATCTGAAGGATTACTACCTTTTGATTATGAATTAAATAGAACAACTAAAATAATTAAAAAAGGAAACAAATTTAAAAACATCAAAAATGGCTAACTTACATAATAATAATCAAAATCTAATCGAAATTAATGAGCAAAATATTTATAAACCATTAAGAGAATATGCAAACCCTACAGCTGATGAACTTCATGTTAGTATTCAAATTCTAGCTGTAGATGCTAATTCTTTTGAGCTTAAACCTTATATTATTCAAATGGTTCAAAACAATCAATTTGGAGGCACACCTAATGAGGATCCAAATTTACATCTTGCTAGTTTTTTAGAACTTTGTGCTACCTTTAAATATAACAATGTTTCTGATGATGCTATTAGGCTTAGACTCTTTCCATTTTCCTTAAAAGATAAAGCAAAGATGTGGCTTAATTCATTAGCAACTTGTTCTATTAAAACATGGGCAGATATGACACAAAAACTCCTTACTAAATATATTCCTCCTTCTAAAACTGCTAAATTGAAAAATGATATTACTTCATTTACGCAATTTGATGGAGAAACAATTCATGAAGCTTGGGAAAGATTTAAAGAACTATTAAGAAAATGTCCTCATCATGCTTTGCCAGATTGGTTAATTACTCAAACATTTATTAATGGACTTATTGGATCACTTAGATCTATTATTGATGCTGCCGTTGGTGGTTCTATAATGGCTAAGACATTTGAAGAAGCCTACACCTTAATTGAATAAATGGCTAATAACAATTTTCAATGGCCTTCTGAAAGGGTTAATCCCAAAAGAATAGCCAGTATTCATGATAATGAAGCCTTTTCTATTTTAGCTTCACAAGTAGCTACGATATCTAAGAAATTAGATAATTTTGCTATTAATATATCGCGTGTAAGTAATGATAATTCTGCAAATTCTGATGATTATCAAACAATGGAAACTTTGCAAGCTATTGCTAGTAAAACTAATAACCCTTATTCTAATTATTATAATCTTGGTTGGAAAAATCATCCTAATTTTAGTTAGAGTAACGGACATCAAGTTAATCCAAATTGGAACAATAAGGAAATTCAAACTATAGACCAACTTATCCTCCTAGTTATAACAATCAGCAGAAAAAGTTGTTTGTAGAAGAATTAATCTTGCAACTAAGCAATCAGCTACAAAGTCAAAACACTGCTATTAGTAATATTGAGAATCAGATGAGTCAAATCGCTTATTTCATTAATTACAAACCTCAAGAAACACTGCCTAGCAATGTTGAAATTAATCCTAAAGGATCTGGAAAAGAACATGAACAAGTAAAAGCAGTTCAACTCAGAAGTGGAAAGGAATTAAAGGAGAAAACATGGAATGAGATTGAAAAAGAGAAAGAAGTTGAAGAGATTGAAAAACCTAAAGATACCCTTTCTCCAAGTAAAGATCAGACTGTTGTACCTATTGAAGTGGGAGTTGAAAGTCCACCACCACCTTTTCCTTAAAGACTTAAACAGCAGAAGCTTGATCATCAATTTTCAAATTTTTTGAAATTTTTAAGAAACTTACCATTAACATTCCTTTTACTGAAGCTTTGGAGCAAATGCCAAGCTATGCAAAATTTATGATGGATATTTTAAGAAAGAAGAGAAAATTTGAAGTTTATGAAATTGTTGCATTAAGTGAAGAATGTAGTGCAATAATTCAGAAGAATTTACCTCAAAAACTTAAAGATCCTGGAAGTTTCACTATATCATGTGCTATTAAGTGAAAAATTATGTGGAAAAGCCTTATGTGATTTAGGAGCTAAGTATTAATCTCATCCCATTTTCAATCTTTCGAAGGTTAGATTTAGGAGAGATTTCTCCTACCAATGTAACTCTTCAGTTAGCTGATCGATCGATCACTTATCCTAAAGGAGCTATATAAGATGTTCTTGTTAAGGTAGATAAATTTATCTTCCCTATGGATTTCATTATTCTAGATATGGAAGAAGATAAAGAAATACCTATCATTTTAGGGAGACCTTTTTTAGCTACCGGTCGAGCTATGATTGATGTGCAAAAAGGAGAATGAACGATAAGAGTTAATGATCATGAGATAACATTCAATGTTCTGAAGTCAATGAGGTATCCTAAAAAAGAAAAATGTTATCGAATGGATATTTTTGATTATATAATTGAAAAGCATTAACAAGAAAAATGTAAGGTCATTTCTGATAATAAAGATAAAAAATCTAAGTTATATAATGAGTCATTAGAAGAAGAAAATTCTTGGAAGTCTTTTAGACCAATTAGTATTAATATTGTTATATTTAAACTTATTTCTAAGATTATTGTGAATAGAATTCAGGATG
The DNA here is from genome assembly GCA_022702705.1 of Papilionanthe hookeriana x Papilionanthe teres. Classification (NCBI taxonomy): domain Eukaryota; kingdom Viridiplantae; phylum Streptophyta; class Magnoliopsida; order Asparagales; family Orchidaceae; genus Papilionanthe; species Papilionanthe hookeriana x Papilionanthe teres. The sequence goes on from CM040427.1 coordinate 11,028,080, forward strand.
TCCTAAGTAAGTTAATTTCTTTAAATCGATCGCCTTTATTAAAGGCAGTAACTATTATTGATCATGCTCTTACCGTTCAAGAGTTGCTTTTTGACCTTGATAAGAGTAAAAGAGATGGGAAAATTATTTTTAAGATGAATATTCAAAAAGCCTTTGATTCTATTAGATGGGAGTTTAATATCCATGTGTTAAAGGCTCATGGGTTCAATCAGGATTTCTGTAACTTAATTTATAGAATCCTTAGTAATAATTATTATTCTATTATCATTAATGGTAATTCTGCTGGGCATTTCATGTCTTCTAAAGGAATCAAGCAAGGTGACCCTCTTTCTCCCTATTTGTTTATACTTGCAATGGATTATTTCTCCAAGTGCATTAATAAGTTATATGTGAAGAATCCCTCTCTTAACTTTGTGCATAAAGGTTGTATCAGCATTTCTCATCTTTGCTATGCAGATGATCTTATTATTTTTACTAATTCTAATAAGAGATCTATTAAGAAGATTTGGAAACTCATTAATCATTTCCAAAATTCTTCTAGCATGTTTTTTAATTCGCTAAATGCTCCTTTTATGGATCTAAGTTTATCAAGCAATATGAAGTTAAAGTGGATTGAGGAGTATACTTTATGTCGCTTGGTTGTTTTACCTATTACTTATCTTGGTTTTGTTTTAGATAAAAACCCTAAGAGAATTGCTTTTTTTACTAATTTGGTTGACAAAATTAGAATGAAAATTTATTCTTGGGAAAACAAGTTTCTTTCTTTTGGGGGGCGTATTACTCTATTGAAAAGTATACTTACTTCTCTGCCTCTTTACACTATTCAAGTGATGAATGTTCCCAAGGCTATTATTAGAAAGATCGAAGTTTTATTTAATAGTTTTTTATGGGATGGTTCTCCGGAAAAAAGGGTTACACTGGAAGTGTTGGGAGAAGTTGTGCAAGCCCATTTCTAATGGGGGTCTGGGTTTTAGAAGTATTACTGACTCTATTAAATATAATTATATGAGGCTCTGGGTTCACTTTAGAGATAATAACTCTATTTGGGCTCACCTTCTCTCCTCTAAATATTGTGCTAATCATCATCCTTTATCTATTACTGCTGCTTCTAATGACTCATACATTTGGAAAGAAATGCTAAAGGTTTCTCATCTGGTTGAGAAATTCATTTGTTGGGATGTTGGTATTGGTAAGTCGTCTTTCCGGTATGATGACTCGGACTACTTTTGGGCCCCTTGCTAGTTGCTTATGATGGCCCTCGGCATATTAATGTTTCGTTAATGATTTATGGGAAAATTCTCATTGGAATCTTGCTAAGTTAGGCTCGTGATTAAGCATAGTGATGTTTATTTCATTGCTAATATCCCTTTAGATAATACTGTAAGGGATATTCCTAAGGTCAAGACTAAAATTGGGGATTCCGTTACTAAAACCTTTGTCGGTATTAGTTCTTTCACCGTTGGGTATGATTTGTCTCGGCTTTGGAATAAATGGATGAAGCCTTCTATTTCCTTTTTTACTTGGAGACTGTTACATAATTGCATTCCTATTGATGATTTACTTAAGCTTAAGGGTTTAAGGATTGTTTCTAAATGCTATTTTTGTAAGAATGATGAAGAATTTATTTTACATATGTTTATTAACTGCACTGCCATACCGATATTCGGAAGAGAGTTTTTACTCTTTGCAGCGAGATCCGTTTCGTTTCATGGTTATAATTCTATTATTGAAATGTTTCGGGATTGGAATTGTTCTGGGGCATGTGTTTCTTAGTAATATTCCTTCTATTATTGTTTGGTTCATTTGGATGACCCGTAATAGCATTAAATATGATGGTAATACTTCTAGTTCCTTTAAAGTTGTTGGGCAAATCCTTTCTTACATTTCTAAATGTGTTTCTATGGTGGATTTTAAATCTAATAATAACGAGTTATATTGTTGCTTTGACTTCTAATCTTCGACTGCCTATAAATTTAGTTAATGTTCGTTGGTTCTAGTATTCATCGGTATAAACCTCTTGCGCCTTTTTTGAAAATCAACACTGATGCTTCTTGGAATTTTACTTAAGCCTGGTATTGGTAGGGTTTGTCGTGACCGGAATGGGTCGATTTTAGCTTGGTTTGCTGCTCCTATTGTTACTTCGACGCCTTTAATAGCTGAAGCCGAGGCTATTATTCTTGCCCTTTTAATTGCTAAGTATAAGAAATGGGTGAATATTAATCTCGAAACCAATTGTTTAACTATTTTTTATATATGTTCTTTAAATATAACCTGTCACTGGAGTGTTTTGTTACAGATTAAAAAAATTAAAGCTCTTTCAAGTGGATTGAATGTGGTTTGGAATCATACTCGACGAGAAGGGAACTTGGTTGCAGATTGGATTGCTAAGCTTCGACGCAAATCTATCAGCCTTATTGTCTCGAGTTTGTCCCTCCGTTTTTAAACTCTGTGTTTGCTTTAGATACTTAGTTGTTGTTTGTTCTAGTGTGCTTGTGTGTAGAGTGCGTGTGTTGGGACCTTCTTCCCGGTTTCATGCTTTCTTTTAGGGAGCAATAAAATTGAGCATTTGTGTTCTTTTATTAAAAAAAAAAAAAAAATCCATTTCAACATATATAATGTGAATGAGGATACATCTCTAGTGCGCACCCATGCTTTAATGCTGTTTTTCATTTTTATATAGAGGTTATTTGGTTCTGTAGAAAAATGAATGCATCATAATTAATGAAAATTAGGAAACATAAATATGTACTTTAAATACTTTTATTTCAAATCAAATACATTATTTTCAAATCCAATGTACCTTAAATAATTTAAGCTATTTTTTTCGCTGTTTTAATTCAAGAGACATAAATATGGAGAGACCATAAAGTTGAAAGTACATTTGACAATATAATCGGTGGCAAATTGCACTGAATTCTCTTCCCAAATGCTCCCGAACTGAAAACACTTTCTGCGAACAGCCCTCTAAATAACAATATTATAATGCAATTCTCAATCACATTTTTGTTTGATGTGGTCCAATTGGTGTCGTTATTTGTGGACCTTAGTCCTCTGTTTGACATCTGAATCTACCATTATTCGTCTTCCATGCAGCTCACGTTTGCCAGCATACAGTTTCTTTGCATTTACATATCTAATATTTAAATTTAAATTTTATTTCTATAGCTTTTTGCATATGCATGAATATATATATATATACATAATATGACGGTCTGTTGGACACGCGTATGACTAATTTTATTTTAGAATATATGATTTAAACATTAAATTTTGGATTAAATTATAAATACAAAAATCCGTTAAGGGTAAAGAATTCTTGTATTGCTATAATGATTATAAATAAAAACGTGTAATTCGTAAGATATATGTACTTTATTCTAAAATGTCAAATTTGTAATTTATTGTTGAAAATATGAAAATCTGACAGAATATATTATAAGCATAGTTTAGAAGTGTAACATATGTAATTGCTGAGTAAACTTATACTTGGCGCTGTCGAATGATTCTAGACTCAGTTACCAATAATACACCAGTGATATATGGGTGATTAAGCATTATGCCAAGTTGCACGGCCTAATATATATTTTGAGTTTGGTGTAACTTGTTCATTAGTTCGATTATAAATTATCATATTAAACACTTGCGCTCAAACATACATAATTGATTTATATTTCTTGAAGGGCATCAACTTTCTCGAAGTTAGAATTGTTGAGTTTAATTTAACCCAAATTCATTTCAAAATAGAACCATTTTAAATTGGGCTTATAACCAATTTCAATTTTAATTCAAGTAAAGCACAATTAAAGAATCTTAAATTTGAGTAGAAAGAAACACTCTTTAATTTTGCACAAAGAAATTCTATAAAAATGTCCTGATAGGAGTTTTGCATAAAGATACAATAAATTTGCAGCACATGTCGATAAGATCATGTGATAGTCTGTTCCTACACGATGGAACTTGCTTTTATTGTTAATTTGTATTGTCTTGTTAATTCAATTTTATATGCCATATATCCTGCATAAATTTTGAAGGCTTTTTAGAGATTACATAAAATTTTATTGGCATTAATTTTTTTTTCTCTGAAATTTTTTATAGTTATATTAATCCTCATTTATAGTCATGAGTTGATATAAAAATACAAACTAATTTATTTGTTTCTTCTAAAAATTTTGTTATAATTTTCTAAAAAGTTAATTTTATTTAAATCTTTATTTCAAGCATCAAAATAATTTCTTTTGATCAAAAGAAAAAAATAGCTTATCACATTACACAGAATAAAACAATATGATTAATAGAATTATAACCATGTAAATATAATTTTTATTAAAAAAAATTGATCGAATTTTTCCCCTTGATGTGAGTCATTTCTGCGATGATCCAGCCAGATATAATATTTTTTAATATAAAAATGATAGCTGCTTTCTGAGCTAGATTCTTAACATGTTGCCATTAGTTGATTGATTAAGTTGCCCGAGGCCTATGGGCTCATATCACACTCATAGCTATTTTTTTTAATAAGTTCTGTGTTTATATGTATATCATAACTTTTATATTTATAATGAACCATTTTAGCTCAACAAGTTCTCATCTATAAATATATATATATATATATATATATATATATATATATATATATATATATATATATATATATATATATATATATATGTATCGGTATACCGATTCAAAGGTCGACGTAAGCTCTCCTAGGGTTCCCGACGCCGCGATGTCGCGTGATTCAATCCGGCGACCTATTTCCATCACCAGCCGACCTCAATTCCGGCAACCTCGTTCGCTGGCTTCGACTCCGATGACAAGGACTTTTGCGAAGCTCGTGAGCCGGCGATCTCACGGGCGACAATGCTCCCTTTGGCCCCGTTTCTTCTTCGTTGGTGAACTATTTTCTCCTCTCCAACTTATTACTGCATTTTATTCTGTCGATTGCTATCTTTCGGTGTTCTCGGAACTTCTTTGTGCTTTCCACGATTTGGGCTTTTCTGTTGGTTAGATTTTTTTGTCATCCAGTGGAATGACCCTGAGTTATGCTGCGGCTGTCTCCGGGAGTTACACCTCCGAGGTAGGTGGTCAGAGTTGTTTTCTTCCTTAAGATTTTCATGATGCTTATTAGTTGGGAGGTGGCTTTACTTTTATTAAGAGGTTGGGAAAAAAGAATGGCAATCCCGCCTAGTCTCTCATTGAAGAGGAATTGAGTATTTTTGTTTCAGCACACAGATATACTCTTTTAGGGAAATTTCCGTATAGAAAGCCCAAGATTGAGATTACTAGAAAGTACTTTGATTCTCTTAAGCTTACAGGGAGTTGGAAGGTTGGTTCGCAAGATCACCACTACGTTCTCATTCAACTCTCAATTGTCGCGGATTATACCAATATTTTTGCTCAAACAGTTCTCAAAATTAATAAACACTTTGTGAAAATTCTGATATGAACTGTAGATTTTGGACCTAAATCGGAATCTCCTATTATCCCGGTTTGGGTAAATTTTCTAGGGCTCAAGGTACACATCTTTAATTATGAAACCTTTTATATGCTGGAAACTGCTTTTAGGAAACCGTTGAAGGTCGACACTTCCACGCTTGATACAACCAGGCCATCAGAAGCTTCTGTACTTGTAGAGCGCGACATCACTCAACCTTTTCCAAGGAAGGTTTGGATCGGCTCCCCTCATCAGGGTTATTGGTAGGAGATTGTGATGGGACCTCAACCTTAATACTACTCCATTGTGGAATGTTTGGTATAGCTCTCCATCCTATTGTCGGTTGCATCCACATGTATGACTCGTTGTAGGCCCACCTCCTGTTACTCAGCACATTCCTGTGGATGTTATACTCTTCCTCACTACTGTTGATACGTAATGCTATACCCGTGGCTGATACGGTGCAAAATGGTTTTTCTACTGTTATTGGTTCAGAAAATGTTGATAAGGGTTGTTTGTTGGAGGAGTGTCAGATGGTCGCCACTGGCAGTCAGGATGCGGTCATTGCCCCTTCTTCTGCTGGGCTGGACATACTATCTTCTCAAGCTCTAACTACCCTGGAGAAGGCTTAGGCTCCCCTCTTAGAGGGGATTGAAGATGGGGATGAAGCAAACATTCAATGTCTGAGGTTGGAAAAGCTGTCTCCTATTACTAACGAGGAAGAATTAGAGCCAAACAGAAACAACTTACCGCTATTAATCATTTGCATGTTCTCGACTACTCTTTAATCATGGTGTCGGCATATTTATAGGTTATGTGTTTTGGAAAGGGAGTCGCCTACGAAGTTTTCGGCGAATTTTAGATTTTGAGTTAATTTTAAATATATATATATATATATATATATATATATATATATATATATATATACATATAATTTGGAAAGTAGCATTTTGATTTTTGAAAACGATTTTAAGTTTGAAAATTTTAATGTATGAAGTCAAACTGATCTCACACCTCAAAAAGGTTTATATAAACGAGCACCATACCACAAACCGTGTATCTATCCCGAGGAATAGACACACTGCTTGATAATGAGGCTTGATTAAATAAACAATGGATTTGTGACATCCGTTTGGTCTGTGAAATAATTTTATAAGCCGACAAGTTCCCCTACTTAATATAAAGGAATTAAATAGGGTTTATATTACTCAGGTTCTTAAAGTTCCCTATAAGGGCAAGCCCCTATAGTTAATTACATCTCAAATGACGGGAGTCGTTTAAGAAAACTTTCGATTAAGATCAGTGGTTTCGCTTTCAAGAACTTCAAAGTTTAAAGTTTTCAATATTGGACATGGAAATTCAGAAGGGAGTGGATCAAATTAGGAACAATTATTTTAAAAGTCCAAAGGAGGATAAGTAGGTGATGTCACGGACCCGAAGTGAACTTCGGTGACTTCTCAACTATCCTATTGTTCGGCTTCAATTTGGGAGTTTATTTAATGTTGCAATCCTGCCAATTTTAATTACTTAGGACTTATACTTATATGATATGATCATACAAATAGCCTCGAAAATGTGAGGGTTTATGTCGTACCAAACGGCTACCTCTGAGTCCTAAGACGAGTTAGGGCTTAATTTGCATAATATGATTATGCAAATGCTTAAAGAGAAGTTGAGGATTTATGTTGCACTAGGCAAACTACCTCGAAATCCTATGGCTTGGTAATTTAATTCTAAGGAAGGGTTAAGTTGACGAAGACTTATTTTGCTATTGAAGATGGCCATGCTGCCCACTGTGCTTGCTCCAAGCTCCTCATCGTTGCAGAAGGTTTAGTTTTAGAAGTAAAAATCAGGGGGTGAGAGAAGTGTTTTGGTTTAGAGAGGTTGAAAATTGAGATGGCTTAGTGTTTTAATTAAAACAAATCTTAAAGTCGATCGACGTGAACCGGTTAACATCCCACGGTTCCATCATCCCAAACACCACTATTTTCATCAGATTCATTTAGTCCAAATAAATTTGCTAAACTCAACTGAACGAGTTCCACACTTTCATTTAGACCGTGGGAGATCTCGTTAGCAACACGTGGGTTACATCATCCAAGGGATTCCCAATCATCCAACGAGACATTTTAATTTTAGTTATAATTGCAATTTTGTTTTGTTGGTGATTAAATTTTTAGTTATTTAAACATATTGGGTTCGATCATTTTCAAGAATTTATAAATGAGGGAAAGTAAGACATTTAATAAATTGCGTAATGTATATTGCAATAAAATTAAATGCGTACTGATCTACCTTAAAAATACCCATTTTTATGCCTTATTTATGATTCAATTCTTAAGGATATTATGCTTTAATGAAATGTATTTTCATGTTTTTGGATGTAGATGATTTAAAAAGAGTCCAAGAAAGAAAAAGAAGAAAAAGGAGCAAAAAGGAGCAAAAATGAAGCTTATGGAGCAAAATTTTGGAATTATCGTCCGGCGCCAGCGCCAGAATCCGCGCCTGAGCGCCGGCTCGATACGTACACTGTCATGTTTTTCGATGACTTTGGGCGATTATTTTGTGCAGTGTTAAGTGGTTATTGGAGCTTCTATAAGATTGGAAGTTACTCCTGATATATAGGACATGTGATACATTTTATTTGGACACAAGGAAACAGATTGGATCGCGAAGAGGTGCGACCCAAAGTGAAGAGGTGTGAAAGACCTGGTCACGGAGTTCGGCGCCTAGGCGCGACAGTTACCTTCTAGAAGATACATTTAATTTGGACGAATTTTGAAGAGGTGCCTCGCTCAAATTCGGAGCTCTATAAATAAGAGCCCATTCTACGAGAAAATCGCACCAAACCCCCCCCCCCCCCCCCCGCTTAGTACACATACCCATTTTAGTATCTTCTCTCTCATCTCTAGTTTTATTTAGTGTCTTCCATACTCAGGGTGCCACTTTATTTTGTATCTAGTGATTTTATTTTGAGTTTTTATTGTGTGTTATAGCTGTTGGAGTCTTTCATCATTGCTTTGGAGTCGGTAGAAGTCAGCGGATCATTTGAAGAAACACATCAGATAAGTATTTGTACTTTGGTTCAAATATTTAAAAATTTGTTTTGTTGTGTTATTTCAATGTGTTTTGAGTAGTTAGTTATCTTTCTCCTTTCAACTACGAAAAAATTATTAATTAATTAAATTTTGTAGGAGAATTAAATATAAAATATTTTAAAACATTGTGATGATATTAATACCTGATCTTAGTTTACTTTTTAAATTAGCCATTTAATTTGTTAAAACATGTTGAAGAATTTTGAGTCCTACCCGGAGATAAATTCTTAACTAGTAGATATCACATGAATCCTTAGGTAATCGCAGGCTATACGCGGATTGTTTAAGGTGAAGTGCAAATAAATATGAAGATAATATTTATTGGGCGTAAAATTAATTAGTTTCTAGAGTGACAGACTAAATTCTAATAATTTGGTTTATAGAAAGGTAACGGGTCACTGGTAGGGCCGACCATAGCCACCCTTGGACATCTAGTAGTGTGAGCCTAGATTAACCCAATTCTAGTAATAAAACATCCTGAGCCTATCTATAGATTAGTCAATGTTCTTTGCACCTGGACCAAAGGGTAAAGAATAAAAATGCTTCTATTTGGTACAATACCATAATCTTAATTCGCTATAAAAGATAATTACTCTATAATTCTTGGATTAGTTGAAAAATGAGAAAGTCGTTTTTATACTTGCATTCAATTTTAATTACTGCTTACTTTACTTTATCGCTTATTTGCTTACTTTCTTTTAGAAAAAAATATTAGTTAATTAAATTTGAATTTATATATAAAAAAAGGTATATATAAATTGCATTTGAAAATTTCAAGATATTACTTATATTTCTTACGTTTAATAACACTCTATATCCCTCTGGGATCGATAACCAGGACTCCACTAGAGCCATGTATTACTTGAACGATACGTATACTTGCTTTTAAAATTGTGACTTTTACAATAATAAAATCGAAATATAAAAATATAAAAGTAAACCTCGTACATCAAGTTTTTGAAGCCATTTGCTGGAAATTAAATATTCTAAAAAGTGGTATCAAATTCTTGTTTTTTAAAGCATATTTAAAGTCGCATCGCTTCAAGTTTTTGGTGCTGTTGCTGGGGATAGAATAAAATTTAATAAAATGCAAAAAAAAAAATCAAAAAAACATAAAACAAAAAAAAATAAAACAAAAATATTTTCTTTAAATTTTTATGTGTAGTTCTGGATCTGAAGGATTACTATCTTTTGATTATGAATTAAATAGAACAACTAAAATAATTAAAAAAGGAAACAAATTTAAAAACTTCAAAAAATGGCTAACTTACATAATAATAATCAAAATCTAATCGAAATTAATGAGCAAATTATTTATAAACCATTAAGAGAATATGCAAACCCTACAGCTGATGAACTTCATGTTAGTTTTCAAATTCCAGCTGTAGATGCTAATTCTTTTGAGCTTAAACCTTATATTATTCAAATGGTTCAAAACAATCAATTTGGAGGAACACCTAATGAGGATCCAAATTTACATCTTGCTAGTTTTTTAGAACTTTGTACTACCTTTAAATATAACAATGTTTCTGATGATGCTATTAGGCTTAGACTCTTTCCATTTTCCTTAAAAGATAAAGCAAAGATGTGGCTTAATTCATTGACAACTTGTTCTATTAAAACATGGGCAGATATGACACAAAAACTCCTTACTAAATATATTCCTCCTTCTAAAACTGCTAAATTGAAAAATGATATTACTTCATTTACGCAATTTGATGGAGAAACAATTCATGAAGCTTGGGAAAGATTTAAAGAACTATTAAGAAAATGTCCTCATCATGCTTTGCCAGATTGGTTAATTACTCAAACATTTTATAATGGACTTATTGGATCACTTAGATCTATTATTGATGCTGCCGTTGGTGGTTCTATAATGGCTAAGACATTTGAAGAAGCCTACACCTTAATTGAATAAATGGCTAATAACAATTTTCTATGGCCTTCTGAAAGGGTTAATCCCAAAAGAATAGCCAGTATTCATGATAATGAAGCCTTTTCTATTTTAGCTTCACAAGTAGCTAAGATATCTACGAAATTAGATAATTTTGCTATTAATATATCGCGTGTAAGTAATGATAATTCTGCAAATTCTGATGATTATCAAACAATGGAAACTTTGCAAGCTATTGCTAGTAAAACCAATACCCCTTATTCTAATTATTATAATCCTGGTTGGAAAAATCATCCTAATTTTAATTAGAGTAACGGACATCAAGTTAATCCAAATTGGAACAATAAGGAAATTCAAACTATAGACCAGCTTATCCTCCTAGTTATAACAATCAGCAGAAAAAGTTGTTTGTAGAAGAATTAATCTTGCAACTAAGCAATCAGCTACAAAGTCAAAACACTGCTATTCGTAATATTGAGAATCAGATGAGTCAAATCGCTTATTTCATTAATTACAAACCTCAAGGAACACTGCCTAGCAATGTTGAAATTAATCCTAAAGGATCTGGAAAAGAACATGAACAAGTAAAAGCAGTTCAACTCAGAAGTGGAAAGGAATTAAAGGAGAAAACATGGAATGAGATTGAAAAAGAGAAAGAAGTTGAAGAGATTGAAAAACCTAAAGATACCCTTTCTCCAAGTAAAGATCAGACTGTTGTACCTATTGAAGTGGGAGTTGAAAGTCCACCACCACCTTTTCCTTAAAGACTTAAACAACAGAAGCTTGATCATCAATTTTCAAATTTTTAGAAATTATTAAGAAACTTACCATTAACATTCCTTTTGCTGAAGCTTTGGAGCAAATGCCAAGCTATGCAAAATTTATGAAGGATATTTTAAGAAAGAAGAGAAAATTTGAAGTTTATGAAACTGTTGCATTAAGTGAAGAATGTAGTGCAATAATTCAGAAGAATTTACCTCAAAAACTTAAAGATCCTGCAAGTTTCACTATATCATGTGCTATTAGTGAAAAATTATGTGGAAAAGCCTTATGTGATTTAGGAGCTAGTATTAATCTCATCCCATTTTCAATCTTTCGAAGGTTAGATTTAGGAGAGATTTCTCCTACCAATGTAACTCTTCAGTTAGCTGATCGATCGATCACTTATCCTAAAGGAGTTATATAGGATGTTCTTGTTAAGGTAGATAAATTTATCTTCCCTGTGGATTTCATTATTCTAGATATGGAAGAAGATAAAGAAATACCTATCATTTTAGGGAGACCTTTTCTAGCTACCGGTCGAGCTATGATTGATGTGCAAAAAGGAGAATTAACGATAAGAGTTAATGATCATGAGATAACATTCAATGTTCTGAAGTCAATGAGGTATCCTAAAAAAGAAAAAATGTTATCGAATGGATATTTTTGATTATATAATTGAAAAGCATTAACAAGAAAAAGGTAAGGTCATTTCTGATAATAAAGATAAAGAATCTAAGTTATATAATGAGTCATTAGAAGAAGAAAATTTATCTGAAGAAACTCATTATATTCATGAAAATTGGGAAATTTTAAACACAACTAAAAATGATATACTTTTACCCTCAATTGAAAAAGCCCCTAAACTGGAATTAAAAATGTTACCTGCACATTTAAAGTATGCATTTCTTGGAGATTCATTAACTTTACCTGTAATTATATCTTCAGAATTGAGCAAAGATCAAGAAGAAAAATTAATAGGAGTTCTGAAGAATTATAAGAAAGCTTTTGGTTGGACTATTGCAGATATAACAGGAATAAGCCCTTCAATTTGTATGCATAGGATTTTAATGGAAGAAAATTATAAACCCACAGATTAAATCTAATTATGAAAGAGGTTGTTAAGAAAGAGATTTTAAAATGCTTAGATGCTGGAATTATTTATCCTATTTCAGATAGCCAATGGGTAAGTCCTATTCATTATGTTTTAAAGAAAGGAGGAGTAACTGTCATTGTTAATGAAAAAAAAGAATTAATCCCAACAAGACAAGTTACTTGATGGCAAATTTGCATTGACTATCGAAAATTAAACAACGCTATTATAAAGGATCATTTTCCTTTACATTTCTTGGATCAAATGCTCGATAACTAGCTGGACACTCATATTTCTGTTTTCTCGATGGATATTCTGATTAACATCAATTACTCGTTGCTCCTGAGGATCAAGAAAAGACAATATTTACAAGTCCTATTGGAACATTTGCCTTTAGAAGAATGTCTTTTGGTTTATGCAATGCACCTGAAACTTTTCAAAGATGTATGATCTCAATATTCTGTGATTTGATTGATAAAGGAATTGAAGTATTTATTGACGATTTTTCAATTTTTGGAACTTATTTTGAATCCTGCTTGGAAAATATAACGAAAATTTTGAAGATATGTGAAGAAACAAATTTAGTTCTAAACTGGGAAAAATATCAATTTATGGTCATAGAAGGCATTGTAGTTGGACATAAAGTTTCACAAATAGGGATAGAAGTTGATCAAGCAAAAGTGAAAATTATTGTTAAACTGCAACCACCTACTACTGTTACTGTAGTAAAAAGTTTTCTGGGTCATGCTGGATTTTATAGGAGATATATAAAAGATTTTTCTAAAATTGCTAAACCTCTTTGCCATTTATTGAAAAAAGAAGCTAAATTTGAATTTAATGAAGATTGTCTGAATGCGTTCAATATTCTAAAAGAAAAATTAATCACTGCACCTGTCATTGTTGTACCTGAATGGAATAAACCTTTTGAATTAATGTGTGATGAAAGTGATTATGCAATCGGAGCTGTACTAGGACAAAAATATGAGAAGATTTTCAAAGTTATATACTATGCCAGCAAAACTCTTAATGAAACTCAAATAAATTACACTACTACTGAAAAACAGCTTTTAGCAATAGTATATGTCTTTGATAAATTTAGACCGTATCTTCATGGAACAAAATGTATCGTGCACACTGATCATTCTGCTATTAAGTAATTAATATCTAAAAAGGATGCTAAACCTAGATTGATAAGATGGGTTTTACTTTTACAAGAATTTGATTTTGAAATTGTGAACAGAAGAGGAACTGACAACAAAATTGTTGATCATTTATCAAGAATAAAAAATAATAATGAGAAGATTTATGAAGAAAATATAAATGAGAAATTCCCGAATGAGAAATTATATGTCATTCAAGGATTACAAATGCCTTGGTATGCAGATATAGTTAACTATTTGGTTAACAATATTTTACCTGATGGGATGAATAATAAATACATTAAGAAATTCAAGAATGATTGTAAATCATATATTTGGGAAGATCCTCATTTATTTAAATTAGGAAGAGATTCTGTGATTCGAAGATGTGTACCTTATGAAGAAAGTTTTGCAATTATTCAAAAATGTCATGATTCTGAATTTAGAGGACACTTTGGAGTGGATAAAACTGCATTTAAAATTTTAAATTCTGGATTTTATTGGCCTACTTTATTTAAAGATGTTGGACATTATGTGAAAACTTGTGTTCGATGTCAAAGAATGGGAAATATATCCAGAAAAGATGAAATGCCTCTAAACTTTATATTAGAAATCGAAATTTTCGATGTATGGGGTTTAGACTTTATGGTACCTTTCATACCATTATCTGGAAAGATTTATATTTTATTAGCAGTTGATTATGTTTCAAAGTGGATCGAAGCTGTAGGTTTACCTAACTGTGATTTCAAAAGTGTTTCAAAATTTTTAAAGAAAATGACTTTTACAAGATTTGGAATGCCAAAGATAATTATCACAGATGGGGGAAGTCATTTTAAAAATATAAGAATTCAAACATTGCTGGAAAAATTCAGAATTATCATAGAATTGCAACTGCTTATCATCCTCAAACAAGTGGAAAGGCTGAAGTGTCAAACAGAGAAATTAAAAGAATATTGGAAAAGACTGTTAATCCTAAAAAAACTGATTGGGCTGATAGACTTGATTCTGCATCATGGGCTTATAGAACAGCTTATAAGACACCTATCAGAATGTCACCTTACCGATTAATTTATGGTAAACATTGTCACTTACCTGTTGAACTGGAGCATAAAGCTTATTGGGCGATAAAGGAGTTCAATTATAATTTGAATACAGCAGGAGAAAAATGATTATTACAACTGAATGAAATGGAAGAGATAAGAAATGAGTCTTATGAAAATGCAAGAATTTATAAGGAAAGAATGAAAAAATTGCATGACAAAATGATTTCAAGGAAAATATTCGAGCCTAGAAAAGAAGTATTATTATGTAATGCTCGTTTAAAACTTTTTCCTGGAAAATTAAAATCTAAATGGATTGGATCATTTATAATTGAAAAAGTATACCCTTATGGAGCTGTAGATATTAATGATCCTAAAACTGGAAAAATATTTTAAGTTAACAAATTAAGAATGAAGCCTCCTACATGGGAGAAATGAAATTAAATTACAAAGAGGTTTATGAGCTGAGTTTACCCGATTAATTCAATTAATTAGGTCGGGCTGACGACGTTAAACCAAGCGCTTTGTGGGAGGCAACCCATATTTATTAATTTGATTTTAATTATTGCTATAAGGTTATGCCTCGGTCTTGACTGAATTTTTATATAAATTCTGGAAATAGAAGGCTAACAAGTCTGTATTGGCTTAAGCTAATCATTTATTTGAAGTATATAGAATTTGAACTTGGACCACTCCATGTCAAATGTGAGTAAAAAGGAGATCAAGTTAACGTTCATTTGTGATTGTTTGTGATTTGAATTTTTTGTAATTGTGTTTGTGTGTTGATCATACCCGTTTGTTAGACCTACTTTTACGACCGAAACTTTGCAAAATTTGACGATAGGCGAATCAGAGTCGATCGAGGTTACGGCGCCTAAGCGCCAGAATAACATGTGTATCGATGATCAGGCGCCTAGGCACCAGATTCTAGCGCCTAAGCGCCGCGGTTATAGATCGTGGAAAAACCAAAATTCTTCAGTTTTTCACACGAAATCTCTTTATATATAGCTTATTTTTCGTCCCCAATCCCATAGAAACACTAATTTCGACCAGAGCTAGCCATTTTGGAGGAGTTAGAAAGGATTTTGAGGTAATGGATAGAGGAAATCATGGAAATGAGGTAAGAGACAAATCTCCTAAAGATCCTAAGCCTTATTTTAATGGTTTTATTGTTGTTAGTCTGAAGAAAATATTTAGTCAAATGGATAAGATTGAAGCAGAACTTCAAATTATTGGTAATCGTCTCCATGAGATGTACCACCAATACAAGCACTTGGAATGGCAAACCAAACTTCAATCTGATCATATGGCTGCCTATCATGACACTCAAGTAGAAATGTATGCGAAGAACAAGTGGATTGATGAAAAGACAGATTTGGAATTTCCAAGGGTGACCCACAATTTTATATTATGATATTTTTAATTTAATTGCAACGACGCCAAAAACTTGACCTCGCTATTTATATGTATAGAATTGTAATTGTTTATGTTGTGGATGCTTACGCAAGTATACGTATCGTATCGGGTAATACGAGGCTACTAGTGGAGTCCCGGTTATCGATCCCACAGGGAAAGAGAAAATTAAATAACAACTAATTTTAAAATAATAATAATAATTTTTTTTAAAATAGTATACAAAAATTTGGACTTCTAAAATTTGAGCGCAATAAAGTAAACTAAGTATTTTAATTAAGTAACTTAACTAAGTAGAAAATTAATACGTATTGAAAATGCAGAAAATTAAACTAATTGCTAAATAAGTCTTAACTATTCAGAAAAAGTATTTTTCCCCTTGTTTAGAAATTTTAAGTGATTGATGAATTTAAATAGATAATTTTAAGGTATTGTGACAAATAGGAGCATTCCTATTCTTTACCCTTTGGTCAGGTGTAAAGAATATTGACTAATCCTATGATTACTTGAATCCGTAGCTAAGTCGGGAGGATACCGATCGCCACTCGGAGCTCCCACGTTCCCCTCGCCTGAGGGCTAACATCTACACTTCACTCGAACAAAAGGACCGAATTGAATATTTTAGTCCGTCACACTAAAATGCTCAATTCTACGCCCGATGATATTATTTCCCTATTTATTTGCACCTTCCTTCCAAGGCTTTTGAATTCCCGAATATCGGATGTAATTTTTACTATAGTTGATAATCAACATATTTTAACAAATCAAATGGCCGATTGAAAGTAAATTAATTTTTAAGTAAAAATTATCACAATTTATTAATATATATAAGTATCTCTATTTTAATTTCATCAAGTCACTTAATTTCATAAACGAGGAGAAAGACTAATAAACTACTCGGAATGCATGGGAACTAAACTAAGCATGGATTTCATTTAAAGTTAAAAACAATAAATACAAATACTTATCTCGATTTATCCCCAAACAGACTCCTCGTAGTTCCTTTGACTCTTCCTTCCAGTACAACACGACTCACTAATTACTCACTAAACTCACTAAAGACAGACAACTGCACAAAAATTAACACTAAAGACTAAAAGATTGCACAAAAGACACACTTAGAATACACAAAAGACTGATTTTCGGCCTCTATATATAGAGGTGAGCAAAGGTCCAAGAGGTGTGTAAGCATCTCTTCAAAAGTGTCCGGGTTCGATGTATTCGTGCCATTTGAACTCAGCTCAGCTTGTCGGCGACGAACTACCTCGGCTTGTCGGCGAGGCTTCAGAAGATCTTCGAACCGGCTCTGCAGCTCGATTGTCGGCGAGACCGGTTATAAATTTTTCGGAATTTTCTTCTTGTAACCTCGCCGTCGGCGAGCTCGATCTCGCCGTCGGCGACTCGAGACTAAATTGCATGATTTTGTTCCAAATTCGCTTCTTTTTATGATTTTTGCTTTTATTACCTAAATTATTCATTCTACGTGATAAAATAAAGAAAATACCCTTCTTTAAAGTGCGATTTCATAAAAAATAGGTATAAATTTCTTAATAAATTTTTCAGCGATCAAAATCCCCCAAACTTACTTATTACTTGTCCTCAAGTAATTTTAATACTACATAAAAATAATGAGTTTTATAATAAGATTTTCAATTTAAATAAACTATGAATTAGATTAATTAATATCATAATAAAGTTAAACAAAATAATTCATGTAATTTAATTAATCTTATAGAAATAAATTATTTAGTTATCAGGTCTAAGATTTCTAGCTTACTATTCATTTCAGGAATAACTATATTTAAAAGAATAATTACTTAAGATATTCATATGATAAGAAATTCAAGAAAATACTATTAGGTAAAATTCTAATCCATAAACATAAGTTTGGAAATATCTAAGTTTTTCCCTTTAGGTTAATTCAAATGAAGCCAATTTTTTATAAGGCATCTCCTCAAGCTTCTCCTCATTTTTCTTTTTCATTTTCTTTTTCTTTTTCTTTTTCTTTTGAGGATTACCGTATCCTGAGAGCTCGTTAATAATTTTGAACTTCATTTTCATCTTCCTAAATTTGAAACTTAGGAATATTTCTTTGCTTATATATACTTCATAGTTTTTACTTTATTGATTTTCAATCTTTTCTTTTTCACTTGAATACTTAAGAATTTTAATTTTAAAATATAGTTTTCCTTACTAAAAATAGTTTACTATATTCTTATTCCCTTTAACCAAATATTTTATTCTATTTAATTAATTAAAGTACTAGAAATATTTCATTTAACCTTTTATAATAATTAAATAAAATAATTCATATTAAATCAAATTGAAAAATTTGCTATAAAAATCATTTTTATAATAATTTGAAAATAGAAATTTGAGAACAAGTTAATAACTAAATTTGTATTTTACTCCCCCCAAACTTAAATTTTTATATCTATTCTAAATAATGAAAAAGGAGAGTAAATAAATCATACCTTTGAAGTTTAGGTATTTTTTTTTCTTTGAAATTTTTGCGAGCTTTTCATTTTTCATTGAACTCGTATCGTTAGTATTCTACATATATATATATATAACAAGAAAAATGCGAGGATAAAATCTGAGATAAGTATTAAACACAACAATTAAAATTAACTCTACATTACACCTATGAATTACTAACATATTAAAAACAATTGAACTATTCAGATTAACAATTTTAAAACTTAAAAAAATACAGAATAAAACAAATTAAAGAAAAACTAACATCCTATTTAACATAAAAACAAATGCAATTAACTAACACAAAAACAAAAACTAACTACTATAACAATCCAAGCAAATAATCTAACTAACATCCAATGTCTCAAAACATAAAGTACTGAATATTACAAACATATAAAAGTTTTTTTTTTTTTTAAATATTAAACTAACAAATAAATAAAATCCTAATCTTCAACATTAAAGTCCCAGGCTATATCATCTCCTCCCTGATCTGTAGGCTGTTGAGAAGACTGAGCAGGGTGATACTGAGTGTACCCGGGGCATTCTGGAAAGACAACATCTAAATCTCCACTCCTATAACGACGTTCAGCTTCATAATATGCAATTTTGTATTCCGAATGTCGCTGGAGGTATTCACTATCATAATCATGTCTCCTCTCCAGATTATCAATCCTTCGATCAAAATGATCAAATCTTCTCCCATTGTATCTCCAAACTGCTCAAAACTTCTTCTATGCAGAGTCAATTCATTCATCAGATCTTGTAGGGTAGGGGTGGTAGGCTCAGGAGGTTCATAGCTAGTAGAGGGTATATCTCTACCTGACCGAGTGAAATGACTTCTTACTCCCGCTCTCCACCCTTCATGAGATTCATACTTCTTAATATTGGTGAGTTGTGAGTGGTTTCATTGGTTCTACCCATTCTTCATTATCTCTAGCCTCAACTCCAGAGAGTTGGCAGAGTGAAAAAATTAATCCAGGGTGTCCCAATCCAGCTCCACTTCATTTCGAGGAGTGGCCAGGATGTTTCGATAAATAATTCTCCCGATGTTGATGCTTCTATTATTCTGAATACGTAAATTCGAATTGCTATATCTCGTGTTACCTCACCGTGGTGATAGGTAGGTAACGTAGTAGAACAAATAAAGTAATGCCAGGCTTTGAGATCGCATTTAATTTAGAAAGAGGAAAATTCACTCTTTCTTGTCGCTTAATTTTCCAAACTCCGGTCCCATCGGTGAGAAAGTTAATGACTTCCTCCAGAGTGGTCCTTCCATCATTCCAAAAGTTTCATACTCGCTAAAGGGCGAGTCATGAACTTCATAGAACGCATTTATTCTCGCAGCATCGAATTCTACAAAAACCCTCGTACCTTTATCGGTGCATCCTCAGCGGTAGCTAAATTGGCATAAAATTCTTTAACCACTTCCACACTGCTCTATATTGAACGTAACGTAAATTCTCCCAACCTCGTTCCTTAATAATCCACTCTACTTCTCCTCCCGGTTTTTGAAAACCCGATCCGCAATGCACTTTCTTCCTCGAATATTTTCAAAATATTTAGTCCGTGCTCGTGCATTGATGAATCGGTCTTCGTCGAATTCTACTCGACGTTTTTGTCGTGGAGCCATACGATCGATCTCGTGAAAATCATGAAAATTTTTACTAAACTTAAAAATAATCCTAAGAAGGCTTCCTACAACAACTAAAATCCATTTAAATTGATTTCTATGAAATTCTTCCAAGTATTTTCTTCATATTTCAAAATTTTTTCAAAATATCCCAATGTAGAAGAAATCAATGGTGAAAATAAAAAATTTTTGCATGAGGAGTGAAGCTCTTACCAAGAGAAGATGAAATCCGGTGTCAAAAAGTGTTGAAATCGCTTCAAATCCAAGATCTCTCAAGCCCTAGGTCTGTTTTTTCAAAAATTTTAGGAAGGGGATGATGAATAGTGTTGGTTGACTGGTCAAATATAGGTCTTTTCGCGTTCTCGCTGTCAGCGAGATTTTTCTCGCTGTCGGCGAGCTAATTAATTCCATAAGGCAAAAGTTTCGGAAAAATCCGCCGTCGGCGAGATATTCTTCGCGGTCAGCGAGATCGATCTCGCTGTCGGCGGGATTTGTCTCGCCGTCAGCGAGGTCCTAAAAATTTCAATTTTTGAATTTCATCAATCATTTTCAACCTCGATTTGCCTTATATTATATTTCCTATCATATCATTTATTAATTTAATATGAAGATTAGCTACTTATACACAGACATATTCACACAACACAACAAATTAACTTTAATATTGAAATCCATGAGACATACAAACTAACATAATTTTAGACTCTATAATCAAACTTCAAACTTCAATCCTTACTACTAATCAGCATCGCAAACCAATCCACGACACATTAAATGCTGATACAAAACTATGATGCATATCTCAATTAAGTTTGAGATATTCAAATCATCAATCCACACATAATAAAATCTAAATCAAATCAAATAACATAAACATAAACATACTATGGAAATCTTTACTACTACTCTTCAAGGTCGAATCTTCATCTTCTCCGATATTTCCGATATGACGATGATGCACAAATAAGTTATGAAAGGCTCGAAGGGAATTTCGAAGCAGATTCTTCAGTGATCCAACCCTTCTGTCTTAGTAAATGAAGAAAGCTAGCTTCCAGGTGTCCAGAATGATCAAAGTGTTCCTTCATCCTCCAGTCAATGTGATCAAATAAATCAGATATATTGTCGATTAAATCTCTCACTTTCTGCAGTTCTTTCTCCATTCCTTTAATTTTCTTCATAAGTAACTCCGTTTTATCCGAAATAGGCCTTGCTATAGGATTATTCTCGTGAAGCTCTATCGTAGATAAATGTAATGTCTTCATTATTGTCCAAAGTAGGAACATATCCGTAGGATCAAGCGGCTTCCAAGGTAACAGAACCTTTTCCCAAGCTTCATAAGAAACTCCGGTACCGATCGCATAATGCAAAAATAGTAGATGGGTGTCCTAGTCCGTGAACCGACCCATGCACAATTAAACCCAATGCGGACTTAACAATTATTGATCCAACATCAATAGGCAATCCACTTTGAATACAATAATTCAATATAGCACATTCCTTCGAAACCTTGTTTACCCTCATTGTAGGTAATAATTTAGATGAGATGAAAAAGTGCCAGTGCATTGAGACAGGATTCAAAAGTAATGCAGAGAAACTAACATACCCGTCTTCCCGCATTTCCCAATCTTCCGGTTCATCAGTCAGATATCGAAATATCTCATTCATATTATATCGAGAAGGCACAAAATTTGAATAGTGACATACCGAGGTGTTTTCTATAGAGAATAATTCATTTACTCTTGATGGAGTAAACGTCACCCATCTTCCTCGGACGTAGACATTCCCATTGTTGATCGCATGTAAATTAGAGTAGAACTCTTTCACAACTGGAATAACAACGGCAGACGTAGTGTAACAAAATACCTCCCAGATGCCGCCGTGCGATCGTTTCTTCTATCTTCGTAATGGAATTCTCTAATCCTCGATCGACAAATCCCCGTTCCTTGATAACTTTTTTCTTTACCAAAACCTTGTCGAAGATCCGATGCGCTTCCGCACTCACAAATTTCCTCCGGTTAAACACTCCAGCATTTAGAGGAATCTAAGAATTTGGAGGCCATTATGGTGAATGGAATGAATTCTAGTGAAGAAGGCGTACTTAGAATGGTTTAAGAATGGGTTTTCACAAAGGAATTGGTGTTGAAACCTTTCAGATCAGCATTTAAAGTATATATAACTCATTTTTATAACTTCCTCGCAGTCGGCGAGGACGTTTCTCGCCGTCGGCGACTTAGTTATAAAAACTGTCTTTCCGGTTCTCGCTGTCGGCGAGCTCGTTTCTCGCTGTCAGCGAGCTCGATAAATAAACTGAATCTAATTTAGGCGCGAACCTCGCCGTCGGCGAGTATCGACCTCGCCGCTCGGCGAGATTTCAAAATAATGTCCAATTTCGCTCTAAATCGAATAATTTCTTTTCTCATCATAATGGTTCGAATATGTGATGATTCTTAATAATAATTGAGTAGTAAAGTTTTAATAATATAAACTAACTTATTAAGATACAATAAAAATAGATAACTAATATGGGTTTCCTCCCATAAAGCGCTTGGTTTAACGTCGTCAGTCCGACCTAATTTCAATTATTAATCAGGTCGACTAAGCATTAAAACCTCTTTATAGTTAGGTCTTATACCTTCGAAATATGGTTTTAATCTATGTCCATTAACTTTAAATTTATGTCCAGCTTTTGGATCTTCGATTTCTATAGTTCCGTATGAAAATATTTGAGTTATGGTGAAAGGTCCTAACCATCGAGACTTCAATTTTCCAGAAACAATTTCAATCTAGTATTATATAGCAAAACTTCCCGTCCCGGTTCAAAATTTCTCCGATTAATCTTTCGATCATGCCATAATTTCATCTTTTCTTTATAAATCCGATCATTATCATACGATTCATTTCTTAATTCTTCCAATTCATTTAATTGCAACAATCTTTTCTCACCAAATCTTCCTTCATATTATAATTAAATTCTTTAATCGCCCAATATGCTTTATGTTCTAATTCAACTCGGTAAGTGGCATGTTTTTCCATATATAAGCCTCGTAAGGAGTCATTCCAATCGGAGTTTTATAAGCAGATCCTATAAGCCCATAATGCAATTGATCTAATCTAATAGACCAATCTAACCTATTTGGGTTTACAGATTTTTCTAAAATACGTTTAATCTCACGATTAGATACTTCAGCTAATCCGCTAGTCTGTGGATGATAAGCAGTTGATATCTTATGAGTAATATTGTATTTTTCTACTAGTTTGTGAATGTATTTATTTCTAAAATGAGTTCCTCCGTCAGTGATAATCACTCTCGGCATTCCAAATCTAGTAAAAATATTTTTCATCAGAAATTTCGAAACACTCTTAAGCATCACACCTAGGTAAAACTTGTGCCTCAATCCATTTGGAAACATAATCAACAACTACTAATATATATGAGTTTCCAAACGAAGGAATAAAAGGTCCCATAAAATCTAATCCCCAAACATCAAAAATTTCAACTTCTAATATAAAGTTTAGAGGCATTTCGTTTCTTCTAGATATATTTCCTACTCTTTCGGCATTTATCGCAAGTTTTAATATATCTATATACATATCTAAATAGAGTAGACGATAAAATCCAGTATTGTAGAATCTTATAAACAGTTTTATCGATCCCGAAATGTCCTCCAAAATCAGAATCATGACATTTTTGAATAATTGGTTCGCTTTCTTCATAAGGTACACATCTTCTAATAATTAAATACTTACATTGCTTATATAAATATGGTTCATCCCAAAATAAGTTTTCGTATCATGGATGAATTTTTTATGTTGTTGCAAAGTTAGCATAGGTGGTAAAATATTACTAACTATATAGTTTACTATATCAAGCATACCATGGTATTTTCCACTCATTGATATTATATAGTTGTTCATCGAGAAAACTGTCTATAATTTCATTTTCAATATCGGATAATTCATGATTTTCTAATCTCGATAAATGATCCACAATTTGATTATCAGTTCCTTTCTTATTAACGATCTCAAAATCGAATTCTTGCATTAATAGCATCCATCTAATTAATCTTGGTTTGGAATCTTTCTTTTGCATTAAATATTTGATAGCAGAATGATCGATATGCACGATACATTTTGTTCCAATCGGATAAGGTCTAAATTTATTAAAACCATATACTACCGCTAATAGTTCTCTTTCAGAATCGTATAATTTATTTCAAGCATCATTTAGAGTTTTACTAGCATAGTATATAACTTTAAAAATCTTTTCATATCTTCGCCCAAGAACTCGCTCCTACAAGCATAATCACTAGCATCACACATAAGCTCAAATGGTTTCTCCCAGTTAGGTGAAACTATTATAAGTGCTCGTAATTAATTTTTCTTTTAAGAGTTCAAAAGCATTCGAGCATTCGATTGTAAATTCAAATTTCTTATCCTTTTCGAGAAGTTGGCATAGAGGTTTAGTAATTTTTGAAAAATCTTTTATATAGCGTCCGTAGAATCCAAGCATGTCCAAGAAAACTTCTTACCCCTTTTACCGTAGTTGGAGGTGGTAATTTAGCTATAACTTGAATTTTTGCAGGTCCACTTCCATGCCTTTTCCGAAATTTTATGCCCTAATACAATGCCGCCCGCAACCATAAATTGACATTTCTCCCAATTTAGAACTAAATTTGTTTTCTCACATACTTCTAATACTTTTTTCAAGATGAGTTAAGCATGTGTCAAATGATGTTCCAAATACAGAGAAATCATCCATAAATACTTCTATTCCATTGTCAATTAACTTACTAAATATAGACATCATACATCTCCTGAATGTTCATTGGTGCATTACATAATCCAAAAGGCATTCTTCGAAAAGCGAAAGTTCCATAAGGACTAGTAAATGTAGTTTTCTCTTGATCCTCGGGAGCAATTTGTATTTGATGATAACCGGTGTATCCATCTAGAAAACAAAAATACTTATGTCCGGCTAATCTATCTAACATCTGGTCTAGAAATGGTAAAGGGAAGTGATCTTTCCTGGTGGCGGTATTTAATTTCCTATAATCAATACATATACGCCAACCAGTAACTTGTCTTATAGGAATAAGATCGTTATTTTCATTAGCAGTGACGGTCACTCCTCCCTTCTTAGGAACACGAGTGAATTGGGCTTACCCAAGCATCGTCGAAATAGGATATATAATACCATTATCTAACCATTTTAAAATTTCTTTCTTAACTACTTCTTTCATTATCGGGTTTAATCTCCTTTGGGGATCCGCTTTAGGTTTATGTTCATTATCTAAAATAATTCTATGCATACGGATTGAAGGACTAATTCCTTTAATATCTGCTAAAG
The DNA here is from genome assembly GCA_022702705.1 of Papilionanthe hookeriana x Papilionanthe teres. NCBI lineage: Eukaryota > Viridiplantae > Streptophyta > Magnoliopsida > Asparagales > Orchidaceae > Papilionanthe > Papilionanthe hookeriana x Papilionanthe teres. The sequence continues at coordinate 11,053,408 of CM040427.1, forward strand.
TCCAACCAAAAGTTTTCTTATATTTTTTTAAAGTTTCTAAAAGTTTTTGTTCTTGAGATTCGTTTAATGCGGATGAAATAATAACCGGTAAAGTTGAAGAATTACCTAAATAAGCATATTTCAAATGATCGGGTAATATTTTTAGCTCAAGTTCAAGAGGTTTAATAATTGATGGAACTATATTCTTATCGGTATTTTCGGCATTAACCAAAAATTCAAATCTTTCCCGAATAAAATCTAGTTCTTCATGATTATCTTTAATTAATTCGGTGTTTTCTTTTTCTAATTTATCCTCGTAATATTCCTTAAAATGTTCTTGTTGTAAATATTCAAGTATTTCCATCCGAAAACATTCATCATCTTTTTCTAACAAGCAGGATATTTCATCGATTTTTCAATATTAAATGTAACTTTTTGGTCATTTACTCTCATAGTTAATTCTCCTTTCGAACATCAATCATAGCTTTTCCAAGTAGCTAAAAATGGTCTTCCTAAAATGATAGGAATTTCTTTATCTTCCTCCATATCTAAAACAATAAAATCTACCGGGAAGATAAATTTATCCACCTTTACTAACACATCTTCAATAACTCCCTTAGGATAGTAACCGAACGATCGACTAATTGAAGGGTTACTCGAAGTAGGTGTAATTTTTCCTAATCCTAATCTCTTAAAAATGGATAGAGGCATTAGATTGATGCTTGCTCCTAAGTCACACAAAGCTTTTCCATAAATTTTTCTCCTATAGCGCAGGGTATAGTGAAACTACCAGGATCTTTCAATTTTTCAGGAAGCTTCTTCTGAATAATAGCACTACACTCTTCACTAAGTGCGACAATTTCGTTATCAGTGAATTTTCTTTTCTTATTTAGAATATCTTTCATAAATTTTACATAATTTGGCATCTGATCTAAAGCTTCAACAAAAGGTATATTAATTGTTAATTTCTTTAATATTTCAAGGAATTTAGCAAATTGTTTATCTTTTTTATGTTGAGCTAGTCGTTGAGGAAATGGTGGTGGGGTTTTTCAACGAAATTTTCATAGGTATTAAAGGATGTTCTAAGTTTGAATCTTGTTGAATTGTTTCCTTTTCAATTTCCACTTCCTCTTTTCGCTTTCAAGTTCTTTTTGAATTTGAGGTTCTAATTCTTTTCCACTCCTTAGTTGTATTGCTTTAATTTGTTCTTTTCCTTGATCTTTAGGATTTATTTCCACATTACTAGGAAAAGTTCCAGTATTCTATTATTTAGCGCAAGTAGCAATATGTCCAAGTTGAGTTTCGATATTTTTAATAGATGTTCCTTGAACTTGTAATTGATTTCCTTGAATTTGTAGTTGATTTCCTTGATTTTGTAGCCGATGACCCATATTCAAAATTAATTCATCCATGGATAATTTCTTATCCTCGAATCGAGGGTTATTGTTATTAAATCCAGTGGGTAATTAGGTTTATAGTTTGGATTTGCTTGATTAGGTTGATTCATCCATTGTTGATTAGATGTGTTATTCTAATTAAAATTTGGATGAGTTTTCCAACCAGGATTATAATAGTTCGAATAAGGGTTATTAGTTCTATTATTAATAGCATTTAAAGTTTCATAATTAGTTTGAGATTCTATGATTTGTCCAGATGAGTTTTCTTCTAAAATAGGAGAGTAGTTCATTCCAAAATGATCTAATTTCTTAGATATAGGAGCAATTTGAGAAGCTAACATAGATATTGCATCGTTTTCATGAATGCTGGCTATCTTTTTAGGATTTATTCTATCAGCAGGCCATTGGAAATTATTTGTTGCCATTTCTTCGATTAGTGCATAAGCTTCATCAAATGGTTTAGACATTAATGAACCTCCACAGTAGAAGCATCGATGATCGATCTTAAAGATCCTACTAATCCATTATAAAAGGTTTGAATAATCGACTCAACTGGTAGCGCATGATGTGGGCATTTCCTAAGAAGTTCCTTAAATCTCTCCCAAGCTTCATATATTGATTCTCCATCTAACCGACAAAAAGAAGTTATATCATTTCTATACTTAGCAGCTTTTAGATGGTGGAAAATATTCGGATAGAAATTTTTGTGATAATTCTCCCCAAGTTTTAATAGATCCGAGTGCTAACGAAATCAACCACATTTTAGCTTTATCCCTTAATGAAAAAGGAAAAAGTCTAAGTCTTATAAAGATCGTCGGATACTCCTCGATATTTAAAAGTAGCACAAAGTTCTAAAAACTAGCAAGATGTAAGTTAGGATCTTCAGTAGGTGAACCACTAAATTGATTGTTTTGTACCATTCGGATAATTGCTAGTGTTTAAGTTCAAATGAATTAGCGTACTACATCGTGGTTTTGAATAGTTAAATGAATTTCATCCGATGTAGGGTCGGCATAATCTCTTAATGGTCTTTGTTGGTTCATATTTTGAATTTCGTGAATATTCGCCATTCGTGTTAAATTTATAATTTGTTTCTTTTGTTTTCTAATTCTTTTAATTGTACGCTCCAATTCGTAATCGTAAGGTATTAAATTTTCGTTTCCAAATTTGCGCAAACAATTTCGGAATAGATATTAATTTATTTATTATGATTATTTTAAAATAGTCCGTTACTTTAGTAAATTTTTCTTACTCTCCCCAAGCAACGGCGCCAAAAACTCGACCCACAATTTTATATTATGATATTTTTAATTTAATTGCAACGACGCCAAAAACTTGACCCCGCTATTTATATGTATAGAATTGTAATTGTTTATGTTGTGGATGCTACGCAAGTATACGTATCGTATCAAGTAATACAGGCTCTGAGTGGAGTCCCGATTATCTATCCCACGAGGAAAGAGAAAATTAAATAACAACTAATTTTAAAATAATAATAATAATTTTTTTTTAAAATAGTATACGAAAATTTGGAATTCTAAAATTTGAGCGCAATAAAGTAAACTAAGTATTTTAATTAAGTAACTTAACTAAGTAAAAAATTAATACGTATTGAAAGTGCGTAAAATTAAACTAATTGCTAAATAAGTCTTAACTATTCGGAAAAAGTATTTTTCCCCTTGTTTAGAAATTTTAAGTGATCGATGAATTTAAATAGATAATTTTAAGGTATTGTGACAAATAGGAGCATTCCTATTCTTTACCCTTTGGTCCGTGTGTAAAGAATATCGACTAATCCTATGTTTGATTACCGAATCCGCGGCTAGGGTGGGAGGATACCGATCGCCACTTCGCAGCTCCCACGTTCCCTCGCCCGAGGGCTAACATCTACACTTCGGCTCTCAAACAATAGGACCGAATTGAATATTTTAGTCTCGTCACACTAAAATGCTCAATTCTACGCCCAAGGATATTATTTCCCTATTTATTTTCACCTTCCTTCCAAGGCTTTTGAATTCCCCGAATATCAGATGTAATTTTTACTATATTTGATAATCAACATATTTTAACAAATCAAATGGCCAGTTTGAAAGTAAATTAATTTTTAAGTAAAAATTATCATAATTTATTAATATATATAAGTATCTCTATTTTAATTTCATCAAGTCACTTAATTTCATAAACAGGAGAAAGACTAATAAACTACTCGTAATGCATGGGAACTAAACTAAGCATGGATTTCATTTAAAGTTAAAAACAATAAATACAAATACTTATCTCGATTTATCCCCAAACGTACTCCTCGTAGTTCCTTTCGACTCTTCCTTCCAAGATAAAGACGACTCACTAATTACTCACTAAACTCACTAAAGACAGCATAACCGCACAAAAATTAACACTAAAGACTAAAAGATTGCACTAAAAGACACACTTAGAATACACAAAAGATCGATTTTCGGCCTCTATATATAGAGGTGAGCAAAGGTCCAAGAGGTGTGTAAGCATCTCTTCAAAAGTGTCCGGGTTCAATGTATCCGTGCCATTCGAACTCAGCTCGTTGCTCGGCGACGAACTACCTCGCTGTCGGCGAGGCTTCTAGAAGATCTTCAAACCGCTCTAGCTCGCCGTGAGCGGGCTCGGCTCGCTCGTCGGCGAGACGCGTTATAAATTCTTCGAATTTTCTTCTTGTAACCTCGCCGTCGGCGGCTCGATCTCGCCGTCGGCGACTCAGCACAAATTGCATGATTTTGTTCCAAATTCGCTCCTTTTTATGATTTTTGCTTTTATTACCTAAATTATTCATTCCTGCAATAAAATAAAGAAAATACCCTTCTTTAAAGTGCAATTTCATAAAAAATAAGTATGAATTTCTTAATAAATTTTTCAGCGATCAAAGGGCGTTGGTGTTCTACCCCTTCAGTCCTAGCAAACTTCATTGCGAAAGAGATGGAAATTGAAGATCGGTGTTAATAGATCTTATATGTGTTTAAGGTGTGATCGAGTCTTGTTTTAGTGTGTTGAATATCTCATTTGTGTGTTTGCTTAATTGTTCAATGTGTGTTGTTGGATTTTAATATTTGCTTTGAATATAATGTTGTTTGTGTAATTTATAAAATGATGAACTTAGATACAGTCTTGTACTGAAAGTTATTGAATTTGGAATGGATATTAGGATTTATAATTGAAGAATTTGGATACATTTATGTAAATCTGTACTACCATTTTAAATTGATTGTGAAAATATTTGGAGGTTATAAAATGGAATAATACTCTCATAAGAGTAATTAGGAGTCAAATTTGATAAGATTTGGTGGAAAATATTTAATTTAAACTGAATTTTTGGAAAGGTGAGTCTGGCGCCTAGGCGCCAAAATTCGGCTTCTAAGCGCCGGTTCGGCCTGAACCTAAAAACTCATCTTCTTAAACCCCCACACAATTTTTGAAGCCTAAGATTCCTTCTCCACTGTTTTTCACGAAAATAGCACCTAGAGATCCCATTTAGAGCTGGATTTTCAAGTTTTTGGCCTTGAAATCACCCGATTTCTTCATCTCGAGGTCAAATCTACATTCTAAACTCATTATTTTTTATTTTCACCATGGATTTTGCTCTCATTTAAAAAAACTGAAATTTTAAGAAAATTTTTGATTTTTTTTTGTTAAATCCAAGAATTTTTAAGCTTTTTCAAGTTTAAAAAGCTTAAATTAGTTTATTTTCCTAGATCCGATGAATTTCTTTCGCGTTTTTATTTTCACGTTTAGATGACACCCAATTCTAAGCGAGAAAAGAAACGAGAAAATTTTGATCGTAGCAAGTTCGTCACTACTGCTGCACACTTCCGATACAATGATTTTGCTACGACTCAAAAATTTATCTCGGAGCGAAGTTTTTATAATCCTGGAGGAAGAATTGAGGAAACAATCGTTGCACTAAACTGGCAATGATTCTGCTATTTCACTGCTGTTGCCGTTATCCCGGTTGTTAGAGAATTTTATGCTAATTTCATGGATACGGAGGAATACGAGATTTTCGTTCGAGGAGTTGGAGTAGGATTCACTCTTGAACGCATCAACATTTTCTATGGCCTGCCGCCAAACATAGAGTGTTATTACTCAGGATTATCTCCATCTGAGGGAGATTTGGATATGATCATTTCCTACCTAACTGATAGTACTGGAGCCTGGAAGATTCGGAATGGAAAAAGGGTAAATTTTTCATCTTCTAAGCTTAATGGTGTTTCTAAGGCATGACACTACTTTATTTCTGCTAGTCTCCTTCCATCTAATCATCTGAGCGAGGTACCAAAGATAGAACTATTATTAACTACTGCATTCAAGAGAGGAATTCAATTGATGTAGGGAGCATTATTTATGATTCTATGGAGGCTACTGCTCGTTCTAACACTTCTATTGGACTTAGTTTTCCATCTCTGATCTAATCTCTATGTCAAAGTGCTGGAGTAGTTGCTGACTTTCTGAGGAAAATCTCATGTCAACAAAGCCTATAGGAAGAGAAAGCGTCAGCATTTATGATCGACTACGAGGTAAGAGTTCTACTGCACGTGCTGGTTCATTAGCTACTTCAGGTAGAGCTTCTACTTCTAGACCTTCTACTTCTGCTGAGCTATCAACTATTTTTTGGGAAACCATGCATGATCAGTTTATAGAGCAGCAGCATGAGTTATTTTTAACTCACTGCAGAGTATATACGATAGACAAGAAGATTGATCATCTTTCTGAGTATACACAAAGAAAGAGTGATTACGATGCTGAGTCTTCAGAGTATTTAGTGAGATTTCTGAAGGGTGAGCACGATGATCAGTTCCCTACTTGTCCCTGATTTTCACCTTATGTTGATCCTAAGGATATGGAGTTTTCTTTTGGTGATGACGATGATGACGCTACAGACAGTGATTAGTAGCTTGACATATCTCTAGAGATTGTTGATTCTGTTTTTTTTAGTGTATTTCTTATTTCTAGTGTTGTTTATTGTGATGTTATTTGTTAGTGTTATTGTGAACCTTTTATGTTAAAACTGTTTTTAGATTATCTGATGTGTGTTTAAGACTAAAATGTGAATGGATTTCTATAAAAGTTTATTTCTGTTTCAGCCTACTATTTACTGTTCAAGAATAGATAGTAAATTTGCATGTTCAATATATATATATATATATATATATATATATATATATATATAATATAAAATAAAAAAAAGAAGAAGATTTATTTTTAGAAATTAACTCCTGCTCTGCAAAACTTTTTCTATACATGCTTAATCATTTCTGTTATATTCATATTGAAGCATGTGTATAATTAGAAGTTAGTTTTTTTTACTACATCATTATTGTACTTAGATTAATTCCTTTTTATTTCGTTCTCTCATGCTTTAGAAAATTTCATAATTAATATTTATACGAAAGCTGAAGTTTGGGGGAAGGGAAAACATTTATCAAATTTAAATATTATTTGTCATTTAAGAACTAATATTTTCTTTAAAAATATATTAACATAACATAAGGAATGAAAAATCTATTTAAGATTACCTAAATTTTTGAATTTATAAATAATTTAGTAAACTTTACTTAAATTTCAAAAAATTTGATTGATTTTAAGAATAGAATTATTTAGCTTAAAGAATAATAAGATCAAAATTTTTCTATTTATAGTCAAGAGAATTGTATTTTTGAACTACTAAGGAATCAAGATTATTGCTTGAAAAAGAAAAGATTAAAATAAGATTTGAAAAATAATAAATTATTAATGTCATATTCATTAAGTAAGAATGTATAAGTTTTTGAAAATAAGTTAAGGATAGTGAAGTTCAAAATCTTTAACAGGCTATCCAAAAATAGTAATCCTCACTTAAAGAAAAGGGGGGGGGGATTGAAAAACAATCCAGAAAAAAAAATGAGAAGTGAGGAGAAGCTTGAGAAAATGCCTAATCAAAAATTGGCTTCACTTGAATTATCTTATAGTAAGAAAACTGATTTCATTTTTATCTTAGTATCTATGTACATATATTTTCACTAGAAAAGTATTTCATGCAAATCTTATTCTTGTAAATATTCTATGTGACCTTGATATGATAAACTACAATTATTCTTGAAATAAATGAAAATTTTGAAGTCTTATGATTTGGTAGTTAAATATTCTTAAATTCATAAAATTAAACTTAATTAGTGAAATTTGGTTAATGATTTGCTAAAGCATTTATAAAACCAAAAATTATAAGGAATCTTAAATATTTTAACTTCATTCCAAATGTTATCTATTTTATGTAATTAAAAGGGTTACTTGAGGACAAGTAACATTTAAGTTTGGGAGAATTTGATCTACCTAAAAGATACCCATTTTTATGCCTTATTTATGATTCAATTCTTAAGGATATTATGCTTTAATGAAAGGTATTTTCATGTTTTTGGATGTAGATGATTTAAAAAGAGTCCAAGAAAGAAAAAGAAGGAAAAAGGAGCAGAAAGGAGCAAAAATGGAGCTTATGGAGCAAAATTTAGGAATTATTGGCCTGGCGCCTAGGCGCCAGAATCTGGCGCCTAGGCGCCAGAATCTGGCGCCTAAGCGTCAGTTCGATACAGACGCTGTCAAGTTTTTTTGATGACTTTGGGCAGTTATTTTGACGGTGTTAAGCTGTTATTGGAGCTTCTAGAAGATTGGAAGTTACTCCTGATATATAGGACATGTGATAAAATGTATTTAGACATAAGGAAACTGTCTGGATCGCGAAGAGGTGCGACCCAAAATGAAGAGGTGCAAAAGACCTGGTCACGGAGTCCGGTGCCTAGGCGCCAGATCCCTGCTCCTAGGCACGACGGTTACCTTCTAGAAGATACATTGAATTTGGATGAATTTTGAAGAGGTGCCTTAAGCAACCCCTGGTCAAATTCAGAGCTCTATAAATAGGAGCCCATTCTATAGAGAAAATCGCACCAAAACCCCCCTCTTAATACACATACCCATTTTAGCATCTTCTCTCTCATCTCTAGTTTTATTTAGTTTCTTACATACTTACGGTGCCACTTTATTTTGTATCTAGTGAGTTTATTTTGAGTGTTTATTGTGTATTATTGTTGTTGGAGTCTTTCATCATTGCTTTGGAGTCTGTAGAAGTCAGCGGATCACTTGAAGGAACACTTCAGATAAGTATTTGTACTTTGGTTCAAACTTTTATAAATATGTTTTGTTGTGTTATTTTAATGTGTTCTGAGTAGTTAGTTATCTTTCTCCTTTCAACTATGAAAAGATTATTAATTAATTAAATTTTGTAGGAGAATTAAATATAAAATATTTTAAAACATTGTGATGATATTAATACCTGATCTTAGTTTACTTTTTAAATTGGCCATTTAAATTGTTAAAACCTGTTGAAGAATTTTGAGACCTATCCGGAAATAAATTCTTAACTGGTAGATATCACATGAATCCTTAGGTAATCGCAGGCTATACGCGGATTGTTTAAGGTGAAGTGCAAATAAATAGGAAGATAATATTTATTGGGCGTAAAATTAATTAGTTTTTAGAGTGACAAACTAAATTCTAATAATTTGGTTTATAGAAAGGTAACGGGTCACTGGTAGGGCCGACCATAGCCACCCTTGGACATCAAGTAGTGTGAGCCTAGATTAACTCGTTCTACTAATAAAACATCCCGAGCCTATCTATAGATTAGTCAATGTTCTTTGCACCTGGACCTAAGGGTAAAGAATAGGAATGCTTCTATTTGGCACTACCATAAACTTAATTCCCTATAAAAGATAATTACTCTATAATTCTTGGATTAGTTGAAAAAGGAGAAAGTCGTTTTTATACTTGCATTGAATTTTAATCACTGCTTACTTTACTTTACTGCTTATTTGCTTACTTTATTTTAGAAAAAAAATTATTAGTTAATTAAATTTGAATTTATATATAAAAAAAGGTATACATAAATTGCATTTGAAAATTTCAAAATATTACTTATATTTCTTACTTTTTATAAAATTCTCTATCCCTGTCAGATCGTTAACCAGGACTCCACTAGAGCCCTGTATTACTTGAACGATACATATACTTTCGTTTAAAATTGTGACTTTTACAATAATAAAATTGAAATATAAAATTATAAAAGTAAACCTTGCACGTCAAGTTTTTGAAGTCATTTGCTGGAAATTAAATATTCTAAAAAGTGGTATCAAATTCTTGTATTTTAAATCATATATAAAGTCACATTGCATCACGTACCTAGTCGGCATTCCCGTCGTTTTCGTCTGAACTTATAATACATGTTATGGCATTTATATATTCTCAACAAATACCTAGGTAAAGCTACGAGAAGGTTCTGGTAATCTACCAAGCCCTATGATCTCCAGGTTGAAGTCCTAGTGGACTATCAAGCCCTATGACGTCTAAGCTAGAATCCTGGTTGTCTATCGAGTCTTATGACGTATGGATTCCTGTGTTTGGTGAAGGATGATTTTCTTCATCAAAGAACAATGAAGTCGCATTGTTTTTTAAAACATCCCATCAAGTTAGGGAAGTGCTCGGAACTTAAATCTAAACATCTTCCTAAACATTTTAAGGATTATTTTGAGTTCAGTTAGTTTCATTGTGGTGATGAATCAATCACCTAAGTTACTCAGAGTTCTGTTCTTGTTTAACTCTTGCTCAGTGAATTTGGGTGTTTGATTATCCTTTAAGTAAGGTGACATTTCATTTGATGCTTCATTTAAGAGCTATAATAACGAAAAGCCTTTAGGGGTAAGTTAGTTCATTAAAGAGCCTAACCATTCTTAATTTAAAGATTGATTAAATGGCTTAAAGTGATTTAATTTAGCTATAAGGTTTTGGTTGAACTTTTTCAAATTACTTTAAGTTTGGGAAAAGTGTTCAAGTTGTTTAACTCAGTTAAATTTTACTATTTTAAATGGTCTTAACATTTTAGATTAATCTTTAATACTTTAAACAAATTTAATTTAGTTATAATATTTTAATTATGAATTGTTCCGAATTAACCTTAATGTTTCAAATTTGTTTTAATTTATGTTTTAAATAATTTCAGATTAGTTTTGATATCTTATGTTTGTTTTAATTTGATTTTCTTACTTCAAATTGGTTTTAATGTTTTAAGTTTTAGTTTGGTTAAAAATTTTCAAGATTATCTCCCTTTTCTTTTTTTTTTATTAGTTTGAATCATCATTTTTAGTGTTCCCTTAATTGATGTTTAAATAATGTTTGAATCAATCCATTGATTAGGGGTTCAATTTAAAGAATTAGAATCTGCTTATATCACATTCCCTAATCTTAATAATTCATGCCTTAATTAATTTTCCAAAGTTTAGGTGATTTAATTAATTAAAATTTCCTCTTTAATATTTAAGGTGATTAATGAGTTTCTACCCCTTAACTCAGAGGTTTACCCTTCCCTTTGGTCTAGTCTAAATTTTAATTAAGGTTAAAGCCCATTAATTACCTTTATGGCCTCTTAAGCTTACTCATCTCATAATTCATTATATCAAACTCAAATGAATTTGAAACTTTTATGTCACCTCACTCACATGTCAATTAAGACATAGAGGAGAAAATATGATTTTTCTATTTTAATTTAATTTATGTAATTATTTTAGTGGAAAATAAGGATTTTCAATGAAAATTCTACAACATGACCAAGAAGAAGTTTCTATCCTTAAGAAAATTATAGGAAGTTCTTACTGACCAGAGGACCATTTGGACCAATTTTAGTGATTTTTTAAATTTTATTTTATTTATTATAATTATTTTAAATTTTAGAGTATTAATTATATATAAATTAAAATTGAGGTGAAAAATTAAGTTTTATATTTTTCTTAAATCTCTCTGATCCCAAGGAACTCAAAGACATAAATTTTTTATTTTTCTTATTTTTCTTTGAATTTTTAGAATTATTTTAGTGAAAGGGTTGGAAAATCCATTTTTAATATTAAAAATTATCTTAAGCCTTCAAAATTTAATATCTTTACTTAGACACTTAGGAAAAATATTTGGTTGGTTTCAAAGTGATTAAGAGACCAAATATGACATTTTGGTGAATTTTAATATTTTTATGATTTTTTAATTATTAAATATCCAAACATAGGTAAAAAAATGAAATTTTTAGGAAAATTTCAATTTTAGTTATCCTTGACTCCATTGATATCAGAGAGCCCTCAAAACCAATTTGGTGAATTATAGAATTTTAGTTTAGGTTTTATGAATTTTTTTATTTTCAAAATGGCTATGTTATTTAGAAAATTCATTTAATAATTTAAACCTTTTCCAATTAGCTTCAAAAATTTTTTGAGGGTTCCTATTATCCTATGGAATAGTGGAGGATTGATTTTGAGTTATTTCCATTTTTAATTTGTTGTAATTAATTCAAAATTGGTTTGAGGTCATGTGAGCAATTAGAGTTATTTTTAATCTTTTAGCTCATGCAATAATTTTCCTAAGTTCCTCTGGTCATAGGGAACCTACCCTAATTTTCTTGGAATTTTTGAAACAGTATGCTAATTATTGGAATTAAAATACCAAAACAGACATAAAAATTTGAAAAATAAATATCTTTTCGTAGGGATTTTCTTTGACTTTGAAAAAATCAGGAAATGTTCCTAATGATAAAAGGAACAAAAGCCCCATAGTCCCAAGTCATGATGAATTATGTGTGTGAGTGGAGAATTGATTTAATGTTTACTGTATTTAATTAATTTAAAAATAAATGCTAAGTAATTGATTTTGATTTTTATTCCACATCATGCTCCTCTGTTCACTGAGCAAGAGGGTATTTTTCTTTTAATTTTTAGATTTACCTATGCAAAGTTATGAATTTTTGAAGTTTCTGGTATTTAAATAATTCAGAAAATACCAGTCAGCGCCACCTCAACCTACGGCGGCTCCGAAAGCATACGCGGCTTCTCCTGATTCGGGGCCGTCATCCACCTCAGCACCACGCATCTCTGCGGTTCTGTCTCATCTCCTCATCCGGAGTGATCCTGGACGTCCATTCGTTATACGCGCGGTCCAATGACTGTTTGTCATCTTCTCCGTCTGGTTCAATCTGAGAGCCGTCCACACAAAAACCCTAAGATCTCCCTCATTTCTCAACCAAATCACACGAGGTTTTGTCCTATGTGTTCTTCTAGACAAGGGTTATAAATCCATACGGCTAACATGCATCAAAATCAAGCCAAACAAAATGGAGAATCGCTGGAAGCTTGGGAGCAAGAGGAGTTCAATACCATGGCTCTGGGAAGTGAGGCTTCGATTAGAGATGCTCTACACCTTCGTGGTAGTCCAACGAAGCTAGGGATGAAGCCTCGAGTGATGGTGAATCATCTGGATATGAAAGTGACCAGACCCGATTTGGTGTTCTAGCCGATAGAGCAAATGGGTGGCTTGGTGAGGGGGTTTTCACTGGAGAACTTCTTCTCTACCTCTGGTGAAGGTGTGGGAAGAGTTAATTTGGTTTTGGTGTTATTTCTAGGAGTGTCCTATTTTCTGGCCTAAGATTGAGCTCTGAAATTGAGCACAATTATTAGAGATTAAGGCAGAAATGCTTTTGGGCTGAGCTTCTCTGTGTTGTGGGAAGGATTGGGAGCAATTTGGGAGGGTTTTGGTTTCCACCGGCACCAGGCCGGCCGACAAGGACTAGGGAGCTGGCCCTCAGGTCAGGTGAGCCAGGGGGAGGTTTAATTGTGATTAATTAGCCGTGGGGAGATTTGGGGTAATGCAAAGTGGATATTTAGACACTTAAGGGAAGAAATCATCTAAAATGGGGGACCCTTGGTCCATGGCTCACCTAGCTTGGGCTAGGTGGATCAAGGGTGGTTCCTAGGGTTAACTTGGTGGTTGTGGAAGGGTTGTTTTAGTCACATTTGGTTTAATTTGGTTAGGTTTGGTCATAGGTTCAATTTGGTTCATTTGGGTTAAGGTCGGCCTAGCTTGGTTTGAGCTTGAGTTGAGTCCAAATTTCTCAAGCAACATTGTGCACATGATTGCAATGAAGAATTTTCATGAAGATTTGGAATGGTTTTGAGTTTAATTGTTGGGTCAAATTGGTAGATTTTGAGATTTTGGTCAATTTAGGTAAGTTGGGTCAACTTGGGTCTAAGTTGGGCTAATGTGGGGTTTAGACCCAATTGAATATTTTAAATTGTCTTGGGGAATGTGGTGAAGAGTTCCCAAGATCAATTGGGAGGAAATTTTCTAATCAATTTGATAGATTTTGGGCATGTGTTCAATTTGGGTTAGAATTGAGTATTTTTTGATTCAAGTGGATTTAGGTTAGACTTTAGCTCAAATTGGGACAAATGAATGTTGCATGTGCTTCATAGGAGTGTTATGGAGTGTTTAGGATTGAAATTATGGGGGATTTGGTTGACATTAGGTCAATTTGGGGATTTTGAATCATTTAAGCAAAATTGGGGATTTTAGATTTCAAATGGAATTGAACTTAAATGTGTGTCAATCTGGGCTTAGATTTCGTTTAGATTGGTATTGGGGATGTTGAATTGAAGTTTAAAATTGAATTTGATTGGCATTGGGGTCAATTGGGTTGATTTGGTTTGACATTGGGTCCATTTGGCTAAAATGAGCCATGTTGTGATTTTGGGATGAAAGTTGGTTAATTTGGAAAAATTTGATTATGGCATAATTGAACAAAATGAAATTGGGAATATTTAAGATTTCTTAGAATTTTTTGGGAATTTTTGGAATTTTTGGCAAAAAGGGTATTTAGGGTATATGGAGGTTATTTGGAGTGTATTGGGGTATTTTGGTAGATTTAAGAGGTGGGAACTGTTTCAAAATGATTTTTAGAAATTTTAGGAATTTTGGGTAATTTTGGATGATCTTGTGGTTGTAGGGCAATTTAGGTAATTTTTGGTAAGTTTAGGGGACCGGGGTCAAAAATTGAAATTTTGGGAAAATGGAATTTGGTTATGGTTTAGTGGAGCGAAATAGTCTAGATTGAGCTATGGACCAAGAAAATGCTCGTTTTGAACATCTAATATGTTTTTCCTATCCCTCTTAGCCAAGGGACTAGGGTTTGGATACATCCATATGTGTGCTCTAATGAACCAGGAGTCAAGATTGGGTAAAGATGGTTTGGGGTTTAGGATGTGTGTAGGAGTGTAGTGTGTGTAAGCTAGACCTCACCAAGACCAGGCCACCCAGGGTTGTCCTAAGGCTTGATCATCCTATAGGAACTCATCCTTGTCTTCCTGCACATTAGTCCTAACCTTCCAAGTGGTTTGAAGGTTGATGACCATCCATGTAGGAGTTCAAAGAGAGTTAAGATTTGGTTTGAATTTCTAAATAGTGGGTTCCAGCTCTAGTCTTCTAGGATAGTAAAGGAGAAGTCTAATGGCTAGATCTTAAGCACAAAGAGGAAAGAAAAGACCTCACGAAAATGAGGTCAACACATGGTAGAATCACCTGTTGAGAGGGTAGGAGATACTCAAGTATTGTAACAGTCCTACAAAAACACTGGAACCCAATGTTGTAACTGTCTTTCCTTCTACGGATCTGACCGACTAGTCTTCAGAGAAGAATGGCAAGATTACACTTCTCAGAGGAGGAAGAAGGCTGGGGCACTTTTCAGCTTGGAGACTTAATGGATGATAACTTGGTCACTCCTGGAAATGGTACAACACTTCAGAGTTTGCTATCTGGATCCGCTCAAAGAACCAGAGGACGAAGCAGGGCTAGACTGCCACATCCATAGACACTTATTATTTGCATAATATCTTTTATTTTTGTCCTTTGTAACAATTTTGTTGGGCTATCTTGGCACTATGTATCTTATGGGTACGTCACCATGTATTTGGCCCTCTCATAAAACTTTTTGGTATCCTCTCTATTTTAATATAATCAGCCCTAGGGCTTTATCTTAATTTATATATATATATATATATATATATATATATATATATATATATATATATATATATATATATATATATATATATATATATATATATATATATATATATATATATATATATGGAGAGGTGGAGATTTTTGTGGAGCTGCAGTTTAAGGCGATTTTGATTTTCCTTCTCTTCTTCTTCTGATTCTGATCTAATTTGGTTAGTAATTTAACCTGTTCTATATTGTGAATCCTTCTATCTTCTCTTCTCTTTGGTTTTCTGATTTTTGGTGTTTCCCGGGTTCTGAATTTTTCAAATTCTGGGTGAGATTCTGGTTCTTGATTGTTCTGGTGGGTCTTTGGTTAAAGTTCTACTTTAACTGTCTTCTTATTTTGATTTTTTGTTCTTCTCATCCCTTCTGCCTTTTCCTATTTTATTTCCTTGGTCTCTTTTTGTCGGATTTCTTGATAGTTCTATGGCTATTCCCCCTTCTAAAGCTTCTTTTCTTGAAGTTGTTGGAAATTGGTTGGGGAGTCAGCATGACAAACTTATTTTTCCACAAATTTAACATGATTCTCCTGCTGGAAAGGGTGACTACCCTTTTATTAAACAAGTGGTCAAGAAAGGTGGTAAACCTGCCCTCATTTTCTCTGACAATGAGCTTTCTTCTTTGGTTGATCTCCACAAATTAACCTTGATTGGTAAGTTCCAATATGTCCATCCTAAAATGGATCTTATTAGAAAATGTTTTGAAGATTACAAATTGATGGGAAATTGGAAAGTAGGTCTATTTGATGGTAGACACATGATGATCCATTTATCAAAAGAAGAGGATTATGCCAATTTAGTCTCAAAGAAAGTTGTGGTGATAGAGCGAAAATAGATGAAGATTTTGAAATGGTCTCCAGATTTTGATCCAAATCAAGAAACACCTATTGTTCCAATTTGGTATATGTTGCCAAATCTAAAACTGCAGTTCTTCATCCACCAAGTCATTTATTCCATTGGGACTGCAATTGGGAGACCTCTGAAATTGGATATGTCTTCCTTCAACTTGTCAAGGCCATCCTTGGCTAGAATTCTAGTTGAAAGGGACATCACACTTTCCAATATTGATGAGATTTGACTAGGCTCACCACATAATGGATATTGGCAACCCATTGTCATGGAACAAAGACCTGTGTATTGTCGTCATTGCAAAATGTTTGGGCATTCTAAGGAGCTTTATTATAGACTTCAACCAAATCTGAAGCCTATCAAAATTAAAATTGATAACTCAAACAGTATTGCTGTGAATGAAAATTTGATTGCTAAAGTTCGAAATACTATTGCTGGTAGAGTTAATGATCAAGTTAATATTATTTCTGATGTCAACAATGCTGTGGAGAATTCTATCCAACACATGTCTAACGTTCAGAAAGGTATGTCTACTGTAATTAATGTGCTGGATTCTGAAGTTTTGCCTTCTGTTGAAATTTTTGTGTATGATAATAATCCAAGTAACCCTGATGTTATAATGACTAATGCTGTGATTAGTCCTGTTCTAGAAACCCAGAAAGAAAATTTTGTTGTCTTTAATGGTATGGATTCTGTAGTCATATCTGCTGTGGTATCTCTTGCTCTTGATCATAATCCACTTACCTTTGAAGTTGAAAGGACTGGTAGTGATCAAAACATTTCTAGTAGACTATTATCTTCAACTGAAGCTAATAAGGCAATTGATTTACATCATGATTCCAATATGGGGATGATTGAATCTCAGAACTTTATTAATAATCCTTCTGTCTAAATTGAGGAGGTTGTCATTACACATATGGCCGAGGGAGCTTTACATAAAGAAATCAGTTATCCTATATTTCAGTATAATGCTCAAGTTGGTACTGAAGTAGTTACTAACACAGCTGCTGTAACTAAAGAACTGCAAAATGACTGGGTAGTTTAGAAAAGCAAAATGAAAAAAAATCTTTGGAATTAAAGCATATTTCTGAAGCAAACATTATCCCTTCAAGTGCTTCTACTTCTTCCTTCTCTAGGCTAACAAGAGGGGGAAGATTTGTTATTAATGATTAAATTTCTTTGCTGGAATATTAGGGGAGTGGCACAACCTGGCTCCCTTAATAGATTATTAAGTTTAAACAGGATACATAAATTTTGGGTGGTGGTTCTACTTGAACCTTTGGTGAAATCTAACTTTGACAAATTCACCAAAAAATTTCCAGGTTACAACTTTACTTTTAACTCTTCTTACAAGATTTGGCTAATCTGTAGGAAAGAGTTAAAGGTAGATATTATTCTGGACCATTCTCAATTTCTGCATTTTCACTTTGAACTTTATCAATTCAGTGGTTTTGGATCATTTGTTTATGCTGCTTCTTCTATCAATGATAAAAAGGAACTATGGAATCAATTGCATATTATTGGGCAAAATATTGATAAAAGATGGATTGTTGGGAGTGACTTTAATTCTATTGCTCATCCTAGTGAAAAAAAAGGTGGTAGGAATCCTAAGTTGCAGGATTTGATTACTTTCTCCAATAAAATTAAAGAGGCTAATCTCTTTGATCTTGGCTTTGTGGGGTCTCCTTTCACATGGAAGACATGATCTATTTATGAAAGGCTTGATAGACTACTTGTTATTAAAGAATGGCTAGAGATGTTTCCTATATCTAAGGTTCAGCACCTAGCTAGACTAGGTTCTGATCATACCCCATTGTTATCTACTTTTTCTGTTATGCCTACTGTTAAACAGGATTCTTTCAGATATTTGAATGTTTGGTCTACTCATCCTACATGTTAAAAAGTAATCGAGGACAATTGGGTCTGTCCTCGGGCATTTTTAGATTCTAATCCTATGGTCCAATTATGGCAATCTCAAAAGGTACTGGCTAAGGCTTTTACTGATTAGAACTGGAATGTTTTTGGCAATCTGGCAGATAACATTATCAAGGCTGAAAAACATGTTGAAGTCATGGAAAAGGAGGTGGAGGAGGGTAGATGTACTGAAGCTCAACTATTTGATGCTAATGAAAAGTTAAATACTGCTATTGCTAATGAGGAACTCTTTCTATTGCTAAAGGCTTCTTCTAATCATTTTCTTTATGGTGATAGAAATTCCAAATATTTCCATGTTGTAATCAAATACAGGAGATCACTGAATACAATTTTTAAAATCAAATCAGATCAAAAGGGTTGGTTATATGATTACCAGGATATTGCTCATGATGTTATTGTGTATTTTCAGAAACTACTTTCTTTCAAGCCCACTAATGCCACTTTATTCACTGTTGATTTATTAAAAGATGGTTTATTCAGAGGTAATGGTGGTACTTTAATTTAAAAACCTATTGAGGAGGAGATTCTTAGAGCTATAAATTCTATGGATGGTAATAAAACAGCTGGTCCTGAGGCTTTACATCAAATTTCTATAAAAAGAATTAGAATATAGTCAAAGTCAAGTTGATTCCTGCTGTTTAAGCATTTTTTTCAAGGAGTGGAGCCTCCTAAGTATTTTGCTACATCTTCCATTATACTTATTCCCAAAGACAAAATTAAAACTAGATGGCATGATTTCAGACCCATTTGTATCACTTCCATCTTTTCTAAAATTAACAGTAAGGTTATTGTGGAAAGATTACAACCTTATCTATCTGATCTGATTACTGATAATCAATCTACTTATATTAAAGGTAGATGTATCTCTGATATGTGCTTCTTGCACAGAAATTACTTACTGATGATGATAAATCATGTAGAGGATCTAATTTAATTTTCAAATTAGATCTCTCCAAAGCTTTGATTCCACCAGTTAGGCTTTTGTCTTGGAGGTTTTAGCTGCTAGAGGGTTTGGAGCTGATTTTTGTAATCTTATTTCTAGATTGCTTCATAACAACTATTATAGTCTCTTGATTAATGGAAGGTGTCAAGGGTTCTTTTAAGCTGGTAGAGGTATTAAACAAGGAGATCCCTTATCTCCTTATATCTTCATCTTGGTCTTTGACTATTTTTCTATAATGTTGAATCAATTACAACTCAGCCATCCTCATGTCCAATTTCAACATAGATCTAATCTATTGGTTAGTCATCTAGTTAAAAGTGTATTAACTTCCTTTCCTCTTTACACTCTCTAGATGATTAAAATGAAGAAAAGTACTCAAAATTTACTTTCCATTATGTTCAATAAGTTTTTATGGGAAGGCCAACACAAACAAATACATTGGTCTAGCTGGGACAAGTTATGCAAGCCCATGTCATGTGGAGGATTGAGTTTTAAGACCATTCATCATTTAAGTTTTGCTTATTACTGCAAACAGTGGGTGAATTTTAGATCCAAAAATTCACTATGGGCTAAATTTATGCATGTAAAGTATTGCTATGGCTCTCATCCTACTAAAATCCAGGCTAAAGTAGGAGATTCAAAAACCTAGAAGGAGCTGTTGAAGATCAGGGAGTTTGCTGAACAACTTTTTGTTTAGGATGTTGGTGAAGGTCAAATTGATTTCTGGAAGGATACTTGGTTGTTTAATGAATCCCTGTTAACTCAATATAATCATTTCTCTGTAATTAAAAAATTTTATGATGGCAGGATTAATGGAACCTGGAATGCACCCTTACTTAAAACTGCTATTAATAAGGATACCTTAGAGAGAATTTTAATTGTTCCTATTCAGACTGATAGGATGGACAGATTAATTACTAAGGTTCCTGTTTATTAAAGTCTATCTAAATTCATTTTTCTTTCTAATGGCTCTTGGACTGATAATGACTGGGGAAAGTCTATACGGAACAAATTCCTATCACCTTCCATGTCATTCTTCTGTTGGAAACTGTTCAGAAAATTCTTACCAACTGATGATATATTGAAGTTAAAAGGTATTAGAGGTCCTTCTAGATGTGTATTTTTTCATTCTAATTAAGAATCCATCTTTCATCTTTTCCTGAATTGCCCCCTTACCCAGGTAATCTAGAATTCTGTTCTTAGCAGCAGTTGCATAAAATCTAAATTCTATTTATGGAATTATCTTGAAGCTTGCTGGCTGGATTGGAAAGGAGCTGAGGACTTTTATATTCCTTTAGTAATTTTCTGGTTTACCTGATTTTCCAGAAATGAGGTGTTATTTCAAAATAAGGATTTCTCTTCTCAATTGGTTATTAACAATTGTTGGCTTATCTGTTTAAGATAAGGAAGCACTTCAATATAAAGCAGCATCAGGTGGTAGCCAAACCATTGTTAATTTATTGGAGACCTCCTTTATTTCCATAGATTAAGATTAATGTTGATGGAAGTTACAAATCTGGTACAGCTGGTATTGGTATTCTTGGGAGAAATCATAATGACAAATGTTTATGGATATTAGCAGCTCCAATTATTGCCAACAATGCTCTTTTGGCTGAAGTTATAGCTATTTATTGGGGACTGAAAGCTGCTATAATGAATAATCATCAATTTATTCATATTGAGACTGATTCTGCTACCTTGTTAAATATTCTACTTCATAAGGCTACTGCTCATTGGTACATCCAGATCTGGATTAACAAAATCACTCAAATTACCTCATCTCAGCATATTAGGTGGAGTCATGTGTACAGAGAAGGAAATCAACCAGCCAACAGGCTTGCCACTAGAGCTTCCTCCTCAAAATTGCTTTTATGCTGTCCTTATGATTATTATCATGATAGATCTTCTGTTTTCTATGCTTTTAGCCTACTTTTACATGGGGACCTTCTTCCTATCCCTCATTTGAGATGTAATATATTTTCTTAGTTCTAATAAAGATTACATTTCAGTGAATAATATATTGTTGACCTCATTTTTGGCGATGTCTAATTTTCTTCCTAGGATTTTAGGATCTAGCCATAGGACTTCTCCTTGACTATCCTAGAGGACTAAAGATGGAACCCACCTTGTTTTAGAAGCTCAAACCGACTCTTTACTTGTCTTCAAGTTCTGCTCGTATGGTTATCGACCTCTAACATTTAGAAGGTCGAATCTTACACGACGGAGCTTGAATTTAGTCCGCATAGGATCATTAAGCCTTAGGGTTACCTTGTACACTTTTCGCACCGCCGGACGCGCGAATTTCACAATTCGGACCTTCGACGCTTTTAAACACTGAATTCACATTAAACTAACTTTTATTTAATTCAATTAATTGAAACTAAAATTAAATTTTGAAATTATCGATCGCGAGATGAAATTTTGATAAAACTTGAATTCGACACGTTTTCTGACGCAACCGTCGACGAGGTTGTCCAAACGACCTCGGATGACGAAACGGACTGTGCCGTTGCGTCCGGAACGTCGAATTTGCCTAGGAAGGACACTAATTTTGATGTAGTTTCGTGCGGGGTCGAATTGGGTTCGAATCGGCGAATTTAAATGAAACATTAATAAAAAAGGGGTGTGTGGAATAAAAAAAAAAGAAAACCTAAATCCTAATTCTAAACCCACGCCCCTAACTCACGCCTCACGCACGGAAGCCCGCCCCCTTTCCCGTTCGCGAGCCCAGGCGGAGCCCTAGAGGGGCGAAACCGAGCAGCTCTTCCCCTCCTTCGCGATTCTTCTCTCACGCGCCCGAATGGAGCGTCGGGGAGAGCATCTCTCCTCCTCGTCGAATGCCCTTTCCTCTTTCTCGCAAGACTTCGGTCCCCACTGTCCTCCTCTCCCCATAACCTGGCTAAAGGTCTCCACGCCACTGTCGCCCTCTGCGGCCCAATCTCTGCTGATCTTCCCCCCTCACGCGACTCTTGTCGCTTCTCTTGGCTCGCCTCATGGCCCGGGTAAATCGAGGTATGTTTCTCCTGCCCTTCTTGCCTATTTAAACCCCCTCTTTGGGAAGGTTAGGCTGGCCGAAATTCTGGAGAAGGGGGTGGTGCTGCTGAAATTCTTCTAGTTTGTTCTTGCATTTTCTTTGTGCCTTGCATCAAAGAGAGGGACGTTCGGAGGTGGCTGAAACTTTGGCTTCTCTAGGCACTTGTGGTTTTATGGTTTGAGATTTTCAAGCTCCCTTTCTCTAAGCTATCATTCTTTTGCAAGGTAACCTGCAAATCTCGGCTATTCTATTCCTAAGTTTTTATTTCCTTAAAATTCATGTGGAAACGGTTCTAGAGCTCCTTATTCCATGCTTAATTAGTGCAGAGCCTCTAATGTTGCTCCTTGTGCCAAATAGTGTCGTATGAATTTTATGATTCGTTCTAAACCCAGCGCCGACGTAGTGCAAATTTTATGTACTTCCCACCTTTGGAAAAGTTAAATGGTGTTATTTGTGTTGTGATTTGAAAGATTGAGGTGGTATAAATGTGAAAAGTAAAATTTAGGTGTTAAATATGTAAATACTTAGGATTTGAGTGATACACATATAAATCTTCCTGATATTTAAACCCAGGTTCCTCCTACAACCTCTGCAAAATTGTTTGGCATTTTGTGACATATTCCCATAAGGTTTGCCATGTGATAAAGATCATTTAGCCAAAATGTAGATTGCGTTGGGTTTCATTCAGAATCTGCAATTGAAGAAGAGACTTTGGGAGATAATATTTTATCTTTCAAATTTCCTAAAACCACTCAACACATATTTGTTAAAACTGGGAGTCACGAAATATTGAGAATCATCAAAAATGTTAAAAAGCCACATTCACTTTTTTTTTTTAGCGGAAGAGATGATCTAGGTTTTACAGAAATACTTACTGAAAATTTAAAGGCATCAAGAAGCATTTGTTTGTTGTTCATACACCCTCCATTCAGAAAAAGAAAAATGTTTAAGGCTATTAAAAAAATTTTGAAACATTTCGAAATTTAAACCTTACTATAAATCTCACTCAGATGCCGAGATCTCTAAATAAGCTTTATCATTTGCGTCCGTAATATATAAAAATGTGGTTGGGGGATTTTGTTCTTATGATTTCTTGCCTGGTGATGTGAGTAATCTTCCTAATTTGTGTCACTTGGGTTTACTCCCAAATGCATTTTCTAGTGTTGCTGGAATTGGGAGATTAAGGTCACGACAAGAACTAATTGAGTTTAATGTGAAGAATGAAAATTGTTACAGAATTGAGAGGTTGAAGCATATGAGGGAGTTGCGCAAATTAAAAATACATTTTCTGGAAGATGTGAAGGATGCTAGGAAGGCTTGCAATGCAAAATTATTTGAGAAGAGAAAACTTAGAGATTTATTTTGAATTCGGGAAAGTTACATGCATACCATTCGGTTCTTATATATTTACATATCCAACACCCAGATTTTGATCTTTACATGCATGCCACCTAATTCTTATATGTTTACATTTCTAACACCAAAATTACAGCACTTACACATCTATCTCACAATTCTTATGCAGTTACATATGTGTCACACAATTGTTGCACATTCGTAAAATCCACACATAAGCTTTCATATTTACATATACGACACTCTGAAGCTTTGCATTGAAATGTTTTATTCAAGAGTCATTTATTATTACACATGTTTGTTTTATTTCTACTGTTAAGCCATTGCACATATGAAAAGCTTACAGTCGTTGCAAAAATATAAAAAAAAGAGGGAGGTTTGGTTGTGATATAAAGGTGAGAGGTAAGTTTAGGTGCTGAATATGTGAATACACTAAAGATCAAGTTGCTGTGTATGTAAATATATGGAAATTTGAGTGCTTTATTTGCAAAAATCTGAGAAGAATATGGTGGCTCGTTTCACAAAATCTGATGTTTTGTTTTGCTTCTAAAGAAATACCTGAAAAGTTTGGGTGTTTCTCTTTGTAAATATTCGGAGAAGTCTTGGGAGGTCTTTTTACAAAATATGAAATTTTGCTGGAAGTTCGTTTATAAAACCTGAAACCTTAAGGCAAATTCTTTTATAGAATCTGAAATTTTTCTGGGAGACATCTTATAAAATCTGAGAACTTGACATGATTTGTTTGCGAAATCTGAAGAGGATTGATGGCTTATTTCTAAAAATCTGATAGCTTTGCGTGATTTATTTGCAAAATCTGAAACTTTGGGGTGGTCTATTTGTAAAAATTCGAAAGTTTGGGAGGGCTCATTCGAAAAATTTTGGACGTTTGGATGGCTTATATGTGAAAACTTGAAAAGCTTTGCATGACTCTTTTGTGAAAACTTAGAGATTCCGGGTGGTTTATTTCAAAATTCAAAAACTCGACATAGCTTCCCTTTGAAAATGTGAAAAGTTTTGGGATGTGATCTTTGAAATGGGGAGAGGCCGCCTCCTCTTTGCATTTGGATTTGGGGCTCAGTTTGGCTCTTCTAGTTGTAGGGAGCTGCTCCTATTTGCACTAAAATGGAGGGCTCGGTTTTCATGCTTCTAACATGCTTTATACATGCTTGGGATGGAAACAGTGGTTGTTACATATACATATGCTTGCGACATCTCTTTTTATGCAAATTGCATGTGTGAAAAATTCATTTTTATGTCGTTATGCTGCCCGATTTTTCTAGGTTGGTTTTGTTCTTTTTCTAATTCATTTTTACTTCACTCCGTTTTATTTTCCTTCCCCGCAGCTTTATTTTTCCCTTTTCTTTGCCATTACTTGAGCGTCATGGCGATGGGTTTGGCATCACCCTAGAGGCCTAGGTCACTTCAAGAGCATGGCGATACTTTTAGGTCTTTCCTTCAGGACGAGTGAGGATTGTTGGAAGTCCAGGGTGATTGACTTGAGTTGATTAATTTTGAGAACCAATTAACCTCGTTTTACGATTTTGTGTTAGGTGAATTGTTTTCTCCTCTCTCCTTGTTTTGTTCTCTCGTCCCTTAATTTTCTCCTTGCTTCTTGGTTCAAGGTCCGCACCTACATGGGACTTGTAGGTGTGCACATATAGCCCATTTAGGCTATATGTGGGGCCATCAAGCAAGACTGTAACTGTGGTGGGGACACTGATAAAATTGCATAAGAGAAGGTTACGAGAAAATTATAGAATGATGCCGCCTGACTCAGAGACTCTGGAGAGAGTAGAGCAGGAATCACGACACTATTCGCCTGTCCTTGGGGTTTCTACTACCGGCTGTCTAAGGATGTTAGCAGTCTTAGTATGATTAGGGTAGTCTCCCTGTGGACTAAAAAAATATTTTAAATACAAGAAATACATACATTTGAAAAATACAAAAGTTTTACCTCCACCACAACACAACCTACTTGCCTACAGCTTCTTTACTTGCATACAAAACCAAAATGAAATGTGTGAAAATTTACAAAGGTCCACGGTCGGCTACTCGAGTCGGGTTAGGGCTGCCTTCTGTAGAAAGTTGGTCTAGTAGTCAGTACCTAAGGTGGGACATACAGCACAGCTCTGAGTCCTTAACCCCACCATACTTACAATCCTTTTTAGATGCCCCATGACTTTCTTACGGTCCGCCGTGAGTTTAGCGGGATATCTGTGAGTTTCTTCTTTCGGTGTTTTTGTGCTTTTCGGTACGACTTTATTTTTCGCGATTTCTACAAGGTTTCCTACGAGATTTCTTTTTCTCTTTTCTCGATTTTCTTTGCTTTATTTCGCCTTTCTTTCGGGTTTCTCTTTTTCTTTCTTTCTCCTTTTTCTTCTTAGATTTACCGTCGGGTTTTGCACCTTACTTTCCTTACACGTACGGTAGCGCACTTAGTCAGGTTTTTATTACTACGTTCACTCCTGTTTTGCTTTGGTGCTGATGTCTTTTCTGCAGGAAACAATAAAGTGATAATAATAAACCGGTAACAATACGCCGTGGGTAATCAGCGCCTACGGTACATTTGTAGCACTGTTACTCCTTTTATTTACTACTTTACCTGCTTTACTTTTTAGCATATATACCTGCTAGCGTAGCATGTTTTACTTTCCTCGCATTTCGCTTCGGTTAGCATAGCATGTTTTACTACGTTACATACGCATATTCCTCGTTAGCGTAGCATGCTTTACTTTCCTTTGTACTTACTCCCGCTTAGTGTAGCATGCTTATCGTTTACTCGTAGCATATACATGTTTTCCTGTTCTCTTTTACTACTGCTCCTGTCACTGTAGCACACACTCACGCTTGCAACAAAAAAAATGATAATAATAATAAGACAAGATAAAACGATTTGCATGTTCACTTTAACTTAAGATTTAAATCTAAACTGCGATTTTGCTACGACGTGGAGCTTGGAGCGCGGTGGGCAGCACGGCCATCGTCATCAGCAAAACCTGTGTCGACATCAGCAAAACCAATCCTTAGTCTAAATAACAAGCCATAGGATTCGAGGTAGTCCGCCTAGTGAGACCTAAATCCTCACCTGTTCTTTTAGGCCTTTGTACAGCCTTGCTGTGCAATATAAGCCCTAACTCGCTTAGGATTCCAAGGTCGTCGTCCGATACGACGTACATCCTCCTACCTTTCAGGTTATTTGTATAATCAGGTGATTATGTAAATCTAATTCCTATAATTAATTGGTAGGATTGAAACTTAAATAAATTCACTTCCGAAATTCAAAGCCTAACATTAGGATAGTCTGGGAAGTCACCGAAGTTCACATCGGGTCTGTGACATCCCCTACTTCTCTTCATTTGGACTCCTAAAATAAATTGTTCCAAATTTGATCCATTCCCTATTGAAATTTCAAAAACTCAAATCCTTTTAAAACCTTAAACTTTAAAATTCTTGAGAGCAAAACCACAGATCATTATCAAGAGTTTTCTTAAGTGATTCCCGTCACTTAGGATGTAATTAACTATAGGGGCTTGCCCTTATGGGGAACTTTAAGAACCCAGGTAATATAAACCCTGCTTAATTCCTTTATATTAAGCGGGGGAACTTGTGGGCTTATAAAATTGGTTCACAGACCAAATGGATGTCACAAATCTTCTAGTTTATTTAATCGAGCCCCATCATCAAGCGATGGTGTCTATTCTACGGGATAGATACACGGCTCGTGATGCGGTGCTCGTTTATATAAGCTATTCTGGGATGTGAGATCGGTTTGATTTCATATCTTAAAATTTTCAAATTTAAAAATTATTTTCAAAATTAAATACTACATTCTAAATTATATATATATTTAAATTTAAAATTTAAAATTTGCCGACAATTTCTGTAGGCGACCCCCTTTTCAAAAATACAACACTCAACCTAAAACTAAGTCGTACATATATATATATATATATATATATATATATATATATATATATATATATATATATATATATATATATATATATATATATATATATTTATATTGATGGAATCAAAACTCATTGTCCCAGATAGCTTCACCTCTACCTTTTATATAAAAGCTTCGGATACTGTGGGCACTGACTTGATTAATGTTGTTCATTCTTTTTTCTCTGGTACAGATACTCCTAAGTACTTTGCAGCTACCAGCATTACCCTAATACCCAAAGTACTAAAAAATCAAACTGGACAGACTTTAGACCCATAAGTCTTACCAGCACTTTTACAAAAATTATTAGCAAGATCATTGTTGGAAGGCTCCAACCTCATGTTAATCAACTTATTAGTTCTAACCAATCAGCTTTTGTGCATTGTGCAGGGTAGAAATATCACTGATAATTGTTTCTTGGCTCAGGAACTACTACTTGATCTTGATAAGGGCTGTAGAGGACACAACCTCATCTTTAAATTGGATCTTAAAAAAGCATATGACTCCATCAGTTGGCACTTTATTGAGCAAGTTCTCAAGGCTAGAGGGTTTCACCCTTCCTTCTGTAATCTTATTCAGAGGTGGCTTTCTGGTGCTTGGTATGAGGTGTTATTTCAAAATAAGGATTTCTCTTCTCAATTGGTTATTAATAATTGCTGGCTTATCTGTTTAAGATAAGGAAGCACTTCAATATAAAGCAACATCAGGTGGTAGCCAAACCATTGTTGATTCATTGGAGACTTCCTTTATTTCCATGGATTAAGATTAATGTTGATGGAAGTTACAAATCTGGTACAGCTGGTATTGGTATTCTTGGGAGAAATCATAATGACAAATGTTTATGGATATTAGTAGCTCCAATTATTGCCAACAATGCTCTTTTGGCTGAAGTTATAACTATTTATTGGAGACTGAAAGCTGCTATAATGAATAATCATCAATTTATTCATATTGAGACTGATTCTGCTACCTTGTGAAATATTCTACTGCATAAGGCTACTGCTCCTTGGTACATCCAGATCTGGATTAACAAAATCACTCAAATTACCTCATCTCAGCATATTAGGTGGAGTCATGTGTACAGAGAAGGAAATCAACCAGCCAACAGGCTTGCCACTAGAGCTTCCTCCTCAAAATTGCTTTTATGCTGTCCTTATGATTATTATCATGATAGATCTTCTGCTTTCTATGCTTTTAGCCTACTTTTACATGGGGACCTTCTTCCTGTCCCTCATTTGAAATGTAATATATTTTCTTAGTTCTAATAAAGATTACATTTCAGTGAAATATATCTATATATATATATATATATATATATATATATATATATATATATATAATCAAAAAATCAAAAGATTCATTCAAACATTAAGGTTAAGTACATCTGATGAAAGGGAGTTTAAGAGAGTCCCCCAAAAGTATAAACCTTAAAGGCTCAAAAGGTGTTACAGAAAAAATTATAGAACTATTTGAAGCAGCATTTTTAGTTAACCGGTTGGCAGGCTGGTTAGCCTCTCTATAAGTGTGAGTCCATTTGAGTTGAAGAAAATCTGAACAAGTAGGGAAGGTTCTGAGAAAATAACCCAAGTTCCAAGGAGGAGTAGCACAACCTTTCATAATGTCAACCACCCGCTGAGAATTAGATTCAATCCAAACATAAGAATGTTTTAGAGCTTTGGCAGTTGTTAAAGCCCAGAAGACAAGACCAAGTTCGTATTCCAATGCGAAGAGGATACAATAGGTGACTCGAAAATACCACAAGAGCCGGCCCAAGCCGTTCCTACGATACAGACACCAATACCAAGCAGAGGAAGGGTTAAAACTCTCATCAATATTTATTTTAATCCAAGGTTGGGGAGGTAGAGACCAATGCAACAGTACAACTTTTCTTTTGGTTGTGGAAAGCAAAGTTGAATTCTTCCTGATAAAGATGCAACACTTGACCACAATAGACTGAACCAAGCAGTTTTTACCCTCATATTTGGCATTATTCCTGGCCATCCAAAGGAACCAAGAAATAATTAAGGGAATAGAGAACTCCCTGAGAACCCTCCAATCCTCCCAGCAAGCTTGAAAATCGATCCAGTCATATCTGTGCTGTGGTATCTGCATCTAATAAAGCACATCCGCCTAGACCTGTTTAGTGAAAGAGCAGTGGAGAAACACATGTGAATAAGTTTCCTCCTGTGAATTACAAAGCCAGCATCTGGAAGCAGTTTTAAGGCCTTTAAGCTTCAGGATATCATCAAGAGGTAGAAACTTATGGAACACTCTCTAGCAGAAAAAGGACATAGAGGGGGACAAATTCTTGTTCCAAATCTTATCTCCCCAAATAGTATTAGGCCAGCTTTGAAAGGTTTGATGGATGGCCTTATTTAAGGCAGGGGCATTGGCATATTTGATCTGAAGTTTATCAGGTATGTTGGTATCAATGGGTATAGATAGAATCTTTAGCACAATATCCTCATCTACCATTTCACCTATTAAATCAACATTCCACTGTCCTTGATACCAGAAATCTGAAACAGTGAGATGGGGGTTACAGTGAGCAGAACAAGGAATGGGTCCATCAGGCAACCAATTATCCAGGAAGAAATTTACATTACCAACCCCAATTTCCCAAAATAAATATTGATTAGCAAGTATCCCTAACCTTCAAGCAGCTTTTTCCAATGCTTGGAGTCTCCCACTTTAGCTTTAACAACATTAGCATGGAACTTCTTACAGTATTTCTCTTTAAGGAATTTGGCCCACATAGTGTCTTGTTTAATAAATTTAATCCACTATTTACAATGAAACAAATGGCTCATTTGTTTGAAGCTTTTAAAACCCAGCCCTCCAGCTTGAGTTGGTTTGCATACTTTGTTCCACACTGTTGTCGGCATATTTTTAGGTTTGTGTTGTATTTTGAAAAGGGGGTCACCTACAGAAATTGTCGGCGAATTTTAGATTTTAAATTTAATTTAAACATATATATAATTTAAAAAATAGCATTTGATTTTGAAAATAATTTTAAATTTGAAAAATTTTAAGATATGAAATTAAACCGAGCTCACATCCCAAATAGTTTATATAAACGAGCACCGCATCACAAACCGTGTATCTATCCCGAAGAATAGACACACTGTTTGATGATGGGGCTCGGTTAAATAAACTAGAAGATTTGTGACATCCGTTTGATCTGCGAACCAATTTTATAAGCCGACAAGTTCCCTTGCTTAATATAAATGAATTAAGCAAGGTTTATAATACCAGGGTTCTTAAAGTTCCCTATAAGGGCAAGCCCCTATAGTTAATTACATCTTAAATGACGGGGATCATTTAAGAAAACTCTCGATAATGATCAGTGGTTTTGTTCTCAAGAATTTCAAAGTTTAAGGTTTCAAAGGATTGAGTTTTGGAAATTTCAATAGGGATTAGCTCAAATTTGGAACAGTTTATTTTAAGAATCCAAAGGAAGAGAAGTAGGAGAAGCTGAAGATCCAAGAAGAATCTTGGCAACTTCCCAAACTATCCTATTGTTTGGCTTCAATTTGAGAGTTTATTTAATGTTACAATCCTGCCAATTTTTATTTAATTAGGACTTATACTTGTATGATATAATCACACAAATAGCCTTGAAGATGTGAGGGTTTATGTCATACCAAACGACTACCTCGGAGTCCTAAGACTGGCTAGGGCTTAATTTACATGACATGATCATGCAAATGCCTAACAAAGAGTTGAGGTTTTATGTTGCACTAGGCAAACTACCTCAAAGTCCTATGGCTTGGTTTTTTAATTTTAAGAAAGGTTTTGCTGAAGTAGATCTGAGTTTTGCTGATGACGATGGCCGAGCTGCCCACCATGCTCCGAGCTCCTTGTTGTTGCAGAGGTTTAGTTTTAGAAGTCATAAATCAGGGGATGAGAGAAGTGTTTTGGGTTAGAGAAAATCTTAAAATCCAAGTGTTTTTAATATTTTAATTAAAATAAATCTTAAAGTTGTTTAAAACAGAACTGATTAAGATCCCACGGTTCCGTCATCCCGGCACCGTTATTTTTATTTAATTCACTTAGTCCAAATGAATTTGCTAAACTTAACTGAATGAGTTCCACACTTTTATTTAGATCGTGGGAAATCCCGTTAGCAACACGTGAGTTACATCATCCAAGGTATTCCCGATCATTCAACGAGACATTTTAATTTAGTTACAATTGTAGTTTTGTTGTTCTGTTTGTGATTAAATTTTGAGTTGTTTTATATTTTGGAATGTTGTGGCAGTGAATTTTATCTTGTAATGACTTTTAATTTAGTTTTGGTTTCAGTTCAGGGACTATCCTAAAGGTTTTGGTTTTCATGCAACAATTCTGTTTAACATGCAAGAAAAAGTAAAGTACAGTGCATGTAAGTATATTGCAATAAAATAAAAGCGTACCTGGAAGGTCTTCCCGTCATCCCAAGCTGCACTTAAAACACATGTTAAGGCATTTAAATATATTCTTGCAAGAAATACCTAGGTAAAACTAAGGGAAAGGGTTTTGGTTATCTACCAGAATCCTAATCCTATAACTAGTCATCTCCTATGACGTCTAGGTTGTTGGTTTGGTTTAAGGATGAATTTCTTCATCAAAGAACAATTAAATTCAATTGTTCTTCTAAAACATCCCGTCATATTTTTCAAATCCTAAACATCTTTTCAATACTTCTGGGATTATTTTGAGTCCAAGTAAATTTAATTGCACAGGTGAATTAATCATCCAGGAGTTTAGTTTAAGCTTTGTCTCTTGCTCAGTGAACTTGGGTATCTAATTACCTGATGAATGAAGTGACATCTCACTTAATACTCTATTTAAGAGTTATAATAATTAAAGCCTTTAAGGGCAAGTTGGGTTGTTGAGAATTTTAATCATTCTTAATTTAAAGTTTGAGTTAATGATTTAAAGTGTTTTAATTTAATTATGAGGTTTTAATTAATAATTTTAAGTTTGGAATAGTGTTCAAGTTATTTTAGATTTAATTTAAATCTTTACACTTTCAATTATCTTAGTATTTCAGATTGATGTTTATATTTTAAATTTACTTAGATAGAAAGATGTGTTGAAATTATTGATGTTTTTTGATTTAACTTTTAATGATTTCATTTAGGTTTATTGTTAAGTGATTTTAATTTAATTTAATTTAATTTAATTTAATTTAATTTAATGTAATTTAATTTATTTTAATTTAATTTAATTTTAATTAAATTTTAATTTAGTTTTAATTTAATTTAATTTAATTTTAATTTAATTTTAATTTAATTTTAATTTAATTTAATTTTAATTTAATTGTAATTTAATTTAATTTAATTTAATTTAATTTAATTTTAGTTTTAATATTTGTTAATTTAATTTAATTTAAACTTTGACTTGACTTAATTTAATTTAATTTAATTTAACTCCAAGATTTTAAATTTGATTTTTAATTATTAGACCATTTAACATTTTAAGCTTTAATTCATTTAAGGGTTATCTTCTTTTAATTTTAAATTTATTTAATTTGGATTATCATTTTAATTTTTAATTAAGAACTAAATATTATTAAAGTGGTTTATTTAAGGATTTTTAAATTAAAGAATGAATATCCTCTTAATAATATCCCTATTTTAATAATCCAAATTTAAATATATTCTTTCCAAAATTCAAATTATTTAATTAATTAGAGTTTCATTCTGATATTTTCAAAGTGTTTAATGGGTTTCTACCCCTTAATTTTCCTAAGTTTCAATCATCCAAGAGAAAGTTAAGATCAAATATTTTACCCTCCATTTTGATTAAACCTAAAGTTTTAATTAAGGGTTAAAATTATTAATTACCTTTATGCCCTTTTAGGCTTATTTATTTCATAACTCACTAAATTGAGCTCAAATGAATTTGAAATTTTTATGTCACCTCACTCACATGTCAATTAAGACATTAGAGGAGAAAATGTGATTTTTCTGACTTTAATTTATTTATATAATTATTTTTAGTAGAAAATAGGGGTTTTCAAAGAAAATTCAACAACATGACCAAGGTAAAGTTTCTGTCCTTAAGAAAATTATGAGATGTTTGTAATGATAAGAGGACCAATTGGACCAATTTTTGTGATTTTTTGAATTATATTTTATTTATTATAATTATTTTGACTTTTAGAGTATTAATTAATTTTAAAATAAAATAAAAATTTAAAAATAGATTTTATATTTTTCTCAAATTTTTCTGATCTCAAGGAGTCCAGAGAAATAAATTTTATAATTTTCTGATTTTTCTTTGATTTATTAGAATTATTTTAGTGAAAAAGGTTGAAAATTCTTTTTTTTTAATATTAAAAATTACATTAAGCCTTTAAAATTCAATAAAATATCCTAGGGACTTAGGAAAAATATTTGGTTTGTTCCTAAGTGATTAAGAGTCACAATGTGACATTTTTATGATTTTTAATATTTTTTGTGATTTTTATTATTTTTTAATTATTAAAATATTAAAATGTTGTGAAAAATCAATTTTTTTTAGAAAATTCGAATTTTAATTTTTCTGAACTTTCCTAATATCAGAGAAGCTCCAAAATAATTTTTGTATATTTTTGAAAAGTATTTTTGGAGTTATTAATTTTTAAAGTTCCATTTTGCTTATGAGGCTTAATCAATCCATTTGGTGGGGTTAATCAAGTTCATTTGATTTCAAAATTTTATGTAAGGTCCTCTCACCCTAAAGAGTAATGGAGAACTGTTTTCAAGTCAATTTGGTGTGTGGTTAACCCTAGTTAATTCAAATTCAACTTTGGGAGTTTAGGCCAATTAAGGTTATTATGAATGAATTAACTCAAAATATATTTTTCATAGGGTCCCCTGATCATAAGAAACATCACCAAATTTTCCTAGAATTTATTTAACAAGCATGCTAATTATTGGAATTAAAATACCTAAAACAGTGACATGAACTTGAAAAATCAATAACTCTTCACAGAGATGGTCTCTAACCTTGAAAAATTCAGGGAATGTTTCCAAGATCAGAGGCTTCAAAAACCCTATGGTCTCATGCCATGGTGAATTGTTTATGCAAATGGAGAATCAAAACATTAGAAACAGTAAATAAATTATTAAAAATAAAATACTCATCCAATTAACTTGATTTCTTTTCCACATTATTCTCCTCTGTTCACTGAACAAGAGGGTATTTTTATTTTATTTTTGTGATTTTTCTATGCAAAGATATAAATTTTTTAAGTTCAGGGGATTTAAATAATTCAAAAATACCCTAATTTCCTACTTATCCGACTCGGTACCGCGTCAACCTACGGCGGATCGAAAGCCCACGCGTCACTCTGTGATTAGGTGTCGCCATCTAACTCAGCGCTCCAGGGGCCCGCAGTTCACGTAACATTTCGCTGTCAGGCTTGATCTCGACCGTCCGCTCGATACACGCGCGATCCAGCGGCTCCTGGTCATCGTCTATGACTGGTGTGCACCCGTCACCGTCCACACTCAAACCCTAATATCTCTTTAGATTCTTAATGGATTTTCGAGTTCTTATACTCTATCGATTCGTCTTGAAGAGACGAACACATCCATACGGTTTATAAGCTATGAAATTAACCCAAACAAAATGGAGAATTGCTGGAAGCTCGAAAAGGAGAGTGAGTACATACCTTTGCTCAGAGAAGTGAAGCTTCGATCTGAGGGTTGTGTCACCTTCGATTGAGTCCAAGCAAGCTCCAGATGAAGTCTCTGGCTCTGGTGAATTGTCTAAGTATGAAAGTGACCAAGGCCGATCACAAAGCTTGGAGGCTGGAAGAAATGGCTGGCCTGGTGAGGGGGCTTTTGCTAGGGAACATCTCCTCTTGGTCTAGTGAAGGTGTAGGGTCAATCAATTTGAAGATTGACTCACTGTGGTGAAGTGTCCTGTTTTTTGGGTGGATTTTTAACTTAGAAATTGAGCTCTGTTAATGGGGTTTAGGGCAAAGGAACACTGAGGATCAACTCGCTCCAGGTTAGGAGATGGTCCCGGAGCAATTTTGCGAGTTTCCTTAAGGTCTGGTTCATCACCTTGTTTGGCCGAGAGGTGAGTGGCTTTAAATAGAGGTGGCTGGAGGGCCTCCCAGGGGAGTTTAATGGCTTGGATCCACTGCTCAGGGCAAGGGAAGAACAGCTGCAATGGCCTTTTAGGTTGGGACAAGTCTGCTAATTCAAATTGAATTTTTGATTCAAATTAAGCCTCTCGGCCTGGTAGTTTCCGGCGGCTGTGGTGGCTGGCCGGCCAGGCATGGGTCACCCTCAGGGTCAGGGAGGTCAGTGCTTGAGTTTGGTGCCAACAATTGGCTTTGGACATGTGTAAAGGAGTTGGATTGAAATGGCATGAGGAGAAGGTTATTTTGGGTTCAAATGGGTCAACCCATGGTTTTGGGCTTGGTGCACCACCCAATGCCTGGATTTAGGCTGAAAAGGTTCATTTGGGTCAGCCAAGAGGAAATGGTATAGTCTCCATCAAGGATTAGGTGGCTAACTTGGTTTAGTTTGTATCATAGATGAGGTTAAAAGAGCTTAAGGAAGGCTTAAGAAAGGGGCCACTCCATTTGCCATAAATGACATGGTGAGGTGTCAAAACTCTCATGGCTTCATATGGCTTGTAAATGGCTCACATTTGGCTTACATTTGGCTTGGAAAAGGTTGGCTTGTTTCATGAAAAAGGGTTTTAGAAATTTTTGGCATTTAGGGGTAATTTGGCATGTGGCTTGATTTGGAATTGCTTGATTATTGATTTAGGACTTAG
The DNA here is from genome assembly GCA_022702705.1 of Papilionanthe hookeriana x Papilionanthe teres. Classification (NCBI taxonomy): domain Eukaryota; kingdom Viridiplantae; phylum Streptophyta; class Magnoliopsida; order Asparagales; family Orchidaceae; genus Papilionanthe; species Papilionanthe hookeriana x Papilionanthe teres. Next base: position 11,089,535 of record CM040427.1, read on the forward strand.
GGATGATTTCAATTAAAGGTATGGTGAGAAGAATTTGTCATGTGGGCTTTGGATTGATTTTGAGCTTTTTGAAATCATTTTGGATGGGCTTTTAAAGTTGTTTAAGGAAGTGGGCTTTTGGATTTAAAGTAAATTTAGGATGAAAATTTTGTAAAGGATTGTGCCAAATAAATGTTGCAATTGGTTTAGGCATGTGTCATGAGTGGTTTGGAACAAGTTTAAAGTGATTTTGAATTAAATTGGGTTTAATTTGGGCTTTTTAGTTAAAGGGGCTAAAGTGGGTCAAATTGGGCTAACTTGGGCTAAGGTTGGGCTAATGTTGGTTTTGATATAAAATTAATGTTGGGAAATGATTATGGGAGTGTTACAAAGAGTTTTCAACTTTGGTTGGGCTCTAATTTTGGGATTGGGCCCATTTGGGTTAGGTTTGGGCTTAGGTCAATTTAAGGGATTTTGGTTTTAGGTTAGGTTTGGCTGAAGTTTAGGTTCAAAATTTGGGCAAATCAAGTTATTTTTTTGTTTATGGGGATTTTAGGAAGGCTTTAGAAAAGATTTGGGGCCAATTGGAGTTGAATTGGGTTGGTATGGGCTAGGTTTAGGTCATGGGCCAAAATTGGGCCTTTAGGCTTCAAATTGAAATTGGGCCCAAATGTCAATCAAATTGGAGTTGAATTTGGTCTAAATTGATATTGGGAATATTTAATTGAAGTTTAGAATTGAATTGGACCAAAATTGAGGTCAATTGGGGTGGTTTGGTTTGACATTGGGTTCACTTGGGTTAAAAATGGTCAAATTGGGGGTTTTGGTAAAAGTGGGGTAAATTGGCAAAATTGGCCCATGGTGTAGTTGAACAAAATGAAATTGGGAATATTTGAGATTTTAGGGAATTTTCTGGGAATTTTTAGAATTTTTGGATTTTTGGGGTAAAAGGGTATTTTGGTAATTTTGGGGGGTTTAGGGGTATTTTTTGAAATTTTGGTATTTTTGGCCAAAGATTATCAATTTGAGTGGTGGGAAGTGTTTGGGATTTATTTTGAGGGATCTTGGGTAATTTAGCTAATTTTCAAATTTTGGGTCATTTCTAGGGTATTCGGTAGGTTTGGTGGGTCCGGGACCCCGGGGGACAAAAACTGAATATTTAAAAAAAGTAAGATTGATCAAGTGTGAGTGAAATGGAATCATTTTGGTTGAACCATGAAGCCATATTAAGCCCATATGAGCCATGAGAGGACTCTTTTGAGGCATTCACTATGTTGTTCCTAACCCTCTTAGCCAGGGGCTTAGGGGTTAAGGACCATCCATATGAATTAACTACATGAGTCAGGAAGTCAAGTTGGGTGAGAGTTTGGTTTTAGAACTTGGAATGTGTGTGAGAGTGTAGTGTATGTGCAAGTCAACCCTCACCAGACCAGGCCATCCAGGGTATTCCTAAAGCCAAAAAGTCCTATAGGGAACTCATCCTTTAAACCTCCACATTTGATTTCAACCCTCTAGGTGATTAGGGGTCTACAATCAAGCTTGTGGGGTTTGTAGGGAGTCAAGAAGTAGTTGGAATTTCTAAATGGTGGGTTCTGTTTCTAGTCCTCTAAGATTAGTCAAAGGAAAAGCCTAAGGCTAGATCCTAAGTACTAAAGAGAGAAGCAAAAGACCTCACCAAAATTGAGGTCAACAACTGTCCAGTGAGGCTGTTTATATTGGCCATCCCAGAGAAACTTGTTGAAGAGTGTTTCCAACATTTTTTGTGTGCTTCTTCTCATATTGACCATTTGTATGGTATAGAGAGGAAAAATAGAAAGAATGCTCTTCAGCAAAGTCAGTCTGCCTCCATTAGACAGGAATTTGTTTGTCCAACAAGTGATAGAATAGGATATTTTGTTTACTACTTCATCATATTGAGATTGCATCCTTCTTCCTTTGATCAGTTGTATCCCCAGATATTTGAGAGGAAGATCAGCAACAGTGAACCCACTCAGATCTTTCAACCAGCAGCTGTGTTTGTAGTTCTTCCCTACCAAAAATTGGCACTTCTTCTCATTAATTTTCAGACCAGCCACCTGGTACACATGATCCAGGATGTGTAATATTTTCCTAACAGCTTGGTTACTGCCATTTGTAAAAAGAATTGCATCATCTGCAAAGGCCAAATGGCTGATCATTTGGAAAGGGTTGTGTTTATAGTGAAGGGATGGATATCTTTGGTGGGCAGCATTCAACACTCTGGAAAAATAATCAAAAACCAGAATAAAGATTGTAGGAGATAATGGGTCTCCTTTCTTCAACCCTCTCCTAGCAGTTATTATTTTGAAACCCTCTAGCCTTGAGAACTTGCTCAATAAATTGCCAGCTGATGGAGTCATATGCTTTTTTAATATCCAATTTCAAGACGAGGTTGTGTCCTCTACAGCCCTTATCAAGATCCAGTAGTAGTTCCTGAGCCAACAAACAGTTATCAGTGATATTTCTACCCTACACAAAAGCTGATTGGTTAGCACTAATAAGTTGATTAAGATGAGGTTGAAGCCTTCCAACAATGATCTTGCTAATAATTTTGGTAAAAGTGCTGGTAAGACTTATGGGCCTAAAGTACATCCAGTTTGATTTTTGAGTATCTTTGGGTATTAAAGTAATGCTGGTAGCTGCAAAGTACTTAGGAATATCTGCACCAGAGAAAAAAGAATGGACAACATTAATCAAATCAGTGCCCACAATATCCCAAGCTTTAATATAAAAGGTAGAGGTGAAGCCATATGGGCCAGCAGTTTTGTTTCCATTAATACTTTTTAGAGCATTGAAGATTTCAGCTTCATCAGGTAGCATAGTAAGATTTAGTTGTTGTACATAATTAACATCATCTCTAAACACCTCAGGATTGAAAGAATTAGGCGAGGAAGAGGAAGGTTGAGCAGCAAGTTGTGAATGAAAATATCTTACAGCACTTTGGGAGATTAAATGAGGGTCAGAAATCCAACTGCCATCAGTCTCTTTGATTCTAAGGATAGCATTAATCTGCCTTCTGTATTTTATGACATCATGGAAGAACGTTGTGTTTCTATCTCCATATAAGTGTTTATTGACAGCAGCTTTTTGTTTCAAAAGAAGTTCTTCTCTTTCTAAGGTATGTAACAGATGGTTTTGTGCATTAATCAACTCCTGTGTATGGCCCCAACCTTGATCTTGTAATGCTTCCAGAGCTTGAACCTTGTCATCAGCCTCTTTCACCTGCTGAAAACATTGCCAAAGCACTGTTAATTCCACAATCTTAAGTGAAAGGCCAAAGCTTTTTGTAATTTCCAAAGTTTAATCATATAGTTGGAGCAAAAACTGGATGGAGTAATCCAAGCAGACTTGACAACCTCCAGAAAAGTAGGATGCATAGTCCAAACATTTAAAAATGCGAAGGTGGAAGGACCCAATCTGGGACAAAAGGAGATTTGAATTAACGGTGGGGAATGATCAGATGTTGTTCTATGGAGATGTTGGACCTGTGTAACAGGAAATGTATTCATCCAGGTGTCATTAGCCAGCATTCTGCTAACCTTTCCAATAGAGTACCTCTCTGCCAAGTGAAGGGTGAACCAAAAAAGGGAAGAACTTCTGATCTCCCAGTGAAAAGTTGGGAGAAAGTGAGCATAGACTGGAGATCAGGGGTTCTACCCCCCAACTTTTCACTGGGATCCCTGATGCAATTGAAATCTCCTCCCACCAACCAATTAGTATTGATGCCATTGCTAATATTGATCAACTCAGACCATAAAGAGATTCTATCATTGATGGTACATCCAGCATAAACAAAAGTGCAAAAAATAGTGAACTGATCCAAACCAAATTGCAAATGAAAGAATTGGTAATTATCAATGAAAATTTTACAATTCAATTCCTTCCTACTGAACAACTACATTTTGTTATTGCAGTTAGAGAGAAACTGAAAACCTGGAATTTTTTTGTGAAATTCTGGATATTCTTCTTAACCATAGATTCCAACACAGCAATTAACCACAACTTATGAGTCTTGTTAAGGTTTAAGAGTCTATTAAGGGTACCAGGACTAGCCACACCCCTAACATTCCAGCATAAAAGATTAATCATGGTGAAGAGCTTTACCAGCCCTAGTGAGCCTAGGGGCTGCAGAGCTATCCATACTAATAATGTTTGATGGAGATAAATTTTGTAATTCTTGAGTATCTCTTCTTCTTCTTCTGCTTTTCTGTTGAGACCATACCTCTTCCACCTTATCTGCTATTCCTACTAAAATAGATTGAGTAGAAATCTCATTGAGAGGATCATGTGGAGTAATAAAGGTGTTACTAGCTTCAGAACTGAAAGGTAATGCCTCCCCCTCAGGGGGGCCACTATTATGTATGCTATGGGGTAGTGTTAACTCATCATCATCAGATGGCTCTCTTGTGTCAATTGCCTGGAAAGGAAGGGGTTTAGATTGTAATGCTGCTGGGTTATAAGCAGTAACAGGAGTAGGAATTGGTAAATGATGCTCAACAACCACCTTGTTTTGAACAAATTCAGAAATATTTAGGCCACGTAGGGGTTCCAGCTGAGTCGATCATTGCACCCCTGGGTGGACTCGGATTACGTATATGGGCTTGTGAAGATTTATGTGTGACTTGATCTGCTGTATTCTTACCTTTGACATTATAAGGCCTAAGTTCAGGGTGGATTCTGAAACATTGGTTCATAGTATGTCCAAAGATGTGGCCGTGCTTACAATAAAGGGGTTGATACTCCATCATTATAGGCTGCCAGTACCCATTGTTAGCAGTACCCAGCAAGACTCCATCAAGGTAAGGTTGTGTGATGTCTCTTTCCACAATGAATCTAGCCTTAGAGATTTTAGTTACATTGGCAGAGGGTATATCTAACTTTAGGGGCCTTCTCATTGAATCTGCAATGTCATATATGATTCTATGATTATTGAAAGGTAACTTGAGGTTAGGAAGGCTGAACCAAACAGGGACAATTGGTGGCTCCTTAGAAGGATCAAAATCCAATGTCCATTTAAGTAGTTTCATTGGCTTGCCATCAATCATAATAACCTTTTTAGAGAAAATCTGGGCATAGTCCTCTTCCAAAGAGAGCTGCAGCATGATGTGTCGACTATCAAACACACCTATTTTCCAACTCCCCAAAAGTTTGAAATCATCCACAGCCTTCCTTAGAACATCAAGTTTAGGGTGTCCAAACTGAAATTTGCCTACCAAAGTGAATTTGTATGGCTCAGAAAGTTTAGCCATTTCCTCCTCAGTGAAAATCAAAGCAAGTTTACCTGCTTTTTTGATGCAACTCCTGATAAACTCACAATTGGCTTTTCCTTCAATAACATCATGATATAGGCGGGAAAAACCAGTTTGTCTCCCAAAGTGGTGCCCCCTTCCTTCCTTACAATGACTTCAGCAAAAGTACCCCTTCCCACAAAGTTGGGGTCAGCCTTGGTAAGATCAGTAGCCATTGCCCAATCTAACAGTAATCCAAGCCCAAATTCAAAAAAGGAAAAACTCGGGAAGAACCAAAATACTTCCCAGGCCAAAAAGGAAGAGAAAAACAGAAGAAGATGGAAGGGAAAAACTCAGTCAGCCACCAAACCCGCCTCAAAATCCACCTAGAAACAACAGCCGCCAGCAAATCCCTCACCCTCTCCATGGAAACCCTAACAGAGCTTCATCAGCCGCCATAATTAAAAATTATATATATATATATATATATATATATATATATATATATATATATGTGTGTGTGTGTGTGTGTGTGTGTGTGTGTGTGTGTGTGTGTGTGTGTGTATTGATGGAAACAAAATTGTCTGGCTTAGATGGCTTCACCTCTACCTTTTTTATAAAAGCTTGGCATATTGTGGGCACTAACATGATTAATGTTGTTCATTCTTTGTTCTCTAGTGCAGATATTCCTAAGTACTTTGCAGCTACCAGCATTACCCTAATACCCAAAGATACTCAAAAATCAAACTGGACAAACTTTAGACCCATAAGTCTTACCAGCACTTTTACCAAAATTATTAGCAAGATCATTGTTGGAAGGCTCCAACTTCATCTTAATCAACTTTATAGTTCTAACCAATCAGCTTTTGTGCAGGGTAGAAATATCACTGATAATTGTTTTTTGGCTCAGGATCTACTACTTGATCTTGATAAGGGCTGTTGAGGACACAACCTCATCTTTAAATTGGATCTTAAAAAAGCATATGACTCCATCAGTTGGCACTTTATTGAGCAAGTTCTCAAGGCTAGAGGGTTTCACCCTTCCTTCTGTAATCTTATTCAGAGGTGGCTTTCTGGTGCTTGGTATAGTATTCTAGTTCATGGAAGGAGTAATGGTTTCTTCACTGCTGGGAGAGGTTGAAGCTAGGAGACCCTTTATCTCCTACAATCTTTATTATGGTTTTTGTTTATTTTTCAAGAGTTCTGAATGCTGCCCACCACAGATATCCTTATCTTCACTATAAACACAGCTCCTCCCAAATGATCAACCATTTGGCCTATGCAGATGATGCAATTCTTTTTGCAAATGACAGTAAGCAAGCTGTTAGGAAAATATTACATATCCTGGAACATGTGTACAAGGTCGCTGGTCTGAAACTAAATGAGAAGAAGTGTCGATTTTGGCGGGGAAAGAACTACAAACACGATTCTTCGGTTGAAAGATCTGACTGGGTTCACTGCTGCTGATCTACCTCTCAAATATCTGGGGGTACAACTGATCAAAGGAAGAAGGAGGCAATCTCAATATGATAAAGTAGTAAATAAGATATCCTCTTCTATCACTTGTTGGACAAACAAATTCCTGTCTAATGGAGGCAGACTGACTTTGCTGAAGAGCATTCTATCTACTTTTCCTCTCTATACCATGCAAATGTTCAATATGAAGAGAAGCACACAGAAAATGTTGGAAACACTTTTTAACAAAATCCTTTGGGATGGTCAATATATACAGCCTCACTGGATTGTTTGGAATAAAGTATGTAAACCAACTAAAGCTGGAGGGCTGGGATTCAAAAGCTTCAAACAGACGAGCCATGTATTTCATTGTAAACAGTGGATTAAATTCATTAAGCAAGACACTATATGGGCAAGATTCCTTAAAAAGAAATGCTGTAAGAAGTTCCATGCTAATGTTGTTAAAGCTAAATTGGGGGACTCCGAGCATTGGAAAAAGTTGCTGAAGGTACGGGATACTGCTAATCAATGTCTATATTAGAAAATTGGTGCTGGTAATGTTAATTTCTTCCTAGATAATTGGTTGCCTGATGGACCCATTCCTTGTTCTTCTCACTGTAACCCCCATCTCACTGTATCAGATTTCTGGAATCAGGGACAGTGGAATGTTGATTTACTGGGTGAAATTTTAGATGAGGATACTGTGCAAAAGATTCTATCTATACCCATTGACACCAACAGACCTGATAAACTTCAGCTCAAACATGCCAACACTCCTGCAATAAATAAGGCCATCCATCAAACCTTTAAAAGTTGGCCTAATACTGTTTGGGGGGAAAAGATTTGGCACAAGAATCTGTCCCCCTCTATGTCTTTTTTCTGCTGGAGATTGTTTCATAAGTTTCTACCTCTTGATGATATTCTGAAGCTTAAAGGCCTAAAAACTGCTTCTAGATGCTGGCTTTGTAATTCTCAGGAGGAAACTTACTCCAATGTGTTTCTCCACTGCTCTTTCACTAAACAGGTCTGGGCTGAGGTGCTATACCAGCTGCAGATACCACAGCACATATATGACTGGATTGATTTTGAAGCTTGCTGGGAGGATTGGAGGTTTTTGAGGGAGTTCTCCATTCCCTTAATTATTTGTTGGTTTCTTTGGATGGCCAGGAACAATGCCAAATATGAGGGTAAAACCTTCTTGGCTCAATCTGCTGTGGTTAACTGCTGCAGCTATATTAGGAAAAATTCAGCTTTGCTTTCCACACCAAAAAGAAAAGTTTTACTGCTGCATTGGTGTCTACCTCCCCAACCTTGGATTAAAATCAACATTGATGGGAGTTTCAACCCTTCCTCAGCTGGTATTGGTGCTGTCTGTAGGAACAGTTTGGGCCAACTCTTGTGGTATTTTCAGTCACCTATTGTAACCTCTTCTGCATTGGAATCTGAACTTGGTGCTGTCTTCTGGGCCTTAACAACTGCCAAAGCTCTAAAACACTCTTATGTTTGGTTTGAATATGACTCTCAGTAGGTGGTTGATATTATGCAAGGTTTTGCTACTCCTCCTTGGAGTTTGGTTTATTTTCTCAGAACCTTCCCTACTTGTTCAGACTTCCTTCAACTCAAATGGACTCACACTTATAGAGAGGCTAACCTGCCTGCTAACTGGTTAGTTAAAAATGCTGCTTCAAATAGTAATATAGTTTTTTCTGTAACACCTTTTGAGCCTTTAAGGCTTTTACTTTTGGGGGACTCTCTAAAACTCCCTTTCATCAGATGTACTTAACCTTAATGTTTGAATGAAGCTATTATTTTTCTGCTAAATATATATATATATATTCCAAAAAGGCTTGCCTAGAAGGTAAGCAATATTTTAATTAAGATCAAAATCCAGTTACAATGATTGGACATAAGGGAGCAACATCCTGTCCCCATGTAACAGTAAGGCTAGTGAGGCAGGGAGTGAAGTACTCACTACAACAGACTCACTACTTTTTCCTAAGCCAGCTAACCAATGAGCAACCCGATTACTATAACTAGAGGAATACATGCATGTAATTCTGTAGTTCTAGGTAAATGTAGCCATTCTCTTCAGCCACCTTTTGATATGCCTAGGTGGATCCACTTGGTGTTGCAAAATCCTTATACTTGTGCTAGAATTAGATTCAACTATTAGTTGTTGGAAGGTTAGACCGTGTGCCAGCATAATTTCCCAAAAAATAGCAATAAACTCTTATTTCAGTGCATCCAAAGCCAAAGTAGGGGAGGAGAAGAAGAGAACACTTGTTCAGAGAGTTCCTGAAGACACCACCAATTCCTACGGCTTCCCTGTGAAAACTACCATCTGTATTAACTTTTATCCAGAAAGGTGGGGGAGGAGACCACCTAATGAGAGATGAGAGCATTTTATTTCAGGAGCAAAGATGGGTCTGACTGGCTTTGCTGATGTTTGGGAACTTCTGGAGTTGGATAAGCTTATGAATGTAAGATAAGCAATTCATAATAGCAAGACCAACCATAGGGGTTGTACCTTTATACATGGCTTGATTTCTCATCATCCATAAGAACCATGCTACAATACAAGGGAGCACCTGTAGTTTACCAGCGATCCACTCTCCCCAGCAAGTGGTGAAATTGAACCAGCTGAAAGGAAAAGTATCAATCTGTAGTTTAGCATGTAGATGATTCCACACAGCTTGAGAAAAGGAACCGGTATATCTTCCTCGGTCTTACACAAGTAAAAGCAGGAAGGGGCTTTCAAACCCTTCAGTTTTGGTATGTCATCAGTGGGGATGAGCCTCAGCCAAAGCCTCCAGCTAACGAAAGTCATTGAAGGGGAGAGCAGCTTCCCCCAAATAGCTTTTCCCCAGACAGTTTGGAGCCATTGGAATAATGTAGAATAAATTTGTGAGGACAAATTTTGAGAGGGTCCCTGTTTAGTCTTAATTTTTTCCTTTTGAGAGAGGTTACAAGAGCTCTTCCATGCATTTTAAATTTGTTCTGGAGATAAAATAAGTTCAGTTAGTTGTAATTTAAATTATTATCCTCCCAGAAATCTGATACTTGGCATGGGAAATAGTTGTTTGTGGGTTTTGACATAATTTTTCCCCTCCTCAGCTCCATTGAACTAGCCAAAAATTCAAGTGTCCCTCTCCAAGCTCCCAAATAAAGAGTGTTTCAGCTTGCTCTTTTATTTGTAACAGTTTAGTCCAAACTCTAGAGTCCCCAATCTTGGGGGCCGCCTTTCTGGGATGTATATGCCTACAGTATTTTCCTTTCATAAATTGTGCCCAAAGACAGTATTGAGCTCTAAATTTGATCCACCGCTTGCATAGGTTAATGAAGCTTAAGTGTTGGAAACTCTTAAACCCCAACCCCCCAGAGTTGACAGGTTTACATAAGGCATGCCATGGGAGCCAATGCAATTATTTCTGTTGACCTGCCCATAAAAATTTGTTGAAAATTCTCACCAAAGTAACTTGAGTACCCTTCTTCATAGAAAACATTTAGAGAATATATGTTGGTATGACAGTCGAAATGCTCCTCAATAAAGTGTCTGCCCCATTTGATAGGAAAGAATTAGTCTAGCACAATAGCTTAGCCTTGTTCTTATTAATGACACCATTAAACTGAGTTTACTTGGCTCTTCCTTTGATCAAATTGACACCTAAGTAGTGAATAGAGAGATATGCCTATTTGAAACCAGTAAATTCCATAATCCACTGTTTAAGATGGCTTTAAATAGGAGCACCAACCAAAATTGGCTTTTTTGAAGGTTGAGTTCCATCCCAGAAGTCTGCTGAAAGTCCTTGAGAGTCTGCATTACAACCTTGATGGCTGCTTTAGAAGCATTAGTAAAGATCATAATATCATCAGAATAGGATAAATGGCTTAACCCAATGTTAGATCTGTGTTCATAGTTCTGATAAGGAGAAGTAGTTATCTGATGATTCAATAATCTGGATAAGTAGTCAAAAGCCATAAAAATTGTAGGTGACAAAGGGTCTCCTTATTTAATACCTTGGGTAGCAGTGAAGAAACCCTGACTTTGACCATTAATCATAACAGAATAGGCATTACAATGAAGCCATCTCTGTGTTAAGCTTATGAAATCCTGAGAGAATCCTCTGGCAGCAAGAGTTTCAAGTATAAACTCCCAACAAATGGTGCCATAAGCCTTTTTTATATCCAACTTAAGAATGATGTTGCCACCTCTGCACTTCCTATCCACATCTAGCAAGAATTTTGTTGTCAGAAATGCTCCTTCCTTTGACAAATGTAGTTTGGTTGGCTTGAATTAGCTGCTGTAATAAGGGTTGTAGTATGTAAAATAAAATCTTGCTAATCACTTTAGAAATAGTGTTAGTTAGACATATGGGTCTGAAATCACCCCAAGTCTTTTTAGAAGAGTTCTTAGGAATAAGAATAATAGTGGAAGCACAATAATACTTAGGAGGATCAATACCCAGGAAGAAGCATTGCACAACAGAAATGACATCCTGTTTGATAACACTCCAGCTAACTTTATCAAAGGTGAAACTAAACCCACCTAGCCCAGCAGAAGTGTTCCTTTCTATACAGTCCAAGGCTGCTTTGATTTCAGTCTAAAGGAACCTGGGAAAGATCCTGGCCTTGAGTAAGTTCAGTGCAATTGGAAAAAAGAGAAACATCAACAGGTGGTTTATTGAGCTGTCTACTGGTAAATAAGTTTTGAAAATGTAAAACTGAATCATGAGCAATATCAGCAGCAGTATTAATCCTTTGTCCTGCAGAATTAACAATAGATAAAATCATATTACATTTTCTCTTATATTTAATGTATGCCTGAAAAAACATGGAATTCCTGTCCCCATCAGTGAATTTGGAGATAGATGCCTTCTGCTGTAGAGAACTTTCATAATATTAAATACTTGAAAGCAGCTTTTCATGAGCATTAATCAATTCAGCTTCTGAGTTGAGCCCTGCCTGAAAGCCCTCTGCAGTTGTGTATAGCTCCTCCTCAACAGCTCTAAGATTTTCATTAATGTTACCAAACTTCTCCCAAATCCATTTCTTGAATTAGCTGCAGTCTTTTTCTGAAGTTGCCAAAGATTCTACCAAGGGGTCATATTGCAATTAGAAATCCAGACTTTCTACACTGCTGTAAGAAATTCTTGATGGCCAGTCCACATGTTATGGAACCTAAAGGGAGAACCACCTGAACATGATGAGTTGTTAATGGTACATAGGAGAGGTCTATGGTCAGACCCAGCCATGCTGTGATGAGAAATAACAGTATAAGGGAAAGTTTGGAGCGAAAGTGAGTTTCCCAACATTCTATCCAACCTTTCCCAGACTATACCCCTCCTTCATGTGAAAGACGGGCCTTGAAATCCCAAATCATAAAGCTCAGCATCATGGATGAACTTGTTAAACTTAGTCATAGATGAAGCCATGGGAGGGTTACTTCCCCTTTTTTCAGTAGGGGTAGTCAGACAGTTAAAATCTCCACCTAACAGCCACCAAGTATTCATTAAAAGACTAATATCTAACAGTGTAGACCACAACTGCTGTTGTAGTGAGTGACTGCAGCTGGCATAAACAAAGGTGACAAACCCCTGCTGATCTCCCAGGGAAAATTGGATGTGAAGTAATTGAGAATGATTTTGAATTACAGTCCATTGAAGTTTTAATCTAGCAAAGAACCAGATTTTATTATTTAGTTTGGCTATATGAGTAAATTTAAGAAACATCATGATGATGTTTTGTGGATTTTTTTTCTTCCATTGGATCCAAGAAAGCAAAGTCCAAAGATGATGGGTTTTAATAAGATATTTTAATCTACTGATGAAGGATGGGTGAGCCACCCTCCTGATATTCCAACAAAGGAAATTGATCATTAGGTGTGGGTTCTCCCTTTTCCCCTATTATATGGTTGGGGTTGGTTGTATTTGGAGGAGGACCATCTGAAAATTGAGTCTCTAAGAGCTCCTACAGCTCAGGTTTGTTTCTTCCTCCTTTAGTGCTTTTTTGGGTTATCCACTCATCATTCAGGACTTCTTTATATATATATATATATACATACATATTGATCGTAAGGAGTCATTTGTTTACACAGGTTTATGTTGTGCTTGATGAATTTTAGTGGCAAAAACAAGTGTATATGCTCATCATGCCCATAATATTTTTGGTTAAGCCTGGATTTTGTTATTTATTGCATCTTTGGAGCCAGATCTCACTTTGTTTGGTATATAATAATGTTTGGTGATATAACATTTTATTTATTTGCAAAGGCTACTTCTACTCAATGATTAGGAAATACTACATTCTAGTGCTAATCCTTTAGATTTATGCATGATTGATGGTTGGATAGCTAAATGATCTATATTATATTAGGCTTGTGGTATCGCCTATGGCCAGGGAAGTAAGCATCAATACGGTTTTCTTTGCTTTTTTTCACCCGACAGATTATAATTTTTTGGTTATAATCCTCCCTAAATTATTAAACTGTTTGTGTGCACTGTTGTCTATAGATTACTTACAACCTTTTTAGGAGAATTTTGTTGATGATGGTTTTGTTTCCTAAGAATTATGTTATTTGGATCATTTAGAACTTTTGATGCATTTTTAACTTACAATTTTGGTTTTATATGAGGGTGTTATTTATATTCCTATAATTCTCTACTATATTTGGTCAATTGGAGCTGTTTGGTTTCAGATGGCAACCCACTCTAGGGGAAGTAAGAAGACTGTTAGTAAGGGTGGCATTTCAGAGATTAATTTACAGGATTTCTCTCTCTTTACAATTACTATGGTTGGAATGCATGTCTTATTACTGCGTATGTGTTTGGTCTTGATATCTTTTGCAGATTCATCCTCTTTAGTCAAGAATTTGTATTTGCATTTTGATGATCCTTACTACAGTAAATTTGGATTTTGGAATGCTAGTCACTTGAAGGACACGCCTCTTTACGATTTATGCCACAATATGTAGCTTCCACAAATTCTTGACTGCATTGGTCATTTTGGACTGTCTATGTTACATTTGGAGAATCACTTTTTTTATTTAGATATGCATGTAACTATTTTGGAGAAATTTTGTGTGTGTTGTATACCAGTACGTCTCGGATCCTAGGGGTGTATAATGTTATTTTTTTTCACTTTTTGGAGGGACCTGTAGATACACCTAAAATATATAGTATTTTTATGCATATTTTTATTCCTATTTTTGATGCTATTGCACTTTAATGGAATGTATTTTTGTGTTTTTTTTTCAGGTTTGATTAAAATGACTGATAATGATGAAAGGAGCAAAAAAGGATCAAATTTGGAGCAAAAATATGAAGTGTGCAAAATTTGGCCTCTAGTGCCTAAGTGCCGATGGCTGGTGCATAGGCGCCACAGTTAAAAAATATAAATTAAATCAAATTTGGTGTCATTTTCAAGTGGTGTTCGAAGCAACTTTTGGTTTAAACTTCCTTAACTTCTTTTGGGCGGCAAATTCAAAAGAAGAGGTGCATCCTTTGGTAGATATATTGAATCTGGACATAATTTGAAGAGACACCAAAGCACCTTTTGAAGAATTATTAAAATGAAGACTTAAGATCAGATAAAGAGAAGAGTTTTGAAGAGAAGTATTTGTGGGAGAAGTTGGAGAAAAGCATGAAGTGGTTGAAGGGAAAGAGGAAGAAATAGAATCTTCTTCTTGCCATATTTTCTTTACTTTTCCACTTTACATTATCATAGTTTGTCATAGAATTTAGGAGAGTCAATCCTTAGAGTTGGGTGCCAACCTCTAAGGAGTTATCTAGTGGAAAGCAAAGTTTCAGATAAGTATTTATTATTGTTTTTACATTTGCTTTTAAGTAAGACTTGTTGTGTTTTCACTATGATTTCTACTTTCAAATCAAATTGTGCTTGTGTTTTCTCCATGAGTTCTAAGAAGTTTTCTTTATCTTTTTTCCTTTTAAACGATGAAGTAATTAAATTATGGAAGGAAGTTGTGTGAAGTATAGGTGTTTTAATGTTGGAAGAGGTTGTAATGATACACTACTTGGACTTCATTTACTTCTTGATTTGACCAAAGCACCTTTTGAAGAATTATTAAAATGAAGACTTAAGATCAGATAAAGAGAAGAGTTTTGAAGAGAAGTATTTGTGGGAGAAGTTGGAGAAAAGCATGAAGTGGTTGAAGGGAAAGAGGAAGAAATAGAATCTTATTCTTGCCATATTTTCTTTACTTTTCCACTTTACATTATCATAGTTTGTCATAGAATTTAGGAGAGTCAATCCTTAGAGTTGGGCGCCAACCTCTAAGGAGTTATCTAGTGGAAAGCAAAGTTTCATATAAGTATTTATTATTGTTTTTACATTTGCTTTTAAGTAAGACTTGTTGTGTTTTCACTATGATTTCTACTTTCAAATCAAATTGTGCTTGTGTTTTCTCCATGAGTTCTAAGAAGTTTTCTTTATCTTTTTCCTTTTAAATGATGAAGTAATTAAATTATGGAAGGAAGTTGTGTGAATTATAGGTGTTTTAATGTTGGAAGAGGTTGTAATGATTCACTACTTGGACTTCATTTACTTCTTGATTTGACCAATTGAGAAGTTAAAATTTGTTTTGAGAACATGTATGAACCAATGCGGTATTGTTTCAATAAAAAATTAGAGAGAATCACATGAAATTATATGGGTGAGAGTTGTAGTCCATATGGTTGAGTGCAAATAAATAGGGAGATATGCTGTTGATGAGGAGTAAAATTAGAGGACTTTAGAGTGACAGGTTAAAGCCCCCAAATTGGTTCTATGTTTTAAATTTTGTTATTAGATGTTAGGCAGCAAGTGGAGGGAGAAGAGGGAACTCTAGAGTGAGAGCTAGTATCTTTCCTGCCTAACCCATCTACAAGTTTTTAAAACTTCAGATTAACCGATGTTCTTTATTGTACCAAGTAAGGGTAAAGAATATATTTTCTTCTATTTGGCACAACACATTTAGATACTTCCACAACAAAATTTCATAATTATTACTAATTCTTTAAAAGAGAAAAAATGATATTTTATTCTCATTTGCTTTCATATATAGTTTTATAGTCTTGTTTATTTTAGTTGCTTACTTTACATTTTCTTAAAATAAAATATCAAAAAAAAATTTAAAACTTTCTATCTTAAAACATACTTTACAAAATCATTTTAAAAAGTAAAAAGTTGTTTTTCTGCTTTCTTTAAAGTTTTAGACATTTTCCTGTGGGTTCGATATCTCTGTACTTAATCATACAGTCCTATATTACTTGATAAATGATACCTATACTTGCATAGACTCTCATATTATAAAATAATTAAAATTAATTTTTATTTACTTCGGAATGAAGTTTTTGGTGCCTTTGCAAATAAATAGATATTATCATTGAAAGGAAATATAAAGTGTAAAACGTAAGCATAAATATTTGGGGATCAAGTTTTTAGTACCGTTGCTAGGGAACTTAATTAAAATATTATTTAAAGAAAGTTTAAGAAAAATCAAAATTTTTACTTTTCCTTGGTTTTCTTAGTGTGCTTTATTTTATTTTATTTTTTTGTATGCGTAGTTCAGGTTCTGAAGGACTTATGCTTTACAATTCTGAATTAGAGAGAACTATCAGAGGGATAAAAAAAGTTTAAAAATACAGAAAAAGTTAAAGATATTCAAGAAATGACAAATCAAGAAAATTAGAATGTTGAAATACATTAAGAATTTAGACATGTAAGAGATTATGTTAACGTTACAGTGGATGAACTTCATGGTAGCATTCAACACCCTACTTTTGCTTCTAATTCAATTGAACTTAAACTTGCTATTATCAAAATGGTATCTAATAATCAGTTTGGGGGACCACCAACTGAAGATCCTAATTTACATCTTGCCAATTTTCTAGAGTTATGTGCTACTGTTAAATATGATGGTGTTTCAGACGATCCTATGGGACTTAGACTTTTTCCTTTCTCGCAAAGGGATAAGCTAAGATATGGTTAAATTTGTTAGCACCTGGATCTATTAGAACTTGGGGTGATTTAGCGCAAAAATTTCTTGCTAAATTTTTTCCACCATAAAAAACTGTGAAGCTTAGAAATGATATTACAATTTTTGTAAGTTTGAAGGTGAAACTATATATGAAGCATGGGAATGATTTAAAGATCTCCTGAGAATGTGTCCACATCATTCGATACCAGATTAGTTAATAATTTAGACTTTTACAATGGATTAGTTGGATCTTTTAGATCTATTGTCGATGCCGCTATTGGTGGTTCATTGATGTCTAACCAATTTGCTGATGCTTATGCTTTAATTGAAGGAATGACTACTAATAATTTTTAATGGCCTTCTGAAAGGTTAAATCCTAAAAAGGTAGCCAACATTCATGAAAATGATGCTTTTGCAATGCTAGCAAGTCAAGTTGCTGCAATTTCAAGGAAGATAGATCAATTTAGAATGAATTTTTCTCAGCCAATTTCCATGATTGAAGAAATTTCATTAGGCCAAATGGTTGTTTCTCAAACTTCATCAAAAACTTTGAATGTCATAAGTAAACCTAATAACCTATATTCCAATTATTTTAACCCAGGTTGGAAAAACCATCCAAACTTTAACTGGAATACCAATTATCTGGGTGGTAGTAATCAAGAATGGGGGAACAACCAATTGAACCCATTGGGGAACTTGAACAACCAAGGGAATAATAATTATAGACCAATCTATCCTCCATGCTTTAACAATACTTTACAATTTAAGGAGAAGAAGTTGTCTATTAAAGAAGCGGTATTACAAATGGGAAATCAATTGCAAACTCAAGGAGTTACAATCAGAAAAATTGTGAATCAATTATGACAAATTTCCAATTCATTAAGTAATAAATTCCAAAGAAAACTTCCTAGAAATACCGAAGTAAATCCAGGAGATAGAAATAAAGAGCAAGTAAAAGCAGTTCAACTGAGAAGTGGAAAAGAGTTGGAACGTAGAGTTCAAAAAGAGATTGAAATAGAGAAAGAAGAGATTGAAGAACCAAAAGAGGATGCTCTGAAAGGTTTGGAAATACCTATTTCTCCACATAAGATTGATTTAGAAAAGCCACCACCTCCATTTCCTTAGAGACTTCGACAACAAAAGTTGGATAAGCAAGTTTCAAAGTTCTTTGAAATATTTAAGAAGCTTACAATTATCATTCTATTTGCGGAAGCCTTAGAATAAATGCCAAGTTATGTGAAATTTATGAATGATATTCTCAAACGAGAAAGGAAGTTTGAAGATAATGAAACAGTTGCACTTAGTGTGGAGTGCAATGCAATAATTCAAAAAAAGCTTCCTGAAAAGCTTAAAGATTTCAGTAGTTTCACAATTCCTTGTGTGACCGGAGATAGATTTTATGTAAAAGCTTTATGTGATGTAGGTGCAAGCATTAACCTTATGCCATTATCTATATTCAAAAGACTGGGATTAGGAGAAATAACCCTGATGATTGTAACTCTGCAACTAGCAGATCGTTCAATCACCAATCTTAAAGGAGCTATCGAAGATGTTTTGGTGAAAGTGGATCAATTTATCTTTCCTGTTGATTTCATTGTGCTATATATGGAGGAAGATAAAGAGATACCCATAATTTTAGGGAGACCATTTTCAGCTATAGGCAGAGCGATGATAGATGTGCAAAAAGGGGAATTAACAATGAGAGTCAACGATCAAACTGTTACATTCAATATTTCAAAATCAATGAATTATCCTGCAATAGGTAAAGATGATGAATGTTATATGTTGGATGTTATCAGATATTTGAATGAATGTCATTTCAAGTCAACTTATGAAGAGAAACCTGAAAGTGAAAAACTGGAACACGAGCAAGAAGAGGAATAATAATATTCTAATGATTTTAATGAGGAAGATTTAAATTATATTCAGGAAAATTTTGAATTATTGGACAACACTGAAAAAGATGAATCTTTTAGTCCATCAATTGAAAAAACTCTTGAACTTGATTTAAAGTTGCTTCCTAATCATTTATAATATGCCTTTTTAGGTGATTCCTCAACTTTGCCAATTATAATTTCCTCTGAATTGACTAATAAAGAAGAAGAGAGTTTGCTTGAAGTAAAAAAAAAAAAAAAAGCTTTTGGATGGACAATAACGGATATTAAAGGAATTAGTCCTTCAATTTGTATGCATAGAATCTTTATGGAAGATAACTGCAAACCGCGGGTTGATCCTCAAAGGAGACTAAATCCTATCATAAAAGAAGTTGTTAAGAAAGAAATTTTAAAGTGGTTAGATGCTGGAATTATCTACCTATTTCAGATAGTGCATGGGTTAGTCCTATTCACTGTGTTTCTAAGAAATTTGAAGTTACTGTGACTGGTAATGAAAAGAATGAAATTATACCAACAAGATAAGTTACAGGGTGGTGAATATGCATTGATTATAGAAAATTAAACCATGCCACAAGGAAAGACCATTTTCCACTACCATTGTAGATCAGATTTTGGATAGACTGGTGGGGCATAAATACTTCTACTTTCTGGAAAGATATACTGGTTACCACCTATTGACCTCATTTTTGGTGAGGTCTTTTCTCTCCTTAGTGCTTAGGATCTAGCCATAGGACTTCTCCTTGACTATCCTAGAGGACTAGAAATGGAACCCACCACTTAGAAATTCAGACACCTCTTAACTCTTCTTGAACCCCACGAGATGACCATAAACCTCCAAACCCCTTTGGAAGATTGAAAGTCAAGTGTGGAGGTGCAAGGATGAGTTCCTATAGGATGGTCAAGCCTTAGAACAACCCTGGGTGGTCTGGTCCTGGTGATGGTTAGCCTGCACACACCACATTCTCACACACATCCCAAACCCTAAATCTACTCTTACCCAACTTGGCTTCCGGACTCATGTAGGAAATTCATATGGATGGACCTCAACCCCTAAGCCCCTCGCTAAGAGGGTTAGGAACAACATATTGAGTGCCTAAAATGAGTCCTCTCATGGCTCTTCTGAGCTTAACATGGCTTCATGGCTTAACCAAAATGATTCCATTCTACTCACATTCAATCAATCTTCATTTTTCCAAAATTTCAATTTTTGACCCCCGAGGCTCTACACCCACTAAACCTACCAAATGCCCTTGAAACTACCCAAAATTTGCAAAATCACCTAAATTACCCAAAATTCCTCAAAATCAGTCCTAAAAATTTCCCCCCACTTAAATTGATCATCCTTGGACAACTATACCAAAAATTCCAAAAATACCCCCCAATACCCTCCAAATACCCAAAATGCCCTTCTTAGCCCAAAAATCCAAAAAATTCAAAAAATTCCTAAAAAATTCCAAAAAATCCCAAATATTCCCAATTTCATTTTGTTCAACTACATCATAAGCCAATTTTTTCAATTTAACCCACTTTTACCAAAACCTCCAATTTGATCCATTTTAAACCAAAAGTGAGCCCAATGTCAAACCAAACCACCCCAATTGACCTCAATTTTGGTCCAATTCAATTCTAATCTTCAATTACATATCCATAATATCAATATAAACCAAATCAAAGCCCAAATTGATTAACATTTGGATCTAATTTCAATTTGAAGCCTAAATCCTCTAAATTGACCTAAACCCAAACCTAACCCAAATAAGCCCAAATCGCAAAATCAAAGCCCAACCAAAGTTGAAAACTCTTTATAACACTCCCCTAAAAATTTCTTAACATTAATTTTACATCAAATCCAACCTTAAAATGACATTAACCCAATATAGCCAAAGTTAGCCCAATTTGACCCATTTTGGGCCCCATTACCAAAAGGCCCAAATTAAACCTATTTCAATTCCAAATGACACCAAACCTTCTCCAAATCACTCATGCCACACTCCTAAACTAAACCCAACATTTGTTTATCCTAATCTTTCACAAAATCTCCATCCACCAATTTGTTTTCAAACTTAAAAGCCAACTTCCATAAAGCCTTTAAAAGCCCACTTTCCATCAAATTCAAAAGCCCAAAATCCATCCCCAAGCCCACAAGAAACCTTTTCTTCATCATTCCTTTGATAATCCTATTTGACCAAAGTCTTAAACCATCATAAAATCAACCCATTTGTAGCATCATGACAAATCCCATCAAAGGAATCCAAAGTTTTCAAAATTCCAAATAACCCTTTTCCATGCAAGTGAGCCAACCTTTTCCCAAGCCATGAGCAAGCCAAATGAAGCCATGGAGCCATGCATAAGCCATATGCAAGCCATGGGGAGCCCTTTACACCTCACCATGCCACTTATGGCAAGAAGAGGGAGCCTTTCCTAAGCCTTCACTAAACCTTTTTTAACCCCATCAATGATACACTTTAACCAAAATTGGCCACCTCACCTTGGATGGGGACTTCACCACACATGTGAGGCTAACCCAAATGATCTCACATCAGCCCAAATCAAGCCTTGGTGAGTGAACCAAGCCAAAACCATGAATTGACCCAAATTGGACTAAAAATGCTCCTTACACCCATGCCATCTAGATCTTTGACTTTACACATGGCATAACCCAATTGATTGCACCAAGATCAAGCTCAATCATGTGAGTTTTTCTCAGCCAAAATAAAAACCTTGGTGAATGAACAAGCCAACCCTCATGGCCACCCAAGCTCCACCATAAACTTCCTTAATTAAACCCCACCTCCATGGCCAAGAGGAAGAGATGCAAAGATTACCTTGGATAAACTCTGCCAAATTGTTCCCAAAGCTTCTCCAAGTACTCCTAAGCTCAATCCAACCATTTCCAATTGAGGCCTCACCTCTTGGACAAAGGTCTTAAATTTTTTCTCCTCCAACATAGCATGTTTTAATTTTCTGTAATTATTCACATGCTTTAAGTATATCATCACCATATAGATGTGTTCTACTCGATTAGACGATCATTTTAAAAAAAATTCATTCAATTTCGTTGAGAATCGAGGGAGATATCAAGGTTTGAAGTTGGACGGTTTTGAGTGAATAGAACAAGGAAAGAGGAGCAGCAGCCGTCCGATCAGGCATGTATCCAACGGACGGCGACGATGGAGTTGGACGGCAGCTTCATCCGTGAACAGGCAACCACGCCAGCCAGTAGCAGCGCGACACGTGTCATTTGAGCGGGAAATGGATTTTTCTTGATTTATTTTTGAACCTAAACTTCAAAAACTCATAACTTTTCATAGAAAACTCGAAAAAATAAAATAAAAATACCCTCTGGCTCACTGAAACGAGGAGAATAATGTGGAAGTGAGTTCACATTTATTTGATGCATATTTTATTTTTAATTAATTAAATAGTGTTTTCAATCATTCAATTCTCCATGCATGTATACAAATCACCATGGCATGAGACTATAGGGCTTTTGAAGCCTCTGATCTTAGGAACATTCTTTGAATTTTTCAAGATCATAGGCCATCTCTACGAAGAGTTATGTATTTTCCAAGTTTATGTCACTGTTTGTGATATTTTAATTCCATAAATTAGCATATTACTTAGAAAATTCTAGGAAAATTTGGAGATGTTTCTTAGCATCAAAGGACCGTAGGATAATTATGGTTTGAGTTAATTCATTAAAAATAATCCTAATTGGCCTAATTACTCAAAACTGAATTTTAATTAATTAGGATTAACCACACATCAAAATAACTTGATATCAACTCTCCACTGATCTTTAGAATCAGAGGAACCTCATATAATAATTTGATATCAATTGGAAATGTTTAGCCCCACTAAATGAATTAATTAAGTCACATAACTAAAATTAAACTTTAAAAATTCATAACTCCAAAAATACATTTCAAAAATTCACCAAATTGGTTTTGTGGGCTCTCTGATATCAGAGAAGTCTATAAAATTAAAATTGGAATTTTCTAAATTTTTTTATTTTTAATCATATTTTAATATTTTAAATAATTAAAAAATAATAAAAATCATAAAAATATTAAAAATCATAAAAATGTCATATTTTGACTCTTAATCACTTAGGAACAAACCAAATATTTTTACCAAGTCTCAAAGTAAAGATATTGAATTTCAAATGCTTAAAACAACTTTTAATATTAAAAAATGTATTTTCCAACCTTTTCACTCAATTAATTCCAATAAATCAAAGAAAAATCAGAAAATTATAAAATTTGTTTCTCTGAACTCCTTGAGGTCAGAGAGTTTTAAGAAAAATATAAAATCCATTTTCAACTTTTATTTTATTTTTAAATTAATTAATACTCTAAAACTCAAAATAGTTATAATAAATGAAATATAATTCAAAAAATCACAAAAATTGGTCCAAGTGGTCCTTTGGTCATTAGGAACATCCTATAATGTTCTTAAGGACAGAAACCTTTCCTTAGTCATGTTGTTGAATTTTCTTTAAAAACTCTATTTTCTACTAAATATAATTATATAAATAAATTAAATCCAGAAAAATCATATTTTCTCCTCTAATGTCTTAATTGACATGTGAGTGAGGTGACATAAAAATTTCAAATTCATTTGAGCTCAATTTAGTGAGTTATGAAATAAATAAGCCTAAAAGGGCATAAAGGTAATTAAAAATTTAAACCCTTAATTAAAACTTTAGGTTTAATCAAAATGGGGGGTAAAATGTTTGAATTTAACTTTCTCTTGGATGATTGAAACTTAGGGAAATTAAGGGGTAAAAACTCATTAAACACTTCGAAAATATCAAAATGAAACTTTAATTAATTAAATAATTTAAATTTTGGAAAGAATATATTTAAATTTGGATTATTAAAATAGGGATATTATTCAGAGGATATTTATTGTTTAATTTAAAAATCCCTAAATAAGTCACTTTAACAATACTTAGTTCTTAATTAAAAATTTAAGTGATAATCCAAATTAACAATTAAAACTAAAATTAAATTAAATTAAAATAAAATTAAATTAAAATTAAAGTTAAACTTAAATTAAAATTAAAATTAAATTAAATTAAAATTAAATTAAATTAAAATTAAATTAAAATTAAAATTAAAATTAAATTAAATTTACTTAAAATTAAATTAAAATTAAATTAAAAATTAAATTAAATTAAATTAAATTAAAGCTAAATTAAATTAAAATTAAATTGAATTAAATTAAATTAAAAAATCATTTAATAACAAACCTAAATGAAGTCATTAAGAGTTAAATCAAAACATATCAATAATTTCAACACCTCATTCTATCTATGTGAATTTGAAACATGAACATCAATTTGAAATACTAAGATAATTGAAAATGTAAAAATTTAAATCAAATCTAAAATAATTTGAACACTATTCCAAACTTAAAATTATTAATTAAAACCTCACAATTAAATTAAAACATTTTGAATCATTAACTCAAACTTTTAATTAAGAATAATTAAAATTCTCGATAAACCGAATTGCCCTTAAAGGCTTTAATTATTATAACTCTTAAATAGAGTATTAAGTGAAATGTCACTTCCTTCATCAGGTAATCAAATACCTAAGTTCACTGAGCAAGAGACAAAGTTTAACTAAACTCCTGGATGATTAATTTACCTGTGCAACTAAATTTACGTGGACTCAAAAATAATCCCAGAAATATTGAAAAGATTTTTAGGACTCGTCCTAAGCACTTCCTCAATATGACGGGATGTTTTAGAAGAACAACTGAATTTAATTGTTCTTTGATGAAGAAAATCATCCTTAAACCAAACCAAGAACCTAGACGTCATAGGGAATGACTAGTTATAGGATTAGGATTTTGGTAGACAACCAAAACCCTTCCCCTAGCCTTACCTAGGTATTTCTTGCAAAATATTTAAATGCGTTAACATGTGTTTTAAGTGTAGCTTGGAATGACGGGAAGTCCCTCCAGGTACGCTTTTATTTTAATTGCAATTTATTTTATTGCAAATTACTTACATGCATTGTACTTTACTTTTCTTACATGTTGAATAAGACTGTTGCATGAAAACCAAAACCTTTAGGATAGTCCCTAAACTGAAACGAAAACCAAATTAAAAGTCATTGCAAGATAAAATTCACCGCCACAACATTCCAAAATATAAAATAACTCAGAGTTTAATCACAAACAGAACAACAAAACTACAATCACAACTAAATTAAAATGTCTCATTGAATGATCGGGAATACCTCGGATGATGTAACCCACGTGTTGCTAACGGGATTTCCCACGGTCTAAATGAAAGTGTGGAACTCATTCAGTTGAGTTTAGCAAATTCATCTGGACTAAGTGAATTCAATGAAAATAATGATACCGGGATGACGGAACCGTGGGATCTTAATCGGTTCTGTTTAAACAACTTTAAGATTTGTTTAACTAAAATATTAAAAACACTTGGATTTTATGATTCTCTCTAAACCAAAACACTTCTCTCATCTCCCGATTTATGACTTCTAAAACTAAACCTCTGCAACAACAAGGAGCTCGGAGCATAGTAGGCAGCACCGCCATCGTCATCAGTAAAACTTGGATCTACTTCAACAAAACATTCGTAGAATTAAATAACAAAGTCATAGGACTTCGAGGTAGTTTTCCTAGTGCAACATAAATCCTCAACTCTTCGTTAGGTATTTGCATGATCATGTCATGTAAATTAAGCTCTAACCAGTCTTAGGACGCCTAGGTAGTCGTTTGATATGACATAAACCCTCATATCTTCCACGTTATTTGTATGATCATGAAATACAAATATAATTCCTAATTAATTAAAATTGGCAGGATTACAACATTAAATAAATCCTCAAATTGAAGCCAAACAATAGGATAGTTTGGGAAGTTGCCAAGATTTCTTCTTGGATCCTCAGCTTCTCCTACTTCTCTTCCCTTGAATTCCCAAAATAAATTGTCCTAAATTTGATCCATTCCCTATTGAAATTCCAAAATTCAATCCTTTGAAAACCTTAAACTTTGAAATTCTTGAGAGCAAAACCACTAATCATTATCGAGAGTTTTCTTAAATGATTCACGTCATTTAAGATGTAATTAACTATAGGGGCTTGCCCTTATAGGGAACTTTAAGAACCCAGGTAATATAAACCCTGTTTAATTTCTTTATATTAAACAGGGGAACTTGTCGGCTTATAAAATTGGTTCGCAGACCAAACGGATGTCACAAATCTTTTAGTTTATTTATTCGAGCCCCATCATCAAGCAGTGTGTCTATTCTTCAGAATAAATACACGGTCTGTGGTGCGGTGCTCGTTTATATAAACTATTCGGGATGTGAGATTGGTTTTTATTTCATATCTTAAAATCTTCAAATTTAAAACTATTTTCAAAATCAAATACTACTTTCCAAATTATATATATATTTAAATTAAAATTAAAATCTAAAAAAAATCCGCCGACAATTTTTGTATGCTACCCCTTTTCAAAATACAACACACTTAACCTAAAAATATGCCGACACCACCAATGAAAAATTACTTCTGAGGATCAAGAGAAAACAATGTTTACCAGTCCTTATGGTACATTAGAAGAATGCCCAATTGTTTATGTAATGCCCATGCTACATTTCAGAAATGTATTATGACAATTTTTTGTTATTTAATTGATAAAGGGATAAAGTTTTTATGGATGAATTTTCAGTGTTTGGAATTTCATTTGAATAATGTTTAGAACATTTATTAAGAGTTCTAAAATGCTGTGAAAAAACAAATTTTGTCCTTAACCGGGAAAAATGATAATTTATGATAGCAGGAAAAATTGTTTTTGGACATTGTATATCAGATAATGGTATGGAGGTAGATCCTGCATAAATTCAAATTATCTCTAATTTAACTTGCCCAACAAAGGTAAGGGGAATTAGAATTTTTCTGGGACATACTGGATTCTACAAACGTTATATTAAAGACTTTTCTAAAATTTTAAAGCCTTTATGTCGTTTATTGGAAAAAGATGTGATTTTTTATTTTGATGATGAATGCTTAAAAGCTTCTCAAACACTAAAAGAAAAATAAATCACCGCACCTATTATAGTTTCACCAATATGGGAAAAACCTTTTGAATTAATATGTGATGCAAGTGATTATGCTATTAATGCTATTTTAGGTGAGAGATATGATAAAATTTTCAAAATGATTTACTATGCTAATAGAACTCCTAATGAAACTCAAATTAATTATACCACAACTGAGAAAAAGTTATTAGCCATAGTATTTGCCTTTGATAAATTCATATAATATTTTATTGGAACAAAATGTGTGGTGCATACTGAAAATTCTGCTATTAAATATTTAACAAAGAAGAAGGATGCAAAACCGAGACTTATAAGATGGATTCTACTTTTGCAAGAATTTGATTTTGAAATAGTAGATAGGAAGGGTGCTGATAATCAAATTGCTGATCAATATGTCCAGGCTTGAAACTGAAAATCTCTCAATGTTGTTGAAGAAATTAATGAACATTTTACTGATGAAAAATTGTTCACTATTAAGGAGTGGCATGTTCCGTGTATGCCGACATTACAAACTTTATTGTAAGTGATATTATACCCTTTGGTTTAACATACCAAGAGATGAAGAAATTCTTATCTGAAGCTAGAACTTATTTTTGGGATGACCCATTTTTTTATAAACAAGGAAAGGATCTGATCATTCGAAGATGTGTGTCTTTAGAAGAAACATATAAAATTATTCGAAAATGTCATTATTCTAATTATGGGGGACATTTTGGTGTTGATAGAACTGCATATAAAATCTTACAATCTGGGTTTTATTGGCCTACAATTTGTAAGGAAATTAATGTTTATAGTAAAAATTGTGATCGATGTCAACGTGTAGTTACTAGAAGAAATGAGATGCCCCTCAATTATATGTTGGAAGTTAAAATATTTAACGTAAGGGGATTATATTTCATGAGACCGTTTATACCATCTCTCGAAAATACATATATATTGATAGCAGTAGACTATGTATCTAAATGGATAGAAGTTGTTGCTTTACCTCGATTTGATGCTCAAAGTGTTGCAAAGTTTTTAAGAAAGAATATATTTTGCAAATATGGAATACCAAGAGTGATCATAACTGATGGGGGAGTCATTTCAGAAATGAAATTATAGAAAGCTAGCAAAGAAAATTATATTAACCATCGCATTGCTACTACTTATCATCAACAGATAAGTGGTTTGGTTGAATTATCCAATCATGAAATTAAAATAATTTTGGAAAAGACTGTTAGTCCAAACAGAAATGATTGGTCAATCAAGCTGGATTGTGCTTTATGGGCTTATAGGACTGCCTACAGAACTCCTATAGGAATGTTCCATATCGGCTAATTTTTGGAAAAAAATTGTCATTTACTAGTTGAACTTGAGCATAAAGCATATTGGTCTATTAAAGAGTTCAATTATAGTTTGAAAGATGCTAGTGAAAAAAGATTGTTGCAATTAAGTGAGCTAGAAGAGATAAGGAATTAATCTTATGAAAATGCTAAGATTTATAAAGAAAAGACGAATTTATGGCGTGATCAGAAGATTCTTACTAAAAATCTTGAGCCAGGACAACAAGTTTTGATATTAAATGCTGTATTGAAAATATTTGCTGGAAGACTTAAGTCTAGTTAGATGGGTCCATTTATTGTAGTGAAAGTTTATTCCTATGGAGCTGTGGATATTAAATATCCTAAGACTAAAAAAATATTTAAAGTTAATGGAAATAGACTTGAACCTTATTTTTCAGTCGATCAATTTAAACCTGATGAGAATCTGATGTTGGGTCACTCAATATAAGCTCGGGGTATGTCACACTGAAGACGTTAAACCAAGAGCTTTATGGGAGGCAACCCATAGTTATCAGTGTGCTTTGGTTTATGTTTGCTTTGTGTTTTTTGTTTAGTTTGATTTGAGATTATGTGGTAGCATTTTAGAGTATTTAATGTTATAGTGGTGTTTATTTGAACTTATTTGATGAGTCAGAGGAGTCAAAATGAAGATTTGGACATTTAGCAGACCTTTGCTAAAATGAGCACTGGCGGCTATGCCCCGCAAGTTAGCGCTTAGGCACCGAAGTTACAAAAATGATTAAAATGGGGGTTCTATAAGTCTAAATCTTCTGTAAGTGGTTTTGTGATTTATTAGAGAGTTTTGATACATCTAGGGTCGGTTCTAAGACTTCCCAAGTCTATAAAAAGGCCTAGAATTAAAGAAATACATGCCTCAGTTCTTATCTTCATTCCTGAGTCTTAAGAAGAGTATTTTGAGTGAGAAAACATCTTCTTGGGAGAGTGAAGTTAAGAAGAAAGAAGAAGCCAGAAGTTCGTTAGTGAAAGTGCACAAAAGTTATTCAACAGATTTTTGGTCGTTACTATTCAAGTAATTGAAGAAAGGCTTGCAAAGATCGAGGTTGTCTTGGCTTCAATCGAAGCAAAGGTAAATGAAACTAACACACATGTAGCGCACATAGGATCGCAAATCAAAATGCAATTCAGTCATACAAGTCATGTGGAAGAAGTGGATAAAGTGATGTTTTGAAAGAACAAATGGATAGAAGAAGATGTGAGAGTAAACATCGCCCGTCTTATCAGATTTATATTCTAGATGGTTTAAATTGATATAAGGATAATTATAGATATATTCTGCCTATTGGATTGGAATTAAATTAAGTGTGGTCTAGTGGTTTAGTTATCTGTGTTTAGTGTTTTGTGTTTGAGATTATTATATTTTTTTTTGTATTGTTGAATTTTACTTTGTGTTTGTTACATTTTAATGATGTAAATTTGTGTCTAAGATACGTGTTGTGAACATATTGGATACTTTCATCCATGGCGTTTAGAAATGTATAGTTTGTATTAAGTTTGTTTTGTTATTAATGAAATATAAGTTTGGGTTTGTGTGAAAGTTGTGTTGAATCGATGGAAATTATAGTGTAATTTTGGAGTAGTAGAAGTGTTATGGGGTAGAATTAATTATTTAAAGTGATTAAGGGTGATTAACTAGGTGTTTTAGTGCGATTAACATACATTGTCAGAATTTGAGCGCTGGCGCCTAAGCGCCAAACTTTCGGTGCTTAAGTACCAGATTTTGCGGCTATGCACTATCACTTTGCACATAGGCGCTGGTTCACAAAACCAGTTTTCAGACGTTAAAAACCTAAAATTTGCAATTTTTAACCCCATCATCACCTTTAACCTCTCGAATTCACTAATTTAGATCAATTTTGAGCCGATCTCAATGAAATTCGTTGGATCTGAACTCCTTAAGGTATGAGCACTTCTCGTAAGCAAAAATTTTTTATCTTCACCATGTATTTAGAGTACATAATTGAAAAATCTGAAAAATCCCTATTCATGGTGAAAATTTGAGAAAAGCATGAGAAATTGCTTGGATTTAGTAGATTTTTCCTTTAGAAGTTAAGTTAGCAAATTTAGTTTGATTTTGGAATTTATAGTGAATTTTTTATGAATTTTAGAAATGGCTTCAAAGTTTAAACGCTCGAAAGAGAAAGCGAGATTTGATTCAGACAAATTTGTTAGTTCTAGAGAGGAGGATCATTACGTCGATGCATTATCATCACGTAAGTTAATTCCAGAATGAGTTTTTGGTAAACAGTAGGAGTTATTGATAAGAGGATTGCTCGAAGAAATTGAGAAAAATGTTGTTGCTTCTCTGCTATTGATGTTGTTTGTGTGGTAAGAGATTTTTATGTTAACTTGCCAGCAGCAGAGGATAACTTAGTGATGGTTCAGGGACAGCAAGTGAATTTTTCTTCTGCGATAATCAATACCTTTTACCGATTAAATCCTGAATTGTTTTGTTGTTATGATAATTATCATCCTTCGGAAGGAGAGTTTGATGAGATTATGTCTTTTCTTACTAATGGAAGAGGTTAATGGAAAATTACAAATGAGAGAAGAGTAAATTTTCCAGCCTTTAAGATGAATGTCCCTTCCAAGGCATGGCATTACTTCATCTCATCTAAGTTGTTGCTTTCAGGTCATGTTAGTGAAGTTACGTTGGAGAGAGCTATTTTGAACTATTGTATTCAGCAGGGAAAACCGATTGACATAGGAGCTATCAATTTTTATTATATTTTAAAATGTGTCAGAGCTGTCACTACTACAGGTATGAGATTTCTTTCCCTGATTCATTCACTTTGTGAGCAGTCTGGTGTAAAGTTTGAAACTTGGGAAGAGGTTCTTCAGCAAATTAGACCTATCACTAGTCTAAATGTAAACATCTACACTTTGCAGTCAGAGTTTGGCTGGAGAGGAGGATCTGTTAGAGCTTCTGGTGCTTCTGCTTCTGCTGCATCTACTTCTCATGCTTCTAAATCACCAGCATCATCATCTAGAAATTCACTGACCCAATTATTAAGGAAGATTTTAAAGAAGGTGAGTTAGAACAGAGAGCAAGTTAGAGATATGGATGGAAAGGTAGAGAATATTGAGAGGTATATATAGAAACATGATTAGTATGAGGAGAGTTATCAGATGTACATAGACAGACTGACTAGAGGACAAGATTGTGCTGAGATGCCTCCTCATCCTTATTTTATACCTTATGTACCATTCAGAGATTGGAATGAGAGATGATGATGATGAGGATGATGATATATTTGCTGAGTCTGTGATGTTTTTAATTGTGCTTTGTGATGTTTAAACCTTTTGTTGTTTGATGTATTTTGTTGTGAACATTGATATGTGTGGATCATTTCTATTATGCATATTCAGTTATATCTATGTTGGATTTATGTTTTATGTTGTAATGTTTGATATGTTTATGGAAGTAAATGTTTTAATGTAGTTAGTGTATTGTGTTTTAAGTACTGTATAATTTAATTCCAAAAGCCGTTAGGAAAATTTAGAACACTGTTGGAAACAACTATTTAAATTGCATGTTTAAAATTTTAAAAATTTACTACCATACATTTTCTAGTATTGTTGTGATTTTAGTTATGTTAAGTTGGTGTGTATTTTCTTTGAAAACCTCCCCTACTGTAGAAGTGCTTTGAAATTTCTATTTAAAAAAAGAAAAAAAAACTTAAAAAACTTGAAAAACTAAAAAAACTGAATTTTTTTTTTGTTTTCTCTTGTTTCTAAACTGTTATACTTGCATATTTAGGATATGAAAATTCCTGCAATTATGTTATTTTAGTTTTTAGTTCTTACCCATGTATCATTTCTTATACTTAAATGTTTTATCCTAACTAAAAATTTAAAGTTTAGGGCGAATTTAAAAACAAATCTTCAAAACTTAAAAAAATTTATTCGTTCTCAAGAATACATAAAATAAATTTCATTTTTGATTGAAAGTATATTGGTAAATGTTGTTATATTAGGGAAGCAAAATTTTGAATATAGAAATGAGTAAGAGAATTTAGTTAAAATTTATAGTAATAATGAAAAATTTAAAGTTAAATTTTTTTTAGTGAAGAAATGTTAAATATAGTTAAACTATCTTTAGTAGGGAATGTTGTATTTTTGTAAAAATAAAAAGATTTGACTTTTATTTTTCAAAGCTTAAATTTCTTTTATTAAAAAATAATTTTCAATAGTGTTATTATGATTTTAAATGAAAGATATGTATCAGACCTTTATTTTAAATGGAAGGGTGCAACTCAAAATCTTTAAAGGCCTATCCATATGCAGTAATCATTACATTATAAAAAAAATAAAAAGAAATTGAAAAAGAAAAATAAAGAAAAAGAAAAAGAAAAAGTGAAAAATAGTATGCAAAAAGGAGGGAGAAGCATGAGGATTTAAGGGTCTAATAAAAAATTGGCTCCATAACAAAAGTTTAAAATACAAGTTTTGAGAAAATCTAAAGCTTAAGATTACAATATAGTAAGTAAATCTATTTTTAAATAAAAAATTTTTAAGTGAGAAAAAGAAAATGATTAAATACTATATTTTAAAAAATCTAAAAGTATTTACGAATAAGATAGGAACTCATATTTTTCATTATCCTTTACTTAAGAACTTTCTAAACTTTAAGTTAATCTTATTTACTAAAATTTTTTCTAAATTGAACAATTACTTTTTTAGAACAAAATTTTGAAACTTTCCTAAAGAAGCTGATTTACATAGTTTGCATGTTAAAATTTTCTATGTGATTAAGTTTCACTTGAGGACAAGTAACATATTAAGTTTGGGGGATTTTGATACACCAAAAATATATAGTATTTTTAAGCACATTTATATACCTATTTTTGATGATATTGCACTTTAGTGGAAACTATTTTTGTGATTTTCTTGCAGGTATGATTAAAATGACTGATAATGCTGAAAGGAGCAAAAAAGAATCAAATTTGGAGCAAAAATATGAAGTGTGAAAATTTTGGCCTCTAGCGCCTAAGCGCCGATGGCTGCGCATAAATGGCACAGTTAAAAGATACGAATTATATCAAATTTGGCACAATTTTCAAGGAGTGTTTGAAATAACTTTTGGTTTAAACTTCCTTAAACTCTTTTGGGAGGCAATTTCGAATGAAGAGGTGCATTTTTTGGTAGATACATTGAATCTAGACATAATTTGAAGAGACACCAAAGCACCTTCAAAGAATTATTAAAAAGAAGACTTAAGATTAGAAAAAGAGAAGTATTGGCCGGAGAAGTTCGAGAAAAGCTTGACGTGGTTGAAGGGAAAGAGGAAGAAAGAGAGTCTTCTTCTTGCCATACTTTATTTACTTTTCCACTTTACTTTATCATAGTTTTTATTAGAATTTAGGAGACTCAATCCTTAGAGTTTGGCACCAACCTCTAAGGAGTTATCTAGTGGAAAACAAAAGTTTCAGAGGAACTTCAAGTGTCTTGTGGAGAGGATTTTCAGAAAATTCTTTATCTTTATTTTTATATTTTGTTTTCAAGTTAGACTTGTGGTGTTTTCATAATGATTTCTACTTTCAAATCAAATTTTGCTTATGTTTTCTCCATTAGTTCTTGGTAGTTTTCTTTATTTTTTTTCCTTTAAAATGATGAAGTAATTAAATTATGGAAGGAAGTTGTGTGAAGTATAGGTGTTTAATGTTGGAAGAAGTTGTGATTATTCACTATCTTGCACTTCATTTACTTCTTAATTTAGCTAATTAAGATGTTAAAATTTGTTGTGAGAACACGTAAGAACCAATCCGGTATTTTCACAATTAATAATGGGAGAGAATCACATGAAATTATATGGGTGAGAATTCTAGTCCATATGATTGAGTGCAAATAAATAGAGAGATATGTTTTTTAATGAGGAGTAAAATTAGAGGACTTTAGAGTGACAGGCTAAAGTCCCCAATTTAGTTTGATGTTTTAAATTTTGTTATAAGATGTTAGCCCTCAGGTGGAGGGAGAAGAGGGAACTCTAGAGTGAGAGCTAGTATCCTTCCTGCCTAACCCATCTACAATATTTCAAAACTTCATATTAACCAATGTTCCTTATAGAACCAAGTAATGGTAAAGAATATATTTGCTCTTATTTGGCACAACACATTTAGATACTTCCACAATAAAATTCCATAATTATTACTGATTCATTGAAAGAGGAAAACATATTTTATTCTCATTTCTATCATATATAGTTTTATAGTCTTTTTAGTTTTAGTTGCTTACTTTACATTTTATTGAAACAAATATCAAAAACAAATTTAAAACTTTATATCTTAAAACGTACTTTACAAAATCATTTTAGAAAGTAGAATGTTTTTTTCTGCTTTCTTTAAAATTTTAGACATTTCCCTGTGGGTTTGATATCTCCGGGCTTAATCAGAAAGTCTTATATTACTTGATAAATGATACGTATAGTTGTGTAGAATCTCATATTATAAAATAATTAAAATTTATTTCTTATTTGCTTCGAAATCAAGTTATTGGTGCCTTTTCAAAGAAAGAGATATTATCATTGAAAAGAAATATAAAGTGTAAAACGTAAGCATAAATATTCGGGGATCACCTGCCACCCATCATTGTACTTTTGCTTTGGGCAATAAAGGTACCTGTGGGCTTCCCTAAAAAAAAATTATATATCAATTAATATGATTTTTTAACATAATAACTCTTAAAACCTTCTATGGTTTAATTTTATTTTTGTATGTGTGGAATATTTACTGAGATATTTAGACAAATATCCATCTTCAACCATGACAATTCTTCCATTGAACCTTTTTTAAATTTTTTGAAAATAATCTCACCCTTTTGAGTTCTACCAAGATTGTTCCAATAACTAACAAACATACTACCCAATGAAATTATTTAGTTTCTTGCCCTAAAACGAATAAAAAATGAAAGAAAATTTAACCAATCATTTAGTTATGGACATGAAAAATCTATTAATGTTCAAAAGGTGTTACAAATTCATGTTTGAACTTTATGACATTAATTCTAAAAATACATAATAATAAAAATCATTTAAATTCATGATTTTAACATATCCAAAATAAAGTAACACATTACTTGTATTCATGATGATAAAATTTGATCTAAAAAAATTATCTTGAAGAGATGGAGTTTCTCTCTCTAATTCCTTGAAAATTTTTGTAGTTTCTGATGGAGGAAAATGTACAGGGTGTGGTAGGAAGGGAGATGATCCATTCTCTGAATAATGCTCTATTTAACCACCATCCATCAAGGGGGGTTACTAACCAATAGAATTTATGATAATGTAATAAATTAATTAATTTTATTATTAAAATCAATAACATAATTTAGTAACCACTATTAATTTTCGATGTTACATGAGTTACAGAAGTAAATATCATAAGTTATCATAATTTATGAAATAGGTTATTAATTAAATAACATAAGTTTTCATGAGTTATAAAAATGAATAACTTAAGTTATCATTTATTATGGAAAATGTTATGACTAAAGAAAAAAATAACTTAAGTTATAATTTATTATGACATAAGTTATGAGATAAGAAAATTGTTGACCTCATTTTTGATGAGGTCTTCTGCTTCTCTCTTTAGTACTTAGGATCTAGCCTTAGGCTTTTCCTTTGACTAATCTTAGAGGACTAGAAATGGAACCCACCACTTAGAAATTCAAACACCTCTTAACTTCCTGCGAGCCCCACAAGCTTGATTGTAGACCCCCAATCACCTAGAGGGTTGAGATCAAATGTGGAGGTTTAAAGGATGAGTTCCCTATAGGACCTTTCCGGCCTTAGGAATACCCCTGTTTGGTCCGGTCCGGTGAGGGCTGACTTGCACATACACTACACTTTCACACACATTCCAAGTCCTAAAACCACACTCTCACCCAACTTGACTTCCTGACTCATGTAGGTAGTTCATATGGATGGTCCTTAACCCATAAGTCCCTGGCTAAGAGGGTTAGGAACAACATAATGAATGCCTCAAATGAGTCCTCTCATGGCTTATATGGGCTTAATATGGCTTCATGGCTCAACCAAAATGATTCCATTTCACTCACATTTGGTCAATCTTCTTTTTTTCAAAATTTCAATTTTTGACCCCCGGGGCCCCGGACCCACCAAACCTACCAAAGGTCCTTGAAATGACCCAAAATTTGCAAAATTGCCTAAATTACCCAAGATCCCTCAAAATAAATCCTAAACACTTCCCACAATTCAGACCATCTTTGGCCAAAAAATACCAAAATTTCCAAAAATACTCCTAAACCCCCCAAAATTACAAAAATACCCTTTTACCCCAAAAATCCCAAAAAATTCAGAAAATTCCCAAAAAATTCCAAAAAATCCCAAATATTCGTAATTTCAATTTGTTCAACTACACCGTGGGCCAATTTTGCCAATTTACCCAACTTTTACCAAAACCCCCAATTTGACCCATTTTAACCCAAGTGAACCCAATGTCAAACCAAACCACCCCAATTGACCTCAATTCTGGTCCAATTCAATTCTAAACTTCAATTCAATTTCCTCAATATCAATTTAGACCAAATCAAACTCCAATTTGATTGAAATTTGAGCCCAATTTCAAATTGAAGCCTAAGCCCAATTTTGGCCCATGACCTAAACCTAGCTCAAACCAACCCAATTCAACTCCAATTGGCCCCAAATCTTTTCTAAAACCTTCCTAACATCCCCATAAACAAAACACTAACTTGATTTGCCCAAAATTTGAATCTAAAATCCACCCAAACCTAACCCAAAACCAAAATCCCTTAAATTGATCTAAGCCCAAACCTAATCCAAATGGGCCCAAATCCCAAAATCAAAGCCCAACCAAAGTTGAAAACTCTTTGTCACACTCCCATAAACATTTCTCAACATTAACTTTACATCAAATCCAACTATAGCCCAACCTTAAGCCAAGTTAGCCCAATTTGAACCACTTTGGCCCCTTTACTAAAAGACCCACATTAAACCCAATTCAATTCAAAATCACTTCAAATTTGTTTCAAATCACTCATGACACATCCCTAAACTAAACCCAACATTTATTTGGCATGGTCCTTCACAAACATTTCATCCAAAAGCCCATTTTAAAATCTAAAAGCCCACTTCCATAAAGCCTTTAAAAGCCCATTTTTTTTACCAAAATTCAAAAAGCCCAAAATCCATTCCAAAGCCCACATGAGATTTCCTCTCATATCCCTTCGATTTAAATCATTCCCTAAGTTTCAAACTTATCATCAAATTATCCTAAATTAAGCCTCATGCCAATTTCCCCTAAATTCATAAAAAATCCCAAAAATCCATTTCCATGTAAATGTGCCAAGCCATCCCTAAGCCAAATGGAGTCCCTGGAGCAATGCACAAGCCACATGAAAGCCATGAGAGCTTTGACTTATCACCACTCCCTAAATGGAGAAAGGAGGGAACCCTTTAATGATTCCCTTAGGAGTGATTAAACACTCCCATGTATCCCCTAATCTTGCTTAAGCCTAATTGTACTTGGATTGTGACTTGACCCCACTAATCAAGCTGACCCAAGTGACTTTCTCTTCAGCCCAAACCATCCTTGGTGAGGTGCACCTAGCCTAAACCATGACTTGACCAAACCAAGCCCAAAATGACCTCTCCCTCATACCATTTAAATCAAACCCTTTACACATGTCAAACCCCAATTGATTGCACAAACTTCCAGCCCTGACCCAACTGAGTCAGATGGTGACCCATGCCTGGCCGGCCAGCCACCATGCATCGCGGAAAACACTAGTGCCGAGAGCCTTATTTGGCTTCAAAAAATTCAAATCCACTAGCTGAGCTGTCCCAACCCAAATGAGCACCATGGTTGTTCTTCCCTTGCCCTGAGCAGCTGATCCCAGCCTCCAATTTCCCCTGGAAAGCCCTCCAACCACCTCTATTTAAACACCACCACCTCTCGGCCAAAAGGAGGTGTTGAACCAAACCTTACCAAAACTCTGCCAAAATCATTCCAGATCCCTCTCCAGACATAGAGAACTTGATCCCCACTGAAATCCAACCCTAAAACCCTCTCTGTGAGCTCAATTTCTGAGTTGACAATCCACCCAAAAAACAGGACACTTCACCACAGTGAGCTAATCTTGAAATTGATTGACCCTACACCTTCACCAGACCCAGAGGAGAAGTTCCCAGACAAAACCCCCTCACCGAGCCGGCCATTGCTTCCAGCCTCCAAGCTTTGTGATCGGCCTTGGACACTTTCATACCTAGACAATTCCCCAGAGCCGGAGACTTCATCTAGAGCTTTCCTGGACTCAATCGAAGGTGACACAACTCTAAGATCGAAGCTTCACTTCTCTAAGCAAAGGTATGAACTCATTCTTCCTCCCGAGCTTCCAGCAATTCTCCATTTTGTTCGGGTTAATTTCATAGCTTTATAAACCGTATGGATGTGTTAGTCTCTTCAAGACGAATCGATAGAGTATAAGAACTCGAAAATCCATTGAGAATCGAGAGAGATATTAGGGTTTGAGTGTGGACGGTCACTGGTGCACACCAGTCGTAGACGATGAGCAGGAGCCGTTGGATCGTGCGTGTATTGAGCGGACGGTCGAGATCAAGCCGGACAGCGCAATGGTATGTGAACCGCGGGCCCCTGGAGCACTGAGTCAGATGGCAACGCTGAATCACAGCGTGACGCATGGACTTTCGGAGCTGCCGAGGTTGACGCGGCGCCGCGTGGATAAGTAGAAAATTAGGGTATTTTTGAATTATTTAAATGTCCTGAACTTCAAAAATTCATATCTTTGCATAGGAAACTCACAAAAATAAAATAAAAATATCCTCTTGCTCAGTGAATAGAGGAGAATAATGTGGAAAAGAAATCAAGTTAATTGGATGAGTATTTTATTTTTAATAATTCATTTCCTGTTTTTAATGTTTTGATTCTCCATTTGCATAGATAATTCACCATGGCATGAGACTATAGGGCTTTTGAAGCCTTTGATCTTGGGAACATTCCCTGAGTTTATCAAGGCAGAGGCCATCTCTGTGAAATGTTATTGATTTTTCAATTTCATGTCACTGTTTTAGGTATTTTAATTCCAATAAATAGCATGTTGTAAAATAAATTCTAGGAAAATTTGGTGATGTTTCTTAGGACCAGGGGACCCTATGAAAAATATATTTTGAGTTAATTCATTCATAATAACCTTAATTGGCCTAAACCCCTAAAATTGGATTTGAATTAATTAGGGTTAATCACACATCAAATTGACTTGAAAACAATTCTCCATTATTCTTTAGGGTTTGAGGAACCTTACATAAAATTTTGAAATCAATTGGACTTGATTAACCCCACCAAATGGAATGATTAAGCCTCATAAGCAAAATGAAACTTTAAAAATTCATAACTCCAAAAATACTTTTCAAAAATTCACAAAAATGGTTTTGGAGCTTCTCTAATATCAGGGGAGTTCAGGAAAATTAAAATTGAAATTTTCTAAAAAAGTTGATTTTTCACAATATTTTAATATTTTAATAATTAAAAAAATAATGAAAATCACAAAAATATTAAAAATCATGAAAAAGTCACATTTTGACTCCTAATCATTTAGAGACAAACCAAATATTTTTCTTAAGTCCCTAGGATAAGATAATGAATTTTAAGTGCCTAATGTAATTTTTTATATTAAAAAATGAATTTTCAACCTTTTTCACTAAAATAATTCTAATAAACCAAAGAAATATTAGAAAATTATAAACTTTTTTTCTCTAGGCTCCTTGAGGTTAGAGAAATTCAGGAAAAATATAAAATATATTTTTCAACTTTGTATTTATTTTAAAATTAATTAATACTCTAGAATTCAAAATAATTATAATAAATAAAATATAATTCAAAAAATCACAAAAATTGGTCCAAGTAGTCCACTGGTCATTAAGAACATCCCATAATTTTCTTAAGGATAGAAACCTTTACTTGGTCATGTTGTTGAATTTTCTTTGAAAACCCCTATTTTCTACTAAAAATAATTATATAAATTAATTCAATCCAGAAAAATCACATTTTCTGCTCTAATGTCTTAATTGACATGTGAGTGAGGTGACATAAAAAATTTCAAGTTCATTTGAGCTCAATTTAGTGAGTTATGAAATAAATAAGCTTAAAAGGGCATAAAGGTAATTAAAAATTTTAACGCTTAATTAAAACTTTAGGTTTAATCAAAATGGGGGGGGGGGTATAATATTTGATTTTAACTTTCTCTTGGATGATTGAAACTTAGGGAAATTAAGGGGTAGAAACCCATTAAACACATTGAAAATATCAAAATGAAACTTTAATTAATTAAATAATTTAAATTTTGGAAAGAATATATTAAAAATTTGGATTATTAAAATAGGGATATTATTAGGAGGATATTTATTCTTTAATTTAAAAATCCGTAAATAAGTCACTTTAACAATATTTAATTCTTAATTAAAAATTAAAATAATAATCCATATTAGCAATTAAAACTAAAATTAAATTAAATTAAATTTAAAATATTGAAACTAAAATTAAAACTAAAATTAAATTAAATTAAATTTAAATTTAATTAAAATTAAAGTTAAACTATAATTAAAATTAAATTAAAATTAAATGAAAAATTAAATTAAATTAAATTTAAATTAAATTAAAATCAAATTTAATTAAATTAATCTAAAATCATTTAACAACAAACCTAAATGAAATCATTAAGAGTTAAATCAAAACATATCAATAATTTCAACACCCCTTTCTATCTAAGTAAATTTAAAACATGAACATCAATTTGAAATACTAAGATAATTGAAAATGTAAAGATTTAAATTAAATCTAAAATAATTTGAACACTATTCCAAACTTAAAATTATTAATTAAAACCTCATAATTAAATTAAAACACTTTAAACCATTAACTCAAACTTCAAATTAAGAATGATTAAAATTCCCGATAAACCAACTTGCCCTTAAAGGCTTTAATTATTATAACTCTTAAATAGAGTATTAAGTGAAATGTCACTTCATTCATCAGGTAATTAAATACCCAAGTTCACTGAGCAAGAGACAAAGTTTAACTAAACTCCTGGATGATTAATTCATATGTGCAACTAAATTTACTTGGACTCAAAATAAGTCCAGAAGTATTGAAAAGATGTTTAGGACTCGTCCTAAGCACTTCCTCAATATGACGGGATGTTTTAGAAGAACAACCGAATTTAATTGTTCTTTGATGAAGAAAATCATCCTTAAACCAAACCAAGAACCTAGACGTCATAGGAGATGACTAGTTATAGGATTAGGAATTTGGTAGACAACCAAAACCCTTCCCTTAGCTTTACCTAGGTAT
Source organism: Papilionanthe hookeriana x Papilionanthe teres (assembly GCA_022702705.1). Taxonomy (NCBI): domain Eukaryota; kingdom Viridiplantae; phylum Streptophyta; class Magnoliopsida; order Asparagales; family Orchidaceae; genus Papilionanthe; species Papilionanthe hookeriana x Papilionanthe teres. Next base: position 11,130,846 of record CM040427.1, read on the forward strand.
CTCGTTGAAATATTTAAATGCTCAAACATGTGTTTTAAGTGCAGCTTGAGATGACGGGAAGACCCTCCAGGTACACTTTTATTTTATTGCAATTTACTTTATTGCAATTTACTTACATGCACTGTACTTTACTTTTCTTGCATATTAAATAAGACTGTTGCATTAAAACCAAAACCTTTAGGATAGTCCCTGAACTGAAACCAAAACTAAATTAAAAGTCATTGCAAGATAAAATTCACCGCCACAACATTCCAAAATATAAAACAACTCAAAATTTAATGACAAACGAACAACAAAACTACAATTGCAACTAAATTAAAATGTCTCGTTGAATGATCGGGAATACCTTGGATGATGTAACCCACGTGTTGCTAACGGGATTTCCACGGTCTAAATGAAAGTGTGGAACTCATTCAGTTGAGTTTAGCAAATTCATCTGGACTAAGTGAATTCAATGAAAATAACGGTGTCGGGATGACGGAACCGTGGGATCTTAATCGGTTCTGTTTAAACAACTTTAAGATTTGCTTTAATTAAAATATTAAAAACACTTGGATTTTAAGATTATCTCTAAACCAAAACACTTCTCTCATCTCCCGATTTATGACTTCTAAAACTAAACCTCTACAACAACAAGGAGCTTGGAGCACAGTGGGTAGCACGACCATCATCATCAGCTAAACTCGGATCTACTTCAGCAAAACCATTCTTAGAATTAAATAACTAAGCCATAGGACTTTGAGGTAGTTTGCCTAATGCAACATAAATCCTCAACTCTTCATTAGGCATTTGCATGATCATGTCATGTAAATTAAGCCCTAACCGGTCTTAGGATTCCGAGGTAGTTATTTGGTACGACATAAACCCTCACATCTTCGAGGCTATTTGTATGATCATGTCATACAAATGTAAGTCCTAATTAATTAAAATTGGCAGGATTGCAACATTAAATAAACTCCCAAATTTAAGCCAAACAATAGGATAGTTTGGGAAGTTGCCAAGATTCTTCTTGGATCTTCAAATTCTCCTACTTCTCTTCCTTTGGACTCCTCAAAATAACTGTTCCAAATTTGTTCAATTCCCTATTGAAATCTTCAAAATTCAATCCTTTGAAAACCTTAAACTTTGAAATTCTTGAGAGCAAAACCACTAATCATTATCGAGAGTTTTCTTAAATGATTCCCGTCATTCAAGATGTAATTAACTATAGGGGCTTGCCCTTATAGGGAACTTTAAGAACCCAGGTAATATAAACCCTGCTTAATTCATTTATTTTAAGCAGGGGAACTTGTCGGCTTATAAAATTGGTTTGCAGACCAAACGGATGTCACAAATCTTCTAGTTTATTTAATCAAGCCCCATCATTAAGCAGTGTGTCTATTCTTCGGGATAGATACATGGTTTGTGGTGCGGTGCTAGTTTATATAAACTATTTGGGATGTGAGATCGGTTTGATTTCATATCTTAAAATTTTCAAACTTAAAATTATTTTCAAAAATCAAATACAAATTTCTAAAACTATATATATATATATATATATATATATATATATATATATATATATATATATATATATATATATATATTTAAATTAAATTTAAAAATCTAAAATTCGCCGACAATTTCTGTAGGCGACCCCTTTTTAAAATACAACACACAAATCTAAAAATATGCCGACAACTTCTGGCGACTCCGCTGGGGACTAGTTCCTCTCTCCATTTTTGATTAGATGGTTTTGCTTTCATAAATCGGTAGTGTATCCATGTCCCTAGTGGAGCAAACTACCATTCTTCCGTTGGGATACCCCGTTCATTTCTGTCTTGAACGAGTATAGCCAACTCCTCTCGGATTTCGGAGACACTGTTTAGACACCCCTAAACGGAGAGGTTCCGAGATCCTTTTACCTCTTTTCTGAGGTGGGGTGGACCCCCAATAGGTGTTAGTTTAGGAGCGGTCCTTCGAGTCGAGAACTCTTGCATAAGACTTTCTCTTCCTTTCCAATTCTAAATCGGGGCCTTTACCTTTTCTATAGCCTTTTTCCCTTAATCGTTTTGTTTCTAACAAACGAAACTCCTAATAAACAATCTCTTTTAAAAATCACAAATACACTAAGATAAACAAAAATGTGTTCGGACTCTTTCTTTTTCGTCCTAAACTTTACGACGAAAGGAAGCATAATTCGGGACTGACATTCGGAATCTGCCCTGCAGAAAATGACTGCCCCAAAGTTAATCTTCTCCTTCACCAATGGAATGGACTTCACCATTTACAAGGATTAGCTGCCCGATAATGGAATCATCCGTTTTGGATAAGGATTCTGCAACACAGATGTCAAGTTCGCTGATGTCACTCTCTTCACACTAATGGACAAAGTGTCGAAACCGAAGAGCCCGTGATCGAGTTCAACTCCGAAATCGACTCAAGAATTCCCTCCCCTGCAAAGGAGTACTACTGTTCGTAGGAGGACTGTTGTCTCTACCCCCACCGGTCTAGTCATCTCTGCACCTACCCCGACTTCTGCTAAACTAAAGAGGAAGGAAATCTAAGTCTGTGATGAGCCTGTCACCGTGGAGGGTACAGATTTTGCTACAATACCATCTGTTTTTGAGATTGGGTCGAGTTCAAGAGTTGCACCCCTAACTCGGACTCAAAGAAGAAATAGAAACAAAAAGATCGCCAATATCGATAAAGCCAGAACTGCTGAAGTTGCTTTTCTAGAAGAAATTCCCAAGGAAATAGAAGAACTGTCTGAGTATATACCTCTGTTGGAAGGGAGCAGGTTTCACCCTCTCTCTGCTGCATCAGATGAAGAGGATGTCCGTAGGATCGCTGCTGCATTACCCCGACCTGCGTACTACAGCAATTACAAGAAGAAAGATGCCCTGTGTCAGAAATCTTAAGAAGGATAGGACGGGTGCCAACTAAATCTCGCCTCGGACCGCGAATAGAGCCTGTTGCTGCCACAGAGAAAGCAAAGAAGAAGATAAAAGCCAGTTCACCCGTTGTTGTATCGAGTCTACAAATTAGGGAGGATACCACCTTCCAGCATATAGCCGACAGACCATCCAGTCCTAGGCTTCCGGCTGCAAGAAGGATGGTATGGCGACCTACTACTGGCGAGCTAAAACCAAAACAATGTCCTGAGAGGAAAAGTCTCGTCAGGAGACTTGAATCAGAAGAAAGTCCTACTGCAATGAAGGGGACTTCCGGAAAGGAAGTTCAACAACCGTCACGAGACAACTGCGAGACCGTGCGGAAAAGGCCACTTGAGGATGCCATGGACAAGTTAAGGACCGACATCCGACGGTTAGCAAAACAAAGAGAAGAAGAACTAGGAAATGAAGTTGACTCATCAAAGTTCATGGATGAGGACTATGTTGAGATCAACATGGTTGAAACGCGAGCATCATCCGCTTCATAAGGTGCTCCAGCAGCTGCAGAAAGAGATGAACCGGAAGTAATGAGGGCACAGCTTCGGGAAAGAGATGCACAATTTTCCAGATGGCAAAGAGGATGGAAGAGATGGCTGCTGCCTTAGCCACTCTCCAGAGTCAGGTACAACCTCAGAAAGAGACACCCCCAGAAATTATCCATATTGCGGATGGAGGAAAAGAGATCACATCCGTCAACGGAGACGAACAACCAAAGAAAGATCCTACACAAAGCATGATTCCAGAAAAGGACATTAAGAGCATGGTAGAACAGCAGGTGCGAGAAGCCCTAGCACAATCTAAGAGTGGAGCATCTATTCAGACGGGTAGACCTTACCCCGAAGTGTTCGATGCAGTCCAATACCCGAAAGGTTTCGTACCACCTCTATTTCAGAATTTTGATGGGACGGGAAACCGTCGGCAGCATGTCGCACATTTTCTTGCTAGTTGCTGCAATGCTGGTGGAAGTGACGCTCTACTCTTTAGACAGTTCGTCAGCAGTTTATCAAGGATTGCCTTCGACTGGTACGCAGAGTTGTCAAATGGTTCAGTAAAGACCTTTTCAGAACTAGAGAATCTTTTCGTTAAACGATTTGTCGGGGCTCAGCACCACATCACTATCGGTGATCTAGTGGTGGAGCAATAGAAGCCGAACGAGACTTTAGTGGATTACATACTTCGATGGAGAAACTTAAGCATGAAGTGTGAACCACAGTTTCAAGAACAACATGCAGTCGACATCCTAATTAAAAATATCCATGGCCCGATAGCACTTCTCCTTAAAGGATTTACAATCAAGACTTTTGAGAAGTTGCTTAGCAAGGCCGGGAGCTTGCAAGAAGAGGCAAAGCAGTTAAGTTTCATGGACAAGAACGATAAGCAGAAGCCCGTGAAAACATTCGAAAAGAAATCTGGAATCATCGCAGCAGTAGATAAGGGTAAGCAGCCGGTTCAGATACAGTCAGAGCGGCCACAGTCAAGTTATCAACCATCGCAACTGACTTATCAGCAACCTCAGCAGGGCTATCAGCAACCTCGTCCGAGCTATCAGTCGCCTCAGCATTATGAACAACCGCCTCGTTCATCGTGTACCTTAAGAGAACTTCTAAATAGAGAATATCCATTTAAAACTAAAGCAGTAGCGAATATGTTCCGTAGTTTAATGAAGACACCGGATTTTCAGCTGCCAGAGCCCAAGAAGTCGGAGGAAGTCAATAAGAAAGATCATCCAAACTATTGCCCTTACCACCAGATGCTCGGACACAAGATAGAGGATTGCATCACTTTCAAGACTTGGCTTGATGACAATCTCCGGAAAGGGAACATAACAATCCTAAAGGAATACATGAAGGAACCCAATAAAGGAGGTTCCATCAATGTTATTTCAACGGATCCCATTGTTCCGATAAACCCTTACACGACTGATGATGGATGGAGTACTGTCTGGACAAGATCATCAAAGAAAATTTTGGATCACTTCCAGGCCACTTTGGTACGCGCTTCAACTCAGAGTTTGAAACCTGTCGAGCCGGCACTTTCACTTGCGATTGAAGAACCGCCCCGGAAGGAGGAGAAGATTGTGGAAGAAAAGAAGACCGAGGTTCCGAAGGGTAGACTAGGGGCTGCTTATCCTAGGATGGTTGTTTCCGATTCGGGGGAGAAATCCCTCGAACTCCTGACTCTGTATGATTATCTGCTCGCTCCGGCGAAATATTATAATGATAAGTGTTATGGCGTTGGCTACATTTTGACTATTTCTAACGATTATGTAACTAACGACAACCGGCTTAATCCAGATCTCGATTCCAATACAAATAACAATTCTAAAATCATACACAACCACGACGACCACGACGAAGAAGATGTTCACAAAGGAGGCTACGAAAGCTCGACAAGCAACGAGTCCATCCATGAATTTCGCGGAGCTCCAATCGCGATAGAGTTGGAGTTATCAGATTCCGAAGCAACTTCAGAAGAGCCAGTTGTTCCAGTTCAAGAGGATACACTGGTAGATTCAACACCAAATTTAGAAGAAATAACTGAAGTAAATTTAAGAAGTGGAAAGGTTCTACCCCCGAGAATGGGTCCAAAGGATAAAGGGAAGCAGGTGGTTGCTCAGGAAGAGCCAACCCCAGCAGAAGAATTGCTCATTCGGGAAGAAACCGAAGAACATGGTAATAAAGTAGACTATAACGTGCTAGCCCATCTTAGGAAGCTACCAGCTAAACTTAGCATATACGACGCTCTGATCCTCTCAAAGGAGATGAGGGAGGCTCTGATCAAGGCTTTACTTGATCCAGAGATTTGTTTAGCCTAAATGGCCGGTAATTCCTTCGACGAGCTTTGCTCTTTAAGAGAACAGCGAGGTGTTACCTTCACGAACAATGATCTATTACTGGGAACAGCTGATCACAACTGACCGTTATACATTTCAGTCACTATTGGAAAATTTACGCTCTCCAGAGTGTTGGTTGATCCGGGAGCATCAATCAACATAATGAATTTTCGGACGCTAGAGTATTTGAAAATTGATGCTCGCGAGCTTGAAGCAGTCAAGATGCTATTAAGAGGCTTCAATCAAAAAGGAGAAAGAGCTCTAGGATCGATAACACTACTAATGAAGACCGGAGATTTAGCAAAGAGAACGCAAAATTCCACATAATTGATTCTGAAACATCGTTCAACGCTCTACTGGGTCGGCCATGGATCCATGAAAACTGGATGGTACCGTCGTCTCTGCACCAGTGCATAAAGTATTACGAAGGAGGGGAACAGTGCATCAATGGTGATTTGTAACTGTTCTCTGTGCATGAAATTGGAATTCATGAAGATGCAGCCTACTATGCGCCCCTGAAGAAAACAATCTTTTCCAGAAATACCATACCAAATGAAGCAAAAGAAATTTGAGACGATGAAGAACCTGAAGTTCTAGTCCAACAGTTACTCACCACTCCCTTACGGCGAGATGGTGAAGATTTCTCAAGAACTCGCACCCGAGGTCGAGGCCGGGGAAGAGGACGTGGAAGAAACGTTGGAACAGTTGGATAGAAAAAACCGGTCATCGATGTTGATTGGGAGAACAGCTCCAAAGAAGAAGAAGAAATTGAGAAAGAAGCAGCGACAATAAGTCAGAAGGAACCACAATTCAAGATCTCCCTCGAAGATGAAAAGAATGAAGAATATAAATCAATGTACGAGAAGATTAACCATTATGTACATACTATGACCCTGACCCCGATCCATTCTAATAAGATCGAGGGTATGGTGGTCAAGGAAGTACATGGTGGCAATATTAAACCAATCAAGTTTTACCGTGGTGCCTCTTCTTCCAATACTGAAAAAGATGTACAATTTGAAGATGTTACCTCTTCCGAATTAATGGAATTACCTTTTGAGTGATACTCTCCCTGTGTTCAAAATTTAATTCAACGTGGTGTCTTACCTCGACAATGGACAAAAGGCTGATCACAACACTTTGAAAAGTTATGGAATAATGCCAGTCGGCCTCCCAATTCAAAACATGGTCTCGGATTCGGCACAGTAGGATCAGTTGATGATACGGGATTTTGCTTGGTTGTCACTTGTGAACCTAATAGAGAGTGCTTGGAAACTTCAGAAGATCTTGAGGATCTACTAATCGGCGACGCTCCACCAGAATTCTAGGAAGAAATCAAATCTACAATAGACGAGTTAACGGAAGTTAACTTAGGTACTAGCGAAGAGCCTAGGCCTACCTTTGTTAGCTCCTTACTCAATAAAGAAGACTCCAAAGACATAATCAAGCTACTAATGGAATTCAAGGACTGTTTTGCTTGGAGTTACGATGAAATGCCAGAATTAGCTCCAGAAGTTGCAGTTCACAAGTTAGGAGTAGATCCTACTTCCGTTCCAGTCAGACAAGCTCCCAGAAGAATGTGTCTAGAATTTGAGCAACAAGTAATAGCCGAAGTTAAGAAGCTAATAGACGCTAAATTTGTCCGTAAAGAACAATACCCTACTTGGTTAGCCAACGTGGGTACCAGTCAGAAAGAAGAATGGTCAGATCAGAATATGCATGGATTTCAGAGATTTGAATAAAGCATGTCCAAAGGATGAATTTCCACTACCAATCCCAGAACTGATGATCGACATCGCTTCGACGCATGAAATCGTCTCATTTATGGATGGATCGTCGGGATACAACCAGATAAAGATGGCACCAGAAGACTAAAAGCTCACGGCATTCAGGATGCCGATCGGAATGTATTGCTACACAGTAATGCCATTCAGACTAAAGAATGGAGGAGCAACATAGCAAAGAGCGATGACGAAGATTTTTGATGATCTCATTCACAACAAAGTTGAGTGCTACGTGGATGATGTGGTCATCAAAAGTAAACTGAAGGACGATCACCTGTATGATTTGAGAATTATTTTGGAGCGACTAAGACAATTTAACCTTAAGATGAATCCCTTAAAATGCGCCTTTGGCGTCACCTCAAGGAAATTCTTAGGATTTGTTGTCCGACATCGTGGGATTGAAATCGATCAGGAGAAGATTAAAGCTATTTTAGAAATGCCTCCTCCCAAAACTTTGAAACAACTACGATCCTTTCAAGGGAAGTTTGCATATCTTCGACGCTTTATCTTGAACTTGTCAGGTAGGTGTCAGCCTTTTTCAACATTAGTTAAAAAGGACGCCAAATTCGTTTGGGATGATGCCAGCGGGCTTTCAAGGACGTTAAGCAATATTTAATGACACCTCCTGTCTTAGCAGCCCCATTCTCAGGTAGACTATTGATACTTTATATTGCGGCTTTAGATGACTCCCTTGGAGCCCTACTAGCCCAGGTCAATGATGAGAGAAAAGAAAATGCTCTCTACTACTTAAGCCGTCGTCTAATTCCGACGGAAGTAAAGTATCCTCCTATTGAGAAGCACTGCTTGGCCCTGATCTTCGCCGCACAGAAGCTCGGGCATTACATGCTTTCTCATAAGGTCAACCTTATTTCGAGAGTTAATCCGTTGCAATACTTGATGACCCGACCGACGCTTTCTGGCAGACTTGCCAGGTGGTCGATGATACTATTGCAATTTGACATAACTTTCGTTCCTCTTCGCGCCGTGAAGGGACAAGTCCTAGCAGACTTCCTCGCAGCACACCCTTTGCCGGCGGATTCGCCTCTCGACGATGATTTGCCTGACGAGCAGATAATGAGCCTAGAAGACTCTTATGATCAACGTTAGGAACTATACTTCGACGGCGCGTCCTCAGCACAGAAGAAAAAAGAATTGCAAACGATTGTGCCCGGTAAGGCAGGAATCGGACTAATCTTTATAACACCAGAGCGGGGGATGTTAAGATACTCCTACCACTTAACAGAATCGTGTACAAACAACAAGGCAAAATACGAAGCCCTTATAACCGGATTGGAATTAACCATTCAGATGGGAATAACGGACATCAACATCTACGAAGATTCTCTGTTGATCATTCAACAGGTCACCGGACAGTATAGAATTTTAAAGCCAAGACTCGAGTAGTACTTTCAGTATACCATGAAATTGTAGGAACAAGTTCCAAACGTAACATTCTACAAGATTCCCAAAAGAGAAAATGCTCTCGCCGATGCGTTAGCCTGCCTTGCAAAGGAATTTGCCTGCTTGTAGGATGAGTCAGTTGAAGTGTCAGTTCAAGGACGACAGGTCCTATCACAGCTCGACATGGATACAATACCCTAAATCAGAAAGAGCAGAAGAAACAATTGCAGCAGTGACAGAAAATACAGAAGACTGGCGGCAGCCATTAATAGACTACTTGCAAACGAGGAAACCTACGGACGATAAGTCGATAACCCATCAAATCAAGAAAAGAACTGCGTCTTACGCATTAATAAATAATACATTATACGGAAGGTCTTTCGATCAGATGTGGCTAAGATGCCTGAGCGGGTCTGAGGCTCGTGAAATCGTTAAAGAAGTACATTCAGGACTTTGTGGCGCTCATCAGTCGGCTCTGAAAATGAAAATGAAGATTAAAACACTAGGGTACTACTGGCCCTCAATGATGACCGACTGTATGAAAGTTGCCAAAAGTTGTCACCAGTGCCAAATGCACGGAATGGTTCTACATCAACCTCCAAATGTGCTACATCCGACAATCGCATCGTGGCCATTTGAGTGTTGGGGCACAGATATAGTGGGTCCGATAGAACCGCCTTCTTCAAGAGGACATCGCTTCATTCTTGCAGCTACAGACTACTTTTGTAAATGGGCTGAAGCTATACCACTCAGAGAAGTGAAGGCACACTACGTGCTACAGTTTTTCAAGAACCAAGTCTTCTACCATTTTGGGGTACCGCGCAGGATCATTTCAGATAATGGGTCTGCATTCAAGAGTACAAAGATTAACAATTTTGTTAGAAGACAAGGGATCCATTGGCGTACTCAACGATCTACTACCCAAGAGAAAACGGTCTGGCCGAGGCTTTTAATAAAACTCTCGTTCAAATTTTAAAGAAAACTTTGGACGACAACAAGAGAAATTGGCACGAGAAGTTGTTAGAAGCCTTATGGGCCTATAGGACGACTTTTAGGACTCCTACTTAGTCTACGCCTTACACTTTAGTGTATGGGTCCGAGGCCGTCTTGCCCCTGGAAGTTCAGCTTCCGTCACTCCGAATTGCAGTTGCAGAAAAGATCACTACAGAAAAAATGCTAGACTACGACTGGAAGAATTGGAAAGCTTGGAAGGGAAAAGACTTTTCGCGCAGCAGAATTTGGAACTGTATCAAGCCAAGATGATCCAGGCCCATGATAAATTAGTTCGTCCCGGGACATTCAAAGTCTGTGACTTAGTTTTATTTCTCAGAAGACCTATTCTTGCACATCGCAAGATAGGTGGTAAATTTGAACCAACATGGGAAGGGCCGTTCGTGGTCGAGACAGTCTACTCAGAAGGATCCTACCAGCTTGTGAATTGCCGTGGAGAACGACCCATGCTTCCAATCAATGGACGGTATTTAAAGAAGTATTACGCGACCTGATGTTTCAAAGGGTGGCCTCTAAAGTAGAATCTTATCTCTAGAAACACGGGTGAAGTAATCACTTTGTGACTGGGTCCGAACTCAAAACAAAATAAAAAGGATGATAAAAAAAAATCTCATCAACAAAAATGTTAAAAAGAAAACATGGGAAATCATAATAATAAAATGTCAATCTTTCCTTTTAAATCCATTCATTCATGATATTTTCTCATCTCTTCCTACTTCCTTTAAATTTAAAGAAGTGAATAAGAATTTTTAAGTGTTTTTTCTTATTGTTCTTGTTCTTAGTACAGCCCCTGATCCTTTCCTTGTTTTTTCACAGGGAAATGTCGAACGGGCGGTTGGTTCTAAACTTTAGAAATGGCGTGAGTCTAGCACTTGATGAAAAGAGGGTGAGGGATGGAGCAGTGATAGAAATTGACTCAGACTTCACACCAGTCGCTTACAATACGAAGAAAATGATTGGATCCCAGTTGATCGAGAAGAACTTCACAACCAGACAGTGATGAAAATGGGTGGCCCGAGCCACCAATCTAGCAACAAGAAAAGAAAAGCGAACGCCGCGCATGCAACCGAAGAAGATAAGAAGGTTAAGTCCGTGGTTGCCACAGTAGAAGGTAGACTTGTCAGCGCCGCACCTGCAGAAATTTAAGGGGTAAGGAGAGCTACTCTCACTGCTACCTAGCGAAGAAATAAGAATCATCGCATTTGCAAAATGTTGACCAAGTTAGTAGAAGATCAACATAAACAGACAGTGGATACCGTTAGTGCAAATGCTCCAAGGAGACCGGTTCGTCAGGAACCAGAAAGAAGAAAGTCAACTCCAAGAAGGTCATAACAGATAAAAGAAATACCAAGAAAAGCAGAAATAGAGTCGGTACCTAGACGCCGAGCATATGTACCGGATCCAAAGCGTCTTGTTGCGAAAGCAACCCCGGAGGGTGTCCCTACAGAGACTATCCCCGAGGAGCCGAGACATGCAGAAGAACATGCTGGCGTTGAGCCATACATCCCGCAGTATGTTACTTGGCACCGGGGACTTCAGATAATCCCAGAATACGAGCTGGAGAAAATGCAACTAGTTGAGAAGAAAACCTTTGAATACTTTGAAAGAATTGGAAACAAGAGGGTCAACATCTTGGAAGGCCTTGAGCTGCATACAGATGTTTTCTCAGATTATGAGCAAAAACAAATTGTAGATTGCATCCTTGAATTGCAGAAAATGGGTCGAGCTGGCCGCCTGAGAGAAAAGACATATTCAGAACCCCGAAGATGGATGCCAGGAAAGGGAAGAGTTTTAATCCAATGCGGATGTTGCTACAATTTTGCCACAGACAGAAAAGCAAATCCACCAGGGATACTTCGTCGCAGTGAGGTGGATCTGATGCCAAGAATCATCAAGAGAATGGTGAAAAGGATGATAACATATAGGGTATTGCCTGCATATTGCATACCCAATAGCTGCATTATTAACATCTACAAGGAAGGCGACTGCATACCTCCACATATAGACCATCATGACTTTGCTAAACCCTTCTGCACAGTATCATTCGTCAACCAGTGCAACATCATATTCGGATCTAACCTCTGGATTGCAGGCCCTGGTGAGTTCCGAGGGCCGGTGGAGATACCACTACCGGTAGGTTCCGTCCTGGTGTTAGAAGGAAACAGAGCAGACGTTGCGAAGCATTGCATTCCAGGAGTACTGTGGAGCAGATCTCGGTTACTTTTAGAAGAATGGACGACAGAAAAATGCCTTACCACTTTCAGCCAGATCCCGAATTGGAGAGTCTCCGGCCCTACGAGATGTGAGTTACATGGGAAATAACACACCTCCAATGCACATCCATGTGGCATTCCTGCCAAGGATGGCTTGGAAGGTGATGTTATTGCCCATGTTTCTTACTATTCAGACATGGATTTTTGACAGACACTTTTGGATGGATCAACAAGAATCTTACACAATCCGTTTTGGATTTACATGGATTGTATGAGACATTAAATTTCTGAGGAAAATGTCATCATGACTAGATCAAGTTGTATGATGTACTTTCAGCAAGTTGGAATGAAAACAACTGTCATATTTTGCCTTCACCTCTTTTTGTGCAAATTGACTGCGAAACACCATTAGAGTTAAATGAACTTTGAACGAATAACAGAAAAGAAAAGAAAATAAGTGAGAATTTTTCCTAAAAATCTAAATATTAAAATGAAATTCAAATTCACATGAACACTAAATAAACAACAAAAAAATAAAAAAATGGGATCGTTAAAGAACAAACAAAACGAATCTAAATCTCAAATTGAATTCTGATCTGAATCCTCTGATTCAAACCTTTCAGTTCTTTCCTCAATCAAAATATGTTTGAAACTCTTTTAAAATTTGAATATTCTTTTCGACTTGTCGTTAAGTCAAGTCTTTTCAGCTTGGTTCACTTACCAGCTCCTTTCAATTCTCTTTCTTCTGTGTCTTAGAGGATCGACTAATTCTATTGACACGGAGCCATTCTGATGGCATGGGATTGGGTCCCTCTTCATACAGATAAATTTTCAAGATTGGAACCAGTTTCCATTTCTCATTAAATTTCCGAGACTGGTACCTAAATTCCAGTTCTCTTCCTTCGAGGTCGGTACCTAAATTCCGACTCTCATTCGAGATCAATACCTAAATTTCAATTCTCTTTCGAATTGATACCTAAATTTCAATTCTAAAATTCCGAGACTGGTACCTAAATTTCAGTTCTCTTCCTTCGAGGTCGGTACCTAAATTCTCACTCTCATTCGAGATCGATACTTAAATTTCAATTCTCTTTCGAATTGATACCTAAAATTCAATTCTAAATTTCCGAGACTGGTACCTAAATTCCAGTTCTCTTCCTTCGAGGTCGGTACCTAAATTTCGACTCTCATTCGAGATCGATACTTAAATTTAGATTCTCTTTCGAATTGATACCTAAATTTCAATTCTAAAATTCGAGACTGGTACCTAAATTCCAGTTCTCTTCCTTCGAGGTCGGTACCTAAATTTCGACTCTCTTTCGAGATCGATACCTAAATTTCGATTCTCTTTCGAATTGATACCTAAATTTCAATTCTAAAATTTTGAGACTGGTACCTAAATTCCAGTTCTCTTCCTTCGAGGTCGGTACCTAAATTTCGACTCTCATTCGAGATCGATACTTAAATTTCGATTCTCTTTCAAATTGATACCTAAATTTCAATTCTAAATTCCGAGACTGGAACCTAAATTCCAGTTCTCTTCCTTCGAGGTCGGTACCTAAATTCCGACTCTCATTTGAGATCGATAACTAAATTTCGATTCTCTTTCGAATTGATACCTAAATTTCAATTCTAAATTTCCGAGACTGGTACCTAAATTCCAGTTCTCTTCCTTCGAGGTCCGTACCTGAATTCCGACTCTCATTCGAGATCGATACTTAAATTTCGATTCTCTTTCGAATTGATACCTAAATTTCAATTCTAAATTTCGAGATCGGTACCTAAATTCCGGTTCTCTTCCTTCGAGGTCGGTACCTAAATTTCGACTCTCATTCGAGATCGATATATAAATTTCGATTCTCTTTCAGGTTTGATACTTAAATTTCAAATCTCACTCTCTCGAGATCAGTTCCTAAATTCTGATTCTCATCCTTTTTCCGTCGATACTTAAACTGTGATTCTCACTCCGAGGCTGGTACCTAAATTCCTGTTCTCTTCGTAATTCCGAGGTTGAAACCCAGGTTTCAATCCTCATTTCAAATCCAAATTTCAAATTCAAAATTTCCTTAAATCGATTTTAAACTAAACTTCAATCGAAATTAAAACTCAGAAAAAATCGAAACCTGAACTCACACATTGAAACTTGAAATTTAAAAGTAAACTGAAATCTAAATTGAATTCCCCAGATCATGTGATTTGGAGTTCACCTCCTTTTCCATTCCCCAGCGAGAGTTCAGGAATCTTCAGTCTTGGAAATATACCTGATACTCCCTAGCGGAAATTCTTCTACTTCGTCCTAAGTTTGTCACTTGGACATCTGTAGTGGTTTTGTTGATCTCTTCGGTCAACGCCAATACGCGCAGTGTGCTTGGTTAGCACACCACACCTATTGGGTGTCCATTTATTGACCTCATTTTTGATGAGGTCTTTTGCATCTCTCTTTAGTACTTGGGATCTAGCCTTAAGCTTTTCCTTTGACTAGTCTTAGAGGACTAGAAATGGAACCCACTACTTAGAAATTCAAACACCTCTTAACTCCCTGCAAACCCCACAAGCTTGATTGTTGACTCCTAATCACCTAGAGGGTTGAAATCAAATGTGGAGGTTTAAAGGATGAGTTCCCTATAGGACCTTTCTGGCCTTAGTAATACCACAGGTGGCACAGTCTGGTGAGGGTTGACTAGCACATACACTACACTTTCACACACATTCCAAGTCCGATAACCACACTCTCACCCAACTTGACTTCTTGACTCATGTAGGTAGCTCATATGGATGGTCCTTAACCCCTAAGCCCCTAGCTAAAAGGGTTAGGAACAACATAATGAATGTCTCAAATGAGTCCTCTCATAGCTTATATGGGCTTAATATGGCTTCACGGCTCAACCAAAATGATTACATTTCATTCACATTTGGTCAATCTTCTTTTTTTCAAAATTTCAATTTTTGACCCCCGGGGCCCCGGACCCACCAAACCTACCAAACGTCCTTGAAATGACCCAAAAATTGCAAAATTGCCTAAATTACCCAATATCCCTCAAAATCAATCCTAAAAACTTCCCACCATTCAAATTGACCATCTTTGGCCAAAAAATACCAAAATTTCAAAAAATACCCCTAAACCCCCCAAAATTACCAAAATACCCTTTTACCCCAAAAATCCATAAATTTCAAAAAATTCCTAAAAAATTCCAGAAAATCCCAAATATTCCCAATTTCATTTTATTCAACTACACCATAGTCCAATTTTGCCAATTTACCCAACGTTTACCAAAACCCCCAATTTGACCCATTTTTAACCCAAGTGAACCCAATGTCAAACCAAACCACCCCAATTGACCTCAATTCTGGTCCAATTCAATTCTAAACTTCAATTAAATATCCTCAATATCAATTTAGACTAAATCCAACTCCAATTTGATTGACATTTGAGCCCAATTTCAATTTGAAGCCTAAGGCCCAATTTTGGCCCATGACCTAAACCTAGCTCAAAACAACCCAATTCAACTCCAATTGGCCCCAAATCTTTTTTAAAACCTTCCTAACATCCCCATAAACAAAACACTAACTTGATTTGCCCAAAAATTGAATCTAAACTCCACCCAAACCTAACCCAAAACCAAAATCCCTTAAATTGATCTAAGCCCAAACCTAACCCAAATGGGCCCAAATTCCAAAATCAAAGCCCAACCAAAGTTGAAAACTATTTGTGACACTCCCATAAACATTTCTAAACATTAATTTTACATCAAATCCAACTTTAGCCCAACCTTAAACCAAGTTAGCCCAATTTGAACCACTTTGGCCCCTTTACTAAAAGACCCACATTAAACCCAATTCAATTGAAAATCACTTCAAATTTGTTCCAAATCACTCATGACACATCCCTAAACTAAACCCAACATTTATTTGGCATGGTCCTTCACAAAACTTTCATCCAAAAGCCCATTTTAAAATCTAAAAGCCCACTTCCATAAAGCCTTTAAAAGCCCATTTTTTTACCAAAATTCAGAAAGCCCAAAATTCATTCCAAAGCCCACATGAGATTTCCTCTCATCATCCCTTTGATTTAAATCATTCCCTAAGTTTCAAACACATCATCAAATTATCATAAATTAAGCCTTATGCCAATTTCCCCTAAATTCATCAAAAATCCCAAAAATCCATTTCCATGTAAATGAGCTAAGCCATCCCTAAGCCAAATGGAGTCCTTTGAGCCATGCACAAGCCACTTGAAAGTCATGAGAGTTTTGACTTATCACCACTCCCTAAATGGAAAAAGGAGGGAACCTTTTAATGATTCCCTTAGGAGTGATTAAACACTCCCATGTATCCCCTAATCTTGCTTAAGCCTAATTGTACTTGGATTGTGACTTGACCCCACTAATCAAGATGACCCAAGTGACATTCTCTTCAGCCCAAGCCAGCCTTGGGGAGGTGCACCTAGCCTAAACCATGACTTGACCAAACCAAGCCCAAAATGACCTCTCCCCCATACCATTTAAATCAAACCCTTTACACATGTCAAACCCCAATTGATTGCACCAACGTCGAGCCCTGACCCCACTGAGTCAGATGGTGACCCATGCCTGGCCGGCCAGCCACCACAGCCGCCGGAAAACATCAGGCTGAGAGTCTTATTTGGCTTCAAAAAATTCAAACCCACTGGCTGAGCTGTCCCAACCCAAATGGACACCATGGCTGTTCTTCCCATGCCACGAACAGTCGATCCCGACCTCCAATTGCCCCTGGAAAGCCCTCCAGCCACCTCTATTTAAACACCACCACCTCTCGGCCAAAAGGAGGTGTTGAACCAAACCTTACAAAAAATCTGCCAAAATCACTCCAGATCCCTCTCCAGACATAGAGAACTTGATCCCCTCTGAAATCCAGCCCTAAAACCCTCTCTGTGAGCTCAATTTATGAGTTGAAATCCACCTGAAAAACATGACACTTCACCACAGTGCACCAATCTTCAAATTGATTGTCCCTACACCTTCACCAGACCAAGAGGAGAAGTTCCCCAGCAAAACCCACCTCACCAGGCCAGCCATTGCTTCCAGCCTCCAAGCTTTGTGATCGGCCTTGGTCACATTAATACCTAGACAATTCCCCAGAGCCAGAGACTTCATCTGGAGCTTGCCTGGACTCAATCGAAGGTGACACAACTCTCAGATCGAAGCTTCACTTCTCTGAGCAAAGGTATGAACTCATTCTTCCTCCCGAGCTTCCAACAATTCTCCATTTTGTTTGGGTTAATTTCATAGCTTATAAACTATATGGATGTGTTCGTCTCTTCAAGACGAATCGATAGAGTATAAGAACTCGAAAATCCATTGAGAATCGAGAGAGATATGAGGGTTTGAGTGTGGACGGTCACGGGTGCACACCAGTCGTAACGATGACTAGGAGCCGTTGGATCACGCGTGTATCGAGCGGACGGTCGAGATCAAGCCGGACAGCGCAATGGTACGTGAACCGCGGGCCCCTGGAGCACTGAGTCAGATGGCGGCGCCGAATCACAGTACGACGCGTGGGCTTTCGGAGCTACCGAGGTTGACGCGGCGCCACGTGGATAAGTGGGAAATTAGGGAATTTTAGAATTATTTAAATGTCCTGAACTTCAAAAATTCATATCTTTGCATAGAAAAATCACAAAAATAAAATAAAAATACCCTCTTGCTCAGTGAACAGAGGAGAATAATGTGGAAAAGAAATCAAGTTAATTGGATGAGTATTTTATTTTTAATAATTCATTTCCGGTTTTCAATGTTTTGATTCTCCATTTGCATAGACAATTCACCATGGCATGAGACCATAAGGCTTTTGAAGCCTCTGATGTTGGAAACATTTCCTAAATTTTTCAAAGTCAAAGGCTATCTCTGTGAAAAGTTATTGATTTTTCAAGTTCATGTCACTGTTTTAGGTATTTTAATTCCAATAATTAGCATGTTGTAAATAAATTCTAGGAAAATTTGGTGATGTTTCTTAGGACCAGGGGACCCTATAAAAAATATATTTTGAGTTAATTCATTCATAATAACCTTAATTGGCCTAAACCCCTAAAATTTAATTTGAATTAATTAGGGTTAACCACACATCAAATTGACTTGAAAAAAATTCTCCATTGTTCTCTAGGGTCAGTGGAACCTTACATAAAATTTTGAAATCAATTGGACTTGATTAACCCCACCAAATGGATTGATTAAGCCTCATAAGCAAAATGAAACTTTAAAAATTCATAACTCGAAAAATACTTTTCAAAAATTTACAAAAATGGTTTTGGAGCTTCTATGATATTAGGGGAGTTCAGAAAAATTAAAATTGGAATTTTCTAAAAAAGTTGATTTTTCACAATATTTTAATATTTTAATAATTAAAAAAATAATAAAATCACAAAAATATTAAAAATCTTAAAAATGTCACATTTTGACTCCTAATCATTTAGGAATAAACCAAATATTTTTCCTAAGTCCCTAGGATAAGATATTGAATTTTAAGGGCCTAATGTAATTTTTAATATTAAAAAATGAATTTTCAACATTTTTCACTAAAATAATTCTAATAAATCAAAGAAAAATCATAAAATTATAAAATTTGTTTCTCTGGACTTCTTGAGGTCAAAGAAATTTAAGAAAAATATAAAATCTATTTTTCAACTTTTATTTTATTTTAAAATTAATTAATACTCTAAAACTCAAAATAGTTATAATAAATAAAATATAATTCAAAAAGTCACAAAAATTGGTCCAAGTGGTCTTCTGGTCAATAGGAACATCGCATAATTTTCTTAAGGGCAGAAATCTTTCCTTGGTCATGTTGTTGAATTTTTTTGAAAACCCCTATTTTCTACTAAAAATAATTATATAAATAAATTAAATCCAGAAAAATCACATTTTCTCCTCTAATGTCTTAATTGACATGTGAGTGAGGTGACATAAAAAATTTTAAATTCATTTGAGCTCAATTTAGTGAGTTATGAAATAAATAAGTTAAAAAGGCATAAAGGTAATTAAAAATTTTAACCCTTAATTAAAACTTTAGGTTTAATCAAAATGGGGGGTAAAATATTTGATTTTAACTTTCTCTTGGATGATTGAAACTTAGGAAAATTAAGGGTAGAAACCCATTAAACACTTTGAAAATATCAAAATGAAACTTTAATTAATTAAATAATTTAAATTTTGGAAAGAATATATTTAAAATTTGGATTATTAAAATAGGGATATTATTAAGAGGATATTTATTCTTTAATTTAAAAATCCCTAAATAAGTCACTTTAACAATATTTAATTCTTAATTAAAAATTAAAATAATAATCCAAATTAGCAATTAAAACTAAAATTAAATTAAATTAAATTTAAAATATTGAAAATAAAATTAAAACTAAAATTAAATTAAATTAAATTTAAATTTAATTAAAATTAAAGTTAAACTACAATTAAAATTAAATTAAAATTAAATTTAATTTAAATTAAATTTAAATCAAATTGAATTAAATTAAATTAAAATCATTTAACAACAAACCTAAATGAAATCATTAAGAGTTAAATCAAAACATATCAATAATTTCAACACCTCCTTCTATCTAAGTAAATTTAAAACATGAACATCAATTTGAAATACAAAGATAATTGAAAATGTAAAGATTTAAATTAAATCTAAAATAATTTGAACACTATTCCAAACTTAAAATTATTAATTAAAACCTCATAATTAAATAAAACACTTTAAACCATTAACTCAAACTTCAAATTAAGAATGATTAAAATTTCCGATAAACCAACTTGCTCTTAAAGGCTTTAATTATTATAACTCTTAAATAGAGTATTAAGTGAAATGTCACTTCATTTATCAGGTAATCAAATACCCAAGTTCACTGAGCAAGAGACAAAGTTTAACTAAACTCCTGGATGATTAATTCATATGTGCAACTAAATTTACTTGGACTCAAAATTATCCCAGAAGTATTGAAAAGATGTTTAGGACTCATCCTAAGCACTTCCTCAATATGACGGGATGTTTTAGAAGAACAACTGAATTTAATTGTTCTTTGATGAAGAAAATCATCCTTAAACCAAACCAAGAACCTAGACGTCATAGGAGATGACTAGTTATAGAATTAGGAATTTGGTAGACAACCAAAACCCTTCCCTTAGCTTTACCTAAGTATCTGTTGAAATATTTAAATGCTCTAACATGTGTTTTAAGTGCAGCTTGGGATGACGGGAAGACCCTCCAGGTACGCTTTTATTTTACTGCAATTTACTTTATTGCAATTTACTTACATGCACTGTACTTTACTTTTCTTGCATGTTAAATAAGACTGTTGCATGAAAACCAAAACCTTTAGGATAGTCCCTGAACTAAAACAAAAACTAAATTAAAAGTCATTGCAAGATAAAATTCACCGCCACAACATTCCAAAATATAAAACAACTCAAAATTTAATCACAAACAGAACAACAAAACTACAATTGCAACTAAATTAAAACGTCTCGTTGAATGATCGGGAATACCTCGGATGATGTAACCCACGTGTTGCTAACGGGATCTCCCACAGTCTAAATGAAAGTGTGGAACTCATTCAGTTGAGTTTAGCAAATTCATCTGGACTAAGTGAATTCAATGAAAATAACGGTGTCGGGATGACGGAACCGTGGGATCTTAATCGGTTCTGTTTAAACAACTTTAAGATTTGTTTTAATTAAAATATTAAAAACACTTGGATTTTAAGATTTTCACTAAACCAAAACACTTCTCTCATCTCCTGATTTATGACTTCTAAAACTAAACCTCTACAACAACAAGGAGCTTGGAGCACAGTGGACAGCACGGCCATCGTCATCAGCTAAACTCGGATCTACTTCAGTAAAACCATTCTGAGAATTAAATAACCAAGCCATAGGACTTCGAGGTAGTTTGCCTAATGCAACATAAATCCTCAACTCTTCGTTAGGCATTTGCATGATCATGTCATGTAAATTAAGCCATAACTGGTCTTAGGATTCTGAGGTAGTTGTTTGGTACGACATAAACCCTTACATCCTCGAGGCTATTTGTATGATCATGTCATACAAATATAAGTCCTAATTAATTAAAATTGGCAGGATTGCAAAATTAAATAAACTCCCAAATTTAAGCCAAACAATAGGATAGTTTGGGAAGTTGCCAAGATTCTTCTTGGATCTTCAAATTCTCCTACTTCTCTTCCTTTGGACTCCTCAAAATAACTGTTCCAAATTTGATTCATTCCCTATTGAAATCTTCAAAATTCAATCCTTTAAAAACCTTAAACTTTGAAATTCTTGAGAGCAAAACCACTAATCATTATCGAGAGTTTTCATAAATGATTCCTGTCATTTAAGATGTAATTAACTATAGGGGCTTGCCACTATAGGAAACTTTAAGAACCCAGGTAATATAAACCCTGCTTAATTCTTTTATATTAAGCAGGGGAACTTGTCGGCTTATAAAATTGGTTCGCAGACCAAACGGATGTCACAAATCTCCTAGTTTATTTAATCGAGCCCCATCATCAAGCAATGTGTTTATTCTTCGTGATAGATACACGGTTTGTGGTGCGGTGCTCGTTTATATAAACTATTTGGGATGTGAGATCGGTTTGATTTCATATCTTAAAATTTTCGAACTCAAAATTATTTTCAAAAATCAAATACTTCTTTCTAAAACTATATATATATATTTAAATTAATTTTAAAAATCTAAAATTCGCCGACAATTTCGTAGGCGACCCCTTTTAAAAATCCAACACACAAACCTAATAATATGCCGACAAAAATAAATAACTTAAGTTATAATGAGTTATAAAAATAAATATCTTAATTTATCATTTATTATACCATAAGTTATTAGTTAAATAAAATAATGAACTTACTTTATCATGAGTTATAAAATAAATGAAATAAATTATTAAAATAAATTTGATAAGTTATTAAAATAAATGTGAGCCACAAATAAAAATTTAAAATTCTCCCTCTTGGCTCACTTAATTTTAATAATGCATGACATACTGCACAAAATGTAAGATAAATCCTTTTTCATATTTGTCAAATAATAAATTATTTAATAAGTATAAAATTAATATGAATCATGGCAGTTGTGCATCAATTTATCGACATAGTCCCTTCCGAGTATCACAATATCAATTACATACATAGCATAATGAGAACTAACAGCATGGTCCCATAATGTCTATTAAGAGAAAAATCTTGTTGAATGACATGTAACATAAAGTGTAAAATAAAGATAAAAATAAGATTTATAAATATCAGAAACAAGAAAAATTGAGCCCAATGTGTCAAAATACAAAGGGCATAAAAATAATAAAGGGTTTTGGTAATGCCCATCCTTACAACATGTTCGTTAAATCTCTTCAGTGGCAACCCTTTCGTTAAAGGATCTGCAATCATAAGATTGGTGTTAATATGCTTAATTTACACCATATGTTTCTAAACTTCTTCCTTAATGACCAGGTGGTGCGACTTTTTAAAATTGCCAAAATTATGAACTCAGATTTATATATATATATTAATTTAATTTTTTATTGAGTCACACAATTAAACCCAAGTATACGTATTGCTCAAGTAATACATGGCTCTAATGGATTCCCGATTATCGATCCCACGAGGAGTTATTTAATTCTATAATGGAGCACAGAAATTACTATATGAATCACAACACAATTGCAGTAATTACTAATAATAAAAAGATGATTAAACTGTTGCAGTTACTAATTCTACCAAAGTATGTTCTAACTTCCTAACACAGTTAACTAACACAAGACTAAATTTATGACAAAAGTTCA
This sequence comes from Papilionanthe hookeriana x Papilionanthe teres, assembly GCA_022702705.1. Taxonomy (NCBI): domain Eukaryota; kingdom Viridiplantae; phylum Streptophyta; class Magnoliopsida; order Asparagales; family Orchidaceae; genus Papilionanthe; species Papilionanthe hookeriana x Papilionanthe teres. Next base: position 11,153,849 of record CM040427.1, read on the forward strand.
AATGTAAGAAAGAATCCTCCTCCTCTCCAATCATAATGTGATGATTTAGTGACATAGATCAGTGATGCAATAGCATTGTTCCAAATAGGAGCATTCATATTCTTTACCCTCTTCCAAGCGATATAATGAACATTGGCTAATCCTAAGTTTAGTCTCTAAATTTGTGGTTAGGCTGGGAGGATACCAGCTGTCACTACGAAGCTCCAACTTCCATTCGCCTGAAGTCTAACTCTCGCTTTAGTTTCTAAACACTAGGACCAAATTGGGGATTTTAGTTTGTCACTCTAAAATCTTAAATTCTACGCCCATCAAAATATATTTCCCTATTTATTTACACCCAAACACCATGAACTACGTCACTCATTCATGGACATCGAATGTGACCTTCACTTTTGTTGTGTGATGCGGGCCAGACTTTGATATTGCAAGAACTTATGAACTCAAATATATATATATTTATAATGATTTTGTAAAGTCACGCATTCAACACAAGTATACGTATCGTATCAAATAATACAATGCTCTAATGGAGTCCTGGTTATCAATCCCACAGGGAAGGAATGAATCTCACTATTGATAATGGAGTACTGAATTCTAATACTTAAATTGCGATTAAAGTTTGATGTATACTTCTACTACCAAGATGTAGAAAACAGTAACAATTAAGCAAACTAATATCTTTAAAACAGAATTAACTATCATACACACACTAAGTTATATATTTGAAAGGTTTTGATATATAAGAAAAGTATCTTTCCTTTTGCAATGAGAATATGATGTGTGGATGATACAGAATGATTATCTAATTATATTGTGCCAAATAAAAGCATAATTGATTTTTTACCCTTAGAAGAGTACCCCCTCTTCTAAGTATGAAAAGAACATTAACATATCCTAAGTTTAGTTACTAAATCTAAGGCTTGGCTGGGAGGATATCGGGTGCCACTTCGGAGCTCCCACTCATCCTTTACCTAAAGGCTAACCTTCGAGTTCCTAATCTTAGGACCAAATTGGGGATCTCAGTCGGTCACCCTGAAACCTCCAATTTGAAGTCCATCAAAACACATTTCCCTATTTAGTTGCACTCAATTCCCATGAACTACGCAATTCATTCATGGAAATTGAATGGGTTCTTCATTGTTGTTGTAAGACATTAAATCCTTTCAGAGTTAATGTTTCGCAACATATTTTAACAATCCAATTGGCCAAATCGAAAAGTAAATTAAGTTCGAAATGAAAAACCATCACAATTTTTTTAATATTTTAAAAACACTTCAAATCCACATCAACACATCATCATCTCTATGCAAGAAGAAAGACAAAGGAGACTACTTAGAATTTATAGAGAAGACACAATAAAACATGGATTTTATATATAAAAGAAAAGTCATACAAATCACTAAAGAAAATACTACTTATCTCTTTCTCTTCCCCAATGCAATTCCCTTGAAGTTCCTTTGAATCATTTTCTATCTTTTTGCAACACTCAATTCCATCTTTAGAATGGAAAGGAAGAAGCAATCTCTCACTTTACTCCTTCTCCTTCACTCCTTAGAGAAGAATCCCCCTCAAATTGTCACTTCTACACTCTTCTCTTCTAATCCCTAACACTCAAAACACACTAGATTCTCTAGATTATAAAGGACACACACTAATTTTTGTCCAAAAAGAGTTACTTATAAGTTTGGAATGAAATCCCAAGAGTTTCCATAGGCATCCCTTCAAAAAGTCACCAAAACTGTTCAAATTTAAAGTCCACCGACATTAGGCTCCGGCGGCGCTCTATCGTCAAATTAATTGCTGAGCTCTCTGGAAAATGGCGCTGGCAGCGCTCATTCTGGCACCAGCGGCGCCAGAATCTGTTTTCCTCCTTTTTGGTCCTTTTTGATCCAAATTCGTTCCTTTTCACTTATTTTTGCTCCAATCACCTAAAATCATCATACCTGCAATGAATCATAAAAAATACCTTTCTTCAAAGTGCAATATCACCAAAAACGGATAAAATTATATAACAAATACAACATTTATTTTTGGTGCATCAAAATCCCCTAAAGTTAACTATTACTTGTCCTCAAGTAATCTTTTTAAATACATAAAAATATAAGTCCAGGCAATGCACTATTCACCTGTAAGATACTAAAATTTTTCATTCAAAAGAATATATTGGATAGACTTTTAGAAAGCAATTTAGTAACTCGGGTCAAAACTACAAGTATAAGAATATTCAATAATCAAGTTTAAGAGTTCTATTCTTTTATTTATTTCAAGATAAACTATAATTTCTCACATTAAGAGTGCTTTGAAGGATTATGTGAAAAAGGAGTTCATGCAAACTTCATCAGAATGTAGGCCAATACTTAAAATATAAATTCAGGAATGAAATCAAGTTCTCCCTTCAAGGTGACTCAAGTGAAGCCAATTTTTAATTAGGCGTCTCCTCAAGCTTCTCCTCATAAATATTTTTCTTTCTTTTTCATTCTTTTGTTTTCTTTTAGGAGTATTTTTCAATCCTTCTTTTCTTTTCTTTTTCTCTTTTTTTCTTAATGAGGATTAATATATCTGGATAGCCAGTAATGATTTTGAACTTCACTCTCCTCTTTCTAAAGTTCAAACTTGAAATACCTCCTTACTTTATAACTAAGTATGAGCTTTATTATTCATCATAAAGTCACAATCTCTTCTTAACAAACAATACTTTAAGTCTCTTAACATTTTAAAAATACTGTTTACTTTACTATAAATAGTTTACTATAATCAAATCCTTTCATACCAAATATCTTACCTCTATAAAATTAACCTTTATTACTAAAATGTTTCATCCAATCCTTCCATAATATTCAGCTAAAATAAAAAGTTTTAGTTACTTATAGTGAGGTTCATCCGCCAGAAGTTATGCTAGTAATTTTTTAAATATAATAATTGAGAACAAATAAGAGTTAATATTTTTCTACCCTCCCCAAACTTAAATTTTTCAATAAGTTTGAAATAGTAGAGTAAAAGAAACTAACCTTTTTGTGTTGGGATTTTGAAATCTTCATCAGCTATTTGGTATTAGTCAAATTTTACAACTAGCAGGCATGAAACAGTTAGTAACAATGATATATAAATATTTTAAACATTTTCATGGGTAAAGAGAAATTAACATTAGACATCTAAAAATCCAACAAAACACCACAATACTAAAAAACTATCACATCACTACACAGTTCATTTAACAAGTTCAACATAATAGTACATCAATAGGTTTACACATCACATGAAAGCAAATAATTACTACATCAAAAAAATACAACACACCACACTAAGAAAAACAAAAACAGAAACAAACAAACTACCAATCTTCATTGCCAGGTTCATCAGCAGGGTCAGCATGATCAGGTCTATATGGTGTATAGCTGGGGCAGGTAGGAAATATCACATCTGTCTCCACCCTCATGAAGCTAACCTGCGCATCATAATAGGCAATATCAAACTCAAATCTTCTTCTCATATAATATTCTTTCATATCACATCTGGCCTCATACACATCCATCCTTCAATGGAGTCTATCCACACTAGCACTTTGTAATCTCAGCTGCTCCATAATATCAGATAATGTAGGGGGCTCAGATGTAGATGGAATGTCATAACTCGTAGTAGGAATATTAGTACTCCTACTCTCAACTCGGGCTCCTACATGAGACTCATAAGTACGAATAATAGTCTTTGTAATCGATCGCAGCGGAATAGCTATCTCTTTTGAACTGCTGAACTCTACTCCAGACTGAACACAAAGGGCATGAACTAGGGCAAGATGTCCTAATCCTCCAATGGTCTCGCCTCTAGCAATAGTCTATATGTTCTTAAAGACAATAGTTCCAATATAAATCTTCTTCATCTTTTGAGTACAATAGTTCAGAATTACTCTATCCCTTGTAACTTAACTGTGCTGATAAGAACGTAACAGTCTTGTAGAGATGAAATAGTGTCAACCTTTGATGTAACATTTAACTTGAAAGTAGGGAAATTAATCATCTATTTTTGAATTATTTTCCATTCCCCTCTTCCATCCGTCAAAAAAGCAATCACTTCCTTCATATTTGCCTCCCGAGTATCGAAGTTTTCATATTCACAAACATATGGTTCCCGGGTCTGATAAAAAGCATTGATTCATTCAGGAGTAAATTCAACCATTTTTCCTCTAACTAACACATACTCAGTTTCAGTCAAAGGTACATTTGAATAGAACTCGCTAACAACTCCCATAACAGCATTAGTAGTAAAATAACAAAATCGTTCCCAATTTCGTTCGGCAATTAACTGTTCTACAGATCCTCTAGGATTATCAAAAGCCTGATCTTGAATACACTTCTTATTGTAAGTGTAAGAGTTAAAGCACAATTATGCTTTTACATCAACAAAATTTTCCTCATCAAAATCCAATTTTCTCTTCCCTTTACTCATCCTTGGCGCCATGTGAATTTCTAAAAATTGCAATAAAATTCCAATAGATCCCAAATCCACAATGTATCAAACTTCAAATACTATTCTAAACAAGTAAGAACAAATTCAGTCATAGGAAATCTCAAGATTTTTTTTTCAAAAATCCCAAAATTCCAATCTAAGCAATGTGAGAGATTTCCATGGTTAAAAAAAAATTTAACTTAAAGTGAAGCTCTTACCAAGAGAAGTGTAGATCTGGTATCAAAAAGCCTTAAAATCACTTTAAATCTGAAATATAGCAAGCCTAGGTCTTCAAAATCGCAAAAATGGAGGAGAAAGACGATAACAATGGAAAAAACCGTGGGTCCCAGGGTAAAAATAATGAAATAAAGGGTTTTTGGCCTTTTACTGTATTCGGGCACCGGCGGCACCAGTTCAAAAATTTTTCTGGGTCCGAAAATTTTTTCATAATTTCAATCATTTTGACCTCCATAATGACATTTAACACTTCATTAAGCATCTATTTCATCACACAAGCAATAACTAACACAATTCTTAAACAAACAAAACAAAACTTACTTCCATATATAAAATCCACGTTACATTATAAATACTAAATATTTTCATCAAATTAAACCAACAACTCTTTAGATTTTTAGTGTTACAAGTACGCTACGATAGGCAAACACTAAAATCTATGCACGCACTATGAGATTAAACGTAGCAAATCCAAATTCAAATTACAAAGCAAAGCAAAGTACTGAACACGCCAAACATAATTTAGCAAAGTAAATTAAATACACATCAAACATAAGCACAATCCAATAATCACTCCACATCGGTCTCATAACTTTCTTCCACTCTAATATCTCTAATAGATTACTCATGCACGAACAAATTGTAGAAGGGACGGAATGGGAATTCATCAGATGAATCCTCAGCAATCACCGCATTCTTTTTCTTTAGATTAATCAAGCCCATCTCAATCCGACCAGTATGATCAAATTGTTCCTTCATCCTCCAATCTATATGATCAGAAAAATCAGAAATATTATTGATTGCATTCATAAAATTCTGTACCTCCTTCTCCAACTTTTTTATCTTCTTCAGTATCATTCTGGAACTTTCAGGAAAATAGGGTTGAATCGGTTGTGAAGTCTGAGTTGGTTGATCAGTAAGCAGATTCAGATCATCTTTATATCCTACTGTTTGGTAGTCATAAAGATTAGTTGGATCAATAGGCATCCAGGGAAGAAGAACCTTTTCCCAACTCTCATATGAAACTTATGATTGACTACATAACAGAAATATGGTGGACGGGTGTCGAAGCCCAAATTTAGATCCATGAACAATTAATCCCAAAACTGATTTCATAATTATATTACCAATATCAATCAGCCTCCCAGTTTGAATACATAAATTCAAAATGGCACTTTCCTTTGTTACCTTTCTAATCTTTAAAGTTGGAAATAAGTTTACCGAAATAAAGTAATGCCACTACTTTGACACCGGATTTAGAGATGCAGAAGGGAAACTAACATATCCATTTTCTCTAACTTCTCAATCTTCATTCTCATCCATCAAATAACGATACACACCATTAATATTATCACATGTGGCATTGAAATAAGCATAGTTGCAAATAGGTACATTCTCAATCATATAAAGATCATTATTTCTCACAGGAGTGAATTGTACAAACCTACCTCGCACAAAGACAAATTCTTGGTTGATCTCGTGCAGATTTTCATAGAATTCCTTCACAACCGGAATGACTACGACAGTGGTAGTGTAAGATTACACCTCCCAAAGTCTTTCCTTAATTATCTCTTCAATTTTTGTAGTAGTACTATCCATACCTCGATTTATAAAGCATCATTCCTTGATAATCCTCCTCTTCATCATCTCTTTGTTGAACAATCGCTGCGCCTCGAAACTTAAAAACTTCCTTCAGTTTAAAATGCGAGATCAAGAGGTTTCTATAGAATAGGAATCCATGGGATACGAATTGGGAATGGTAGTTTTCATTTTTCTGGAGTTTGGAATTCTAAAATGGATTTTAGGGAGTTATAAGGATGAAGATCCCGCTCAAAACAACCAAAACTCACATTTTGAAACTCCAAAAACCATCAATAGGTTTTGGGCGCCGGCGGCGCACGATAGGTTGGGCCCAAATTGTAATTTATTTTTCAATAACTTTCGATCATGCCACAATTTCATTTTCTCTTTATAGATCCTGTCATTGTGATAAGATGCATTTCTAATCTCTTCCAATTCATTCAATTGCATAAGTCTCTTCTCTCCAGCATTTTTCAAATTAAAGTTCAACTCTTTTATCGCCCAATATGCATTATGCTTCAATTCAACCGGTAAATGACAAGTCTTACAAAACACTAGTCTATAAGGAGGCATTCCAATAGGGGTCTTAAAAGCAGTCCTATAAGCCCATATTGGAGTTTCTAATCGAGCAGACTAATCTAATTTATGATTATCCACAGTTTTCTCCAAAATTCTTTTACTTTCACGATTAGACACTTCTGCTATCCACTAGTCTGGGGATGATAAGCAGTAGAGATTCTATGAATAATGTTATATTTCTCAATTAATCTCTTAATTTGATTATTCCTGAAATGGGATCCACCATCAGTTATAATCACTCTCGGCATTCCATATCTCGTAAATATATTTTTCTTTAAAAATTTTGAAACACTCCGAGCATCACATTTAGGTAAAGCAATTGCTTCAATTCATTTCGAGACATAATCAACTACAACCAGTATATATAAATTTCCAAATGAAGGAGTAAATGGTCCCATAAAATCTAATCCCCATACAACAAAAGTTTCAACTTCCAAATTATAATTTAGAGGCATTTCATTTCTTCTAGAGATATTACCTACTCTTTGACATCGATCACATGATTTCATATATTTGTAAATATCCTTAAGAATAGTAGGCCAATAAAATCCAGATTGTAAAATCTTAAAAGCAGTTTTATCAACACCAAAATGACCTCCAAATTCAGAATCATGACATCGTTGAATAATTAAATTTGTTTCTTCTTGTGACACACATCTCCTAATAATCAGATCCTTACACTATTTATATAGATAGGGCTTATCCCAATAATAAGATTTTGCATCATTTTTGAACTTCTTTTGTTGTTGCCTTGTTAAATCAAGTGGTACAATATCACTAACAATATAATTCACAATATCAGCATACCAAGGCAAATTTCTTCCCATAATAGTATAAAGTTGTTCATGAAGGAAAGTTTTATGTAAATTCTTTCTCAAATTCAGATAATTTATCATACTCTTATCTTGACAAATGATCAGCTATTTGGTTATCAGATTCCTTCCTATTAACATAAAATCAAATTATTGCAGAAGAAGTATCCATCTAATCAGTCCAGGTTCCGCATCCTTCTTTTGCATTTAATATTTGATAGCTAAATGGTCTGTATGCACAACACTTTTAGCTCCAATTAAATAAGGTCTAAACTTTTCAAAAGCAAATACTATAGCTAATAACTATCTTTTTGTAGTGGTATAATTAATTTGAGCTTCATTAAGAGTTTTTCAAGCATAGTAAATGACTTTGAAAACTTTATCATGCCTTTGCCCCAATGCTACTCTAATCGCATAATCACTAGCATCACACATGAGTTCAAATGGTTTCTCCCAATCTGGTGAAACAATTATAAGTGCAGTGATTAATTTTTCTTTTAATAATTCAAAAGCATTTAAATATTCATCATTAAAATCAAACTTTCTATCATTTTCTAAAAGTTGCCACAAAGGTTTAGTAATTTTAGAAAAATCTTTAATATATCTCCTGTAAAATCAAGCGTGTCCTAAGAAATTTCTCACCTCTCTCACAGTAGTGGGTGGTGACAATCTCTCAATCACTCTAATTTTAGCAGGGTCGACCTCCATACCATGCTCCAAAATTTTATGCCCAAGCACAATTCCTCCTGGAACCATAAATTAACATTTCTCCCAATTAAGAACTAAATTTGTTTTCTCACAAAGCTCAAAAACTTTTGCTAAGTTTTCTAAGTAGATTTTAAATGAAGCCCCGAATAGAGAGAAATCATCCATGAAAACTTCTATTCCATTATATATCATACTATTGAAGATAGACATCATACATCTCTGAAATGTTGCAGGTGCATTACACAGTCCAAAAGACATTCTTCGAAAAGCAAAGGTTCTGTAAGGGCTAGTAGATGTTGTCTTTTCTTGATCGTCAGAAGCAATAGGTATTTGATGGTAACCAGTATATCCATCCAGAAAGCAGTAGTACTTGTGTCCAGCAAGTTTATCCAGCATTTGATCTAGAAAAGGAAGAGGAAAGTGATCTTTTCGTGTGGCGGCATTTAATTTCCTAGAGTCAAAACAAATTCGCCATCTATTAAATTGTCTTATGGGTATAATTTTATTACATTCATTCACTTCAACAGCCACTCCTCTCTTTTTCGGTACGCAATGTATTGGAGTCACCCAAGCACTATACAAAATAGGATAAATAATTCCAGCATCTAGCCATTTTAAAATTTCCTTCTTAACTACTTCTTTCATTATTGGATTTTATTTTTTCTGCGGATCAACTCTCGGTTTATGTTCTTCATCTAATAAAATTCTATGCATACAAATTGAATGACTGATTCCTTTAATATCTGCTAAAGTCCATCCAAAAGCTTTCTTGTATCTTTTTAAAATTTCCAACAACTTATGTTCTTGATAATCGTTTAACTCCGAAGATACAATAACTGGCATGGTAGAAGATTCTCCTAAAAACATATACTTCAAATGATTAGGGAGAATTTTCATCTCAAGTTTAGGAGGTTTTATTATAGATGGAATTAAGCTTTTATTGCCACCTTCCATAGTGTCTAATACTTCAAATCTCTCCTGAACATACTCCAAATCTTCATTCTTCTTATTATCTGAATTTTCTTCATTTTCAATTTCTTCTTCAAACAAGTTCTCATACTCCACTCCTTTTTGAAACATATTTTCAAAATGATTGTTGTTCAAATATTCACAGACCTCCATCCTAAAGTATTCATTATCTTTTTCCATTAAGGGATACTTCATAGATTTCAAAATATTAAAGGTCACCTCTTGATCATTAACTCTCATAATTAATTCTCCTTTTTGAACTTTAATCACTGCTCTACCAGTAACAAAGAATGGTCTTCCTAAAATGATTGGAATTTATTTATCTTCCTCCATATCAAGTACAATAAAATCCACAGGAAAGATAAATTTATCTACTTTCACTAACACATCTTCTACCACTCCTTTAGGGTAAGTAATGGAACGATCGGTTAACTAAAGAGTCACAGATGTAGGAGAAATTTCCCCTATTCCCAACCTTTTGAAAGTTGATAAAGGCATAAGATTAGTACTAGCTCCCAGATCACATAAGGCTCTTCCGAAAAATTTTTCGCCTATAGCACACGAGATAGTGAAACTACTAGGATCTTTAAGTTTTTCAGGAAGCTTCTTTTGAATAATTGCACTACACTCTCTACTGAGTGCAACTGTTTCATGATCTGTAAACTTTCTTTTCTTTTTCAGAATATCCTTCATAAACTTAGCATAATCAGACATCTGTTCTAATGCTTCAACGAAAGGAATCTTTATCGTTAATTTCTTTAGGATCTCCAAAAATTTTCCAAATATGTTATCCCTATTTTATCGCTTCAATCTTTGAGGAAACAGAGGTGGTGGTTTTTAAACAACAATCTTCATTGGTTCAAGAGGATAATCCAAGTCTGGATAGATCTTGTTTGAACCTTTTTCAATATTCACCTTCTTCTTTTCTATTTCAACTTCTTTTTGCACTTTTGTTTCCAATTCTTTTCCACTCCTTAATTGAATAGCCTTAAGTTTTTCCTTGTTTTGATCGTTTGGATTGATCTCAATATTAATCGGAAGCATTCCAGAAGGTCTATTATTAAGTGCAGTGGAAATATGCCCCAATTGATTTTCAATATTTTTCATCGCAACACCTTGAGCTTGTAATTGATTTCCCATATTCAGAATCATTTCTTCAGTAGAACATTTCTTATCCTTAAATTGCGGGTTACAATTAAATCCAGGAGGATAAGATGGTCTAAAATTAGTATTTCCTTGATTATTCGAATTTCCAACTAGATGTATAGAATTGTTCCCCCAATGTGGGTTAACATTAGCATTGCTATTATTAAAATTGAAGTTTGGGTGATTCTTCCAACTAGGATTATAATAATTTAAATAAGGATTATTAGATTTATATATAGCATTCAATGTCTCATAAGGTGTTTAAGATTTTGTATCTGTCCAAATGAATTTTCCTCTAACACTTGGGGTGGTTGAGAATAATTCATTCCATGTTGATCTATTTTCTTGGAAAGGGTTGCAATTTGAGAAACTATCATAGTCATCAAATCTGAATCATGAACACTAGCTACTCTTTTATGATTTACCCGTTCAGAGGGCCATTGAAAATTATTAGTAGGCATTTCTTCAATTAATGTGTATGCTTCATCAAAAGGTTTTGACATTAACGATTCACCAGCAGCAGCATCTATAATTGATCTCAATGATCTCACTAATCCATTATAAAATGTTTGAATTATTAACCAATCTGGTAAAGCATGATGTTGGCACTTTCTAAGAAGATCTTTAAATCTCTCCCAAGCTTCATATATTGATTCCCCTTCAAACTGACCAAAAGATGTGATATCATTTCTTAGCTTAGCAGTCTTTGATGGAGGAAAATATTTTGATAGAAACTTTTGAGACAATTCTCCACAAATTTTAATAGATCCAGGTGCTAACAAATTTAACCACGCCTTAGCTTTGTCCCTTAATAAAAAAGGAAAAAGTATAAGTCTGATAACATCACTCGACACTCTGTCATACTAAAAAAAGCACACAGTTCTAGAAAACTAGCGAGATGTAAATTTGGATCCTCATTAGGTGTTCCTCCAAATTGATTGTTTTGTACCATTTGGATAATAGCAGGTTTAAGCTCAAATGAATTAGCAGCAACATCAGGATTTTGAATTGTTATATGAATTTCATCTGTTGTTGGGTTAGCATAATCTCTTAAATGTCTTGGCAAATTTTCAATATCATTTCTCTAATTATCATGATTATTCACCATTTCATAAGGATTTTCAGTTTGTTTTTGTTGTTTTCTATTTTTTTAACAGTATGCTCTAACTCTGAATCGTAAGGTACTAAACCTATAGATCCACTACGACGCATATAAAATCACATAAATACTTGAAAAAGTAAACAAACACACACAATTACACACTACAAAGTAAAGGTTTTCATTTACTATATTATCAATAGATACTGTTTATACTATCTTTCTTCAATTCTTCCTTCGATTCCTTCCTTCGATTCTAGCCTTCGACTCCTTCCTTCCCCGACAACGGTGCCAATAACTTGATGCGGGCCGGACTTTAATATTGCAAGAATTTATGAACTCAAATATATATATATATATATATTTATAATGATTTTTTAAAGTCCACACATTCAATGCAAGTATACGTATCGTATCAAGTAATACAGGGCTCTAATGGAGTCCTAGTTATCGATCCCACAGGGAAGGAGTGAATCACACTATTGATAATGTAATACTGAATTCCAATACTTAAATTGCGATTAAAGTTTGATGTTTACGTCTACTACCAAGATGCAGAAAACAGTAACAATTAAGCAAACTACATTTACTTCTAATATCTTTAAAATAGAATTAACTATCAGACACACACTAAGCTATATATTTGAAAGGTTTTGATATATAAGAAATTTTTTTTCCTTTTGCAATGAGAATATGATGTGCGGATGATATGGAATGATTATCTAATTGTATTGTGCCAAATAGGAGCATAATTGATTCTTTACCCTTAAAAGAGTACCCCTTCTTCTAAGCATGAAAAGAACATTAACATATCCTAAGTTTAGTTATTAAATCTAAGGCTAGACTGGGAGGATATCGGCTGTCACTTCGGAGCTCCCACTCACCCTTTACCTAAAGGCTAACCTTCGAGTCTAGTTACTAATCTTAGGACCAAATCGGGGATCTCAGCATCTCACCCCGAAACCTCCAATTTGACGTCCATCAAAACACATTTCCCTATTTATTTTCACTCAATTCTCATGAACAACGTAATTCATTCATGGAAATTAAATGGGTTCTTCATTGTTGTTGTAAGACATTAAATCCTTTCAGAGTTAATGTTCCGCAACATATTTTAACAATCCACGTGGCCTGATTGAAAAGTAAACTAAGTTCGAAATGAAAAACCATCACAGTTTCTTTAATATTTTAAAAACACTTCAAGTCCACATCAACACATCATCACATCTCTATGCAAGAAGAAAGATAAAGGAGACTAATCAGAATTCATAAAGAAGAAACAATAAAACATGGATTTTATATATAAAAGAAAATTCATACAAACCATAAAAGAAAATACAACTTATCTCTTTCTCTTCTCCAATGTAATTCTCTTGAAGTTTCTTTGAATCCTTTTCTATCTTCTTTGCAACACTCAATTCCCTCTTTAGAATGGAAAGGAAGAAGCAATCTCTCACTTTACTCCTTCTCCTTCACTCCTTAGGGAAGAATCCCTCTTAAATTGTCACTTCTACACTCTTCTCTCCTAAGCCCTACACTCAAAACACACTAAACTCTCTAGATTACACAGGACACACACTAATTTTCATCCAAAAATAGTTACTTATAAGTTAGGAACAAAATCCCAAGAATTTCCATAGGCATCCCTTCAAAAAGTCGCCAAAACTCTTCAAATTTGAAGTCCACCCGACATTGGGCTTCGGCGGCGCTCTATCGTCAAATTAATTGCTAAGCTCTCCGGAAAATGGAGCCGGCGGTGTTCATTCTGATGCCAGCGGCGCCAGAATCTGTTTTCCTCCTTTTTGGTCATTTTTGATCCAAATTCATTCCTTTTCACTTCTTTTCACTCCAATCACCAAAAATCATCATATCTACAATAAATCATGAAAAATACCTTTCTTTAAAATGCAATATCACCAAAAATGGATAAAATTATATAACAAAAACAACATATATTTTTGGTGCATCATTGTGGAACTTACAATCCTTTTGGAACATATGTTTCACAACAAGTTTTAACAATTTAATTGGCTAGATCAAAAATTAAATGAAGTACGAAGTGAAAATATCATAAAAAATTCTCCATAATAATTTGGCACATCATTTCTATATCATAACATTAACACATCACATGAAAAGGAGGAAGACAAAAAAATCTACTCAAGACTCATGAGAAAAATAGGATGAAAGATGGATTTTATATATAAAAGCAACGTCATACAAACAGAGTAAAGAAAATACAACTTATCTTAAACTCTTCCCCAAGTGAATCTCAAGGAATTCCTTTGACTCCTCTTCTTTCTTCACAACAACACACAATTCTCTCTTTAGAAAATTAAGGATGAAGAAATCTCTCACTTTTCCTCTCCTCCTACACTCCTTAGAAGAGAACACACACAAACCCTAGGTTCTCTCTAATGGACTCTCTACACTAGAACACTCACTCTCTTCAATTGTACACTCAAAAGACTCTCTCCCTCTTCCCAATTTTTAGCTCCAAAATACTTTAAATTACTATGTAACTGATTTCCAAAGATTTTCCTCGAGCACCCTCAAAAATCCAGCCAAATACATCAAATTTAGAATTAAATTGGGATATCGCGTGGTCTGGCACAGGATAGGTCACTGTACGGTGCTATTTTTTGGAAAATAGCCCAAAATCTCTATGAACGGCGCGGTCCGGTATTGGTTGCTGCACCACCCTACGCTCAAAGTCAAAAAGTGCATTTTGCCTCATTTTGCTCCAAAGGATAAAATCATTGTATCTGCATGAAATCATGAAAAATAACCTTCTTTAAAGAGCAATATTATCAAAAATAGGAATGAAATGGACATTAAAAAGCTATCAAATTTTTAGTGGATCAAGATCCCCCAAACTTAACTATTACTTATCCTCAAGCAATTTAGTTACTACATAAAATAATGTTTCACTACAACGAACTTTCTTTCTAGAATACCATGAATTTGACTTAGATAAATACAGTAGTAAAATTTTTAGAAAGATCTTTGAATAATTCAAGTAAATTTTGCAGGTGTAAGGAAATCTAGTCATCATGTCTAAGAGTTTTATCCTTCTATTCATTTCAAAAATGACTGTAGATCATCTTATTAAGGCACTTAAAAGGATTACATAAAAAGGAGTTTATGAGAACACTACTAGTAAAGATGATAATCCATACATATAAGTTCAGGAAAGTAATTAAGTTCTCCCCTTTACTTAGATCCAAGTGAAGCCAGTTTTTAATTAGGCATCTCCTCAAGCTTTTCTTCACTTTTTCTTTTATTCTACTTCTTTTTCTCTTTTTTTTTTCTTTTTCTTTTTACTTTTTTAAATGAGGATTACTATATCTAGATAGCCTTTAACAATTTTGAACTTCACCCTTCTCACCCTAAATTTGGAACTTACGAGAATCCTTTACCTTATAGGCATTTCTTTAGCTTATTATTGATTCATCATAGAGTCCCAATCCTTTCCTTTCACATAAAGTTTTAAAATTCTTAATATTTCAAACATACAGTTTTTCTTACTTTGAATTGTTGACTATAGTTCTATTTTTTTCTACCAAATACCTTAACCTACAAAATTTCTTTTCATTACCAAAAACTTTCATTCAAGTCCACTAAAGTACTCAAATAAAATCAAAATACAGTTATCTGAAATTGAGCTCTATCATAGGAAATCATGTTAATAATTTTGAAAATACTTTTAAATGAGAACAACTAAAGTTAATTCTTTCCCTCTCCCAAACATAAATTTTTGAATATAAATAATATTAGCATAGGTAGAAAGAAAAGATCTATACATATGTGTAACTCATAACTCAATATGTTGGGCTTTTTGTACCTTTGAGTTTAGGTAGGTCTTCTTTATAAATTTAGAGCAGTAGGCCTGAATTAATTAAGAGCATTTCTACACACAAATATATGTTAGAAATTTGCAAGGTGAAGAAGTTTGAAATCTTAAAACATAAAATATCAATTAAACACATAACACATTAAAATCCAACTGGTACAATCACTGATTAAACTAACAAACTAAATACATGCAAACTCCACTATCACATCACATCCATCACAATTCAACATATTACAACTTAAAGTCCACATCAAATACATCCAAATACACATTACATCACAAATACTAATCACAGTCTCAAGTTTATCACAAATACATTAAAAAATACTAAATGCAATGAAAATAAAAATACTATACTACCAATCATAATCTGCAAGAGCTCCACCATCATCAGGTTCATCAGGCTGGTATGGAGTATACTCTGGGTATGTAGAAAATACAGCACTAGTGTCTCTCCTGAGAAATCACACCTGTGTGTCATGATAAGCTATATCATACTCTTGCCACCGTACTTGATAATCATCATTTATCTTGTTCCTTGCTTCTAGTCCCCCTACTCTACTATTCAACTTTTCTAACTGATCCATAACTTCATACAGAGTAGGTTCCCAAGATGTAGATTGTCTCTCCTGACTAGAGGGTACACAGCTTTCTTACTTCATTTCCATCCTACATGGGCTTCATATGTCTTCAGGTTTAATTTACTGATTAGCTTCAGGGAACTGACTACCTCATCATTGTCTTCAGTTTCTACACCTGACTGAATACACAAGGCATGAATCAGGCTAGGGTGTCCTAGTCCACCTGTAGTCTCTCCTTTTGAATTAGTCAAAATACTTTTATTAATGATAGACCAAATATTGATATTCTTCATGTTATAAATAGAGTAATTCAGAACAGCTCTCTCAACTGTAACTTCACTGTGATGGCTGGTAGGCATAAGTCATGCAGAAATGAAATAATGTTAGACTTTAGATACAGGATTCAATGTGGAAAGTGGGAAGTTAACTTTTTGCCTCTGTTTAATCTTCCATTCCCCTTTTCCATCAGTCAAATAATTCAAAACCATATCAAGTGCCTCATTATTAACAGGAAAATTCTCATATTCACAAGAGAAATGTTCTCTCAACTGGTAAAATGTATTGATGCATGCAGGGGTAAACTTTGTCGTTTGTCCTCTAACAAGTATATATTCAGTTTCAGTGTAAAATAGATTAGCATAAAATTCACGGGCTATCCCTAGCATCGCATCGACATAAAAATAACAGCAGATTTCTCATTGACGATTTGTAATCAATTCTTCTATCACTCCTCCCAGATTTTCAAAAGTTTTCTCTTGAATGAACTTCTTTTGGCTAAGGAAATTACTATAATGATGTCGGCACATAAAAGTTTGCCTTTCAAAAGAGGTCATCCAGTAGAAGCTGTCGGCCGCCGGAATCAAGATTTCGTCGCCCACTTCGGAAGGACTTTTAATTTAAAATTTAGTTTTAACTTTAAAAATATGAAATCAAACTAATTCCATTCTTTTGAGAAAAGCTTAAATAACCAAGCACTACATACTAAGTTATGCATCTACCCTGAGGGGTAAACACATTGCTTAAGAATGAGGCTCAGTTAAATAAACTACTCATGTACATCCGTTTGGTCTGCGAGAACCTGTTATGCTAGCAGACAGGTTCCCCTAATTAATATAAAAGAAGAAAATAGGGTTTATATTAATACAGGGTTCATTTAAGTTTCTTATAAGGGCAAGCCTCTATAGTTAATTACATCTTAGATGACCGAAGTCACCTAAAAAAACTCTCGATTTAGATCAGGAATATAGTCTTTTGAATTGACTTCCAAAGGATAGGATTTCAATGAAAGCGAGGTAATCAGAATCCAATAGGTGAGTGGTTAAAAGTTTTGGAACAGTTGTTGTATGAATCCAAAGGAGGAAGAACTAAGGAAGGTCATTGATCCAAGAGTAAATCATGGTGACTTCCCGATGTATTCTATTGTTTAGATTAAATTTAAGGCAATTAATTTTAGTTTCATCCTACATATTTTAATTAATAAGGGCTTACATTCACTTGATATCGATCATGTGAATAGCCTGGAAGTTAAGAGGATTTATGTCATATCGGATGACAACTTATGAAACCTAAGGTGAGTTGGGGCTTATATTGCACTAAGTGCAAAGGCCCAAAAGTTCAAGGGAGGGTTTAGGCCGCACTAGGCAGGATAACTCATAGTCCTATAACTTGTTGTTTAATTCTAAGGAAAGGTTTTGCTGATGTAAACATGTTCTGCTGTTGAAGATGGTCGTGCTGACTGATACACCTAAAATATATAGTGTTTTTATGCAAATTTTTATACCTATTTTTTATGATATTACCCTTTAATGGAAGGTATTTTGGGTTTTTCTTATAGGTATGATAAAAATGAGTGATTATGATGAAAGGAACAAAATTGGATCAAATTTGGAGCAAAAAAAATGAAAAAATGAAAAATTGGACATTCGTAGCTAAGCGCCGCCTGGTCGGCCCTAAAGCACCAATTATAAAAATCAAATTTTCTTCATTTTTGGCGCCAATTTCAAGTGGTGTTTGAAGCAACTTTCAGTGATAACTTCCTTAACTTCCCATGGGCGGCAATTTTGAATGAAGGGATGCATCTTTTGGTGGATACGTTGAATTTGGACTTGATTTGAAGAGGCACCAAGGCACCTTTTGGAAAATTATACAAAGTGTCCTCTTTTAATTTCAAAGAGTCCTCTTCCAGTTTTACTTTTAGTCTTTTATTGTTTATAGTTTTTAAAATCTTTTAGAGTTAGTTATTTTAGTTTTAAAGGAGAAAGGGTTGGTGTGAAACCTTCTTTCCACCAATTTTCTTTCATCCATTTATCTAGTTTTTATTGAAGTCTAAAGTCAGAGTTGGAGTCAACAGAGTTGGGTGCCAACCTCTGTAGTGTTGTCTTGTGGAAAGTCAAGTTTCAAAAGAATTTTCGGAGTCTTGTGGAGAGGATTTTCAGATAAGAGTTTACTTCTGTTTTATATTTAGTTTTTAATTAAAACTTGTTGTGTTTTCATTATGATTTCTATTTTTAAATCAATGTGTGCTTGTGTTTTCTCCATGAGTTCTGAGTAGTTTTCTTTATCATTTTCTTTTTTAAATGAAGAAGCAATTAAAATATGTAGGATTGTTTTGGAATGTATAAGTGTTTAAAGTTGAAATAAGTTGTGAAGATTTAATTCAACGAACTTAATTTACTTCTTAATTTTGGCCAATTAAAAATGACAAATCATCAAAATCAAAATGTTGGCATCCATCAAGAATTCAGACCTTTAAGAGATTATGCTAACCCTACAGTGGATGAACTTCATGGTAGTATTCAACACCCTGTTGTAGCTGCTAATTCCTTTGAGCTCAAACTTTTTATTATCCAAATGGTGTCTAATAATCTGTTTAGGGGAGCAACAACTGAAGATCCTAATTTGCATCTTACTAATTTTCTAGAGTTATTTGCTACTTTTAAATATGATGGTGTTTTGGATGATGCTATTAGACTCAGACTTTTTCCTTTCTCACTAAGGGATACAGCTAAGATATGGTTAAATTCGTTAGCACTTGAATCTATTAGAACTTGGGGTGATTTAGCACAAAAATTCCTTGCTAAATATTTTCCACCATCAAAGACTGAGAAGTTGAGAAATGATATTACATCTGTTTGTCAGTTTGAAGGTGAATCAATATATGAAGCATGGGAAAGATTTAAAGATCTCCTCAGGAAATGTTCACATCATTCGATACCATATTGGTTAATAATTCAAACCTCTTACAATGGATTAGTTGCATCTCTTAGATCAATTATCAATGCTGCTGCTGGTGGATCATTAATGTCTAAATAGTTTTCTGATGCTTATGCTTTAATTGAAGAAATGGTTTCTAATAATTTTCAATGGCCTTCTGAAAGGTTAAATCCTAAAATGGTAGCCAGTGTTCATGAAAATGATGCTTTTGCGATGTTAGCAAATCAAGTTGCTGCAATTTTAAGGAAGATAGACCAATTTGGGATGAATTTTTCTCAGCCAAATTCCATGATTGAAGAAAATTTATTAGGCCAAATGGTTGATTCTTATTCTTCACTAGAAACACTGAATGTTATAAGCAAGCTTAATAACCCATATTCCAATTATTATAACCCAGGTTGGAAGAATCATCCAAACTTTAACTAGAATACCAATAATCAGGGCGGTATTAATTAACAATGGTGGAACCACCAAGTAAACCCATTGGGGAACTAGAACAACCAAGGAAATAATAATTATAGACTAACCTCTCCTCCAGGTTTTAACAATGTTTTACAATTAAAGGAGAATAAGTTGTCTATTGAAGAAGTGGTGTCACATATGGGAAATCAATTGCAAATTCAAGGAGCAATCATAAGAAATATTGAGAATTAATTGGGGCAAATTGCAAATTCATTAAGTAATAGATCCCAAGGAATGCTTCCAAGTAATACTGAAGTGAATCCAAGAGAAAAAAATAAAGAGCATGTAAAAGAAATTCAACTGAGAAGTGGAAGAGAGTTGGAAGGTAGAGTTCAGAAAGAAACTGAAGTAGAGAAAGAAGAGACTGAAGAACCAAATGAGGACACTCTGAAAGGTTTAGAAAGACCACTTTCTCCACCTGAGGTTGATTTGGAAAAGCTACCACCTCCATTTCCTTAGAGACTTCGTCAATAAAAGTTGGATAAGCAATTTTTAAAATTTTTGGAGATATTTAAGAAGCTTACCATTAATATTCCATTTGCTAAAGCCTTAGAACAAATACCGAGCTATGTGAAATTTATGAAGGATATTCTTAACAAAAAGAGGAAGTTTGAAGATAATGATACAGTTGTACTTAGTGAGGAGTGCAGTGTAATAATTCAGAAGAAGCTTCCTGAAAAACATAAAGATCCTGTTAGTTTCATAATTTCATGTGCAATCGGGGACATATTCTATGGAAAAGCTTTAGGTGATTTGGGTGAAATAATTAACCTTATGCCTCTATCAATATTCAAAAGACTGGGATTAGGAGAAATAACCCCAACTACTGTAACTCTGTAATTAGCAGATCGTTCGATCACATATCCAAAAGGAGTTATAGAAGATGTTTTGGCGATCAATTTAACTTTCTTGTTGATTTCATTGTGCTTGATATGGAGGAAGATAAAGAGATACCCATTATTTTGGGAAGACCTTTCCTAGCCACAGACAGAGCAATGATAAATGTGCAAAAAAGAGAATTAACGATGAGGGTTAATGATTAAACTGTTACATTCAATATTTTGAAATCGATGAAATATCCTGCAATAGGTAAAGATGATGAAGTTATAGGATGGATGTTATCAGATATTTGAGTGAATGTCATTTCAAGTCAACTTATGAAGAAAAACCTAAAAGATAAGAATTGGAACATAAGCAAGAAGAGAACTTACATCATTCTGAGGATTTTCAAGAGGAAGAAATAAATTATGTTCATGAAAATTTTGAAATGTTGGATATGACTGAAAAAGATGAATCTTATGGTCCATCAATTGAAAAACCTCCTGAACTTGAGTTAAAAATGCTTCCTGATCATTTGAAGTATGTTTTTCTGGGTGAGTCCTCAACCTTGCTCGTTATAATTTCATCTCAATTGACTGAAAAAGAAGAAGAGAGTTTGCTTGAAATTTTGAAGAAGTACAAGAAAGCCTTTGGATGGACAATTGCTGATATTAAAGGAATCGGTTCTTCAATTTGTATGCACAAAATTCTTATGGAATATAATTGCAAACCTTGGGCTGATCCCCAAAGGAGATTAAATCATATCATGAACGATGTTGTTAAGAAAGAAATTTTGAATTCGTTGGATTATGGAATTATCTAGCCTATTTCAGATAGTGCATGGGTTAGTCCTATTCACTGTGTTCCTAAGAACGTGGAGTAACTATGATGGTTAATGAAAAGAATGAAATGATTCCAATAAGACAAGTTATTGGGTGGCGAATATGCATTGATTATAGAAAATTAAATATTGCCACAAGGAAAGATCATTTTCCACTCCCATTTCTGGATGAGATGCTGGATAGATTGGCTCGGCATAAATACTTTTGTTTTCTGGATGGATATAATGGTTACCACCAAATTCAAATTGATCATGAGGATCAAGAGAAAACTACATTTACTAGTCCTTATGGTACGTTTTCTTTTAGAAGAATGCCCTTTGGTTTATGTAATGCCCCTGCTACATTTCAGAGATGTATGATGGCTATTTTCTGTGATTTAATTGAAAAATGGATTGAAGTTTTTATGGATGACTTTTCATTGTTTGGAATTTCATTTGAATCATGTTTAGAAAATTTGTCTAAAGTTGTAAAACGCTGTAAAGAAACAAATTTAGTCCTTAAATGGGAAAAATGCCAATTTATGGTAGCATGAATAATTGTATTGGGACATCGGATTTCAGAAAGAGGTTTGGAGGTAGATCATGTAAAAATTCAAGTTATCTCTAATTTACCTTGTCTGACCAATGTAACGGAAATTAGAAGTTTTCTGGGACATGTTCGATTCTACAGGAGTTACATCAAAGACTTTTTAATGATTACAAAACCTTTATGCCGGTTACTAGAAAAGGAAGCAATTTTTTATTTTGATGATGATTGCTTAAAAGCTTTTGAAACATTAAAAGAAAAATTAATCATTGCACCTGTTATAACTTCACCGAATTGGGAAAAACCTTTTAAATTTATGTGTGATGCTAGTGATTATGCTATTGGTGCTGTTTTAGGTCAGAAATATGATAAAATTTTCAATGTTATTTATTATGCTAGTAAAACTCTTATTGATGCTCAAATGAATTACACCACTACTGAAAAAGAGTTATTAGCTATAGTATTTACCTTTGATAAATTTTGATCATATTTAATTGGAACTAAATGTGTGGTGCATACTGATCATTCTGCTATCAAATCTTTAATGAAGAAGAAGGATGTGAAGCCGAGATTGACTAGATGTATTCTTCTTTGGCAAGAATTTGATTTTGAGATAACAGATTGGAAGGGTTCTGATAATCAAATTGGTAATAATTTGTCCAGGTTTGAAAATGAAAAATCTCTTTGTGATACTGAAGAAATTAATGAACATTTTCCTGATAAAAAATTATTCACTCTTAATGAGTGGCGTGTTCCGTGGTATGCCGACATAGTAAAATTTATTGTCTGTAATATTATACCCTATGGTTTGACATATCAGGAAAAGAAGAATTTTTTGTCTGATGCTAAGACTTATTTTTGGGATTACCCATTTTTATATAAACAAGGAAAGAATATTATAATTCGAAGATGTGTACCCTTTGGAAGAGACTTATGAAATTATTCAAAAATTTCATGATTCTGATTATGGGGAACATTTTGGATTTGAAAGAACTACATAAATAATCTTACAATCTGGATTTTATTTCCCTACAATTTTTAAGAATGTGAATGCCTATATTAAAAATTGTGATAGATGTCAGCATGTAGGCAATATTTCTAGAAGAAATGAGATGCCCCTCAATTATATGTTGGAAGTTGAAATATTTGATGTTTGTGGATTAGATTTCATGGCTCCATGTACACCATCTTTCGAAAATGTTTATATTTTGATAGCAGTAGACTATGTTTCCAAATGGATTGAAGTTATTGCTTTACCTCGATGTGGTGCTCAAAATGTTGCAAAGTTTTTAAGAAATAATATATTTTTCAGATTTGGAATACCAAGAGTAATCATAACTGATGGAAGAAGTCATTTTAAAAATGTGATTATTGAGAAGTTAGCAAAGAAATATCATATAAATCATCGCATTGCTAGTGCTTATCTTCCTCAGACAAGCGGTTTGGTTGAATTATCCAATTGTAAAACTAAAAGAATATTGGAAATGACTGTTAATCCAAACAGAATGGATTAGTCTATCAAATTGGATTATGCATTGTGGGATGTCGGCATATTTTTAGGTTATGTGTTTTGCAAAGGGGTCGCCTACAGAAGTTGTCGGCGAATTTTTTTTAGATTATAAATTTAATTTAAATATATAAATAATTTAGAAAGTAGTATTTGATTTTGAAAATAATTTTGAGTTTCAAAATTTTAAGATATGAAATCAAGCTGATCTCACATCCCGAATAGTTTATATAAACGAGCACCGCACCACAAACCGTATATCTATCCCGGAGAATAGACACACTGCTTGATGATGGGGCTCGATTAAATAAACTAGAAGATTTGTGACATCCGTTTGGTTTACGAACCAATTTTATAAGCGGACAAGTTCCCCTACTTAATATAAATGAATTGAGCAGGGTTTATATTACCTGGGTTCTTAAAGTTCCCTATAAGGGCAAGCCCCTATAGTTAATTACATCCTAAGTGACGGGAATCACTTAAGAAAACTCTCGATAATGATCAGTGGTTTTGCTCCCAAGAATTTCAAAGTTTAAGATTTTCAAAGGATTGAATTTTGGAAATTTCAATAGGGATTAGCTCAAATTGGGAACAGTATATTTTGGAGTCCAATGGAAGAGAGGTAGGAGAAGCTGGAGATCCAAGAGGAATCTTGGCAACTTCCCGACTATCCTATTGTTTGGCTTTAATTTAGGAAGAACTATTTAGTATTTCGATCTTGTCGATTTTAATTATTTAGGACTTATATTCGTATGACATGATCATACAAACAGCCTCGAAGATGTGAGGGTTTATGTCATACCGAACGACTACCTCGGAGTCCTAAGACCGGTTAGGGCTTAATTTACATAACATGATTATGTAAATGCCTAACGAAAAGTTAAGGATTTATGTTGCATTAGGCAAACCACCTCGAAGTCCTATGGCTTGGTTATTTAATTCTAAGAAAGTTTTGTTGAAGTAGATCCGAGTTTTGCTGATGACGATGGCCGAGCTGCCCACCATGCTCCGAGCTCCTTGTTGTTGCAGAGGTTTAGTTTTAGAAGTCATAAATCGAGGAGATGAGAGAAGTGTTTTGGTTTAGAGAGAATCTTAAAATCCAAGTATTTTTAATATTTTAATTAAAACAAATCTTAAAGTTTTTTAAACGTAACCGATTAAGATCCCACGGTTCCGTCATCCCGGCACCGTTATTTTCATCAAATTCACTTAGTCCAGATGAATTTGCTAAACTCAACTGAATGAGTTCCACACTTTCATTTAGACCGTGGGAAATCCCATTAGCAACACGTGGGTTACATCATCCGAGGTATTCCCGATCATTCAACGAGACGTTTTAATTTAGTTGCAATTGTAGTTTTGTTGTTCTGTTTGTGATTAAATTTTGAGTTGTTTTATATTTTGAAATGTTGTGACGGTAATTTTTTATCTTGTAATGACTTTTAATTTAGTTTTGGTTTCAGTTCAGGGACTATCCTAAAGGTTTTGGTTTTCATGCAACAGTTGTTTATCATGGAAGAAAAGTAAAGTGCATTGCAATAAAGTAAATTGCAATAAAATAAAAGCGTACCTGGAGGGTCTTCCCGTCATCCCAAGCTGCACTTAAAACGCATGTTAAGGCATTTAAATATTTCAACAAGTACCTAGGTAAAGCTAAGGGAAAGATTTTGGTTGTCTACCAAAGTCCTAATCCTATAGCTAATCATCTCCTATGACGTCTAGGTTCTTGTGTTTTAGTTTAAGGATGACTCTCTTCACCCAAGAACAGTTAAATTCAGTTGTTCTTATAAACATCCTATCATATTGAGGAAGTGCTTAAGACGAGTCTTAAACATCTTTTCAATACCTCTGAGATTGTTTTAAGTCCAAGAGAATTTAATTATACAAGTGAATTAATCATCCAGGAGTTTAGGTTTTGTTATCTTGCTCAGTGAACTAGGACATTTGAATATCCTATAAGTGAAGTAACACTTCACTTGATGCCTCATTTAAGAGTTATAATAATAAGAGCTTCAAAAGGGCAAATCAAATTATTAAATATTTTGATGATTTAAACTTAATGATTTAATTTTAATTTTGACTTAATTATAAAAAGTTAGTTTAAGTTTGGAATAGTGTTCAAGTTATTTTAGATTTAATTCTTAAGGATTTCATTTAGGTTTGTTGTTAAATGATTTTAATTTAATTTAATTCAATTTAACTTTAATTCAATTTAATTTAATTTTGATTTAATTTGATTTGATTTTAATTTAATTTAATTTAATTTTAATTTAATTTTAATTTAATTTTAATTTAATTTAATTTTAATTTAATTTTAATTTTAGTTTAATTTTAATTTTAATTTAATTTTAATTTTAGTTTTAATTTAATTTTAATTTTAGTTTAATTTTAATTTGGATTATTATTTTAATTAATTAATTTTTTTCTATTTATTAAGAATTAAGTATTATTGAAGTAGTTTATTTAGGGACTTTTAAATTAAAGAATAAATATCCTCTTAATAATATCCCTAGTTTAATAATTCCAATTTCCATCATTTTCCCAAAATTTCAATTATTTAATTAATTAAAGTTTATTTTAATTATTTTTTTTTTGAAATGGTTAGTAGGTTTCTACCCTCAATCATTTAAGTTCAATCATCCAAAATCAGTTTAAAATCAAATATTTTACCCTCCCCTTTTTGATTAATCCTAAAATTTTAATTAAAGGTTGAAATTTTTTAATTACCATTTTGCCCTTCAAGCCTAATAATTCTATAACTCACTAAATTAAGCTCAAGTGAACTTGAAATTTTTATGTAACCTTACTTACATGTCAATTAAGACATTAGAGGAGAAAATGTGATTTTTCTGTATTTAATTTATTTATGTAATTATTTTTAATGGAAAATAGGGGTTTTCAAAGAAAATTCAATAACATGACCAAGGAAATGTTTCTGTCCTTAAGAAAATTATGGGATATTCCTAATGATCAGAGGACCATTTGAACCAATTTTGATGATTTTTTGAATTATATTTTATTTATTAGAATTATTTTGAGTTTTGGAGTATTAATGAATTTTAAAATAAAATTAATGTTAAAAAATGAATTTTATATTTTTCATAAATCTCTCTGACCTCAAGGAGTTCAGGGAAACAAATTTTGTATTTTTTTTATTTTTCTTTGGTTTATTAGAATTATTTTAGTGAAAAGGTTGGAACATACATTTTTTAATATTAAAAATTACATTAAGCCTTTAAAA
This sequence comes from Papilionanthe hookeriana x Papilionanthe teres, assembly GCA_022702705.1. NCBI lineage: Eukaryota > Viridiplantae > Streptophyta > Magnoliopsida > Asparagales > Orchidaceae > Papilionanthe > Papilionanthe hookeriana x Papilionanthe teres. The sequence continues at coordinate 11,180,469 of CM040427.1, forward strand.
TTCAATATCTTATCCTAGGGACTTAAAAAAAATATTTGGTTTGTTCCTAAGTGATTAGAATTCAAAATGTGACATTTTGGTGATTTTTAATTTTTTTATAATTTTTATTATTTTTTAATTATTAAAAAGTTTTAAAATAATGATAAAAATCAACTTTTTTAGAAAATTACAATTTTAATTTTCCTAAGTTCCTCTGATATCAGAGAAGCTCCAAAACTATTTTTGTGAATTTTTGAAAAGTATTTTGTGAGTTCTGAATTTCTAAAGTTTATTTTTACTCATGGGGCTTAATCAACCCATTTGGTGATTCAAATCAAGTCCAATTAGTTTTATGTGAGACTCTCCTGACCCTAAAGGACAGTGAAGAATTGTTTCCAAGTCAATTTGATGTATAGTTAACCCTAATTAATTAATGTTCAATTTTGGGTGTTTAGACCAATTAGGGTTATTCCAAGTGAATTAACTCAAAACTTACTTTTCCTAGGTTCCTCTGGTCATAAGAAATATCACCAAATTTTCCTCGAATTTATTTCTCAACGTGCTAATTATTGGAATTAAAATACTCAAAATAGTAACATGCAATTGAAAAATCAATAACTCCTCATAGGGATGGCCTCTGACCTTGGAAAATTCAGGGAATGTTCCCAAGTTCAGAGGCTTTAAAAGCCCTATGGTCTCATGCCATGGTGAATTTCTTATATGCATGGAGAATTGAAATAGTGCGGAGAGTAAATAAATTATTAAAAATAAAATACTTAATGGAATGACCTGATTTCTTTTCCACATTATTCTCCTCTGTTCACTGAGCAAGAGAGTATTTTTATTTTATTTTTAGGATTTTTTTACACAAAGTTATGAATTTTTGAAGTTCTCGATGTTTAATAAATAAGAAAATACCCTAATTTCCTACTTAACCACGCGGCGCCGTGTCAACCTTAGCGGATCCGAAAGGCCACGCGGCGTCTCCAGGTTCGGCGCCGCCATCTGAGTCAGCTGCCACGGGGCCCGTAATTCACGTACCGTCTCCTGGTCCGACACCATCTGAGTCATCCGCTCGATACACACGCGATCCAACGGCTCCCAGTCATCGTCTACGACTGGTGTGAACCCGTGACCGTCCACACTAAAACCCTAAGATCTCACTCAATACTTAACGAATTTTTGTGTTCTTGTGCTCTATGGATTCATCTTGAAGAGACGAATACATCTATACGGTGATCATGCATTGAAATTAAGGCATTTCAAAGGGAGAATGTTCAGAAGCTTGGGAAGAAGAGAGAGCTCATACCTTTGCTCAGAGAAATGAAGCTTCGATCTGAGAGTTGTGTCATGTTTGATTGGGTCCAAGCAAGCTCCAGATGAAGTCCCTTGGCCTGGTTAATTGCCTAGGTACAAAAGTGACCACAGCCGATCACAAAGCTTGGAGGCTGGAGCAACTGGGTGGCCTGGAGAGGGGGCTTTTACTGGGGAAATTCTCCTCATGGTCTGGTGAAGGTGTAGGACCAATCAATTTGGAGATTGGCTCACTGTAGTGAAGTGTCCAGTTTTTGGGTGGAATTTGGACTCTGAAATTGAGCTCTATTAATGGGGATTAGGGCAAATGGACACTGGAGCTCAATTGCTCTAAGTGTGGAGAGTGGTCTGAGACAATTTTGGCAGAGTTTCAGTAGGTTTGTTTCAGCACCTCCTCCATGGCCGAGAGAGGTGGGGTTTAAATAGGAGTGGCTGGAGGGCCTCCCAGGGGGAGTTAGGGGTTGGGATCAGCTGCCCTGGTGAGGAGAAGAACAGCCATGATGGCCATTGGGCATGGGGCAACTCAGCAGGTGAGAATTTCAAGCTTGGGCTCACATGGGAGCTCTCGGGTGTGGTGTTTTCCGGCGGCCCATGTGGCTCGCCGGCAGGCATGGGTCACCCTCGGGGTCGGGAGTCTCGGTGGCTTGATGTTTGTGAAGTCAATTGGTTGCTGCCATGTGTAAAGGGTTTGAATCAAAGTGGAATGGAAAAGGGCTAGTTTTGGGTCTAAATGGGTCAACCCATGGTTTTGGGTTAGGTCCACCATCCAAGGCCAATTTGGGCTGAAGAAGAAGCCACTTGGATCAGCTTGATTAGTGGGGTCAAGTCACAATCCAAGTACAATTAGGCTTAAGCATGAGTTAGGGGAGACATGGGAGTGGTTAATCACCCTTAAGAGAATCATTAAAGGGTCCCCTCTTCTTGCCATTTTGGGTATGGTGAAGTATCCAAGGCTTTCATGGCTCACATGTGGCTCATGCATGGCTTCATGGCTCACCTTTGGCTTGGAAAAGGCTAAGTCAACTTTCATGAAAGAGGTTTTTAGGAATTTTGGTAATTTAGGGGTTATTTGATAGGATTTGGCATATGGCTTAGTTTAGAAAAATTTGATGGCTAATTTAGAACTTAGGGATGATTTTAATTGAGTGAGGATGAGATGATATTGTAATGTGGGCCTTAGGATGGGTTTGGACTTTTGAAATTATTTTAGGAATGGGCTTTTAGGATGGTTTAAAAAAAAAGTGGGCTTTAGGCTTGAAAATAAATTTATGAATGGGAATTTTGTGAAGGATTGGGCCAAACAAATGTTGGGTTTATTTTAGGGATGTGCCATGATTGATTTGAAGCAAGTTTGAGGTGATTTGGAATTGGATTGGGTCTAATTTGGGTCTCTTTGGTAATAGAGTCCAAATGGGTCAAAATGAGCTATCTTGGGCTGAAGTTGGGCTAATGTTGAAATTGATGTAAAATTAATGTTGGGAAATGTTTATGGGGGTGTTACAAATAGGTTTCAACTTTGGTTGGGTTTTGATTTTGGGATTTGGGCCCATTTGGGTTAGGTTTGGGTGTAGGCCCATTTAGGGAATTTTGGGTTTGTGTTAAATTTGAGTAAGGTTTGGGTCCAAATTTTGGGCAAATCATGTTAGTGTTTTGTTTGTGGGGATCCTAGGAAGGTTTTAGAAAAGATTTGGGTCAAATTGGGATTGAATTGAGTTGGTTTGAGGTAGGTTTAGGTCATGGGTCAAAATTGGGCCTTAAGCTTAAAAATGAAATTGGATTCAAATGTCAATCAAATTGGGCTTGAATTTGGTCTAGATTGATATTGGGGATATTGAATTGAAGTTTAGAATTGAATTGGACCAAAATTGAGGTCAATTGGGGTGATTTGGTTTGACATTGGGTTCATTTGGGTTTAAAATGGGCTAAATTGGGGTTTTGGTAAAAGTAGGGTAAATTGACAAAATTGGCCCATGGCGTAGTTGGAAAAAATGAAATTGGGAATATTTGGGATTTTCTGGAATTTTTCTGGGAATTTTTGGAATTTATAAAAGTTTGGCCAAAAGTGTATTTTTAGTGTATTTGGAGTGTATTTTCGAAAATTTTGATATATTTGGCTATGGATGATCAATTTAAGTGATGTGGCAATGTTTGGGATTGGTTTTAAGGAATTTTGGGTAATTTGGAGATTTTGGAAAATTTGGGCAATTTCAAGGGCTTTTGGTAGGTTTGATGGGTGTAGGGTCCCCGGGGTAAAAAATTGAAATTTTGGAAGAATGAAGGTTGATCAAATGTGAGTGAAATGGAATCACTTTAATTGAGCCATGAAGCCATATTAAGCCCATATGAGCCATGAGAGGACTCATTGGAGGCATTCTCTATGTTGTTCCTAACCCTCTTAACCAGGGGCTTAGGGGTTAAGGTCCATCCATATGAATTACCTACATGAGTCAGGGAGTCAAGTTGGGTATAGGTGTGGTTTTAGCATTTGGATTATGTGTGTGAGAGTGTAGAGTGTAAGTGTAGTGAGTGTGTAAGTCAACCCTCACCAGACCAGGCCACCCAGGGTAGTCCTAAGGCCAAAGAGTCCTATAGGGAACTCATCCTTTAAACCTCCACATTTGATCTCAACCCTCTAGGTGATTAGGGGTCTACAATCAAGCTTGTGGGGTTTGCAGAGAGACAAGAAGTGGTTTAAATTTCTAAGGGATGGGTCCCAATTCTAGTCCTCTAAGATAGTCAAAGGAAAAACCTAAGGCTAGATCCTAAACACTAAAGAGGGAAGAGAAGGCCTCATAAAAAATGAGGTCAACAAATGGACCCCCAATAGGTGTGGTGTGCTAACCAAGCACACCGCGCGTATTGGCGTTGACCGAAGAGATCAACAAAACCAACACCGATGTCCAAGTGACAAACTTAGACGAAGTAGAAGAATTTCCGCTAGGGAGTATCAGGTATACTTCCAAGACTGGGGATTCCTGAACTCTCGCTGGGGAAAGGAAAAGGAGATGAATTCCAAATCATATGATCTTGGGATTCGATTTAGATTTCATTTCATGTTCAGGATTTGATGTGTGAGTTTAGATTTTAGCTTGAGTTTTAATTTAGATTGAAGTTTGGTTTAAAATCAATTTGAGGAAATTTTGAATTTGAAATTTGGATTTGAAATGAGAATCGAAACCTAGGTTTCAACCTCGGGATTGGGAAGAGAACTGGAATTTAGGTACCAGCCTCAAAGTGAGAATCAAGATTTAGGTACTGATCTCAGAATGAGAACTAGAATTTAGGTACTAGTCAAGAATGAGAACTGGAATTTAGGTACCATTCTCGAAAGAGAGTCGAAATTTAGGTATCGACCTCGAAAAGGATGAGAATTAGAATTTAGGTACTGATCTCGGAATGAGAACTATAATTTAGGTACTAGTCTCGAATGAGAACTGGAATTTAGGTACCGACCTCGAAGTTTAGAATTGAAATTTAGGTATCAATTCGGAAGAGAATCGAAATTTAGGTATCGATCTTGAAAGGAGAGTCGGAATTTAAGTACTGACCTCGAAGTGAGAACTGGAATTTAGGTACCAGTCTTGGAAGTTTAGAATTAAAATTTAGGTATCAATTCAAAAGAGAATCGAAATTTAGGTATCGATCTCGAAAAGAGAGTCGAAATTTAGGTACCGACCTCTAAGTGAGAACTGGAATTTAGGTACCAGTCTCGGAAGTTTAGAATTGAAATTTAGGTATCAATTCGGAAGAGAATCGAAATTTAGGTATTGATCTCGAAAGGAGAGTCGAATTCGTGCATCGACCTCGAAGTGAGAACTAGAATTTAGGTACCAGTCTCGGAAGTTTAGAATTGAAATTTAGGTATCAATTCGGAAGAGGATCGAAATTTAGGTATCGATCTCGAAAGGAGAGTCGGAATATAGGCACCGACCTCTAAGTGAGAACTGGAATTTAGGTACCAGTCTCGGAAGTTTAGAATTGAAATTTAGGTATCAATTCGGAAGAGAATCAATATTTAGGTATCGATCTCGAAAGGAGAGTCAGAATTTAGGTACCGACCTCGAAGTGAGAACTGGAATTTAGGTACCAGTCTCGAAAGTTTAGAATTGAAATTGAGGTATCAATTCGGAAGAGAATCGAAATTTAGGTATCAATCTCGAAAGGAGAGTCGGAATTTAGGTACCGACCTCGAAGTGAGAACTGGAATTTTGGTACCAGTCTCGGAAGTTTTAATGTATGAAGAAGGACCCAGTCTCGTGCCATCAGAACCAAACCGAACCAAGTTCGTGGCTCTGTGTCAATGAACCTAGTCAATCTCCGTACAAGAGGGGAAGGAGATCACAGAAAATCAAAAGGATTTCGATGTGACGAAAAAAAGGTGTAGGATTTTGAAATTTGAAGTGTGAGTTTTCCGTGAGGAAGAACCATCCCGAAAGAGGGTTTCAAAGTAATTTGAAGTAGATTTTGATCTGAGGAAGAGTTGAAGGATTTGAAAGAGATAGATTGAGATTGTAATTCCATTTGAGATTCATTTTTCATTTTGTTTGTCCTTTAATGATCCAATTCTATTTTTTGTTGTTTATTTGATGTTCACGTGAATTTTATTTGGTGTTCATGTGAATTTTATTTGGTGTTCATGTGGATTTGAAGTTCATTTGAATATTTGGATTTCTAAGAACGACTCTTATTTATTTCTCTTTTCTTTTCTGTTCTTTGTTCAAAGTTCATTTAACTCTAATGGCGTTTCCCAGTCAATTTTCACAAAAAGAGGTGAAGGAAAAATGTGACATGGTAACTTTCATTCCAATCTTGTTGAAGATACATCATACAACTCGATCTGAAATATTTCTCATACAATCCATGACTCAAAACGGACTATGTATGATCCTTGTTGATCCATCCAAAAAGTATCGGTTAAAAATCCATGTCTGAATAATGAGATACACGGTCAATAACATCACCTTCCAAGCCCTCCTTGGCAGGAATGCCGCATGGATGTGCATTGGAGGTGTGCTATTTGCCGTGTAACTCACAGCTCGTAGGGCTTGAGACTCTCCAATTCTAGATCTGGCTGGAAGTGGTAAGGTGCCTTTCTATCGTCCATCCTTCTAAAAGTGACGGAGATCCGCTCCACTGGTACTCCCGGTATACAATGTTTTGCGATGTCTGCTCCATTTCCTTGTAATATCATGACGAAACCTACCGGAAGTGGCATCTCCTGCATACCTTGGCTCCTCATGGATTATCTCTGTCGGGACATCCTCCGGGGTTGCTTCCGCAACAAGGTTCTTCAGATATGGTAACTCTGTCCGATGTCGAGGCACTGATTCTATTTCTGTTCTTCTTGGCACTTTTTCGATCTGTTCTGATTTTCTTGGAGTTGACTTTCTTCTTTCTGGTTCCTGACGAACCGGTATCTTTGAAATGTGTGTGTTGGCGATGGTGGTTGTTTCCTCGTGTTGATCTGCTGCTAGTTTAGTCAACATCTTTCGGATACGGCGATTCTTATTCCTTCTTTCGAGTAAGCAAGTGAGAGTAGCTCTCCTTACCCTCGAATCTCTGCGGGCGCGGCGCCGACGAGCCCGCCCTCCGTCGTGACAACTACAGACTTGATTTTCTTGCTTTCCTCGATGTTTGTCTTTATTTTGTTGTTGCTGGATTGGTGGCTTGGGCCATCCATCTTCATCACTATCTGGCTTTGAAGCTCTTCTCGGTCAATTGGGACCCAATAATTTTCTTCGTACTGTATGCCGGCCGGTGTGAAGTCGAATCAATTTCTATCACTCGCTCCATCCTTTACCCTCTTTTCATCGAGTGCGGGACCCACGCCATTTTTAAAGTTTAGGACCAACCGCCCGTTCGACATTTCCCCGCGAAGAAGACAAGGAAAGGATCGTAGGTCGTACTAAGAACAAGAACATTAAGAAAATATTTACCACTGAAGATTCTTATTCTCTTATTTCAATTTTAATTTTTAAGGAAAGTAGGAAAAGATGAAGAAAGATCAGGAACATGATTTGATTTGAAAGGAAGGGTAAAACTTTATTATTATTATTTCACATATTTTATTTTTAGCACATATTTTATTTTATCCATTTTTATGTTTTTGGGTTCGGACCCAGTCACAAAGTGATTGCTTCACCCTTGTTTCTAGGGATAAGACTCCATTTTAGGGGCCACCCTTCGAAACATCAGGTTGCATAATACTTCTTCAAATATTGTCCATTGATTGGAAGCATTTGTCGTTCTCCTTGGCAATTCACAAGTTGGTAGGAGCCTCTTGAGTAGACTGCCTCGACCACAAACGGCCCTTCCCAAGTCGGTTCAAATTTGCCTCCTATCTTGCGATGTGCAAGAATAGGTCTTCTGAGAACAAGAACTAAGTCACCAACTTTGAAAGTTCTTGGGCGGACCAGTTTATCATGGGCCTGGATCATCTTAGCTTGGTACAGTTCCAAATTTTGCTGCACTGCAAGTCTCTTCCCTTCCAAGCATTCCAGTTCTTCCAGTCGAAATCTGGCATTTTCTTCTGTAGTAATTTTATTTGCAACTGCAATCCTGAGTGATGGAAGCTAGACCTCCAAAGGTAAAACGGCCTTGGACCCGTACACTAAAGCGTAAGGCGTAGACTGAGTAGGAGTCCTGAAAGTCGTCCTGTAGGCCCATAAGGCTTCTAACAACTTCTCGTGCCAATTTCTCTTGTTGTCATCCAAGGTTTTCTTTAAAATCTGAACGAGAGTTTTATTAAAAGCCTCGACCAAGCCGTTTGCTCCTGGGTAATAGATCGTTGAGTATCACCAATCGATTCCGTGTCTTCTGACAAAATTGTTGATCTTTGTACTTTTGAATGCAGACCCATTATCTGAAATGATTCTGCACGGTACTCCGAAACGGTATACAATTTGATTTTTGAAAAACTGTAGCACGTGGTGTGCCTTTACTTCTCTAAGTGGAACTGCTTCTGCCCATTTAGAAAAGTAGTCTGTAGCTGCAAGGATGAAGCGATGTCCTCTTGAAGAAGGAGGTTCTATCGGACCCACTATATCTGTGCCCTAACACTCAAATGGCCACGACGCAATTGTCGGATGTAGCACATTTGGAGGTTTGTGTAGAACCACTCCGTGCACTTGGCACTCGTGACAGGTCTTGGCGACTTTCATACAGTCGGTCATCATTGAGGGCCAGTAGTACCCTAGTCTTCTAATTTTCATTTTCATTTTCGGACCCGATTGATGAGCGCCACAAAGTTCTGAGTGTACCTCTTTGACAATTTCACGAGTGTCGGACCCGTTCAGGCATCTTAACCACATCTCATCAAAAGACCTTCTGTATAATGTATTGTTTATTAATGCATAAGACAAAGTTCTTTTCTTGATTTGATGGGCTAATGACTTATTTTCCGATAATTTACTTGTTTGCAGGTAGTCTATTAGCGATTGACGCCAATCTTCTGTGTTTTCCGTCACTGCTGCAACAGATTCCTCTGCTTTTTCCGATTTCCGTATCATATCCATGTCGAGCCGTGATAGGACCCGTCGTCCTCGAACCGACACTTCAACCGACTCATCTTGTAAGGAGGCAAATTCTTTTGCAAGGCGAGCTAGCGCATCCGCGAGGGCATTTTCTCTTCGGGGATCTTGTAGATTGTTACATTCGAATTTGTTCCAACGAGCTTCATGGCATACCGAAAGTATTGCTCGAGTCTTGGCTTTAAGATTCTGTATTGTCCTGCGACCTGTTGAATGATCAACTGAGAATCTCCGTAGATGTTGGTATCCGTTATCCCCATTTGAATTGTTAGTTCTAGTCCTGCTATGAGGGCCTTGTATTCTGCCTCGTTGTTTGTGCACAGCTCTGTTAAGTGGTAGGAGTATCTTAACATCCCCCGCTCCGGTGTTATAAAGATTAGTCCGATTCCCGTTTACACGGCACTATCGTTTGCGATTCTTTGTCTTTCTGTGCTGAGGACGCTCCGTCAAAGTATAGTTCCCAACGTTGATCATCGGTGTCTAATAGGCTTATTATCTGCTCGTCAGGCAAATCGTCGTCGAGAGGCGAATATGCCGGTAAAGGATGTGCTGCAAGGAAGTCAGCTAGTATTTGTCCCTTTACGGCGCCAAGAGGAACGAAAGTTATATCAAATTGCAATAGTATCATCGACCACCCGGCAAGTCCGCCGTAAAGTGTCGATCGGGTCATCAAATATTGCAACGGATTAACTTTCGAAATGAGGTTGATCTTATGAGAAAGCATGTAGTGCCAGAGCTTTTGAGCGGCGAAGATCAGGGCCAAACAATGCTTCTCAATCGGAGGATACTTTACTTCCGTCGGTAATAGACGACAGCTTAAGTAATAAAGAGCATTTTCTTTTTCCTCGTCATTGACCCAGGCTAGCGAGGCTCCGAGAGAGTCGTCTAAAGCCGCGGTATAAAGTATTAACGGTCTACCCGAGACCTGGGGTCGCTAAGACGGGAGGTGTCATTAAGTATCGCTTAATGTCCTCGAAGGCCCGTTGGCATTTCTCTTCCCAAACGAATCTGGCGTCCTTTTTAACTAATGCCGAGAAGGGCTGACACCTACCTGACAAGTTCGAGATAAAGCGTCGAAGATATGCCAGCTTCCCTTGAAAGGATCGTAGCTATTTTAAGGTTTTGGGAGGCGGCATCTCTAAGATAGCTTTAATCTTTTCCGGATCAATTTTGATTCCGCGATGTCAGACAACAAATCCTAAGAATTTCTCGGAGGTGACGCCGAAGGCGCATTTTAAGGGATTCATCTTAAGGTTGTATTGCCTTAGTCGCTCGAAAACAATTCTCAAATCATACAGGTGATCTTCCTTCAGTTTGCTTTTCGAGATCATTGCTCTTTGATATGTTGCTCCTGCGTTCTTTAGTCCGAATGGCATTACTGTGTAGAAATACACTTCGATCGGCGTTCTGAAAGCTGTGAGCTTTTCGTCTTCTGGTGCCATCTTTATCTGGTTGTATCCTGATGATCCATCCATGAATGAAAATATTTCATTTGTTGAAGCAATGTCGATCATTAGTTCTGGGATTGGCAGTGGAAATTCATCCTTTGGACATGCTTTATTTAAATCCCTGAAGTCTACACGATTCTCGATCCGACCATTTTTCTTCTCGATCGGTACCACGTTGGCTAACCAAGTAGGGTATTGTTCTTCACTGGACAAATTTAGCGTTGATTAGCTTCTTAACTTCGGCTATTACTTGTTGCTCAATTTCTAGATGCATTCTTCCGGAGCTTGTCCGATCGGAACGTAGTAGGATCTACTCCTAACTTGTGAACTGCGACTTCGAGGAGCTAATCCCGGCATTTCGTCGTAACTCCAAGAAAAATGGTCCTTGAATTCCATTAATAGCTTGATCATTTCCTCGAATCTTCTTTATTGAGTAAGGAGCTAACAAAGGTTGGTCTAGGCTTTTCGCTAGTACCTAAGTTAACTTCCATTAACTCGTCTTTTATAGATTTGATTTCTTCTTCAAATTCTGGTGGAGCATCTCCGATTGGTAGATCTTCGAGGTCCTCTGAAGCTTCCAAGCAGTTCTTATTAGGCTCGCAAGTCAAAACCAAGCAAAATTCTGTATCGTCAACTGAACCTACTGTGCCGAATTCGAGACCATGTTTTGAATTGGGAGGTCGACCGGCATTGTTCCATAGTCTTTCAAAATGTTGTGATTGACCCTTTGTCCATTGTCGAGGTAAGACACCACGTTGAATTAAATTTTAAACACAGGGAGAGTACCACTCAAACAGTAATTCCATTAATTCGGAAGAAGCGACATCTTCAAATTGTACATCTTTTTCATTATTGGAATAAGGAGTACCACGGTAAAATTTTATTGGTTTAGCACCACCGCCATGCACTTCCTTGACCACCATACCCTCGATCTTATTAGACTGGATCGGGGTCAGGGCCATAGTGTGTATATGGTAGTTAATCTTCTCGTACATTGATTTATATTCTTCATTCTTTTCATCTTCGAAGGAGATCTTGAATTATGGTTCCTTCTGGTTTATTGTAGCTGCTTCTTTCTTGATTTCTTCTTCTTCTTTAGAGTTGTTCTCCCAATTCACGTTGATTATCGGCTTTTTCTGTCCAACTGTCCCAATGTTTCTGCCACGACCTCGTCCCCGGCCTCGACCTCAGGTGCAAGTTGTGAAGAACCCTTCACCATCTCGCCATAAGGGAGTGGTGAGTGACTGTTGGACTAGAACTTCAAGTTCTTCGTCATCTTGAACGTCTTTTGCTTCATTTGGCATGGTATTTCGGGAGAAGATTGTTTTCTTTGGAGGCGCGTAGTAGGCTGCATCTTCATGAATTCCAATTTCATGTATGGAGAAAGGTTGCAAGTCACCTTTAATAAACTGTTCTCCTCCATCGTAGTATTTTATGCACTGATGCAGAGATGACGGTACCATCCGATTCTCATGTATCCATGGTCGGCCCAGTAGTGCGTTGAACGATGTTTCAGAATCAATTATATGGAATTTTGCGGTCGTCTTTGTTAAATCACCGGTCTTCATCAACAGCGTTATTGATCCGAGGGCTCTGTCTCCTTTCTGGTTGAATCCTCTTAGTAACATCTTGTCCGCTTCAAGCTCGCGAGCATCAATTTTCAAGTATGCTAACGTCCGAAGATTCATTATGTTGATTGACGCTCCTGGATCCACCAATACTCTGGAGAGTGTAAACTTTTCGATTGTAACTGAAATGTACAACGGTCGGTTGTGATCGGCTGTCCCAAGTAATAGATCTCTGTCCGCGAAGGTAACACCTCGCTGTTCCTTTAACGAGCAAACCTCGTCTAAGAAATCTCCGACCATCTGAGCTAAACAAATCTCTGGATCAAGTAAGGCCTTGATCAGAACTTCCCTCATCTCTTTTGATAAGATGAGAGCATCGTAGATGCTCAGTTTGGCTGGTAGTTTCCTAAGATAGGATAGCACGTTATAGTCCACATTGTTACTATGTGTTTCAGTTTCTTCCCGAATGGGCAATTCTTCTGTTGGGGTTGATTCTTCCTGAACAACCACCTGCTTTCCTTTGTCTTTTGGACCCATTCTCGGAGGTAGAACCCTTCCGCTCCTTAAATTGACTTCGTGACTTCTTCGAATCTGGTACCGAGTTCATCGGTGTCTCCTTTTGAATCGGCATGACAGGTTCTTCTAGAGTCGCTTCGGAATCCGAAAGCTCTAACTCTATTGTGATTGGGGTTCCTTGAAATTCACAAATAGATTCATTGCTCGTTGAACTTTCGTAGCCTTCTTGGTGAATGTCTTCTTTGTCATCGTGATTGTCGAGGTTGTGTATGATTTGAGAATTGTTATTTGTATCGGCATCGAGATCCAGATTAGGTTGGTTGTCGTTATTTGCGTAATCGTTAGGAACAGTCAAAACGTAGCCAACGCCATAACACTTATCATTATAGGATCCCGCCGGAGCGAGCAAATAATCATACAGAGTCAAAGGTTAGAGGAATTTTTCCCCCGAATCGGAAACAACCATCCTAGGATAAGCAGCCCCTAGTCTAGCCTTAAGAGCTTCGGTCTTTTCTTCTTCTATGATCTCCTTCTTTTCTACGATCTTTTCTTCCTGGGGTGATTCTTCAATCGCAAGCGATAAAGACCGGCTTGACAGGTTTCGAACTTTGAATCGAAGCACGCACCGAAGCGGTTTGGATGCGATCCAAAATTTTCTTCGATGACTTCATCCAAGCGGTACTCCATCCATCATTCGTCGTGTAGGGATCTATAGGAACAATAGGATCCGTTGAAATAACATTGACGGAACCGCCTTTCTGGGGTTCCTTCATGTATTCCTTCAGAATCTTTATGTTCCCTTTTTGGAGATTGTCGTAGAGCCAAGTCCTGAAGGTAATGCAATCCTCTATCTTGTACCCGAGCATCCGGTGGTAAGGGCAATAGATGGGATGGTCTTTCTTATTGACTTCTTCTGTCTTCCTGGGTTCTTGTAGTTGAAAATCCGGAGTCTTCATCAAACTGCAGAACATCTTTGGCACTGCCTCATTCTTGAATGGATATTCTCTATTTATAAGCTCCTTTAACGTGCGCCGCGGGCGAGGCGGTTGCTCATACTCGTTGAGTTGGCCGATAACCGGGTCGAGGTTGTTGGTAGTTCTGTCGAGGTTGTTGATAGTCGGGCTGCGGCCGCTTCCGCCGTATTTGCATTGGCTTCTTGCCCTTATCGATCGCCGCGACGATCCCGCATTTCTTTTCAAATGTCTTCACAGGCTTCTGTTTGTCTGTTTTGTTGACGAAACTAAGTTGCTTCGCTTCCTTTTGCAAGCTTCCGGCCTTGCTTAACAACTTCTCGAAAGTCTTAGTCGTAAATCCCTTAAGGAGAAGTGCTATCAGGCCGTGAATGCTTTTAAGCAAGATATCGACTGCATGCTGCTCTTGTAGCTGTGGCTCACACTTCATGCTTAGATTCCTCCATCGAAGTATGTAGTCCACTAAAGTTTCGTTCGGTTTCTGTTTCTCCACCACTAGATCACCGATGGTGAAATGGTGTTGAGCTCCGGCAAACCGTTTCACAAAGAGGTTCTCTAATTCTAAAAATGACTTTACCAAACCGTTCGGTAACTCTGCGTACCAATCGAAGGTGATCCCTGACAGGCTGCTGACGAACTGTCGGAGGAGTAAGGCGTCACTTCCACCGGCGTTGCAACAACTAGCGCGAAAATGTGCAACATGCTGTCGAGGGTTTCCGGTACCATCAAAAGTCTTGAACGAGAGGTGGTACGAAGCCTTTTGGGTATTGTACTGCATCAAATTCTTTGGGGTAAGGTCTACCCGTCTGAATAGATGCTCCGCTCTTAGACTATGCTAAGGCTTCTCGCACCTGCTGTTCTACCATATTATTGATGTCTTTCTCTGGAATCATATTTTGGGTAGAATCTTTCTTCGGCTGATCGTCTCCGTTAACGGATGTAATCTCTTTTCCTCCATCTGTAATATGAATAACTTCTGGAGGCGTTTCTCTTGGGGGTTGAACCTGACTCTGAAGAGTGACTAGGGCTGCAGCCCATCTCTTCCATCCTTTTTGCCATTTGAGAGATTGTATCATCTTTTTCTCGAAGTTGTGCTCTTAATGCTTCCGGTTCATCTCTCTCCGCAGCTGCCGGAGCACCTTGCGAAGCTGACGATGCTCGTGTCTCAACCACGTTGATCTTTATATATTCGTCATCCATGAATTCCGACGAATCGACTTCATCTCCAAACTTTTCTTCTCTTTCTCTTGCTAATCGTTGAATGTCGGTCCTTAGCTTTTCCATAGCGTCCTCCAGTGGTATTTTTCATACGGTTTCGCAGTTATCATGTGATGGCTGTTGGATTTCCTTCTTGGGAGTCCCCTTCATCGCAGTGGCGCTCTCTTCGGACTCGAGTCTCATGACGAGACTTTCCTTTTTCAGGTCGTTGTTTCTGTCTTAATTGGCCAGTAGTAGGACGCAATACCATCCTTCTAGCAGCAGAAGGCCTAGGACCGGATGGTCTGTCGGCTGAATGTCGGAAGGTGGTATCCTCCCTGATCTGTAAACCTGAAACAACAACAGGTGGACTAGCTTTCATCTTCTTATTCGGCTTTTCTGTGGCGACAACGGGTTCTATTCGCATCCCAAGGTGGGATTTGGCTGGCACCCGCCCTATCCTTCTTAAAATCTCCGATACGAGACATTTCTCTTTCTTTGCTAACTTCTCTATCACGGTCGCAGTCGAGCAAATGGTGTGATCCTAGCCCTTTTCTTTCGTACGTTGCTATAGTATGCGGGTTGAGGTAATGTAAAAGCAATCTTACGGACATTTTCCTCGTCAGCTGCGTCGGAGAGGGGATGGAATCTACTCCCTTCCAAAAGCGGTGTATACTCAGGCAATGGTGTGTACTCAGGGATCTCTTCTAAGAAAGCGACTTCAGCGGCTCGGCCTTTCCGGCAATCCTTCTACTTCGTTCCTCCTCCGAGTCCGTGTTAGGGGTTGAACCCTCGAGCCGGACCCGATTTCGAAAACGGAAGGTCTCGCAGGAGATCCGTACCCTCCATGGTAACGGTGTTCATTACAAACTTGGACTTCCTTCCCCTTTAGTTTAGCGGGAGCCGGGGTAGGTGCAGAGACGACTAGACCGGTGGGGGTAGAGACAACAGTCCTCCTACGAACAGTAGTATTCCTTTCAGCTAGAACCCTTTGCAGGGGAGGGAACTCTTGAGCTGACTTCAGGTTAAATTCAATGACGGGCTCTTCAGCTTCGACATTTTGTCCATTAGTGTGAAGAGAGTGACGTCAGCGATCTTGACATCTCGTGTTGCCAAATCCTTGTCCAAAACAGATGATCCCATTGTCGGGCAGCTCATCCTTGTAAACAGCGAAGTCCAGTCCATTGGTGAAGGAGAAGATTAACTTTGGGGCATCCATTTTCTGCAGGGCAGATTCCGAATGTCAGTCACGAATTATACTTCCTTTCGTCGTAAATTTTAGGACGGAAAAGAAAGAGTTCGAACACATTTTTGTTTATGTTAGTGCATTTGTGATTTATAAAAGAGGTTGTTTATTAGGTAGTTTGTTTGTTAAAAAAAAAACAAGACGATTAAAGGAAAAAGGTTATGGAAAATGTAAAGGGCCTGATTTAGAATTGGAAAGGAAGAGAGAGACCTATGTAAGACTTCTCAACTTGAAGGATCGGTCCTAAGCTAACACCTATTGGGGGTCCACCCCACCTCAGAAAAGAGGTAAAAGGATCTTGGAACCTCTCTCGTTTAGGGGTGTCTCAAACAAGTGGCTCCTAAATCCAAGAGAGTTGACTATACCCGTTCAAGACAGAAATGAACGTGGTATTTCAACGGAAGAATGGTAGCTTGGTCTACTAGGGACATGGACTTGCTACCGATTTATGAAAGAAAAACCATCTGATCAAAATGGAAAGAAGAACTTGTCCCCAGCGGAGTCGCCAGAAGTTGTCGGCATATTTTTAGGTTATGTGTTTTGCAAAGGGGTCGCCTACAGAAGTTGTCGGCGAATTTTTTTTAGATTTTAAATTTAATTTAAATATATATATAATTTAGAAAGTAGTATTTGATTTTGAAAATAATTTTGAGTTTCAAAATTTTAAGATATGAAATCAAACTGATCTCACATCCCGAATAGTTTATATAAACGAGCACCGCACCACAAACTATATATCTATCCCGGAGAATAGACACACTGCTTGATGATGGGGCTTGATTAAATAAACTAGAAGATTTGTGGCATCCGTTTGGTTTGCGAACCAATTTTATAAGCCGACAAGTTCCCCTGCTTAATATAAATGAATTAAGCAGGGTTTATATTACCTGAGTTATTAAAGTTCCCTATAAGGGAAAACCCCTATAGTTAATTACATCCTAAGTGACGGGAATCACTTAAGAAAACTCTCGATAATGATCAGTGGTTTTGCTCTCAAGAATTTCAAAGTTTAAGATTTTCAAAGGATTGAATTTTGGAAATTTCAATAGGGATTAGCTCAAATTGGGAACAGTATATTTTGGAGTCCAATGGAAGAGAGGTAGGAGAAGCTGGAGATCCAAGAGGAATCTTGGCAACTTCCCGACTATCCTATTGTTTGGCTTCAATTTATGAAGAACTATTTAGTATTTCGATCTTGTCAATTTTAATTATTTAGGACTTATATTCGTATGACATGATCATACAAACAGCCTCGAAGATGTGAGGGTTTATGTCGTACCGAACGACTACCTCGGAGTTCTAAGACCGGTTAGGGCTTAATTTAAATAACATGATTATGCAAATGCCTAACGAAAAGTTGAGGATTTATGTTGCACTAGGCAAACCACCTCGAAGTCCTATGGCTTGGTTAATTAATTCTAAGAAAGTTTTGTTGAAGTAGATCCGAGTTTTGCTGATGACGATGGCCGAGCTGCCCACCATGCTCCGAGCTCCTTGTTGTTGCAGAGGTTTAGTTTTAGAAGTCATAAATTAGGAGATGAGAGAAGTGTTTTGGTTTAGAGAGAGTCTTAAAATCCAAGTGTTTTTAATATTTTAATTAAAACAAATCTTAAAGTTGTTTAAATAGAATCGATTAAGATCCCACGATTCCGTCATCCCGGCACCGTTATTTTCATCGAATTCACTTAGTCCAGATGAATTTGCTAAACTCAACTGAATGAGTTCCACACTTTCATTTAGACCGTGGGAAATCCCGTTAGCAACACGTAGGTTACATCATCCGAGGTATTCCCGATCACTCAACGAGACGTTTTAATTTAGTTGCAATTGTAGTTTTGTTGTTCTGTTTGTGATTAAATTTTGAGTTGTTTTATATTTTGAAATGTTGTGATGGTAATTTTTTATCTTGTAATGACTTTTAATTTAGTTTTGGTTTCGAGTTCCGGACTATCCTAAAGGTTTTGGTTTTCATGCAACAGTTGTTTATCATGCAAGAAAAGTAAAGTGCATTGCAATAAAGTAAATTGCAATAAAATAAAAGCGTACCTGGAGGGTCTTCCCGTCATCCCAAGCTACACTTAAAACGCATGTTAAGGAATTTAAATATTTCAACAAGTACCTAGGTAAAGATAAGGGAAAGATTTTGGTTGTCTACCAAAGTCCTAATCCTATAGCTAATCATCTCCTATGACGTCTAGGTTCTTGTGTTTTGGTTTAAGGATGACTCTCTTCACCCAAGAACAATTAAATTCAGTTGTTCTTATAAACATCCTATCATATTGAGGAAGTGCTTAAGACGAGTCTTAAACATCTTTTCAATACCTCTAGGATTGTTTTAAGTCCAAGAGAATTTAATTATACAAGTGAATTAATCATCCAGGAGCTTAAGTTTTGTTATCTTGCTCAGTGAACTAGGACATTTGAATATCCTATAAGTGAAGTAACACTTCACTTGATGCCTCATTTAAGAGTTATAATAATAAGAGCTTTAAAAGGGCAAATCAAATTATTAAATATTTTGATGATTTAAACTTAATGATTTAATTTTAATTTTGACTTAATTATAAAAAGTTAGTTTAAGTTTAGAATAGTGTTCAAGTTATTTTAGATTTAATTCTTAAAGATTTCATTTAGGTTTGTTGTTAAATGATTTTAATTTAATTTAATTCAATTTAACTTTAATTCAATTTAATTTAATTTTGATTTAATTTGACTTGATTTTAATTTAATTTAATTTAATTTTAATTTAATTTCAATTTAATTTTAATTTAATTTAATTTTAATTTAATTTTAATTTTATTTTAATTTTAATTTTAATTTTAATTTTAATTTAATTTTAATTTTAGTTTTAATTTAATTTTAATTTTACTTTAATTTTAATTTGGATTATTATTTTAATTAATTATTTTTTTTTTATTAAGAATTAAGTATTATTGAAGTAGTTTATTTAGGGACTTTTAAATTAAAGAATAAATTTCCTCTTAATAATATCCCTAGTTTAATAATTCCAATTTCCATCATTTTCCCAAAATTTCAATTAATTGATTAATTAAAGTTTATTTTAATTATTTTTTTTTGAAATGGTTAGTAGGTTTCTACCCTCAATCATTTAAGTTCAATCATCCAAAATCAGTTTAAAATCAAATATTTTACCCTACCCTTTTTGATTAATCCTAAAATTTTAATTAAAGGTTGAAATTTTTTAATTACCATTTTGCCCTTCAAGCCTAATAATTCTATAACTCACTAAATTAAGCTCAAATGAACTTGAAATTTTTATGTAACCTTACTTACATGTCAATTAAGACATTAGAGGAGAAAATGTGATTTTTCTATATTTAATTTATTTATGTAATTATTTTTAATGGAAAATAGGGGTTTTCAAGGAAAATTCAATAACATGACCAAGGAAATGTTTCTGTCCTTAAGAAAATTATGGGATATTCCTAATGATTAGAGGACCATTTGAACCAATTTTGATGATTTTTTGAATTATATTTTCTTTATTAGAATTATTTTGAGTTTTGGAGTATTAATGAATTTTAAAATAAAATTAAAGTTAAAAAATGGATTTTATATTTTTTTTAAATCTCTCTAACCTCAAGGAATTCAGAGAAATAAATTTTGTATTTTTCTGATTTTTCTTTGATTTATTAGAATTATTTTAGTGAAAAGGTTGGAAAATACATTTTTTTAATATTAAAAATTACATTAAGCCTTTAAAATTCAATATCTTATACTAGGGACTTAAAAAAATATTTGGTTTGTTCCTAAGTGATTAGAATTCAAAATGTGACATTTTGGTGATTTTTAATATTTTTATGATTTTTATTATTTTTTAATTATAAAAAAGTATTAAAATAATGATAAAAATCAACTTTTTTAGAAAATTACAATTTTAATTTTCCTAAGTTCTTCTGATTTCAGAGAAGCTCTAAAACCATTTTTGTGAATTTTTGAAAAGTATTTTGTGAGTTATGAATTTCTAAAGTTTATTTTTACTCATGGGGCTTAATCAACCCATTTGGTGGATCAAATCAAGTCCAATTAGTTTCAAATTTTTATGTGAGACTCTCCTGACCCTAAAGGACAGTGAAGAATTGTTTCCAAGTCAATTTTATGTATAGTTAACCCTAATTAATTAAAGTTCAATTTGGGTGTTTAGACCAATTAGGGTTATTCCAAGTGAATTAACTCAAAACTTACTTTTCCTAGGTTCCTCTGTTCATAAGAAACATCACCAAATTTTCCTAGAATTTATTTCTCAACATGCTAATTATAGGAATTAAAATACTCAAAATAGTAACATGCAATTGAAAAATCAATAACTCCTCATAGGGATGGCCTCTAACCTTGGAAAATTCAGGGAATGTTCCCAAGTTCAGAGGCTTTAAAAGCCCTATAGTCTCATGCCATGGTGAATTTCCTATATGCATGGAGAATTGAAATAGTGCAGAGAGTAAATAAATTATTAAAAATAAAATACTTAATGAAATGACCTAATTTCTTTTCCACATTATTCTCCTCTGTTAACTGAGCAAGAGGGTATTTTTATTTTATTTTTAGGATTTTTCTACACAAAGTTATGAATTTTTGAAGTTTTGGATGTTTAATAAATAAGAAAATACCCTAATTTCCTACTTAACCATGCGGCGCCGCGTCAACCTTAGCGGATTCGAAAGGCCACACGGTGTCTCCTGGTCCGGCGCCGCCATCTGAGTCAGCTGCCACGGGGCCTGCAGTTCACGTACCGTCTCCTGTTCCGACACCATCTGAGCCGTCCGCTCGATACACGCGCGATCCAACGGCTCCCAGTCATCGTCTACGACTGGTGTGAACCCGTGACCGTCCACACTAAAACCCTAAGATCTCACTCAATACTTAATGGATTTTTGTGTTCTTGTGCTTTATGGATTTGTCTTGAAGAGGCGAATACATCTATACTGTGATCATGCATTGAAATTAAGGCATTTGAAATGGAGAATGTTCAGAAGCTCGGGAAGAAGAGAGAGCTCAAACCTTTGCTCAGAGAAGTGAAGCTTCGATCTGAGAGTTATGTCACGTTCGATTGGGTCCAAGCAAGCTCCGCATGAAGTCCCTTGGCCCAGTGAATTGCCTAGGTACAAAAGTGACCACAGCCGATCACAAAGCTTGGAGGCTGGAGCAACTAGGTGGCCTGGAGAGGGGGCTTTCACTGGGGAAATTCTCCTCTTGGTCTGGTGAAGGTGCAGGACCAATCAATTTGGAGATTGGCTCACTGTAGTGAAGTGTCCTGTTTTTGGGTAGAATTTGGACTCTGAAATTGAGCTCTGTTAATGGGGATTAGGGCAAATGGACACTGGAGCTCAATTGCTCTAAGTGTGGAGAGTGGTCTGGGACAATTTTGGCAGAGTTTCAGTAGGTTTGTTTTAGCACCTCCTCCATGGCCGAGAGAGGTGGGGTTTAAATAGGAGTGGCTGGAGGGCCTCCTGCAGAGGAGTCGGGGGTCGGGATCGACCTGCCCTGGTGAGGAGAAGAACAGCACATGGTGGCCATCGGGCATGGGGCAACTCGGCAGGTGAGAATTCCAAGCTTGGGCTCACATGGGAGCTCTCGGGTGTGGTGTTTTCCGGCGGCCTGGGTGGCCGGCCGGCCGGCATGGGTCACCCTCGTGGTTAGGAGGCTCGGGGCTCGATGTTTGTGAAGTCAATCGGTTGCTCGCCATGTGTAAAGGGTTCGAATCAAAGTGGAATGGAAAAGGGCTAGTTTTGGGTCTAAATGGGTCAACCCATGATTTTGGGATAGGTCCACCCTCCAAGGCCAATTTGGGCTGAAGAGAAAGCCACTTGGATCAGCTTGATTAGTGGTGTCAAATCACAATCCAAGTACAATTAGGCTTAAGCATGAGTTAGGGGAGACATGGGAGTGGTTAATCACCCTTAAGAGAATCATTAAAGGATCCCCTCTTCTTGCCATTTTGGGTATGGTGAAGTATCCAAGGCTTTCATGGCTCACATGTGGCTCATGCATGACTTCATGGCTCACCTTTGGCTTGGAAAAGGCTAAGTCAACTTTCATGAAAGAGGTTTTTAGGAATTTTGGTAATTTAGGGGTGATTTGATAGGATTTGGCATATGGCTTAGTTTAGAAAAATTTGATGGCTAATTTAGAACTTAGGGATGATTTTAATTGAGTGAGGATGAGATGAGATTGTAATGTGGGCCTTAGGATGGGTTTGAACTTTTGAAATTATTTTAGGAATGGGCTTTTAGGAAGGTTTAGAAAAAAAGTGGGCTTTAGGCTTGAAAATAAATTTATGGATGGGAATTTTGTGAAGAATTGGTCCAAACAAATGTTGGGTTTATTTTAGGGATGTGCCATGATTGATTTGAAGCAAGTTTGAGGTGATTTGGAAATTGATTGGGTCTAATTTGGATCTCTTTGGTAATAGAGTCCAAATGGGTCAAAATGAGCTATCTTGGGCTAAAGTTGGGCTAATGTTGAAATTGATATAAAATTAATGTTGGGAAATGTTTATGGGGGTGTTACAAATAGGTTTCAACTTTGGTTGGGTTTTGATTTTGGGATTTGGGCCCATTTGGGTTAGGTTTGGGCGTAGGCCCATTTAGGTAATTTTGGGTTTGTGTTGAATTTGAGTAAGGTTTGGGTCCAAATTTTGGGCAAATCATGTTAGTGTTTTGTTTGTGGGGATGCTAGGAAGGTTTTAGAAATGATTTGGGTCAAATTGGGATTGAATTGAGTTGGTTTGAGGTAGGTTAAGGTCATGGGTCAAAATTGGGCCTTAAGCTTAAAAATGAAATTGGATTCAAATGTCAATCAAATTGGGCTTGAATTTGGTCTAGATTGATATTAGGGATATTGAATGAATGTTTAGAATTGAATTGGACCAAAATTGAGGTCAATTGGGGTGATTTGGTTTGATATTGGGTTCATTTGGGTTTAAAATGGGCTAAATTGGGGATTTGGTAAAAGTAGGGTAAATTGACAAAATTTGCCCATGGTGTAGTTGGATAAAATGAAATTGGGAATATTTAGGATTTTCTGGAATTTTCTGGGAATTTTTGGAATTTATAAAAGTTTGGCCAAAAGTGTATTTTTAGTGTATTTGGAGTGTATTTTTGGAAATTTTGGTATATTTGGCTATGGATGATCAATTTACGTGATGTGGCAATGTTTGGGATTGGTTTTGAGGAATTTTGGGTAATTTGGAGATTTTGGAAAATTTGGGCAATTTCAAGGGCTTTTGGTAGGTTTGATGGGTGTAGGGTCCCTGGGTCAAAAATCGAAATTTTGGAAGAATGAAGGTTGATCAAATGCGAGTGAAATGGAATCACTTTAATTGAGCCATGAAGCCATATTAAGCCCATATGAGCCATGAGAGGACTCATTGGAGGCATTCTCTATGTTGTTCCTAACCCTCTTAATCGTGGGCTTAGGGGTTAAGGTCTATCCATATGAATTACCTACATGAGTCGTGGAGTCAAGTCAGGTATAGTGTGGTTTTAGGATTTGGATTGTGTTTGTGAGAGTGTAGAGTGTGAGTGTAGTGAGTGTGTAAGTTAACCCTCACTGCACTGTGCCACCTGTGGTAGTCCTAAGGCCAAAGAGTCCTATAGGGAACTCATCCTTTAAACCTCCACATTCGATCTCAACCCTCTAGGTGATTAGGGGTCTACAATCAAGCTTCGTGGGTTTGCAGGGAGACAAGAAGTGGTTTAAGTTTCTAAGGGATGGGTCCCAATTCTAGTCCTCTAAGATAGTCAAAGGAAAAGCCTAAGGCTAGATCCTAAACACTAAAGAGGGAAGAGAAGACCTCATCAAAAATGAGGTCAACATGGGCCTATAGGACTGCCTACTGAACCCTTATAGGAATGTCCCCATATAGGCTGATTTTTGGAAAAGCTTGTCATTTGCCTATTAAACTTCAGCATAAAGCATCTTGGGTTATTAAAGAGTTCAATTATAATTTTAAGGATGTCGTTGAGAAGAGATTATTGCAATTAAATGAGCTTGAAGAGATAAGGAATGAATCTTATGAAAATGCTAAGATTTATAAGTAAAAGTTGAAGTTTTGGCATGATCGGAAGATTCTTACTAAAAATCTTGTGTCAGGACAAAAAGTTTTGCTGTATAATGCCAGATTAAGAATTTTTTCTGTAATACTTAAGTTCGGGTGGATGGATCCATTTATTGTGATAAAAGTTTATTCCTATGGAGCTGTGGATATTCAAGATCCTAAGACTGGAAAAATATTTAAAGTTAACAGTCATAGAATTCAACCTTATTTTTCAGTCAATCAACTTAAATCTGATGAGAATCTGATGTTGGTCACTCAAAATGAGTTCTAGGTATGTCAGGTTGAACACATTAAACCAAGCACTTTGTGGGAGGCAACCCATAGTTATCAGTGTGCTTTTCTTTATGTTTGCTTTGTTTGGTTTATTTTTATGTTTTGGTAGTAGTATTTTGGAGTTTTTATGTTATAATAGTGTTTATTTGACCTTATTTTATGACTTAGAGGAGTCGGAATGAAATTTTAGACATTTGGCAGACCTGTGCTAAATTGAGCACTGGCGGCTAAGCGCCGCCTAGTTGGCGCTTAGGCGTCGGAGTTATAAAGCATGTGATAAATGAGGTTCTAGAAGCCTAGATCGTGTGGAAGTGGTTTTTGAAGTTATTTTGGAGTTTTAAAACGTTTAAGAGCGGTTTATGCACTTCTAAAGTCTATAAAAAGGCCCTAGATTAAGAGAAACGCTTGCCCCAAGTCCTATTTTCATTCCTGAGTCTTAAGAAGAGTGTTTTTAGTGCATCATGTCTTCCTGGGAGAATGAGATCAAGTAAAAAGAGGATTCTGAAAAGAGTAATTTTATTAGTGACAGTCCTAAAGAGTTATTAAATGGATTTCTCTCCGTTAGTATTCAAAGAATTGCATAAAAGATTGCAAAGATTGAAGCCCGAGTGACTTCAATCGAAGAAAAGATTAATGAAACTAACACACATTTGGAGCATATGGGATGGCAACTCAAGATGCAATTCAATCATACAAGTCACGTGGAAGAAGCGGATAAGGCGATGTTCCTGAAGAACAAGTGGTTAGAAGAAGAAGATGTAAGAGTGTTCAATCATCGCCCGTTCTATTAAATTTGTATTCCAGAAGGGTCAAATGGAAATAATAGTAGTTCTGGATATATTCTGCCTACTGGAGAGTTGAATTAAATGTTAGTTTGATCTTGTGGTTCATTTTATGTATCTTATGTTTTATGTGTTTGATGTTTTAAGTGTTTAATGTTTTATGTTTGTGTGCTATTGCACTTTAATGTGTGATTGTTACATCTTAGTGATGTAAACCTATCTTTATGATTATTGAGTCCTTTTGTATCTAGGTAATTTCATCCAAAGTGTTTGGATAGAAATTTTTAGTTTGTATTATGTGTGGTTTGTTTTTAATGAATATAAGTTTGTGTTTGTGTTAAACTTGATTGGAATTGATGGATATTAAAATTTAAAATTGGAGTATTGAGAGATTTATGAGGAAGAGACAATTATTTTTAGAAGATTAAGGGTGATTAATGTAGTGGTTTAATGCATTTTCTTAATTGTGAAAATCTGGGCACTGGCGCCTAAGCACTTGAGTGCCTGCACTTAAGAGCCCGATTTCGCGGCTAAGCGCCGAAGGTCCCGTGCTTAGGCGCCGGTTCGCGAAAATTGATTTTCAGCAGTTAAAAACCCGAAGATCTCCATTTTTAACTACACCTATCATCTTCAACCTCTAGTTTTTGCGAAAAAGGAGGCTAGGGCATCAATACATTGGATCATTTGAAAGCCGAACTCAACAAAAATTGTTAGATTTGGATTCCTTGAGGTAAGAGCGCTACTCCTAAGTAAAGTTTTTTATTTCATCATGTATTTTGAGTACATTTTGGAAAATCCTAAAATCACTATTCATGGTGAAAATTTGAGGAAGAGGATGAGGAATTTCTTGGATTTAGTGGAAATTACTTTTGGAAGATAATTTAGCAAGTTTAGTTTGATTTTGGAATTTATGGTGAAATTTTTTCGTACATTTTTGGAGATGGCTCCAAAGTCAAAGCGCACGAGAAAAAAGACAATATTGGATTCTGACAAGTTTGTAAGGGTAAAAGATGAGAAAAATTACGTCGATGCACTATAGCCACGTAAATTGATTCCTAAGCGTGTGTTTAGTAAGCCAAGAGAAGTTATTGAAGAGACGATTTCTAGATGGAATTGGGAGAATTATTGTTGCTTCTCCGCTGTTGCTATTGTTTCTGTGGTTAGAGAGTTTTATGCGAACTTGCCTGCAGCAGAAGAGAACTTGGTGATGGTGAGGAGGCAAGAAGTACATTTTACATTTGTAGTAATCAATACTTTTTATCGACTGCCTCCTGTGTTGACCTCATTTTTGATGAGGTCTTCTCTTCCCTCTTTAGTGTTTAGGATCTAGCCTTAGACTTTTCCTTTGACTATCTTAGAGGACTAGAATTGGGACCCATCCCTTAGAAATTTAAACCACTTCTTGTCTCCCCGCAAACCCCACAAGCTTGATTGTAGACCCCTAATCACCTGGAGGGTCGAGATCAAATGTGGAGGTTTAAAGGATGAGTTCCCTATGGAACTCTTCGGCCTCAGGACTACCCCCGGGTGGCCCGGTCTCGGTGAGGGTTGACTTACACACTCACTACACTCACACTCTACACTCTCACACACACAATCCAAATCCTAAAACCACACCTATACCCAACTCGACTCCCCGACTCATGTAGGTAATTCATATGGATGGACCTTAACCCCTAAGCCCCTGGTTAAGAGGGTTAGGAGCAACATAGTGAATGCCTCCAATGAGTCCTCTCATGGCTCATATGGGCTTAATATGGCTTCACGGCTCAATCAAAGTGATTCCATTTCACTCACATTTGATAAACCTTCATTCTTCCAAAATTTCAATTTTTGACCCCGGGGACCCTACACCCATCAAACCTACCAAAAGCCCTTGAAATTGCCCAAATTTTCCAAAATCTCCAAATTACACAAAATTCCTCAAAACCAATCCCAAACATTGTCACATCACTCAAATTGATCATCCATAGCCAAATATACCAAAATTTCAAAAAATACACTCCAAATACACTAAAAATACACTTTTGGCCAAACTTTTATAAATTCCAAAAATTCCCAGAAAATTTCAGAAAATCCCAAATATTCCCAATTTCATTTTGTCCAACTACACCATGGGCCAATTTTGTCAATTTACCCTATTTTTTCCAAAACCCCCAATTTAGCCCATTTTAAACCCAAATGAACCCAATGTCAAACCAAATCACCCCTATTGACCTCAATTTTGGTCCAATTCAATTCTAAACTTCAATTCAATATCCCCAATATCAATCTAGACCAAATTCAAGCCCAATTTGAATGACATTTGAATCCAATTTCATTTTTAAACTTAAGGCCCAATTTTGACCCATGACCTAAACCTACCTCAAACCAACCCAATTCAATCCCAATTTGACCCAAATCTTTTCTAAAACCCTTCCTAGCATCCCCACAAACAAAATACTAACATGATTTTCCAAAAATTTGGACCCAAACCTTACTCAAATTCAACCCAAACCCAAAATTCCCTAAATGGGCCTACACCCAAACCTAACCCAAATGGGCCCAAATCCCAAAATCAAAACCCAACCAAAGTTGAAACCATTTTGTAACACCCCCATAAAACAATTCCAAACATGAATTTTACATCAATTTCAACATTAGCCCAACTTTAGCCCAAGATAGCTCATTTTGACCCATTTGGACTCTATTACCAAAGAGACCAAAATTAGACCCAATCCAATTCCAAATCACCTCAAACTTGCTTCAAATCAATCATGGCACATCCCTAAAATAAACCAAAATTTGTTTGGCCCAACCTCTTACAAAATTCCCATCCATAAATTTATTTTAAAACCTAAGGCCCACTTCCTTAAGCCTTCCTAAAAAAGCCCACTCCTAAAATAATTTCAAAGGCCCAAATTTGACTCTAATGCCCACATGACACTACACTTCATCATCCATTCCAATTAAAACCTTCCCTAACTTTCAAATTCATCATCAAACCTTTCCAAATCAAACCTCGTGACAACTCTCACCAAAATGCCAAAAATCACAAAATCCTTCCTCATGAAAGTTGACTTAACTTTTCCCAAGCAAAAGGTGAGCCATGAAGCTATGCATGAGCCACATGTGAGCCATGAAAGCCTTGGACACTTCACCATACCCAAGATGGCAAGAGGAGGAGGCTCTTTCCATATTCCCTTAAGGGGATTAGCCACTTCCATGATTCCACTAAACCTTGCTTAAACTTAATTGTACTTGGATGGTGACCCTTCCCCACTAATTAAGCCGACCTAAACCACTTTCTCTTCAGCCCAAACTAGCCATGGGGAGGTGCACCTAGCCCAATCCATACATTTGACCAAACTTAGCCAAAATACACCCTTACCCCATTCCATTTTAATTCAAACACTTTACACATGGCCATTGCCAATTCCCTACACAAACATCAAGCCCTGAGCCTCCTGACCCTGAGGGTGACCCATGCCTGCCGACCAGCCACCTGGGCCTCCAGAAAACACCAAACCCGAGAGATCCCATGTGAGCCCAAGCTTGGTATTCTCACCTGCTGAGTTGCCCCATGCCGAATGGCCACCATGGCTGTTCTTCTCCTCACCAGAGCAGCTGATCCCAACCCCTAACTTCCCTTGGGAGAGCCTCCAGCCAGCTCTATTTAAATCCCACCTCTCTCGGCCATGGAGGAGGTGCTGAAACAAACCTACTGAAACTCTGCCAAAATTGTCCCAGAACACTCTCCACACTTAGAGCAATTGAGCTCCAGTGTCCATTTTCCCTAATCCCCATTAACAGATCTCAATTTTAGAGTCCAAATTCCACCCAAAAACAGGACACTTCACTACAGTGAGCCAATCTCCAAATTGATTGGTCCTACACCTTCACCGCACCAAGAGGAGAATTTCCCCAAGTGAAAGCCCCTCTCCGAGCCACCTAGCTGCTCCAGCCTCCAAGCTTTGTGATCGGCCGTGGTCACTTTTATACCTAGGAAATTCACTGTGCCAAGGGACTTCATCTGGAGCTTGCTTGGACCCAATCGAACTTGACACAACTCTCAGATCGAAGCTTCACTTCTCTGAGCAAAGGTATGAGCTCTCTCTTCTTCCCAAGCTTCTGAACAATCTCCATTTCAAATACCTTAATTTTAATGCATGATCACTGTATAGATGTATTCGTCTCTTCAAGACGAATCCATA
The DNA here is from genome assembly GCA_022702705.1 of Papilionanthe hookeriana x Papilionanthe teres. NCBI lineage: Eukaryota > Viridiplantae > Streptophyta > Magnoliopsida > Asparagales > Orchidaceae > Papilionanthe > Papilionanthe hookeriana x Papilionanthe teres. Next base: position 11,209,562 of record CM040427.1, read on the forward strand.
GAGCACAAGAACAGAAAAATCCGTTAAGTATTGAGTGAGATCTTAGGGTTTTAGTGTGGACGGTCACGGGTTCACACCAGTCGTAGACGATGACTGGGAGCGGACGGCTCAGATGGTGTCGGACCAGGAGACGATACGTGAACTGTGGGCCCTGTGGCAGCTGACTCAGATGGCGGCGCCGAGCCAGGAGACGCCGCGTGGCCTTTCGGATCCGCTAAGGTTGACGCGGCGCCGCGTGGTTAAGTAGGAAATTAGGGTATTTTCTTATTTATTAAATATCCAGTAACTTCAAAAATTCATAACTTTGTGTAGAAAAATCCTAAAAATAAAATAAAAATACCCTCTTGCTCAGTGAACAGAGGAGAATAATGTGGAAAAGAAATCAGGTCATTTCATTAAGAATTTTATTTTTAATATTTTATTTACTCTCTGCACTATTTCAATTCTCCATGCATATAAGAAATTCACCATGGCATGAGACGATAGGGCTTTTAAAGCCTCTGAACTTGGGAACATTCCCTGAATATTCCAAGGTCAGAGGTCATGCCTATGAGAAGTTATTGATTTTTCAATTGCATGTTACTGTTTTAAGTATTGTAATTCCAATAATTAGCATGTTGAGAAATAAATTCTAGGAAAATTTGGTGATGTTTCTTATGACCAGAGAAACCTAGGAAAAATAAGTTTTGAGTTAATTCACATGGAATAACCCTAATTGGTCTAAACACCCAAAATTGAACTTTAATTAATTAGGGTTATCTATACATCAAATTGACTTGGAAACAATTCTTCACTGTCCTTTAGGGTTAGGAGAGTCTCACATAAAAATTTGAAACTAATTGACTCGATTTGATCCACCAAATGGGTTGATTAAGCCCTACGAGTAAAATTAAACTTTAAAAATTCATAACTCACAAAATACTTTTCAAAAATTCACAAAAATGGTTTTGGAGCTTCTCCGATATCGGAGGAACTTAGGAAAATTAAAATTGTAATTTTCTAAAAAAAGTTGATTTTTATCATTATTTTAATATTTTTAATAATTAAAAAATAATATAAATCATAAAAATATTATAAATCGCCAAAATGTCACATTTTGAATTCTAATTACATTGGAACAAACCAAATATTTTTTTAAGTCCCTAGGATAAGATATTGAATTTTAAAGGCTTAAAGTAATTTTTAATATTAAAAAATGTATTTTCCAACCTTTTCACTAAAATAATTCTAATAAATCAAAGAAAAATTAGAAAAATACAAAATTTATTTCTCTGAACTTCTTGAGGTCAGAGAGATTTAAGAAAAATATAAAATCCATTTTTCAACTTTAATTTTATTTTAAAATTAATTAATACTCCAAAACTTAAAATAATTCTAATAAATAAAATATATTTAAAAAAATCACCAAAATTGGTCCAAATTGTCCTAAGGTCATTAAGAATGCCCCATAATTTTCTTAATGACAGAAACATTTTCTTAATCATGTTATTGAATTTTTTTTGAAAACCCTTATTTTCCATTAAAAATAATTACATAAATAAATTAAATACAGAAAAATCACATTTTCTCCTCTAATGTCTTAATTGACATGTAAGTGAGGTTACATAAAAATTTCAAGTTCATTTGAGCTTAATTTAGTGAGTTATAGAATTATTAGGCTTGAAGGGCAAAATGGTAATTAAAAATTTCAACATTTAATTAAAATTTCAGGATTAATTAAAAAGGGGAGGGTAAAATATTTGATTTTAAACTGATTTTAGATGATTGAAACTTAAATGATTGAGGGTAGAAACCTACTAACCATTTCAAAAAAAAAAATATAATTAAAATAAACTTTAATTAATTAATTAATTAAAATTTTGGGAGGATGATGGAAATTGGAATTATTAAATTAGGGATATTATTAAGGGAATATTTATTCTGTAATTTAAAAGTCCCTAAATAAACCACTTCAATAATACTTAATTCTTAATAAATAAAAAAAATTAATTAATTAAAATAATAATCCAAATTAAAATTAAACTAAAATTAAATTAAAACTTAAGCTAAAATTAAATTAAAATTAAAATTAAATTAAAACTAAAATTAAAATTAAATTAAAATTAAATTAAATTAAAATTAAATTGAAATTAAATTAAAATTAAATTAAATTAAATTAAAATCAAATCAAATTAAATCAAAATTAATTTAAATTGAATTAAAGTTAAATGGAATTAAATTAAATTAAAATCATTTAACAACAAACCTAAATGAAATCCTTAAGAATTAAATCTAAAATAACTTGAACACTATTCCAAACTTAAGCTAAATTTTTATAATTAAGTCAAAATTAAAATTAAATCATTAAGTTTAAATCATCAAAATATTTAATAAATTGATTTGCCCTTTTAAAGCTCTTATTATTATAACTCTTAAATGAGGCATCTAGTGAAGTGTTACTTCACTTAAAGGATATTCAAATGTCCTAGTTCATCGAGCAAGATAACAAAACTTAAACTCCCTGGATGATTAATTCACTTGTATAATTAAATTCTCTTGGACTTAAAACAATCATAGAGGTATTGAAAAGATGTTTAAGACTCATCTTAAGCACTTCCTCAGTATGATAGGATGTTTATAAGAACAACTGTATTTAATTGTTCTTGGGTGAAGAGAGTCATCCTTAAACCAAAACACAAGAACCTAGACGTCATAGGAGATGATTAGCTATAGGATTAGGACTTTGGTAGACAACCAAAACCTTTCCCTTAGCTTTACCTAGGTACTTGTTGAAATATTTAAATGCCTTAACATGTGTTTTAAGTGCAGCTTCGGATGACTCGGAAGACCCTCCAGTGTACGCTTTTATTTTATTGCAATTTACTTTATTGCAATGCACTTTACTTTTCTTGCATGATAAACAACTGTTGCATGAAAACCAAAACCTTTAGGATAGTCCCTAAACTGAAACCAAAACTAAATTAAAAGTCATTACAAGATAAAAATTACCGCCACAACATTTCAAAATATAAAACAAATCAAAATTTAATCACAAACAAAACAATAAAACTACAATTGCAACTAAATTAAAACATCTCGTTGAATGATCGGGAGTACCTCGGATGATGTAACCCACGTGTTGCAAACGGGATTTCCCACGGTCTAAATGAAAGTGTGGAACTCATTCAGTTGAGTTTAGCAAATTCATCTGGGCTAAGTGAATTCGATGAAAATAACGGTGCCGGGATGACGGAACCGTGGGATCTTAATCGGCTCGTTTTAAACAATTTTAAGATTTGTTTTAATTAAAATATTAAAAACACTTGGATTTTAAGATTCTCTCTAAACCAAAACACTTCTCTCATCTCCTGATTTATGACTTCTAAAACTAAACCTCTGCAACAACAAGGAGCTCGGAGCATGGTGGGCAGCTCGACCATCGTCCTCAGCAAAACTCGGATCTTCTTCAACAAAACTTTCTTAGAATTAAATAACCAAGCCATAGGACTTCGAGGTGGTTTGCCTAGTGCAACATAAATCCTCAACTTTTCGTTAGGCATTTGCATAATCATGTTATGTAAATTAAGCCCTAACCGGTCTTAGGAATCCGAGGTAGTCGTTCGGTACGACATAAACCCTCACATCTTCCAGGCTATTTGTATGATTTTATCATGCAAATATAAGTCCAAATTAATTAAAATTGGCAAGATTGAAATATCAGATAATATTAGGATTTTCTCAAACCCGAGCCAAACAATATGATAGTTTGGGAAGTTGCCAATATTCCTCTTGATCCTCTGCTTCTCCTACTTCTCTTCCTTTGGTCTCCAAAATATACTGTTCCCAATTTGAGCTAATCCCTATTGAAATTTCCAAAATTCAGTCCTTTGAAACCTTAAACTTTGAAATTCTTGAGAGCAAAACCATTGATCATTATCGAGAGTTTTCTTAAGTGATTCCCGTCACTTATGATGTAATTAACTATGGGGCTTGCCCTTATAGGGAACTTTAAGAACCCGTGTAATATAAACCCTCGCTTAATTCATTTATATTAAGCAGGGGAACTTGTCTGGCTTATAAAATTGGTTCGCGTACCAAACGGATGTCACAAATCTTCTAGTTTATTTAACCGAGCCCCATCATCAAGCAATGTGTCTATCCTCCGGGATAGATGTACGGTTTGTGGTGCGATGCTCGTTTATATAAACTATTTGGGATGTGAGATCGGTTTGATTTCATATCTTAAAATTTTCTAACATAAAACTTATTTTCAAAATCAAATGCTATTTTCTAAATTATATATAGATATTCAAATTAAATTTAAAATCTAAAATTCGCCGACAACTTCTGTAGGCGACCCCTTTGCAAAACACATAACCTAAAAATATGCCGACAACTTCTGGCGACTCCGCTGGGGACTAAGTCCCTCTTTCCATTTTGATCAGATGGTTTTGCTTTCATAAATCGGTAGCAAGTCCATGTCCTTAGTGGACCAAGCTACCATTCTTCCGTTGAAATACCACGTTCATTTCTGTCTTGAACGGGTATAGTCAACTCTCTTGGATTTAGGAGCCACTGTTTAGACACCCCTAAACAGAGAGGTTCCGAGATCCTTTTACCTCTTTTTTGAGGTGGGGTAGACCCCCAATAGGTGTTAGCTTAGGAGCGATCCTTCAAGTTGAAAGGTCTTACATAGGTCTCTCTCTTCCTTTCCAATTCTAAATCAGGCCCTTTACCTTTTCCATAACCTTTTTCCTTTAATCGTTTTGTTTTTTTTAACAAACAAACTACCTAATAAACAACCTCTTTTATAAATCACAAATGCACTAACATAAACGAAAATGTGTTCGGACTCTTTCTTTTTCATCCTAAACTTTACGACGAAAGGAAGTATAATTCGGGATCGACATTCGGAATCCGCCCCGCGAAAATGGATGCCCCAAAGTTAATCTTCTCCTTCACCAATGGATCGGACTTCGCCGTTTACAAGGATGAGCCGCCCGACAATGGGATCATTCGTTTTGGATAAGGATTTGGCAACACAGATGTCAAGATCGCTGACGTCACTCTCTTCACACTAATGGACAAAATGTCAGAAACTGAAGAGCCCATTATTGAATTCAACCAGAAGTCAGCTCAAGAGTTCCCTCCCCTGCAAAGGGTTCCAGCTGAAAGGAATACTATTGTTCGTAGGAGGACTGTTGTCTCTACCCCCACCGGTCTAGTCGTCTGTGCACCTACCCCGGCTCCCGCTAAACTAAAGGGGAAGGAAGTCCAAGTTTGTAATGAGCCTGTTACCGTGGAGGGTACAGATCTCCCTGCGAGACCTTCTGTTTTCGAAATCGGGTCCAGCTCAAGGGTTCAACCCCTAACACGGACTCAGAGGAGGAACAGAAGTAGAAGGATTGCCGTAAAGCGCCGTAGCCGCCGAAGTCGCTTTCTTAGAAGAGATCTCTGAGTACACACCATTTCCTGAGTATACACCGCTTTTGGAAGGGAGTAGATTCCATCCCCTCTCCGCCGCAGCTGACGAGGAAAATGTCCGCAATATTGCTTTTACATTACCTCAACCCGCATACTATAGCAACAACCGAAAGAAAAGGGCTAGGATCACACCATTTGCTCGACTGCAGACTGTGATAGAGAAGTTAGCAAAGAAAGAGAAATGTCCTGTATCAGAGATTTTAAGAAGGATAGGGCGGGTGCCAACCAAATCCCACCTTGGGCCGTGAATAGAACCCGTTAGCGCCACAGAAAAGCCGAATAAGAAGATGAAAGCTAGTCCACCTGTTGTTGTTTTAGGTTTACAGATCAGGGAGGATACCACCTTCCAAGATTCGACCGACGGACCATCCGGTCCTAGGCCTTCTACTGCTAGAAGGATGGTATGGCGTCCTTCTACTGGCCAATTAAGACCAAAACAACGACCTGAAAAGGAAAGTCTCGTCAGGAGACTCGAGTCCGAAGAGAGCGCCACTGCGATGAAGGGGACTCCCAAGAAAGAAATCCAACAGCCATCGCATGATGACTGCGAAACCGTACGAAAAAGACCATTGGAGGACGCTATGGAAAAGCTAAGAATCGACATTCAAAGATTAGCAAGAGAAAGAGAAGAAAAGTTTGGAGATGAAGTCGATTCGTCGAAATTCATGGATGAAGAATATGTGGAGATCAACATGGTTAAGATACGAGCATCGTCAGCTTCGCAAGGTGCTCCGACAGCTGCGGAGAGAGATAAACCGGAAGCATTAAGAGCATAACTTCGAGAAAAAGATGATACAATCTCTCAAATGGCAAAAAGGATGGAAGAGATGGCTGCAGCCCTAGCCACTCTTTAGAGTCAGGTTCAACCCCTAAGAGAAACGCCTCCAGAAGTTATTCATATTACAGACGGAGGAAAAGAGATTACATCCGTTAACGGAGACGATCAGCTGAAGAAAGATTCTACCCATAATATGATTCCAGAGAAAGACATCAAGAATATGGTAGAACAGCAGGTGCGAGAAGCCTTTGCACAGTCTAAGAGCGGAGCATCTATTCAGACGGGTAGACCTTACCCCGAAGAATTTGATGCAGTACAATACCCAAAAGGCTTCGTACCACCTCTCGTTCAAGACTTTTGATGAGTACCGGAAACCCTCGACAAGCATGTTGCACATTTTTGCTCTAGTTGTTGCAATGCCGGTGGAAGTGACGCCTTACTCTTCCGACAGCTCGTCGGCGACTCGTCGTGGATCGCCTTCGATTGGTACGCAGAGTTACCGAACGGTTCGGTAAAGACATTTTCAGAATTAGAGAACCTCTTTGTGAAACGGTTTGCCGGAGCTCAAGACCATATCACCATTGGTGATCTAGTGGTGGAGAAACAGAACCAAACGAAACTTTAGTGGACTACATACTTCGATGGAGGAATCTAAGCATGAAGTGTAAGCTACAGCTACAAGAGCAGCATGTAGTCGGTATCTTGCTTAGAAGCATTCACGGCCCGATAGCACTTCTCTTTAAGGGATTTAAAATTAAGACTTTAGAGAAGTTGTTAAGCAAGGCCGGAAGCTTGCAAGAGGAAGCGAAGCAACTAAGTTTCGTCGGCAAAACAGACAAACAGAAGCCTCTGAAGACACTTGAAAAGAAATTCGGGATCGTCGCGGTAGTCGATAAGGGCAAACAGCCAATGCAAATACAAGCAAGAAGCAATCGCAATTCAACTATCAACAACCTCGACAGAACTACCAACAACCTCGACCCGGTTATCGCCCAACTCAACAAGTATGAGCAATCGCCTCGCCGCAGCCGCACGTTAAAGGAGCTTATAAATAGAGAATATCCATTCAAGAATGAGGTAGTGCCAAAGATGTTCCGCAGTTTGATGAAGACTCCAGATTTTCAACTGCTAGAACCCAGGAAGCCAGAAGAAGTCAATAAGAAAGACAATCCCATCTATTGCCCTTACCACCGGATGCTCGGGCACAAGATAGAGGATTGCATTACCTTCAAGACTTGGCTCTACGATAATCTCCTAAAAGGGAACATAACGATTCCGAAGGAATACATGAAGGAACCCCAGAAAGGCGGTTCCGTCAATGTTATTTCAACGGATCCTATTGTTCCTATAGATCCCTACACGACGAATGATGGATGGAGTACCGCTCGACGAAGTCATCGAATAGAATTTTGGATCGCATCGAAACCTCTTCGGTGCGTGCTTCAATTCAAAGTTCGAAACCTGTCAAGCCGGCGCTATCGCTTGCGATTGAAGAACCACCCCAGGAAGAAAAGATCGTAGGAAAGAAGGAGATCGTAGAAGAAGAAAAGACCGAAGCTCTTAAGGCTAGACTAGGGGCTGCTTACCCTAGGATGGTTGTTTTCGATTCGGGGAAAAATTTCCTCGAACCTTTGACTGTATGATTATTTGCTCGCTCCGGCGGAATCTTATAATGATAAGAGTTATGGCGTTGGCTACGTTTTGACTGTTTCTAACGATTACGCAACTAACAACAACCAACCTAATCTGGATCTCGATTCCGATACAAATAACAATTCTCAAATCATACACAACCTCGACAATCACGATGACAAAGAAGTCATTCACCAAGAAGTCTACGAAAGTTCAACAAGCAATAAATCTATTTGTGAATTTCGAGGAACCCCAATCACAATAGAGTTAGAGCTTTCAGTTTCCGAAGCGACTCCAAAAGATCCTGTCAAGCCGATTCAAAAGGAGACACCAGTAAACTCAGTACCAGATTCAGAAGAAGTCACATAAGTCAATTTAAGGAGCGGAAGGGTTCTACCTCCGAGAATGGGTCCAAAAGACAAAGGAAAGCAGGTGGTTGTTCGAGAAGAATCAACCCTAGCGGAAGAATCGCCCATTCCGGAAGAAACCGAAACACATAAGTAACAAAGTGGACTATAACGTGCTAGCCCATCTTAGGAAACTACCAGCCAAACTAAGCATCTACGACGCTCTCATCTTATCAAAAGAGATGAGGGAAGCTCTGATCAAGGACTTACTTGATCCAGAGATTTGTTTAGCTCAGATGGCCCGAGATTCCTTAGACAAGGTTTGCTCGTTAAAGTAACAGCTAGGTGTTACCTTCGCGGACAGTGATCTATTACTTGGGACAGCCGATCATAACCGACCGTTGTACATTTTAGTTACAATCAGAAAGTTTACGCTCTCCAGAGTATTGGTGGATCCAGGAGCGTCAATCAACATAATGAATCTTCGGACGTTAGCATACTTGGAAATTGATGCTCGCGAGCTTGAAGCGGACAAGATGTTACTAAGAGGATTCAACCAGAAAGGAGAAAGAGTCCTCGGATCAATAACGCTGTTGATGAAGACCGTTGATTTAACAAAGACGACCATAAAATTCCATATAATTGATTCTGAAACATCGTTCAACGCACTACTGGGCCGACCATGGATACATGAGAACCGGATGGTTCCGTCATTTCTGCATCAGTGCATAAAATACTACGATGGAGGAGAACAGTGCATTAAAGGTGACTTACAACCTTTCTCCATACATGAAATTGGAATTCATGAAGATGCGGCCTACTACGTGCCTCCGAAGAAAATAATCTTCTCCAGAAATACCATGCCAAATGAAGTAAAAGAAGTTCAAGATGACGAAGAACCTGAAGTTCTAGTCCAACAGTCACTCACCACTCCCTTACGGCGAGATGGTGAAGGGTTCTTCACAACTTGCACCTGAGGTCGAGGCCGAGGACTAGGTCGTGGCAGAAATGTTGGGACAGTTGGACAGAAAAAGCTGGTAATCAACGTGAATTTGGAGAATAGCTCTGAAGAAGAAGAAGAAATCAAGAAAGAAGCAGCTACAATAAACCAGAAGGAACCACAATTCAAGATCTCCTTCGAAGATGAAAAGAATGAAGAATATAAATCAATGTATGAGAATATTAACTACCATGTACACACTATGGCCCTGACCCCAATCCAGTCTAATAAGATCGAGGGTATGGTGGTCAAGGAAGTGCATGGCGGTGGTGCTAAACCAATCAAATTTTACCGTGGTACTCCTTCTTCCTATAATGAAAAAGATGTACAATTTGAAGATGTCGCTTCTTCCGAATTAATGGAATTACCTTTTGAGTGGTACTCTCCCTGTGTTCAAAATTTAATTGAACGTTGTGTCTTACCTCGACAATGGACAAAGGGTCAATCACAACATTTTGAAAGATTATGGAACAATGTCGGTCGGCCTCCCAATTCAAAACATGGTCTCAGATTCGGCACACTAGGTTCAGTTGACGATACGGAATTTTGCTTGTTTGTCACTTGTTAGCCTGATAAGGACTGCTTGGAAGCTTCAGAGGGCCTCGAAGATCTACCAATCGGAGATGCTCCACCAGAATTCGAAGAAGAAATCAAATCTACAATAGACGAGTTAATGGAAGTTAACTTAGGTACTAGCGAAAAGCCTAGACCAACCTTTGTTAGCTCCTTACTCAATAAAGAAGATTCCAATGAAATGATCAAGCTATTAATGGAATTCAAGGACATTTTTCTTGGAGTTACGATGAAATGCCAGGATTAGCTCCTGAAGTCGCAGTTAACAAGATAGGCGTAAATCCTACTTCTGTTCCAGTCAGACAAGCTCCCAGAAGAATGCGTCTAGAAATTGAGCAACAAGTAATAGCCGAAGTTAAGAAGCTAATCGACGCTAAATTTTTCTGTGAAAAACAATACCCTACTTGGTTAGCCAACGTGGTACCGATCGAAAGAAAAATGGTCGATCGTAATCAGGTAGACTTCGTAGATTTAAATAAAGCATGTCCAAAGGATGAATTTCCACCGCCAATCCCGGAACCGATGATCGACATTGCTTCAACACATGAAATATTTTTGTTCATGGATGGATCATCGTGATACAACCAGATAAAGATGGCACCGAAGACGAAAAGCTCACAGCTTTCAGAACGCCGATCGGAGTGTATTGCTACACAGTAATGCCATTCGGACAAAAGAACGCAGGAGCAACATATCAAAGAGCAATGACAAAGATTTTTGATGATCTCATTCACAACCAAGTTGAGTGCTACGTGGACGATGTTGTCATCAAAAGCAAACTGACGGAAGATCACCTGTATGATTTGAGAATTGTTTTCGAGCGACTGAGGCAATACAACCTTAAGATGAATCCCTTAAAATGCGCCTTCGGCGTCACCTCCAAGAAATTCTTAGGATTTGTTGTTCGACATCGCGGAATCGAAATTGATTCGGAAAAGATTAAAGCTATCTTAGAGATGCCGCCTCCCAAAACCTTAAAACAGCTATGATCCTTTCAAGGGAAGCTGGCATATCTTCGACGCTTTATGTCGAATTTGTCAGGTAGGTGTCAGCCCTTCTCAGCATTAGTTAAAAAGGACGCCAAATTCATTCGGGAAGAGAAATGCCGGCGGGCCTTCGAGGATACTAAGCAATATTTAATGACACCTCCCGTCTTAGCAACCCTGGCCTCGGGTAGACCGTTAATACTTTATACCGCGGCTTTAGACGACTCTCTCGGAACCCTGCTAGCCCAGGTCAATGACGAGGGAAAAGAAAATCCACTTTATTACTTAAGCCGTCGTCTGTTGCCGACGGAAGTAAAGTATCCTCCAATTGAGAAGCATTGTTTGGCCCTGATCTTCGCCGCTCAAAAGCTCAGACACTACAAGCTTTCTCGTAAGATCAACCTCATTTCGAAAGTTAATCCATTGCAATATTTGATGACCCGACCGACACTTTATGGCAGACTTGCCAGGTGGTCGATGATACTATTGCAATTTGATATAACTTTCGTTCCTCTTCGTGCCGTAAAGGGACAAATACTAGCTGACTTCCTTGCAGCACATCCTTTACCGGCAGATTCGCCTCTCGACGATGATTTGCCTGACGAGCAGATAATAAGCCTAGAAGACACCGATGATCAACGTTGGGAACTATACTTTGACGGAGTGTCCTCAGCACAGAAAGACAAAGAATCACAAACAATAGTTCCCGATAAAGCAAGAATCGGACTAATCTTTATGACACCGGAACGGGGGATGTTAAGATACTCCTACCACTTAACAGAGCCGTGCACAAACAACGAGGCAGAATACGAGGCCCTCATAGCAGGACTAGAACTGACCATTCAAATGGGAATAACGTGATATCAACATCTACGGAGATTCTCGCTGATCATCCAACAGGTCGCAGGAAAATACATAATTTTAAAGCCAAGACTCGAGCAATACTTTCAGTATGCCATGAAACCGTTGGAACAAATTTCGAATGTAACAATCTACAAGATCCCCAGAAGAGAAAATGCTCTCGCGGATGCGCTAGCTCACCTTGCAAAATAATTTGTCTGCTTACAAGATGAGTCAGTTGAAGTGTCAGCTCAAGGACTACAGGTCCTATCACAGCTCGACATGGATATGATACAAAAATCGAAAAAGCGAGAGGACTCAGCTTGCAGCAGTTGACGGAAAACACGGAAGATTGGCGTCAATCGCTACATAGACTACCCGCAAACAGTAAATTACCGGACGATAAGTCATTAGCCCATCAAATCAAGAAAAGAACTCGTCTTATGCATTAATAAACAATACATTATACGTAAGGTCTTTTGATCGATGTGGTTAAGATGCCCGAACGGGTCCGAGGCTCGTGAAATTGTCAAAGAGGTACACTCAGGATTTTGTGGCGCTCATCAGTCGGGTCTGAAAATGAAAATGAAAATTAAAAGACTAGGGTACTACTGGCCCTCAATGATGAGCGACTGTATGAAAGTCGCGAAGAGCTGTCACCAGTGCCAAGTGCACGGAGTGGTTCTACACCAACCTCCAAATGTCCTACATCCGACAATTGCATCGTGGCCATTTAAGTGTTGGGGCACAGATATTGTGGGTCCGATAAAACCGCCTTCTTCAAGAGGACATCAATTCATCCTTGCAGCTACAGACTACATTTCTAAATGGGCAGAAGAAGTTCCACTCAGAGAAGTAAAGGCACACCACGTGCTAAAGTTTTTCAAAAAATCAAGTTGTATACCGTTTCAGAGTACCGCGCAGAATCATTTCAGATAATGGGTTTGCATTCAAAAGTACAAAGATCAACAATTTTGTTAGAAGACACGGGATCGATTGGCGATACTCAACGATCTACTACCCAAGAGCAAACGGCTTGGCCGAGGCTTTTAATAAAACTCTCGTTCAGATTTTAAAGAAAACCTTGGATAACAACAAGAGAAATTGGCACGAGAAGTTGTTAGAAGCCTTATGGGCCTACAGGACGACTTTCAAGACTCCTACTCAGTCTACGCCTTACGCTTTAGTGTACGGGTCCGAGATCGTTTTACCTTTGGAGGTCCAAACCTTCCATCACTCGTGATCGCAGCTTGCAAATAAAATTACTACAGAAGAAAATGCCAGATTCCGACTGGAAGAACTGGAAAGCTTGGATGGAAAGAGACTTGCAGCGCAGCAAAATTTGGAACTGTACCAAGCTAAGATGACCAGGCCCATGATAAACTGGTCCGCCCAAGAACTTTCAACGTTGGTGACTTAGTTCTTGTTCTCAGAAGACCTATTCTTGCACATCGCAAGATAGGAGGCAAATATGAACTGACTTAGGAAGGGCCGTTTCGTGGTCGAGGCAAGCTACTCGAGAGGCTCCTACCAACTTGTGAATTGCCAAGGAGAACGACAAATGCTTCCAATCAATGGACGGTATTTGAAGAAGTATTACGCAACCTGATGTTTCGAATGGTGGCCCCTAAAATGGAGTCTTATCCCTAGAAACACGGGTGAAGCAATCACTTTGTGACTGGGTCCGAACCCAAAAACATAAAAATGGATAAAATAAAATATGTGCTAAAAATAAAATATGTGAAATCATAATAATAAAGTTTTACCCTTCCTTTAAAATTAAATCTTGTTCCTAATCTTTCTTCATCTTTTCCTACTTTCCTTAAAAAATTAAAATTAAAATAAGAGAATAAGAATCTTCAGTGGTAAATATTTTCTTAATGTTCTTGTTCTTAGATGCACCCTCGATCCTTTCCTTGTCTTCTTCGCAGGGAAATGTCGAACGGGCGGTTGGTCCTAAACTTTAGAAATGGCGTGAGTCTCGCACTCGATGAAAAGAGGGTGAAGGATGGAGCGGTGATAGAAATTGATTCTGACTTCACACCTCCCAGCCTACAGTATGAAGAAAATGATTGGATCCCAGTGGACCGAGAAGAGCTTCATAGCAGACAGTGATGAAGATGGGTGGCCCAAGCCACCAATCCAGCAACAAGAAAAGAAAGACAAACAACGAGGAAAGCAAGAAAATCAAGTCTGTAGTTGCCATGGCAGAGGGCAGGCTCGTCAGCGCCGCGCCCGCAGAGATTCAAGGGGTAAGGAGAGCTACTCTCACTGCTACTCAAAGAAGGAATAAGAATCGTCGTATCCGCAAAATGTTGACTAAACTAGCAGCAGATTAACACGAGGAAACAACCACCTTCGCCAATACACACATTTCAAAGATACCGGTTCATCAGGAACCAGAAAGAAGAAAGTCAACGCCGAGAAAATCAGAACAGATCAAAAAAGTGCCAAGAAGAATAGAAATAGAATCAGTGCCTCGACACCGGACAGAGATACTATATCTGAAAACCTTGTTGCAGAAGCAACCCCGGAGGATGTCCCAACAGAGACAATCCCCGAGGAGCCAAGGTATGCAGGAGAACGCGATGGGATTGAGCCATACATCCCACAATACGTTACTAGGCCTCGTCACTTGCAGATCATCCCAGAATATGAACTAGAAAGAATGCAAAATGTCGAGAAGAAGACTTTCGAATACTTTGAAAGGATTAGAGGCAAAAGAATCAACATTTTGGAAGGCCTCGAGTTACACACAGGTGTATTCTCAGAGTACGAGCAACAGCAAATTGTGGATTGCATCTTAGAACTTCAGAAGAAGGGTCGAGCAGGCCGTCTGAGAGAAAAGTCTTATTCGGAGCCCCGAAAATGGATGCCAGGGAAAGTAAGAGTCACGATACAATGCGGATGTTGCTATAACTTCGCAGAGGACAGAAAAGGAAATCCACCAGGGATACTCCGTCACGGTGAGGTGGATCCAATGCCGAGAATAATTAAAAGAATGGTGAAAGGAATGATAAGCATGGAGGGTACCGCCGCGAGACCGCATACCCAACCGGCTTGCATCATCAACATTTATCGAAGGGCGACTGCATACCTCCACACATAGACCACCGTGACTTTGTCAGACCTTTCTGCACAGCTTCGTTCGTCAACCAATGCAATATCATGTTCGGATCTGACCTCCGGATAGCAGGCCCGGGTAAGTTCCGAGGGCCGGTGGAGATACCACTTCCGGTAGGTTCCGTCATGATATTACAAGGAAATGGAGCATACATCGCAAAACATTGTATACCGGGAGTACCAAGTGGAGCGGATCTCGACTACTTTTAGAACGATGGACGACCGAAAGGCACCTTACCACTTCCGACCGCATCCGGAATCGGAGAGTCTCCGGCCTACGAGCCGTGAGTTACACGGGAAATAACACACCTCCATTGCACATCCATGCGGCATTCCTGCCAAGGATGGCTTGGAAGGTGATGTTTTTGACCGTGTATCTCATTATTCAGACATGGATTTTTAACAGAAACTTTTTAGATGGATCAACAAATGGACTTTTCAACAAGGATCATACTAATCCGTTTTGAGCCATGGATTGTATGAGAAATATTTCAGATCGAGTTGTATGATGTATCTTCAACAAGATTGGAATGAAAGTGACCATGTCACATTTTGCCTTCAACTCTTTTGTGCAAATCGATCGGGAAACGCCATTAGAGTTAAATGAACTTTCGAACAAAGAACGAAAAGAAAAGAAAAATAAATAAGAGTCGTTCTTAGAAATCCAAATATTCAAATGAACTTCAAATCCACATGAACACCAAATAAAATTCACGTGAACATCAAATAAACAACAAAAATAAAATTGGATCATTAAAGGACAAACAAAATGGAAAATGAATCTCAAATGGAATTACAATCTCAATCTATCTCTTTCGAATTCTTCAACTCTTCCACAGATCAAAATCTACTTCAAACTACTTTGAAACCCTCTTTCGGGATGGTTCTTCCTCACGGAAAAATCACACTTCAAATTTCAAAAATCCTACATCTTTTTTTCGTCACATCGAAATCCTTTTGATTTTATGTGATCTCCTTCCCCACTTGTACGGAGATTGACTAGGTTCATTGACACAGAGCCACGAACTTGGTTCGGTTTGGTTCTGATGGCACGAGACTGGGTCCTTCTTCATACATTAAAACTTCTGAGACTGGTACCTAAATTCCAGCTTCACTTCGAGGTCGGTACCTAAATTCCGACTCTCTTTTCGAGATCGATACCTAAATTTTGATTCTCTTTCTAATTGATACCTAAATTTCAATTCTAAACTTCCGAGACTGGTACCTAAATTTCAGTTCTCACTTCGAGGTCGTACCTAAATTCCGACTCTCCTTCCGTGATTGAAACATAAATTTCGATTCTCTTCTGAATTGATACCTAAATTTCAATTCTAAACTTCCGAGACTGGTACCTAAATTCCAGTTCTCACTTCGAGTTCGGTACCTAAATTCTGACTCTCCTTCCGAGATCGATACCTAAATTTCGATTCTCTTCCGAATTGATACCTAAATTTCAATTCTAAACTTCCGAGACTGGTACCTAAATTCCAGTTCTCACTTCGAGGTCGGTACCTAAATTCCGACTCTCCTTTCGAGATCGATACTTAAATTTCGATTCTCTTCCGAATTGATACCTAAATTTCAATTCTAAACTTCCGAGACTGGTACCTAAATTCCAGTTCTCACTTCGAGGTCGGTACCTAAATTTCGACTCTCCTTTCGAGATCAGTACCTAAATTCTGATTCTCATCCTTTTCGAGGTCGATACCAAAATTTCGACTCTCTTCCGAGACCGGTACCTAAATTCCAGTTCTCATTCGAGACTAGTACCTAAATTCTAGTTCTCATTCCGAGATCGATACCTAAATTCGATTCTCATCCTTTTCGAGGTCGATACCTAAATTTCGACTCTCTTTCGAGAATGGTACCTAAATTCCAGCTTCTCATTCGAGACTAGTACCTAAATTCTAGTTCTCATTCCGAGATCGGCACCTAAATTCGATTCTCACTCCGAGGCCGGTACCTAAATTTCAGCTCTCTTCGCAATCCCGAGGTTGAAACCTAGGTTTCGATTCTCATTTCAAATCCAAATTTCAAATTCAAAATTTCCTCAAATCGATTTTAAACCAAACTTCAATCTAAATTAAAACTCAAACTAAAATCTAAACTCACACATCAAAGCTTGAACATGGAATGAAATCTAAATCGAATTACCTAGATCATATGATTTGGAATTCATCTCCTTTTCCATTCCCCAGCGAGAGTTCAGGAATCTCCAGTCTTGGAAGTATACCTGATACTCCCCAGCGGAAATTCTTCTACTTCGTCCTAAGTTTGTCACTTGGACATCTGTGTTGGTTTTGTTGATCTCTTCGGTCAACGCCAATACGCGCGGTGTGCTCGTTTAGCACACCACACCTATTGGAGGTCCATTTGTTGACCTCATTTTTGATGATGTCTTCTCTTCCCTCTTTAGTGTTTAGGATCTAGCCTTAGGCTTTTCCTTTGACTATCTTAGAGGACTAGAATTGGGACCCATCCTTTAGAAATTTAAACCACTTCTTGTCTCCCCGCAAACCCCACAAGCTTGATTGTAGACCCCTAATCACCTAGAGGGTCGAGATCAAATGTGGAGGTTTAAAGGATGAGTTCCCTATGTGACTCTTTCGGCCTTAGGACTACCCCAGGTGGCCCGGTCCGGTGAGGGTCGACTTACACACTCACTACACTCACACTCTACACTCTCACACACACAATCCAAATCCTAAAACCACACCTATACCCAACTTGACTCCCTGACTCTTGTAGGTAATTCATATGGATGGACCATAACCCCTAAGCCCCTGGTTAAAAGGGATAGGAACAACATAGTGAATGCCTCCAATCAGTCCTCTCATGCCTCATATGGGCTTAATATGGCTTCATGGCTCAATCAAGGTGATTCCATTTCACTCACATTTGATTAACCTTCATTCTTCCAAAATTTCAAAATTTGACCCCGGGGACCCTACACCCATCAAACCTACCAAAAGCCCTTGAAATTGCCCAAATTTTCCAAAATTTCCAAATTACCCAAAATTCCTCAAAACCAATCCCAAACATTGTCACATCACTCAAATTGATCATCCACAGCTAAATATACCAAAATTTCCAAAAATACACTCCAAATACACTAAAAATACACTTTTGGCCAAACTTTTATAAATTCCAAAAATTTCCAGAAAATTCCAGAAAATCCAAAATATTCCCAATTTCATTTTGTCCAACTACACCATGGGCCAATTTTGTCAATTTACCCTACTTTTACCATACCCCCAATTTAGCCCATTTTAAACCCAAATGAACCCAATGTCAAACCAAATCACCCCAATTGACCTCAATTTTGGTCCAATTCAATTCTAAACTTCAAATAAATATCCTAAATATCAATCTAGACCAAATTTAAGCCCATTTTGATTGACATTTGAATCCAATTTCATTTTTAAGCTTAAGGCCCAATTTTGACCCATGACCTAATCCTACCTCAAACCGACCCAATTCAATCCCAATTTGACCCAAATTTTTTCTAGAAACCTTCCTAGCATCCCCACAAACAAAACACTAACATGATTTGCCCAAAACTTGGACCCAAACCTTACTCAAATTCAACCCAAACCTAAAATTCCTTAAATGGGCCTACACCCAAACCTAACCCAAATGGGCCCAAATCCCAAAATCAAAACCCAACCAAAGTTGAAACCTATTTGTAACACCCCCATAAACATTTGCCAACATTATTTTTACATCAATTTCAACATTAGCCCAATTTTAGCCCAAGATAGCTCATTTTGACCCATTTGGACTATATTACCAAAGAGACCCAAATTAGACCCAATCCAATTCCAAATCACCTCAAACTTGCTTCAAATCAATCATGGCACATCCCTAAAATAAACCCAACATTTTTTTGGCCCAAAATTTTACAAAATTCCCATCTATAAATTTATTTTAAAACCTAAGGCCCACTTCCTTAAGCCTTCCTAAAAAAGCCCACTCCTAAAATAATTTCAAAGGCCCAAATTTGACTCTAATGCCCACATGACACTACACTTCATCATCCATTCCAATTAAAACCTTCCCTAACTTTCAAATTCATCATCAAACCATTCCAAATCAAACCTCATGACAACTCTCACTAAAATGCCAAAAATCACAAAATCCTTCCTCATGAAAGTTGACTTAACTTTTCCCAAGCCAAAGGTGAGCCATGAAGCCATGCATGAGCCACATGTGAGCCATGAAAGCCTTGGACACTTCACCATACCCAAGATGGCAAGAGGAGGAGGCTCTTTCCATATTCCCTTAAGGGGATTAGCCACTTCCACGATTCCACTAAACCTTGCTTAAACATAATTGTACTTGGATGGTGACCCATCCCCACTAATTAAGCTGACCTAAACCACTTCCTCTTCAGCCCAAACTAGCTATGGGGAGGTGCACCTAGCCCAATCCATACATTTGACCAAACTTAGCCAAAATACACCCTTACCCCATTCCATTTTAATTCAACCAACTTTACACATGGCCATTGCCAATTCCCTACACAAACATCAAGCCCTGGCCTACTGACCCTGAAGGTGACCCATGCCTGCCGGCCAGCCACCTGGGCCGCCGGAAAACACTACACCCGAGAGATCCCATGTGAGCCCAAGCTTGGAATTCTCACCTGCTGAGTTGCCCCATGCCCAATGGCCACCATGACTGTTCTTCTCCTCACCAGAGCAGCTGATCCCAACCCCTAACTCCCCCTGGGAGAGCCTCCGACCAGGCTCTATTTAAACCCCACCTCTCTCGGCCATGGAGGAGGTGCTGAAACAAACCTACTGAAACTCTGCCAAACTTGTCCCAGACCACTCTCCACACTTAGAGTAATTGAGCTCCAGTGTCCATTTGCCATAATCCCCATTAACAGAGCTCAATTTCAGAGTCCAAATTCCACCCAAAAACAGGACACTTCACTACAGAAGCCAATCTCCAAATCGATTGGTCCTACACCTTCACCGGACCAAGAGGAGAATTTCCCCAAGTGAAAGCCCCCTCTCCAGAGCCACCCGGCTTGCTCCAGTCCTCCAAGCTTTGTGATCGGCTGTGATCACTTTTATACCTAGGCAATTCACCGGGCCAAGGGACTTCATCTGGAGCTTGCTTGGACCCAATCGAACGTGACACAACTCTCAGATCGAAGCTTCACTTCTTTAAGCCAAGGTATGAGCTCTCTCTTCTTCCCGAGCTTCTGAACATTCTCCATTTCAAATACCTTAATTTCAATGCATGATCATCATATAGATGTATTCGTCTCTTAAAGACGAATCCATAGAGCACAAGAACACAAAAATCCGTTAAGTATTGAGTGAGATCTTGTGGTTTTAGTGTGGACGGTCACGGGTTCACACCGGCCGTAGAAGATGACTGGGAGCTGTTGGATCGCGCGTGTATCGAGCGGACGGCTCAGATGGTGTCGGACCAGAAGACGGTACGTGAATTGTGGGCTCCGTGACAGCTGACTCAGATGGCGGCGCCGAGCAAGGAGATGTCGCGTGGCCTTTCGGATCCGCTAAGGTTGACGCGGTGCAGCGTGGTTAAGTAGGAAATTAGGGTATTTTCTTATTTATTAAATATCCAGAACTTCAAAAATTCATAACTTTGTGTAGAAAAATCCTAAAAATAAAATAAAAATAACCTCTTGCTCAGTGAACAAAGGAGAATAATGTGGAAAAGAAATTAGGTCATTTCATCAAGAATTTTATTTTTAATAATTTATTTACTCTCTGCACTATTTCAATTCTCCATGCATATAGGAAATTCACCATGGCATAAGACCATAGGGCTTTTAAATCCTCCGAACTCGGGAACATTCCCCGAATTTTCCAAGGTCGAGGCCATCCCTATAAGAAGTTATTGATTTTTCAATCGCATGTTACTCGTTTTCGAGTATTTTAATTCCAATAATTAGCATGCTGAGAAATAAATTCTAGGAAAATTTGGTGATGTTTCTTATTACTAGAGGAACCTAGGAAAAATAAGTTTTGAGTTAATTCACTTGAAATAACCCTAATTGGTCTAAACACCCAAAATTGAACTTTAATTAATTTGGGTTAACTATACATCAAATTGACTTGGAAACAATTCTTCACTGTTCTTTAGGGTCAAGAGAGTCTCACATAAAAATTTGACACTAATTGGTCTTGATTTGATCCACCAAATGGGTTGATTAAGCCCCATGAGTAAAATTAAACTTTAAAAATTCATAACTCACAAAATACTTTTCAAAAATTCACAAAAATGGTTTTGGAGCTTCTCTGATATCATAGGAACTTAGAAAAATTAAAATTGTAATTTTCTAAAAAATTTGATTTTTATCATTATTTTAATATTTTTAATAATTAAAAAATAATAAAAATCATAAAAATATTAAAAATCAACAAAATGTCACATTTTGAATTCTAATTACTTAGGAACAAACCAAATATTTTTTTAAGTCCCTAGGATAAGATATTGAATTTTAAAGGCTTAATGTAATTTTTAATATTAAAAAATGTATTTTACAACCTTTTCACTAAAATAATTCTAATAAATCAAAGAAAAATCAGAAAAATACAAAATTTATTTCTCTGAGCTCCTTAAGGTCAGAGAGGTTTATGAAAAATATAAAATCCATTTTTCAACTTTAATTTTATTTTAAAATTAATTAATACTCCAAAAGTCAAAATAATTCTAATAAATAAAATATAATTCAAAAAATCACCAAAATTGGTCCAAATGGTCCTACGGTCATTAGGAATGTCCCATAATTTTCTTAAGGACAGAAACATTTCCTTGGTCATGTTATTGAATTTTCCTTGAAAACCCTTATTTTCCATTAAAAATAATTACATAAATAAATTAAACACAGAAAAATCACATTTTCTCCTCTAATGTCTTAATTGACATGTAAGTGAGGTTACATAAAAATTTCAAGTTCATTTGAGCTTAATTTAGTGAGTTATAGAATTATTAGGATTGAAGGGCAAAATGGTAATTAAAAATTTCAACCTTTAATTAAAATTTTAGGATTAATTAAAAAGGGGAGGGTAAAATATTTGATTTTAAACTGATTTTGGATGATTGAAACTTAAATGATTATGGGTAGAAACCTACTAACCATTTCAAAAAAAAAAAAAATTAAAATAAACTTTAATTAATTAATTAATTGAAATTTTGGAAGGATGATGTAAATTGGAATTATTAAAGTAAGGATATTATTAAGGGGATATTTATTCTTTAATTTAAAAGTCCCTAAATAAACCACTTCAATAATACTTAATTCTTAATAAATAAATAAAAAAATTTAATTAATTAAAATAGTAATCCAAATTAAAATTAAACTAAAATTAAATTAAAATTAAAATTAAATTAAAACTTAAGCTAAAATTAAATTAAAATTAAAATTAAATTAAAATTAAATTAAATTAAAATTAAATTGAAATTAAATTAAAATTAAATTAAATTAAATTAAAATCAAATCAAATTAAATCAAAATTAAACTAAATTGAATTAAAGTTAAATTGAATTAAGTTAAATTAAAATCATTTAACAACAAACCTAAATGAAATCCTTAAGAATTAAATCTAAAATAACTTGAACACTATTCCAAACTTAAACTAACTTTTTATAATTAAGTCAAAATTAAAATTAAATCATTAAGTTTAAATCATCAAAATATTTAATAATTTGATTTGCCCTTTTAAGGCTCTTATTATTATAATCATGTAAATGAGGCATCGAGTGAAGTGTTACTTCACTTATAGTGATATTCAAATGTCCTAGTTCACTCGAGCAAGATAACAAAACTTAAACTCCTGGATGATTAATTCACTTGTATAATTAAATTCTCTTGGACTTAAAACAATCCAAGAGGTATTGAAAAGATGTTTAAGACTCGTCTTAAGCACTTCCTCAATATGATAGGATGTTTATAAGAACAACCGAATTTAATTGTTCTTGGGTGAAGAGAGTCATCCTTAAACCAAAACACAAGAACCTAGACTTCATAGGAGATGACTAGCTATAGGATTAGGACTTTGGTAGACAACCAAAACCTTTCCCTTAGCTTTACCTAGGTACTTGTTGAAATATTTAAATGCCTTAACATGTGTTTTAAGTGCAGCTTGGGATGACTGGAAGACCCTCCACGTACGCTTTTATTTTACTGTAATTTACTTTATTGCAATGCACTTTACTTTTCTTGCATGATAAACAACTATTGCATGAAAACCAAAACCTTTAGAATAGTCCCTAAACTGAAACCAAAACTAAATTAAAAGTCATTACAAGATAAAAATTACCGCCACAACATTTCAAAATATAAAACAATTCAAAATTTAATCACAAACAGAAGAATAAAACTACAATTTCAACTAAATTAAAACATCTCGTTGAATGATCGAGAATACCTCAGATGATGTAACCCACGTGTTGCTAACGGGATTTCCCACAGTCTAAATGAAAGTGTGGAACTCATTCAGTTGAGTTTAGCAAATTCATCTGGACTAAGTGAATTCGATGAAAATAACGGTGCCGGGATGACGGAACCGCGGGATCATAATCGGCTTCGTTTAAACAATTTTAAGATTTGTTTTAATTAAAATATTAAAAACACTTGGATTTTAAGATTCTCTCTAAACCAAAACACTTCTCTCATCTCCTGATTTATGACTTCTGAAACTAAACCTCTGCAACAACAAGGAGCTCGGAGCATGGTGGGCAGCTCGGCCATCATCCTCAACAAAACTCGGATCTACTTCAACAAAACTTTCTTAGAATTAAATAACCAAGCCATAGGAATTCGAGGTGGTTTGCCTAGTGCAACATAAATCCTCAACTTTTCGTTAGGCATTTGCATAATCATGTTATGTAAATTAAGCCCTAACCGGTCTTAGGACTCCGAGGTAGTCGTTCGGTACGACATAAACCCTCACATCTTCCAAGCTATTTGTATGATTTTATCATGCAAATATAAGTCCAAATTAAATAAAATTGGCAAGATTGAAATATCAGATAATATTAGGATTTTCTCAAACCCGAGCCAAACAATAGGATAGTTTGGGATGTTGCCAAGATTCCTCTTGATCCTCAGCTTCTCCTACTTCTCTTCCTTTGGACTCCAAAATATACTGTTCCCAATTTGAGCTAATCCCTATTGAAATTTCCAAAATTCAGTCCTTTGAAACCTTAAACTTTGAAATTCTTAAGAGCAAAACCATTGATCATTATCGAGAGTTTTCTTAAGTGATTCCCGTCACTTAGGATGTAATTAACTATAGGGGCTTGCCCTTATAGGGAACTTTAAGAACCCAGGTAATATAAACCTTGCTTAATTCATTTATATTAAGTAGGGAACTTGTCAACTTATAAAATTGGTTTGCAGACCAAACGGATGTCACAAATCTTCTAGTTTATTTAACCGAGCCCCATCATCGAGCAGGTGTCTATCCTCCGGGATAGATGTACGGTTTGTGGTGCGATGCTCTTTTATATAAACTATTTGGGATGTGAGATCGGTTTGATTTCATATCTTAAAATTTTCAAACATAAAACTTATTTTCAAAACCAAATGTTATTTTCTAAATTATATATAGATATTCAAATTAAATTTAAAATCTAAAATTCGTCGACAACTTCTGTAGGCGACCCCTTTGCAAAACACATAACCTAAAAATATGCCGACAACTTCTGGCGACTCCGATGGGGACTATGTCCCTCTTTCCATTTTGATCAGATGGTTTTGCTTTCAGAAATCGGTAGCAAGTCCATATCCTTAGTGGACCAAGCTACCATTCTTCGGTTGAAATACCATGTTCATTTCTGTCTTGAACGGGTATAGTCAACTCTCTTGGATTTAGGAGCCACTGTTTAGACACCCCTAAAAAGAGAGGTTCCGGGATCCTTTTACCTCTTCTCTGAGGTGGGGTAGACCCCCAATAGGTGTTAGCTTAGGAGTGATCCTTCAAGTTGAAAGGTCTTACATAGGTCTCTCTCTTCCTTTCCAATTCTAAATCAGGCCCTTTACCTTTTCTATAACCTTTTTCCTTTAATCGTTTTGTTTTTTTTTTAAACAAACAAACTACCTAATAAACAACCTCTTTTATAAATAAAAAATGCACTAACATAAACGAAAATGTGTTCGGACTCTTTCTTTTTTGTCCTAAACTTTACGACGAAAGGAAGTATAATTCGGGATCGACATTCGGAATCCGCCCTCGTAAAATGGATGCCCCAAAGTTAATCTTCTCCTTCACCAATGGATCGGACATCGCCGTTTACAAGGATGAGCCGCCCGACAATGAGATCATCCATTTTGGACAAGGATTTGGCAACACGGATGTCAAGATCGCCGACGTCACTCTCTTCACACTAATGGACAAAATGTCGAAATCGAAGAGCCCGTGATTGAATTCAACTCCGAAGTCAGCTCAAGAGTTCCCTCCCCCGCAAAGGGTTCCACTGAAAGGAATACTATTGTTAGTAGGAGGACCGTTGTCTCTACCCCCACCGGCCTAGTCGTCTCTCGCACCTACCCCGGCTCCCGCTAAACTAAAGGGGAAGGAAGTCCAAGTTTGTAATGAGCCTGTTACCGTGGAGGGTACAGATCTCCCTGCGAGACCTTCTGTTTTCGAAATTGGTTCCAGCCCAAGGGTTCAACCCATAACACGGACTCAGAGGAGGAACAAAAGTAGAAGGATTGCCAGAAAGGCCAGAGCTGCTGAAGTCGCTTTCTTAGAAGAGATCCCTGAGTACACACTATTACCTGAGTATACACCGCTTTTGGAAGGGAGTAGATTCCATCTCCTCTCCGCCGCAGCTGACGAGGAAAATGACCGCAAGATTGCTTTTACATTACCTCAACCCGCATACTATAGCAACAGCCGAAAGAAAAGGGCTAGGATCACACCATTTCGCTCGATCGCAGATCGTGATGGAGAAGTTAGCAAAGAAAGAGAAATGTCTTGTATCGTAGATTTTAAGAAGGATAGGGCGGGTGCCGACCAAATCCCGCCTTGGCCGCGAATAGAACCCGTTAGCGCCACGTAAAAGCCGAATAAGAAGTTGAAAGCTAGTCCACCCGTTTTTGTTTTAGGTTTACGTGATCGTGAGGATACCACCTTCCAAAGATTAAGCCGACAGCACCATCCGGTCCTAGGCCTTCTGGCTGCTGAAGGATGGTATGGCATCCTACTACTAGCCAATTAAGACCGAAACAACGACCTGAAAGGAAAGTCTCGTCAGGAGACTCGAGTCCGAAGAGAGCGCCACTGCGATGAAGGGGACTCCCAAGAAGGAAATCCAACAACCATCGCATGATAACTGCGAAACCATACGAAAAAGACCATTGGAGGACGCTATGGAAAAGCTAAGAACCGACATTCAACGATTAGCAAGAGAAAGAGAAGAATAGTTTGGAGATGAAGTCAATTCTTAGGAATTCATGGATGACGAATATGTGGAGATCAACATGGTTGAGACACGAGCATCGTCAGCTTTGCAAGGTGCTCCGGCAGCTGCAGAGAGAGATGAACTAGAAGCATTAAGAGCATAACTTCGAGAAAAAGATGATACAATCTCTCAAATGGCAAAATGGATGGAAGAGATGGTCAGCAGCTCTAGCCACACTTCGTAGTCGTGTTCAACCCCCAAGAGAAACGCCTCCGTAAGTTATTCATTTTACAGACGGAGGAAAAGAGATTACATCCGTTAACGGAGACGATCAGCCGAAGAAAGATTCTACCCAGAATATGATTCTAGAGAAAGACATCAAGAATATGGTAGAACAGCAGGTGCGAGAACCCTTAGCACAGTCTAAGAGCGGAGCATCTATACAGACGGGTAGACCTTACCCCAAAGAATTTGATGCAGTACAATACCCAAAAGGCTTCGTACCACCTCTGTTCAAGACTTTTGATGGTACCGGAAACCCTCGACAGCATGTTGCATATTTTCGCGCTAGTTGTTGCAATGCCGGTGGAAGTAACGCCTTACTCTTCCGATAGTTCGTCAGCAGTCTGTCAGGGATCGTCTTCGATTGGTACGCAGAGTTACCGAACGGTTCGATAAAGACATTTCCGTAATTAGAGAACCTCTTTGTGAAACAAGCTTGCCGGAGCTCAACACCATATCACCATCGGTGATCTAGTGGTGGAGAAACGGAAATCGAACAAAACTTTAGTGGACTACATACTTCGATGGAGGAATCTAAGCATGAAGTGCGAGCCACAGCATACAAGAGCAAGCATGCGGTCGGTATCTTGCTTAAAAGCATTCACGACCCGATAAAGACTTCTCCTTAAGGGATTTACGATTAAGACTTTCGAGAAGTTGTTAAGCAAGGCCGAAGCTTGCAAGAGGAAGCGAAGCAACTAAGTTTCGTCAACAAAACAGTACAAACGAAGTCCGCGAAGACACTCGAAAAGAAATCCGGGATCGTCGCGGCAATCGATAAGGGCAAGCAACCAATGCAAATACAACTGAGCAACAGCATGTCTACCTATCGAAAACCTCAGTAGAACTACCAATAACCTCGACCCGGTTACCAGCCAACTCAACAGTATGAGCAACCGCCTCGTCCGCAGCGCACGTTAAAGGAGCTTATAAATAGAGAATATCCTTTCAAGAATGAGGCAGTGCCAAAGATGTTCCACAGTTTGATGAAGACTCCGGATTTTCAACTGTCAGAACCCAGGAAGCCAGAAGAAGTCAATAAGAAAGACCATCCCATCTATTGCCCTTACCACCGGATGCTCGGGCACAAGATAGAGGATTGCATTACCTTCAAGACTCGTCTCTACGACAATCTCTGAAAAGGGAACATAATGATTCCGAAGGAATACATGAAGGAACCCGTAAAGGCGGTTCCGTAAATGTTATTTCAACGGATCCTATTGTTCCTATAGATCCCTACACGATGAATGATGGATGGAGTACCGCTTGGACGAAGTCATCGAAGAAAATTTTGGATCGCATCCAAACCTCTTCGGTGCGTGCTTCAATTCAAAGTTCGAAACCTGTCATGCCGGCGCTATCGCTTGCGATTGAAGAACCACCCCAGGAAGAAAAGATGGTAGAAAAGAAGGAGATCCTAGAAGAATAAAAGACCAAAGCTCTTAAGGCTAGACTAGGGGCTGCTTATCCTAGGATGGTTGTTTCCGATTCTGGGGAAAATTCCTCGAACCTTCGGCTCTGTATGATTATTTGCTCGCTCCGACGGAATCTTATAATGATAAGAGTTATGGCGTTGGCTACGTTTTGACTGTTTCTAACGATTACGCAACTAACGACAACCAACCTAATCCGGATCTCGATTCCGATACAAATAACAATTCTCAAATCATACACAACCTCGACAATCACGATGACAAAGAAGACATTCACCAAGAAGGCTACAAAAGTTCAACAAGCAATAAATCTATTTGTGAATTTTGAGGAACCCCAATCACAATAGAGTTAGAGCTTTCGGATTCCGAAGCGACTCCAGAAGAACCTGTCATGTCGATTCAAAAGGAGACACCAAGAAACTCGCACTGCATTCGAAGAAGTCACATAAGTCAATTTAAGGAGCGGAAGGGTTCTACCTCCGAGAATGGGTCCAAAAGACAAAGGAAAGCAGGTGGTTGTTCAGGAAGAATCAACCCCAGCAGAGGAATTGCACATTCGGGAAGAAACTGAAACACACAGTAACAAAGTGGACTATAACGTGCTAGCCCATCTTAGGAAACTACCAGCCAAACTAAGCATCTACGATGCTCTCATCTTATCAAAAGAGATGAGGGAAGCTCTGATCAAGGCCTTACTTGATCCAGAGATTTGTTTAGCTCAGATGGCCGGAGATTCCTTAGACGAGGTTTGCTCGTTAAAGGAACAGTGAGGTGTTACCTTCGCGGACAGTGATCTATTACTTGGGACAGCCGATCACAACCGACCGTTGTACATTTCAGTTACAATCGGAAAGTTTACGCTCTCCAGAGTATTGGTGGATCTAGGAGCGTCAACCAACATAATGAATCTTCAGACGTTAGCATACTTGGAAATTGATGCTCGCGAGCTTGAAGCAGACAAGATGTTACTAAGAGGATTCAACCAGAAAGGAGAAAGAGCCCTCGGATCAATAATGCTGTTGATAAAGACCGATGATTTAACAAAGATGACCGCAAAATTCCTTATAATTGATTCTAAAACATCGTTCAACGCGCTACTGGGCCGATCATGGATACATGAGAACCGGATGGTACCGTCATCTCTGCATCAGTGCATAAAATACTACGACGGAGGAGAACAGTGCATTAAAGGTGACTTGCAACCTTTCTCCATACATGAAATTGGAATTCATGAAGATGCGACTCTACTACGCGCCTCCAAAGAAAACAATCTTCTCCAGAAATACCATGCCAAATGAAGTAAAAGAAGTTCAAGACGACGAAGAACCTGAAGTTCTAGTCCAACAGTCACTCACCACCCCCTTACGGCGAGATGGTGAAGGGTTCTTCACAACTTGCACCCGAGGTCAAGGCCGGGGACGAGGTCGTGGCAGAAATGTTGGGACAGTTGGACGAAAAAGCCGGTAATCAACGTGAATTGGGAGAACAACTCGAAGAAGAAGAAGAAATCAAGAAAGAAGCAGCTACAATAAACCAGAAGGAACAACAATTCAAGATCTCCCTCGAAGATGAAAAGAATGAAGAATATAAATCAATGTACGAGAATATTAACTACCATGTACACACTATAGCCCTAACCCCGATCCAGTCTAATAAGATCGAGGGTATGGTGGTCAAGGAAGTGCATTGCGGTGGTGCTAAAGCAATCAAATTTTACCGTGGTACTCCGTCTTCCTATAATGAAAAAGATGTACAATTTGAAGATGTCGCTTCTTCTGAATTAATGGAATTACCTTTTAAGTGGTACTCTCCCTGTGTTCAAAATTTAATTCAACGTGGTGTCTTACCTCGACAATGGACAAAGGGTCAATCACAACATTTTGAAAGAATATGGAACAATGCCGGTCGGCCTCCCAATTCAAAACATGGTCTCGTATCTCGGCACAGTAGGTTCGGTCGACGATACGGAATTTTGCTTGGTTGTCACTTGCGAGCTCGATAAGGACCGCTCGAAGCTTCGGAGGACCTCGAAGATCTACCAATCGGAGATGCTCCACCAGAATTCGAAGAAGAAATCAAATCTACAATAGACGAGTTAATGGAAGTTAACTTAGGTACTAGCAAAAAGCCTAGACCAACCTTTATTAGCTCCTTACTCAATAAAGAAGATTCCGAGGAAATGATCAAGCTATTAATGGAATTCAAGGACTGTTTTACTTGGAGTTACGATGAAATGCCAGGATTAGCTCCTGAAGTCGCAGTTCACAAGTTAGGAGTAAATCCTACTTCTGTTCCAGTCAGACAAGCTCCCAGAAGAATGCGTCTAGAAATTGAGCAACAAGTAATAGCCGAAGTTAAGAAGCTAATCGATGCTAAATTTGTCCGTGAAGAACATTACCCTACTTGGTTAGCCAACGTGGTACCAGTCAGAAAGAAAAATGGTCAGATCAGAATTTGTGTAGACTTCAGGGATTTAAATAAAGCATGTCCAAAGGATGAATTTCCACTCGCCAATCCCGTAACCGATGATCGACATTGCTTCAACACATGAAATATTTTCATTCATGGATGGATCATCGAGATACAACCGGATAAAGATGGCACCAGAAGACGAAAAGCTCACAGCTTTCAGAACCCGATCGGAGTGTATTGGTACACAGTAATGCCATTCGGACTAAAGAACGCAGGAGCAACATATCAAAGAGCAATGACAAAGTTTTTTGATGATCTCATTCACAACCAAGTCGAGTGCTACGTGGACGATGTGGTCATCAAAAGCAAACTGAAGGAAGATCACATGTATGATTTGAGAATTGTTTTCGAGCGACTGAGGCAATACAACCTTAAGATGAATCCCTTAAAATGCGCCTTCGGCGTCACCTCCGGGAAATTCTTAGGATTTGTTGTTTGACATCGCGAAATCGAAATTGATCCTGAAAAGATTAAAGCTATATTAGAGATGCCGCCTCCCAAAACCTTAAAACAGCTACGATCCTTTCAAGGGAAGCTGGCATATCTTCGACGCTTTATCTAGAACTTGTCAGGTAGGTGTCAGCCCTTCTCGGCATTAGTTAAAAAGGACACCAAATTTGTTTGGGAAGAGAAATGCCAACGTGCCTTCGAGGACATTAAGCAATATTTAATGACACCTCCTATCTTAGCAGCCCCAGTCTCGGGTAGACCGTTAATACTTTATACCGCGGCTTTAGACGACTCTCTCTGAGCCCCGCTAGAGCTGTGTCAATGACGAGGGAAAAGAAAATCCTCTTTATTACTTAAGCCGTCGTCTATCGCCGACGGAAGTAAAGTATCCTCCTATCGAGAAGCATTGTTCGGCCCCGATCTTCGCCGCTCAAAAGCTCAGGCACTACATGCTTTCTCATAAGATCAACCTCATTTCGAAAGTTAATCCGTTGCAATATTTGATGACCCGACCGACACTTTCTAGAAGACTTGCCAGGTGGTCGATGATACTATTGCAATTTGATATAACTTTCGTTCCTCTTCGCGCCGTAAAAGGACAAATACTAGCTGACTTCCTTGCAGCACATCCTTTACCGGCAGATTCGCCTCTCGACGATGATTTGCCTGACGAGCAGATAATAAGCCTAGAAGACACCGATGATTAACGTTGGGAACTATACTTCAACGGAGCGTCCTCAGCACAGAAAGACAAAGAATCGCAAACGATAGTCCTCGGTAAAGGTGAATCAGACTAATCTTTAGGACACCGGAACGGGGGATGTTAAGATACTCCTACCACTTAACAGAGCCGTGCACAAACAACGAGGCAGAATACGAGGCCCTCATAGCAGGACTAGAACTGACAATTCAAATGGGAATAACGAATATCATCATCGACGGAGATTCTCGCTGATCATTCAACGAGTCGCAGGACAATACGTAATTTTAAAGCCAAGACTCGAGCAATACTTTCGGTATGCCATGAAACCGTTGGAACAAATTTCGAATGTAACAATCTACAAGATCCCCGTAAGAGAAAATGCTCTCGCGGATGCGCTAGCTCACCTTGCAAAAGAATTTGCCTCGCTTACAAGATGAGTCGGTTGAAGTGTCGGCTCAAGGACTACGAGTCCTATCACAGACTCGACATGGATATGATGCGAAATCGAAAAAGCAGAGAATCGATCAGCAGCAGTTGACGGAAAACACAGAAGATTGGCGTCAACCGCTAATAGACTACCCGCAAACGAGTAAATTACACGGACTATAAGTCATTAGCCCATCAAATCAAGAAAAGAACTCTGTCTTATGCATTTATAAACAATACATTATGCAGAAGGTCTTTTGATCAGATGTAGTTAAGATGCCTGAACGGGTCCGAGGCTCGTGAAATTGTCAAAGAGGTACACTCAGGATTTTGTGGCGCTCATCAGTCGGGTCCGAAAATGAAGATGAAAATTAAAAGACTAGGGTACTACTGGCCCTCAATGATGACCGACTGTATGGAAGTCGCCAAGAGCTGTCACAAGTGCCAAGTGCACGGAGTGGTTCTACACCAACCTCCAAATGTGCTACATCCGACAATTGCGTCGTGGCCATTTAAGTGTTGGGGCACAAATATAGTGGGTCCGATAGAACCGCCTTCTTCAAGAGGACAACGCTTCATCCTTGCAGACTGCGTACTACTTTTCTAAACGGGCGTAGCGGTCCACTCGTAGAAGTAAAGGCACACCACGTGCTACGCTTTTCAAAAATCAAGTTGTATAAGCATTTCGGAGTACCGCGCGAATCATTTTAGATAATGGTCCGCATTCAAAAGTACAAAGATCAACAATTTTGTTAGAAGACACGGGATCGATTGGCGATACTCAACGATCTACTACCCAAGAGCAAATGGCTTGGCCGAGGCTTTTAATAAAACTCTCATTCAGATTTTAAAGAAAACCTTGGATGACAACAAGAGAAATTGGCACGAGAAGTTGTTAGAAGCCTTATGGGCCTACAGGACGACTTTCGTGACTCCTACTCGCCCACGCCTTACACTTTAGTGTACGGGTCCGAGACCGTTTTACCTTTCGAGGTCCCGTCTCCATCACTCGAGATTGCAGCTTGCAAATAAAATTACTACGAAGAAAATGCCGTATCGCGACTGGAAGAACTGGAAAGCTTGAAAGGAAAGAGACTTGCAGTCCAGCAAAATTTGGAATTGTACCAAGCTAAGATGATCCAGGCCCATGATAAACTGGTCCGCCCAAGAACTTTCAAAGTTGGTGACTTAGTTCTTGTTCTCAGAAGACCTATTCTTGCACATCGCAAGATAGGTGGCAAATTTGAACCGACTTGGGAAGGGTCGTTTGTGGTCGAGGCAGTCTACTCAGGAGGCTCCTACCAACTTGTGAATTGCCAAGGAGAACGACAAATGCTTCCAATCAATGGATGGTATTTGAAGAAGTATTACGCAACCTGATCTTTCGAAGGGTGGCCCCTAAAATAGAGTCTTATCCCTAGAAACACGGGTGAAGCAATCACTTTGTGACTGGGTCCGAACCCAAAAACATAAAAATGGATAAAATAAAATATGTGCTAAAAATAAAATATGTGAAATCATAATAATAAAGTTTTACCCTTCCTTTCAAATCAAATCTTGTTCCTGATCTTTCTTCATCTTTTCCTACTTTCCTTAAAAAGTTAAAATTAAAATAAGAGAATAAGAATCTTCAGTGGTAAATATTTTCTTAATGTTCTTATTCTTAGTACAGCCCCTGATCCATTCCTTGTCTTCTTCGGTAGGAAATGTCGAACGGCGGTTGGTCCTAAACTTTAGAAATGGCGTGAGTCTCGCACTCGATGAAAAGAGGGTGATGGATGGAGCAAGGATAGAAATTGATTCCGAGTTCACACCAGCCCAACTCTACCGTATGAAGAAAATGATTGGATCCCGAAGGACCGAGAAGAGCTTCATAGCCAGACAGTGATGAAGATGGGTGGCCCAAGCCACCAATCTAGCAACAAGAAAAGAAAGACAAACACTGAGGAAAGCAAGAAAATCAAGTCTGTAGTTGCCACGGCAGAGGGCAGGCTCGTCAGCGCCGCGCCCGCAGAGATTCAAGGGGTAAGGAGAGCTACTCTCACTGCTACTCAAAGAAGGAATAAGAATCGCCGTATCCGCAAGATGTTGACTAAACTAGCAGCAGATCAACACGAGGAAACAGCCACCTTCGCCAATACACACATTTCAAAGATACCGGTTCGTCAGGAACCAGAAAGAAGAAAGTCAACGCCGAGAAAATCAGAACAGATCGAAAAAGTGCCAAGAAGAATAGAAATAGAATCAGTGCCTCGACACCGGACAGAGATACTATATCTGAAGAACCTTGTTGCGGAAGCAACCCCGGAGGATGTCTCGAAAGAGACAATCCCCGAGGAGCCAAGGTATGCAGGAGAACGCGATGGGATTGAGCGATACATCCCACAATACGTTACTAGGCCTCGTCACTTGCAGATCTTCCCAGAATATGAACTAGAAAGAATGCAAAATGTTGAGAAGAAGACTTTCGAATACTTTGAAAGGATTAGAGGCAAAAGAATCAACATTTTGGAAGGCCTCGAGTTACACACAGGTGTATTCT
The DNA here is from genome assembly GCA_022702705.1 of Papilionanthe hookeriana x Papilionanthe teres. Lineage (NCBI taxonomy): Eukaryota > Viridiplantae > Streptophyta > Magnoliopsida > Asparagales > Orchidaceae > Papilionanthe > Papilionanthe hookeriana x Papilionanthe teres. The sequence goes on from CM040427.1 coordinate 11,244,003, forward strand.
CAGAGTACGAGCAACAGTAAATTGTGGATTGCATCTTAGAACTTCAGAAGATGGGTCGAGCAGGCCGTCTGAGTGAAAAGACTTATTCGGAGCCCCAGAAATGGATGTCATGGAAAGGAAGAGTCACGATACAATGCGGATGTTGCTATAACTTCGCAGAGGACAGAAAAGGAAATCCACCAGGGATACTCCGTCACGGTGAGGTGGATCCAATGCCGAGAATAATTAAAAGAATGGTGAGAAGAATGATAGCATGGAGGGTACTGCCAGCAGACTGCATACCCAATAGTTGCATCATCAACATTTATCAGAAGGGCGACTGCATACCTCCACACATAGACCACCGTGACTTTGTCAGACCTTTCTGCACAGTTTCGTTCGTCAACCAATGCAATATCATGTTCGGATCTGACCTCCGGATAGCGGGCCCGGGTAAGTTTCGAGGGCATGTGGAGATACCACTTCCGGTAGGTTCTGTCATGATATTACAAGGAAATGGAGCAGACATCGCAAAACATTGTATACCGGGAGTACCAGTGGAGCAGATCTCAGTCACTTTTAGAAGGATGGACGACGTGAAAGGCACCTTACCACTTCCAGCCCGCATCCATAATTGGAGAGTCTCCGCCCTACGAGCTGTGAGTTACACGGGAAATAGCACACCTCCATTGCACATCCATGTGGCATTCCTGCCAAGGATGGCTTGGAAGGTGATGTTATTGACCGTGTATCTCATTATTCAGACATGGATTTTTAACAGATACTTTTTGATGGATCAACAAATGGACTTTTCAACAAGGATCATACATAGTCCGTTTTGAGTCATGGATTGTATGAGAAATATTTCAGATCGAGTTGTATGATGTATCTTCAACAAGATTGGAATGAAAGTGACCATGTCACATTTTGCCTTCACCTCTTTTGTGCAAATTGACTGGGAAACGCCATTAGAGTTAAATGAACTTTGAACAAAAAACAGAAAAGAAAAGAGAAATAAATAAGAGCCGTTCCTAGAAATCCAAATATTCAAATGAACTTCAAATCCACATGAACACCAAATAAAATTCACGTGAACAACAAATAAACAACAAAAAATAAAATTGGATCATTAAAGGACAAACAAAATGAAAAATGAATCTCAAATGGAATTACAATCTCAATCTATCTCTTTCGAATCCTTCAACTCTTCCTCAGATCAAAATCTACTTCAAACTACTTTGAAACCTGCTTTCGGGATGGTTCTTCCTCACGGAAAACACACAAATCAAATTTCAAAAGTCCTACACCTTTTTTTCGTCACATCGAAATCCTTTAGATTTTCTGTGATCTCCTTCCCCTCTTGTACGGAGATCGACTAGGTTCATCGATTACGCAGCCACGAACTTGGTTCGGCTTGGTTCCGATGGCACGAGACCGGCTCCTTCTTCATACATTAAAACTTCCGAGACCGGTACCTAAATTCCAGCTCTCACTTCGAGGCTCCGTACCTAAATTTCGACTCTCTTTTCGAGATTGATACCTAAATTTCGATTCTCTTTCGAATTGATACCTAAATTTCAATTCTAAATTTCCGAGACTGGTACCTAAATTCCAGTTCTCACTTCAAGGTCGGTAACTAAATTCCAACTCTCCTTCTGACATTGATACCTAAATTTCGATTCTCTTCTGAATTGATACCTAAATTTCAATTCTAAACTTCCGAGACTGGTACCTAAATTCCAGTTCTCACTTCGAGGTCTATACCTAAATTCCGACTCTCCTTCCGAGATCGATACCTAAATTTTGATTCTCTTCCGAATCGATACCTAAATTTCAATTCTAAACATCCGAGATCGGTACCTAAATTCCAGCTTCACTTCGAGGCTCGGTACCTAAATTCCGACTCTCCTTTCGAGATCGATACTTAAATTTCGATTCTCTTCCGAATTGATACATAAATTTCAATTCTAAACTTCCGAGACTGGTACCTAAATTCCAGTTCTCACTTCGAGGTCGGTACCTAAATTCCGACTCTCCTTTCGAGATCAATACCTAAATTCTGATTCTCATCCTTTTCGAGGTCAATACCTAAATTTCGACTCTCTTCCGAGACTGGTACCTAAATTCCAGTTCTAATTCGAGACTAGTACCTAAACTCTAGTTCTCATTCCGAGATCAAGACCTAAATTCTGATTCTCATCCTTTTTGAGGTCGATACCTAAATTTCGACTCTCTTTCAAGAATGGTACCTAAATTCCAGTTCTCATTTGAGACTAGTACCTAAATTCTAGTTCTCATTACGAGATCAGTACCTAAATTCTGATTCTCACTCTGAGACTGGTACCTAAATTCCAGTTCTCTTCGCAATCCCGAGGTTGAAACCTAGGTTTCGATTCTCATTTCAAATCCAAATTTCAAATTCAAAATTTCCTCAAATTGATTTTAAACCAAACTTCAATCTAAATTAAAACTCAAACTAAAATCTAAACTCACACATCAAAGCTCGAACATGAAGTGAAATCTAAATCAAATTCCCCGCATCATATGATTTGGAATTCATCTCCTTTTCCATTCCCCAGCCGAGAGTTCGAGAATCTCCGACCTTGGAAGTATACCCGATACTCCCCGCGAAAGTTCTTCTACTTCGTCCTAAGTTTGTCACTTGGACATCTGTGTTGGTTTTGTTGATCTCTTCGGTCAACGCCAATACGCGCGGAGTGCTTGGTTAGCACACCCCACCTATTGGGGGTCCATTTGTTGACCTCATTTTTGATGATGTCTTCTCTTCCCTCTTTAGTGTTTAGGATCTAGCCTTAGGCTTTTCCTTTGACTATCTTAGAGGACTAGAATCGGGACCCATCCCTTAGAAATTTAACCACTTCTGTCTCCCCGCAAACCCAACAAGCTTGATTGTCGACCCCTAATCACCTGCAGGGTCGAGATCAAATGTGGAGGTTTAAAGGACGAGTTCCCTATGGACTCTTCGGCCTTAGGACTACCCTGGGTGGCTTGGTCTGGTGTGGGTTGACTTACACACTCACTACACTCACACTCTACACTCTCACACACACAATCCAAATCCTAAAACCACACCTATACCTAACTTGACTCCCTGACTCATGTAGGTAATTCATATGGATGGACCTTAACCCCTAAGCCCTCGGTTAATAGTGGTTAGGAACAACATAATGAATGCCTCCAATCAGCTCCTCTCATGCCTCATATGGGCTTAATATGGCTTCATGGCTCAATCAAAGTAATTCCATTTCACTCACATTCGATCAACCTTCATTCTTCCAAAATTTCAATTTTCGACCACGGGGACCCTACACCCATCAAACCTACCAAAAGCCCTCGAAATTGCCCAAATTTTCCAAAATCTCCAAATTACCCAAAATTCCTCAAAACCAATCCCAAACATTGCCACATCACTCAAATTGATCATCCATAGCCAAATATACCAAAATTTCCAAAAATGCACTCCAAATACACTAAAAATACACTTTTGGCCAAACTTTTATAAATTCCAAAAATTCCTAGAAAATTCCAAAAAATCCCAAATATTCCCAATTTCATTTTTTCCAACTACACCATGGGCCAGTTTTGTCAATTTACCCTACTTTTACCAAAACCCCCAATTTAGCCCATTTTAAACCCAAATGAACCCAATGTCAAACCAAATCACCCCAATTGACCTCAATTTTAGTCCAATTCAATTCTAAACTTCAAATCAATATCCCCAATATCAATCTAGACAAAATTCAAGCCCAATTTGATTGACATTTGAATCTAATTTCATTTTTAAGCTTAAGGCCCCATTTTGACCCATGACCTAAACCTACCTCAAACCAACCCAATTCAATCCCAATTTGACCCAAATCTTTTCTAAAAACCTTCCTAGCATCCCCACAAACAAAACACTTACATGATTTGCCCAAAATTTGGACCCAAACCTTACTCAAATTCAACCCAACCCCAAAATTCCCTAAATGGGCCTACACCCAAACCTAACCCAAATGGGCCCAAATCCCAAAATCAAAACCCAATCAAAGTTAAAACCTATTTGTAACACCCCCATAAACATTTCCCAACATTAGCCCAACTTTAGCCCAAGATAGCTCATTTTGACCCATTTGGACTCTATTACCAAAGAGACCCAAATTAGACCCAATCCAATTCCTAATCACCTCAAACTTGCTTCAAATCAATCATGACACATCCCTAAAATAAACCCAACATTTGTTTGGCCCAAAATTTTACAAAATTCCCATCCATAAATTTATTTTAAAACCTAAGGCCCACTTCCTTAAGCCTTCCTAAAAAAGCCCACTCCTAAAATAATTTCAAAGGCCCAAATTTGACTCTAATGCCCACATGACACTACACTTCATCATCCATTCCAATTAAAAATTTCCCTAACTTTCAAATTCATCATCAAACCATTCCAAATCAAACCTCATGACAACTCTCACCAAAATGCCAAAAATCACAAAATCCTTCCTCATGAAAGTTGACTTAACTTTTCCCAAGCCAAAGGTGAGCAATGAAGCCATGCATGAGCCACATGTGAGCCATGAAAGCCTTGGACACTTCACCATACCCAAGATGGCAAGAGGAGGAGGCTCTTTCCATATTCCCTTAAGGGGATTAGCCACTTCCATGATTCCACTAAACCTTGCTTAAACTTAATTGTACTTGGATGGTGACCCTTCCCCACTAATTAAGCCGACCTAAACCACTTTCTCTTCACCCCAAACTAGCCATGGGGAGGTGCACCTAGCCCAATCCATACATTCGACCAAACTTAGCCAAAATACACCCTTACCCCATTCCATTTTAATTCAACCACTTTACACATGGCCATTGCCAATTCCCTACACAAACATCAAGCCCCGAGCCTCCCGACCCCGAGGGTGACCCATGCTCGCCGGCCACCCACCTGGCCGCCGGAAAACACCACACCCGAGAGATCCCATGTGAGCCCAAGCTTGGAATTCTCACCTCGCCGAGTCGCCCCATGCCCAATAGCCACCACGGCCGTTCTTCTCCTCACTGTGAGCAACCGATCCTAACCCCAAACTCACCCCGGGAGAGCCTCCGACCAGCTCTATTTAAACCCCACCTCTCTCGGCCATGGAGGAGGTGCCGAAACAAACCTACCGAAACTCGCCAAAATTGTCCCGCACCACTCTCCACACTTGAGAGCAATCGAGCTCCAGTGGTCCATTTGCCCTAATCCCCATTAACAAAGCTCAATTTCGCAGTCCAAATTCCACCCAAAAATAGGACACTTCACTACAAGTAAGCCAATCTCCAAATTGATTGGTCCTACACCTTCACTCGCACCAAGAGGAGAATTTCCCCGATGAAAGCCCCCTCTCCAAAGCCACCTGGCTGCTCCAGCCTCCAAGCTTTGTGATCGGCCGTGGTCACTTTTATACCTAGGAAATTCACTGTGCCAAGGGACTTCATCCGGAGCTTGCTCGGACCCAATCGAACTCGACACAACTCTCGCATCGAAGCTTCACTTCTCTGAGCAAAGGTATGAGCTCTCTCTTCTTCCCGAGCTTCTGAACATTCTCCATTTTAAATACCTTAATTTCAATGCATGATCGCCGTATAGATGTATTCGTCTCTTCAAGACGAATCCATAGAGCACAAGAACACAAGTCGTAGACGGTCACGGGTTCACACCAGTCGTAGACGATGACTGGGAGCCGTTGGATCGCGCGTGTATCGAGCGGACGGCTCAGATGGTGTCGGACCAGGAGACGGTACGTGAACTGCGGGCCCCGTGGCAGCTGACTCGGATGGCGGCGCCGAGCCAGGAGACGCCGCGCGGCCTTTCGGATCCGCTAAGGTCGACGCGGCGCCGCGTGGTTAAGTAGGAAATTAGGGTATTTTCTTATTTATTAAATATCCAGAACTTCAAAATTTCATAACTTTGTGTAGAAAAATCCTAAAAATAAAATAAAAATACCCTCTTGCTCAGTAAACAGAGGAGAATAATGTGGAAAAGAAATCAGGTCATTTCATCAAGAATTTTATTTTTAATAATTTATTTACTCTCTGCACTATTTCAATTCTCCATGCATATAAGAAATTCATCATGGCATGAGACCATAGGGCTTTTAAAGCCTCTGAACTTGGGAACATTCCCTGCATTTTCCAAGGTCAGAGGCCATCCCTATGAGAAGTTATTGATTTTTCAATTGCATGTTACTGTTTTGACTATTTTAATTCCAATAATTAGCATGTTGAGAAATAAATTCTAGGAAAATTTGGTGATGTTTCTTATGACCAGAGGAACATGGAAAAATAAGTTTTGAGTTAAATCACTTGGAATAACCCTAATTGGTCTAAACACCCAAAATTGAACTTTAATTAATTACGATTAACTATACATCAAATTTACTTGGAAATAATTCTTCACTGTCCTTTAGGTTCAGGAGAGCCTCACATAAAAATTTGAAACTAATTGGACTTGATTTGATCCACCAAATGGGTTGATTAAGCCCCAGGAGTAAAATTAAACTTTAAAAATTCATAACTCACAAAATAGTTTTCAAAAATTCACAAAAATGGTTTTGGAGCTTCTCTGATATTAGAGGAACTTAGGAAAATTAAAATTGTAATTTTCTAAAAAAGTTGATTTTTATCATTATTTTAATATTTTTAATAATTAAAAAATAATAAAAATCATAAAAATATTAAAAATCACAAAAATGTCACATTTTGAATTCTAATTACTTAGGAACAAACCAAATATTTTTTTCTAAGTCCCTAGGATAAGATATTGAATTTTAAAGGCTTAATGTAATTTTTAATATTAAAAAATGTATTTTCCAACTTTTTCGCTAAAATAATTCTAATAAATTAAAAAAAATCAGAAAAATACAAAATTTGTTTCTCTGAACTCCTTGAGGTTAGAGAGGTTTATGAAAAATATAAAATCCATTTTTCAACTTTAATTTTATTTTAAAATTAATTAATACTCCAAAACTCAAAATAATTCTAGTTAATAAAATATTATTCAAAAAATCACCAAAATTGGTCCAAATGGTCCTCTGGTCATTAAGAATGTCCCATAATTTTCTTAAGGATAGGAAGATTTCCTTGGTCATGTTATTGAATTTTCCTTGAAAACCCTTTCTTTCCATTAAAAATAATTACATAAATAAATTAAATACAGAAAAATCACATTTTCTCCTCTAATGTCTTAAATGACATGTAAGTGAGGTTACATAAAAATTTCAAGTTCATTTGAGCTTAATTTAGTGAGTTATAGAATTATTAAGCTCAAGGGCAAAATGGTAATTAAAAATTTCAACCTTTAATTAAAATTTTAGGATTAATTAAAAAGGGGAGGGTAAAATATTTGATTTTAAACTGATTTTGGATGATTGAAACTTAAATGATTGAGGGTAGAAACCCACTAACCATTTAAAAAAAAAAAAAAAATTAAAATAAACTTTAATTAATTAATTAATTGAAATTTTGGGAGGATGATGGAAATTGGAATTATTAAAGTAGGGATATTATTAAGGGGATATTTATTCTTTAATTTAAAAGTCCCTAAATAAACCACTTCAATAATACTTAATTCTTAATAAATAAAAAAAAATTTAATTAATTAAAATAATAATTCAAATTAAAATTAAACTAAAATTAAATTAAAATTAAAATTAAATTAAAACTTAAGCTAAAATTAAATTAAAATTAAAATTAAATTAAAACTAAAATTAAAATTAAATTAAAATTAAATAAAATTAAAATTAAATTGAAATTAAATTAAAATTAAATTAAATTAAATTAAAATCAAACCAAATTAAATCAAAATTAAATTAAATTGAATTAAAGTTAAATTGAATTAAATTAAATTAAAATCATTTAACAACAAACCTACATGAAATCCTTAAGAATTAAATCTAAAATAACTTGAACACTATTCCAAACTTAAACTAAATTTTTATAATTAAGTCAACATTAAAATTAAATCATTAAGTTTAAATCATCAAAATATTTAATAATTTGATTTGCCCTTTTAAAGCTCTTATTATTATAACTCTAAAATGAGGCATCAAGTGAAGTGTTACTTCACTTATAGGATATTTAAATGTCCTAGTTCACTGAGCAAGATAACAAAACTTAAACTCCTGGATGATTAATTCACTTGTATAATTAAATTCTCTTGGACTTAAAACAATCCTGAGGTATCGAAAAGATGTTTAAGACTCGACTTAAGCACTTCCTCAATATGATAGGATGTTTATAAGAACAACTGAATTTAATTGTTCTTGGGTGAAGAGAGTCATCCTTAAACCAAAACACAAGAACCTAGACGTCATAGAAGATGATTAGCTATAGGATTAGGACTATGGTAGACAACCAAAACCTTTCCCTTAGCTTTACCTAGGTACTTGTTGAAATATTTAAATGCCTTAACATGTGTTTTAAGTGCACTTGGGATGACTGGAAGACCCTCCAGGTACGCTTTTATTTTATTACAATTTACTTTATTGCAATGCACTTTACTTTTCTTGCATGATAAACAACTGTTGCATGAAAACCAAAACCTTTAGGATAGTCCCTAAACTGAAACCAAAACTAAATTAAAAGTCATTACAAGATAAAAATTACCTCCACAACATTTAAAAATATAAAACAACTCAAAATTTAATCACAAACAGAACAATAAAACTACAATTGCAACTAAATTAAAACGTCTCGTTGAATGATCGGGAATACCTCGGATGATGTAACCCACGTGTTGCTAACGGGATTTCCCACGGTCTAAATGAAAGTGTGGAAGTTATTCAGTTGAGTTTAGCAAATTCATTTGTACTAAGTGAATTTGATGAAAATAACGGTGCCGGGATGACGGAACTGTGGGATCTTAATTGGTTCTGTTTAAACAATTTTAAGATTTGTTTTAGTTAAAATATTAAAAACACTTAGATTTTAAGATTCTCTCTAAACCAAAACACTTCTCTCATCTGCTGATTTATGACTTCTAAAACTAAACCTCTACAACAACAAGGAGCTCGGAGCATGGTGGGCAGCTCGGCCATCGTCCTCAGCAAAAAACGGATCTACTTCAACAAAACTTTCTTAGAATTAAATAACCAAGCCATAGGACTTTGAGGTGGTTTGCCTAGTGCAACATAAATCCTCAACTTTTCGTTAGGCATTTGCATAATCATGTTATGTAAATTAAGCCATAACCGGTCTTAGGACTCTGAGGTAGTCGTTCGGTACGACATAAACCCTCACATCTTCCATGCTATTTGTATGATTTTATCATGCAAATATAAGTCCAAATTAATTAAAATTGGCAAGATTGAAATATCAGATAATATTAGGATTTTCTCAAACCCGAGCCAAACAATAGGATAGTTTGGGAAGTTGCCAAGATTCCTCTTGATCCTCAGCTTCTCCTACTTCTCTTCCTTTGGACTCCAAAATATACTGTTCCCAATTTGAGCTGATCCCTATTGAAATTTCCAAAATTCAATCCTTTGAAACCTTAAACTTTGAAATTCTTGAGAGCAAAACCATTGATCATTATCGAGAGTTTTCTTAAGTGATTCCCGTCACTTAGGATGTAATTAACTATAGGGGCTTGCCCTTATAGGGAACTTTAAGAACCTGTGTAATATAAACCCTGCTTAATTCATTTATATTAAGCAGGGGAACTTGTAGGCTTATAAAATTGGTTCGCAGACCAAACGGATGTCACAAATCTTCTAGTTTATTTAACCGAGCCCCATCATCAAGTAGTGTGTCTATCCTCCGGGATAGATGTACGGTTTGTGGTGCGATGCTCGTTTATATAAACTATTTAGGATGTGAGATCGGTTTGATTTCATATCTTAAAATTTTCAAACTTAAAACTTATTTTTAAAATCAAATGTTATTTTCTAAATTATATATAGATATTCAAATTAAATTTAAAATCTAAAATTCGCCGACAACTTCTGTAGGCGACCCCTTTGCAAAACACATAACCTAAAAATATGCCGACACTCCTGATATGTTTTGTTTTTATTCTAACTATCGTCCTACTGAGGGAGAGTTAGATGAGATAATGGCATTTCTGACTGATGGAAGAGGATTATGGAAGATAACTAATGATAGAAGAGTCAATTTTCAAGCCTTTAAGTTAAATGACACTTCTAAAGCATGGCCTTATTTTATCTCATCTAAGCTGTTGCCTTCAAGTCATACTAGTGAAGTTACAAGGGAGAGAGCTGTGTTGAACTATTGCATTCAGCAAGAGAAGCCTATTGATATTGGAGCAGTCATTTATGATTATATTTTGAATTGTGCCAGATCTACCACTAGTGCAGGTATGGGATTTGCTTCCTTGATGCATTCATTATGTGAGCGGTCTGGTGTGAAATTTGAAACTTGGGAAGAGGTTCTTCAACCTTTGAAAGTAATTACCAGTGTAAACGTTGGAGCTTACACTGTACATTCAGAGTTTTGCTGGAGAGGAGGATTTGGTTGGGCTTCTACTGCTTCTACTTCTGCTTCTGCTACTTCTACTTCCCGTGCTACTACTTCGCGAGCTTCATCATCTAGTTATTCACAGACTGGTTTGTTGAGAAAGATTTTGAAGAAGGTGAGTCTTACTCGTGAGCGTGTTAGAGACATGGATGGTAAGATGGATAACGTGGAAAAATATATTGTAAAACATGATGAATATGAAGAGAATTATTAGCATTATTTGGATAGATTGATTAGAAGTGATCTGAGTGCTGAGATGCACCCTCATCCATTCTATATAACTTATAAGCCATCCAGAGATTGAAACGAGCAAGATGATGATGATGATGATGATGAGGATGATTAGTAGATTTTTTTATGTGTTACTGAGTTTCTATTGATGTACTGATGTATGTTGTCTTGTGTTTTATTTTAATGTTGTGTTTGTGATTTGAACTCTGGTAGTTTGTTGATTATAGTTGGACTATTTTTTTAAGCATATTGAGATGTATTTTTGTTGGATTGATATTCTATATGTTGCTTTGTGTGATATAAGTGTAGTAGTAAATGTTTTAATGTGTATGTCGTGTCAGAGTTTTTATAGTGTATACTTTAATTCCAAAACTGTTAGGAGAATATGGAACATATTAAAAACAATTATTTAAAAACTGCATGTTTAAAACTTTTTAAAACCTACTACTACCATTAGTTATCTAGTATTGGAATGATTTTAATTATTTTCAATTGGTGTGTATTTGCTTTGAAAACCTCCACTATTGTAGAAGTCCTTTGAAATTTTGAAATTTCTATATAATGAAAAACTGAAAAAGTGAATTTGATTTCTTTTTACTCCTGTTTTTAAATTTTTATACTTGCATATTTAGGATATTAAGATTCCTGCAGGCATGTTATGTTAGTTTTTAATTCTCACTTATGTATCATTTCTTATGCTTAAATGTTTTATCCTAACTAAGAATTAATGTTTGGGGGGGAATTTTGAAAACAGAAAATTTTTCAAAAATCTAAAATTTTATTTGTTCTCAAGAATACTTAAAATTAATTTGATTTTTGATTAAAAACAATTATGTATATGAAGTTATATTAGGGGGAACAAAATTTTAAATATAGAAATGAATAAGAGAATTTAGTTAAAATTTATAGTAATATAAAAAAATTTAAAGTTAAAATTTTCTTAGTAAAGAAGTGTTAAATATAGTTCAACTATCTTTAGTAAGAAATGTTGTATTTTTGGATAAATAGAAGATTTGACTTTTATTCTTCAAAGCTTAAATTTCTTTTATTGAGGAGTAATTTTCAAATGCTATTATTAAGATTTTTAAGTGAAAGATGTATATCAGACCTTTATTTTAAATGAAAGGGTGGAATTCAAAATTATTAAAGGCCTATCCAGATACAGTAATCCTTAACTTATATAAAAAAAAGTGAAACAAGTATGTGAAAAGGAAGGAGAAGTTTGAGGATTTAAGGGCCTAATCAAAAATTGTTTCCATACCTAAAGTATAAGATATAAGTTCTGAGAAAATCTAAAGTTTAAGGTTATAATATAGTAAGTAAAATTATTTTTAAATAAAGATTTTTAAGTGGAAAAATAAGTGTGTGAATCCTATATTTTGAAGAATCTATAAGTATTTCTTAATTAAATAGAAACCTATATTTTACATTATCCTTTACCTAAGAACTTTCTAAGTTGGTTTTAATTACTGAAATTTTTTCTAAATTGAACTATTCCATTTCGAGAACAAAATTTTATTACCTTCTTAAGAAACTCATTACATAATTTGCATGCTAAAATTTTCTATGTGATTAAGAGTCACTTGAGGACAAGTAACATTTTAAGTTTGGAGGATTTTGATACACCTATTTTTGATGATATTGCACTTTAATGGAAGCTATTTTGTGTTTTTCTTGCAGGTATGATGAAAATGAGTGATTATGATAAACAAAGAAAAGTTGGATCTAATTTGAAGCAAAAAATGAAAAAATAAAGAATTGGACATTAGCGGCAATGTGCCGCCTGGTCAGCTCTTAGGCGCCTCAGTTAAAAATAGAATTTTTTTCATTTTAGGCGTGAAATTCAAGGGGTGTTTTTGAAGCAACTTTTGGGGGTAACTTCCTTAACTTCCCATGGGCGGTAAATTTGAATAAAGGGATTTATCTTTTGGTGGATACATTGAATCTGTACATGCTTTGAAGAGACACCAAGGCACCTTTTGGAAAATTATACAAAGTGTCCTCTTCTAGTTTCAAAGAGTCCTCTTATAGTTTTACTTTTAGTCTTTTATTGTTTATAGTTTTTTAAATCTTTTAGAGTTAGTTAGTTTAGTTTTATAGGAGAAAGGGTTGGTGCGAAACCTTCATTGCACCAATTTTCTTTCATCCATTTATCTAGTTTTTATTGAAGTCTAAAGTCAAAGTTGGAGTCAACAGAGTTGGCCACCAACCTCTATAGTGTTGTCCTGTGGAAAGTCAAGTTTCAAAGGAACTTTTCGAATCTTGTGGAGAGGATTTTCAGATAAGTGTTTACTTCTATTTTTATATTTGGTTTTTAATTAAAACTTGTTGTGTTGTCATTATGATTTCTATTTTCAAATCAATGTGTGATTGTGTTTTCTCCATAAGTTCTGAGTAGTTTTCTTTATCTTTTTCTTTCTTAAATGAAGAAGTAATTAAATTATGTAGGATTGTTGTGGAATGTATAAGTGTTTAAAGTTGGAATAAGTTGTGAAGATTTAAATCCATGAACTTAATTTACTTCTTAATTTTTGCCAGTTAAGATGTTATAATTTATTGTGAGATTATATAAGATCCAATGCGGTATTGTCTCAAACAACAATTGGTAAAAATAACATGCAATTATGTGGGTGAGAGTTGTAGTTCATATAATTGAATGCAAATATATTGGGAGATATATTTTTAATGCGGAGTAAAATTAGAGAACTTTAGAGTGACAGGCTAAAGCTCTCTAATTTGGTTTGATATTTTAAATTTTGTTATGAGAAGTTAGCCCCCAGGTAGAGGGAATCGAGGAAACTCTAGAGTGAGAGCTGGTATCTTCCCTGCCTAACCATTTTCAAAATTTTAAAATTTCAAATTAAGCAATGATCTTTGTAGAACCAAGTAAGGGTAAAGAATAAATTTGCTCCTATTTTTCACAACACATTTAAATACTTCCACAACAATACTTTCGTAATTATTACAGCTTTATAAGATAAAGAAAAAAATATTTTATTTCCTCGTGTTTTATATCGTGATTTAAAGTTCTGATAATTTTCACTTCCTGCTTAGCTTTTTATCAAAAATACCAAAAACAACTTTCAAACTTTACAAATCAAACCATACTTTCAAAAGTCATTTAAAAAGTAAAAATATAATTTTCTTATTTCTTTAAAAAGTTTTTACATTTCCCTATGGATTCCATATCTCGAGGCTTAATCAGAAAGTCCTATATTACTTGATAAACGATACATATACTTGCGTAGTATCCCATATTATAAAATCATCATTTTCATATCTAATCGTTAACACATATATTTGTCGGGGATCACTGCCCACGCTGCATATTCCACATTCCTCGTCGTAGCAGGTTTAGTTTTAGAAGTGGCAATCGTAGATATGAGAGAAGTATCATGTTCTGGAAGGTTTAAAATTGAGGTGGCTTAGTGTTTTAATTAAAATAAATGTTTAAGTTAATTATGAGGACACCGGTTAGGATCCCACGGTTACCAAATTCTAGTTTCAGTATTTTCATCGGATTCACTTAGTCCAAATATTTGTTAAACTCAACTAATTGAGTTCCACACTTTCATTTAGACCGTGGGAAACCTCGTTAGCAACACGTAGGTTACCTCCTCCGAGGGATTTCCAGTTATCCAAGAGTCATTTTAATTTAGTTAAAGTTGCAAGTTTATTTTGGTTGGTGATTAAATTTTGAGTTATATAAACATGCAGGGTTCAATCATTTTTTCACAATTCAAAATATACAAGAAGGTAAAGTGAGAATGCTACGCTAAATAATAGTATATTCTGTGGAGAACAAAGCTGGTAAACTGAAATAAGCAGGTATAGGTGTCTACTGAAGTGTATGTAGGAAAGGCAAAGTATGAGACTTGTGTAATAAACCAAGAGAAAACCAAAACAGCGAAGAAGAACGTCTCGTAGGAAATTCATAGAAAATATGTAGAAAGATTCGTAGGAAATTCGTAGGAAATTTGAAAAAAGCAAATCCGTGAAGAAAACCTCGTAGGAAATCCATAGAAAATCTATAGAAAGATTCGTATGAAAAACCATGAAATGGACTACAAGTCCAGGAGGACCGTAAGCACGATGGCGTGGAGGACTCAGAGCTGTGTTGTATATATCCTGACCTTAAGTGAGAACTACCAAACTGTCACCCTATGGAAGGCAGTTCTAGCTCGACCTGAATAGTCAGTAGTGGACCTTTGTAAAATTTTCATACATTTCAATTTGGATTACATGCATGTGAAAACTTATGGGTGAGGAGGCCATTTTTGTTGTGGAGGAGGTTATGCCATAAGGAGGAAGAGTCTATTTCTCACCTTTTCTTTGCTTGTAGTTTCTTTCAACAGGTCTGGTCAGACCTACTTCATCAGACTAATCTCAACACTTTACACCTACAATGGAATAACCTCTTCACCTACTAGACTGATTGGAACAACTTAGGTATTGCTGCTCTTCCTCTTCTCACTGCTTAGTTCATTTGGATGGCCAAAAACAAGGCTTTATTTGAGGATGTGGTTGTCGAGGAGAAAACTGTGGCTAGACACTGTATTTCTTACTTACATAAGCTCATTAAATTCAAAACCTTCCCAAACATTTGCTCCATTGTCCCTTCCCTAACAAACCAGCCCTCTAAAATTACCAAGGTGTTTTGGCTCCCCCCCAATCACAGTAATGTCAAAGAGAACACTGATGGTAGCTATAGAGATGGAACTGCTGGAATAGGAGGTATCTTCAGAAACAAGCAGGGGGAGTGTCTGCTATTTTTCAATGCCCCCATTGTGGCTACTGATGCTTTAGAATCTGAATTACTTGCTGTATTTTGGGCTATGAAGCTGGCTGTGAAGTTCCATTGGACTTCCCTAATTATGGAGGGGGACTCCCAAGAGATGTTACACATGATTGATAATAACAACACTACCGATTGGCATTATTCCAATTGGATTCATAGGATTCAACAACTTAAAACTCAACTCAAGGCCAGGTTTCAATTCATCTTCAGAGAAGGTAACAAACCTGCAGATTGGCTTGCTAAAGCTGGTGCCCTCTCCTCAAGGGTGACTCTCTCCACCTCTCCTCCTACTCAAGTTAAATTACTGATTGCTAGTGACCTATTTGCTGCTCCCTACCTCAGATTGGATTAATTGTGGTTGCTGTCAGGGTTTGGTTTGGGGCTGTGTTATTGCATGCTGCAGTTTTATTTTGTTTTTTGCTTATATTGTCACTTCTCACTACATATATACAAAATTATGTATTTCATGAAGATATTATTGGTTTTGGCCCCTAGGTTTTTTTGTTAGCTTGGGGCCCTTCTTCCTGGTCATGTACTTCATAATTTACTCCAACATGTAGGGAGCCATGAGCTGATCCTTCTCTTAATATATATATATTTAAAATATGGGTATATTTTATAAAATTTAGTGATCCACAGGTTGACTATCCTAATCGAACTAGGACTACTAGCAACCTCAGAGTGACAGTGGTAGAAATCCTTAAGAATGGGTGAATATTACCATAAATTCCTTCATCTACCTTCTCCAGGGTCTCTAAGTCGGGAGATAATATTCTTTAAATCCCTTGTATGCCTCTCTTACTGTAATGTCATCGTCGTCCTCCCCCTTCCACCCTACTTACAACCTTACTTGATCGCCCACATATAGCTGAAAGCTATACATGCGCGCTTATGTGTCCTACATAAACAGGGGACTTAGGCCAAGAAGTAAGAAGAAACAAAGGACAAGGGGGCAGGGAAGACAAAGAGGAGATGAAGATCCACCCAGAACAACGTCATAAAGGGGGTAGATCGACTCTCAACACTGCACAAAGTAATAGGCATGAACCGGTGTAAGGGCAAAAGCAAACTCCATATGTGGTGCAAAAGAGGCAGCCGCGGAGTGAGAAAACACGTAAAGGCAAATCCCTACGAATGAGTGTAGGGGAGAGGATGATTGTAAAGCATCCAAGACAGTTGAACTGGATCTCTCCCAACATGTTGCAGAGAGGTGGCCACAAGATATGTGAAGTGCGAAAGAGAAGCCCCTCCATCATGGTGCAAGGAGCAACTATAAAGTATGTAAAGGAAACCAAACCCCTCCAACATGGTTCAAAGGGAGTAACTTATAAAATATGTAAATTAGAGGAGACCAAACCCCTTCAACATGGTGCAAGGGGTGCAATTTATCAAGGTAGAAAGCCGAAAAAAGGGGAAGACTCAAAATCACTATGTAAAGTATTCTCCATAACAACCCTACCGGTTTCATGCCTTCATGTCTTTTAAGCGACATAAATCTTTTCCATAAATACCATAACAAAGAGACTAAACAATTAGGTGTATTAAGATATGTGCCATAATGAGTAGAGAATTTGTTGAGAGCAAATAGGAAAGTAAGAAAATTAACTCCCAATACTAGCATGTAAACAATGAGAGCAAGCTAAACATGAATCGCATTTCCAAAACTCCTAATACTAGCATGTAAATAATGAGAGCAAGCTAAACAATAATTGCATTTCTAAAACTCCCAATACTAGCATGTAAACAAAGAGAGCAAGCTAAACATGAATCGCATTTCCAAAACTCCTAATACTAGCATGTAAACAATGAGAGCAAGCTAAACAGGAATCACATTTCCAAAACTCCTTTTTTTTTGAAGTGGTAGGCATACCACATCCTTTCCTTTACTTTTTCTTTCTTGAAGGCAACACAAACAAGTCTCATCAACATAAACTTTAAATATTAGGGCAGCAAAGCGACATTTAAAATCAACTTGATATATGCCAAGCAATGGAATTTTCCATGTAGAGGTCACATAGGAATGGTCTTAACCGATTCCAAGCAAATAAAATGCTACCGATTTCCACATAAAGATAACATAGGAGTGATTTAAATCAGCTATAGGCAAGTACATAGGTGCGAATTTTTATTTTGAGATAGCATAAATATGATCCAAGACAATTCCAAATAAGTAAACCAATGCTTATTTTCATTTTAGAATGGCATATAATTGATCCAAACCAATCCCAAACAAGTAAACTAAAGCAGATTTTCACTTTAGCATGGTATAGGATTGCTCCTAACTAACTCCAAACAAGTAAACTAGTGTAGATTTTTACTTTGGCATACAATAAGATTGCTCCAAAATAATTCTAAACTAGAAACTAATGCAGATTTTTATTTTAACATAGCATAGTTATGATGGCATCCTTTCCAAATGAACATATAAATGCAAATCTTCACTTTAACATAGCATAGATATGATGGCATCCCTTCCAAATGAACATAAACACAACCAAGAGAAGTGCACCAAACATATATGTGAAGAAAAAATGAATTTCATATGATAAGCATGTTAACATTTCTTCACCATGGGGTGATTTATGTAGATAAAGGGGAATTTCAAAAGCCTATAAGCAAAACACCATTTTTATACATGGACTGGATTTAAAAGCGCATGAAATCCAAGCTTAAATATTATACATATGAAAACTTAGTGAAATGAATGAAAAACAAGCATACATGGCCTCTTTTGGGTGGGTTTCAAAAGTGATAAATTTTAAATCCGAAAATTGCAAATAAGGGCTAACTTTTTCCATGTTTTAAAAATTGTAAAGTCTCAAAATCCAAACATGCTAGATATCACAAATTAAACATATCATCCTTTCCGAACCACCTACACCAAGCTTCAAACACTTTGCCAAACATGAGACGAATCATGACACAATCTTTAAGTATGGTGCAAAATCCCACAAATAACAAGTGTTAAGTTTAGAGAAGCATAGGAAAAGCAAGCTAGAATTGCCAAATATCATATATCGAACTTAACGGAGTATAGGAAAAGTAACTAAAGCATATACCAGTCTTAACCATCCATTCAAAGAAACTAGACTAGCATGAAATTCCCCTTCTCAAATTTCTCTTCTTATCTTTTTTTTTCTTTGTTTTGCTCTTTTTCTCCTTCTCATACCAAACACTAGCAAAAACCATGAAATTTCAAGAACTAGAAAAAGAAAAGAGCAAACAAATTGCTTCTAAGCTTAAACCATGATTTTGCCATGGAAAGTACTTCAATGCTAAAACATAGAAATTAAGATATCTTACTATATAAAATAACTTTGAAGTTCCTTTAAAACTCGATGTTTTCTCCATAACATTCTTAGCCAACAAGCAAGCTTTTTTTTAACCATTCAAAAAGAGAATAAAAGGCCTCTCAAATACTTCATGAGGCTAACCAAATATTAAAATACAAGCATGAATTTCTAGCCATTCAAAAAGAGAGCAAAAGAGTCTCCCAAATACTTCATGAGGCTATCCATATATTAAGCTACAAACATGAATTTTTAGCCATTCATAAAGAGAGAAAAATGACTCCCAAATATTTCATGAGGCTAACTAGATATTTAGCTACAAGCATGAGCTTTTAACCGATTATAAAGAGAGCAAAAAGACCCCCTAAATATTTCATGAAACAAGCTAAATATTTAACCATAAGAATGAATCTTTAGTCATCAAAAAGAGGTATAAGAAAACCTCTTAAAAATTACATAAAGAAGGCTAAATATTTAACCATAAGCATGAATCTTTAGCCATCAAAAAGTGGTGTAAGAAAACCTCTTAAATATTACATAAAGCAAAAATCATTTTGGAGCCTCGATACATGGATTTTCGGCCAAGCCAAGGAGGAACAACAAGACTCCATTAAATCTCACAAAATGAATCAAATTTAAAACCTTTAAATCTAAAATTTAAGACAGGCATAAGAGGGCAAATAAAACTTCACAATAGAATAAGAACAATCGATCATTTAGGCAATGAAGCATGTAGTAAATTTCCACCAATGTAAGGATCAAACTGGCAATAGTTTAGAGCTAATAAGAGGAAGGAAAATGGAGAATCCGGCAGCACCTCACCCTATGATTTTTGGCCAACCTTAGAAGAACAAGAAGAAGGCTCCATTTGTAGCCAAATGGGGATTAAAGAGAAGGTAAAAATCAGCTCAAGCAAATCATTATACCTAAAGCATAAAAAAAACTTAACCAAGGAGCCTAGCCCTTAGGCTATAATGAAAAAGCATGGAGAGGAGTTAAATGGCAGCCAAGAGATAATCATAACTTGCCAAAAAAAGGTCTTCTACATGCCTCAGATGCTAAAAGGAGACGTGGAGGGGGTGGGGGGGGGGAGCGGCTACGGCAGGTAAGCATCGAGAGGTGAAGAGGAAGTTTCAGCCAAGCTTCCCCAAAGATCAAAATCGAGAATGTAGGGAGATGGGTTGGGGGGGCGTGGGGGTTGCGGTCTGCTCTTAGGAAGGTTAGAGATGAGTTATATTAGGTCTAATTAAAGGACTAAGTGCCAAAATTGAAATTTTCAATAATTTGACACATACGCGCCGAATTTTCGAGTTGTTTTGTCGTGCATCGAACCATAGCAAATTATATATTATTTCCAAATAATTTCAATGTTCCAAACGTAACGGTATGGTCCATTTGGTGATCCGAGTTTGTTAGGAAAACCTCGTCATCGATTTAGTCAAAAAATATTAAATTTGGGGATTTTGACTTAAATCGAATTTAGGTGAGACTTTGGCTCAAATTGATGGCAATTGAATGTTGCATTTAGTTTAAAGAAGTGTTATGAAGAGTTTGGAATTCAAATTGAGTGGAAAGTGGTCGAGATTGGGTTCAATTTGGGTTAAATTGGACTTTAGGTGAAAATTGAGACTTTTAGTTAAATTGGGTAAAATTGATCAAATTGGGTCAAATTGATGGTTACAAAGTATAAATGGGAATATTTGGAGGGTTTGGGAATTTTTCAAAATTTTTGGAATTTATGGAATTTTTTTGCTAGAATAGGCATTTTGGTAATTTCAGGGGTTGTTTGGGAACGTCGTCAAAAAGATGAACCGAAAGCTTGAGGCTGCTCTAAATGTTATTTAGAGTTAAACGGTAGTGTCTGGGGGCATTTCTGATCACTGTGGAAGGTTTTACGAATCCCTGAGCGCTTTTCAAGTATCTATTAGTTAAATGTTGAGGGGTTCTAGAGTAGCTCGGATGTATGACATGTTTATAATCAAAGTTCATCAATTGATGAGTGGAACGTCCTCGAATGATTTTCAGGGAGTTCAGACAACTCTGGACAAACTTGAGATTTTGGGCT
Source organism: Papilionanthe hookeriana x Papilionanthe teres (assembly GCA_022702705.1). Taxonomy (NCBI): domain Eukaryota; kingdom Viridiplantae; phylum Streptophyta; class Magnoliopsida; order Asparagales; family Orchidaceae; genus Papilionanthe; species Papilionanthe hookeriana x Papilionanthe teres. The sequence continues at coordinate 11,264,875 of CM040427.1, forward strand.
CACGAAAGGCATTTTGGGGATTTTAGGAATTTTGAGTCTATTTGGGAAATTTTGGCAAATTTGGGTGGTTTTGGCTATTTTGAGTGGTGGGGAATATTTTGGTATGACCTTTGGATAATTTAGGTAATTTTGGTTAATTTTGGGATTTTTGGATTTTCAAAGGCAATTTGGTAATTTAGGCATGTTTCAGGACCGAGGGGGTTTGAAAATTAAAATTTTTGGGAAAATAGGAGTGGCTTTAGAGGGAGGAGAATGGGACCAAAGGTAACCTTCTTTTGGTTCTCTGTGTGTCGGTTCTTACGACCTTAGTCATGACACTTGAGTGTCCAAAAGAAAAAACTTGAGTGTCCAAAAGACAGGGGACTCAAAATAGGATGTGGTAGATTTAGAGTTGTGAGTGGGTGATATGTGTGTGAGTGCAGGGTGTGAGCTTCGGACCTCCCAGGGTCAATCCTAAGGTCTGGTCACCTATGGTGAATCCCACTTAGTCTTCCTTATGTTTAGCTCCTTCCTCCTAAATATTAGGGGTTGAGCCCTAACATGTGGAAGCCCCAAGTAAGGAAAACAAGTATGTGGAATTTCTATGTGGGGGGGGGGGGGTTTCATGCTAGTCTTCTAAGAAAAGTCACCAGAAAAGTCCTATGGCCAGACCCTATGCTATCTAAGGAGAGACTAAACCTCAAACCAAAGTGAGGTCAACAAATGGACCCCTAATAGGTGTGGTGTGCGAGAAGAGCACACCGCGCATATTGGTGTTGACCAACGGGATCAACAAAACCAACACAACTGTATGAGCCAAAGCTCAAGACAGAACGTAGAATTAAGTGAGAAAGTATCCACTGGGGATTAAACTTCCGCTGGGGAAGAGAAAACTCTGGCTGGGGAATAGTGGGAGACAACCTTCAAAATGCAGCAAAGAATTCACTCTTCCAAATTGTAAAAGGGACCCAATTTGATTTGATTTGAGAACTTGAGTTTTGATTTTGATTGAAGTTTGATTTGGGATATATTTTGAGATTGTTTTTGGAGAGAATTTGATTGTAAATTCTGAGTTTTGATTCGGGGATTCAATTTTGCTAAGAGTTTTGAACTCGCTGAATGTAGAGAACTTGGTGGAAAAGAAGTTGAAATTTGTGGTGGAAGGAAGAGAATAGGATTCCTTACTCTACTTAAGGTGGTCTCATACCTATCTTGGAATTTTGAGTTGAGAACTAGAATACTTACTCCATTTAAGGTGGCTTCACACCGATCTCGAAGTTCTGAGATAAGAATAGGAATTCAGGTACTAGCCTCGAGATGAGAGTCAAAATTTAGGTACTGACCTCGAAAATTTTGATTCAAACCATTGCGATAGAAAATGATCCTAAACTAATGCAGTATCGGATGTTGCGATCCTCAACCTCTAAAATTTAATTTTTTTGGATTGAACCATTGCGATAAGGAAAGATCCTAAAGTAATGCGGTATCAGATTTTGTGATCCTCATCCTCTAAAATTTGATTTTGTAATTGAACCACTGCGATAGGAAGGAATCCTAATGAAATGCGGTATCGAATGTTGTGATCCTCAACCTCTAAAATTTCATTTGGAATTGAACCATTGTGATAGGAAAGGATCCTAATGCAATGTGGTATTAGATGTTGTGATCCTCAACCTCTAAAATTTCATATATGAATCGAACCATTGTGATAGGAAAGGATCCTAAAGCAATGTCGTATCGGATGCTGTGATCTTCAACATTTAAAAGCTAATTTTGGAATTGAACCATTGCGATAGAATGAGATCCTAAAGCAATGCGGTATTGGATGCTGTGATCTTGAATCTCTAAAAGTTGATTTTGTAATTGGACCATTGCGATAGGAAGGGATCCTAAAGCAATGTGGTATCGGATGTTGTGATCCTCAACCTCTAAAATTTCAGTTTGGAATTGAACCATTCTGATAGGAAAAGATCCTAAAGCATTGTGGTATCGAATGCTGAGATTCTCAACCTCTATAATTTAATTTCGAAATTGAACCATTATAATAGGAAGGAATACTAAAGCAATGCGGTATCGGATGCTATGATCTTCAACCTCTAAAAATTCATTTTGGAATTGAACCATTGTGATAAGAAAGGATCCTAAAGCAGTGTGGTATTAGATGCTGTGATATTTAACCTCTAAAAGTTGATTTTGGAATTGATCCATTGCGATAGGATAAGATCCTAAAGCAATGCGGTATCGGATGCTGTGATCCACAACCTCTAAAATTTCATTTTGGAATTGAACCATTGTCATAGGAAAAGATCCTAAAGCAATGCGGTATCAGATGTTGAGATCCTCAACCTCTAAAATTTAATTTTGAAATTAAACAATTGCAATAAAAAGGAATCCTAAAGCAATGCGGTATCGGATGCTGTGATCCTCAACCTCTAAAATTTCATTTTGGAATTGAACCATTACGATAGGAAAGGACCTCGGTATTGGATGCTGTCATTCTCAACCTCTAAAAGTTGATTTTGGAATTGAACCATTAACATATGAAGGAATCTTAAAGCAATGCGATATCGGATACTGTGATCCTCAACCTCTAAAATTTCATTTTGGAATTGAACCATTATGATAGGAAAAGATCCTAAAGCAATGCGGTATCGGATGCTGTGATCCTCAACCTTTAAGATTTTATTTTGGAATTGAACCAATGAGAAAAGAAAATATCATAAAGTAATGCGGTATCGAATGTTGTGATCCTAAACCTCTAAAATTTGATTTTGGAATTGAAACATTGCGATAGGAAGGAATCCTAAAGCAATGCGGTATCAGATGCTGTGATCCTCAACCTTTAAAATTTCATTTTGGAACTGAACCATTGCGATACGAAAAGATCCTAAAGCATGCAATATCGAATGCTGTGATCCTCAACCTCTAAAAGTTGTTTTTGGAATTAAACCATTGTGATAGGAAAGGATCATAAAGTAATGTGGTATCTGATGTTGTGATCCTCGATCTCTAAAATTTGATTTTGGAATTAAAACATTGCGACAGGAAGGAATCCTAAAGCAATGCAGTATCGGATGCTGTGATCCTCAACCTCTAAAATTTCATTTTGGAACTGAACCATTGTGATACAAAAGGATCCTAAAGCAATGCGGTATTGGATGCTGTGATCCTCAACCTCTAAAAGTTGATTTTAGAATTGAACCATTGCGATAGAAAAGGATCCTAAAGCAATGCATTGTCGGAGGTTGTCATCCTCAAACTCTAAATTTTCATTTGAAAGATTTTCGTTGAAGGAAGTAGATTAAGAGGAAATATGAGGGTGTTTCATATCCCACTCAAGGAGTTGACCAAAATTGTACTTGTTTAGGATAGGATGTGATTCCACGCCAATAGAACCAATTGAAACTCGCGGCTCCGTGTTAATAGAATCAACTGATCCTTTCTCAAACGAGGGAGAGAATTAAAGGGGTATCAATCACAGCTTCAGACTAGAGAATTTAGATTTCTGATTTATTTTCTTATTTTCTTTGTTTTGAAGATTTGATTTTCTTTTGATTTAAATTTTTTTAATTTGAATTTTGTTTCATTTTGATTTGTATACACTTTTTTTTATTTAATTTTGACGGAGTCTTCTCTTATGTTATTTGTTCGTTATTTAATTTCGTTCATTGGGGAAGTTATTGTTGTTCATTTGTTGCAAAATTTTATTGTATTCTTTTATGTTTTATGAATTTTCTTTTGTTGCATATTTTATTTTTATTTTATTTTTTTTGGATTTGGACCCAACTACAAGTAAATACAACATCTGTGCTTCTTAAAATGAGGCTGTCTTCGAAACATCAAGATGCGCAGTGCTCCTGAGCTATCGTCCACTAACTGAAGGCACATGTAGAAAATAACCCACTCTTCAAGGTACTATCAAAATTATATATTTTTTTTCAAGTACCTACAAAGATGTGTTATTTCTACTGATACCACAGCTGAAGATGTTGTAACTTTGTAGCTCCGTCGCAGCAATCGTCGTTTGCTTTGTCATTGATTTGTAAGGATTGTCCAAATTATCTTCGAGAAGTTGCTCTAATACTCGTCAAATTGATGTTGGAGTCAAAACTTTTTGGGTACTGAAGGATGTGACTTCGGTTTCAAATTTCCATTAATTTCCAATAACATTGCCATTTCTTTAATTCTTTATTTCTAGGCCTAAGAAGATTCAAAATTCATATCCATGTGATTAAAATATTTTTTATTGCAAAAGATATTTCTGCGCCATTTAATGATCAACCAAAAGACCTCAGATCACTGAGCCTTTTCTTGAATATAATATTGGAAGAATTTCTTAAGAGAGCATTCAAGTTTTATTAATCAGGGGAGAATTCAGACACCAATTTTTGATTTTGTGCTCACCTCAAGCTTCTTCTCAGAGAACCTTTTTTTCTTCTTTTTTTATTGAGAATTAATATATCTGGTAGAGCATAATTTAAGGATTTTGAATGTCTAAAGTAAGACACCAATTTTTAATTTTATGCTCACCTCAAGCTTCTTCTCAATGAGATTTTTTCTCTTCTCACATTTCTTTTTTTTTCTCTCTCTTTTATTTTTCTTTTTTCTTTTTTTTTTGCTGAGAATTACTATATCTGGTAGAACACATGTAGAAGATTTTTAATCTCCAAACTCACTTAATTAACAATTCTCAAGCGTCTCTTAACGTTGATTCTGAGATATTATAATTCGTTCAAAAGTCAGGACCGAGTCACATGGCAGGAAATTAAAAGTCTCATGATATATCGAGTCAATTACTCGTTTTCAAGTACACTGATTCATTTCAAAATTTACTTAGGACCCAATCCAAATTCCTTAAATTAAACGACCCAGTTATTAGGGCATTAATTTCATTTTCCCTGAAATCATAGTTCTATCAGAACATCCAATTTTTCTTTCGGGGCAACAAGCTTTCCAAATATTAACTAATTTTGGACTATAACAAACTCTTTTTCTTTCATTCATTGTGGTGGGAGGGATGGGGACAGACAACAAAAGTAGTACAATAGTAATCAAGAAACACTCCATCCTTTATCAATCACATCGAAGTCAGTCAGAACACTAGAATTGAACAAAATCATATTGATAGAATCATTTTCAGGTTCTTTTCAAATATTATTCCTGGATCACTATGCTCCCACTCTTGAAGTACTCCTCGAGCTATTCTTTGAAACTACAACACTCCTCTATAGTTTTTCAAATGAACCTGTGGTACAAGCAATATCTCGGATACCTTTCTTGTTGACCTCATCCAGTCTCTTTGGAATGGGCAACCTAAACTCGGGATTCTTGATCAGATTGCAGAACATCCTTTTGGCTGCTTCATCTTTAAAAGATTATATCATGTTTAATTGATCGGTCATGGTTAAAACTTAAGGTTCATCTGACAGGTATGGTCTTTGCTGAAACAATCGTTGAACATTCTACTGAGGACATTGGTAGCTTTATAGAGGTTGTTTGGCTTGTACTTGTAACGACCTTCTGTTCTAATTAAACACTGCAACTATTCCAGATTTCCTTTCATATGTCCTTGTTGACTCCATCTCCTCGGCTTTTCCAAGAAAACCAAGTTGTTTAGTTTCTTCTTGAAGATTCCCGGCTTTTCTAAGTAGCTTCTCGAAAGTTTTAATTATATGTCCTTTGAGTAAGAAGCCTACTGGACCGTGGATACTCCTTAGAAGAATCTCAATTATGTGTTGCTTCTGGAGCTGTAGTTCACAACACATGCTAAGATTTCTCCAACATAGGATGTACTCCACTAAAGTTTCATCTGGCTTCTGCTTCTCTTCCACAAGACTGCCTACAGTGACGTGGTGTTGAACTCCAGCAAAGTGCTTGACAAAAAGATTCTCCATTTAAGTTAAATTCTTTACTGAACTGTTAGGTAATTCTACATACCAGTCGAAAGCGATTCATGAAAGACTGCTCACAAACTATCGGAATAGTAGCGCACCACTACCCCCCACGTTGCAGCAACTTGCTCGAAATTGAACAACATGTTGTTGGGGGTTTCCAGTCCCATCTAAGGTTCTGAACAAAGGTGATACGAAACCCTTGGAGTATTGTATGGCATCAAGCTCCTCTAGGTAATGTCTACCCTTTGGAACTGAAGTCTCTGTTTTCGATCGAGCCAATGCTTCTCTCACCTATTGTTCCACCAATTGTTTAATGTCACCTTCCGGTATCAGACCTCGAATTGAATCCCTTTTTAGCTGCTCATTGGAGGTGAACTCATTTACTTCATCTATAATGTGAACAATTTTTGGTCGATTTGCCTCTGGAGCTGCTATTGGTGGCGACTCTGACTGCTCTTGAATTGTAGTCATGGCGATCACTATCTCTTCCAGTTGTTTCTTCATTTGACTTATCTGCTCATCCCGCTATTGAATGGCCTTTTGAAACTCATCCATGACGTTCTCCTCAGAGGGTAAGGGAGTATCACACAAGGATGGTGTGGCCCCCATTTCAATGACATTGATTTCCATGAAATTAATTTTTGTGTAATCTGCTAGGCCGTAATCTTCATTCTCAGTATCTTCTTCCTAATCTTCAGATAGTTGTCCAATATTGGTTTGGAGCTTTTCCAAGACAGACTCAATTGAATTTTCTTTGAGAACTTTAAGATCAGCCGGAGATTCTTGAGAAACATCACTTGTTTCCCTGAACTCTGGTGTTTTTGTGTAGAATCCATTTGAATCCTCTGAAATCATATTTACAGAACCCTTTTCAGGTTTTCTTAGAAAATCCTTCGAGATCACTACTTGTCCATTTTTGAAATTTTTCTCAAGCCATTCCCTGAAGCTAAAGCAGTTTTCTATGGTGAGGCCGAGCATCCGATGGTATGGACAATATTGGGGGTGATCCTTCTTGCCAACCTCCTCTGGTTTCTTCGTCGCCGGTAGTCTGAATTTTGGCATCTTTATCAGAATTCAGAACATCTTTCCCACAATGTCGTCTCTGAAGGAGTAATTCTTACTTAACCATTCTGCTATTGTCAGACCCTATCCCCCATTTTCCATGTACGACCTCTACTGGAACGACCGCTGACCGGGCTGAATGTACTCTGGACCATCTACTTTGGTTGTTGTCGTGGCTGCTTGATTTTTAAAATCTTCTGATTCTGCTTCCTTTCTTGTGCCTTTATCATTTGTACAGACTTTGATTCAGACCCAATCTAGAATTCAGAAAATGGCAGAACACAAGCATCGACTGACTCTTCTTTACATAGAATCTCTTTTCCTTTACTTGGCAGGGTAATTGGTTCAGTGGCAGTAGATCCGGTGATAAGAGGAGAAGCAGTCCTAGGAGTAGTCACAACATTTATAGCGACATCAAAGTCCTTCTCAATCCATTCCTTTTTTGGCATGTTGAGCTCCTCAACAGACTTCATGTTAAACTCTACAATAAACTTAACAGACTTGCTCATTTCAGGCCTCATCATTGCGACGACCACGTTCCCGAACTTGGCTCCAACGTCGTTAAACCCTTGTCCAAATTTAATAACTTCCAGACTAGGCAGCTCATCTCTTTTAATAACAAATTCCAATCTGGTGGTGAAAGAAAAGATCAACTTTGGCTAAGACATTGTTTCTGTCATTCGAAAGATTTTCTGGAAGTCAGTGACTGAACCGACCGCAATTACGTAAATAAATTATCTTATAAAATTATGGCCCAAATCTGATTAAGTGGCTAATGTACAATAATTAAAGATTAAAGTTTTGATATATAAATATAAATCGTGCACTAGGGGTAATACGCAAGTATATGTATCATTTGAAGAAATATAGGGCTTTCTTTTTAAAAACCCCAGATATCGATCCCACGGGGAAGGCTAAGTAAATAATTAAGAAAGAAAGAAAAAAATCTATTTAAAAACTAACTAACTAAAAAGTAATAATATGCAAGTTATTAAAGTAGCAATTGTAAATAAGATCGTAATTTAAATGCTTTAACACAATAAACAAAGATTCTATCTCCATACGAAATATTTCATGATTAGTAAACATCTAAATTAGTTTGAGAACTTTGAGAATGAGGTATTGTGAGAAATAGTAGCATATATATTCTTTACCCTCTGGTCAAGTGTATAAAGAACAATGGCTAGTATTAGAAGATTAGATTAGGATGGATTGTTAGTAGTAAGGGACGAATTTCTAGGCTCTCACTTCTAGATTCCCCCCAAGGGTGCCTATGGTCGGGCCTACTAGTGACCCGTCACCTCCTCTTAAACCAAATTGATAGAATTTAGCCTGTCACTCTAAAAACATATTCAATTCTACGCCCTTCAAAGATTATCTCCCTATCTATTCACACCTCCCCCTTCAAGGATTTACTATCTACCTTTCCAAGGGAAATGTGATACTTACAAGTTAAGAACTCTTAGCCCACGGTCAGATCTTAAGAATTCTCCACATATTTTAACATTACAAGTGATCAAGTTGCAGTGCAAATGAAGGTCAGGTAAAGTGTCATCACAAATTATGGATGAAGAAAAAAAATCTCTCAAAACTAAATTAAATCCTTAACTATATCATTTCATATTTGTAGGGAGAAAAAGAAGAATGCAACTTAAAAAGCATAGGATTCACACCACAAACATATTTATATAATTTAAATTCAAAGTATGAGACTTAAGAACCATATTATAAATACTTATTTAGAATGATATCCAAGCAATCCTTTGAAGTTTCTCTGACTCCGACTGACTTTTACAAGACTCCAACTCCAGCAATTACACTAAAAACACTCTGACCTCTTACTAAAAAAAGTAAATAACACTACACACTCTTTAACTAAATGAGAATAATCACCTCTTTCACTCTTATAGCACCTAAACACTCCAAACAATAACACTTTTGTTGTAGAATCATCCTCTATTGATAGAGCTTCGAAAATAACTAGGGGTTGCTTTAGGTACCTCTTCAAAATTTGTCCAAATTCGTTGAATATTCTAGAAAGTAACTGTGGCGCCTAGGCGCCAGTCTCCTGTGTGAATGGATGGGTCCCTTCAGGTTTTGAGTCGCACCTTTTCGTTGAATAATTGATTCCCTGTGTATATATTCAATGTATCTTATTTATAACATATGGGAATTTGTCCAAAGTCTTCTAGATTGGTTCTGAGTCATCAATAACCGTCACAAAACCGTCCAAGAATTCTCTAGATTTCCCTGTTGAGTCTGGTGCCTGAGCGCCAGATCTGGCGCCTGGGCTCCAGATTTGGCACCATTCAGCTCTTTTTTCGTCTTTTCTTCACTTGACTCATTTTTGCTCCTTTTACTCCTTTCTTGACTCTTTTTCTTCATAAAATCATTTTTTGTACCTGCAATAAATAACATAAGAAATACCATTCATTAAAGCATAATATCCTTAAAATATTAGTAAAAAATGATATAAAATTTTAGGTAATTTTAAGGTGGATCAATTCCCCCAAACATAAACATTGCTTGTCCTCAAGTAACTCTTTACTAATAAAAATAATAATCTTTGGAGAAAAATTTCTTTAAGACTTCTATAACTGTTTAATTTCTAAGTAGAATAATGAAACTTAAAAGGTTTTTTATATAACTTAGTCTAAAACCAAAATATGTAAAATATTTAATTTTTAAGTGTTAAGAACTCTCTTCTCCTATCAATTTCAAAAAAATAATTGCAATTTGTCATATTAAGAACATGTAGATAATTTACAAGAAAAAATTTTCATGATACTCTACTAGTAAGGATGCTTATACATGAACTTAAGTAAAAAAAAATGTAATCAGGTCTCTTCTTATAATATAATTCAAGTGAAGCCAATTTTTTATTAGGCATCTCCTCAAGCTTCTCCTCACTTACTTTTTTTCTTTATTTTTTCATATTTGGATTGCTTTTCAATCCTAAATATATAATTTTTTTCTTTTCTTTTCAGGGATTGTTTTCAATCCTTTCTTTTTTTTTTCTTTTTCAAGTGAGGATTACAATATCTGGATAGCCTGTTAATGATTTTAAACTTTACTATCCTTAACTTATATTTAAAGACTTTACACAATTTTCATTTAATGAATATGTGTTTAGCAAAAATATTTTTCATAAATTTTCAATTCTATCTTCTCAAGTAAACATCTAGATTCCTTAATACTTTTAGAAATACTACATTTTTTAATTTAGATATTTGAATCAAAATTCTTACACTTTTTTATTAAATACTTTTAAAATACTTATATAAGTTTATTATAATATTCATGAAAATAACAAAATATCTATCTTAAATTTACTTTTCTTCCATAGGTTATGTTATTAATTTTGAAAATATTGTTTACTAAAGAAAAGAAAAATTTTAATTTAAGTTCTTTTCCCTCCCCCAAACTTAATTCTTTTAATAAAGTTTAAACATTTTGCAATATAAAATTTCAAACTAAGCAGGAAGAAAATGATACATTAACTAAGGTATTTAAAAGAGTAGAGTAATATAGGTATAAGAAGCAATATAAAAGTGTAGCAAAATAAATAGCATATGAAAACTAACATTCTTTTACATTTAAAATATTTAAAAAAATAGGAGCATAAATATGATTAAGTTCTAAGCAATCTGACAACAGAAATATAACTGAGTTACTACAGAGTACTCATACAGTGCAATAATACTAAAAAGGTAAAAACACATAACAGGCACATAAGCAAAGCAAAGAAAAAATAAAGTCTAATCATCCTCAGTCTCCTCTTTATCGTTAGAAGAATCATCAGGAATAGGACTTCTGGGATTAATCCATGGGGTGAATTTAGGACAAGTAGGAAATTCGATATTCTTATCACCCTTCAGAAATTTTACAAGTGCATCATTATATTCCCCATCATAGCACTCTTCCTCTATATATACTCGCACCAATGATCAATATTACTATCCATCTCATCTACTCTGCATTGCATCAAAAATATATCACTTTGATGCTCCAAGTACCTTTGACAAACACTATTCCACACATCTGGTGGAGGCGCAGAAGGAGAAGTGGAAGGTCCAGGTGCAAAAGTAGAAGGCATAGAAGAAGTATATGCTGCAAAATCTTGAATTTTTGTCTTTCCATAAGTATCCACATGAGATTTTCCAATTGGCTTCAGTGGCTTAAGGATCTCTTCAGAATTAGAGTAAGTAATATCGGCATTCTTTCAAATTGAGAAAATGAGAGCAGGGAAGCCTAAACTAGAAATAACGCTTCCTCTAGCTGAAGTGTTAATCACATCATATATAATGGCTCCCACATCTATAGGCTTCATTTCTTGAATGCAATAATTTAAAATAGCTCGTTCTTTCATCACTTCACTCAGGTGATTTGATGGAAGAATACGAGCAGAAATAAAGTAATGTCAGACTTTAGAAGTAGCATTAAGCATAAAAGAGGAAATAATTACCCATTTATTGTTCGGATTTTCCAAGATCCTCTTCCATCAGACAGGTAGGCTAAAATCTCATCAAGCTCTCCTTCATACGGAGTAAAAATATACTAGAAGTAGTTTGTAGTAGGAGGTAGGCCGTAAAACATGTTGATGAATTCAGGAGTGAACTCAAATCCCATCCCCCTAACATAAACTTCATTATCAACTGTTTCAGGAAAATTTGCATAGAATTCCCGAACAACAGAAATAATGGCTACAACAGAAAAATAAAAAAATTGCTCCCATTATCGAGTAGGAATAATATTTTCAATCGATACATCAGAATGATAAAAACTTCGTTCCGCAATGAATTTGCAAGCCGACGTGAATTCATTGTAGCGCACTTGCGCTAGATAACTTTGACTAATCAAATTCACTCCGCTCCTTTCCTCGCTTTACTTTTTTTGCCATTCTATAATTTTAAAAATAATTTCTAACAATTTATAAAATCCATAAAATGGCATAAAACATAAGCTTAAAACACTAAAATAAGCTTAGATCCATGGATTTTCTACTTAAATATCAATTTTTTCTTCCAAATTTTCAGCACTATTCATATGTAGAGAAATCCATGGAGAAAAGTCAAAATAACTATGCCAAAGTGTAGATCTAACCTCGAGAAGTTGAAATCCAGTGTTTTTAAGCTTCAAAACTTCACGAATCAAGCACAAAATGGAACCCTAGGATCAGTTTTCATGAGTTTTGGGGAAGACGATGAAGCTTAGGCGTGATAATGGTGATGGGTTTGGTTTTAAAGCCAAAATATTGGTTTAGGTAAACCGACGCCTAGGGCCCAAATCTGGCACCTAGGCGCCAGAATCGTCAAAAATTCTAAAAAATTTTCAATTTTTTTCATTTTTTAATTTACGTGTTCTAACATCTGTAAACATAAAATTACATAATAAACTTCATCAATCATCTCCCAAAAAATATTGAAGTCCAAAATAGATTCCAAATTTAAGATACATTACAAACATAATTTGATAAATTTCAAACTCAATTTTACTTCATTCCATTTCAGATCTTCATGATAAGGTTCAAAAAATACAGAAAATAAACATGAACAACTACTCACATCTCACAACAATATATAACAATCACAGAAATCACTTACACAAAACATCAAGCAAATCACTTAACACTTAACTATTACAATCAATTTCTCCACATAAATTCACCCGAAATTCAAGGATTCACATTAGAACCTTCATTAGTTCCACAAGGTAATTCACTACGAACAAAGGAGTGGAAGAAAGGGACACGAGGAAATTCCATGGCTGTCTTTTCATCAATCTATTTGTTCTAAGCATACATGGTTGCCTGATAGTCTTAAAAGGCAACCAAATGATCAGATTGTACCTTCATTTGCCATTCCATATGCTCAAATTGATGGTACATTTCATGCATCCTTTCTCCAATATGCACCAATTCTCCTTCAATCTTCTCAAGTTGACCAAATAGCTTCTCCAACATCATGGCTAAGTAATCATTAAAGTAAGTTTGTGAATCCTTGTGCACAAACTTGGCTTTCCCTCCATTATCTATATTTAATCTCTCAATGGAAGCAATCAAATCTATTTTCTCTCTCAAAAGTATAGCTTTAGGTCGAAAATTTGATGGCTTGATGTTTGGGGATGTAGAAGTAGTGATTTATAGGGATTTGAGTGGGTAAAAACTACAATTGGGCGGTTTTTCCACGATACAGAACTGTGGCTCCTAGGTGCCCAGATTTCAGATGTCTGGCGCGTAGGTGCCAGTTCAGGCGCCTAGGCGCCAAAATCCTGAAATTCACAGGTTTGCCCTTCGTCAAATTTTCATAAGTTTCACACCAAATTAGGGTCTAAAAATGTAGATCAAAAGATATGTAACTAAGTGAAGTCACATATAAAGCACTCTAAATATCGAAATAAATCAAATCATACTACGGTTGCCTCCCACAAAGCGCTTGGTTTAACATCGTCTGCTCGACATAACCAATTGTTTTTTTTAAAGAGTTAAATATAACACATCCATAAAAGATGGCAAACTTCCTCCAATATAAAGCTTCAATCTTTGTTCATTTACTTTAATTACAGAATTTGTTTTCTGATCTTTTATATCCACAGCTCCATGAGGATAAACTTTCTTAACAACAGAAGGCCCTATCCATTTGGATCACAATTTTCGTGAAAATTATTTAAATCTAGAATTTTGTAATAAAACTTCTTGTCCAGGCTCAAAAGTCTTTCTTAATATTCTTTTATCATGCAGCTTCTTCATTTTCTCTTTATAGATTCTATCACTTTCATATGAATCATTTCTAATTTCTTCAACTTCATTCAATTGCAATAATCATTTATCTCCAACATCACTTAATTTATAGTTAAAACACCATAATTGCTTAATTAGCTTTATGCTCCAATTCAACAGGTAAGTGTCAAGGTTTTCCATATATGAGCCTATATGGTGCATCCCAATGGGAGTTTTATAAGCAGTCTTATAAGCTTATAAAGCATCATTGAGTCTATCAACCCAATTAGTTCATTTTGGGTAACTATTTTCTCTAAAATTCTTTTGCTCTCCCGATTTGAAACTTCAGCTAATCCACTAGTTTGGGGATGATAAGCTGTTTAAATTCTATGTTTAATCCCAAATTTACTCAGAAATCTCTGAATCATAAAATTCTTGAAGTGACTTCCCCCATCAGTTATAATTATTTGTGGCATTCTGAATCTAGTAAAAATATTTTCAGTTAAAATTTTTTCAACACTTTTGGCATCACAATGAGTTAAAGCTTTTGCTTCAATCCATTTTTAAACATAATCAACAACAAATAGTATATAATTTTTTCTTGAAGAAAGTACAAATGGTCCCATGAAATCTAAACCCCGGACATAAAAAAGTCCCACTTCAAAACTTAAATTTAGAGGCATTTCATCTCTCCTATAAATAATGTCTATATGTTGACATCGATCACAAGATTTAACAAAACTGTTAACATCCTTAAATAATGTAGGCCAATAAAATCCAGGTTGTAAAATTTTAAAAGCCGTTTTATCATTTCTGAAATGCTAGCCAAATTTAGAGTTGTGGCATTTTTAAATAATCTTGTAAGTTTCTTCGTAAGGAACACATCTGCATATAATAGAATCCTTACAATGTTTAAACAGAAAGGGGTTATCCCAAAAATAAAATTTCACATCATGTAAGATTTTCTTTTTCTGTTCATGATCTAATCCATATGGTATAATGTTACTAGCTAAATAATTAACTATATCAGCACTCCATGGGATTAATCCATCAATAACTGAGTTGTTCATCAGGAAAATATTCATTTATTTCTTCCTTATCATTCATTTCCTTCTTTTTTCCAATTCTTGATAGATGATCAGTAATTTGATTATCAGACACTTTTTTATCAACTATTTGAAAGTCAAATTCTTGCAAAAGAAGGATCCATCTAATCAATCTAGGTTTAGATTCTTTTTTGGTCTTCAGATATTTAATACCATAATGATTTGTATGCACTATAAATTTATTCCCAAGTAAATATGATCAAAATTTGTCAAAAGCATATACTATAGCCAATAGCTCTTTTTCAGTAAGTGTAATTAATTTGAGCTTCATTAAGAGTTTTACTTGCATAATATATAACCTTAAATATCTTATCATATCTTTATCCTAAAGCTACCCCTATAGCGTAATCACTCGCATTGTACATTAATTCAAATGATTTTTTCCAATTAGGTGCAACTATGATTGGGGCTGTGATTAACTTTTCTTTTAATAGATTAAATGCATTTAGTAAATTTTCATCAAATTCAAAATTTATATCTAGTTCTAAAAGATGGCATAAATGTTTAGTAATCTTCAAAAAATCTTTAATATATCTTCTATAAAGTCCAGCATGTCCAAGAAAACTTTTTATACCCATTATAAAAGTTGGGGGTTATAATCCAGCAATAATTTGGATTTTTTCTTGATCATCTTCCATTCCATTTTTAGAAATTTTATGACCCAGAACAACTCCTTCTGTGACCATAAATTGACACTTCTCCCAATTCAGAACTAGATTAGTTTCTTGGTAGCGCTTTAACACTTTAGTCAAATTATGAAAGCAAGAATCAAAAGAAGTTCTAAAAATAGAGAAATCGCCCATAAAAATTTCAATTCCTTTTTCAATTAAATCACAAAAAACAGCTATCATACACTTTTGAAAAGTAGCAAGTGCATTACATAACCCAAAAGGCATTCTTCGAAAAGCAAATATTCCATAAGGACTTGTAAATGTAGTCTTTTCTTGGTCTTCAAGAGATATAGATATTTGATGATAAGTAGAATATCCATAAAAAAAGCAACAATATGAATGTCCTGCTAATCTATCCAGTATTTGATCAAAAAATGGAAGAGGAAAATGATTTTTCTTGGTGGCAGCATTTAGTTTTCTGTAATCAATACAGATTCGTCAACCAATCACTTGTCTTATTGGATTTAATTCATTATTTTCATTTTCAACAACATTCACTCCTCCTTTATTTGGAACGCAATGAATAGGACTAACCCAAGGACTATCAGATATTGGATAAATAATTTCAGCATCCAACCATTTCAACATTTCTTTCTTAACAACATCTTTCATAACTGGGTTTAATCTCCTTTGAGGTTCAATACTGGGTTTACTGTCATCTTCCAATAATATTTTGTCCATACATATTGATGGACTAATTCCATTAATATCTACTATTGTCCATCCTAAAGCTTTTTTATACACTTTTAACACTTCAATTTCATCTCTTGTTCTGTAGTTAATTCAAAAGATATAATAACAACTAAAGTTAATGAATTCCATAAAAAGGCATTCTTTAAATGAGAGGGTAATTCCTTCAATTCCAATTTAGGATCCTTTTAAATTGATGGATTGAATTCATTACTTTCAATTGAATCCAATATTTCCCAATTTTCATTAACATAATCAATATCTTTTACATCTTCTTCAAAATCATTTTCATCACTTAAATCTCGAGGGTCTAAAAACTCTTCTTCTTTAGAAATGATCTGACATTTTTCTTGATAATGTTGTGCTATCATGTAGTTAAATATATCCATTCTATAACACTTCTCCTTGTTAGGATACCTCATTGATTTAAGAACATTAAATGTTACTTCTTGATCATTAACTCTCATGGTTAACTCCCCTTTTTGTACATGTATCATAGCACGTCCAGTAGCAAGAAAAGGTCTTCAAAAAATGATAGGAATCCCTTCATCTTCTTCCATATCCAAAATTATAAAATCTACAGGGAAAATGAATTTATCCACTTTTACCAATACATCTTCTATCATTCCTCTCGGGTGAGTAGTAGATCGATCTGCTAATTGTAAGGTTACAGTTGTAGGAGATATTTCTCCTAAATCTAACCTCTTAAAGATGGATAAAGGCATGAGGTTAATACTCGCTCCTAAATCGCATAAGGCTTTTCCATGAAGTCTGTCTCCTATAACACAAGGTATAGTAAAACGTCCAGGATCTTTAAGCTTTTGAGGCAACTTTTTCTGAATAATTTCACTACATTCTTCGCTTAGTTCAACAGTTTCGAAAGCTTCAAATTTTCATTTCTTATTAAGAATATATTTCATAAATTTAGCATACTTAGGCATTTGCTCCAAAACTTTAGCAAATGGGATATCAATGGTAAGCTTTTTAAATACCTCAAAAAATTTTGAAAATTGTTGATCCAATTTTTGCTGTTTCAGTAGTTGCGGAAATGGGGGTAGAGGTTTTTCAAATTCATCATTAGATATAAATTGTTTTTCTTCTTCATAGATTATTTCCTTAAGTTTCTCAACTTCTATCACTTCAGTTTCTTTTTGAATTTTATTTTCCTTTCCATCCCTTAGTTCTTTTCCACTTCTAAGTAATACAGCTTTAATTTGCTCTTAATCTTTTCCATTTTCTCTTAGATTTACTTCAACAGTAATTGGAAGTGTTCCTTGTGGTCTGTTGTTAATTGCATTAGTAATTTGGCCCATTTGATTCTCGATATTTCTTATCATAGAATTTTGACTTTGCAACTGACTACCCATTTGTAAAATTAATTCTTCAATAGAAAATTTCTTTTCCATAAATTGCTGGTTATTAAAACCAGGAGGATAAGAAGGTCGACAGTTAGAATTACCTTGATTATTCCAATTTCCAATTGGGTTAGGTTGGTTATTACCCCATTGTGGATTTGCATTATACCAATTTAAGTTAGGGTGATTTTTCCAACCTGGATTATAGTAATTAGAATATGGGTTATTAGTTTTGCTAGCGATAGCTTGTACTGTCTCTAAGGTTAAAGATTCATTAGTAATTCCTGAATTATCATTACTTAAATGTGATAATCGAGACAAATTATCTTATTTCTTAGATATTTCAGCAATTTGAGATACTAAAATAGAAAAGGCTTCATTTTCTTGAATACCAGCCACTCTTTTAGTATTTACTCTATCAGAAGGCCATTGAAAATTATTAGTTTCTATTTCTTTTATTAAATCATAAGCTTCATCAAATGACTTAGCCATTAAGGAACCACCACCAGCAGCATCCACTATAGATCTAAGAGAATTTATTAATCCATTATAAAATGTTTGTATAATTAACCAGTCTTATAAAGCATGATGTAGGAACTTCCTAAGAAGTTCTTTAAATCGTTCCCATGCTTCATAAATAGTTTCTCCTTCAAATTGAGTAAATGAGGTTATATCATTTCTAAGTTTTGTAGTTTTAGATGGAGGAAAATACTTAGCTAGAAATTTTTGAGCCATTTCTCCCCAAGTTTTAATAGATCTTGTTGCTAATGAATTTAGCCACATCTTAGCCTTATCCCTTAAAGAAGAAGGAAAAATTCTAAGCCTAATAACATCACCAGAAAAATTATCATACTTGAAGGTAACACAAAGTTCTAGAAAACTAGCAATGTGTAAATTAGAATCTTCAATAAGAGATCCTCCAAACTGATTATTTTGGACCATTTGTTTAATTGCAGGTTTAAGTTCAAATGAGTTTTCTACTAGAACTGGGATTTGAATACTTAATTGAATTTCATCAGCTGTAGGGTTAGCATATTCTCTTAAAGGTCTTCGTAAATTTTAATGATCATTTTCTGCAATATATTGTTCCATATTATTTCGAGGTATATTAGCTAGTTCTTGAAAATTATGAATTCAATTTTCTTTTCTAAATTTTCTTACAGTGCGTTCTAATTCAGAATTATAGGGTATTAATCTTTCAGATCCTGAACTTCACATAAAATAAATTAGAGAATATTTTTAATTAGTAATAAAACAAAAATATACTTTAAAATATATATATTATAAAAATTTTTATCTTTCTTTTTTTAATTAATTTTTAGTGCAATCCCCCAGAAACGGCGCTAAAAAATTAACCCGGCCGCAGTTACGCAAATAAATTAACTTATAAAATTATGGCCAAACTGCATATTATTTACTCTTCTTCCACTTGTAATTTTCCATAATCCTCTCCCCGCAGTTAATGAAGATATAACCTCGTATAACTCTTCCTCTATAGGATTATAATTTCCATAAAAACACATTGTATCTAAAGGCAAGTGGTAAAATGAATTAATTACCTTAGGGGAAAATGCTACTGATCCTCTTACCATTACTTGATCCTTTTCAGCTTTAGGGATATTAGCATAGAACTCCCGGACTACATAAATCACAACAATAGCAGAAAAACAATAGAAACATTCCCATTGTCGATGGATAATTAAATCTTTCACTTCTCCCCTTGAATTTTTGAAACACCGATTAGGAATCAATTTTTTGGACTGCATCGCATCTGCATATCTATCCTGAGCTTTATCACTCACAAAATTGCTCGAATCAAAAGATGTTTTCCCCTTGCTCCTCTTCATACTTGATGCCATTTCAAAAAATCACAGAAAATTAAAAATAAATTCTAAACTCAAATCTAACTTCTAAAAACTTAAACTAACATTTCCATGCAATATCCTTAAAGTTTTCTTAAATTTTCACCATAAATAGTAGTTTTTGAATTTTCCATAATGTACTCCAAATCTATGGTAAAAATAATAAATTTTTACATAGAAGTGTTGCTCTAACCTAGAGAAGATGAAATCTAGCAAATTTGGCCAAATTTTGCCAAGTATTCTTCCAATTTAGAGAATCCATAGGACCAAAATCGCGATTAACCGAGGAAGAACACTATTAGGGGAAAAATGGAGTTTTTCGGCTCAATTTTTCACTTATAACCGTTCGCGAACCGGTTTTCATGAACCGACACTTAAGCGCGATTGGTTTGGCACTTAGGCACCTACCTCTCCAGTAAGCCTACGCTTAAACGTGGGTTTATGGCACTTAAGTTCTCGTGCACAAATTTGGATATTAATTTTTGAGTTAAATGCCTATCTTCTTATGTCATCCACCCCTAAATAATCTTTATAAATCTTAGTAACTATTTTCTTCCCCTTCTATTTTCCTCTTTCTCAAAATTTACTACGTTCCATAACTTTAATTTGATAATAATTAACAAATATTTTCTCACAAGCAAACACTTTCAATCACATGTCTAACGAATACAAACAAAATTCAAACAACTTCTCTCCACTCCAAAAATTATGGATGAGACAACTTCTAAATACATCACAACATAAGATAAACTTAACATCAAACACACTTAAATCAAACAAACACTAACAAGAAGCAAACTAACTAGACTTTCAAACTTAATTCAATTCTCCATTAGGTGGAACATATCCATGTCCTTCATTTTCTCCTTTTGAACCAATTGGCATATAGATTTGATAGAACAGACGATGATGAAGAACTCTTATTGAATTGTCTTCAATCAACTTATTTTTAGATACAACGCCTTGTCTGCTTCTTCAATATAACTTGTATGACTGAACATTTTGAGTTGCCATCTAATATGCACCAAGTGTGTGTTAGTTTTATTTACCTTTGTGTTAATTGAAGCCACATCTGCCTCAATTTTTGCAATCTTATCCACTATTCTTTCTACAATAATAGCTAGGAATCCGTTGTATAACTCTTGCGCGCTTTGACTTACAAACTTCTTCTTGATGGCCACATCTTTCCTCTTCAATTCACTCTCCCAAGAAGACATTTTTACTAACAAAATCTCTCTTTTTCAACTGAAAACTCTCTTCACTTAGACTTTAGGATAAAAATTTAGAGGTTTTCATTTACATGCAATTTATAGACTTTAGAGGAACCTAGACCTACTACCCACAATTACAAACCACCAAATAATGATCAAGATAACTTCCCCACCATTAATTCTTCTAGAACATTATTTATGCACATTTTTAACTAATGCGCTTAAGTGCCGAAGGTTGGCACTTAAGTGTCGATGCTCATTTAAGCACGGGTCAGTTTAACATCCAAATACTCATTCTAACACGTCTACAATATCAATTAAAGTCTTAAAATTATGATAAAATATTCAAAATATTACCACATTTTTTTTAAAAGAAACACAAAAACATATCACTAAAACAAAAAACACACTGTTAACTATCGGTTGCCTCCTAGAAAGCGCTTGGTTTTACGTCGTCAGTCTGATGTACCGAGTGTTTATTCTGGGTGATCTAACGATCATTCAATTTAGTTTGATCCTCTAAAAAATAGGGTTTTAGTCTATGACCATTCAATTTAAATATTTTCTTTGTTTTATGATCTTATGATCCACAGCTCCAAAATCTCTTTTCACGAGCATCCTTCAAATAATAATTAAATTCCATAATTACCCAATATGCTTTATGCTTAAGTTCAACGGGTAAATAATAAGCTTTTCCATATATTAACCTGTATGGGGATATTCTTATAGAAGTTTTATATGCAGTCCTATAAGCCCAGAAAGCATA
Source organism: Papilionanthe hookeriana x Papilionanthe teres (assembly GCA_022702705.1). Lineage (NCBI taxonomy): Eukaryota > Viridiplantae > Streptophyta > Magnoliopsida > Asparagales > Orchidaceae > Papilionanthe > Papilionanthe hookeriana x Papilionanthe teres. The sequence goes on from CM040427.1 coordinate 11,286,189, forward strand.
ATTAAGTTTTACTGACCAAACCATTTTTGTTGGATTTACATATTATTTTAAAATTCTTTTAATTTCACAATTGGTTAATTCAGCCAAAACTCTTGTCTAAGAATGATAAGCAGTAGAAAATCGATGATTGATATGATATTTGTTTACTAATTTCTCTATATTTGTATTTTTGAAATGAGTTCCCCCATCAGTTATGATCACTCTCGACATTCCAAATTTATGAAAAATATTTGTTCTTAAGAACTTTGCAACACTTTGAGCATCACATTAAGGTAAAGCAACAACATCTATCCATTCAGATACATAGTCTAGTGCTAATAATATATATAAATTTTCAAAAGATGGTTTAAATGATCCCATGAAATCTAATCCCCAAACATCAAATATCTCAACTTTCAAAATATTATTGAGGGGCATCTCATTTCTTCGAGAAATATTGCCTACTCATTTACAATGATCACAATTTTTAATATAAGCATTAAAATCTCTAATGAAAGTAGGCCAATAAAATCTAGATTGCAAAATTTTGTATGCTATTTTATCGACACCAAATTGTCACCCAAAATCAAAATCATGCCATTTTTGGATAATGTCATAAGTTTATTCTAAAGAAACATATCTTTGAATAATTAGATCATTTCTTTGTTTATATAAAAATGGGCCATCGATCCTGCTACTAGATGAATACTGGTATATTTATACTTATGGTAATAAGGTTTAAATTAAATTTTTGATATAAAATTTCCTTATTTACAATGGCACCAAAAACTTGATTCCAATGTAAATAAGATTTCAACTGTTATATTTAAATTTAAGTATTCTACACAGGTATATGTATCGTTATCAAGTAATATAGGACTTTCTGATTAAGTATCGAAATATCGATCCCACAGCAAAAAGTTTGGATATTTAAAAGATTAAAAGGTTTTAGATCATAAAATCTATTTAGGAAAGACACTTACTTAAACAGTATTAGATAATATAAAACATAAAAATGCAATTTTTTTAGTATTGTCTTACACTTTGAAATAACGTGAACAATTAACTAACTAACACTAACGAGATTTTTGTAGAATTATAGATGAAAATATACTTTTCCTTATCATGAATAAGTAATAAGTACAGAAGTTCTGTTGTGGAAGTATTCAAAATGTGTTGTGTCAAATAGGAGCAATATTATTATATACCCTTACTAGAGATGCTAAAAAGAGCATTGGCTAGTTTAAAGTTTGAAAAATTTTAAAGACGGATTAGGTTGAGAAGATAGTAGCTCCCACTCTAGAGTTTCCTCCTTTCCCTCCACCCGGAGGCTAACATCTCGCATCAAAACCTAAAACAATAAACCAATTTGAGGGCTTTAGTCTGTCGCCCTAAAGTCCTCTAATTCTACACCCATAAAAGTATATTTTCCTATTTATTTTCATGAAATTATATAAAATTCTTTCTCATTGTCGGCATATTTTTAGGTTTGTGTGTTGTATTTTAAAAAAGGGGGTCGCCTACAGAAGTTGTCGGTGAATTTTAAATTTAATTTAAATTTAACTTAAATATATATAATTTGGAAAGTCACATTTGATTTTAAAAAAAAAATAATTTTAAGTTTAAAATTTTAAGATATGAAATCAAACCGATCTCACATCCCAAATAGTTTATATAAACTAGTGCCGCATCATAAGCTGTGTATCTATCCCAAAGAATAGACACACTACTTGATGATGGGGCTCGATTAAATAAACTAGAAGATTTGTGACATCCGTTTGGTCTGCGAACCAATTTTATAAGCCGACAAGTTCCCCTGCTTAATATAAAAGAATTAAGAAGGGTTTATATTACCTGGATTCTTAAAGTTCCCTATAAGGGCAAGCCCCTATAGTTAATTACATCTTAAATGACAGGAATCATTTAAGAAAACTCTCGATAATGATTAGTGGTCTTCTCTCAAGAATTTCAAAATTTAAAGTTTTCAAAGGATTAGATTTTTGAAATTTCAATTGGGAATGGATCAAATTTGGAACAGTTATTTTAGGAATCTAATGGAGGAGAAGTAGGGGATGTCATGGATTCGAGACAAGTCTCGGTGACTTCCCCAATTATCCTATGATTTGGTTTCAATTTAGGGAATTTTATTTAATGTTTCAATCTTGCCAATTTTATTTATTTAGGTCTTATATTTGTATGTCATAATCACACAAATAGCCTCGAAGATGTGAGGGTTTATGTCGTACCAAACGACCACCTCGGAGTCCTAAGACCGGTTAGGGCTTAATTTACATGATATGTTCATGAAAATGCCTAACAAAGAGTTGAGGATTTATTTTTCACTACACAAACTACCTCGAAGTCCTATGACTTGGTTATTTAATTCTAAGAAAGGTTTAGCTGATGTAGATACAAGTTTTGCTGATGAAGATGGTCGTGCTGCCCACTATACTCCAAGCTCCTTGTTGTTGCAGAGGTTTAGTTTTAGAAGGTGAAAATCAGGAGATGAGAGAAGTGTTTTGGTTTAGAAATCTTAAACTCCAAATATTTTTAATATTTTAATTAAAACAAATCTTAAAGTTATTTAAACAGAACCGATTAAGATCCCACGGCTCCGTCATCCCGGCACCGTTATTTTCATCGAATTCACTTAGTCCAGATGAATTTACTAAACTCAACTGAATGAGTTCCACACTTTCATTTAGACCGTGGGAAATCCCATTAGCAACACACGGGTTACATCATCCGAGGTATTACCGATCATTCAACGAGACGTTTTAATTTTGTTACAATTATAGTTTTATTGTTCTGTTTGTGATTAAATTTTGAGTTGTTTTATATTTTAGAATGTTGTGGCGGTGAATTTTATCTTTTGGTAACTTTTAATTTAGTTTTGGTTTCAGTTTTGTGACTATCCTAAAGGTTTTAGTTTTCATGCAACAATCTTGTTTAACATGCAAGAAAAGTAAAGCACAGTGTATGCAAGTAAACTGCAATAAAGTAAATTGCAATAAAATAAAAGCGTACCTGGAGGGTATTCCCGTCATCCCAAGCTGCACTTAAAACATATATTAAGGCATTTAAATATTTATAACAAGTACCTAGGTAAAGCTAAGGGAAGATTTTGGTTGTCTACTAAGATCATAATCCTATAACTAGTCAACTCCTATGACGTCTAAGTTCTTGTGTTTGTTTTAGGGATGATTTTCTTTATCAAAGAACAATTAAATTCAATTGTTCTTCTAAAACATCTCATCATATTGAGAAAGTGCTTAGGACGAGTCCTAGACATCTTTTCAATATTTCTGAGATTATTTTGAGTCCAAGTAAATTTAGTTGCACAGGTGAATTAATCATCCAGGAGTTTAGTTAAGCTTTGTCTCTTGCTCAGTGAACTTAGGCATTTGATTACCTAATGAATGAAGAGACATCTCATTTAATACTCCATTTAAGAGTTATAATAATTAAAGCCTTTAGGGGCAAGTTGGTTTGTTGAGAATTTTAATCATTCTTAGTTTGAAGTTTGAGTTAAAGGTTTAAAGTGATTTAGTTTAATTATTAGGTTTTAATTAATAATTTTAAGTTTGAAATAGTGTTCAACTTATTTTTGGTTTAAATCTTTATACTTTAAGTGATCTTAATATTTTAAATTTGTTTTACTTTTATTATTGAATGATGTTAATTTAATTTAATTTAAATTTTATTTAATTGAATTTAACTTAATTTAATTTAATTTATATATTTTTTAATTTAACTTAATTGTTAAAATGTTAATTTAATTTAATTTTAGTTTTAATTTAATTTTTAACTAATTTAATTTAATTTAATTTTAATTTAATTTAATTTAATTGTTAAACCACTTAACATCTTAAGCTTTTCTTTAATTTAAGGGTTATATATTTTTTTTAAATTTTTAATTTACCTAGTTTGGATTATCATTTTGATCTTAATTAAGAGTTAAATATTATTTAAGTGACTTATTTAGGGATGTTTTTTATTAAATAATTAATATCCTCTCAAGTTATATCCCTATTTTTAATATTTCAAATTTTCATTAATCTTCCAAAATTAAAATTTATTTAAATAATTAAAGTTTCATTTTTAGTTTATTAAAAGTGATTAATGGGTTCCTACCCTTTTAGTTTCCCAAAGTTTCAATCATCCATGAAAAATAAAATCAAATATTTTACCCTCCATTTTAATTAAACCTAAAATTTTATTAAAGGGGTTTAAATTCTTTAATTACCTTTTTGCCCTTTTAGGATTATTTATTTCATAACTCACTAAATTGAGTTCAAATGAACTTGAAATTTTTATGTCACTTCACTCATATGTCAATTAAGTCATTAGAGGAGAAAATGTGATTTTTCTGAATTTAATTTATTTATATAATTATTTTTAATGAAAAATAAGGGATTTCAAGGAAAATTCAACAACATGACCAAAGTAAGGTTTCTATTCTTAAGAAAATTATGGGATGTTCCTAATGACAAGAGGACCACTTGGACCAATTTTGGTGATTTTTTGAATTATATTTTATTTATTATAATTATTTTGAATCTTGGAGTGTTAATTAATTATAAAATAAAATTAAAGTTAAAAAGTGGATTTTATATTTTTCTTAAATCTCTCTGATCTCAAGGAGTTCAAAGAAATAAATTTTACAATTTTCTATTTTTTTTTTGATTTATTAGAATTAATTTAGTGAAAAGGTTAGAAAATACATTTTTTAACATTAAAAATTGTTTTAAGCATTTAAAATTCAATATCTTTACTTTGAGACTTGGGAAAAATATTTGGTTTATTCCTAAGTGATTAGGAGTTAAAATATGACATTTTTATGATTTTTAATTTTAATTTTATTTTTATTATTTTTTAATTATTAAAATATTAAACATATCATTAAAAATGAAAAATTTTAGAAAACTATAATTTTAATTTTTATAGGCTCCTCTGATATCAGAGAGCCTACAAAACAAATATGGTGAATTTTTGAAATGTATTTTTGGAGTTATGAATTTTTAAAGTTTAATTTTAATCATGTGGCTTAATTAATTCATCTAGTGGGGCTAATCATTTCCAATTGGCTTCAAATTTTTATGTGAGGTCCCTCTGATCCTAGAGATTAGGAGAGAATTGATTTCAAGTTATTTTAATGTGTGGTTAACCCTAATTAATTAAAATTAAGTTTTGAGTAATTAGGTCAATTACGGTTATTCTTAATGAGTTAACTCAAAATATAATTATCCTAGGGTTCTCTGGTAATAAGAAACTTCCCAAAAATTTTCTAGAATTTATTGAGCAATATACTAATTATTGGAATTAAAATACCAAAATCAGTGACATAAACTTAAAAAATACATAACCTTCCATAGAGATGGCCTCGGACCTTGAAAAATTCAGCGAATGTTTCCAAGATCAGAGGCTTCAAGAACCCTATGGTCTCATGTCATGGTGAATTATCTATACAAATGGAGAATCAAAATACTAAAATGAGTAAATAATTAATTAAAAATAAAATACTCATCAAAATAACTTGATTTCTTTTCCACATTATTCTCTTCTGTTCACTGAGCAAGAGGGTATTTTTAGTTTATTTTTATGATTTTTCTACTCAAAGATATGGATTTTATAAGTTCTGGGTATTTAAATAAATCAAAAAATCCGTATTTTTCTACTTATCCACGCGGCGCTGACTCATCCTCGGCAGCTCCGAAATCCCACGCGTCGCACTCCCATTCGACGCCGCCATCTGACTCAGCGCTCCAGGGGCCCACGGTTCATGTAACGTCCTTTGATCCGGTGCAATCTGGACCGTCCACTCGATACACGCTTTATCGGACGATGCCTGGTCATCGTCTACGACTGGTGTGCACCCGTGACCGTCCACACTAGAACCCTAAGAACTCTTTCATTTCTCAACAGATTTTTGTGTTCTTATGCTCTATGGATTCGTCTTGAAGAGACAAACACATCCACATGGTTTACATGCCATGAAATTAACTGAAATGAAATGGAGAATTGCTGAAAGCTCGGGAGGAAGGAATGATCCATACCTTTGCTCTGAGAAGTGTAGCTTCAATCAGAGAGTTGTGTCACCTTCTATTGCACCTAAGGAAGCTCCAGATGAAGTCTCTGGCTCTAGGGAATTGTCTAGGTACGAAAGTTCCCACGCACCGATTTCAAAGCTTAGAGGTTAGAGCAACTGGGTGGCCTGGAGAGGGGGCTTTCACTGGGGAACTCCTTCTCTTGGTCCTGTGCAGGTGTGGTTGAGTTTAATTTGGATTTGGTGGAGGTTTGGGAGATGTCCTGTTTTTGGGCTTGAATTTAAACTCAGAAATTGAGCTCAGCTGGGGGAGATTGGGGCTGGAATCCAATGGGGATAAAGTGCTCTATGTGTGGATAGTGGTCTGGAACATTTTTGACAGAGTTTCAGTAGGATTTGGTTCAGCACCTTCTTTGGCCGAGAGGGTGGTGGGTTTAAATAGACATGGCTGGAGGGCCTCCCAGGGGGAGTTGAGGCTTGGGATCAGCTGCTCTGGTCAAGGGAAGAACATCCATGGTGTCTAATTGGGTTGGGACAGCTCAGCAAGGAAGAATTGAATCTTTGAACCAAATGGGTGCTCTCGGCCTGGTGTTTTCCGGCGACTGTGGTGGCTGGCCGGCCAGGGTCAGGTCACCCTCAAGGTCAGGGAGGTCAAGGCTGGGGTTTAGTGCAGTCAATTGGCCATGGACATGTGTAAAGGAGTTTGATTTAAATAGAATGGGAGAAGGCTCATTTTGGCTTGGTTTGGTTCAACTCATGTATTTGGGCTAGGTTCACCCCCCATGATCTGATTTAGGCTGAAGGGGATCAGTTGGGTCAGCTAGGAAGGGGTGGTGAAGTCCCCATCCATGGTGATGTGGCTAATTTTGGTTAAAGTGTAACATGAATGGGGCCAAGCTTAGTCAATTTCATGGAAATGGGTTTTAAGGATTTTGGATATTTCGGGGTAATTTGGCACATGGCCTAGTTTAGACAAGTTTAATGATGAATTTGAAACTTAGAGAGTGATTTAAATTAAAGGGATGATGAGGTGAAAGTGTCATGTAGGCTTTAGGATAGATTTTGGGCTTTTGGATTTATTTTAGATAGGCCTTTAGAAAGGTTTAAGGAGGTGGGCTTTTAGGTGTGAAAACAAATTGGTGGATGGAAATTTTGTGAATGACTGGGCCAAAAAAATGTTGGGTTTAGTTTAGGGATGTGTCATGAACATTTTAGAAAAGGTTTGGTGTCATTTAGAGTGGAATTGGATTTAATTTGGGCTTTTTTGGTAAAGGGGTCAGAATGGGTCAAATTGGGCTAACTTGGGATAAGGTTGGGCTAAGGTTGGATTTAATGTAAAATTAATGTTGAGAAGTGTTTCTGGGAGTGTCACAAAGAGTTTTCAACTTTGGTTGGGCTTCGATTTTGGGATTTGGGCCCATTTGGGATAGGTTTGGGTTTAAGCCAAAGATGGAGATTTTGGTTTGGATTAGGTTTGGGTGGAGTTCAGGTTCAAATTTGGGGAAAACCAAGTTATTCTTTTGTTTTGGGGGATGTTAGGAAGGTTTAGGAAATGTTTTGGGGCTAATTGGAATTGAATTGGGTTGGTTTGGGCTAAGTTTAGGTCATGGGCCAAAATTGGGCTTTAGGCTTCAAATTGGAATTGGATCCAAATGTCAATCAAATTAGGCTTGGATTTGGTCTAAATTGATATTGGGGATATTGAATAGAAGTTTAGAATTAAATTGGGTCAAAGTTGAGGTCAATCGGGTTGATTTGGTTTGACATTGGGTCCACTTGGGTTAAGAATGGGTCAAATTGGGGGTTTTCGTAAAAGAGGGTTAAATTGACAAAATTGGCCTATGGTGTAGTTAAACAAAATGAAATTGGGAATATTTGGGATTTTTTGGAATTTTCTGGATATTTTTGGAATTTATGAATTTTTTGGTTAAGAAGGACATTTTGGGTATTTAAAGGGTATTGGGGGATATTTTTTTGGAAATTTTTGTATATTTGGCTAAGGATGATCAATTTGAATGGTGGGAAATGTTTAGGACTAATTTTGAGGAATTTTGGGTAATTTAGGCAATTTTACAAATTTTTGATAGTTTCAAGGACATTTGGTAGGTTTAGCGGGTGTAGGGCCCCGGGGGTCAAAAATTGAAATTTTGGGAAAATGAAGATTGATCAAGTTTGAGTAGAATGGAATCACTTTGGTAGAGCCATGAAGCCATTTTAAGCTCACAAGAGCCATGAGAGGACTCATTTGAGGCATTCACCATGATGTCCTAACCCTCTTAGCCAAGGGCCTAGGGGTTAAGGTCCATCCATATGAATTATCTACATGATTCAGGAAGTCAAGCTAGGCATGAATGGTTTTAGGATTTGGAATGTGTGTGAAAGTGTAATGTGTATGCAAGTCAACCCTCACCAGACCAGTCCACCCAGGGTAGTCCTAAGGCCAAAAAGTCATATAGGGAACTCATCCTTTAAACCTACACATTTGATCTTAACCCTCCAAGTCACTTGGGGGTTTACAATCAAACTTATGGGGTTTGCAGAGTGTTTAAGAGGTGTTTAAATTTCTAAGTGGTGGGTTCCTTTTCTAGTCCTCTAAGATAGTCAAAGGGAAAGCCTAAGGCTAGATCCTAAGTACTAAGGAGAGAGAAAAGAAAAGACCTCATAAAAAATGAGGTCAACAAATGGACCCCCAATAGGTGTGGTGTGCTAACCAAGCACACCGAGCGTATTGGCGTTGACCGAAGAGATCAACAAAACCAACACAGACATCTAAGTGACACAGCTAGAACAGAGTAGAAACAAATTTCCGCTGGGGAGTATCAAGTATATCTCCAAGACTGGAGATCCCTGAACTCTCGCTGGGGAAAAGAAAAGGAGGTGAATTCCAGATCATAAGATCTGGGGAAATTTGATTTAGATTTCATTTCATTTTCTATTTCAAGTTTTAATGTCGAGTTTGGATTTCGATTTGTTTCGAGTTTCAATTTCGATTGAAGTTTAATTTAAAATCGATTCAAGAAAATTCTGAATTTGAAATGAGAATTGGAACCTAGGTTCCAACCTCGAGATTTACAAAGAGAACTGGAATTTAGGTACCAGCCTCGAAAGAGAGAATTGAAATTTAGTATCAATCTCGGAAAGAGAGTCATAATTTGGTACCGGCCTCAAAAGGAGAGAACTGGAATTTGGTACCAATCTCGAAAGAAAGAATTGAAATTTGGTATCAATCTCGGAAAGAGAGTTGGAATTTGGTACCAACCTCGAAAGGAGAGAACTGGAATTTGGTACCAGTCTCGAAAGAGAGAATTGAAATTTGGTATCAATCTCAGGAAGAGAGTCGAAATTTGGTACCGACCTCGAAAGGAGAGAGCTGGAATTTGGTACCAGTCTCGAAAGGGAGAATTGAAATTTGGTATCAATATCGGGAAGAGAGTCGGACATTGGTACCGAACTCGAAAGGAGAGAACTCGAATTTGGTACCAGTCTCGAAAGATAGAATTGAAATTTGGTATCAATCTCGGAAGAGAGAGTTGGAATTTGGTACCGACCTCAAAAGGAGAGAACTGGAATTTGGTACCAGTCTCGAAAGACATAATTGAAATTTGGTATCAATCTCGGAAGAGAGAGTCGGAATTTGGTACCGACCTCGAAAGGAGAGAACTGGAATTTGGTACCAGTCTCGAAGGTCTAAAGAGAAATGGAAACTGGTTCCGATCTCAAAGATTTAATGAGAAATGGAAACTGGTTCCAATCTCGAAAGTTTAATGAGAAATGGAAACTGGTTCAAATCTCGAAAGTTTATCTGTATGAAGAGGGACCCAATCCCATGCCATCAGAACCAAACCGAACAAATTTCGTAGCTCTGTGTTAATTGAACTAGTCGATCCTCTAACACACAGAGAAAAAGTTTAAAAAGAACTGGTAAGTGTACCAAGTTGAAATAACTCGACCTGGTGACAAGTCGAGGAAAAGATTTGAATTTTAGAAGGGTTTCAAACAGATTTCTTGTTGAATAATAATTGAAGGATTCAGATCGAAGGATTCAGATTGAGATTTAAATTCATTTTGTTCTTTTTGGTGATTCAATTTCAAAAATATTTGGAGTTCGTGTCAGTTTAGAATTCATTTTGACATTTAGATTCTTAAAAGAGTTCTCGTTTATTTTCATTTTCCCTTTGTTCTTTGCTTGATGTTCTTTTAATTTAATAGCGTTTCCTAGTCAATTTGCACAAAAAGAGGTGAAGGCAAAACATGACATGGTCACTTTCATTCCAATCTTGTTGAAAATACATCATAAATCTTGATCCAAAACATGATGATATTTTGTTTGAGAATTTAATATCTCATACAATCCATATAAATCCAAAACGGATTGTGTAAGATTCCTCAAGTTTCTTCTAAAAGCAGCTGTCAAAATTCATGTCTGAATAGTGAGATACATGGACAATAACATCACCTTCGAAGTCATCCTTGACAGAAATGCCGTATGGATGTGCATTGGAGGTGTGTTATCTCCCATGTAACTCACAGCTCGTAAGGCCGGAGACTCTCTAACTCTGGATCTGGCTGGAAGTGGAAAGGCATTTTTCTGTCATCCATCCTTCTAAAAGTAATAGAGATCCGCTCAACAGGCACTTCTGGAATGCAATGCTTTGCGATGTCTGCTCCATTCCCCTTTAACACCATGACGGAACCTACCAGTAGTTGTATCTCTACTGGCCCTCAGAACTCACCGGGGCCTGCTATCTGGAGGTCAGATCCGAACATGATATTGTACTGGTTGACAAAAGACACTGTGCAGAAAGGTCTAACGAAATCATGATGGTCTATATGTGGAGGTATGCAGTCGCCCTCCTTGTAGATGTTAATGATGCAGCTGTTGGGTATGCAATCTGTAGGCAATACCCTCTATGTTATCATCCTCTTTACCATTCTTTTAATAACATTCGACATCAGATCCACCTCACTGCGACGGAGTATCTCTGGCGGATTTCCTTTTCTGTCTACCGCGAAGTTGTAGCAACATCCACACTGGATCATAACTCTTCCTTTCCCTGGCATCCATCTTCAGCATTATGAATAAGTCTTTTCCCTCAGACGACCAGCTCGGCCCATTTTCTGGAGTTCAAGTATGCAGTTTACAACTTGTTGTTGTTTGTAATCTGAGAACACATCTGTATGCAGCTCGAGGCCTTCTAAGATATTGATCCTCTTGCCTCCAATTCTCTCAAAGTATTCAAAAGTTTTGTTTTCAACATTCTGCATTCTTTCTAACTCATATTCCGGAATTATCTCGCAACCGGCGAGGTCTAGTAACGTATCGGGGAATGTATGGTTCCACCCCGGCACGCTCTCCTGCATGTCTTGGCTCCTCCGGGGTAGTCTCTGTCGGGACATCCTCCGGGGTTGCTCTCGCAACAAGACTCTTCAGAACTGGTGCATCTGCTTGGCGTCGAGGCGCTGACTCTATTTCTGCTCTTCTTGGAATTTCCTTTATTTTCTCTATTTTCCTTGGAGTTGATTTCCTCTTTTTTGGATCCCGATGAACCGGTTTCCTCGGGGTATTTGTATTGCTGGTAGCAACTGTCTCTTCATGTTGGTCTGCTGCTACCTTGGTTAACATCTTGCGAATGCGACGATTCTTGTTCCTTCGCTGAGTGGCTGTGAGAGTAGCTCTCCTTACCCCTTGGATTTCTGTGGGCACGGCACTGACAAGCCTACCCTCTGCTGTAGCAACAAAGGACTTAACTTTTTTATCTTCTCCTGTTGCATGAGCGGCGTTTGCTTTTCTCTTTTTGCTGGTAGATGGCTGATTTGAGCTACCCAATTTCATCACTGTATGGCTGTGGAGTTCTTCCCGATCAATCGTGGTCCAATCATTTTCTTCATATTGTAGCCCGGCTGGTGTGAAGTTAGAGTCAATCTCGATCACGGCTCCATCCCTCACCCTCTTTTCATCAAGTGCTAGACTCACGCCATTCTTAAAGTTCAGAACCAACCGTCCGTTCGACATTTCCCTGCGAAAGACAAGGAAAGGATCAGGGGCTGTATTAAGAACAAGAACAGTAAAAAAATATGTTTATTAATGAAGAGCTTTTATTCGTTTATTTTAAATTTAAATAGGAGTAGGAAAAAGATCAAGAGTGAGACTTAATTTAAAAGGAAGGATAAAGACTTTATTATCATGATTTCACATGTTTTCTTTTAACATTTTTTTTAACGATTTTCTTTATCATCCACTTTCTTTATTTTTTTTTTTGGTTCAGACCCAGTCATAAGTAATTACTGTGCCCGTGCTTCTAGGAATGAGGATTCATCCTTCGAAACATCAGGTTGCGTAATACTTCTTGAGATATCGTCCATTAATTGGAAGCATAGGTTGCTCTCCACGGCAATTTACAAGCTGGTAGGAACCTCCTGAGTAAACTGTCTCGACCACAAATGGCCCTTCCCAAGTCGGTTCAAATTTACCACCTATCTTGCGATGTGCAAGAATAGGTCTTCTGAGAACTAGAACTAAGTCACCAACTTTGAATGTCCTTGGATGGACCAATTTATCATGGGCCTGGATCTCATCATGGCTTGATACAGTTCCAAATTCTGCTGTGCTGAAAGTCTTTTCCCTTCCAGGCTTTCCAATTCTTCTAGTCGTAGTCTGGCATTTTCTTCCGTAGTGATTTTGTTTGCAACTGCAATTCTAAGTGATGGAAGCTGAACCTCTAAGGGTAAAACAGCCTCGGACCCGTACACTAAGGCGTAAGGCGTAGACTGGGTGGGAGTTCTGAAAGTCGTTCTGTAGGCCCATAAGGCTTCTAGCAACTTCTCATGCCAATTTCTCTTATTGTCTTCCAAGTTTTCTTTAGAATTTGAACGATAGTTTTATTAAAAGCCTCAGCCAGGCCGTTCGCTCTTGGGTAGTAGATTGTTGAATAACGCCAGTTGATCCCATGTCTTCTGACAAAATTGTTGATCTTCGTACTCTTGAACGCGGATCAGTTATCTTAGATAATTCTGCGTGGCACCCCAAAACGGTAGACGACTTGATTCTTGAAGAATTGTAGCACGTGATGTGCTTTCACTTCTCTGAGCGGTACTGCTTCTGCCCACTTAGAAAAGTAATCTGTAGCTGCAAGAATGAAGCGATGTCCTCTTAAAGAAGGCGGTTCTATCAGACCCATAATATCTGTACCCCAACACTCAAACAGCCACGACGCGATTTTCGAATGTAGCACATTTGGAGGTTGATGTAGAACCACTCCATGCACTTAGCACTGGTGACAATGTTTGGCAATCTTCATGCAGTCGGTCATCATTGAGGGCCAGTAGTACCTTAGTCTTTTAATCTTCATTTTTATTTTCAGACCCGACTGATGAGCGCCACAAAGTTCAGAGTGTACTTCTTTAACGATTTCACGAGCCTCGGACCCACTCAGGCATCTTAGCCACATCTGATCAGATGTCCTTCTGTATAATGTATTGTTTATTAACGCATAAGACAGAGTTCTTTTCTTGATTTGATGGGCTATCGACTTATCGTCTGGTAAGTTTCCGGTTTGCAAGTAGTCTATTAGTGGCTGCCGGAAATCTTCTATATTTTCTGTTACTATCGCAATTGTTTCTTCTGCTTTTCCTGATTTGTGTATTGTATCCATGTCGAGCTGTGATAGAACCTGTCGTCCTTGAACTAGCACTTCAACTGACTCATCCTGCAAGCAGGAAAATTCTTTTGCAAGGTGGGCTAACGCATCTGCGAGATCATTTTCTCTTCTGAGAATCTTGTAGATCGTTACATTTGGAATTTGCTCCAACAATTTCATGGCATACTGAAAGTATCGCTTGAGTCTTGGCTTTAGAATTCTGTACTGTTCGGCGACTTGTTGAATTATCAACTGAGAATCTCCATAGATGTTGATATCTGTTATCTTCATCTGAATAGTTAATTCCAGTCCGATTATGAGAGCTTCGTATTCCGCTTCGTTGTTTGTACACGGTTCTGTTAGATGGTAGGAATACCTTAACATCCCCCGCTCCGGTGTTATAAAGATTAGTCTGATTCCTGCCTTATCGAGCACTATCATTTGCAATTCTTTGTCTTTATGTGTTGAGGATACTCTGTCGAAGTACAGTTCCCAACGCTGATCATCGGGGTCTTCTAGGCTCATTATCTGCTCGTCTGGCAAGTCATCATCAAGAGGCAATTCTGTCGGTAAAGGGTGTGCTGCGAGGAAGTCTGCTAGGACTTGTCCCTTTACGACACGAAGTGGAACGAAAGTTATATCGAAATGCAATAGTATCATTGACCACCAAGCAAGTCTGCCGGAAAGTGTCGGTCGGGTCATCAAATATTACAACGGATTGAACTTCGAAATAAGGTTGACCTTATGAGAAAGCATGTAATGCCTGAGCTTTTGAGCGGCGAAGACCAGGGCCAAACAGTGCTTCTCAACAGGAGGATACTTTACTTCTGTCGGAATTAGACGACGGCTTGAGTAGTAGAGAGCATTTTCTCTTCCCTCGTCATTGACCTGGGCTAGCAGGGCTCCGAGAGAGTCGTCTAAAGCTGCAGTATAAAGTATCAACGGTCTACCCGAGACTAGGGCTGCTAAGACAGGAGGTGTCATTATATACTATTTAATGTCATCGAAGGCATGTTAACATTTGGAGTCCCAAGTAAACTTAGCATCCTTCTTGACCAAAGCAGAAAAAGGCTGACACCTTCCTGACAAATTTGAGATAAAGCGTCAAAGATATGCCAATTTTCCTTGAAAGGATCTGTCGGCATATTTTTAGGTTATGTGTTTTATTTTGAAAAGGGGTCGCCTAACAGAAGTTGTCGGCGAATTTTTTAATTTAATTTACATATATATATAATTTGAAAAGTAGTGTATTGATTTTGAAAATAATTTTAAAGAATTTTAAGATATGAAGTCAAACTGATCTCACATCTCGAATAGTTTATATAAACGAGCATCGCACCACAAGCCGTGTATCTATCCCGAAGAATAGATACACTCGCTCGATGATGGGGCTCGATTAAATAAACTAGGCGATTTGTGACATCCGTTTGGTCCGCGAACCAATTTTATAAGCCGACAAATTCCCCGCTTAATATGAAAACATTAAACAGGGTTTATATTACTCAGGTTCTTTAAAATTCCCTATAAGGGCAAGCCCCTATAGTTAATTACATCTTAAGTGACGGGAATCACCTAAGAAAACTCTCGATAATAATCAATAATTCTTCTCTCAAGAATTTCAAAGTTTAAGTTTTCAAAGAATTGAATTTTTGAATCTCAATAGGGGATGGATCAAGTTTGGAACATTTTATTTTGGGAATTCAAAGGAAGAAAAGTAGGAGAAATTATGGATTCGAAGTGAACTTCGATAATCTCCCGACTACCCTATTGTTTGGCTTGGATTTAGGAAAGTCCTAATGTTTATTTAATGTTTTAATCTTGCCAATTTTAGTTAATTAGGGCTTATATTTATATGATAGAATCATACAAATTGCCTGGAAGATATGAGGGTTTATGTCGTATCGGACGACTACCTCGGAATCCTAAGACCGGTTAGGGCTTAATTTGCCATGCAAATGCCTAACGAAGAGTTGAGGATTTATATTGCACTAGGCAAACTACCTCGAAGTCCTATGGCTTTGTTGTTTAATTCTAGGGAAGTTTTGCTGAAGTAGGTTCAAGTTTTGCTGACGACGATGGCCGTGCTGCCCACCATGCTCCGAGCTCCTTGTTGTTGCAGAGGTTTGGTTTTAGAAATCATAAATCAAGGGATGAGAAAAGTGTTTTGGTTTAGAGAAGTCTTAATTTCCAAGTGTTTTTTTTTGTGTTTTAATTAAAACAAATCTTAAAGTTGATTATAACGACACCGGTTAAGATCCCACGGTTCCATCCTTCCGGCATCATTATTTTTATCGGATTCACTTAGTCCGGATGAATTTGCTAAACTCAACTCGAATGAGTTCCACACTTTCATTTAGACCGTGGGAAATCCCGTTAGCAACACGTAGGTTACATCATCCGAGGTATTCCCGATCATCCAACAAGACGTTTTAATTTAGTTGTAATTGTAGTTTTGTGTTCCGTTTGTGATTAAATTTTGAGTTGTCTTATATTTTGAAATGTTGTGGAGGTGGATTTTATCTTGTAGTGTCTTTTAATTTAGTTATGGGTTTCAGCTTTGGTTTCTGTCCTAAAGGTGTAGGTTTTCATGCAACTCGTTGTTTTATCATGCAAGAAAAATAAGTGCGATGCAATTAAATAAATTGCCGTAAAGTAAATCGCAATAAAATAAAAGCGTACCCGGAGGGTCTTCCCCTCATCCCAAGCCGCACTTGAAACACAATTAGAATATTTAAGCAAGTTCCTAGGTAAAGCTAAGGTAAGGGTTATGGTTTTCTACCAAATTCCTAATCCTATAGCTAGTCATTTCCTATGACGTCTAGGTTCCTCGTGTTTTTAGTTCGAGGACGATTTTCTTCATCAAAGAATAACTAAGTTCAATTGTTCTTATAAATGTCCTATCATATTGAGGAAGTGCTTAGGAAGGATCCTAAACATCTTTTCAATATTTCTAGGATTGTTTTAAGTCCAAGAGAATTTAATTATGTAAATGAATCGATCGTCCGAGGTTTTCAAGTTTCGTTAACTTGCTCAGTGAACTAGGACATTTGAATGTCCTATAAGTGAAGTAACATTTCATTTTAATGTTCTGTTTAGGAGTTATGATAACTAAAGCTCCTAAGGGCAAAATGATATTTAATGATTTGTGATTCAAATTTAAGTTCAAATTAATGATTTAAGTTTGGAATAGTGTTCAAGTTATCTTATATTTATTTTTTGAGTTCTTTATGTCTTAGGTGATGTTATTTAATTCAACTTAATTCAATTTAATTTAATTTAATTTAATTTAATTCAATTTAATTCAATTTAGTTTGATTTGATTTAGTTTTTAATTTAATTTAATTTAATTTAATTTAATTTAATTTAATTTAATTTAATTTAATTTATTTAATTAATTTAATTTATTTAATTCATGTAATTTAATTTAATTCAACTTTTAATCTTAATTTAATTTAATTTTAATTTAATTTACTTAATTTAATTTAATTTTTAATTTGATTTAATTTAATTTTAATTGAAATTTTTGGAAGAGTTTAATGATTTAATTTTAGTTTAATGATTAAGTCTTTTAATATTTTAAATTTGAGTTATCATTTTAATTAAGAGTTAAACATTAATGAGATGATTAAATTTAGGGATCTTTTAAATTAAAGAATAAATCTCTTCCTAATAATATCCCTATTTTAATAATTCCAATTTTATTATTCTTCCAAATTTAATCAATTATTTAATTAAGGTTTAATCATTTTAAATTGCTTAATGGGTTTCTACCCTTTAATTATTTAAATTTCAATCATCCAAATCAGATTATGATCAAATATTTTACTTGTTAATTTTTTATTAAACCTAAAGTTTTAATTAAGGGTTAAAATTTAATTACCATTTTACCCTTCAAGCCTAATAATTTCATAACTCACTAAATTGAACCCAAATGAACTTGAAATTTTTATGTGACTTCACTCATATGTCAATAAAGACATGAGAGGAGAAAATGTGATTTTTCTGTATTTAATTTATTTATATAATTATTTTTAGTAGAAAATAGAGATTTTCAAGGAAAATTTGATAACATGACCAAGGGAAAGTTTCTGTCCTTAAGAAAATTAGGGGACATTCCTAATGACCAGAGGACCACTTGGACTAATTTTGGTGATTTTTTGAATTATATTATTTTTATTATAATTATTTTAAGTTTTGGAGTATTAATTAATTTAAAAATAAAATAAATTTTAAAAAATGAATTTTATAATTTTTAAAATTCTCTCTGATATCAAGGATTCCAGAGAACCAAATTTTACAATTTTCTGATTTTTCTTTGATTTATTATAATTATTTTGGTGAAAATGCTAGAAAATACATTTTTTTTAATTTTAAAATTACCCTAGAGCTTTAAAATTTAATATCTCACTAAATAGACCTAGGAAAAATATGGGATTTGTTCCTAAGTGATTAAAATTTAAAATGTGACATTTTGGTGAATTTTATTATTTTTGTGATTTTTATTATTTTTTAATTATTAAAAATATTAAAATAATATTAAAAATCAACTTTTTTAGAAAATTGAAATTTTAATTTTCTTAAACTTCCCTGATATCAGAGAGACTCCAAAACCAATTTGGTGAATTTTTGAAAGATATTTTGAAAGTTATGAATTTTTAAAGTTTAAAATGACTAAGTGGCTTAATCAACCCAATTAGTGGGGCTAACCAAGTCCAATCGACCTCAAATTTTTATGGTGGGTTCCTCTGATCCTAAAGGTCAGTGGAGAATTGATTTCAAGTCAATTTGATGTATGGTTAGCTCTAATTAATTAGAGACCTATTTTGGGTGTTTAAGCCAATTAGGGTTATTTTAAGTGAATTAACTCAAGTCCTATTTTTCCTAGGGTTCTCTGGTCATAAGGAACATCACCAAATTTTCCAAGGATTTAATACACAACATGCTATTTATTGGAATTAAAATACTCTAAACAGTGACATGAATTTGAAAAATCAATAACTCTTCATAGGGATGACCTCTGACTTTGGAAAATTCAGGGAATGTTCCCAAATTCAGAGGCTTCAAAAGCCCTATGGTCTCATGATATGGTGAATTGTATGAATGCATGGAGAATTAAAACAATGCAGGGAGTAAATAATTAATTAAAAATAAAATACTTGGACAAAATTAATTAATTTCTTTTCCACATTATTCTCCTCTGTTCACTGAGCAAGAGGGTATTTTTATTTTATTTTTATGATTTTCCTACACAAAGTTATGAATTTTTGAAGTTTAGGAAATTAAATAAATAGAAAATACCCCTAATTTTCTACTTATCCACGCGGCGCCGCCGAAACATCGGCAGCCTCCGAAGGGGTACGTGTCGCGCCGTGATTGGGCGCCGCCATCCGAGTCAGCCCGTCCCGGGGCCCGCCGTATCGTTCCGTCTCCTCATCCGGCGCGATCCTGGCCGTCCGTGCGCGCGTGTATTAAATGGACGGCATCCGTTCATCGTCCCCAAGTGTCCTCACCCGAGAGCCGTCCACACTAAATCCTTAATATCTCTCTCGATACTCAATGGATTTTCATGTTCTTATGCTCTATGGATTCGTCTTGAAGAGACGAACACATCTATAGGGTTATCATGCATTGAAATTAAGGCATTTGAAATGGAGAATCTCCAGAAGCTCGGGTTGAAGAATTAGTTCATACCTTTGCTCGGAGAAGTGTGGCTTCGATCCGAGAGTTGTTGCACCTTCGATTGGATCCCGCAAGCTCCGCATGAAGTCTCCCGGTCCGGTGAATTGTCTAGATGTGATTTCGACCAAGCCCGATCACAAAGCTTGGAGGCCGGAGCAACCGGGTGGCCTCGGAGATGGGGCTTTTGCTGGTGGACACCTTCCCTTGGTCCGGTGAAGGTGTAGATCCAATCAATTTGGGGATTGGCTCACCGTGGAGAAGTGTCCTGGTTTTGGGTGGAATTTCAACTCCGAAATCGAGCTCGCGGAGAAGAAATGGCAGGGGGATCTCACTGGGGATCAAGTGCTCTAAGTATGGAGAATGATCCGGAACAATTTTGGCGCAGTTTCGGTAAGGTCCGGTTCGGCTCCTCTCTTGGCCGTGAGGGTGAGGGGTTTAAATCAGGAGAGGCCGGAGGGCCTCCTGTGGGGAGCCGAGGGCTGGGATCAGCTGCTCTCGGCATGTGAAGAACAGCCATGGTGACCATTGGGCATGGGGCAACTCAGCAAGGGAGAATTCCAAAGTTTGGCTCCTCCCAAGGTCTCGGCCATGGTGTTTTCTGGCGACCCAGGCGGCTGGCCGGTAGGCATGGGTCACTCTCAGGTCCAGGTGGGTCGTGGTCGGAGGCTTGTGCAATCAATTAAGCATTGGCCATGTGTAAAGGGTTTGATTTAGATGGAATGGGGGCATGGCTAAATTTGGACCTAAATGGGTCAACCCCCCATTTGGGCTAGGTGCACCACCCAAGGCCTGGTTTTGGCTGAGGGAAAAGTGATTTGGCTCGAGCATAATCAGTAGGGTCAAGTCACCATCCAAGCACAATTAGGCATAAGCATGGTTAAGGGGAATCATGGGAGTGGTTAATCACCTTTAGGAATTAAGGAAAGAGTCTCCTCCTTTTGCCCAAAATGGCATGGTGACATGTAAAGAGGCTCTCATGGCTTGCATATGGCTTGTGCATGGCTCCATGGCTCCATTTGGCTTGGGAAAAGGTTGGGTCAATTTCATAAAAATGGGTTTTAAGAATTTTGGATATTTTGGTGAAAATTTGCATGAAGCTTGATTTGGAATGGTTTAATTGATGGAATTATAACTTAGGGAATGGCTTTGATTAAATGGATGACAAATGGAAATGTCATGTGGGCTTTAGGGCCAAATTTGGGCTTTTGTATTTGGTGGAAATGGGTTTTTAGGAAGGTTTAGGGAAGTGGGCTTTTGAATTTTAAAATGTATTTTGGGATGAAATTTTGGTAAAGGCTTGGGCTAAATAATTGTTGGTTTTGGTTTAGGGATGTTTCATGAATAATTTGAAATAGATTTAAGGTGGTTTGGGTTTGAATTGGGTTGAATTTGGGTTTATTTGGTAAATGGGCCAATGTAGGTCAAATTGGGTTAACTTGGGCCAATGTTGGGCTAGGGTTGAAATTGATGTAAAATAAATGTTGAGAAATGTTTATGGGAGTGTTTCAAAGAGGTTTTGGCTTTGGTTGGGTTTTGATTTTGAGGTTTGGGCCTATTTGGGTTAGGTTTGGGTTTAGGTCAAAATTGGGCTTTTTGATTTTGGGTTGAACTTGAGTGGGGTTTGGATCAAAATCTTGGGCAAATCATGTTAGTTTTTTGTTTATGGGGATGTCAAGGAAGGTTTAGAAAAGATTTGGGTTTAATTGGAGTTGAATTGGGTGAGTTTGGGCTAAGTTTGGGTCATGGGTCCAAATTGGGCTTTAAGGCCAAAAGTGAAATTGGATCCAAATGTCAATCAAATTAAGCTTGGATTTGGTCTAGATTGGTGTTGGGGATGTTGAATTGAAGTTTAGAATTGAATTGGACCAGAATTTAGGTCAATTGGGTAGGTTAGGTTTGACATTGGGTTTACTTTAGGTTAAAATGGGTCAAATTGGGGGTTTTGATAAAAGTGGGGTAAATTGACAAAATTGGCCCATGGTGTAGTTGAACAAAATGAAATTGGGAACATTTGGGATTTTCTGGAATTTTCTGGGAATTTTCTGAATTTTTGGATTTTTTTGGCTAGGAGGGGTATTTTGGGTATTTGAAGGTATTTTTGGAATTTTTGATATTTTTGGGTATGGATGATCAATTTGAGTGATGTGGAAATGTTTGGGAATGATTTTGGAGAATTTTGGGTGATTTGGAAATTTTTTGAAAAATTTGGGCTATTCAGGGCTTTGGGTAGGTTAGCGGGTGTAGGGTCCCGGGGGTCAAAAATTGAAAATTTGGAAAATGGAAGATTAAGTGAATGTAAGTGGAATAAAATCATCTTGGTTGAGCCATGAAGCCATATCAAGCCCACATGAGCCATGAAGGGACTCATTTGAGGCATTCACTATGTTGTTCATAACCCTCTTAGCCAAGGGCTTAGGGGTTAAGGACCATCCATGTGAATCACCTACATGAGTCAGGAGGTCAAGTCGGGTATGGGTGTGTTTTAGGAGGTGTGTGGAAGTGTAGTGTGTAGGTGTAGTGTGTGTGCAAGTCAACCCTTCACTGCACTGGGCCACCTGTGGTAGTCCCAAGGCCAAAGAGTCCTATAGGGAACTCATCCTTTAAACTTCCACATTTGATTTCAACCCTCTAGGTGATTAGGGGTTTACAGTCAAGTTTGTGGAGTTTGCAGGGAGTTTAGAAGTGGTTTGAATTTCTAAAAGGTGGATCCCAATTCTAATCCTCTAAGATAGTCAAAGGAAAAGCCTAAGGCTAGATCCTAAGTACTAAAGAGAAGAAGAGAAGACCTCATAAAAAATGAGGTCAACAGGATCGTAGTTGTTTCAAGGTTTTGGGAGGCGGCATTTGTAAGATAGCTTTAATCTTTTCCGGATCGATTTCAATTCCATGATGTCGAACAACAAATCCTAAGAATTTCCAGAGGTGATGCCGAAGGCACATTTCAAGGGATTCATCTTAAGGTTATATTGTCTTAATCGCTCGAAAACAATTCTCAAATCATACAGCTGATCTTCTTTTAGTTTGCTTTTGATGACCACATCATCTACGTAGCACTTGACTTGGTTGTGAATGAGATCATCAAAAATTCTTGTCATTGCTCTTTGATAAGTTGCTCCTGCATTCTTTAATCCAAACGGCATCACTGTGTAGCGATGATACCCCGATCGGCGTTCTGAAGGCTGTAAGCTTTTCATCTTCCGGTGCCATCTTTATCTGGTTGTATCTCGAAGATCCATCCATGAAAGAAAAGACTTCATGTGTTGAAGCAATGTCGATCATCAATTCTGGAATGGGTAGCGGGAATTCGTCCTTTAGACATGCTTTGTTTAAATCTCTGAAGTCTACGCAGATTTTGATCTGACCATTCTTCTTTCTAATCGGTACCACATTGGCTAACCAAGTTGCATATTGTTCTTCATGGACAAATTTGGCTTCTTTTAGCTTCTTAACTTCTGCTATTACTTGTTGTTCGATCTCTAGATGCATCTTTCTCGGAGCTTGTCTAACTGGAACGGCAGTGGGATCCACTCCTAACTTGTGAACTGCGACCTCTGGAGCTAATCCTGGCATTTCATCATAACACCAAGCAAACTAGTCCTTGAATTCCATTAATAGCTTGATTATCTCTTCGGAGTCTTCTTTATTAAGTAAGGAGCGAACAAAGGTCGGTCTAGGCTCTTCGCTAGTACCTAAGTTAACTTCCATTAACTCGTCTATTGTAGATTTAATTTCTTCTTCGAATTCTGGCGGAGCGTCTCCGATTTGCAGATCTTCGAGATCTTCTGAGGCTTCCAAGTAGTCTTCATTAGGCTCACAAGTGAGAACCAAGAAATATCTCGTATCGTCAACTGATCCTACTGTGCCGAATCCGAGACCATGTTTCGAATTGGGACGCCGACTGACATTGTTCCATAGTTTTTCAAAGTGTTGTGATTGACCTTTTGTCCATTGTTTAGGTAAGACACCATGTTGAATTAAATTTTGAACACATGGAGAGTACCACTGAAAAGGCAGTTCCATTAATTCAGAAGGAGTAACATCTTCAAATTTTACATCTTTTTTAGTATTGGAAGAAGAAGCACCACGGTAGAATTTGATCGGTTTAGTACCACCACCATGCACTTCCTAGACCACCATACCCTCGAACTTATTAGAATGGATCGGGGTCAGGGTCATAGTATGTACATAATGATTAATCTTCTCATACATTGATTTGTATTCTTCATTCTTTTCATCCTTGAGAGAGATCTTGAACTGGGGTTTCTTTTGATTTACTGTTTCTGCTTCTTTCTTGATTTCTTCTTCTTCGAAACTGGTCTCCCAATCAACGTTGATGACTGGTTTCTTCTGTCTAACTGTTCCAATGTCTCTTCCACGACCTCGTCCTCGGCCTCGACCTCGGGTGAGAGTTCTGGAGAAACCTTCACCATCTCGCCGTAAGGGAGTGGTGAGTAACTGTTGGACTAGAATTTCCAGCTCTTTATCATCTTGGACTTCTTTCGCTTCATTTGGTATGAGATTTCTTGAAAAGATTGTTTTCTTCGGTGGCGTGTAGTAGGCTGCATCTTCGTGAAATCCGATTTCATGCACGAAGAATGGTTGCAAGTCACCTTTGATACACTGTTCTCCTCCTTCGTAATATTTTATGCACTGGTGCAGAGATGACGGTACCATCCGGTTCTCATGGATCCATGGTCGACCCAATAGAGCGTTGAATGATGTCTCAGAATCTATTATGTGGAATTTTGCGGTTGTCTTTGCCAAATCACCAGTCTTCATTAACGGTGTTATCGATCCGAGTGCTCTTTCTCCTTGCTTATTGAACCCTCTTAATAACATCTTATCTGCTTCAAGTTCGCCAGCATCAATTTCCAAATATGCTAACGTTCGAAGGCTCATTATGTTGATTGATGCTCCCGGATCAACTAACACCCTGGAGAGCGTAAACTTTCCAATAGTGACTGAGATGTACAACGATCGATTGTGATCAGCAGTTCCGAGTAGCAAATCATTGTCCGTGAAGGTAACACCTCACTTTTCTTTTAACGAGCAAACCTCATCGAAGGAGTTACCGACCATTTGAGCTAAACAAATCTCCGGATCAAGTAGAGCCTTGATCAGAGCTTCCCTCATCTCCTTTGACAGGATCAGAGCGTCGTATATGCTTAGTTTGGCTGGTAGCTTCCTAAGATGGGCTAGCACGTTGTAGTCTACTTTATTACAATGTTCCTCTGTTTCTTCCCAAATGGGCAATTCCTCTGCTAGGGTTGGCTCTTCCTGAGAAACCATCTGCTTTCCTTTACCCTTTGGACCCATTCTTGGAGGTAGAACTTTTCTGCTCCTTAGATTAACTTTTGTTATCTCTTCTGAATTTGATGCTGGATCTACCAGTGTCTCCCCTTGGATCAGAACGATTGTCTCTTCTGGTGTTGCTTTAGAATCTGATAACTCCAATTCTATCGCGATTGGAGCTCCTCGAAATTAGCAAATAGACTCGTTTCTTGTTGAGCTTTCGTAGCCATCCTTGTGAACATCTTCTCCTTTATCGTGGTCATTGAGGTTTAGTATGATTTGAGAATCGTTATTTATATCGGAATCGAGATCTGGATTAGCTTGATTTTCGTTAGTTACGTAATCGTTAGAAACAGTCAAAACGTAGCCAACACCAAAACTCTTATCATTATAAGATCCCGCTGTCCAGACGGTATTCCATCCATCATGGGTTGTGTAAAGGTCTATTGGAACAATGGGATCTGTTGAAATAACATTGACGGGACCTCCTTTTTGGGGTTCCTTCATGTATTCCTTTGGGATCGTTATGTTCCCTTTCCGGAGATTATCTTCCAGCCAGTTCATGAAAGTGAAGCAGTCTTCGATCTTATGTCCGAGCATCTTGTGGTAAGGGCAATAGTTTGGATGATCTTTCTAATTGACTTCTTCCGGCCTCTTGGGCTCTGGTAGCTGAAAATCTGGTGCTTTCATTAAACTGCGGAACAACTTCGCCACTGCTTCAGTTTTGAATGATATTCCTTGTTTAGAAAATCTTTTAGGGTATGCTGTGGACGAGGCGGTTGTTCATAATGCTGAGGCGACTGATAGCTCGGTCGAGGCTGTTGATAACCCTGCTGAGGTTGTTGGTAAGTACGTTGCGGTGGTTGATAGCTAGGCTGTGGCCGCTCTGGCTGTATCTGCACTGGCTGCTTGCCCTTATCTACTGCCGCGACGATTCCGGATTTCTTTTCAAATGCTTTTACGGGCTTCTGCTTATCGTTCTTGTCCACAAAACTTAGCTACTTTGCTTCCTCTTGTAAGCTCCCGGCCTTGCTAAGCAGCTTCTCGAAAGTCTTGATTGTAAATCCTTTAAGGAGAAGTGCTATCGGGCCATGGATACTCTTAAACAAGATGCCGACTGCATGCTGTTCCTGAAGTTTTGGTTCACACTTCATGCTTAAATTTCTCCATCGAAGTATGTAATCCACTAAAGTCTCGTTCGTTTTTTGGTGCTCCACCACGACATCAACGATGGTGTTGTGGTGCCGAGCTCCGGCAAACCGCTTAACGAAAATATTTTCTAACTCTGAAAAGGTCTTAACTGAACCATTTGGCAATTCTGCGTACCAGTCGAAGGCAATCCCTGACAAACTGCTGACGAACTGACGAAAGAGTAAAGCATCACTCCCACCGGCATTGCAGCAACTAGCACGAAAATGTGCGACATGCTGCCGAGGGTTTCCCGTTCCATCAAAAGTCTTAAACAGAGGTGGTATGAAGCCTTTCGGGTATTGGACTGCATCGAACTCTTCGGTGTAAGGTCTACCCGTCTGAATAGATGCTCCACTCTTAGATTATGCTAGGGCTTCTCGCACCTGCTATTCTACCATGTTTTTAATGTCTTTTTCGGGAATCATGTTCTGTACAGAATCCTTCTTTAGTGGCTCGTCTCTGTTGACAGATGTGATCTCTTTTCCTCCATCTGCATTATGGATGATTTCTGGGGATGTTTCTTTCTGAGGTTGCACCTGACTCTGGAGAGTGGCTAAAGCAGCAGCCATCTCTTCCATCCTCCTTGCCATGTGGGAAATTGTGTCATCTCTTTCCTGAAGCTGTGCTCTCATCAGTTCCGGTTCATCTCTTTCCGCAGCTGCCGGAGCACCCTGCGAGGCTGACGATGCTCGTGTTTCAACCATGTTGATCTCGGCACACTCCTCATCCATGAACTCTGATGAATCAACTTCCTTTTCCAACATTTCTCCTCTTTCTTTTGCCAACTGTCAGATATCCGTCCTTAGCTTCCCTATAGCATCCTCAAGGGGTCTCTTCCAGACGGTCTCGCGGTTGTTGTGTGATGGCTGTTGAACTTCTTTTTCAGGAATTTCTTTTATTGCAGTAGCACTTCCTTCTGATTCAGGCTCTTTGACGAGACTTTTCTTCTCAAGACGTTGTGTTGGTCTCGGCTCGGTAATAATAGGTCGCCACACCATCCTTCTTGCAGCAGAAGGCCTAGGACCGGAAGGTCTGTCTGGCTATATGCCTGGTAGGTGGTGTCCTCCCTAATATGATGGCCCGATACAACAACAGGTGAACTAGCTCTCATTTTCTTCCTTGGTTTCTCTATGGCAGTGACAGGCTCTACTCGCGGTCCGAGGCGGGATTTAGCTGGCACTCGTCCCATTCTTCTTAGGATTTCTAATACGGGGCATCTTTCTTTCTTTGCCAATTTTTCTATCACGGCTTGTAGCCGAGCAAATGGCGTAGTCTTAACCCTTTTCTTTTGTAGTTACTATAGTATGCTGGTCGAGGTAGTGTAGCGGCAATCCTTCGGACATCTTCTTCATCCGATGCAGCAGAGAGGGGGTGGAACCTACTCCCTTCCAACAGAGGTATATAATCAGGCAGTTCTTCTCTTTCCTAAGGAATTTCTTCTAGAAAAGCAACTTCAACAGCTTTGGCTTTCTCAATCCTGGCAATCTTCCTGGTTCTATTTCTCCTTTGAGTCCGAGTTAGGGGTGCAACTCTTAAACTAGACCCAATCTCAAAAACAGATGGTATTGTAGCAAAATCTGTACCCTCCACGGTGACAGGCTCACCACAGACTTGAATTTCCTTCCCCTTCAGTTTGGCAGAAGCCGGGGTAGGTGCAGAGATGACTAGACCGGTGGGGGTAAAGACAACAGTCCTCCTACGAATAGCAGTACTTCTTTCAGTTGGAACCCTTTTGTAGGGGAGGGAATTCTTGAGCTGACTTCAAATTGAACTCAATTATAGGCTCTTCAGTTTCTGGCACTTTATCCATTAGTGCGAAGAGAGTGACGTCAGCGAACTTGATATCTGTGTTATCGAATCCTTGTCCAAAACGGATGATCCCATTGTCAGGCAGATTATTCTTATAGATGGCGAAGTCCATTCCATTGGTGAAGGAGAAAATTAACTTTGGCGCAGTCATTTTCTGCAGGGTAGATTTCGAACGTCAGTCCCGAATTATGCTTCCTTTTGTTGCAAAACTTAGGACGAAAAGGAAAGAGTCTGAACACATTTTCGTTTATTTTAGTGTATTTATGATTTAAAAGAGTTTGTTTATTGAAAGGGTCGTTTATTAGAGGATTTGTTTATTAGGAACGAAATGATTAAAGGACGGAGGTTTATAGAAAAAGGAAGGGACTCGGTTCGGAATTGGAAAGGAAGAGAAAGTCTCGTAAAACTTCTCAATCCAAAGGACCGCTCCTAAGCTAACGCCTATTGGGGGTTCACCCCACCTCAGAAAAAGAGGTAAAAGGATTTTAGAACCTCTCTGTTTAGGGGTGTCTAAACAGTGGCTCCTAAATCTGAGAGAAGTTGACTATACTTGTTCAAGATAGAAATGAACGTGGTATGTCAATGGAAGAATGATAGTTTTGGTCCACTAGGGATATGGACTCACTATCTATTCATGAAAGCAAAACCATCTAATCAAAATGGAGAGAGGAACTAGTCCCCAGCGGAGTCGCCAGAAGTTGTCGGCATATTTTTAGGTTTGTGTGTTGTATTTTAAAAAAGGGGGTCACCTACAGAAGTTGTCGGCAAATTTTAAATTTAATTTAAATTTAATTTAATATATATAATTTGGAAAGTAACATTTGATTTAAAAAAAAACTAATTTTAAGTTTAAAATTTTAAGATATGAAATCAAACCGATCTATAGTTTATATAAACGAGCGCCGCATCATAAGCTATGTATCTATCCCGAAGAATAGACACACTACTTGATGATGGGGCTCGATTAAATAAACTAGAAGATTTGTGACATCCGTTTGGTCTGCGAACCAATTTTATAAGCCGACAAGTTCCCCTGCTTAATATAAAAGAATTAAGCAGGGTTTATATTATCTGGGTTCTTAAAGTTCCCTATAAGGGCAAGCCTCTATAGTTAATAACATCTTAAATGACGGGAATCAATTAAGAAAACTCTCGATAATGATTAGTGGTCTTGCTCTCAAGAATTTCAAAGTTTAAAGTTTTCAAAGGATTGGATTTTTGAAATTTCAATTGGGAATGGATCAAATTTGGAACAGTTATTTTAGGAATCCAATGGAGGAGAAGTAGAGGATGTCACGGATACGAGACAAGTCTCGGTGACTTCCCAAATTATCCTATGGTTTGGTTTCAATTTAGGAATTTTATTTAAAGTTTCAATCTTGCCAATTTTATTTATTTAGGTCTTATATTTGTATGACATAATCACACAAATAGCCTCGAAGATGTGAGGGTTTATGTCATACCAAACGACCACCTCAGAGTCCTAAGACCGGTTAGGGCATAATTTACATGATATGATCATGCAAATGCCTAACGAAGAATTGAGGATTTATGTTGCACTAGGCAAACTACCTCGAAGTCCTATGGCTTGGTTATTTAATTCTATGAAATGCTTAACTGATGTAGACACATTTTTTGTTGATGAAGATAGTCGTGATGCCCACTGTGCTCCAAGCTCTTTGTAGTTGCAGAGGTTTAGTTTTAGAAGGTAAAAATCAGGAGATGAGAGAAGTGTTTTGGTTTAGAAATCTTAAAGTCCAAATATTTTTAATATTTTAATTAAAAGAAATCTTAAAGTTGTTTAAACAAAACCGATTAAGATCCCACGGTTCCGTCATCCCGGCACCGTTATTTTCATCGAATTCACTTAGTCCAGATGAATTTACTAAACTCAACTGAATGAGTTCCACACTTTCATTTAGACCGTGGGAAATCCCGTTAGCAACACGCGGGTTACATCATCCGAGGTATTCCCGATCATTCAACAAGACGTTTTAATTTAGTTACAATTGTAGTTTTATTGTTCTGTTTGTGATTAAATTTTGAGTTGTTTTATATTTTAGAATGTTGTGGCAGTGAATTTTATCTTGTGGTGACATTTAATTTAGTTTTGGTTTCAGTTTTGTGACTATACTAAAGGTTTTCGTTTTCATGCAACAATCTTGTTTAACATGCAAGAAAAGTAAAGCGTAGTGCATGTAAGTAAACTGCAATAAAGTAAATTGCAATAAAATAAAAGCGTACCTGGAAGGTCTTCCCGTCATCCCAAGTTGCACTTAAAACATATATTAAGGCATTTAAATATTTATAACAAGTACCTAGGTAAAGCTAAGGGAAGGTTTTGGTTGTCTACCAAGATCATAACCCTATAACTAGTCAACTCCTATGACGTCTAAGTTCTTGTGTTTTGTTTAGGGATGATTTTCTTCATCAAAGAACAATTAAATTCAATTGTTCTTCTAAAACATCTCATCATATTGAGAAAGTGCTTAGGACGAGTCCTAGACATCTTTTCAATATTTTCGAGATAATTTTGAGTCCAAGTAAATTTAGTTTCACAGGTGAATTAATCATCCAGGAGTTTAGTTAAGCTTTGTCTCTTGCTCAGTGAACTTGGGCATTTGATTACCTGATGAATGAAGTGACATCTCACTTAATACTCC
The DNA here is from genome assembly GCA_022702705.1 of Papilionanthe hookeriana x Papilionanthe teres. NCBI lineage: Eukaryota > Viridiplantae > Streptophyta > Magnoliopsida > Asparagales > Orchidaceae > Papilionanthe > Papilionanthe hookeriana x Papilionanthe teres. The sequence goes on from CM040427.1 coordinate 11,316,485, forward strand.
ATTTAAGAGTTATAATAATTAAAGCCTTTAGGGCAAGTTGGTTTGTTGAGAATTTTAATCATTCTTAATTTGAAGTTTGAGTTAAAGGTTTAAAGTGATTTAGTTTAACTATGAGGTTTTAATTAATAATTTTAAGTTTGGAATAGTGTTTAAATTATTTTTGATTTAAATCTTTATACTTAAGTGATCTTAATATTTTAAATTTGTTTTACTTTTAATATTGAATGATGTTAATTTAATATAATTTAAATTTAATATAATTGAATTTAACTTAATTTAATTTAATTTAAATATTTTTTAATTTAACTTAATTGTTAAAATGTTAATTAATTTTAATTTTAATTTTAATTTAATTTTTACTTAATTTAAGTTAATTTAATTTTAATTTTAATTTAATTTAATTGTTAAACCACTTAACATTTTGAGCTTTTCATTAATTTAAGGGTTATATATTTATTTTTTAATTTTTAATTTTCTTAGTTTGGATTATCATTTTAATCTTAATTAAGAGTTAAATATTATCAAGTGACTTATTTAGGGATTTTTTTATTAAAGAATTAATATCCTCTCAAGTTATATCCCTATTTTTAATAATTCAAATTTTCATTAATCTTCCAAAATTAAAATTTATTTAAATAATTAAAGTTTCATTTTTAGTTTATTAAAAGTGATTAATGGGTTCCTACCCTTTTAGTTTCCCAAAGTTTCAATCATCCAAGAAAATAAAATCAAATTTTTTACCCTCCATTTTAATTAAACCTAAAATTTTAATAAAGGGGTTTAAATTCTTTAATTACCTTTATGTCGTTTTAGGCTTATTTATTTCATAGCTCACTAAATTGAGTTCAAATGAACTTGAAATTTTTATGTCACTTCACTCATATGTCAATTAAGACATTAAAGGAGAAAATGTTATTTTTCTAAATTTAATTTATTTATATAACTATTTTTAATGAAAAATAAGGGATTTCAAGGAAAATTCATCAACATGACCAAAGTAAGGTTTCTGTCCATAAGAAAATTATGGGATGTTCCTAATGACTAGAGGACCATGTGGACCAAATTTGGTGATTTTTTGAATTATATTTTATTTATTATAATTATTTTGAATTTTGGAGTGTTAATTAATTATAAAGTAAAATTAAAGTTGAAAAGTGGATTTTATATTTTTCTTTGCTTTATTAGAATTATATTAGTGAAAAGGTTGGAAAATACATTTTTTAATATTAAAAACTGTTTTAAGAATTTAAAATTCAATATCTTTACTTTGAGACTTGGGAAAAATATTTGGTTTATTCCTAAGTGATTAGGAGTCAAAATATGACATTTTTGTGATTTTTAATATTTTTGTGATTTTTATTATTTTTTAATTATTAAAATATAAAACATATCATTAAAAATGAAAATTTTTAGAAAATTCCAATTTTAATTTTTATAGGCTCCTCTGATATCAGAGAGCCTAAAAAACCAATTTGGTGAATTTTTGAAATGTAATTTTGGAGTTATGAATTTTTAAAGATTAATTTTGATCATGTGGTTTAATTAATTCATCTAGTGTGGCTAATCATTTCCAATTGGCTTCAAATTTTTATGTGAGGTCCCTCGGATCCTAAAGATCAGTGGAGAATTGATTTCAAGTTATTTTAATTTGTGGTTAACCCTAATTAATTAAAATTATGTTTTGAGTAATTAGGTCAATTAGGATTATTCTTAATGAGTTAACTCAAAATATAATTATTTTAGGGTTCTGGTCCTAAGAAACTTCCTAAATTTTTCTAGAATTTATTGTGCAATATGCTAATTATTGGAATTAAAATACCAAAAACAGTGACATAAACTTGAAAAATAAATAACTTTCCATAGAGATGGCCTATGACCTTGAAAAATTCAGGGAATGTTCCCAACATCAGAGGCTTCAAGAGCCCTATGGTCTTATGCCATGGTGAATTGTCTATACAAATGGAGAATCAAAATACTAAAATAAGTAAATAATTAATTAAAAATAAAATACTCATCAAAATAACTTGATTTCTTTTCCACATTATTCTCCTCTGTTCACTGAGCAAGGGGGTATTTTTATTTTATTTTTATGATTTTCCTACACAAAGATATGGATTTTCTAAGTTACGGGTATTTAAATAAATAAAAAAATCCATATTTTTCTACTTATCCACGCGGCGCTGACTCATCCTCAGCAGCTCCGAAATCCCACGCGTCGCGCTCCCATTCGACGCCGCCATCTGACTCAGCGCTCTGGGGGCCCACAGTTCATGTAACATCCTTCGATCTGGCGCAATCTGGACCGTCCACTCGATACACGCTCTATCGGATGGCGCCTGGTCATCGTTTACGACTGGTGTGCACCCGTGACCTTCCACACTAAAACCCTAATAACTCTCTCATTTCTTAACGGATTTTCATGTTCTTATGCTCTATGGATTCGTCTTGAAGAGACAAACACATCCATACGGTTTACATGCCACGAAATTAACTGAAATGAAATGGAGAATTGCTGAAAGCTCGGGAGGAAGGAATGATCCATACCTTTGCTCTGAGAAGTGTAACTTCAAACAGAGAGTTGTGTCACCTTCGATTGCACCTAAGGAAGCTCCAGATGAAGTCTCTGGCTCTAGGGAATTGTCTAGGTATGAAAGAGCCCACAGCCGATTTCAAAGCTTGGAGGTTAGAGCAACTAGGTGGCCTGGAGAGGGGGCTTTCACTGGGGAACTCCTTCTCTTGGTCCTGTGCAGGTGTGGGTGAGTTTAATTTGGATTTGGTGGAGGTTTGGGAGATGTCCTATTTTTGGGCTTGAAGTTGAACTCATAAATTGAGCTCAGCTGGGGGAGATTGGGGCTGGAATCCAATCGGGATCAAGTGCTCTATGTGTGGAGAGTGGTCTGGAACAATTTTGACAGAGTTTCAGTAGGATTTTGTTCGGTTTAAAGAGACAAGGCTGGAGGGCCTCCTAGGGGGAGTTGAGGCTTGGGATCAGCTGCTCTTGTCAAGGGAAGAACAGCCATGGTGTCTAATTGGGTTGGGACAGCTCAGCAAGGAAGAATTGAATTTTTGAACTAAATGGGTGCACTCGGCCTGGTGTTTTCCGTCGACTGTGGGGGTTGGCCGGCCAGGGTCAGGTCACCCTCAAGGTCAGGGAGGTCAAGGCTGGGGTTTAGTGCAGTCAATTGGCCATGGACATGTGTAAAGGTGTTTGATTTAAATAGAATGGGAGAAGGCTCATTTTGGCTTGGTTTGGTTCAACTCATGTATTTGGTCTAGGTTCACCCCCCCCCCCCCCATGATCTGATTTGGACTGAAGGGGATCAGTTGGGTTAGCTAGGAAGGGGTGGTGAAGTCCCCATCCATGGTGATGTGGCTAATTTTGGTTAAAGTGTAACATGAATGGGGTGAAAAAAGTTTAATGAAGGTTTAAGAAAGTAATCCCCTCCTTTGCCATTAATGGGTTGGTGAGGTGGAAAGGGCTCCTCATGGCTTGCATATGGCTTGTGCATGGTTCCATGGCTCCATTTGGCTTGGGGCCAAGCTTAGTCAATTTCATGGAAATGGGTTTTAAGGATTTTGGATATTTTGGGGTAATTTGGCACATGACTTAGTTTAGAAAATTTTAATGATGAATTTGAAACTTAGGGAGTGATTTAAATCAAAGGGATGATGAGGTGAAAGTGTGTAGGCTTTAGGATAGAGTTTGGGCTTTTGGATTTATTTTAGATGGGCCTTAAGAAAGGTCTAAGAAGGTGGGCTTTTAGGTTTGAAAACGAATTGGTGGATGGAAATTTTGTGAAGGATTGGGCCAAACAAATGTTGGGTTTAGTTTAGGGATGTGTCATGAACATTTTAGAAAAGGTTTGGTGTCATTTAGAGTGGAATTTGATTTAATTTGGGCTTTTTTGGTAAAGGGGCCAAAGTGGGTCAAATTGGGCTAACTTGGGCTAAGGTTGGGCTAAGGTTGGATTTGATGTACAATTAATGTTGAGAAGTGTTTATGGGAGTGTCACAAAGAGCTTTCAACTTTGGTTGGGCTTTGATTTTGGGATTTGGGCCCATTTGGGTTAGGTTTGGGTTTAGGCCAAAAATGGAGATTTTGGTTTGGATTAGGTTTGGGTGGAGTTTAGGTTCAAATTTGGGGAAAACCAAGTTCTTGTTTTGTTTGTGGGGATGTTAGGAAGGTTTAGGAAAAGATTTGGGGCTAATTGGAATTGAATTGGGTTGGTTTGGGCTAAGTTTAGGTCATGGGCCAAAATTGGGCTTTAGGCTTCAAATTGGAATTGGATCCAAATCTCAATCAAATTGGACTTGGATTTGGTCAAAATTGATATTGGGGATATTGAGTAGAAGTTTAGAATTGAATTGGGTGAAAGTTGAGGTCAATTGGGTTGATTTGGTTTAACATTGGGTCCACTTGGGTTAAGAATTGGTCAAATTAGGGGTTTTGGTAAAAGTGGGTTAAATTGACAAAATTGGCCTATGGTGTAGTTGAACAAAATGAAATTAGGAATATTTGAAATTTTCTGGAATTTTCTGGTATTTTCTGGAAATTTTTGGAATTTGTGGAATTTTTGGTTAAGAAGGGCATTTTGGGTATTTGGAGGGTATTGGGGGATATTCTTTGGAAGTTTTGGTATATTTGGCTAAGGATGATCAATTTGAATGGTGGGAAATGTTTAGGACTAATTCTGAGGAATTTTGGTTAATTTAGGCAATTTTGCAAATTTTGGATAGTTTCAAGGACATTTGGTATGTTTAGCGGGTGTAGGGCCTCGGGGGTCAAAAATTGAAGTTTTAGGAAATTGAAGATTTATCAAGTTTGAGTAGAATGGAATCACTTTGGTGGAGCCATGGAGCCATTTTAAGCTCACAAGAGCCATGAGAGGACTCATTTGAGGCATTCACCATGTTGTTCCTAACCCTCTTAGCCAAGGGCCTAGGGGTTAAGGTCCATCCATATGAATTACCATCATGAGTCAGGAAGTCAAGCTAGGCATGAATGGTTTTAGGATTTGGAATGTGTGTGAAAATGTAATGTGTGTGCAAGTAAACCCTCACCAGACCAGTCCACCCAGGGTAGTCCTAAATCCAAAGAGTCCTATAGGGAACTCATCCTTTAAACCTCTACATTTGATCTTAACCCTCCAAGTGACTTGGGGGTTTACAATCAAACTTATGGGGTTTGCAGGGAGTTTAAGAGGTTTTTAAATTTCTAAGTTGTGGGTTCCATTTCTAGTCCTCTAAGATAGTCAAAGGGAAAGCCTAAGGCTAGATCCTAAGTACTAAGGAGAGAGAAGAGAAAAGACCTCATCAAAAATGAGGTCAACACTCATCTATATAATCCCATGTGATTTCTACCAATTGTTGATTGAGATAATACCTACTAGGATCTTACATATTCTCACAACAAATGTTAAAATCTTAATTGGCCAAATTAAGAAGTAAATGAAGTGCAAAGGATTAAATCAACACAACCTCTTCTAACGTTAAAAATCAATATTTCCACAACTTCCATCAAACACATAATTAATTTACATTTTAAGGAAAAAGATACAAAATACTACTCAGAATCCATTGAGAAAACACAACAAGAAATAATTTTAAATGTAGAAATCATGTAGAAAACATAATGAGCAATCAATTAAAACCAAATGAAGTACATGTCGGTCGCAAAAGGGGGTTTTATTTTGGAGATAAATTTAATTTAATATATATATAATTTCAGAAAATATCTTCTTTTTTTAATTTTAAAAATATGAAATCAAACCAATCTCATATATGCAATATTTTAAATAATCAAGCACTTCACCGCAAGTCATGTAATTATCCCGAAGAATGGATACATTGCTCAGTGTTGAGGCTTAATCAAACAAACTAAAGAGTCCATGACATTCATTTGGTCTGTAAACCATTTATGTTGACCGATAATTTCCCTTGTCTATATGAAGGAATTAGATAGGGATTATATTATTCTGGGGTCTTTAAGTTTCCAATAAGGGCATGCTTCTATAGTTAATAACATCTCAGATAACTGATGTCACCTAAGAAAACTCTTGATATAGTTCAGGAAATATTGTATTCATGACTTTCAAAAGGTAGGATCTTAAAGAAAATTTGGTAATAGGAAATCTAATAAGTGAGTGGCTCAATTTTTTAGAATAGTTAATTTAGCAGTCCAATGGAAGAGAAAGCTAGGGGAAAAACATAGATCCAAGAAAAATATCGGTGTTTTCCCAAACTATCCTATGGTTTGGCTCCAATTTGTGATAGTTATTTAATGTTCAATCTTAACAATTTTATTATTTGGGACATACATTCACTTGATACTGATCATGTCAACAGCCTGGAAGGTAGGAGAACTTATGTCCTACCGGATGACAACCTCGGAACCTAAGACGAGTTAGGGCTTATATTACATGAGCTGCAAAGTCCTAAAAGGATAAGGTGAGGTTTTATGCTTCACTAGGCAAGCTACCTTGAATTCCAATGGCTTGTTGTTTAATTCTAAGGAGTTTTGCTATTGAAGATGCCCATACTTCCCACTGTGCATGCTTCAAACTCCTCGTCGTAGCACGTACTGTTGTAGAAGTATCAAATGTAGGAGGTTGTGAAAAGTAGGATGTTTCAAAAATGGTTTGAATTGAGATGTCTTAATGTTTTAATAGGTGAATATTTAAGTTGGTTATGGCAACACTAGATAGGATCCATTAGTTCCTTCATTTCAGCACCACCATTTTCTTCGGATTCACTTATTCTAGATTAATTTACTAAACTCAACTTAATGAGTTCCACACTTTCATTTAGACCGTGGAAAATCTCGTTAGCAGCCGTAGGTTGCCTCCTCCGAAGTATTCCCGATCATCCAATAGAGATATTTTAATTTAGTTGCAATTGTGATTTTGGTTTTGTTTGTGATTAAATTTTTAGTTGTCTTATATTTTGATTTTTGTGGCGGTGAATTTTTATCTTTTTTTTGTTTTAATTTTGATTTTTTTTTGTTTAAGTTTTGTGGCTATCATAAAAGTTTTGTTTTTCATGCAGGGTGATATTGTTATTTAACATGCAAGCTCGTAAGCAAGAAAAGTACAGTAAAGACAGTACAAGAAAAGAATGTACCGTAAACTATAAAAGCACACCTGGTGAGTCTTCTCATTCTTCCACCTGAAACTTTAGTATCTTTTACAGTAAACATTTATAATTTGTAGAAAAGTAAAGCCTATGACAGGTTTGTCAAGGTACTACCGAGTTTTGTCCAATAACTTAGTGGGTTCTAATTATTCATTTGAGGGATACTTTCCTTTAATAAGTATGTTCGGTTCATTTGTCTTAGAAGATGTCCAGAAAACTTGTGAAAAGATACAGAGAGTGCCTGGATTTCTCACAACCCTTTTGAACTTTCTTGAGTTCATTTGAACTTATCATGCTCATTAAATGATTCATCTATTTCATACCCTTATGCTCAATAAACTTTGATGTCTTAATCATCCTAAATAGTGGGGTAACTTTCGCATGATATTTTACTTATAAATTATGTGAGTAAAAGCCTCTAGGGGCAAACATTATTCATTAAGAATTCTGACCAATTTTCTTTTATTGGGCTTGTAGTGTTTCCAAAAAGTGTTTAATATTTGTTGAGCCTTCTTTTCTAAACCTCATAAGTTAAACTTAATTAAGCTTAGTTCACTACTAAGCCCTTAAGACTTTTGTGGGTATATTTATATTTTCAGAAAGAGAAGTTAAGTTGACTTTTATGATTATCATTCTTATCCAAATATTGAATTGTCATTAAACTACTAATTAAGAGTTTTAGATCATTAAATATCACCATCCAAAGATGAAACCCAAACTTAGGATCATTTAGTCCTAATTATCTTCCAAATTAGTATAATTTAAAAGAATTACAAATTTACCTTTTAATATGACCAAAATGAGATTGGTTTCTACCTTTTATCCTGTTATATTTCAATCATTTAAACATGTTTATTAAGATCATTCATTAACCATTTACTCTTTAATTAGACCTAAATGACAATTAAGGCTAAATTGTTTAAAATTACAACTTTGCCCCTAAGGCCTTAATACTTCATAATTAATCAAATTTAACTCAAATGACTTTGAAATTATTATGGTACCCCACCTATGGGTCAATTAGAACATTAAAAGTGAAAATGTGATTTTTTTCAGTTTTAATTCAGTTTACATAATTATTTTAATGCAAAAATAGGGATTTTTAGATAATTTTATAACTCCATCCAAACACAATATTAATTTTTAAGAAAATTACTGGAGGTTCACCTAGACAAAGCGACCACTTGGACTAAATTTCATGATTTTTTGAATCTTATTTTAATTATCACAGTTATTTTAATTTCTAGAGTATTAATTAAATATAAAATATTATCTAATTTGAAAATTAGGTTTTATTTTTTTCAAAAAATCTCTCTAAGGTTAAGGAACCCAGAGAACCAAGTTTCATACTTTTGTGATTTTTATTTTAATTATTAGAATTATTTTAGTGGGAAATTAGGAAAAATCCATTTTTTAGCTTTAGAAATTATTTCAATCCTTTAAAATTTAATATTTTTACTTAGAGTGTTAGGAAAATTATTCTGATTGTTCACAAGTGCTTAGGAGGCAGTTTAGAATATTTCCATTAAGTTTATTAAATTTGCGATTTTTATGAATTTTAATTATTTAAATATTTAAAATAACCTTAAAAATGAAATTTTGACTTTAATGCTAAATTTATTTTTCTCATGTTTCTCTGACCACAGAGAACTCACAAAACCAATTTTTTAATTTTTTTAGCAGTATCTTAATTATTAGAATTATTTTAATGCCAAAGGTGATACTTAACGTAGAAAAATCATTTAATTGTTTAAATAAATTCCAAATATCTTTAGAATTTTTGAAGGACTTCCTCTGATCGTAAACCACAATTAGGAACAAAAATGAAGTTATTTACACTTATTATTAATACAAATTAATTTCCTTTTAGTTTTAAGGTTTAATGGTAAACGACGCTCCAGGATCTACCAACACTCTGGAAAGTACAAATCTGCCGATGATGAAAAAGATGTAGAGCTGTCGGTTGTGATCGGTGATCCACCTGATATTTATACTTACAAATATGATATGAAAATTGGCAACACCACCAAAAACTTGATCCCGCTGTATATATATATATACTAATGATTTTGATTTATAATGTGGATACTACGCAAGTATATGTATCGTTTATCAAGTAATATAGGACTTTCTGATTAAGCCCCGAGATATCGAACCCACAGGGAAAAGATGAAAATCTTTAAAGGAATCAGAAAATTATCTTTTTACATTTTTTTAATGGCTTTTGAAAGTATGTCTTGATTTTGAAAAGTTTTGAAAATTGATTTGTCTACTGAAATTTCCTTAATAAAATGTTAAGCAAGAAATTAAAATTATAATAACTAATAATACTGTATGTAAAACACTATTAACTAGAATATCTTTTTCTTTTCTTTTATGAAGTAGTAATAATTATTAAAGTATTGTTGTGGAAGTATTTAAATTTGTTGCGACAGATTGAAGCAAATGTGTTCTTTACCCTTACTTGGTTCTATAAAGAACATAAGTTAATTTGAAATTTTTATCATTTTGAACATGGTTAGGCAGGGAAGATACTAGTCTCTCACTCTAGAGTTCCCTCGATTTCCTCTAACTGGAGCCTAACTTCTCATAACAAAACTCAAAACTTCAAACCAAATTAGGGGGTTTTAGCCTGTCACTCTAAAATCCACTAATTTTACTCCCTTCAATAAAAATATCTTCTAATATTACATTCAATTATATGGACTACAATTCTCACCCATATAATTGCATGTGATTCTTACTAACTTTTATGAGACAATACCGCATTGGATCTTACATAATCTCAAAAAATTCTACAACTTAATAGGCCAAATTAAGAAGTAAACAAAGTTTTTAGAATCAATCTTCACAACTTCTTCCAACATTAAACACTTATACTTTCCACAACAATTCTCCATAAACTAATTACTTCTCCATTTAAGAAAAAAAAAGATAAAGAAAACTACTCAGAATGCATTGAGAAATTACAAAAACATATTGATTTGAAATTGAAAACCATAAGAAAAACAATAAACAAAAACAAGTATTAGTTAAAAAACTAAATGTAAGAACAAAAGTAAACACATATCTGAAAAATTCTCTCCACAAGACTCAGGAAGTTCCTCTGAAACTTTAACTCTTCACTAAACTACTCCTCAGAGCAGATCTCCCAACTCCGATGACTCAGAATAAACTTCAGACTTCAATAAAAACTAAATTAAAAGAAAGAAAAGAAGTGGGAAGAAGAAGACTTCACTTTGACCCTTTTCTCTTTTCTACTCTCTACTCCTACTCTTAATGAAAACTCTCTTCAAAATGCAAGTGGAAGAGCCCTTAATTTACTCTCTACTCCTACTCCTAATGAAAACTCTCTTCAAAATGCAAAGGAAGAGCCCTTAATTTACTCTCTACTCATACTCCTAATGAAAACTCTCTTCAAAATGCAAGTGGAAGAGCACTTAGTCATTCCTAAGGCTCTCTTCAGAAATTAAACCAAAAGGTTCCTTGGTGCCTCTTTAAAATGTGTCCAGATTCAATGTATCCACCAAAGAATGCACCCCTTCATTCAAACTTGCCGCCTAAAGGAAGTTATGGAAGTTACCACCAAGAGTTGCATTCCATCCCCTTTGAAATTGGCGCCAAATTCCTTTAAATTTTGATTTTTAACTGTGGTGGCTAAGCGCAGGCCCAGTAAGAAAAACACAAAATACCTTCCATTAAAGTGCAATATCATTAAAAATAGGTATAAAAATGTGCATAAAAATACTATATATTTTAGGTATATCAATCGGCGGTACGGAGTAACAAATTTTCATCGGTGAATGTTACGCCAGACTATTCTTTCAAAGTACAAACTCCATCTGAGGATCTTCTAGCCAACTGTCCTAAGCAAATATCAGGATTTAGTAGGGCCTTAACCAGATTTTCTCTCATCTCCTTTTATCAGAGCGTCGTAAATGCTTAGTTTGGCTGGTAACTTCCTAAGATGAGCTAGAACGTTGTAATCCACCTTGTTTGAATTTTCAACCTCGTTTCAAATATGGACTTCTTTTGTTGCTGGAGGTATTTCTTTTTGAGTAATTATCTGTTTTCCTTTCTCCACCGGAGTTGTCATTGGCAGTAGTACCCTTCCACTTCTTAGATTCACTTCCATGATTTCTTCCTCCTGTGGACCAAGAGGTACTCTTGGTGTTGTTGCTGACTATTATGGTAATTTCTCTGTATCTGAAAGATCTAAGTTGATTGCAAGTAGAGTTCCATTGCACTCGAGGATTGACTCCTCGCTTGTCGTAGTGTCGTAAGCGGTGTTGTCGATATCTCGTTCATTTTCATAAACGTTTTCGTCGGGAAGTAGTATGATTTGAAGATTGTTTTGGGAATCAAAATCAGTATTAGATAGGTTGTGGTTAGTTATGTGATCACTAGAGAGAGTAAGAATGTAGCCAACATCATTTCTATTATCATTATGAGACCCTGGAGGGGCATAAAGATAATTGTACAAAATCAGGGGTTCGAGGATTTTTATTCCCGAATCTAAGACAACCAATCTAACAGAGGAAGCCCCTATCCTAACCATCTTGCTATCATCCTTAATTTCATTTATAAATTCCTTCTTCCTACTTTCCTGATGAAGTGGTCTCCTTCTTGAAATCTCTATCTTAGGCTGAGCTGGTGGAAGATTTCGGTCAGCGGCTTTCCTTGAAGTAGACTGGATCTGATTCAGGATTCTCTTGAGCTCATTCCAAATTGCACTTCATCCACCCCTGCCGGCATACGTGTCAATCAGAGAGATTGGCTTAGACGAAATCATAATTACATAACCTCTTTCAGGTTCTTTCAAATATTCTTTTGGTATTGTATATTCCCATCCTTGTAATTCTTCTCGAGCCAGTCATTGAAAATGAAACATCTTTCTATCGTATGTTCGAGCAATCTGTGGTAGGGACAAATTTTGGGTTGATCCTTTTTGTTAATCTCTTCCTGAATCTTCAGCTCGAGCAATCTAAATTTGGGCTTCATCATCAAACTTTTGAACATCTTTGCTACGACGTCATCTTTGAAAGAGTAGTTCCTGCTAGCCATTCCGACATTATCGGACCTTGTCGTCTATCTGTCTTGTACAACCTCAGGTGCTGACTAGCCTGACTGGTTTACTGCGAACGGGACTGATCGTACTGCTGAGACTTTCTGTACTGTGGAGACTGACTGCACTACGGAGGTTGACTGCACTGCTGTGGTGACTACTTGACAGGGAGGGTGATGTTATATAGCAATATAAGTGTTAACAAATAAAAATAATATTTAATAATAGCAAAGTTACCCCTTTATCAATGCAAGTATACATATCGTTCAAGTAATACAGGGATCTAATGGAGTCCTAGATATCGATCCCACAGAGAAGTTAGAGATTATGAACTAATTATCGCAGTTGCAATTACTATCTTGTATACGGAAATAAAGAACACTTATACTAAACTCTACTACTAATTTTTGAATGGAAGATTGCAATTTAGAAAAGTATCTCTCCCCTTGTTAAGAGAATTAAGTGAATGGATAATTAAACTAGTTAGAATTATATTGTGACAAATAGGAGCATTCCTATTCTTTACCCTTTGGTCCAGGCATAAAGAATATTGACTAATCATATGCTTAGTTACTGAATCTGCGGCTAGGCTGGGAGGATACCGGCTCTCACTTCGGAGCTCCCACATTCCCCTCGCCTGAGGGCTAACATCTACACTTCAACACCCAAACGATAGGACCGAATTGAAGATTTTAGTCTGTCACTCTAAAATATCAAATTCTATGCCCGATAAATAAGTGAAAATTAATCTTATAGAACATTTTAGCATGCAAATTATGTAATGAGTTTCTTAGGAAGATAACAAAATTTTGTTCTAGAAATGGAATAGTCCAATTTAGAAAAAATTTCAGTAGTTAAAACCAACTTAAAGTTTAGAATGTTCTTAAGTAAAGGAAAATGACAAATATAAGTTTCATTCTAATTCAGAAATATTTGTAGATTCTTCAAAATATAGGACTCAAACACTTATTTTTCTCACTTAAAAATCTTTATTTGAAAATAATTTTACTTACTATATTATAACCTTAAGCTTTAGATTTTCTCTGATCTTATATCTTAAACTTTAGGTATGAAACCAATTTTTGATTAGGCCCTTAAATCCTCAAGCTTCTCCTCCCTTTTCATATACTATTTTTCACTTTTTCTTTTCTTTTTCTTTTTCTCTTTTTTTTTCTTTTTCTATTTTTTTTTATTTTTTTTTATAAGGCGAGGATTATTATATCTGGATAGGCCTTTAATGATTTTGAATTCCACCATTCCATTTAAAATAAAGGTCAGATGTACATCTTTCACTTAAAAATCATAATAATAATATTTGAAAATTACTCTTTAATAAAAGAAATTTAAACTTTGAAGAATAAAAGACAAATCTTCTATTTATCCAAAAATACAAAACTTCTTACTAAAGATAGTTTAACTTTATTTAACACCTCTTCATTAAAAAAGTTTTAACTTTAAGTTTTTCATGATTACTATAAATTTTAACTAAATTCTTTTATTCATTTCTATATTCAAAATTTTTGTTCCCCTAATATAACTTCATGTACTTAATTGTTCTCAATCAAAAATAAGATTTATTTTAAGTAATCTTGAGAATCAAATAAAATTTTAGGTTTTTGAAAATCTTTGTTTTTAAAATCCTCATCCCCCCAAAAACTTTAATTTTTAGTTAAGATAAAATATTTAAGCATAAGAAATGATACATGGGTGAGAAATAAAAACTGACATATCATGCTTGCAGGAATTTTTAATATCTAATATGCAAGTATAACAATTTAAATAACAGGAGTAAAATGAAATTAAATTTAGTTTTTTAAAACAATTTTTGTACAAAGAAAAGTAAAAATTTCAAAAAGACCTTTACAGTAGAGGAGGTTTTCAAAGCAAATACACACCAACTAAAATAACACACTGATACAGATAACAGATGATAGTGGAATTTGAAAAATTTTAAACATGTAATTTCCTAAGTAGAAGTTCCCAATAGTGGTTTATAATCTCCTAACGGTTTTTGAATTAAAGTACACACTACTAAAAACTCTGACATAACATACAAATAAAAATATTTGCTATTACACACACTATCACAAAGCAACATATAAAACATCAACACAACAACAATAATACACATCTGAATATGCATAACAGAAAAATAATACAAGCTACAGTCTGCATACTATCAAGGTTCACATCACAACACAATGATCAAACTAAATACTAAACAAAACACACATCAGTATATTATCAACAACACCACAACGAAAACAAATAACACAAATCTACTCATCATTACCCTGCTCGTTCCAATTCCTAGATGGCACATAAGGTATATAGAATGAATGAGGGGGCATCTCAGCATTCTGATCACCTCTAATTAGTCTATCCAAATATTTTTGATAACTCTCCTCATACTCATCATGTTTCATAATATATCTTTCCACATTATCCATCTTACCATCCATATCATTCAGATGCTCTCGAGTAAGACTCACTTTTTTCAAAAATTTTCTTAATAAACCAGTCTGTGAATCAGTAGATGATGAGGCACATGAAGTAGTAGCACGAGAAGTAGATGCAGCAGAAGTAGTAGAAGCCCTACCAAATCCTCCTCTCTAGCCACTCTGAATGTGCAGTGTAAGCACCAACGTTTACACTGGTAATTGGTCTCAATGGCTGAAGTACCTCTTCCCAGGTTTCAAACTTCACTCTAGATCGTTCTCATAATGAATGAATCAAGGAAGGAAATCTCATACCTGCAGTAGTGGTTGATCTAGCACAGTTCAAAACATAATCATAAATTATACCTCCAATGTCAACAGGCTTTATTTGCTGAATGCAATGGTTCAACACAGCTCTTTCTCTCGTTACTTCACTAGTATGACTCGAAGGTAATAATTTAGATGAGATAAAATAATGTCACCCCTTAGAAGTGGCATTCAATTTGGAAGCAAGAAAGTTCACTCTTCTATCTTTTGTTATTTTCCATAATCCTCTTCCATCAGTCAGAAATTCCATGATCTCATCTAATTCCCCTTCCGTAGGATGATAGTTAGAATAAAAACACAACATGTCATGAGGTTGTCCATAAAAAGTGTTGATTGCCCCAGAAGAAAAGTTGACCTCATGCCTCCTAACCATCACTTGATTCTCTTCTCGCAATGTGCAAATTTGCATAAAATTCTCTCGACCACGTAAACAACGAGCAATGACAGAGAAGCAACAGTAATTCTCCCAGTTCCTTCTAGTAATCGTATCTTCAATTACTTCTCCTGGCTTACTAAATACACGCTCAGGAATCAACTTACGTGACTGCAGTGCGTCAACGTATCGTTCATCAGCCCTCATGCTAAAAAATTTGTCAGAATTAAATCTAGCCTTTTTTCTCTCGCACGCTTTGACTTTGGAGCCATCTCAAAAAATTCATGAAAAATTCACCATAAATTCCAAAATCAAACTAAACTTGCTAAATTATCTTCCAAAAGATATTTTCACTAAATCCAAGCAATTTCTCAAGTTTTTCCTCAAATTTTCACCATGAATAGTAATTTTAAGATTTTCCAAAATGTACTCAAAATACATAATGAAAATCAAAAAATTTTACTTAGGAGTAGTGCTCTTACCTCAAGGAATCCAAATCTAGCAATTTTTGTTAGATCGGCTCTTAAATGATCCACAATATGATGCCCTAGGCTCCTCTTTCGCGATAAACTGAAGGTTGAAGACGATGGGGTGGTTTAAAAATGGCAATTTTTTTGTTTTTAACTGCTGGGAACCAATTTTCGGGAACTGGTGCCTAAGCGTGAGCCCCTCGGCGCATAGCCACGAAATCTAGCGCTTAAGCGCCGGCACTCTGGTGCTTAGCTGCCAGTACCTAGATTTTCATAATTAAGGTATATGCACTAAATCACTTTGTTAATCACCCTTAATTACTCCAGAATAATTATTTCTCCCCACAAATCTTCCAATACTCCAAATCAAAATTTGATATCCATTGATTCCACACAAATTTTACACAAACACAAACTTCTAATAAAACAAACATAACACTTAATACAATTCTAGAATTTTTATCCACACATAAAGGATGAATTCTTTAAATACAAGAGACTTTAGTCTCAAACTGATAAGTATACATCTCTAGGATGTAACCATCACATCATCAGGCTTAGTTAATACTTAAATATAAACACTAAACACACCAAACATAACACACATGAACACTAAACATAACACATAAGAACATTAAACAAATTAGAACAAAGCACTCTTAATTCCATTCTCCATTAGGCGGATTATATCCCGAACCATTATGATTCTCATTTGACCCTTATGGAATATAAATCTAATAAAACGAGCGATAATTGTTCATCCTTAAATCATCTTCTTCAATCCATCTATTCTTCAGAAACATCGCCTTATCCGCTTCTTCCACGTACCTTGAATGACTGAATTGCATCTTAAGTTGCCATCCCATGTGCTCCAAATGCAGGTTACTTTCATGGATTTTTGCTTCCATTGAAGTCACTCGGGCTTCAATTTTTGCAATCATTTCTGCAATCCCTTGAATACTAACAGCAAGAAATCCATTGAATAACTCTTCAACACTGTCACTAACGAACTTACTCTTGTCAGAATCTTGCTTCTTCTTAATCTCATTCTCCCAAGAAGACATGATGCACTCAAAATACTCTTCTTAAGACTCAGAAATGAAAATAAGACTTGGGGCAAGTGTTTCTCTTAAATCAGGTCCTTTTAATAGACTTGGGAAGTGCTAAATCTGCCCCAAGACGTTTTAAAACTCCAAAATAACTTCCAAAACCACTCCCCCACGATCTAGGCTTTCTAGAACCTCATTTTTCATGTTTTTTATAACTGAAATGCCTAAGAGCCAACTAGGCGGCATTTAGCCGCCAGTGCTCAGTTTAGCACAAGTTTGCTAAGTGTCCAAATTTTCGTTTTGACTTCTCTAAATCATCAATTAAGGTCAAATAAACTCTACTATAGTTAAAAAACTCCAAATTACTACCACTAAAAACATAAAAATAAACCAAACCAAGCAAACAAAGCACACTAAACAAGCATTAAGCAAAGCACAACGATAATTATGGGTTGCCTCCCACAAAGCGCTTGTTTTAACGTCTTCGACCTGACATACCCACACAAAGCGCTTGTTTTAACGACTTCAGCCTGACATACCCAGAACTCATTCTGAGTGACCCAACATCAAATTATTATCAGATTTAGATTTATTGACTGAAAAATATGGTTTAAGTCTATGTCCGTTAACTTTAAATATTTTTTCAGTCTTAGGATCTTGAATATCTACAACTCCATAAGAATAAACTTTTATCACAATAAATGGACCCATTCACGTAGACTTAAGTTTTCCAGAAAATATTCTCAATCTAGCATTATACAATAAAACTTTTTATCCTCGTACAAGATTTTTAGTAAGAATCTTCCGATCATGCCATAACTTCATCTTTTCCTTATAAATCTTAGCATTTTCATAAGATTCATTCCTTATTTCTTCAAGCTCATTCAATTGCAATAATCTTTTTTCAGCAGCATCTTTCAAATTATAATTGAACTCTTTAATAGCCCAACATGCTTTATGCTTAAGTTCAAAAGGTAAATGACAAGTTTTTCCAAAAATCAGCCTATATGGGGACATTCCTATGGTGTTCTGTAAGCAGTCCTATAGGCCCACAAAGCATAATCCAGTTTGATTGACCAATCCTTTCTATTTGAATTAACATTTTATTCCAATATTCTTTTCATTTCATGATTGGATAATTCAAACAAACCACTTGTCTGTGGATGATAAGTAGTAGCAATAAGATGAATAATATGATATTTCTTTGCTCACTTCCCAATAATCGCATTTCTAAAATGACTTCCCCCATCAGTTATGATTACTCTTGGTATTCCAAATTTGCAAAATATATTCTTTTTTAAATACTTTGCAACACTTTGAGCATCACATCGAGGTAAAGCAATATCTTCAATCCATTTGGAAACATAGTCTACTGCTATCAAAATATAAACATTTCTGAAAGATGGTGTAAATGGTCCCATAAAATCTAGTCCCTAAACGTCAAATATTTCAACTTCCAACATATAATTGAGGGGCATCTTATTTCTTCTAGAAATATTGCCTACGCGCTGACATCTATCACAATTTTTAATATAAACATTCACATCCTTAAAAATTGTAGGATAATAAAATCCTGATTGTAATATTCTATATGCAGTTTTATCACTTCCAAAATGTCCCCCATAATTAGAATCATGACATTTTTGAATAATTTCATAAGTCTCTTCCAAAGGTACACATCTTTGAATTATAAGATCCTTTCCTTGTTTATATAAAAATGGGTCATCCTAAAAATAGGCTTTAGCATCAGATAGAAATTTCTTCTTTTCTTGGTATGTCAAACTATAGGGTATAATATTACTAACAATAAAGTTTACTATGTCTGCATACCACGAAACACCCCCATTCTTTAACAGTGAACAGTTTTTCATCAGGAAAATGTTCATTAATTTCTTCAATATCATAGAGAAATTTTTCAATTTCAAGCCTGGACAAATGATCAACAATTTGATTATCAGAACCATTCCTATCTACTATCTCAAAGTCAAATTCTTGTAAAAGAAGAATCCATCTTATCAGTCTCGGTTTTGCATCATTTTTCTTCATTAAGTATTTAATAGCAGAATGATCAGTATGCATCACACATTTAGTTCCAATTAAATATGATCGAAATTTATCAAAGGCAAATACTATAGCTAATAACTCTTTCTCAGTAGTGGTATGATTAATTTGAGCTTCATTAAGAGTTTTACTAGCATAATAAATTACTTTGAAAATCTTATCATATTTCTGACCTAAAACAACACCAATAGCATAATCACTAGCATCACACATTAATTCAAAAGGTTTTTCCCAATTTGGTGAAATTATTATAGGTGCAGTGATTAATTTTTCTTTTAATGTTTCAAAGGCTTTATGGCAGTCATTATCAAAATTAAAAATTGCATCCTTTTCCAGTAAACGACACAAAGGTTTTGTAATCTTTGAAAAGTCTTTGATGTAATGCCTGTAGAATCCAGCATGTCCTAAAAAGCTTCTAATTCCCCTTACATTGGTTGGGCAAGTTAAATTAGATATAACTTGAATTTTTGCAAGATATACCTCCAAACCTTTTTCTGAAATCCGATGTCCCAAAACAATTCCTCTTGCTACCATAAATTGGCATTTTTCCCAATTAAGGACCAAATTAGTTTCTTCACAGCATTTTAGAACTTTAGATAGATGTTCTAAACATGATTCAAAAGAATTTCCAAACACTGAAAAGTCATCCATAAAAACTTCAATCCCTTTTTCAATTAAATCAGAAAAAATAGCCATCATACATCTCTGAAATGTAGCAGGGGCATTATATAAACCAAAGGGCATTCTTCTAAAAGCAAACGTACCATAAGGACTGGTAAATGTAGTTTTCTCTTGATCCTTAGGAGCAATTTGAATTTGGTGGTAACCAATATATCCATCAAGAAAACAAAAGTATTTATGTCCAGCCAGTCTATCCAACATTTGATCTAGAAAAGGGAGTGGAAAATGATCTTTCCTTGTGGCAAGGTTTGATTTTCTATAATCAATGTATATTCGCCACCCTGTAACTTGTCTTGTTGGTATCATTTCTTTCTATTCATTAATAGTCACAGTCACTCCTCCTTTCTTAGGAACACAGTGAATAGGACTAACCCATGCACTATCTGAAATAAGGTAGATAATTCCAGCATCCAACCACTTTAAAATTTCTTTCTTAACAACATCTTCCATAATAAGATTTAATCTCCTTTGGGAATAAGCCCGCAGTTTGTAATTATCTTTCATAAGACTTCTATGCATACAAATTGAAGGACTGATTCCTTTAATATCAGCAATTGTCCATCCAAAGGCTTTCTTGTGCTTCTTCAAAATTTCAAGCAAACTCTCTTCTTCTTATTCAGTTAATTGAGAGGAAATTATAACAAGCAAGGTTGAGGATTCACCTAGAAAAACATACTTCAAATTATTAGGAAGCATTTTTACTCAAGTTTAGGAGGTTTTTCAATTGATGGACCATAAGATTCATCTTTCTCAGTCATATCCAACAATTCAAAACTTTCATGAACAAACTTTAAATCTTCCTCTTGAAAATCTTCATAATCAAATAACTCCTCTTCTTACTTATATTTCCATCCTTCTCTTTCAGCTTTCTCTTCATAAGTTGATTTGAAATGACATTCACTTAAATATTCAATAACATCCATCCTGTAACACTCTTCTTCTTTACCTCTAGCAGGATATTTCATCGATTTTGAAATACTAAATGTAACAGTCTGATCATTAACCCTCATTGTTAATTCCCCTTTTTGTACATCTATAATGGCTCTGCCTGTAGCGAGAAAAGGTCTCGCCAAAGTTATGGGTATCTCTTTATCTTCCTCTATATCTAACACAATGAAATCCACAGGAAAAATAAATTGATCCACTTTTACCAAAACATCTTCTATAACTCCCTTAGGCTATGTGATCGAACGATCTGCTAGTTGCAGAGTTACAGTAGTTGGGGTTATTTCTCCTAGTCCCAGTCTTTTGAATATTGATAGAGGCATAAGGTTAATGCTTGCACCCAAATCACATAAAGCTTTTCCACAGAATCTTTCTCGGATGGCACATGGAATTTTGAAACTACCAGGATCTTTAAGTTTTTCAGGAAGATTTCTCTGAATTATCACACTGCACTCCTCACTAAGTGCAACAGTCTCATTTTCTTCCAAATTCCTCTTTTTATTAAGAATATCCTTCATAAATTTCGCATAGCTTGGCATTTGTTCTAAGCCTTCAGTAAATTGAATATTAATGGTAAGCTTCTTTAATATCTCCATGAATTTTGAAAATTGCTTATCCAACTTTTATTGATGAAGTCTCTGAGGAAATGGAGGTGGTGGTTTTTCTAAATCAACCTTTGGTGGAGAAATAGGTTTTTCAAAACCTTTTGCATCGTCCTCTTTAGGTGTTTCAATCTCTTCTTTCTCTACTTTAGTTTCTTTTTGAACTCTACCTTCCAATTCTTTTCCACTTCTCAGTTGAATTGCTTTTACTTGTTTTTTATTCTTTTCTATTGGATTCACTTCAGTATTACTTGA
This sequence comes from Papilionanthe hookeriana x Papilionanthe teres, assembly GCA_022702705.1. NCBI lineage: Eukaryota > Viridiplantae > Streptophyta > Magnoliopsida > Asparagales > Orchidaceae > Papilionanthe > Papilionanthe hookeriana x Papilionanthe teres. Next base: position 11,337,882 of record CM040427.1, read on the forward strand.
AGCATTCCTTGGGATTTATTACTTAAGGCATTTGCAATTTGTCCCAATTGATTTTCTATATTTCTGATGGTTGCTCCTTGAATTTGTAATTAATTTCCCATTTGTGATACTACTTCTTCCATAGACAACTTCTTCTCTTTATCTTGTAAAGCATTGTTATAATTAGAAGGATAAGTTAATCTATTATTACTATTACCTTGGTTGTTCCAATTCCCCAATGGGTTTACTTGGTGGTTCCCCCATTGTTGATTAACATCACCCTGATTATTGTTATTCCAGTTAAAATTTGGATGATTATTCCAACCTGGGTTATAATAATTGGAATATGGGTTGTTAGGTTTGATTATAGCATTCACGCGTTTCGGTGAAGAATAAGAATCAACCATTTGGCCTAATGAATTTTCTTCAATAATGAGATTTGGCTGAGAAAAACTCATCCCAAATTGGTCTATCTACCTTGATACAACAGCAACTTGATTTACTAACATTGTACAAGCATCATTTTCATAAACACTGGCTACCTTTTTAGGATTTAATATTTCACAAGGCCATTGAAAATTATTAGTAGCCAAAATTTCAATTAAAGCATAAGAATAAAAAAATGATTTAGACATTAATGATCCACCAGCAGCAGCATCGATGATTGATCTAAGAGATCCAACTAATCCATTATAAAAAGTTTGAATTATTAACCAATCTGGTATCGCATGATGTGGACATTTCTGAGGAGATAATTAAATCTTTCTCATGCTTCATATATTGATTTCCCTTCAAACTAACAAAAAGATGTTATATCATTTCTCAACTTAGTAGTCTTAGATGTTGGAAAATATTTAGCAAGGAATTTTTGTAACAGTTAACCCCAAGTTCTTATTGATCTAGGTGCTAACGAATGTAACCATATTTTAGCTTTATCCCTTAGTGAGAAAGGAAAAGTCTAAGTCTAATAGCATCATCCGAAACACCATCATATTTAAAAGTAGCACACAACTCTAGAAAATTAGCAAGATGTAAATTAGGATCTTCAGTTGTTGCTCCCCCAAACTGATTATTAGACACCATTTGGAGAATAGTTGGTTTAAGCTCAAAAGAATTAGCATCTACAGCAGGGTTTTGAATACTACAACGAAGTTCATCTACTGTAGGGTTAACATAATCTCTTAAGGGTCTTAATTCTTGATGGATGCCTACATTTTGATTTTGATGATTTGACATTTCTTGAATATTTTTATCTTTTTCTGTATTTTTTATTTTTTTTATTTTTCTAATAGTTCTTTCTAATTCAGAATCATAAGGCACAAGTCCCTCAGAACCTGAACTACACATACAACAATAAAATAAAACAAAACACAACAGACTAAAAAAATAAAGAAAAGTAAAAATTTAAAATTTATTAATTCTCTTTAAAATGCAATTTTATTATTTTCTCCGACAACGGCGCCAAAAACTTGATCCATTTGATATTTATACTTACAAATATGATATGAAAATTGGCAACGGCACCAAAAACTTGATCCCGCCGGATGTATATATGCTGATGATTTTGATTTATAATGTGGATACTACGCATGTATGTGTATCGTTTATCAAGTAATATAGGACTTTCTGATTAAGCTCCGAGATATCGAACCCACAGGGAGAAGATGAAAATCTTTAACGGAATTAGAAAATTATCTTTTTACTTTTTTTTTAATGGCTTTTGAAAGTATGTCTTGATTTTGAAAAGTTTTGAAAGTTGATTTGTCTTTTTAAATTTCCTTAATAAAATGTTAAGCAAGAAATTAAAATTATAATAACTAATAACACTGTATGTAAAACACTATTAACTAGAATATCTTTTTCTTTCTTTTTATGAAGTAGTAATAATTATTAAAGTATTGTTGTGGAAGTATTTAAATTTGTTGTGACAGATAGAAGAAAATATGTTCTTTACCCTTACTTGGTTCTATAATGAACATAGGTTAATTTGAAATTTTATCATTTTGAACATGGTTAGGCAGGGAAGATACAAGTCTCTCACTCTAGAGTTCCCTCGATTCCCAACAACTAGGGGCTAACTTCTCATAACAAAACTCAAAACTTCAAACCAAATTAGGGGGATTTAGCCTGTCACTCTAAAATCCTCTAATTTTACTCCCTTCCATAAAAATTTCTTCTAATATTACATTCAATTATATGGACTACAATTTTCACCCATATAATTGCATGTGATTCTTACTAACTTTTATGACACAATACAGCATTGGATCTTACATAATCGCAAGAAATTCTACAACTTAACAGGCCAAATTATGAAGTAAATAAAGTTTTCAAAATCAATCTTCACAACTTCTTCCAACTTTAAACACTTATACTTTCCACAACAATTCTCCATAAACTCATTACTTCTCCATTTAAGAAAAAAAAAGATAAAGAAAACTACTCAGAGTGCATTGAAAAATTACAAAAACACGTTGATTTGAAATTAAAAACCTTAAGAAAAACTACAAACAAAAACAAGTATTAATTAAAAAACTAAATGTAAGAACAAATGTAAACACCTATCTAATAATTCTCTCCGCAAGACTCAGGAAGTTCCTCTGAAACTTTAACTCTTCACTAAACTACTCCTCAGAGCGGATCTCCCAACTCAGGTGACTCAGAATAAACTTTAGACTTCAATAAAAACTAAACTAAAAGAAAGAAAAGATGTGGGAAGAAGATGACTTCACTTCGATCCTTTTCCCTTTTCTAATCTCTACTCCTACTCCTAATGAAAACACTCTTCAAAATGCAAGTGGAAGAGCCCTTAATTTACTCTCTACTCCTACTCCTAATGAAAACTCTCTTCAAAATACAAAGGAAGAGCCCTTAATTTACTCTCTACTCCTACTCCTAATGAAAACTCTCTTCAAAATGGAAGTGTAAGAGCACTTTTTCATTCCTAAGGATCTCTTCAGAAATTAAACCAAAAGGTGCCTTTGTGCCTCTTCAAAATGTGTCTAGATTCAATGTATCCACCAAAAAATGCACCCCTTCATTCAAACTTGCCGCCCAAAGGAAGTTATGGAAGTTAACACCAAGAGTTGCATCCCATCCCCTTTGAAATTGGAACCAAAATCCTTTAAATTTTGATTTTTAACTGTGGCGGCTAAGCGCAGGCCCAGCGGCGCTTAGCCGCCAGTGCCAAAATTTTGATTTTTCATTTATTTGCTCCAAATTTGATCCAATTTTGCTCCTTTCATCATGGCCATCCATTTTCATCATACCTGTAAGAAAAAAAAATACCTTCCATTAAAGTGCAATATCATTAAAAATAGGAATAAAAATGTACATAAAAATACTATATATTTTAGGTGTGTCAATCGGCGGTACGAAGTAACAAATTTTCATCGGTGAAGGTTACGCCAGAATATTCTTTCAAAGTACAAACTCCATCTGAGGATGTTCTAGCAAACTGTCCTAAGCAAATATCTGGATTAAGTAGGGCCTTAACCAGATTTTCTCTCATCTCCTTTTATCAAAGCGTCGTAAATGCTTAGTTTGGCTGGTAACTTCCTAAGATGAGCTATCACGATGTAATCCACCTTGTTTGAATTTTCAATCTCATTTCAAATCTGGACTTCTTCCATTGCTGGAGGTAATTCTTTAATAGTAATTATCTATTTTCCTTTCACCACCGGAGTTGTCATTGGCAGTAGTACCCTTCCACTTCTTAGATTCACTTCCATGATTTCTTCCTCCTGTGGACCAAGAGGTACACTTGGTGTTGTTGCTGACTCTTATGGTATTTTTTCTGTATCTAAAAGATCTAAGTTGATTGCAAGTTGAGTTCCATTGCACTCGAGGATTGACTCTTCGCTTCTCGTAGTGTTGTAAGCGGTGTTATCGATATCTCTTTGATTTTCATCTACGTTCTCGTCGGGAAGTAGTATGATTTGAAGATTGTTTTGGGAATCAAAATCAGTAATAGATAGGTTGCGGTTAGTTATGTGATCACTAGAGAGAGTAATAATGTAGCCAACATCATTTCTATTATCATTATGAGACCCTGGAGGGGCATAAAGATAATTGTACAAAATCAGGGGTTCGAGGATTTTCATTCCCGAATCTAAGACAACAAATCTAACAAGGGCAGCCCCTATCCTAACCATCTTACTATCATCCTTAATTTCATTTATGAATTCCTTCTTCCTACTTTCCCGATGAAGTGGTCTCCTTCGTGAAATCTCTATCTTAGGCTGAGCTGGGGGATGATTTCGGTCAGTGGCTTTCCTTGAAGTAGACTGGATCTGATTCAGGAATCTCTTGAGCTCATTCCAAACTGCACTTCATCCACCCCTGCCGGCATACGTGTTAATCAGAGAGATTGGCTCGGACGAAATCATAATTACATAACCTCTTTCAGGTTCTTTCAAATATTCTTTTGGTATTGTATATTCCCATCCTTGTAATTCTTCTCGAGCCAGTCATTGAAAATGAAACATCTTTCTATCGTATGTTCGAGCAATCTGTGGTAGGGACAAATGTTGGGTCGATCCTTTTTGTTAATCTCTTCCTACTTCTTCAGCTCGTACAATCTAAATTTAGGCTTCTTCATCAAATTTTTGAACATCTTTGCTACGGCGTCATCTTTGAAGGAGTAGTTCCTACGTAGCCATTCCGACATTATCGGACCTTTTCGTCTATCTGTCTTGTACAACCTCTGGTGCTGACTAGCCTGACTGGTTTGCTGCGGACGGGACTGACCATACTGCTGAGACTTTCTGTACTTTGGAGACTGACTGCACTATGGAGGTTGACTGCACTGCTGTGGTGACTACTTGACAGGGAGGGTGATGTTATGTAACAGCATAAGTGTTAACAAATAAAAATAATATTTAATAATAGCAAAGTTACCCCTTTATCAACGCAAGTAGACATATCGTTCAAGTAATACAGGGCTCTAATGGAGTCCTAGATATCGATCACACAGAGAAGTTAGAGATTATGAACTAATTATTGCAGTTGCAATTACTATATAGTATACGAAAATAAAGAACACTTATACTAAACTCTACTACTAATTTTTGAATGGAAGATTGCAACTTAAAAAAATATCTCTCCCCTTCTTAAGAGAATTAAGTGAATGGATAATTAAAAAGCATTACTATTCTTTACTTTTTGGTCCAGGCATAAAGAATTTTGACTAATCCTATGCTTGGTTACTGAATTTGCGGCTAGGCTGGGATGATACTGGATCTCACTTCGGAGCTCCTACATTCCCCTCGCCTGAGGGCTGACATCTACACTTACAGCATCCAAACTATAGTACCGAATTGAAGATTTTAGTCAGTCAATCTAAAATATCCAATTTTACGCATGATAAATAATATTTCCCTATTTATTTGCACCCTCTCTTCAAGAATTTTTCTTTCCCTGAATTTGGATGTAATCTTTACTTTAGTTGTGAAATCAACATATTTTAACAGTTCAATTGGCCAAATTGAAAGTAAATTAATATTTAAGTAAAAAGATTATCACAATATTTATTTAATATTTTAGGCACAACTAATTCAATTTTCCATTTCACAAAATCTCAAAAACAAGGAGAAAGACAGAGAAGACTACTCAGAATGCATAGGAAGAATAACACAAAACTTAGATTTCATATAAAATTAAAGTTATAAAACAATAAAAAAAACTTATCTCGAATTTTCTCCCCAAGCAGACTCTTTGAAGTTCATCTGACTCTTCCTTCTTGTACAACACACTCAACTAAACTCACTATTATACTTTCTAGAACACACACACTAAAGACACTAATAATACACTAAAAAAGGACACACAAAGGACACACATTCGGCCTAAAATCGTCTCTATTTAAAGAGGGAGCAATATTTCCAAAGGTTGCTTATGCACCTCTTCAAAAAGCATCCAGATTCAATGTATCTTGCTTGAACCGACCTTCTCACTGTCGGCGGGCTTGTTGGCGCCGTCGGCGGGCTTCAAGAACATAGGCTAACTGCTCAGGCTCATTGTCGGTGGGCTGCTTTATAATATATTCAAAAACTCTCGGGAAAAACACACCGTCGGAGGCCTATTCCTCACCATCGGCGGCCTAGTTCAATTTTTGTCTCTTTTAGTCTTTTTTGTTCCACATTCGCTCTTTTTCTCATCTTTTTGCTCCATTATCTATAAATCTTCATTCCTGCAATAAATCATAGAAAATATCTTTCTTTAAAGTGTAATATCATCATAATTTAATATAAAATTGGTATGAATTTCTCAATACATTTTTCTTTGGTCAAAATCCCCCAAAGTTAACTATTACTTATCCTCAAGTAATCTTGATACTACATAAAAATAATGATTATTTGTAGTAAAGTTTTAATTCGAAATACTATGAATTTAATTTACATAAATATTATAGTAAAGTTTATTAGAAAGATTTTTAGATAATTAAATTAATTCTATAGATGTAAGGTTATTTAATCATCAAGTTTAAGAATTTTAGTCTCCTATTTATTTCAAGAATGACTATATGTTACAATATTAAATTACTTAGGATATTCAGATGACAGAAAATTCATGAAAACACTACTTAGTAAAATACTAATCTATATATATAAGTTCAGAAATGTAACTGAGTTTACCCTTTCGGTTGATTCAAATGAAGCCAATTTTTGATAAGGCATCTCCTCAAGCTTCTCCTCACTTATGTATTTATTTATTTTTTCTTTGGATTGCATTTCAATCCTTCTTTTCTTTTTCAAGTGAGGATTACTGTATCTGGATAGCCTATTAATAATTCTGAACTTCATTTTCCTCTTCTTAAATTTGAAACTTAAAACATTTCTTTACCTTATATGTATTTCATAGTTTTCACTTCATTGTGTTTCAATCTTTTCTTTCTCAACTAAACACTTAAGAATTTTATACTTTAAAATATACTTTTCCTTACTTTAAATAGTTAACTATATTCTTATCCTTTTATTCCAAATATCTTAATCTACAAAATTAGTTTAATCACAAAAAGAATTTCATTTAACCATCTATAATAGTTAAATAAAATAATTCTAGTTTACTGAATTAAATTCACTATAGAAAATCATTTTTATAATAATTTTTGAAATTATTTAATTAAGAACAATTTAATAGTTAAATTTTGTTTTTCCTTTCCCCCAAACTTAAATTTTTCTATCTAATCATATAGGTGGAAAGAAAACATACTGTAAATTTAAATCATACCTTCGTGCTTTAGGTATTTCTCTTTTTGAAGTTCTGTAGGTTCTTTTCATAACTTAATTAACCTGTACTATCAATAACTTTCTACACACATATAACATTAAAGAATTTGCTGGAAAAGCAAATTTTGAAATAAGTACAAAATACTAACACAATTTCCTACTACATTTAATTACTTTACCTATTATAGTACAAAGCATAATTTAACACAACATCCACATACATTTCACTAATCCAGTTTCAGGGTTACAATCACAGTCTGAAATATGAAAATTTAAAGCTACACAAATTTAACTTACACAACAAAGTTTAAATGACTTATACAACATAATAATCAAAATACATAAACTAAACAACAATACTAATTTGAAAAAAATAATCAAACACGTAACATAAATATCTAATCATAGAAATCTTCAGCATCAAAATCCCAAGCTATATCCTCATCTCCTTGTTCAGCAGGTGGAGTAGGCTGGTAGTGAGTATAATGAGGGCACTCAATAAATATAACATCAAGTTCCCCTCTTCTATAACGATTCTCAGCATCATAGTAGGCCATCTCAAACTCAAAATGCCTCTAGAGATATTCACTGTCATAATTGTGTCTCAGCTCTAATCCTCCAATCCTCTGATCTATTTGCTCCAACCTTTCATCAATTTTCTCAAATCTTTTTCGATGCAGAGTCAGTTCACTCATCAAGTCCTAAAGTGTAGGAGAACTATAGGTAGGAGGGTCATAACTAGTAGAGGGAATATCCCTACTAGTCGAAGGTGCAGAGCTCGTAGTCCCAGATCTCCATCCTTCATGGGATTCATAAGTCTTTATATTAACCTTTGTAATGGGTTTCATAGGTTCAACCCATTCCTCATAATCTCCTGCCTCTACTCCAGATAACCAGCAGAGTGCATAAATAAGACCAAGATGTCCTAGTCCTCCTCCAGTTTCACTTCTTGTAATGGCTAATATGTTTTTATAAATAATATTTCCCACATTTATACTTCTGTTCTTATGAATGCAAAAATTCAGAACTGCTCTATCTCTTGAAACTTCACTATGATGATAAGTGGGTAGAAAAGTAGAGCAAATAAAATAATGCCAAGCCTTAGAGGTTGCATTTAACATAAAAAGAGGGAAGTTTACCCGTTCACGCTGCTTTATTTTCCAAGTCCCTTTCCCATCAGTGAGAAAGTTAATCACCTCCTCCAGCAGTCCTTCCATTGTTCCAAACGTATCGTATTCACTGGTATGAAGATCTTGTACTTTGTAGAAATAATTTATTTGAGCAGCATTAAAATCAACTAAAAATCCTCTAACCTTTATACGTCCATCCTCTATCTAGGTCAAATTGGCATAAAATTCCATTACAACTTCAACTGCAGCTCTGTTCGTCGTATAACAAAAATTCTCCCATCTTCACTCTTTGATTATCTGTTCCACTTCTCCTCCCGGATTCTTGAAAACTTTATCCTGGATGCATTTTTTTCTCTTTGATACTAAAGTTGTACCTTGATTGAGGCTTTGCATTCACAAATCGTGTCTCGTCAAAATCAAGTCACCTCTTTTCTCATGGAGCCATTTCTCGATCTATCAAATTTACAAAAATCTCAACTAAATTCCAACATAACACTAGAATGGCTTCCAAAGGTGACTTAAAGTAATCTAAAATGAATTCCATGAATTTCTTCCAACTATTTTCTCCATATTTTGATTTTTCCAAAATTCCTAAATGTGGAAGAAACACATGGTGAAAATCAAAATTTTTTGCATGGGAGTGCAGCTCTTACCAAGGGAAGATGAAAATCGATGTCAAAATGTGTTGAATCTGCTACAAATCCAAGATCTCGCAAGCCCTAGGTCGGTTTTTTTGAAGTTTTGAGGAAGGGGACAATGAATAGTGGCGGTTGACTGGTCAAATAAAGGTATTTTTCGGGTCCTCTCCGTAAGCGGGCAAAATCTCACCGTCGGTGGGCTAATTAATTCGAATATGGCTTAATTCTCTGGAAAAAGCCATCGTAGGCGGCGTCGAGGGCGCTGTCGGCGGGCTTGCTCATAAATTTAAAATTTTTAATATTTTATAATTTTTTAATTCATTTTAAGCCTCGTTAACGTCCGATCAATCGATTTAAATATATTTTACTGTGATTAGATACTATTTTAACTCAATTAAATTCACACAACACAAAACATCACAAATTTTATATAAAATCCAAGTGTTTACAATATTCATACATAACATTATAAAAAGGTATTTTTTTAACCTTAATACATAAAATTCAGCGTTGCAATCCAAACCACAATACTCAAAATGCTGAAAACAAACAACTATGCATAATCTCATCTATACTGAGATCAAAATAACGAAATCTAAAATGACAAAAAGTGTAGATTACATAAAATTAAATTCAATCTAATACAACACATAAACAAATATGAACGTCTTCTACTCGTCAGGATCAGTGCTAAACTCATCTCTGATATCACCTATAGAACATAAATGAACGAAAAGATTGTAGAAGGGTCTGTAAGGAAATTCTTCAGTAGAATCTTCTTCTATCCATCCTTTCTTTCTCATAAACCGTATGAAACTAGCCTCAATATGTCCAGAATGATCGAAGTGTTCTTTTATTCTCCAGTCAATATGATCAAATAAGTCAGAGATATTATTAATTGAAGTCATCACATTTTGTGCCTCTTTTTCCAGTCCTTTGAGTTTCTGTAAAAGCATATCACTTTTATCAGTCAAGGGACTGATTAAAAAAAGAACTCTAAGATGTTTGATCCACAATAATGGCTCCATCGTTATCATCATCCAATGTAGGAAACATATCAGTTGGATCTAAAGGTTTCCAAGGTAAAAGTACCTTCTCCCAAGCTTCATATGAAACTTGGTACTAACTGCAGAGTGCAAAAATTATAGAAGGTTGTCCAAGCCCATAAATTGATCCATGAACAATCAGGCCTAAAGCAGACTTCACAATAATCGAACCAACATCAATAGGTAGTCCCGCTTAAATGCAATAATTCAGAATCGCACACACCTTAGAAACTTTATTGACGCTCATAGTGGGTAACAATTTTGAAGAAATAAAGAAGTGTAAGTGTTTAGAAACGGGGTTTAGAAGTGATGTAGAAAAACTAACATACCCGTCTTCTCTTGTTTCCCAATATTACGCTTCATCAGTCAAGTAACGATAGATCTCATTCATATTATTCCTTGTAGGGACAAAATTGGAGTAGTGGCAAACAGGTGTATTCTCTATCGAATATAACTCATTAATTCTAGAAGGAGTGAAAGTTACGCATCTGCCTCGTACATAGACGACTCCGTTGTTGATTCCGTGTAGATTGGAATAGAATTCTTTTACCACAGGGATGACTACTGTAGAATTGGTATAGCACAATACTTCCTAACGTCGTCGCACAATCATCTCTTCGATAGGAGTCGTTGAATTCTCCAATCCTCTATTAACAACTCCTCGTTCCTTGATCAATCTCTTTTTCATCATTACCTTATTGAAGATTCGCTGGGCCTCGCAACTGATAAATTTTCTTCGATTGAACACTCGAGATCTAGGGATCTTAAGGTGATTGGATGCCATAATGATGAGTTTTGGTGGAGTTTCAATTCATTTTTAGGAAGTAGATAGTTTAGAATTTGAGTTCTAGGAGTTTTTAAAGAGTTAAAACACTTAGAATCGCCAGAAACTGTCAAAATAACTCCCTAAAACGTCCATTCGCCGATCTCGCCGTCGGCGGTGTCGTTCTCACCGTCGGCGGGATTCTTAAATAATACAAACTGAATTTGGAGGGCAAAACTCACCATCGGTGGGATCGATCTCCTTGTCGGTGGCCAAGGCAAAAATTGCCCAGTTCCGCTCTGGTCCGAATGTGTTCCAAATTTTTCTATGGATCCAATATCGTGATGATCATAAGGGTAAATTTGAGTGGTAGAATTCATACATACCACAAACTAACAATAAATCAAATAGATATACAATCATCACACATAAATAAAGATAACTATGGATTGCCTCCCATAAAGTGCTTAGTTTAACGTCGTCAGCCCGACCTATTCAGGGTGTTAATCAGGTTGACTGAGCATTAAAACCTATTTAAAATTTGGTCTTTTATCCTCAAAATATGGTTTTAATCTATGTCCATTTACTTTAAATCTATTTCCAGTATTCGGATCTTCAATTTCAATAGCTCTGTATGTAAATACTTGAGTTATAGTGAAAGGTCCTAACCATCGAGCTTTGTATTTCCCGGGAAATAATTTTAGCCTTGTATTGTACAACAATACGTTTTGTCCTAGTTCAAAATTCTTTTGGTTAATCTTCCGATCATGCCATATCTTCATTTTCTCTTTATAGATTCTATCATTATTATAGGATTCATTCCTTAACTCCTCTAATTCATTCATCTGCAACAATCTCTTCTCACGAGCATCTTTCAGATTATAATTAAATTCTTTAATTGCCCAATATGCTTTATGCTCTAATTCAACTGGTAAGTGATAAGTCTTTCCATAAATAAGTCTGTAAGGAGTCATTCCAATCGGGGTTTTATAAGCAGTCTTGTATACCCCTAATGCAGTGTCTAGTATTGTGGACCAATCTAATCTACTAGGGTTTACAGTCTTTTCTAGAATTCGTTTAATTTCTCGATTAGAAACTTCAGCTAATCCACTAGTCTTTGGATGATAAGTAGTCGATATTTTATGAATAATATTAAATTTTTCTACCAATCTTTGAATATATTTATTCCTAAAATGGGATCCTTCGTCAGTGATAATCACTCTCGGCATTCCGTATCTTGTGAAAATATTTTTCATTAAAAATTTTGAAACACTCTTAGCATCACAACAAGGTAAGGCCTGTGCTTCAATCCATTTAGAAACATAATCAACATCAACTAATATATATGAGTTTCCAAATGAAGGAATAAATGGTCCCATGAAATATAATCCCCAAACATCAAAAATTTCAACTTCTAATATAAAATTCAGAGGCATTTCATTTCTTCTAGATATATTACCTACTCTTTGGCATCTATCATAGGTTTTAATATATCTATAAACATCTCTAAAAAGAGAAGGCCAATAAAATCCAGATTGTAAATTTTATAAGCTGTTTTATCAGTCCTGAAATGTCCTCCAAACTCAGAATCGTGACATTTTTGAATGATCTGTTCAGTTTCTTCATAAGGCACACATCTTCTCATGATAAGATCCTTACATTGCTTTTATAAATATGGTTCATCCCAAAAATACTCTTTAGCATCATGAATGAATTTTTTCTGTTGTTGCAGAGTTAGCATGGGTGGTAAAATATCACTTACAATATAATTAACTATATCAGCATACCAAGGTATTTTCCACTCATTTATACTATAAAGTTGTTCGTTAGGGAAACTTTCTGTAATTTCGTTGTCTATGCCAGATAATTCACAAAATTCTAATCTTGACAAATGATCTGCAATTTGATTATTAGTTCCCTTTCTATTAATTACTTCAAAATCAAATTCTTGCATCAGTAATATCCATCTGATTAATCTTTGTTTGGTATCCTTCTTTTGCATTAAATATTTAATAACAGAGTGATCAGTATGCACAATACATTTAGTTCCAATTAAATAAGATCTAAATTTATCAAATCACTAGCATCGCACATAAGTTCAAATGGTTTCTCCCAATTAGGTGAAACTATTATAGGTGCTGTGACTAATTTATCTTTTATTAATTCAAAAACATTTAAGCATTCTTTAGTAAATTCAAATTTTTTGTCCTTTTCTAAAAGTTGGCATAGAGGTTTGGTAATTTTTGAAAAATCTTTTATGTAGCGTCTGTAAAATCCAGCATGTCCAAGAAAACTTCTTACCCCTCTCACTATAGTAGGAGGAGGTAATTTAGCTATAACTTGAATTTTTGCAGCGTCTACTTCCATGCCATTTTTCGAAATGTTATGCCCTAATACAATTCCTCCTGCAACAATAAATTGACAGTTTTTCTAATTTAGAACCAAATTAGTTTTTTAGCATAGCTCCAAGACTTTTTCAAGATGATCCAAGCATGCGTCAAATGATGTCCCAAATATAAAGAAATCATCCATAAATACTTCTATTCCATTATCTATTAATTTACTAAATATAGACATCATACATCTCTGGAATGTTGCAGGTGCATTACATAGTCCAAAATGCTTCCTTTGAAAAGTAAATGTTCCATAAGGACTAGTAAATGTAGTTTTCTCTTGATCCTCATAAGCAATAGGAATTTGATGGTAGCCTGTATATCCATAATTAAAAAGTATTTGTGCCCAGCAAGTCTATCCAACATTTGGTCTAGGAATGGTAAAGGGAAGTGATCTTTTCTGGTGGCCGCATTTAATTTTCTATAATCAATACATATACGCCATCCAATAAATTTTCTGATAGGTATTAAATCATTATTTTCATTAGCTTCAAGAGTCACTCCTCCTTTCTTAGGAACACAATAAATTGGGCTTACCCAAGCACTGTCTGAAATAGGATATATAATACCATTGTCTAACCATTTTAATATTTCTTTCTTGACTACATCTTTCATCATCGGGTTTAATGTCCTTTGGGGTTCAACTTTTGGCTTATGTTCATAATCCAAAATAATTCTGTGCATGCAGATTGAAGGACTAATTCCTCTAATATCAGCTAAGGTCCAACCAAAAGCTTTCTTATACTTCTTTAATGTATCTAGAAGTTTTTGCTCTTGTAATTTGTTTAATTCTGCCAATATAATAACCGATAAAGTTAAAGAATTTCCCAAAAATTCATACTTCAAATGAGTAGGTAAAACTTTTACCTCAAGTTCAGGAGGTTTTATAATCGACGGAACTATATTCTTTTCAGCATTTTCCGTAATATCTAACATCTCAAATCTTTCTTTTATGTAATCTAATTCTTCATTTTCTGCTTCTTCAAATAATTCTGTATTTTCTATTTCTGGTTTATCTTCAAAGTATTCTTTAAAATGTTTACTTTGCAGATGTTCAAGAATTTCCATTCGAAAACATTCATCATCTTTTTCAATAGCAGGATATTTCATTTATTTTGCAATGTTGAAAGTTATTCCTTGATCATTTACTCTCATAGTTAATTCTCCTTTTTGAACATCAATCATAGCTCTTCTAGTAGCTAAGAAGGGTCTTCTTAAAATTATGGGTATTTCTTTATCTTCCTCCATATCTAAAACAATAAAATCCACATGAAAGATAAATTTATCCACTTTTACTAACACATCTTCAATAACTCCTTTAGGATATGTCACTGAACGATCAGCTAACTGAAGAGTTACTGAAGTAGGTGAGACTTCTCCCAATCCTAATCTTTTAAAAATTTATAGAGGCATAAGATTAATGCTGGCTCCCAAGTCACATAAAGTTTTTCCATAAAATTTTTCTCCAATAGCACGAGGTATAGTGAAGCTACCAGGATCTTTTAATTTCTCAGGAAGTTTTTTTGAATAATTGCACTACACACTTCACTAAGTGCAACAGTTTCATTGTCTGTGAACTCTCTTTTTGTTTAAAATATCATTCATAAACTTCACATAATTGGGGAATTGTTCTAATGCTTGTACAAAGGGAAAATTTACCGTTAATTTCTTCAGAATTTCAAGGAATTTAGAAATTTCTTATCCTTTTTCTGTTGCTTTAATCGCTGAGGAAATGGTGGTGGTGGTTTTTCTGCAGTAATTTTCATAGGTATTAATGGATATTCTAAATCTTGATCTTGCTGATCCTTTTCTTTTTCAGTTTCAACTTTCTCTTTTTCAATTTCCATTTCTTTTTGTATTCTTGTTTCTAATTCTTTTTCACTTCGTAATTGTATCACTTCAATTTATTCCTTTCCTTGGTCTTTAGGATTAATTTCCACATTACTAGGAAAAGTTCCAGGAATTCCATAATTAAGCGCAATAGCAATATGCCCTAGTTGAGTTTCATATTTTTAATAGCTGTTACTTGATTTTGTAATTGGTTTCCTTGAATTTGTAGCTGATTTCCTTGATTCTGCAAATGCTGACCCATATTTAATATCAATTCTTCCATAGATAACTTCTTTTCCTTAAATTGAGAGTTATTATTAAATCCAGGTGGATAAGAAGGTTTATAATTATAATTTCCTTGGTTAGATGAATTTCCTAATGGGTTTACTGAGTTGTTCATCCATTGTTGATTAGTAGAATTATTATTCCAATTAACATTTGGATAATTTTTCCAACCAGGGTTGTAATAATTTGCATAAGGATTGTTGGGTCAATTATTAATAGCATTTAAATTTTCATAAGAAGGTTGAGCATCCACAAATTGTCCAGATGAATTTTCTTCTATTATATTAGGAGAATAATTCATTCCGAAATGATCTAATTTCTTAGATATAGCAGCAATCTGAGAAGCTGACATAGATAATGAATCGGAATAATGGATACTGGGTATTTTTTTAGGATTTAGCCTTTCAGAAGGCCATTGAAAATTGTTGGTAGCCATTTCTTCAATTAATGAATAAGCCTCATCAAATGGTTTTGACATTAATGAACCACCAGCAGCAGCATCAATGATAGATCTAAGAGATCCTACTAATCCATTATAAAAAGTTTGTATAATTAACCAATCTGGTAACGTATGATGTGGGCATTTCCTAAGAAGATCTTTAAATCTCTCCCAAGCTTCGTATATCAATTCTCCATCAAACTGACTAAAAGAGGTTATATCATTTCTAAGCTTTGCAGTTATTGAAGGAGGAAAGTATTTGGATAGAAATTTTTGTGATAATTCTCCCCAAGTTCTAATAGATCCAAGTGCAAACGAATTTAACAACATCTTAGCCTTATTTCTTAAAGAAAAAGGAAAAAGTCTAAGTCTAACAGGAACATTAGATACTCCGTCATATTTAAAAGCAGCACAAAGTTCTAAAAAACTAGCGAGATGTAAATTAGGATCTTCGTTTTGTGAACCACTAAATTGATTATTTTGTACCATTTGAATAATTGCAGGTTTAAGCTCAAATGAATTAGCTGCTACATCAGGATTTTGGATAGTTAAGTGAATTTCATCTAATGTCGGGTTAGCATATTCTCTTAAAGGTCTCGGTTGATTTGTATTTTCAATTGTTGGATTATTTGCCATTTGATTTAAATTTATAATTTCTTTTTTTCTGTTTTCTAATTTTTTTAATAGTGTGTTCTAATTCCGAATCCTAAGGTATTAAATTTTCAGTTCCAAATTTACGCATACACAACTTAAGTAATTTTAAAATAGTCCATTACTCTGGTAATTATTTTAATAATTATTTTACTAATTATTTTAACAATTAATTTCCTTCCCCGGTAACGGTGCCAAAAACTTGACAGGGTGGGTGATGTTATGTAACAATATAAGTATTAACAAATAAAAATAATATTTAATAATAGCAAAGTTACCCCTTTATCAACGCAAGTATACATATCGTTCAAGTAATACAAGGCTCTAATGGAGTCCTAGATATCGATCCCACAGAGAAGTTAGAGATTATGAACTAATTATCGCTGTTGCAATTACTATCTAGTATACGAAAATAAAGAACACATATACTAAACTCTACTACTAATTTTTGAATGGAAATTGCAATTTAGAAAAGTATTTCTCTCCTTATAAAGAGAATTAAGTGAATGGATAATTAAATTAGTTAGAATTATATTGTGCCAAATAGGAGCATTCCTATTCTTTAACCTCTAGTCCAAGTATAAAGAATATTGACTAATCCTATGCTTGGTTACTGAATCTGCGGCTAGGCTGGGAGGATACTGGCTCTCACTTCGGAGCTCTCACGTTCCCCTCGCCTGAGGGCTAACATCTACACTTCAGCACCCAAACGATAGGACCGAATTGAAGATTTTTATCTGTCACTCTAAAATATTCAATTCTACGCCCGATAAATAATATTTCCCTATTTATTTGCTTCCTCTTTTCAAGGATTTTTCTTTCCCTGAATTTGGATGTAATCTTTACTTTAGTTGTGAAATCAACATATTTTAACAGTTTAATTGGCCAAATTGAAAGTAAATTAAGATTTAAGTAAAAAGATTATCATAATTTTTATTTAATATTTTAGGCACAACTAATTCAATTTTTCATTTCACAAAATCTCAAAACAAGGAGAAAGACAGAGAAGACTACTCAGAATGCATAGGAAGAATAACACAAAACATAGATTTCATATAAAATTAAAGTTATAAAACAATAAACAAAACTTATCTTGAATTTTCTCCCCAAGCAGACTCCTTGAAGTTCCTCTGACTCTTCCTTCTTGTACAACACACTCAACTAAACTCACTATTATACTCTCTAGAACACACTTACACACTAAAGACACTAATAATACACTCAAAAAGGACACACCAAGGACACACATTCGGCCTAAAATCGTCTCTATTTAAAGAGGTAGGAATATTTCCAAAGGTTGCTTATGCACCTCTTCAAAAAGTGTCTAGATTCAATGTATATTGCTTGAACCGACCTTCTCGCCGTCAGCGGGCTCGTTGGTGCCGTTGGATTGCTTCTAGAACATAGGCCAACTGCTCAGGCTCGTTGTCGGCGGCCTCGATCTCGCTGTCGGTAGACTCCTTTATAATATATTCAAATGCTCTCGGGAAAAACACACCGTCGGCGGCCTATTCCTCGCCGACGGCGACCTAGTTCAGTTTTTGTCTCTTTTAGTCCTTTTTGTTTCAGATTCTCTCTTTTTCTCATATTTTTGCTCCATTATCTATAAATCTTCATTTCTGCAATAAAACATAGAAAATACCTTTCTTTAAAGTGCAATATCATCAAAAGTTAATATAAAATTGGTATGAATTTTTCAATACATTTTTCTTTTGTCACTACCCAACTTGAATCCTCTTTGGTTCCCTTTATCGATCGTTGCCACTACACCAGATCTCTTCTTGTACGCTTTGACCAGTCTTATTTTCTTTGTCTTTTTTGTAGGCTTCATATGCTTAACGTCTTCTTTTAAACTACTGGCCTTACTAAATAGTTTCTCGAAGGACTTAATAGTAAAACCTTTAAGCATGAAAGCCACTGGACCGTGGATACTCTTGATTAGTATCTCGATCAAATGTTGTTCCTACAGCTGAGGCTAAAATTTCATGCTAAGGTTTCTCCATCTCAGAATGTAGTCAACTAGAGTCTCATCGGGTTTCTGCCATTCCACTACAAGATCTTCTATAGTAAAATGGTGTTGCGCACTTGCAAATCTCTTCAAGAACATGTTCTCCATTTCTGTAAAGGTTTTTACCAATCAATTGGGTATATCTACATACCAATCAAAAGCTATCCCTGATAAGCTGCTGAAGAATTATCGAAACAATTGAGCTTAACCTCCTCATGTATTGCAACAACTCGCTCTGTAGTGCTCTATGTGCTGGTGATGATTTTCCGTTCCGTCAAATGTCTTGAAAGTCATGGGCACAAATCCTTTGGGGTAAGGTACGACATCGAAGTTCTTTGGGTATGGTCCACCCCTTAAAACTGATGCTCCACCTTTGGACTAAGCCAAGGCCTCCCAAACTTGTTATTCGACCATCTGCTTGATGTCTTTTTCTGGTAAACTCAGAGTTGAATCCTTCTTTTGAGGTTCTTCTGCATTTGCAGAAGCGACTTCCCTTCATTCATCCGTGATGTGTATAATTTCGGGCTGGTTAACTTCTAGAGATGCTGCTGGTCGTGATTGCGGATGTCTGTAAAGCGTGGCCATGGTTGTCATGGTGACAGTCATTTCCTCTATCTTCTTTTCCAAACGACTTATCTATTCATCCATTGTCAATATGGCCCTTTGAAGCTCATCTGTGGCATTCTCCTCACTATGAGCATCGCACGCAGATGTCGTGGACCTAGTTTCAACCATATTAACTTACAAAAAATCTTCAACCATGTAATCTGACAGGAAATACTCTTCATCATCAATATCCAACCCCCGTTGTTAAGCTAATTATGAAATCTCTACGCGGATTGACTGTTTTCTCTTAAATTAACTTCAGATCTGTAGGCTTCCCTCAACTATCACTTCTCTCTGCAACAGACTCAGAAGCGCTGACAATAATGGCAACGAGAATATCGGACTCATGATCCATCTTATGATCCACAAACTTATCAGAGCGTACTGGTGCGATGACCTTTGGTAACCACACTTTCCCCTTGTGATTCAATGCCTTGAGACGAGGTGCCTTGGCGGGGACATCGGAGTATTGAGGGGAAGTGTGCTCCCTATGGTGCAGACCATGTATAGAGGTAAACAAAATTCTCTTATTCTTCTTCTTCCGGAATTCCTCATAATCATCGGTAGATGGTACTCTTGGACCTAGCCGGGACTTAACTATTATGTGCACTTCAAGTGTCGGAATGGCGGCAGTAGCATCTGTAGTAGTGGTAGAAGCCTCAACTTGTCTTCCCAAATGGTGTCTAATGGAAATCCAGACAGGTCTTTCCTTTTCAGAATCTCATTCTTTATTTTAGGAGATATTGTACAGCCCATCCTCTTGAGGAGCTCAGCGACGGAACATCCCTCCTATTCAGCAAATCTTTTAAAGATTTTACGGACTCGGGTGATGGGTTTGTGTCTTTCCCTCACCTCATCATGACCATCTGGTGATGGTATAGTAGAAGCAATCCTGTGGAGGGTCTCATCTCCAGTAGTATCAACCAAAGGATGGAATCTAATCCCTCGAAGGAAAGGAGAGTTCTCCGGTAAACCGAGTTCCTCCTGGTGAGGAATATCATCTATTACTGGCAGACTCATAGCTTATGTTATGGCGATTTTGATAATACTATGATGGTAGTTTCTCCTTTGAGACTTGGTTAGTGGGGAAACTCTAGAGCTGGAGCCAATCTCAAAGACTGACAATGCTGAGAGAAAGGCATTATCATAGTTTTCATGTAGAATTTCTTTCCCTTTGGCAGACGGGAAAGTGGGCACGGTGACGACAAAACTGGTAGTGGTAGGGGTAACAACTCTCTTAGGCACAGAGATTATTGATGTTACGGGGGCAGTAGAAACCTTTATCTTCTTATCAGAAGGGAAATCCTGGTGGGAGATTAGGTCAAAGTTCGAAGATGGTTCTTAAACTTCAGGGTCAACAACCTTTATAACAACAAATGTGGCTTTTCCGAGCACAACTTCGAACTCACTAAAGCCTGTCCCAAAGTGGATCATTAGCATAGCGTTACAGACCTCTCGGGAGGAGGGCAGGTTAAAATCTAAAGTGAGATTAGGGGTCAACATCATGACTGTCGAAAGAAACATTCTGAAGGTTAGCGAAGGCCAAAACCTTATAATCATAGTGCAAACACTACGAAGAAGGTCACTCTGTGAACTGGGTAGAATTTCATAATACTTAATTTTAATTGATTATTAGTATTTTATTATGTTTTTTTAATTTTCATATGTTCATTAAAAGGATTTTGAGATTTAAGAAGGAATGGGTCAATCTGTCGATGGCAGGATTGAACCCGGGAGGCACAAAGAGAAAGTGAAGTATGGGACCCTGTATGGAATCCCCTTTTCAAAACACATTACTATGGCTTAACTTGTTCACCAACACACCTATTGGAGTTCCGACCCCACAAAATCAAGAAAAATCCTAAAGATTTCTGAACCCCTCTTTTCAAGGATGATTAAGCAGATGATCCTGATATCGAGGAGAGTTGATCATACTTTCCTAAGAAAGAAATGGGTAAACTATGTCAACGGAAGAATGGTACATGAACACATTAACAATATATGAATATAAGGTTTCCTAATCTTAATGAAAGGAGAAACGTGTCCCAAGCGGAGTCACCAGAAAATTGTCGATCGCAAAAGGGGGTTTAGCTTTGGAGATAGATATAATTTAATATATATATATATATATATATAATTTCAGAAAATATTATTTTTTTTATTTTGAAAATATGAAATCAAACCGATCTCATAATGCAATAGTTTAAATAATCAATCACTTCACCGTAAGCCATGTATTTATCCTGAAAAACGGATACATTGCTTAGTGGTGAGTCTTAATCAAACAAACTAAATATTGCATGACATCCGATGGGTCTGCGAACCATTTTTGTTGACCAATAATTTCTCCTATATAATATGTAGGAACTAGATAGTGTTTATATTAATCTAGGGTATTTAAGTTTCCTATAAGTGCAAGCAACCATAGTTAACTACATCTTAGATAACCAAGGTCACCTAGAAAACTCTTTATATAGATCACGAAATATTGTATTCATGACTTCCAAAAGGTAGGATCTTCAAGAAAATGTGGTAATAGGAAATCCAATAGGTGAGTGGCTCAATTTTTTGAAACAGTTAATTTAAGAGTGCAAAGGAAGAGAAAGCTAGGGGAAAGACATAGATCCAAGAAAAATATCAGTGTTTTCCCAAAGTATCCTACGGTTTGGCTCCAATTTGAGAAAGTTATTTAATGTTCAATCTTGCCATTTTTATTTTTTAGGACTTACATTAACTTGATACCAATCATGTGAATAGCCTGGAAGGTAGGAGGATTTATGTCATACCAGATGACAACCTCAAAACATAAGACGAGTTAGG
This sequence comes from Papilionanthe hookeriana x Papilionanthe teres, assembly GCA_022702705.1. Classification (NCBI taxonomy): domain Eukaryota; kingdom Viridiplantae; phylum Streptophyta; class Magnoliopsida; order Asparagales; family Orchidaceae; genus Papilionanthe; species Papilionanthe hookeriana x Papilionanthe teres. The sequence continues at coordinate 11,359,699 of CM040427.1, forward strand.
GCTTATACTGCTTGAGGTGCAAAGCAAATAAGGATAAGGGGAGGCTTTATGCTGCACTAGGCAAGCTACCTCGAAGACTTATGGCTTGTTTGTTTAATTTGAAGGAGTTTTACTGTTGAAGATGGTCGTGCTGCCCACTGTGCATGCTTCAAGCTCCACATCATAGCAGGTTTAGTTGTAGAAGTGTCAAATGTAGGAGGTTAAGAAGAGTAGCGTGTTTTAGAAAAGGTTTGAACTGATGTGTGTTAATGCCTTATTAGGGGAATACTTAAGTTGGGTACGGTGACACCGGTTAGGATCCTACGGTTCCCTCATTCTAGCACCACCATATTATTCGGAATCACTTAGTTCAGGTAAATTTGCTAAACCCAACTTAATGAGTTCCATACTTTCATTTAGGCCGTGGGAAATCTCATTAGCAGTCGTAGGTTGCATCCTCTAAGGTATTCCCAATCATCCGATAAAGATATTTTAATTTAGTTGCAATTGTGTTTTTTGTTTTGTTCGTGATTAAATTTTGAGTTGTCTTATATTTTGATTTTTGTGGCGGTGAATTTTATCTTTGTTTTGTTTTAATTTTAATTTTTTTTTAGTTTTGTGGCTATCCTACAAGTTTTGGTTTTCATGCAGGGTGACATTATTATTTAACATGCAAACTCGTAAGTAGGAAATGTATAGTAAATATAGTGCAGGAAAAGAAGGTACCATAAACTATAAAAGCATACCTGGCGAGTCTTCTCGTTCCTCCATTTAAAACTTTAGTATCTTTTGCAGCAAATATTTATAATTTGCAGGAAAGTAAAGCCTATGGATAGGTTCATCACAGGCCTACGGAGTCCTATGAAATAACTTGGTGAGTTCTTTTTATTCATCTGAGGGATGCTTTCCTTTAATTAGTATGATAGGTTCAGTTGTCCTACAAGATGTCAAGAAGACTTATGAAAAGATACAGAGAGTACCTAGATTTTTCAAAACCCTTTTGAACTTTCTTGAGTTAATTTAAACTTATCATGCTCATTAAATGATTCATTTTTTTCATACCCTTATGTTTAAAAAACATTGTTGTTTTAATCATCCCTAAAATTAGGGTAACTATCACATGATATATTATTTATAAATTATGTGAGTAAAGGCCTCTAGGGTCAAACTTGATTCATTAAGAATTTTAACCAGTTTTCTTTTATTGGGCATGTAGTGTTTCCAAAAAGGGTCTAATATTAGTTAAGCCTTCTTTTCTAAACCTCATTAATCAAACTTAATTAAGCATGGTTCACTACTAAGCCCATAAGACTTTGGTGGGCATATTTATATTTTTAGAAAGAGAAGTTAAGTTGAATTTTATAATTATGATTCTTATTCAATTATTGAATTATCATTAAATCACTAACTAGGAGTTTTAGATCATTAAATATCACCTTCCAAAGATGAAACTCCTAACTTAGGATCATTTAGTCTTAATTATCTTCCAAATTAATATAATTTAAGGAAATTACAATTTTACCTTATAATATGACGAAAATGAGATTTGTTTCTACCATTTATCCCTTTATGTTTCAATCGTTTAAACATCTTTATTAAGGTCATTCATTAACCCTTTACCCTTTAATTAGACCCAAATATCAATTAAGGCTAAAGCCTTTAAAATTACAACTTTTCCCCTAATGCCTTAATACTTCATAATTAATCAAATTTAACTCAAATGACTTTGAAATTTTTATGGTACCCCATTTATGATCAATTAGAACAATAAAAGAGAAAATGTGATTTTTTTCTATTTTAATTGAATTTATTTAATTATTATAATCTAAAAAGAGGGATTTTCAAAGATAATTTTATAACTCAATCAAAACACAATATTAATTTTTTTTGAAAGTTACTGGAAGTTCACCTAGACTAGTGGACCACTACGACCAAATTGCATGATTTTTTAATTTTACTTTAATTATCACAATTCTTTTAGGTTCTAGAGTATTAATAAAATATAAAAGGTTATCTAATTTGAAATTTAGGTTTTATATTTTTCTTAAAAAACTCTCTGAGGTCAAGGAACCCAGAGAACAACATTTCATATTTTTGTGATTTGTATTTCAATTATTAGAATTATTTTAGTGAGAAATTAGGAAAAATCCATTTTAAAGCTTCAGAAATTATTTCAAACCTTTAAAATTTAATACATTTACTTAAACAGTTAAGAAAAATATTCTGATTGCTCCTAAGTGCTTAGGAGGCAATTTAGAGCTTTTCCATCAATTTTACTAATTTTGTGATTTTTATGAATTTTTAATTATTTAAGTATTTAAAATAACCTTAAAAATGAAAATTTCACTTCAATGTTAATTTTATCCTTTTTATGTTCCTCTAACCACAGAAAAGTCCCAAAGCCAATTTGGTAATTTTTGAATTGTATTTAATTATTAGAATTATTTTAATGTCAAAGTTGATACTTAACATAGAAAATTCATTTAAGTGGCCAAATTAATTCCAAATATATTCAAAATTTTTATGAGAGTCCCTATAATCATAAACCAGAGTTGGGAACAAAAATCAAGTCATTTACCCTTATATTTAATCCAAATTAATTTCCTTCTAGTTTTAAGGTTTAATGGTAATTAATGTTATATTTGATGATTTAAACCAAGTTATATTTTTCCTATAGTCATCTGGTCACAAGTAACTATCCAAAATAATTATATATTTTTTTTCTGATGGTACGTTTAATTTTTATAATTATTTTATTAAAACAGACAAAATAAACTTGAAAAATAGATATCTCCTTATAGAGATCCCCCCTGACCATCGAAAAATTAAGGAAGATCCTCCATGACAGAGAGAACAAAATCCCTAAATCTCAAGCCATGGTGAAATGTTCATCCAAATGGAGATATAAAATATCAAATAATGTATTTAATTAATTAAAAATAGAATATACATCAAATGAAATTCAAATCATTTCCACATTGTTCTCCTCCGTTCAGTGAGCAAGAGAGCATTCTTCCTTTATTTTTATAATTTTTCTACACCAAGTTATGAATTTTTAAAGGTCCACTGATTTAATTAATTCAAATAAGTCCTAATTTCATACTTATTCACCCGGCGCTGACTGTAGCTTCGGCAGCTCTAAACTACTACGCGTAGCTCTACCATTTGACACTACCATCCATGTAGCTACCTCATCAGCTAGTGCTTTATGTATCATTTCCTCATCTGACTACATCAGTACCGTCCATCCAAAATACATGCGATCGAACAGTCCTTTTCATCGTCCCTAACAGCACATCCCGAGAGTTGTCCACCTTCTAGCCCTAAAATCTCTGCCTAGACTCAACTAAATTGCTTGGTGTTTGATCCTACAGACTCATCTAGGTGATACAAACTTATCTATATGGATAATACACCATGAAATATAGTATAAATACATGAAGAATCGAAATAGGCTCGAGATAAAGAGTGAGATCAATACCTTATTCTGAGAGGGAAGGCCTCAATCAGATGGTTGTGGTGGCTTTGATTGGACCCAACTAACCTCCAGATGAAGCCTTTAGTTGTGGTGAAAAGCCTAGACCCAAATTCAACCTAGGCTGAGTTTTGGTATTGATCAACGTCCAAGTTAGAGGCTCTCTGTGATGGGGCTTTGATGGGAAACTTATTCTTTCAGTTGGGGATGGTGTGGGTACAATTAGTTTGGATTTGGTGCACTGTGGAACTGTGGTGGAATGTGTCCTTGTTTTGGCTGGAATTTCAGTGGGGAAATTGGCCTTGGACAGTGGGGATTACGACTGGAAGACAGTGGGATTTCACTTAAGAGATTTCAGGGCAGCTATGGAAGCAATTCCAGCAAGCTTGTTATTCTAGTTTTTTATTAAGATTTCTGCAACCTAGTTATTCTAGTATTTTAATTCTTACCCATGTATCGTTTTTAAGCTCAAATGTTTTATCCTAACTAAAAATTAAAGTTTGGGGGAATTTAAAAAATAAACTTTTAAAAACTAAAATTTTATTTATTCTCAAGAATACTTAAATAAAATGATTTTTGATTGAAAATAATTATGTATATGAAGTTATATTAGGGAAGCAAAATTTTGAATATAGAAATGAGTAAGAGAATTTAGTTAAAATTTACAGTAATGATGAAAATTTTAGTTAAAATTATCTTAGTAAAAAATTGTTAAATAAGTTAAACTATCATTAGTAAGAAGTGTTGTATTTTTGGATAAATAGAAGATTTGACTTTTATTTTTCAAAGCTTAAATTTCTTTTATCGAGAAATAATTTTCAACACTATTATTATGATTTTTAAGTGAAGGATATATGTCAGACCTTTCTTGTAATTGAAAGGGTGGAATTCAAAATCGTTAAAGGCCTATCCAAATACATTAATCCTTGCTTTATAAAAAAAATTAAAAAAAAAGAAAGAAAAAAGAAAAAGAAAAAATAAAAAGGAAAAAGTATGTAAAAAGGAAGGAGAAGCTTGAGGATTTAAGGGCCTAATAAAAAAATGGTTCCATACCTAAAGTTTAAAATATAAGATTTGAGAAAATTTAAAGCTTAAGGTTATAATATAATAAGTAAAATTATTTCCAAACGAAAATTTTTAAGTGAGGAAGATGAAATGTTTGAATCCTATATTTTGAAAAATCTATAAGTATGTCTGAATTAGATAGGAACTAATATTTTTCATTATCCCTTACTTAAGAATCTTCTAAACTTTAAGTTGATCTCATTTGCTAAAATTATTTCTAAATTGGACTATTTCATTTCTAGAACAAAATTTTGAAACCTTCCTAAAGAAACTCATTTACATAATTTGCATGTTAAGATTTTCTATGTGATTAAGTGTCACTTGAGGGCAATTATCATTTTATGTTTAGTGGACTTTGATATACCTAAAATATATAGTGTATTTAAATACATTTTTATCCCTATTTTTTATGATACTGCACTTTAATGGAGGGTATCTTAGTGTTTTTCTTGCAGGTAAAATTAAAATGAGTGATTGAGATGAAAGGAGCAATAAAGGATCAAATTTGGAGCAAAAATTGAAAGGTGTGCAAATTTGGCCTCTCACGCATATGCCCCAGATGGCTGGCGCATAGGCGCCACAGTTAAAGTGGAGAATTTAATTTGATTTCAGTCCAAATTTGAAGGGGTTTTTGCAGCATCTGTTGACCTCACTTTTGTTTGAGGTCTAGTCTTTCTTTAGAATAGCCTAGGGTCTAGCCATGAAACTCTCCTGGTGACTTTCTTAGAAGACTAGTCATGGAACCCTCCCCATAGAAATTCAAACTTCTCTTAATTCACTAGGAGTTTTCATATGCTTAAGGCCTAACCTCTAGTTTTGGGAGGAAGAGAACAAGAATAAGGAAGCCTAGGGGAAGTATAGGTGGTCAAGCCAAAGGATGTACCCTGAGAGGTCTGGAGCTTACATTTACACTCACAACCCTACAAAACACATCCCACTTTGATCTCCTAACTCTTTAGAAACTCATGTAAGTGGTTTTCCCAAGCTCTTAGCCTCTGGCTAGGGTTTGGCTAGTACCAACACATAGAGGACCAGATGAGGGTGACCCTTGGTCCATGGCTCAATCTAGACAATTCCATACTACTCACCTTCAAGCAACCTCAAATTTCCCAAACATTCAAAATTTCTAACCCCTTTGCCCCAAAATACCCAAAATACCCCCAAAACCCTAAAATCCTCCAAAATTTCCAAAATCACCTAAATTACCAATAATTCTTCAAAAATGATTCCAAAATACTTACTACCACCCAAATTGACTAAAATTACCCAAAATTTCGAAATTTCCCCCAAAAATACCCAAAATGACCAAAATACCCCCTCTTAGTCCAAAATTCCAAAAATTTCAAAAATTCTCATAAATTCCCAAAACATGCCAAATATTCCCAATTTCATTTCTCTCAACTGGTACATGACCTAATTTGGCCCATTTAACCCAATTTAACTAAAATCCCCAATTTGACCCATTTTAACCCAAAAGTGCCCAAATTAAACCCAATGTCTACCCAATTGACCCCAATATTGCCCAATTTCATTTACAAACTTTAATTCATCTCCAATACCAATATAAACCAAATCCAAACTCCATTTGACCCACATTTGAGTTCAATTGCACTTAAAACCCAAAATCCCCAATTTTGCCTAAGTGACCTAAATCCCCCAAATTGACCTAACACCACTCAATTTCTCCCCAATCTCAATTCTAAGCCCTTCATAACACCCCACTAAATTGAATTAAACCACCAATTTCCCCCAATTTGAGCCTAACTTTCACTCAAATCAACTTGAACTAAACTTGCCCAATTTTGGACTCAAACATGCCACATGACCAAATCCCACCAAATTGATTACCTACTCCCAAATTTTCCACCCAATTGATGTTTGAAACTTATCATTACATCCCCCTAGACCATTTGGAACCTTCAATTGGCCTTGGACACCACTTTAGCACAACCTAAACACAAGTTAACCCAACTTGCCCCAAATTGACCAAAATCTCAAACCAAGTCAAATTGATCTACCAAACCAATCCAAAAGCACTCAAAAACTTTTCTAAACACTTGATGACAATCATATACACAATATAGCTCAATCATTTGGGTTTAACCTAAGCCCAAACCCAACCTAGCCCAACATTGACCCACGTGACCCAAAATTGAACCCATGACCTAACTTAATCAAATTGAACCAAATGTTACCAAACTAACTCCTCCACAGCCACCAAGAGACCCCTAAGAACCACTCTAGACCAACCTAGCCCACCCTAAAGGAGCCATGGACTAAAGGTTTCTTCAATTAAGGGATTTCAACCAACATTTGGCCTTAATCAAAATATCTTCACCATCATCACTTGCCATTGGGGGAGGGTGACCCTTGGTCCACTGTCTACAGCCACTGATCCCCACTATTTGAGAGAAATTTCATCACTGAAATTTAGCCAGAAACCAGGACATATTTCCCCATAGCTCCACAGTGCACCAAATTGCAATTAACTGTGCCCACACCTTTCGACTAGTGAAAGAAGAGGATTCCCCACAAAGCCCCATCACAGAAGGCCTCTGCACCAGACTTCCATCAAAGCTCAAAAGGGCAAGGTCACTTTCATACTTAGGAAATTCACCAAGGTAAGAGGCTTCATCCCTGAGCTGTTGGGACTCCAATGAAGGTGAAGAGAATCTCTGATCAAAGCTTCACTTCTCAGAGCCAAGGCATTGACCCCTTCTTCTTCCCGAGCTTCAATGGATTCTCCATGTAATTAGGGTTAATTTAAACCATGCTTAACCATATGGATATGTTCCCCAAGCTTAAACAAGTCTATAGGATCAGACCTGAAGCGATTTGGTTGAGTCTAGGCTAAGAAATTAGGGTTTTAGTGCGGACGGTCACGGGATCGCACCAGTGTCTTTCCCTCACCTCATCACAACCATCTAGCGATGGTAGAGTAGAAGCAATCCTGTGGAGGGTCTCATCTCCAGTAGTATCAACCAAAGGATGGAAGCTAATCCCTTAAAGGAGAGGAGAGTTCTCCGGTAAACTGAGTTCCTCCTGGTGAGGAATATCATCTATTAGTGGCAAACTTGTAGCTTATGTTCTGGCTACTTTGATAATACTATGATGGTAGTTCCTCCTTTGAGACTTGGTTAGTGGGGATACTCTAGAGCTGGAGCCAATCTCAAAGACTGACAATGCTGAGAGAAAGGCATTATTAAAGTTTTCATGCAGAATTTCTTTCCCTTTGGTAGACGAAAAAGTAGGTGCGGCGACGACAAAACCGGTAGTGGTAGGGGTAACAACTCTCATAGGCACAGAGATGATTGACGTTACAGGGGCAGTAGAAACATTTATCTTCTTATCAGAAGGGAAATCCTGGTGGGAGATCAGGTCAAAGTCGGTGGATGGTTCTTGAAATTCAGAGGCAACAACCTTTATAACAAAAAATGTGGCTTTTCCGAGCACAACTTCGAACTCACTAAAGTCGGTCCCGAAGTGGATCATTAGCACAGTGAGACAGGCCTCTTGGGAGGAGGGCAGGTCGCAATCGAAAGTGAGATTAGGGGGTCAACATCGTGTATGTCGAAAGAAACATTCTGAATATTAGCGAAGGCCAAAACCTTATAATCATAGTGCAAACACTACGAAGATGGTCGCTCTGTGAACTGGGTAGAATTTCATAATACTTAATTTTAATTGCTTATTAGTATTTTATTATGTTTTTATTAATTTTCATATGTTCATTAAAAGGAGTTTAAGATTTAAGAAGGAATGGGTCAATCTGTCGATGGCAGGATTAAACCCGGGAGGCACAAAGAGAAAGTGAAGTATGGGACCCTGTCTGGAATCCCCTTCATAAAACACATTGATATGGCTTAACTTGTTCACCAACACACCTATTGGTGTTCCGACCCCACAAAATCAAGAAAAATCCTAAATATTTCTTAATCTCTCTTTTCAAAGATGATTATACAGATGATCCTGATATCGAGGAGAGTTGATCATACTTTCCCAAGAAAGAAATGGGTAAACTATGTCAACGGAAGAATGGTACATGAACACATTAACAATATATGAATATAAGGTTGCCTAATCTTAATTAAGAGAGAAACATGTCCCAAGCGGAGTCACCAGAAAATTTTCTATCACAAAAGGAGGTTTAGCTTTGGAGATAGATATAATTTAATATATATATATATATATATATATATATATATATATATATATATATATGTATAATTTCAGAAAATATTATTTTTTTATTTTGAAAATATGAAATCAAACTGATCTCATAATGCAATAGTTTAAATAATCAAGCACTTCACCGTAAGCCATGTATTTATCCTGAAAAATAGATACATTGCTTATTGGTGAGGCTTAATCAAACAAACTAAAGATTGCATGACATCCGATTGGTCTGCGAACCATTTTTGTTGACCAATAAATTCACCTATATAATATGAAGGAACTAGATAGTGTTTATACTAATCTAGGGTCTTTAAGTTTCCTATAAGGGCAAGCAACTATAGTCAATTACATCTTAGATAACCGAGTTAACCTAGAAAAACTCTTTATATAGATCAGGAAATATTGTATTCATGACTTCCAAAAGGTAGGATCTTCAAGAAAATGTGGTAATAGGAAATCCAATAGGTGAGTGGCTCAATTTTTTGAAACAGTTAATTTAAGAGTTCAAAGGAATAAAAAGCTAGGGGAAAGACATATACCCAAGAAAAATATCTGTGTTTTCCCAAACTATCCTACGGCTTGGCTCCAATTTGTGAAAGTTATTTGATGTTCAATCTTGCCAATTTTATTATTTAGGACTTACATTCACTTGATACCGATCATGTGAATAGCCTAGAAGGTAGGAGGATTTATGTAATACCAGATGATAACCTCGAAACGTAAGATGAGTTAGGTCTTATATTGCTTGAGGTGCAAAAGCCTAAAAGGATAAGGGGAGGCTTTATACTGCACTAGGCAATCTACCTCAGAGACTTATAGCTTGTTTGTTTAATTTGAACGAGTTTTACTGTTGAAGATGGTCGTGCTGCCCACTGTGCATGCTCCAAGCTCCTCATCATAGCAGGTTTAGTTGTAGAAGTGTCAAATGTAGGAGGTTGAGAAAAGTAGCTTGTTTTAGAAAAGGCATGAATTGATGTGTGTTAATGTCTTATTAGGGGAATATTTAAGTTTGGTATGGTGACACCGGTGAGGATCCTACGGTTCCCTCATTCTAGCACCACCATATTGTTCGGAATCACTTAGCTCAGGTAAATTTCCTAAACTCAACTTAACGAGTTCCATACTTTCATTTAGACCGTGAGAAATCTCATTAGTAGTCGTAGGTTGCCTCCTTTGAGGCATTCCCAATCATCCGATAGAGATATTTTAATTTAGTTGCAATTGTGATTTTGGTTTTGTTTGTGATTAAATTTTGAGTTGTCTTATATTTTGATTTTTGTGGCGGTGAATTTTATCTTTGTTTTGTTTTAATTTTGATTTTTTTTTAGTTTTGTGGCTATCCTACAAGTTTTGGTTTTCATGTAGGGTGACATTATTATTTAACATGCAAACTCATAAGCAGGAAATGTATAGTAAAGATAGTGCAGGGAAAGAAGGTACCATAAACTATAAAAGCATTCCTGGCGAGTCTTCTCGTTCCTCCATTTAAAACTTTAGTATCTTTTGCAGCATATATTTATAATTTGCAGGAAATTAAAGCCTATGGATAGGTTCATCACGATCCTACGGAGTCCTCTGACATAACTTGGTGAGTTCTTTTTATGCATCTGAGGGATGCTTTCCTTTAATTAGTATGATAGGTTCTGTTGTCCTACAAGATGTCAAGAAGACTTATGAAAAGATACAGAGAGTACCTAGATTTTTCAAAACCCTTTTGAACTTTCTTGAGTTAATTTGAAATTATCATGCTCATTAAATGATTCATCTTTTTCATACCCTTATGTTTAATAAACATTGTTGTTTTAATCATCCCTAAAATTAGGGTAACTATCACATGATATTTTATTTATAAATTATGTGAGTAAAGGCCTCTAGGGACAAACTTGATTAATGAAGAATTTTAACCAGTTTTCTTTTATTTGGCATGTAGTGTTTCCAAAAAGGGTCTAATATTAGTTAAGCTTTCTTTTCTAAACCTCATTAATCAAACTTAATTAAGCATGGTTCACTACTAAGCCCATAAGACTTTGGCGGGCATATTTATATTTTTAGAAATAGAAGTTAAGTTGAATTTTATGATTATGATTCTTATTCAATTATTAAATTATCATTAAATCACTAATTTGGAGTTTTAGATCATTAAATATCACCTTCCAAAGATGAAACTCCTAACTTAGGATCATTTAGTCTTAATTATCTTCCAAAATAATATAATTTAAGGAAATTACAAATTTACCTTATAATATGATGAAAATGAGATTGGTTTCTACCATTTATCCCTTTATGTTTCAATCGTTTAAACATCTTTATTAAGGTCATTCAATAACCATTTATCCTTTAATTAGACCCAAATATCAATTGAGGCTAAAGCCTTTAAAATTACAACTTTTCCCCTAATGCCTTAATACTTCATAATTAATCAAATTTAACTCAAATGACTATGAAATTTTTATGGTACCCTACTTATGATCAATTAGAACAATAAAAGAGAAAATGTGATTTTTTTTTTTAATTTAATTTAATTTATTTAATTATTTTAATCTAAAAAATGGATTTTCAAAGATAATTTTTTAACTCAATCAAAACACAATATTATTTTTTATGAAAGTTACTCGAAGTTCACCTAGACTAGTGGACCACATCGACCAAATTGCATGATTTTTAATTTTATTTTAATTATCACAATTATTTTAGGTTCTAGAGTATTAATTATATTTAAAAGATTATCTAATTTGAAACTTAGGTTTTATATTTTTCTTAAAAAACTCTCTGAGGTCAAGGAACCCAGAGAACAACATTTCATATTTTTGTGATTTGTATTTCAATTATTAGAATTATTTTAGTGAGAAATTAGGAAAAATCCATTTTTAAGCTTTAGAAATTATTTCAAACATTCAAAATTTAATACATTTACTCAAACAGTTAAGAAAAATATTCTGATTGCTCCTAAGTGCTTAGGATGCAATTTAGAGCTTTTCCATCAATTTTACTAATATTGTGATTTTTATGAATTTTTAATTATTCAAGTATTTAAAATAACCTTAAAAATGAAAATTTCACTTCAATGTTAATTTTATCCTTTTTATGTTCCTCTAACCACAGAAAACTCCCAAAGCCAATTTGGTAATTTTTGAATTGTATTTAATTATTAGATTATTTTAATGTCAAAGTTGATACTTAACATAGAAAATTCATTTAAGTGCCCAAATTAATTCCAATTATCTTCAAAAATTTTATCAGAGTCCCTCTGATCATAAACCAGAGTTAGGAACAAAAATCAAGTTATTTACCCTTATATTTAATCCAAATTAATTTCCTTTTAGTTTTAAGGTTTAATGGTAATTACTGTAATATTTGATGATTTAAACCAAGTTATATTTTTCCTATTGTCGTCTGGTCACAAGTAACTATCCAAAATAATTATATGATTTTTATGATGGCTGTTTAATTTTTATTATTATTTTATTAAAACAGACAAAATAAATTTGAAAAATAGAGATCTCCTTATAGAGATCCCCCTGACTAGGGAAAAATCAAGGAAGATCCTCCATGATAGAGAGAACAAAATCCCTAAATCTCAAGCCATGGTGAAATTTTCATCTAAATGGAGATATACAATATCAAATAATGTATTTAATTAATTAAAAATAGAATATACATCAAATGAAATTGAAATGATTTCCACATTGTTCTCCTCCGTTCACTAAGCAAGAAAGCATTCTTCTTTTATTTTTATAATTTTTCTACACCAAGTTATGAATTTTTTAAGGTCCACTGATTTAATTAATTCAAATAAATCCTAATTTCATACTTATCCACGCAGCGGTGACTGTAGCCTCGGCAGCTCTAAACTACTACGCGTAGCTCTACCATTTGACGCCACCATTCATGTAGCTACCCCTTCAGCTAGTGCATTATGTATCATTTCCTCATCCGACTACATCAGTACCGTCCATCCAAAATACATGCGATCGAACAGTCCTTTTCATCGTCCCTAACAGCACATCCCGAGAGTTGTCCACCTTCTAGCCCTAAAATCTCTGCCTAGACTCAACTAAATTGCTTGGGGTTTGATCCTAAAGACTCATCTAGGTGATACAAACTTATCTATATGGATAATACACCATGAAATGTAGTATAAATACATGAAGAATCGAAATAGGCTCGAGATAAAGAGTGAGATCAATACCTTCATTTGAGAGGGAAGGCCTCAATCAAATGGTTGTGGTGGCTTTGATTGGACCCAACTAACCTCCAGATGAAGCCTTTAGTTGTGGTGAAAAGCCTAGACCCAAATTCAACCTAGGCTGATTTTTTGTATTGATCAACATCCAAGTTAGAGGCTCTCTGTGATGGGGCTTTGATGGGAAACTTATTCAGTATGGGGATGGTGTGGGTACAATTAATTTGGATTTGGTGCACTGTGGAACTGTGGTGGAATGTGTCCTTGTTTTGGCTGGAATTTTAGTGGGGAAATTGGCCTTGGACAGTGGGGATTACGACAGGAAGACAGTGGGATTTCACTTAAGAGATCTCAGGGAAGCTATGGAAGCAATTCCAGCAAGCTTGTTATTCTAGTTTTTTATTAAGATTTCTGCAACCTTGTCATTCTAGTATTTTAATTCTTACCCATGTATCGTTTTTAAGCTTAAATGTTTTATCCTAACCGAAAATTAAAGTTTGGGGGGAATTTAAAAAATAAACTTTTAAAAACTAAAATTTTATTTATTCTCAAGAATACTTAAATAAAATGATTTTTGATTGAAAATAATTATGTATATGAAGTTATATTAGAGAAGAAAAATTTTGAATATAGAAATGAGTAAGAGAATTTAGTTAAAATTTACAGTAATGATGAAAATTTTAAAGTTAAAATTATCTTAGTAAAGAAATGTTAAAAAAGTTAAACTATCTTTAGTAAGAAGTGTTGTAATTTTAGATAAATAGAAAATTTGACTTTTATTTTTCAAAGCTTAAATTTCTTTTATCGAGAAATAATTTTCAACACTATTATTATGATTTTTAAGTGAAGGATATATGTCAGACCTTTCTTGTAATAGAAAGGGTGGAATTCAAAATCGTTAAAGGCCTATCCAAATACATTAATCCTTGCTTTATAAAAAAAATTAAAAAAAAGAAAGAAAAAAGAAAAAGAAAAAATAAAAAGGAAAAAGTATGTAAAAAGGAAGGAGAAGCTTGAGGATTTAAGGGCCTATTAAAAAATTGGTTCCATACCTAAAGTTTAAAATATAAGATTTGAGAAAATCTAAAGCTTAAGCTTATAATATAATAAGTAAAATTATTTCCAAATGAAATTTTTTAAGTGAAGAAGATGAAATGTTTGAATCCTATAGTTTGAAAAATCTATAAGTATGTCTGAATTAGATAGGGACTAATATTTATCATTATCCTTTACTTAAGAATATTCTAAACTTTAAGTTGATCTCATTTGCTAAAATTTTTTCTAAATTGGACTATTTCATTTCTAGAGCAAAATTTTGAAACCTTCCTAAAGAAACTCATTTACATAATTTGCATGTTAAGATTTTCTATGTGATTAAGTGTCACTTAAGGGCAATTAACATTTTATGTTTAGTGGACTTTGATATACCTAAAATATATAGTGTTTTTAAATACATTTTTATCCCTATTTCTGATGATACTGCACTTTAATGGAGGGTATTTTAGTGTTTTTCTTGTAGGTATAATTAAAATGAGTGATTGAGATGAAAGGAGCAATAAAGGATCAAATTTGGAGCAAAAATTGAAAGGTGTGCAAATTTGGGCTCTCACGCCTATTCCCCGGATGGCTGGCGCATAGGCGCTACAGTTAAAGTGGAGAAATCTATTTGATTTCGGTGCAAATTTGAAGGGGTTTTTGAAGCATCTGTTGACCTCACTTTTGGTTGAGGTCTAGTCTTTCTTTAGAATAGCCTAGGGTCTAGCCATAAAACTCTCCTGGTGACTTTCTTAGAAGACTAGTCATGGAACCCTCCCCATAGAAATTCAAACTTCCCTTAATTCACTAGGAGTTTTCATATGCTAAAGGCCTAACCTCCAGTTTTGGGAGGAAGAGAACAAGCATAAGGAAGCCTAGGGGAAGTCTCCTATAGGTGGTCAGGCCATAGGATCTACCCTGAGAGGTCTGGAGCTTACATTTTACACTCACAACCCTACAAAACACATCCCACTTTGATCTCCTAACTCTTTAGAAACTCATGTAAGTGGTTTTCCCAAGCTCTTAGCCTCGGCTGTGGTTTGGCTAGTAGCAACACATAGAGGACCGGATGAGGGTGACCCTTGGTCCATGGCTCAATCTAGACAATTCCATACTACTCACATTCAAGCAACCTCAAATTTCCCAAACATTCAAAATTTCTAACCCCTTTGCCCCAAAATACCCAAAATACCCCCAAAACCCTAAAATCCTCCAAAATTTCCAAAATCACCTAAATTTCCAAAATACCCCCAAAACCCTAAAATCATTCCAAAATACTTCCTACCACCCAAATTGACTTAAATTACCCAAAATTTCTAAATTTCCCCAAAAATCCCCAAAATGACCAAAATACCCCCTCTTAGTCCAAAATTCCAAAAATTTCAAAAATTCTAATAAATTCCCAAAACATGCCAAATATTCCCAATTTCATTTCTCTCAACTCGTACATGACCTAATTTGGCCCATTTAACCCAATTTAACTAAAATCCCCAATTTGACCCATTTTAACCCAAAAGTGCCCAAATTAAACCCAATGTCTACCCAATTGACCCCAATCTTGCCCAATTTCAATTACAAACTTTAATTCAACATCTCCAATACCAATATAAACTAAATCCAAACTCCATTTGACCCACATTTGAGTTCAATTGCACTTAAAACCCAAAATCCCTAATTTTGCCTAAGTGACCCAAATACCCCAAATTGACCTAACACAAATCAATTTCTCCCCAATATCAATTCTAAGCACTTCATAACACCCTACTAAATTGAATTAAATCACCAATTTCCCCCAATTTGAGCCTAAGTCTCACTCAAATCCACTTGAACCAAACTTGCCCAATTTTGGACTCAAACATGCCACATGACCAAATCCCATCAAATTGATTACCTACTCCCAAAGTTTCCACCCAATTGATATTTGAAACTTATCATTACATCCCCTAGACCATTTAGAACCTTCAATTGGCCTTGGACACCACTTTAGCACAATCTAAACACAAGTTAACCCAACTTGCCCCAAATTGACCAAAATCCCAAACCAAGTCAAATTGATCTATCAAACCAATCCAAAAGCACTCCAAAACTTTTCTAAACACTTCATGACAATCATATACACAATATAGCTCAATCATTTGGGTTTAACCTAAGCCCAAACCCAACCTAGCCCAACATTGACCCACGTGACCCAAAATTGAACCAATGACCTAACTTAATCAAATTGAACCTAATGTGACCAAACTAACTCCTTCACAGCCACCAAGTCACCCCTAAGAACCACTCTAGACCAACCTTGCCCACCCTAATGGAGCCATGGACTAAAAGTTGCTTGAATTAAGGGATTTCAACCCACATTTGGCCTTAATCAAAATATCTTCACCATCATCACTTGCCATTGGGGTCAAAGCATCGTTAGTCCTCCTGTGGCTCACCAGAACCCTTTGGCCACTAGCCCTGGCCCTACGGCCACCCTAGTGGCCAAAAAACACTAGAAATGAGAGCCATCCCCTCTAAAATTACACTCAAACTCCTCCTTATATACAAGTCAGCTCTGAATTGCCATTGGGGCTCATCTGCCCTCCACCTAGGCATTTGAATCCACCCATTGCCAGCCCCTGAGCTCGCATCCAATGGCCATGGCCATAAATAGAGCTCTTCATGGCCAAAACCAGCTGCTGAAATTTTTCTCATGGAAACTCCACTAAATTGCTTCCAGAGCTTCTCTGAGAGGTCCTAAGAGTGATTCCACTTTCTGCAGCCACTGATCCCCACTATTTTAGAGCAATTTCATCACTGAAATTTGGCCAGAAACCAGGACATATTTCCCCATAGCTCCATAGTGCACCAAATTGCAATTAACTGTGCCCACACCTTCCGACTCGTGAAAGAAGAGGATTCCCCATCAAACCCCCATCACAGAAGGCCTCTGCACCAGACTTCCATCAAAGCTCAAAAGGACAAGGTCACTTTCATACTTAGGAAATTCACCAAGGCAAGAGGCTTCATCCCTGAGCTCTTGGGACTCTAATGAAGGTGAAGAGCATCTCAAATCGAAGCTTCACTTCTCAGAGCCAAGGCATTGACCCCTTCTTCTTCCCGAGCTTCAATGGATTCTCCATGTAATTAGGGTTAATTTAAACCATGCTTAACCATATGGATATGTTCACCATGCTTAAATGAGTCTATAGGATCAAACCCAAAGCGATTTGGTTGAGTCTAGGCTAAGAAATTAGGGTTTTAGTGCGGACGGTCACGGGATCGCACCAGTATCTTTCCCTCACCTCACCAGAACCATCTGGTGATGGTAGAGTAGAAGCAATCCTGTGGAGGGTCTCATCTCCAGTAGTATCAACCAAAGGATGGAAGCTAATCCCTCGAAGGAGAGGAGAGTTCTCGCAGTAAACCGAGTGCCTCCTGGTGAGGAATATCATCTATTACTGGCAGACTTGTAGCTTATGTTCTGGCGACTTTGATAATACTATGATGGTAGTTCCTCCTTTGAGACTTAGTTAGTGGGGAAACTCTAGAGCTGGAGCCAATCTCAAAGACTGACAATGCTGAGAGAAAGGCATTATCAAAGTTTTCATGCAGAATTTCATTCCCTTCGGCAGACGGAAAAGTAGGCGCGGCGACGACAAAACCGATAGTGGTAGGGGTAACAACTCTCTTTGGCACAGGGATGATTGACGTTACAGGGGCAGTAGAAACCTTTATCTTCTTATCAGAAGGGAAATCCTGGGGGGAGATCAGGTCAAAGTCGGTGGATGTTTCTTGAACTTCAGGGGCAACAACCTTTATAACGAAAAATGTGGCTTTTCCGAGCACAACTTCGAACTCACTAAAGTCGGTCTCGAAGTGGATCATTAGCACAGCGAGACAGGTCTCTCGTGAGGAGGGCAGGTCACAATCGAAAGTGAGATTAGGGGGTCAACATCGTGACTGTCGAAAGAAACATTCTGAAGGTTAGCTAAGGCCAAAACCTTATAATCATAGTGTAAACACTACGAAGAAGGGCGCTCTGTGAACTGGGTAGAATTTCATAATACTTAAATTTAATTGATTATTATTATTTTATCATGTTTTTTTTAATTTTCATATGTTCATTAAAAGGAGTTTAAGATTTAAGAAGGAATGGGTCAATTTATCGATGGCAGGATTGAACCCGGGAGGCACAAAGAGAAAGTGAAGTATGGGACCCTGTCCGGAATCCCCTTCACAAAACACATTGCTATGGCTTAAGTTGTTCACCAACACACCTATTGGTGTTCTAACCCCACAAAATCAAGAAAAATCCTAAAGATTTCTTAACCTCTCTTTTCAAAGATGATTAAACATATGATCCTGATATCGAGGAGAGTTGATCATAGTTTCCCAAGAAAGAAATGGGTAAACTATGTCAACGAAAGAATGGTACATGAACACATTAACAATATATGAATATAAGGTTTCCTAATCTTAATGAAGAGAGAAACATGACCCAAGCGGAGTCACCTGAAAATTGTCGATCGCAAAAGGGGGTTTAGCTTTGGAGATAGATATAATTTAATATATATATATATATATATATGTATATATATAATTTCAGAAAATATTGTTTTTTTTTATTTTGAAAATATTCAATCAAACCGATCTCATAATGCAATAATTTAAATAATCAAGCACTTCACCGTAAGCCATGTATTTATCCTAAAAAATGGATACATTGCTTAGTGGTGAGGCTTAATCAAACAAACTAAAGATTGCATGACATCTGATTGGTCTGCGAACCATTTTTGTTGACCAATAATTTCACCTATATAATATGATGGAACTAGAAAGTGTTTATACTAATCTAGGGTCTTTAAGTTTCCTATAAGGGCAAGCAACTATAGTTAATAACATCTTAGATAACTGAGGTAACCTAGAAAAACTCTTTATATAGATCAGGAAATATTGTATTCATGACTTTCAAAAGGTAGGATCTTCAAGAAAATGTGGTAATAGGAAATCCAATAGGTGATTGGCTCAATTTTTTGAAACAGTTAATTTAAGAGTTCAAAGGAAGAGAAAGCTAGAGGAAAGACATAGACCCAAGAAAAGTATCTATGTTTTCCCAAACTATCCTACCGTTTGGCTCCAATTTGAGAAAGTTGTTTGATGTTCAATCTTGCCAATTTTATTATTTAGGACTTACATTCACTTGATACCGATCATGTGAATAGCCTGGAAGGTAGGAGGATTTACGTCATACCAGATGACAACCTCGAAACACAAGACAACTTAGGGCTTATATTGCTTGAGGTGCAAAAGCCTAAAAGGATAAGGGGAGGCTTTATGCTGCACTAGGCAATCTACCTTGAAGACTTATGGCTTGTTTGTTTAATTTGAAGGAGTATTACTGTTGAAGATGGTCGTGCTACCCACTCTGCATGCTCCAAGCTCCTCATCATAGCAGGTTTAATTGTAGAACTGTCAAATGTAGGAGGTTGAGAAAAGTAGTGTGTTTTAGAAAAGGCTTGAATTGATGTGTGTTAATGTCTTATTAGGGGAATATTTAAGTTGGGTACGGTGACACCGGTTAGGATCCTACGGTTCCCTCATTCTAGCACCACCATATTGTTCAGAATCACTTAGCTCAGGTAAATTTCCTAAACTCAACTTAATGAGTTCCATACTTTCATTTAGACCGTGGGAAATCTCATTAGCAGTCGTAGGTTGCCTCCTCCGAGGCATTCCCAATCATCCGATAGAGATATTTTAATTTAGTCGCAATTGTGATTTTGGTTTTGTTTGTGATTAAATTTTGAGTTGTCTTATATTTTGATTTTTGTGGCGGTGAATTTTATCTTTGTTTTGTTTTAATTTTGATTTTTTTTTTTAGTTTTGTGGCTATCCTACAAGTTTTGGTTTTCATGCAGGGAGACATTATTATTTAACATGCAAACTCGTAAGCAGGAAATGTATAATAAAGATAGTGCAGGAAAGGAAGGTAACAAAAACTATAAAAGCATACTTGGTGAGTCTTCTCGTTCCTCCATTTAAAACTTTAGTATCTTTTGCAGCAAATAATTATAATTTGCAGGAAAGTAAAGCTTATGGATAGGTTCATCACGGGCCTATGGAGTCCTATGCCATAACTTGGTGAGTTCTATTTATTCATCTGAGGGATGCTTTCCTTTAATTAGTATGATAGGTTCAGTTGTCCTACAAGATGTCCAGAAGACTTATGAAAAGATACAGAGAGTAACTAGATTTTTCAAAACCCTTTTGAACTTTCTTGAGTTAATTTGAACTTATCATGCTCATTAAATGATTCATCTTTTTCATACCCTTATGTTTAATAAACATTGTTGTTTTAGTGATCCCTAAAATTGGCGTAACTATCACATGATATTTTATTTGCAAATTATGTGAGTAAAGGCCTTTAGGGACAAATTTGATTCATTAAGAATTTTAACCAGTTTTCTTTTATTGGGCATGTAGTGTTTCCAAAAAGGGTCTAATATTAGTTAAGCCTTCTTTTCTAAACCTCATTAATCAAACTTAATTAAGCATAGTTCACTACTGAGCCCATAAGACTTTGGTGGGCATATTTATATTTTTAGAAAGAGAAGTTAAGTTGAAGTTTATGATTATGATTCTTATCCAATTATTGAATTATCATTAAACCACTAATAAGGAGTTTTAGATCATTAAATATCACCTTCCAAAGATGAAACACCTAACTTAGGATCATTTAGTTTTAATTATCTTCCAAATTAATATAATTTAAGGAAATTACAATTTTACCTTTTAATATGACGAAAATGAGATTGGTTTCTACCATTTATCCCTTTATGTTTCAATCTTTTAAACATGTTTTTTAAGGTCATTCATTAACCATTTACCCTTTAATTAGACCCAAATATCAATTAAGGCTAAAGTCTTTAAAATTATAACTTTCCCCTAATGCCTTAATACTTCATAATTAATCAAATTTAACTCAAATAACTTTGAAATTTTTATGGTACCCCACTTATGATCAATTAGAACAATAAAAGAGAAAATGTGATTTTTCCTCTTTTAATTTAATTAATTTATTTATTTTAATCTAAAAAGAGGGATTTTTAAAGATAATTTTATAACTCAATCAAAACACAATATTAATTTTTATGAAAGTTACTGTTCACCTAGACTAGTGGACCACTTCGACCAAATTGCATGATTTTTTAATCTTATTTTAATTATCACAATTATTTTAGATTCTAGAGTATTAATTAAATATAAAAGATTATCTAATTTGAAAATTAGGTTTTATAATTTTCTTAAAAATCTCTCTGAGGTCAAGGAACCCAGAGAACAACATTTCATATTTTTGTGATTTGTATTTCAATTATTACAATAATTTTAGTGAGAAATTAGGAAAAATACATTTTTAAGCTTTTGAAATTATTTCAAATCTTTTAAATTTAATACCTTTACTTAAACAGTTGAGAAAAATATTCTAATTGCTCCTAAGTGTTTAGGAGGCAATTTAGAGCTTTTCCATCAATTTTACTAATTTTGCGATTTTTATGAATTTTTAATTATTTAAGTATTTAAAATAACCTTAAAAATGAAATTTTCACTTTAATGCTAATTTTATTCTTTTTATGTTCCTCTAACCACAGAAAACTCCCAAAGCCAATTTGGTAATTTTTGAATTGTATCTTAATTATTAGAATTATTTTAATGTCAAAGTTGATACTTAAGATAGAAAATTCATTTAAGTGGCCAAATTAATTCCAAATATCTTCAAAATTTTTATGAGAGTCCCTCTAATCATAAACCAGAGTTGGGAACAAAAATTAAGTTATTTACCCTTATATTTAATCCAAATTAATTTCCTTTTAGTTTTAAGGTTTAATGGTAATTAGTGTTATATTTGATGATTCGACTGTCACGAGAGCTATCCGCCTTCTAGCCCTAAAATCTCTGCCTAGACTCAACTAATTTGCTTGGGGTTTGATCCTACAAACTCATCTAGGTGATACAAACTTATCTATATGGATAATAAACCATGAAATATAGTATAAATATATGAAGAATCAAAATAGGCTCGAGAGAAAGATTAAGATCAATACCTTCATCTAAGAGGGGAGGCCTCAATCAGATGGTTGTGGTAGCTTTGATTGGACGCAACTAACCTCCAGATGAAGCCTTTAGTTGTGGTGAAAAGCCTAGACCTAAATTCAATCTAGGCTGATTTTTGGTATTGATCAACGTCCAAGTTAAAGGCTCTCAGTGATGGGGCTTTGATGGGAAACTTATTCTTTCAGTATGGGGATGGTGTGGGTACAGTTAATTTGGATTTGGTGCACTGTGTAACTGTGGTGGAATGTGTCCTTGTTTTGGCTGGAATTTCAGTGGGGAAATTAGCCTTGGACAGTGGGGATAAGGACTGGAAGATAGTGGGATTTCACTTAAGAGATCTCAGGGAAGCTATGGAAGCAATTCCTGCAAGTTTTTTATTCTAGTTTTTTATTAAGATTCCTGCAAGCTTGTTATTCTAGTATTTTAATTCTTACCCATGTATCATTTTTAAGATAAAATGTTTTATCCTAAGTAAAAATTAAAGTTTGGGGGGAATTTAAAAAACAAACTTTTAAAAACTAAAATTTTATTTATTCTCAAGAAGACTTAAATAAAATTTAATTTTTTATTGAAAATAATTATGTATATGATGTTATATTAGGGAAGCAAAAATTTGAATATAGAAATAAGTAAGAGAATTTAGTTAATATTTACAGTAATGATGAAAATTTTAAAGTTAAAATTATCTTAGTAAAGAAATGTTAAATATAGTTAAACTATCTTTAGTAAGAAGTGTTGTATTTTTGGATAAATAGAAGATTTGACTTTTATTTTTCAAAGCTTAAATTTCTCTTATCGAGAAATAATTTTCAACACTATTATTATGATTTTTAAGTGAAGGATATATGTCAGACCTTTGTTGTAATTGAAAGGGTGGAATTCAAAATCATTAAAGGCCAATCCAAATACATTAATCCTTGCTTTATAAAAAAAATTAAAAAAAAGAAAGAAAAAAGAAAAAGAAAAAATAAAAAGCAAAAAGTATGTAAAAAGGAAGGTGAAGCTTGAGGATTTAAGGGCCTAATAAAAAATTGGTTCCATACCTAAAGTTTAAAATATAAGATTTGGAAAATCTAAAGCTTAAGGTTATAATATAATAAGGAAATTATTTCCAAATGAAAATTTTTATATGAGGAAGATGAAATGTTTGAATCCTATATTTTGAAAAATCTATAAGTATGTTTGAATTAGATAAGAACTAATATTTTTCATTATCCTTTACTTAAGAATAATCTAAACTTTAAGTTGATCTCATTTACTAAAATTTTTTCTAAATTGGACTATTTAATTTCTAGAACAAAATTTTGAAACCTTCCTAAAGAAACTCATTTACATAATTTGCATGTTAAGATTTTCTATGTGATTAAGTGTCACTTGAGGGCAATTAACATTTTATGTTTGGTGGATTTTGATATACCTAAAATATATAGTTTTTTTAAATATATTTTTATCCTTATTTTTTATGATACTGCACTTTAATGGAGGGTATTTTAGTGTTTTTCCTGCAAGTATTATTAAAATGAGTGATTGAGATGAAAGCAGCAATAAAGGATCAAATTTGGAGCAAAAATTGAAAGGTGTGCAAATTTGGCCTCTCACGCCTATGCCCCGGATGGCTAGCGCATAGGTGCCACAGTTAAAGTGGAGAATTTTATTTGATTTCAGTGCAAATTTGAAGATGTTTTTGAAGCATCTGTTGACCACACTTTTGGTTGAGGTCTAGTCTTTCTTTAGAATAGCCTAGGATCTAGCCATAAAACTCTTCTGGTGACTTTCTTAGAAGACTAGTCATGGAACCCTCCCCATAGAAATTTAAACTTTTCTTACTTCACTAGGAGTTTTCATATGCTTAAGGCCTAACCTCCAGTTTTGGGAGGAAGAGAACAAGTCTCCTATAGGTGGTCAGGCCATAGGATCTACCCTGAGAGGTCTGGAGCTTACATTTTACACTCACAACCCAACAAAACACATCCAACTTTGATCTCCTAACTCTTTAGAAACTCATGTAAGTGGTTTTCCCAAGCTCTTAGCCTCTGGCTAGGGTTTAGCTATTACCAACACATAGAGGACCGATGAGGGTGACCCTTGGTCCATGGATCAATCTAGACAATTCCATACTACTCACCTTCAAGCAACCTCAAATTTCCCAAACCTTCAAACTTCTAACCCGTTTGCCCCAAAATACACAAAATACCCCCAAAACCCTAAAATCCTCCAAAATTTCCAAAATCACCAAAATTACCCATAATTCTTCAAAAATCATTCATAAATACTTCCTACCACCCAAATTGACTAAAATTACCAAAAATTGCCAAATTTCCCTAAATTCCGCAAAATGACCAAAATACCCCTCTTAGTCCAAAATTCCAAAATTTTCAAAAATTCTCATAAATTCCCAAAACAACCCAAATATTCCCATTTTCATTTCTCTCAACTAGTACATGACCTAATTTGGCCAATTTAACCCAATTTAACTAAAATCCCTAATTTGACCCATTTTAACCCAAAAGTGCCCAAATTAAACCCAATGTTACTCAATTGACCCCAATCATGCCCAATTTTAATTAAAAACATTAATTCAACATCTCCAATACCAATATAAACCAAATCCAAACTCCATTTGACCCACATTTGAGTTCAATTGCACGTAAAACCCAAAATCCCTAATTTTGCCTAAGTGACCCAAATCCCCCAAATTGACCTAACACCAATCAATTTCTCCCCAATCTCAATTCTAAACCCTTCATAACACCCCACTAAATTGAATTAAACCACCAATTTCCCCAAATTTGAGCCCCAGTCTCACTCAAATCCACTTGAACCAAACTTGCCCAATTTTGGACCCAAACATGCCACATGACCAAATCCCACCAAATTGATTACCTACTCCCAAATTTTCCACCCAATTGATGTTGGAAAATTATCATTACATCCTCCTAGACCATTTGGAACCTTCAATTGGCCTTGGACACCACTTTAGCCCAACCTAAACCCAAGTTAACCCAACTTGCCCCAAATTGACCAAAATCCCAAACCAAGTCAAATTGATCTACCAAACCAATCCAAAAGCACTCCAAAACTTTTCTAAACACTTCATGACAATCATATACACAATATTGCTCAATCATTTTGGTCTAACCGAAGCCAAAACCCAACCTAGACCAACATTGACCCACGTGACCCAAAATTGAACCCATGACCTAACTTAATCAAATTGAACCAAATGTGACCAAACTAACTCCTCCACAGCCACCAAGTGACCTATAAGAACCACTCTAGGCCAACCTAGCCCACCCTAAAGGAGCCATGGACTAAAGGTTGATTGAATTAAGGGATTTCACCCCATATTTGGCCTTAATCAAAATATCTTCACCATCATCTCTTGCAATTGGGGGCAAAGCATCATTAATCCTCCTGTGGCTCACCTGAACCCTTTAGCCACTAGCCCTGGCCCTGTCCGCCACCCTAGTAGCTGGAAAACACTAAAAATGAGAGCCAACCCCTCTCAAATTAAAATCAAACTCCACCGTATGGACAATCAGCTCTGAATTCCCATTGGGGCTCATCTGCCCTCCACCTAAGCATTTGAATCCACCCATTGCCAGCCCCTGAGCTCAGACCAATGGCCATGGCCATAAATAGAGCTCTTCATGGCCAAAAGCAGGTGCTGAAATTTTTCTCAAGGAAACTCCACCAAATTGCTTCCAGAGCTTCTATGAGGGTCCTAAGAGTGATTCCACTGTCTGCAGCCACTGCTCCCCACTGTCTGAGAGCAATTTCATCACTGAAATTTGGCCGTAAACCAGGAAATATTTCCTCATAGCTCCATAGTGCACCAAATTGCAATTAACTATGCCCACACATTTCGAGTAGTGAAAGAAGAGGATTCCCCATCAAAGCCCCATCACAGAAGGCCTCTGCACCAGACTTCCATCAAAGCTCAAACGGACAAGGTCACTTTCATACTTAGGAAATTCACCAAGGCAAGAGGCTTCATTCCTGAGCTCCTAGGACTACAATGAAGGTGTAAAGCATCTCTAATCGAAGCTTCACTTCTCAGAGCCAAGTTATTAACCCCTTCTTCCTCCCGAGCTTCAATGGATTCTCCATGTAATTAGGGTTAATTTAAACCATGCTTAACGATATTGATATGTTCATCATGCTTAAACGAGTCTATAGGATCAAACCCGAAGTGATTTGGTCGAGTCTAGGCTGAGAAATTAGAGTTTTAGTGCGGACGATCATGGGATCGCACCAGTTGGTGATGAAGACGGGCAGCAGTTGGATTACGCGTATTTTCGTTGGATGGTTCAGATCGCATCGGAGGGGAAGATGGAACGGGACTGCGGGCCGCGTGGCACCCTGTCAGCTGGCAACTTCGAATGGGAGCGGGCCTCGTGGGGCTTCGTTCCACCGTAGGTTGAGGTGGCGCTAATTCACTTAAGTAGGAAAATCTAATTTTTCTTATTTATTTAAATCACCTGAACTTTAAAAATCCATATCTTGGCCTAGAAAAATCATAAAAATAAAAGAAAAATACCCTCTCACTCAGTGAACAGAGAAAAATAATGTGGAAATGGTTTGAAATATTTTTTACGTATATTTTATTTTTAATAATTTAAATACCATTTTCAGTCTTTTAATTCTCCATGCATATAGGAGTTTCACCATAACTTGAAATTTTGGTGTGTTATTTCCTGTGTCAGGAGAGATCTTCCCTCATTTTCCCAAACTCAGAGAAGATCCCTAGGTAGAGAATCATATTTTTTAAATTTATTCTTATTATTTGATAAATTAAATGTGATAATTAGCATATTGCTTAGAAAAATTCAAAAAAAATTTGGTAGGTTCTTTTTGGTCAGAGAGCCCTAGAAAAAAATTTTCCTAATTTAAAATGATAAAAATAAGTCTAATTGTCCACTTGACCTAAAACAAAATTTTAATTAATTAGGACAAGATAAAAAGCAAAATAACTCAAAAATTACTTTCCACTGTGCTTCAAGGACAAAGAAACTCCCCTAAAACTTTTGAAGTCATTTAGAATTAATCTAGTAGGTTAAATGATTTTTCTAAGTCCAATGGCCTTTTTGATACTTAAAGGAAATTTAAAAATTAAAATGCATATCAAAAATTTATAAAAATGGTTTTGGTAGTTCTCTATGATCAGATGGTTCTTTTAAAAATAAAATTAAGATTTTTACAAAATTTCTACTTTTAATCGTATTTTAACCTTTAAATAATTAAATAATAATAAAAATTAAAAAATTATTAAAAATCAACAAATTGTTAATTTTGGTCTCCTAATCAATTAGGAACCATTCCCATAAATTTCCTAAGCTTCAAAATTAAAATATCAATTTTTAAAGGCTTAAATTAATTTTAAAGAGGCTAAAAATGAATTTTATTGATTTATCCACTAAAATAATTCTAGTATTTAAAAAAATATTAAAAAAATATGAAATTTATTTCTATGAGTTCCCTGACCTCAGAAAGATTTTTGAAAAATATAAAATTGAATTTTCAAATTTTATAATATTTTATAATTAATTAAAACTCCAGAACTTAAAATAATTCTAATAATTAAATTAAAATATAATAAATCTTGAAATTTGGTCCAAGTGATTCTTTTATTTAGGGCTACCTCCAGTAAAAATTTTAAGGGATTGGAATTTTTCTTGGCTAAGTTATTGATTTTTTATTCAAAATCCTTTTTTTGCATGAAAATAAATATATAAATTAAATTAAATTTTGAAAAATCACATTTTCTCCTTTGATGCTTTAATCAACCCATTAGTAAGGTAAAAATTCCAAAGTTATTTAAATTGAATTTGATGAATTATGAGGTGATAGGACCTTAAGGGTAAAAAGGTAATTTGGGATACTTAGCCTTAATTAATATTTAGGCATAAATTAAAGAGGGGAAAATGGGTAAAATTTTGATTTTAATAATTTCATCTGAATGGATGAAATATTAAGAAATGAATGGTAGAAACTCACTGTAATTTTGTCACATCAAAATTAAACATCTAAATTTCCTTAATCATTATAATTTGCAAGAAAAAATCAAATTAAAAAAAAAAGAATCTTAAGGTTAGGGGCATGATCTTGGAAATTAATAAACCACCAGTCTGACCCCTTTACTTGGTGTTCAAAGTAATATTATGATCTTTTGACAGAAATCCTCACCAATTAAAATTAA
The DNA here is from genome assembly GCA_022702705.1 of Papilionanthe hookeriana x Papilionanthe teres. Taxonomy (NCBI): domain Eukaryota; kingdom Viridiplantae; phylum Streptophyta; class Magnoliopsida; order Asparagales; family Orchidaceae; genus Papilionanthe; species Papilionanthe hookeriana x Papilionanthe teres. The sequence continues at coordinate 11,387,902 of CM040427.1, forward strand.
ATTTTCCTTAAAGACAAAAAATATACTCACCTAAAATCCTAAGGGACTTAGTAGTGAACTAGGCTTGATCAAATTTAATTAAAAAAAGGTTCAGAAAAGTTAAATAATCAAAACTAGAGTATTTTGAGATACTACAAGCCCCGAATCAAAATTTGACTATGTAACCTTATAATCTTAATTTTTCCTTTTGGGTCTTCACCCACATAATTCTTAAATTAAATAATAAATGATGAATTACCCTACTCTTAGAGATGATTAAAAGATTGGTTTATTTAGCATTAGGGTATGAATGGGAGAAATTATCTAATAACTATAATAAATCCAAAAGGACCTCAAGGAAGTTCAAAAGTATTGTGAAATATCCAAGTTTCTCTTAAACCGTTTCACAAGTCTTCTGGGCACCTTGTAGGACTAATGTATTTATTATATTTATTAAATGAAAATATCTCACAAATGAACAGGAGTTCACTAGGTTAGGACATAGATTTTGATAGGCCTATGATGAACATATCCATAGGGTTTTACTTCCTTGCAAATATAAATGTTTTTTGCAAGAACACTAAAGTTTCAGGTGGAGATGACAGGAAGACTTATCAGGTATGCTTTTATTTTATTGTAATTTACCTACCTACACTCTACTGTACTTTCTTTTCTTTCAAACTTGCGTGCTAAACAACAATGTCACCTTGCATGAAAGCTGAAACTTTAGGATAGTGACAAAACTGAGACCAAAATCAAAATTAAAAGTTAAAACAAGATAAAATCCACCGCCACAAGATTCAAAATATAAAACAACTCAAAATTTAATCACAAAAAAAACAACAAAAATCATAATTGTAACTAAATTAAAATGTCTCGTTGGATGATCGGGAATTCCTTGGAGGAGGTAAACCACGTGTTGCTAACAGGGTTTTCCCACTGTCTAAATGAAAGTATGGAACTCATTAAATTGAGTTTAGTAAATTCATTTGGACTAAGTGAATCCAATGAAATCGCGGTGTCGGGATGATGGAACCGTGGGATCTTAATTGGTGTTGCTAAAATAAATTTTAATGTTCCCCTATTAAAATATTAAGACATCTCAATTTTAAATGTTTCTAAAATATGACACTTCTCTCTTCTCCTCAATTAACACTTCTTTAAAGTAAAACTGTCACGATTAGGAGCTTGGAGCAAGCATAGTGGATAGCACGACCATCTTTAACAGCAAAACTTATCTACACCAGTAAAACCATTCCTTAGAAATTAAAACAACAAACCATAGGACTTCGAGGTAGCTTTCCTAGCACAGCATAAATCCTCACCTTTTCTTTAGGCTCTTGTACAACCATGTTTTGCAACATAAGCCCTAACGCGCTTTAATATTCCTAGTTTGTCATCGGGTATGTCGTAAACCCTCCTATCTTCCAGGCCATTCATATGATCGATATCAAGTGAATGTAAGTCCTAAAAAAAATTGACAAGATGAAATATCAAATAAATATCCTAAATAAAAGCCAAATCATAGGATAGTTTGGGAAGACATCAAGCTTTTTCTTGAATCTATGTTCTTCCCCTAGACTTCTCTCCTTTGGATTCTGATAAAATGAAATGTTCCAAAACTTGAGCCAATCACCTATTGAACTTTTGACTATAACATTTTCTTTGAAAACTTTACCTTTGGAAGTCATGAGTATAAATATTTCCTGATCTATATTAAGAGTTTTCTTAGGTGACTCCGGTTATCTAAGATGTAATTAACTATAGGGGCTCGCCCTTATAGGAAACTTAAAGATCCCATATTAATATAAACCCTATCTAATTCTCTCATATTAGGTAGGGGAAATTTTCAGTCAAAATTTATTTGTAGACCAAACAGATGTCAAAGATCCTTTAGTTTATTTTATCAAGCTTCACCTCAAGCCACGTACTCATTCTAAGAGATAAATACATGTCTCACGGTGAAATGCTTGATTATTTAAGCTATCATTTATATGAGATTGGTTTGATTTCATATTCTTCCAAAAATAAAATATTATTTTCAAAATCTATATATCTATATATATTAAATTAAATCAAAATTCTATTTTATAAAAACTATTTTTTAAAACCCTTTTCAAAAATATCAACTCCCACCCCAAATAATTTAACGACCGACAGAATCCTTTAGTTTAAACTTCACTAACTTTCCATCAGCGCCAAAACTCATTTAAAAGATTTTAACGGATGGATGCATTCTTGATGGATACATTGAATCTGGACATATTTTGAATAAACACCAATGCACCTTTTGGAAAATTTTAAAAAGAAGATTTGATGATCAGATAAATGATTGTTGTTGGAGGGTGTGATTAGTGTTAAGAGTCAAGTTTATGTTAGAGAGTTATTGAGAGCACACCTTTCTACTTAACCACTTTTAATATCAATTATATCTAGTTTTTATTAAGAGTAGATAGAGATTCAGAGTCAACAGAGTTTCAAAGGAACTTCAAGAGTCTTGTGGAGGGATTTTCAGATAAGTGTTTAACTTTGTTTTACATTTAGTTTTAAAGTAAGATTTATTGTGTTTTCACTATGATTTCTACTTTCAAATCAAGTTGTGATTGTGTTTTCTCTATGGATTCTGAGTAGTTTTCTTTATCTTTTTCCTTTTAAATGATGAAGTAATTAAATTATAGAAGGAAGTTGTGTGAAGTATCAGATTTCAATGTTGGAAGAAGTTGTGATGATTCAATACCTCGCACTTCATTTTCTTCTCATTTTGGCCAATTAAGATGTTAAAATTTGTTGGGAGAGTATATAAGATCCATTGCGGTATTGTCTCAATCAACAATTGGAAAGAATCACATGCAATTGTATGGATGAGAATTGTAGTCCATATGGTTGCGTGCAAATAAAGATATGCTTATAATGGGGAGTAAAATTAGAGAACTTTAGAGTGACAGGCTAAAACCACCTAATTTAGTTTGATGTGAAAAATTTTGTTAGGAGATGTTAGCCCCCAGGTGGAGGGAATCGAGGGAACTCTAGAATGAGAACTAGTATCTTCCCTGCCTAACCTATCTACAAGATTTCAAATCATCAAATTAACCAATGTTCTTTATAGAACCAGGTAAGAGTAAATAATATAATTACTTCTATTTGGCACAACACATTTTGAATACTTCCACAATGAAATTTTATAATTATTACTGATTCATTGAAAGAGGAATAAGATATTTTATTCTCATTTGCTTTCATACTATTTTATAGTTGTGTTAACTTTATTTGTTTTCTTTAATTTTTATTCAGAAAATACTAAAAAAAATAATTGAAAAACTTTATTTCTTAAAACATACTTTGCAAAAATCATTTTTAAAAGTAAAAATTTATTTTTCTTATTTCTTTAAAATTTTAAACATTTCCCTGTGGGTTCGATATCTCGGGGCTTAATCAAAAAGTCCTTTATTACATAATAAACGATATGTATACTTGCGTAGTATCCCATATTATAAATAATTAAAGTATAATTTCATATCTGAAATGTAAGGGTAAATATTCGGGGATCAGTGTGTAAGTGTGTTAAAGTGTGTGGAAGTCTTGTTATGTGAGGGATTTTTCTCTAAAGATTGTTGGAGAATGAGGAAAGTGAGAGTTTTCTTCTTCCTTACCATTCTAAGAGGGAATTGAGGGTTGTTAAGAAGAGGAAAAATGAATCAAAGGAACTTCAAAATATTTGCTTGGGGAAGAAATTGAGATAAGTTGTATTTACTTCTTATTGTTTGTATGACTTTAATTATATATATATATATACCATGTTTTATCGTAATTTCTTCATGAATTCTGAGTAGATTTCTTTATCTTTCTTCTTGCAATGAGATATGGTGAAGAGGTGATGTATATTTGATGTGGCATTTAAATGTTAAAAAAGGTTAAAAAATCCGAGAGGACTAAGTGTTCTACAACAAAAGTGGAGAATTCATTCAATGTCCATGAATGAGTTACGTAATTCATGGGGATTCAGTGCAAATAAATAGGGAAATGTGGTTTGATGGGCGTCATATTGGAGATTTTAGAGTCGCAGGCTGAAATCCCCAATTTGGTACTAGTGTTTGGTAAATAATGCTAGCGTTTGGTAAATAATGCTAGCGTTAGTCTTCATGTGAAGGGAAGTACGAGCTCTGAAGTGACAGCCAGTATCCTCCTAGCCTAACCATGGATTTAGGGACTAAGCCTAGGATTTGCCAATGTTCTTTACATAACTCTGAAGAGGGGATACTATGATGAAGGTAAATAATAGGAATGCTCCCACTTGGCACAATTCAAAACTTTATCAATCTATATCATTCACTCATCATAGTATCATTGTAAAGGGAAAGATGCTTTTCCTTATTTTAACCTTTCAATACAAAACTTCAGCTGTCCTAGTAATTCTATGTAGAAATTTAGAAAGTAACTTTAGTTAACTTAGATTTAAGTCATCTTTACATTAGCAACTTTAATATTTCCTGAACGTGCATTGTAAATTAAGTATTGGATTTTTGTACTAAACTTTGAAATGTTCCAACCTTCCTCGTGGGATCGATAACCAAGACTCCACTAGAGCCCTGTATTACTTGAACGATACGTATACTTGTGTATACGAGTGACTACCTAATTATTAAATTCAACTTTACTTTGAAACTGCATTGAAAATACATTTTAAATAATTACCTGTGTGGCAACGCACCTATCAGTATTTCAGAAGGCCATTTAAAATTATTAGTAGTCATTTATTCAATTAAAGCATAAGCTTCATGAAATGGTTTTGACATCAATGAACCACCAGCAGCAGCATCAATAATAAATCGAAGAGATCCAGCTAATCCATTATAAAAATTTTGAATAATTAAGCAATCTGGCACATCATGGTGTGGATAATTTCTTAGCAGGTCTTTAAATTGTTCCCAAGCTTCATAAATAGATTCCCCTTCAAACTAACAAAAAGATATAATATCATTTCTAAGCTTCACAATTTTTTTTGGTGGAAAGTATTTAGAAAGGAATTTCTGTGCTAAATCACCCCATGTTCTGATAGCTACAGGTGCTAAATAATTTAACCATATCTTAGCTCTATCCCTAAGTGCGAATGGAAAAAACCTAAGCCTAACAAAATCATCAGAAAGACCATCATATTTAAATGCGGCACACAATTCTAGAAAATTGACAAGATGTAAATTTGTATCTTTAGTTGGTGTTCTCCCAAACTGATTATTTGATACCATTTGGATAATAGCAGGTTTAAGTTCAAATGAATTATCACATATACCAATTTAAATAATTAAAGAAATGAAAATGAACATATACTAAGATCTTTAAGAGATTATGCTAACCCAACAGCAGTTGAAAATCACTTAACTATTCAAAGTCCTGGTGTTGCTACTAATTCATTTGAACTTAAACCTGATATTATCCAAATGGTACAAAATAATCAATTTGGAGAAACACCGAATGAAGATCCTAATTTACATCTTCCTAGTTTTCTAGAGTTTTGTGCTACATTTAAATATGATGGAGTGTGATTGACCTAAAAATATACTACTTTTTATGCTAAATTTTATAATGATATTGCACTTTAAAGTTATTTTTTCTTGTGTTTTTGGTTGTAGGTACATCAAATTGAAGAATTTGGAGTGATTGGGGAAAAAGGAACAAAAATTGACCAAAATGGAGCATACCAGAGCAAAACGGGTCATACTGGAACATACCGGAGCAAAACAGGTCAACCTGCACACTTTTGTACCTGTGTCTGGTACCTAGGCACCACTAGTTGGTGCTTAGCCTCCAAGCAGTAGCGCCTATGTGCCAAACCGTCTGCACATAGCTGCCAGTGACGGTTTTTGACATAACTTCTTCAATATACGTCGGATTTGAATGAATTTCAAAGCGTTGTGAAGTGTGTCTCATGGGAAATTCATTGGGAATGATTAAATAAACTTTCTAGAAGATTTTGGGTAGGTTAGAAGGAGTTATGATAGAGGAGATGTGTCTCTTGGAGTGAAAAGGCACTTAAGGCACTCATTGGAAGATTCATTGAATGTGGACTCTTTTTGAAAAGATACTTAAGCATCTCTTCAAAAATTATAAAAACACTTGAACTCTTGGAGAAGAGGATAATTAGGAGTATAAGATTAGACTTGGAGAAGAAGTGAAGGCTTTGGCTTTAGCCCCGTGTGGGGCGACAAGGTGAGAGAGAAAGAGAGTGTGTGAGAATTTCTTCTTTTCTTTTCACTTTGTTCATGGAGAGGATTGCAAGGAGATTGCTTTTGCTATACAAGGAGAGTTTTATTTCCATTAAAGATAGGTTTTTTCATTGTATTTTGATTTGAATATATTACTTTGTATGTGTGGTTTCAAAGATTTGTTAAATGAAAAGTTCTTGTCGATTCTCCATGTGTAATGAGTAGTTTTCTTTACTCTTCCCTCTTACAATGAATTAGTATGCATGTGTAGGATATATAACTGAGTAGAGTTAGAATATATTGTGATGATTTTACTTTAATCTTCATTTACATGTAAACTTGATCAACTTGCATGTTAAAATCTGTTGTGAGAACATGTAAGAACCAATGCGGTATTGTCTGAGCCAACTATTAATAAAAATCACATGAGATTATATGGGTGAGAATGTTGTCCAAATGGTTGAGTGCAAATTAATAGGGAGATATGCATGTTTAAGAGGTGTAGAATTAGAGGACTTTAGGGTGACAGCCTAAGCCCCTAGTTTGGTTTGATGTGAAAAGTTTTATTATGAGATGTTAGCTCCCAGGTGGAGGGAGAAGAGGGAACTCTAGAGTGAGAGCTAGTATCTTCCCTGACTAACCCATCTACAAGATTTCAAATCATCAAATTAACCTATGTTCTTTATAGAATGAAGTAAGGTTAAAGAATATAATTGCTCCTATTTGTCACAATCTCTCTCGCTACTTGTTTTATTTTTACATATGTCACTAATTTCATTTCATGAGGAAGAGTACTTTTAATATATTAAACTACACTTTTTGATTTTCACTAAGTATTTTAGTTTAAAAGTATTATTGTAGTAATAATTGTAGGATTTAATTAAAACCAAACTTTTATCGACCTTCCAAGCTAAGGAGTGTTATTGTAGACTAGAACTTCTCTTGAAAGCCACCGTGATTAACCGCGATCTCCGTGGGATCGATATTCGGGGCTTAATCAGAAAGCACTATATTACTTTATAACGATATGTATACTTGCATAAAATCTCAACTCTTTAAAGACATAATTGAAATCTTACTTTTCTTTGGAGTCACATTTTTGGCACCGTTGAAAAGGAAGAAATTTAAACAAGAAAACTAAGGATTAAACTCTTGTATACTGTAATGGGAATCAAGTTTTTGGTGCCGTTGCTAGGGATCGCAATGGTTGATCTTGACTTTTAGGAGGATTTTAGTTGAAGTATTTAGTCATTGACTTGGAAAATTGTAGTGTTGTAAAAACTGCATTATGTGAAAAGTGTTTTTTGTATGTAAAAGATTTGTGAAGAAACTGTTTGGGTGAAAAACAAAGTGTTTGTGAAAATGTTTTTGTGTTGAAAATAATTTTTTTAATTGTTAATGTATTATATGTTGTGTTATGTATGTGAGCTAAAGAATCTGCATGACTTGTGTCTTATGATCCTGAGTTAGAAAAAAGGAAAAAAATCAAAAAAATAGAAAGGACTTGAAAAACTAGAAATGTAGATGGAAAACATTGAAGATAATAACTTGAAAAATTATCATAAATCATTCAGAGATTATGTAAATCCTATGATAGGTGAAATTCACTCAAGTATACAAATCCCTATCATAGAAGCTGACTTATTTGAACTTAATCCAGTGATTATCCAACTGGTGCAAAACAACCAGTTTAGGGGAATTCCTTCGAAGGATCCATATTTACACTTATCATATTTTCTAGAACTTTGTGCTACATTTCATTATCAGGGCATGTCAGACGATGCTGCTAGACTAAGATTTTTCTTTTCTCACTAAGGGATAAGGCTAAAATGTGGTTATACTCATTAGCACTTGGCTTTATTAAAAATTGGGAGGAGTTAACTCAAAAATTCCTAGCTAAGTATTTTCCATCTTCAAGGCTAGTAAACTTAGAAACAATATTATTTCATTTATTCAGTATGAAGGGAAATCAATATACGAAGCCTAAGAAAGATTTAAGGAACTCCTAAGAAAGTGTCCACACCATGCTCTGCTCGATTGGTTAATAATTCAAACTTTTTACAACGGGTTAGTAGGATCCCTTAGGTTTATAATTAATGTTGCCGCTGGTGGATCGTTAATGTCAAAACCATTTAATGAAGCATATGCATTAAATGAATGAATGTCTACAAATGAATTTGAATGGCCCTCTGCAAGTTTGATCTACCTAAAAAAATACCCATATTTATGCCTTATTTATGATTCAATTTTTAAAGATATTATGCTTTAATGAAAGGTATTTTCATGTTTTTGGATGTAGATGATTAAAAAGAAGTCCAAGAAAGAAAAAGAAAGAAAAAAGGAGCAAAAATGGAGCTTATGGAGCAAAATTTTGGAATTATTGGCCTGGCGCCTAGGCGCCAGAATCCGGCACCAAAGCACCAGTTCGATACAGACGTTGTCAAGATTTTTGATAACTTTGGGCAGTTATTTTGATGGTGTTAAGCGGTTATTGGAGCTTTTAGAACATTGGAAGTTACTCCTAATATATAGGACATGTGATGCAATGTATTTGGACACAAGGAAACAGTCTGGAACTCACAGAGGTGCGACCCAAAGTGAAGAGGTGCGAAAGACCTGGTCACGGAGTCCTGCGCCTAGGCTCCAGATCCTGGCGCCTAGGCGCGACAGTTACCTTCTAGAAGATACATTGAATTTGGACAAATTTTCAAGAGGTTCCTTAAGCAACCCCTGGTCAAATTCAGAGCTCTATAAATAGGAGCCCATTCTACAGAGAAAATGGCACAACCCCTCCCCCCCACTAGTACACATACCCATTTTAGCATCTTCTATCTCCTCTTTAATTTTATTTAGTCTCTTTCATACTTAGGGTGCCACTTTATTTTGTATCTAGTGAGTTTATTTTGAGTGTTTATTGTGTGTTGTTGTTGTTGGAGTCTTTCATGATTGCTTTGGAGTCAGTAAAAGTCAGCGGATCACTTGAAGGAACACTTCAGATAAGTATTTGTACTTTGGTTCAAAGTTTTATAAATATGTTTTGTTGTGTTATTTCAATGTGCTATGAGTAGTTAGTTATCTTTCTCCTTTCCACTATGAAAAGATTATAAATTATTTAAATTTTGTAGGAGAATTATATTTAAAAACATTGTGATGATATAAATACCTGATCTTAGTTTACTTTTTAAGGTGGTCATTTAAATTGTTAAAACCTTTTGAAGAATTTTGAGACCTATCCGGAGATAAATTCTTAACTTGTAGATATCACATGAATTTTTAGGTAATCGCACACTAAACGGGGAATATTTAAGGTGAAGTGTAAATAAATAGGAAGATAATATTTATTGAGCGTAAAATTAATTAGTTTTTAGAGTGACTGACTAAATTCTAATAATTTGGTTTATAGAAAAGTAACGGGTCACTGGTAGGGCCGACCATAGCTACCCTTGGACATCTAGTAGTGTGAGCCAAGATTAACCCATTCTACTAATAAAACATCCTGAGCCTATCTAAAAATTAGTCAATGTTCTTTGCACCTGGACAAAAGGGTAAAGAATAGGAAAGCTTCTATTTGGCACAATACCATAATCTAAATTCCCTTCAAAAGATAATTATTTTATAAATCTTGGATAAGTTGAAAAGGAGAAAGTCATTTTTATACTTGCATTGAATTTTATTTACTGCTTACAGCTTACTTTCTGATAGTAAAAATTATTAGTAAATTAAATTTGAAAATATATATAAAAAAGGGTACTTATAATGTGCATTTAATTTGAAAATTCCAAAATATTTCTTATATTTCTTACTTTTTATAAATTCACTATCCCTGTGGGATCGATAACTAGGACTTCATTAGAGCCCTGTATTACTTGAACGATACGTATACTTGCGTTTAAAACTGTGAATTTTACAATAATTATAATAAAATCTAAATATAAAATTATAAAAGTAAACCTCACACATCAAGTTTTTGATGTCATTTGCCAATAATTAAATATTCTAAAAAGTGGTATCAAATTCTTATATTTTAAACCTTATATAAAGTCGCATCGCATCAAGTTTTTGCCGTCGTTGCTGGGAATAAAATAGAATGTAATAAAAAGTAGAATGATAAGATAAAAGTAGAAATATATACAAACAAAACAAAAAAAATTATAAATTTTATGCGTAGTTCTGGATCTTAAGAATTACTATCTTTTGATTCCGAATTAGAAAGAACAATTAAAAGAATTAAAAAGGAAACAAATTTCAAAACATCATTAAATGGCTAACTTACATAACAATAATCAAAATCCAACCGAATTAATGAAAAAAATATTTATAAACCATTAAGGGAATATGCAAACCCTACAGCTGATGAACTTCATGTTAGTATTCAAATTCCAGCTGTAGATGCTAATTCTTTTGAGCTTAAACGTTCTATTATTCAAATGGTTCAAAATAATCAATTTGGAGGAACACTTAATGAGGATCCAAATTTACATCTTGCTAGTTTTTTAGAACTTTGTGAAACCTTTAAATATAACAATGTTTCTGATGATGCTATTAGGCATAGACTCTTTCCTTTTCTCCTTTAAAGATAAAGCAAAGATGTGGCTTAATTCATTAGCAACATGTTCTATTAAAACATGGGCAGATATGGCACAAAAATTCCTTACTAAATATTTTCCTCCTTCTAAAACTGCTAAATTGAGAAATGACATTACTTCATTTATGCAATTTAATTGAGAAATAATTTATGAAGCTTGGGAAAGATTTAAAGAACTATTAAGAAAATATCCTAATCATGCTTTACCAGATTGGTTAATTATTCAAACATTTTATAATGGACTTATTCAATCACTTAGATCTATTATTGATGCTGCTGCTGGTGGTTCTTTAATGGCTAAGACATTTGAAGAAGCCTACACTTTAATTGAAGAAATGGCTAATAACAATTTTCAATGGCCTTCTGAAAGGGTTATTCCTAAAAGAATGGCCAGTATTCATGATAATGAAGTTTTTTTCTATTTTAGCTTCACAAGTGGCTGTGATATCTAAGAAATTAAATACTTTTGCTATTAATATATTGCATGTAAGTAATTATAACTCTACAAATTCTAATGATTCTCAAACAATGGAAACTTTGCAAGCTATTGCTAGTAAAACTAATAACACTTACTCTAATTATTATAATCCTAGTTGGAAAAATCATCCTAATTTTAATTGGAGTAATGGACATCAAGCTAATCCAAATTGAAACAATCAAGGAAATTCAAAATATAGACCAACTTATCCTTCTTCTTATAACAATCAGTAGAAAAAGTTGTATGTAGAAGAATTGATCTTGCAACTAAGCAATCAGCTACCAAGTCAAAACATTGCTATTCGTAATATTGAGAATCAGATGGGTCAAATCACTAATTTCATTAATTACAGACCTCAAGGAACACTGCCTAGCATTGTCAAAATTAATCCTAAAGGATCTGAAAAAGAACATGAACAAGCAAAAGCTGTATAACTCAGATGTGGAAAGGAATTAAAAGAGAAAACACATAATGAGATTGAAAAAGAGAAAGAAGTTGAAGAGATTGAAAAACCTAAAAATAAACTTTCTCTAAGTAAAGATCAGACTGTTGTACCTATTGAAGTGGAAGTTGAAAGACCACCACCACCTTTTCCTCAAAGACTTAAACAGCAGAAGCTTGATCATCAATTTTCTAAGTTCTTTGTAACTTTTAAGAAATTTACCATAAACATTCCTTTTGCTGAAGCTTTGGAACAAATGCCAAGCTATGCAAAATTTATGAAGGATATTTTAAGAAAGAAGAGAAAATTTAAAGCTTATGAAACTGTTTTATTAATTGAAGAATGTAGTGCAATAATTCAGAAGAAATTACCTCAAAAACCTAAAAATCCTGGAAGTTTCACTATACCTTGTGCTATTGGAAAAACATTTTATGGAAAAGCCTTATGTGATTTAGGATCTAGTATTAATCTCATGACATTTTAATCTTTTGAAGGTTAGATTTAGGAGAGATTTCTCCTACCACTGTAACTCTTCAGTTAGCTCATCGATGGATCACTTATCCTAAAGGAGTTATAGAGGATGTTCTTGTTAAGGTAGATAAATTTATCTTCAATGTGGATTTCATTGTTCTAGATATGGAAAAAGATAAAGAAACTCATTATATTCATGAAGATTCAGAACGACAAAGCCTACAGGAAGACAAAGCGTCAATATTTAAGATCGACTGCGAGGTAAGAGTTCTACTGCACCTTCTGGTTCATTACCTACTTCAGGTAGAGCTTCTACTTCTAGACCATCTACTTCTGCTGAGCCACCATCTACTTTTTGGGAAACCAAGCATGATCAGTTTATAGAGCAGCAGCATGAGTTATTCTTAACTCATTGTAGAGTAGATATGATAAATAAGAAGATCAATCATCTTTCTGAGTGTACACAGAGAAAGAGTGACTACGATGCTGACTATTCCGAGTCTTTAGTGAGATTTCTGAAGGGTGAGCGCGATGTTCAGTTCCCTACTTGTCCCAGATTTTCACCATATGTTGATCCTAAGGATATGGAGTTTTCTTTTGGTGATGACGATGATGAAGCTACAGACAGTGATTAGTAGCTTGACTTATCTCTAGAGATTGTTGATTTTGTTTTTAGCATGTTTCTAGTTTCTTGTGTTGTTTAGTGTGATGTTATTTGTTAGTGTTTATGTGAACTTTTTATGTTAAAACTGTTTTTAGATTATCTGATGTGTGTTTAAGACTGAAATGTGAATGAATTTTTATAAAAGTTTATTTCTGTTTCAACCTATTGTTTAGTGTTCATGAATAGCTAGTAAATTTGCATGTTCTAAAATAAATTAAGAAAAATTTTAGAAATTAACTCCTGCTCTGCAAAACTTTTCTATATATGCTTAATCATTTCTTTTATATTCATATTAAAGCATGTGTAGAAATAGAAGTTAGTTTTTCCATACTACATCATTATTATACTTAGATTAATTCCAGTTTATTTCTTTCTCTCATGCTTTAGAGAATTTCATGATTCATATTTATTCTAAAGCTAAAGTTTGGGGGAAGGGAAAACATTTATCAAATTTAAATATTATTTGTCCTTAAAGAACTAATATTTTCTTTAAAAATATATTAACATAACATAAGGAATGAAAAATTTGTTTAAGATTACCTAAAATTTTTAATTTAAAAATAATTTAGAAAATTTAACTAAAATTTCAAAAAATTTTATTGATTTTAAGAATAGAATTATTTAGCATAAAGAATAATAAGATCAAAATTTTTCTATTTATAATAAAGAAAATTGTATTTTTGAAATACTAAGGAATCAAGATTATTGTTTGAAAAACAAAAGATTGAAATAAATTTTGAAAAATAATAAATTATTAAAAATGTCATATTTATTAAGTAAGAATGTATAAGTTTTTGAAAATAAGTTAAGGATAGTGAAGTTCAAAATCATTAAAAGGCTATCCAAAAAAAAGTAATCCCCACTTAGAAAAAAATAAAAAAAGGAAAAAAATGTGAGGAGAAGCTTGAGGAAATGCCTAATCAAAAATTGGCTTCACTTGAATTATCTTATAAAAAGAAAACTGATCACATTTTTTACATAATTCTTATGTACAAATATTTTTACTAGACGTGACCTTAATATGATAAACTACAATTATTCTTGAAATAAATGAAAATTTGGAAGTCTTATGATTTGGTAGTTAAATATTCTTTAATTCTTAAAATTAAACATAATTACTGAAATTTGGTTAATGATTTGCTAAAGCATTTATAAAACCAAAAATTACAAGGATTCTTAAATATTTTAACTTCATTCCAAATGTTATCTATTTTATATAATTAAAAGGGTTACTTGAGGACAAGTAACGTTTAAGTTTGGGAGAATTTGATCTACCTAAAAAAAATACCCATTTTTATGCCTTATTTATGATTCAATTTTTAGGGATATTATGCTTTAATGAAAGGTATTTTCATGTTTTTGGATGTAGATGATTAAAATGAAGTCCAAGAAAGAAAAAGAAGGAAAAAGGAGCAAAAAGCAGCAAAAATGGAGCTTATGGAGCAAACTTTTGGAATTATAGACCTGGCGCCTAGGCGCCAGAAACCGGCGCCTAAGAACCAGTTTGATACGGACGCTGTCAAGATTTTTGATGACTTTGGGCAGTTATTTTGACGGTGCTAAGCGGTTTTTGGAGCTTCTGGAAGATTGGAAGTTACTCCTAATATATAGGACATGTGATACAATGTATTTGGACACAAGGAAACAGTTTAGATCGTGAAGAGGTGCGACCCAAAGTGAAGAGGTGAGAAAGACCTGGTCAGGAGTCCGACGCCTAAGCGCGACAGTTACCTTCTAGAAGATACATTGAATTTGGACGAATTTTGAAGAGGTGCCTTAAGCAATCCCTGGTCAAATTCAAAGCTCTATAAATAGGAGCCCATTCTACAGAGAAAAAGGCACAAAAACCCTCACTCTTAGTACACATACCCATTTTAGCATCTTCTATCTTTTCTTTAGTTTTATTTAGTCTTTTCTATACGTAGGGTGCTACTTTATTTTGTATCTAATGAGTTTATTTTGAGTGTTTATTGTGTGTTGTTGCTCTTGGAGTCTTTCATCATTACTTTGGAGTCAGTAGAATCAGTAGATCGCTTGAAGGAACACTTCAGATAAGTATTTGTACTTTGGTTCAAAGTTTTATAAATATGTTTTTTTGTGTTATTTCATTGTGCTCTGAGTAGTTAGTTATCTTTCTCCTTTCAACTACGAAAAGATTATAGATTAATTAAAATTTGTAGGAGAATTATATTTAAAATATTTTAAAACATTGTGATGATATTAATACCTGATCTTAGTTTACTTTTTAAATTGGCCATTTAAATTGTTAAAACCTGTTGAAGAATTTTGAGACCTATCTGGAGATAAATTCTTAACTAATAGATATCACATGAATCTTTAGGTAATCGAAGGCTATACGCGGATTATTTAAGGTGAAGTGCAAATAAATATGAAGATAATATTTATTGGGCATAAAATTAATTAGTTTTTAGAGTGTCAGACTAAATTCTAATAATTTGGTTTATAGAAAGGTAACGGGTCACTGGTAGGGCCGACCATAGCCACCCTTGGACATCTAATAGTGTGAGCCTAGATTAACCCATTCTACTAATAAAACATCCATAGCCTATCTATAAATTAGTCAATGTTCTTTGCACCTGGACAAAAGGGTAAAGAATAGGAATGTTTCTATTTGGCACAATACCATAATCTAAATTCCCCTCAAAAGATAATTATTTTATAAATCTTGGATAAGTTGAAAAGGAGAAAGTCATTTTTATACTTGCATTGAATTTTAATTACTGCTTACTTTACTGCTTATTGCTTACTTTCTTATAGTAAAAAATATTAGTAAATTAAATTTGAAAATATATATAAATATATATATATATAAAAGGGTACTTATAATTTGCATTTAATTTAAAAATTCCAAAATATTTCTTATATTTCTTACTTTTTGTAAATTCACTATCCCTGTGGGATCGATAACAAAGACTCCACTAGTGCCTTATATTACTTTAACGATACGTATACTTGCGTTTAAAATTGTGACTTTTACAATAATTATAATAAAATCTAAATATAAAATAAAAACCTCACACATCATGTTTTTGAAGCTATTTGCCAGGAATTAAATATTCTAAAAAGTGGTATCAAATTCTTGTATTTTAAACCTTATATAAAGTCGCATCTCATCAAGTTTTTGGCCGCCATTGCCATGAATAAAATAGAAGATAATAAAAAGTAGAAAGATAAGATAAAAGTAGAAATATATAAAAACAAAACAAAAAAAATTTAAATTTTATGCGTAGTTCTGGATCTGAAGGAGTACTATCTTTTGATTCTGAATTAGAAAGAACAATTAAAAGAATTAAAAAAGGAAAACAAATTTCAAAACATCATGAAATGGCTAACTTACATAACAATAATCAATATCCAATCGAAATTAATGAAGAAATTTTTTATAAACCATTAAGGGAATATGCAAACCCTACAGCTGATGAACTTCATGTTAGTATTCAAATTCCAGCTGTAGATGCTAATTCTTTTGAGCTTAAATGTTCTATTATTCAAATGGTTCAAAATAATCAATTTGGAGGAACACTTAATGAGGATTCAAATTTACATCTTGCTAGTTTTTAGAACTTTGTGCTACCTTTAAATATAATAATGTTTCTGATGATGCTATTAGCCTTAGACTCTTTCCTTTTCCTTAAAAGATAAAGCAAAGATTTGGCTTAATTCATTAGCAATATGTTCTATTAAAACATGGGCAGATATGGCACAAAACTTCCTTGCTAAATATTTTCCTCCTTCTAAAACTGCTAAATGGAGAAATGACATTACTTCATTTATGCAATTTGATGGAGAAATAATTTATGAAGCTTGAGAAAGATTTAAAGAACTATTAAGAAAATGTTCTCATCATGCTTTACCAAATTGGTTAATTATTCAAACATTTTATAATGGACTTATTCGATCACTTAGATCTATTATTGATGCTGCTGCTGGTGGTTCTTTAATGGCTAAGACATTTGAAGAAGCCTGCACTTTAATTGAAGAAATGGCTAATAATAATTTTTAATATCCTTCTGAAAGGGTTAATCCTAAAAGAATGGCCAGTATTCATGATAATGAAGCTTTTTCTATTTTAGCTTCATAAGTTGCTGTGATATCTAAGAAATTAGATAATTTTGCTATTAATATATCGCATGTAAGTAATGATAACTCTGCAAATTCTAATGATTCTCAAACAATGGAAACTTTGCAAGCTATTGCTAGTAAAGCTAAGAACCATTATTCTAATTACTATAATCCTGGTTGGAAAAATCATCCTAATTTTAATTTGAGTAATGGACATCAAGCTAATCTAAATTGGAATAATCAAGGAAAATCAAACTATAGACCAACTTATCCTCCTGGTTATAATAATGAGCAGAAAAAGTTGTTTGTAGAAGAATTGATCTTGCAACTAAGCAATCAGCTACCAAGTCAAAACACTGTTATTCGTAATATTGAGAATCAGATGGGTCAAATCGCTAATTTCATTAATTACAGAACTCAAGGAACACTGTCTAGCAATGTCGAAATTAATTCTAAAGGATTTGGAAAAGAACAAGAACAAGAAAATGTTGTACAACTCAGAAGTGGAAAGGAATAAAAAGAGAAAACATGGAATGAGATTGAAAAAGAGAAAGAAGTTGAAGAGATTGAAAAACCTAAAGATACCCTTTCTCCAAGTAAAGATCAGATTTTTGTGCCAATTAAAGTGAAAGTTGAAAGACCACCACCACCTTTTCCTCAAAGACTTAAACAGCAGAAGCTTGATCATCAATTTTCTAAGTTCTTTGAAATTTTTAAGAAACTTACCATCAACATTCCTTTTGCTGAAGCTTTGGAGAAAATGCCAAGCTATGCAAAATTTATGAAGGATATTTTAAGAAATAAGAGAAAATTTGAAGCTTATGAAACTGTTGCATTAATTGAAGAATGTAGTGCAATAATTCAGAAGAAATTACCTCAGAAACTTAAAGATCCTGGAAGTTTCACTATACCTTATGCTATTGGAGAAAAATTTTGTGGAAAAGCCTTATGTGATTTAGGAGCTAGTATTAATCTCATGCCATTTTGAATCTTATAAAGGTTAGATTTAGGAGAGATTTCTCCTATCACTGTAACTCTTCAGTTAGCTCATCAATCGATCACTTATCCTAAAGGAGTTATAGAGGACGTTCTTGTTAAGGTAGATGAATTTATCTTCCCTGTGGATTTCATTGTTCTAGATATGGAAGAAGATAAAGAAATACCTATCATTTTAGGGAGACCTTTTATAGCTACCGGTCGAGCTATGATTGATGTGCAAAAAGGAGAATTAACGATGAGAGTTAATGATCAAGAGATAACATTCAATGTTCTGAAATCAATGAGGTATCCTGATCAAGAAAAATGCTATCGAATGGATATTTTTGATTATATAATTAAAAAGCATTACCAAGAAAAATATAAGGTCATTTCTAATGATAAAAATATAGAATCTATGTTATATAATGAGTCATTAAATGAAGAAAATATATCTGAAGAAACTCATTATATTCATGAAAATTGGGAAATTTTAGACACAACTAAAAATGATATAATTTTACCCTCAATTGAAAAAGCCCATGAACTGGAATTAAAAATGTTACCTGAACATTTAAGGTATGCATTTCTTGGAAAATTATTAACTTTACCTATAATTATATCTTTAGAATTAAGCAAAGATCAAGAAGAGAAATTAATAGGAGTTCTGAAGAATTATAAGAAAGCTTTTGGTTGGACTATTGCAGATATAAAATGGATTAGCCCTTCAATCTGTATGTATAGGATTTTAATGGAAGAAAATTGTAAACCCACTATTGAACCCCAAAGAAGATTAAACCCAATTATAAAAGTGGTTGTTAAGAAAGAGATTTTGAAATGATTAAATGCTGGAATTATTTATCCTATTTCGGATAGCCAATGGGTAAGTCCTATTCATTGTGTTCCGAAGAAAGGAGGAGTAACTGTCATTGTTAATGAAAAAAATGAATTAATCCCAACAAGAAAATTACTGGATGGCGTATTTGCATTGACTATCGAAAATTAAACAACGCCACTAGAAAGGATCATTTTATTTTACCTTTCTTGGATTAAATGTTGGATAAAATAGCTGGACACTCATATTTCTCCTTTCTGGATGGATATTCTGGTTATCATCAATTACCCGTTGCTCCTGAGGATCAAGAAAAGACAACATTTACAAGTCCTTATGGAACATTTGCCTTTAGAAGAATGCCTTTTGGTTTATGCAATGCACCTGCAACTTTTCAAAGATGTATGATGTCAATATTCTCTGATTTGATTGATAAAGTAATTGAAGTACTTATGGACAATTTTTCGGTTTTTGGAACTTCTTTTGAATCTTGCTTGGAAAATATAACAAAAGTTTTGAAGAGATGTGAAGAAACAAATTTAGTTCTAAACTGGGAAAAATGTCAATTTATGGTCACAGAAGGCATTGTACTTGGACATAAAGTTTCACAAATAGGGATGGAAGTTGATCAAGAAAAAGTGAAAATTATTGCTGAGCTTCAACCATCTAGTACCGTTACTGATGTGAGAAGTTTTCTGGGTCATGCTAGATTTTATACGAGATATATAAAGGATTTTTCTAAAATTGCTAAACCTCTTTCCCATTTGTTGGAAGAAGAAGCTAAATTTGAATTTAATGAAGATTGTCTAAATGCGTTCAATATGCTGAAAGAAAAATTAATCACTGCACCTGTCATTGCTGCTCCTGATTGTTATAAACCTTTTGAATTAATGTGTGATGCAAGTGATTATGCAATCGGAGCTGTATTAGGACAAAAATATGAGAAAATTTTCAAAGTGATATACTATGCTAGCAAAACTCTTAATGAAACTCAATTAAATTACACTACTACCGAAAAAGAGCTTTTAGCAATAGTATATGCCTTTGATAAATTTAGACCATATCTTCTTGGAACAAAATGTATCGTGCATACTGATCATTCTGCCATTAAGTATTTAATATCTAAAAAAGATGCTAAACCAAGATTGATCAGATGGGTTTTACTTTTACAAGAATTTGATTTTTAAATTGTTAACAGAAAAGGAACTGACAACCAAATTGCTGATCATTTATCAAGAATAAAAAATAATAATGAGAAGATTTATGAAGAAAATATAAATAAGAACTTCCCGGATGAGCAATTATATGTCATTCAAAGATTACAAATGCCCTGGTATGCAGATATAGTTAACTACTTGTTTAGCAATATTTTACCTTATGGGATGAATAGTAAATACATTAAGAAATTCAAAAATGATTGTAAATCATATATTTGGGAAGATCCTCATTTATTTAAAATAAAAAGACATTACGTGATTTGAAAATGTGTACCTTATAAAGAAACTTTGTAATTATTCAAACATGTCATGATTCTGAGATTAGAGGACACTTTGGAGTTGATAAAACTGCATTTAAAATTTTAAATTCTGGATTTTTTTGGCCTACATTATTTAAAGATGTTGGACATTATGTGAAAACTTGTGATTGATGTCAAAGAGTGGGAAATATATCCAGAAAATATGAAATGCCTCTAAACTTTATATTAGAAATCAAAATTTTCAATGTATGGGTTTTAGACTTTATGGGACCTTTCGTACCATCATCTGGAAAGATTTATATTTTATTAGCAGTTGATTATCTTTCAAAGTGGATTGAAGCTGTAGCTTTATCTAACTGTGATTCCAAAAGTGTTTCGAATTTTTTAAAGAAAATGATTTTTACAAGATTTGGAATCCCCAAGATAATTATCATAGATGAGGGAAGTCATTTCAGATATATAAGAATTCAATTATTTGTGGAAAAACTCGAAATTAAACATAGAATTGCTGTTGTTTATCACCCTAAAACCAGTGGAATGGCAGAAGTGTCAAACAGAGAGATTAAAAGAATAATGGAAAAGACTGTTAATCCTAAAAGAACTGACTGGGTTGATAGACTTGATTCTGCATTATGGGCTTATAGAACAGCTTATAAGACACCTATCGGAATGTCACCTTATCGGTTAATTTATGGTAAATATAGTCACTTACCTATTGAACTTGAACATAAAGCTTATTGGGCGATAAACGAGTTCAATTATAATTTGAATACTGCAGGAGAAAAATGGTTATTACAACTAAATGAAATAGAAGAGATAAGAAATGAGTCTTATGAAAATGCAAAAATTTATAAGGAAAGAATGAAGAAATTGCATGACAAAATGATTTCAAGGAAAATATTTGAGCCTGGACAAGAAGTATTATTATTTAATGCTCGTTTAAAACTTTTCCCTGGAAAATTAAAATCCAAATGGATGGGACCATTTATAATTGAGAAAGTATACCCTTATGGAGCTGTGGATATTAAAGATCTCAAAACTGGAAAAGTATTTAATGTTAGCGGATTAAGACTGAAGCCTTATATGGGAGAAATGAAGTTAAATTGCAAAGTGGCTTATGAGCTGAGTCTACCCGATTAATTCAATTAATTAGGTCGGGCTGACGACGTTAAACCAAGCGCTTTGTGGGAGGCAACCCATATTTATTAGTGTGAGTTTAATTATTGCTATAAGGTTATTCCTTGGTCTTGACTTAATTTTTATATAACTTTTGGAAAAAGAAGGCTAACAAGTCTGTATTGACTTAAGCTTAACATTTTCTTAAAGTATATAGAATTTGGACTTGGACCACTCCATGTCAAATGTGAGCAAAAAGGAGATCAAATTAACCTTCATTTGTGATTGTTTGTGAATTGAATTTTACGTAATTGTGTTTGAATTTTGATCATACCCGTTTATTAGACCTATTTTTATGACCGAAACCTGCAGAATTTGACGATAGGTGAATCGGAGTGGATCGAGATTCCGGTGCCTAGGCACCAAAAGTTAGCACCTAAGCCCCAGAATGGCCTCCGTATCGATGATCCGGCGGCTAAGTACCAGATTCCGGCGCCTAAGCGCCACGTTTATAAATCGTGGAAAAACCGAAATTCTTCAGTTTTTCACACGAAATCTCTTTATATATTGCCTATTTTTCATCCCCAATCCCATAAAAACACTAATTTTGACCAGAGCAATCCATTTTGGAGGAAGTTAAGAAAGATTTGGAGGCAATGGATAGAGGAAATCATGGAAATGAGGTAAGAGACAAATCTCCTAACGATCCTCAGCCTTATTTTAATGGTTTTATTGTTATTAGTATGGAGAAAATGTTTAGTCGATTGGATAAGATTGAAGCGAAACTTCAAAGTATTGGTAATTGTCTCCATGAGATGTACCACCAATACAAACACTTGGAATGGCAAAACAAACTTCAATCTGATCATATGGTTGCTTATAATGACGCTCAAGTAGAATTATACGCGAAGAACAAGTGGATCGATGAAAAGACGACTTTGGAATTTCCAAGGGCAATGGTATTCTATCCCTTCAGTCCTAGCAAACTTCATTGCGAAATAGATGGTAATTGAAGATCGATGTTAAATAGATCCTTGATGTGTTTTAGGAGTGATCGAGTCTTGTGTTAGTGTGTTGAATATCGAATTTGTGTGTTTGCTTAATTGTTCAATTTGTGTTGTTGGATTTGAATGTTTGCTTTGAATATGTTGTTGTTTGTGTTATTTATAAAACTATGAACCTTAATACAGTCTTATACTGAAAGTTATTGAATTTGGAATGGAAGTTCGGGATTAGAATTGAAGAATTTGGATACATTTTTTTGTGGATCTATACTATCATTTTAAATTGATTGTGAAAATATTTAGGGGACATAAATTGGATTATTACTCTCATAAGAGTAATTAGGAGTCAAGTTTGATAAGATTTGGTGGAAAATATTTAGTTTAAATCAAATTTTTGGAATGGCGAGTCTGGCGCTTAGGCGCCAGAATTCAGCGCCTAAGTGCCGGTTCGGCCTGAACTCGAAAACTCATCTTCTTAACCCCCCCCACGCCTTTTTTGACGCCTAAGCTTCCTTCTCCACAGTTTTTCGTGAAAATACCCCTAGAGATCACATTTTAAGCCAGATTTTTAAGTTTTTGAGCTTGAAATCACCCGATTTCTTTATCTCGTGGTCAGATCTACATTCTAAACTCATTATTTTTTATTTTCACCATGGATTTTTCACTCATTAAGAAAAACCAAAATTTTGAGAAAAATTTTGATTTTTATGGTTAAATCCATGAATTTTTAAGCTCTTTCAAGTTTGAAAAGCTTAAATTAGTTTATTTTCCTAGATCCGTTGAATTTATTTCGCATTTTTATTTCACGTTTAGATGGCACCCAAATCTAAGTGAGGAAAGTAACGAGAATATTTTGATCGTAGCAAGTTCATCACTGCTGCTGCACACTTCCGATACAATGATTTTGTTATGACTCTGAAATTTATCTCAGAGTGAAGTTTTTATAATCCTGGAGGAAGAATTGAGGAGATAATCGTTGCGCTCAACTAGAAACGATTCTGCTATTTCACTGCTGTTGTCATTATACCGGTTGTTAGAGAGTTTTATGCTTATTTTTTGGATGCTGAAGAATATGAGATTTTCGTTCGAGGAGTTGGAGTAGGATTCACTCCTGAACACATCAACATTTTCTATGGCCTGCCACCAAACATAGAGTGTAATTACTTAGGACTATCTCCATCTGAGGGAGATTTGGATATGATCATTGCCTACCTGACTGATAGTACTGGAGCCTGGAAGATTCGGAATGGAAAAAGGGTAAATTTTTCATCTTCTAAGCTTAATGGTGTTTCAAAGGCATGGCACTACTTTATTTCTGCATCAGTCCTTCCATCCAATCATCTGAGCGAGGTTACTAAAGATAGAGCTATCCTCAACTACTGCATTCAAGAGAGGAAGTCTATTGATGTAGGGAGCATTATTTATGATTCTATAGAGGCTACTGCTCGTTCTAGCACTTCTATTGGACTTGGTTTTCCATCTCTGATCTATTCTCTATGTCAAAGTGCTGGAGTAGTTGCTGAGCTTTCTGAGGAAAAGCTCAAGTCGACAAAGCCTATAGGAAGAGAAAGCATCAATATTTATGATCGACTACGAGGTAAGAGTTCTACTGCACCTTCTGGTTCATTACCTACTTCAGTTAGAGCTTCTACTTCTAGACCATCTACTTCTGCTGAGCCACCATCTACTTTTAGGAAACGAAGCATGATCAGTTTATAGAGCAGCAGCATGAGTTATTCTTAACTCATTGTAGAGTAGATATAATAGATAAGAAGATCAATCATCTTTCTGAGTATACACAAAGAAAGAGTGACTACGATGCTGACTATTCTGAGTCTTTAGTGAGATTTCTGAAGGGTGATCTTGATGTTCAGTACCCTACTTGTCCCAGATTTTCACCATATGTTGATCCAAAGGATACGAATTTTTCTTTTGGTGATGACGATGATGAAGCTGCAGACAGTGATTAGTAGCTTGACTTATCTCTAGAGATTGTTGATTCTGTTTTTAGTATGTTTCTAGTTTCTTGTGTAGTTTAGTGTGATGTTATTTGTTAGTGTTTATGTGAACTTTTTATGTTAAAATTGTTTTTAGATTATCTGATGTGTGTTTAAGACTAAAATGTGAATGAATTTTTATAAAATTTTATTTATGTTACAACCTATTGTTTAGTGTTCATGAATAGCTAGTAAATTTGCTTGTTCTAAAATAAATTAAAAAAATTTAGAAATTAACTCGTGCTCTGCAAAACTTTTCTATATATACTTAATCATTTTTGTTATATTCATGTTAAAGCATGTGTAGAAATAGAAGTTAGTTTTTCCTTACTACATCAGTATTATACTTAGATTAATTCATGTTTATTTCTCTCTCTCATGCTTTAGAAAATTTCATGATTCATATTTATACGAAAGCTGAAGTTTTGGGGAAGGGAAAACATTTATCAAATT
Source organism: Papilionanthe hookeriana x Papilionanthe teres (assembly GCA_022702705.1). Classification (NCBI taxonomy): domain Eukaryota; kingdom Viridiplantae; phylum Streptophyta; class Magnoliopsida; order Asparagales; family Orchidaceae; genus Papilionanthe; species Papilionanthe hookeriana x Papilionanthe teres. The sequence continues at coordinate 11,412,658 of CM040427.1, forward strand.
TAAATATTATTTGTGTTTAAAGAACTAATATTTTCCTTAAAAATATAATAACATAACATAAGGATTGAAAAATCTGTTTAAGATTACCTAAATTTTGAATTTATAAATAATTTAGAAAATTTAACTAAAATTTTAAAAAATTTTATTGATTTTAAGAATAGAATTATTTAGCTTAAAGAATAATAAAATCAAAATTTTTCTATTTATAGTAAAGAGAATTGTATTTTTGAAATACTAAAGAATCAAAATTATTGTTTGAAAAACAAAAGATTGAAATAAGTTTTGAAAAATAATAAATTCTTAAAAATGTCATACTTTTTTAAGTAAGAATGTATAAGGTTTTGAAAATAAGTTAAGGATAGTGAAGGTCAAAATCATTAACAAACTATCCAAAAAAAGTAATCCTCACTTAAAAAAAAAAAGAAAAAGAATGTGAGGAGAAGCTTGAGGAAATGTCTAATCAAAAATTGGCTTCACTTGAATTATCTTATTGGAAGAAAACTGATTATATTTTTAACTTAATTTTTATGTACAAATATTTTTACTAGAAAAATATTTCATGAAAAACTTTTTCTTGTAAATATTCTATGTGACCTCAATATAATAAACTACAATTATTCTTGAAATAAATAAAAAAATTGAAGTCTTATGATTTGGTAGTTAAATATTCTTTAATTCTTAGAATTAAACTTAATTAGTGAAATTTGGTTAATGATTTGCTAAAGCATTTATAAAACCAAAAAATTACAAGGAATCTTAAATATTTTAACTACATTCCAAATTTTATCTATTTTATATAATTAAAAGGGTTACTTAAGGACAAGTAATGTTTAAGTTTGGGGGAATTGGATCTACCTAAAAAAATACCCATTTTTATGCCTTACTTATGATTCAATTTTTAGGGATATTATGCTTTAATGAATGGTTTTTTCATGTTTTTGGATGTAGATGATTAAAATGAATTCCAAGAAAGAAAAAGAAGAAAGAAGGAGCAAAAAGTAGCAAAAATGGAGCTTAGGGAGCAAAATTTTGGAATTATTGGTCTGGCGCCTAGGCACTAGAATCTGACGCCTAAGCACTAGTTCGATATAGACGCTGTCAAGATTTTTGATTACTTTGGGCAGTTATTTTGACGGTGTTAAGCGGTTATTGGAGCTTCTGGAATATTAAAAGTTACTCCTAATATATAGCACATGTGATACAATGTATTTGGACACAAGGAAACGGTCTGGATCGCGATGAGGTGCGACCCAAAGTGAACAGGTGCGAAGGACCTGGTCACGGAGTCCGGCACCTAGGCACCAGATTCCGACACCTAAGCGCCAGATTCCGGCACCTAGGCGCGACAGTTACCTTCTAGAAGTTACATTGAATTTGGACGAATTTTGACGAGGTGCCTTAAGCAACCCCTGGTCAAATTCAGAGCTCTATAAATAGGAGCCCATTTTACAGAGAAAATGGCACAAAAACCCCCCCTCTTAGTACACATACCCATTTTAGCATCATCTATCTTTTCTGTAGTTTTATTTATTCTCTTCCATACTTAGGGTGCCACTTTATTTTGTATCTAGTGAGTTTATTTTGAGTGTTTATTGTGTGTTTTTGATGTTGGAGTCTTTCATCATGTCTTTAGAGTCAGTAGAATCAGCGGATCACTTGAAGGAACACTTCAGATAAGTATTTGTACTTTGGTTCAAAGTTTTATAAATATGTTTTGTTGTGTTATTTCAATGTGCTCTGAGTACTTAGTTATCTTTCTCCTTTTAACTATGAAATGATTATAAATTAATTAAATTTTGTAGGAGAATTATATTTAAAATATTTTAAAACATTGTGGTGATATTAATACCTGATCATAGTTTACTTTTTAAATTGGCCGTTTAAATTGTTAAAACCTGTTGAAGAATTTTGAGATCTATACGGAGATAAATTCTTAACTAGTAGATATCACATGAATCTTTAGGTAATCGCAGGCTATACACGGATTATTTAAGGTGAAGTGCAAATAAATAGGAAGATAATAATTATTGGGAGCAAAATTAAATAGTTTTTAGACTGACAAACTAAATTCTAATAATTTTGGTTTATAGAAAGGTAATGGGTCACTGGGAGGGCCGACCATAGCCACCCTTGGACATCTAGTAGTGTGAGCCTAGATTAACCCATTATACTAATAAAACATCCTGAGCCTATCCATAAATTAGTCAATGTTCTTTGCACCTGGACCAAAGGGTAAAGAATAGGAATGCTTCTATTTGGCACAATACCATAATCTAAATTCCCTTTAAAAGATAATTATTTTATAAATCTTGGATAAGTTGAAAAGGAGAAAGTCATTTTTATACTTGCATTGAATTTTAATTATCGCTAGTTTATCGCTATCGCTTACTTGCTTATAGTAAAAATTATTAGTAAATTAAATTTGAAAATATATATATATATATAAAAGGGTACTTATAATTTGCATTTAATTTGAAAATTCCAAAATATTTCTTATAATTCTTACTTTTTATATATTCACTATCCCTGTGGGATCGATAACCAGGACTCCACTAGAGCCCTGTATTACTTGAACGATACGTATACTTGCGTTTAAAATTGTGCCTTTTACATTAATTATAATAAAATCTAAATATAAAATTATAAAAGTAAACCTCGCACATTAAGTTTTTGAAGCCATTTGCCAGGAATTAAATTTTCTAAAAAGTGGTATCAAATTCTTGTATTTTAAAGCTTTTATAAAGTCACATTGCATTAAGTTTTTTGCTGTCATTGCCGGGAATAAAATAAAATATAATAAAATGCAGAAAGATAAGATAAAAGTAGAAATATATACAAACAAAACAAAAAAATTTTAAATTTTATGCGTAGTTCTGGATCTTAAGGATTACTATCTTTTGATTCCGAATTAGAAAGAACAATTAAAAGAATTAAAAAAGGAAAACAAATTTCAAAACATCATGAAATGGCTAACTTACATAACAATAATCAAAATCTAATCGAAATTAATGAACAAAATATTTATAAACCATTAAGGGAATATGCAAAACCTACAGCTGATGAACTTCATGTTAGTATTCAAATTTCAGCTGTAGATGCTAATTCTTTTGAGCTTAAACCTTTTATTATTCAAGTGGTTCAAAATAATAAATTTGGAGGAACACCTAATGAGGATCCAAATTTACATCTTGCTAGTTTTTTAGAACTTTGTGCTACCTTTAAATATAATAATGTTTCTGATGATGCTATTAGGCTTAGACTCTTTCCTTTTTCCTTAAAAGATAAAGCAAAGATGTGGCTTAATTCATTAGAAGAACCATCCTAATTTTAAATGGAATCATACTACTGGGCCTGGAAACCAACAATGGGAAAATAATCATGCAATTCCTAATGGAAGTTGGAATAATCAGAGGAACATAAACTATAGATCTTTGTATCCACTTGACTCTAACAATGATCAACAATATGAGGATAAGAAGATGTCTATAGAAGAAGTGGTATAGCAAATGGGAAACTAATTGCATAGTCAAAATGCTCTGATTAGAAACATAGAGAATCAATTGGGACAAATTGCTAATTCACGTAGTAATAGACCCGAAGGAACACTTCTTAGAAACACTGAGATCAACCCTAAAGAGAACACTAGTGAACAAGTAGAAGTTGTCCGATAAATAAGTGGAAGAGAGATAGAGGATGTGGTTAGAAAAGAGAAAGAAGTTGTGAGAGAAACAAAAGAAATTAAAAGACCTAAAGAACATGATTCTAAGGATCTGGAAAAATTAATATCTCCAACTAAAATCAATTTAGAAAGACCACGACCTCCATTTCCTCAAAGATTTAGACAGCATGAGTTGGATAAACAATTTTCAAAATTCCTGAAAGTAATTAAGAAGTTAACGATAAATATTCCTTTCGCTAAAGCTTTGGAACAGATGCCTAGTTATGCAAAGTTTATGAAGGAGATATTAAACAAGAAATGGAAACTTAAGGATTACGAGATAGTTACACTATGTGAGGAGTGCAGCGCTATACATCCTAAAAAGCTTCATCAGAAACTTAAAGATCCTTGTAGCTTTACAATTCCCTGTACAAATGTAGGAATATTATGTGGAAAAGCTTTATGTGATTTAGGAGTGAGCATTAATGTGATGCCTCTATGTATATTTAAAAGGTTAGGTTTAGCTGATAATTCTCCTACTATTGTAACCCTTTAGTTAGTTGATCGATCTATCATTTATCCAAGAGGGGTTATAGAAGATGTGCTTGTTAAAGTGGATAAATTTATCTTTCCTTTGGACTTTATTATATTAGATATGGAGGATGATAAGGATAATCCAATAATTTTGGGGAGACCTTTCCTTATTACTGGACAAGCTATGATAGATGTGCAAAAGGAGAGTTGACTATGAATATTAATGACAAGGAAGTCACTTTTGATGTATTAAAGACTATGAAATATCCAACTGAGAAAAAGATGATGATTAATTTTGCATGGATGAAATTGATTATTTAGGTAAAGAACATTTCCAAGAGAGTTTTGAGAGTAAATTAACAGATGCGATCGAAATGATCATTCATGATGAGTTGAAAATATTATTTAAAGAAGACTGTATGTATGTTCAGGAGAGGTGTGAAATGATGGGCTTACCGAAAATAGTAAATTTTTAATTCCATCTTTTGAAAAATCTCATGAAATTAAGATGAGTGTACCCTATACAATTTGAATGCCTACCTATTTTGGGAATTCATCTACATCACCAGTCTTTATATCTTCATATTCGACTCGAATCACAAGAAGAACCTGAATTGAATGATGAAATCAGTAAAAGATCTTCTAAGAAAGAGTTATTCAAATTCACTAAATGGCATAGTTCGTGGTATACATACCAAATGAATGAGATTTTGATGCTGGGGCAACCAGAGAAAACATTGGATACATCGGGTCATCGATATTAGACCAAGCGCTTCATGGGAGTCAACCCATGGTTATCTTTGTTATCTGTTTAGTGTGATTGTTGTTATGTTGGACTGGATAATAGTGAGATGTTGGACTTTGATCCTTGTTTGATGTGTAAGAGTGGCTTGGTTTAATGTTGTGAGGTTATGCCTTAGTCTTGACTAAATTTGTATATGACTTTTGGTAGTAGCAGGCTGATGAGTCTGTTATGACTTAGTTATCAAACAGAGCTAAGCATTACCTTGAAGCAAGTATTGTTTGGACTTGGACCACTCCATGTCAACTCTATTACTTCCTTTATCTGACTTTATTTTTACTGAGTAAGGTCATGAACTTACTTAGTGAACAACATCTAGATGAACTGCACTAATTTTATTTACCAGATTGTGTATACCTTAAACTAAGAATAAAATTGTAATTGGAAACACATGAGTTTTTGTAATAGGGGAATTCTGGTCCAAGGGTGATAACCATATAAAAAAATTTAGAATACACCCATATTATTAGTGTAGTTTCTTCCGTTAGAAATTGAAAGTAAGGAGGGGAAATGTGAGTAGAATGAAGATCAAATTAACCTCACTTGTTGTTTGTTTATGAAATTTGTGAGTCTATGAATTGGTGTTTGTGTGTCTATGTTTGTGAGTCAAGTTGAATGATTCATTGGAGACAACAAAACTTATTTTAATATTTTAAACTTGTTAGCATCCAGCAATTCCTTTATTAAGTTTAAACTATGTTCTTGTTTAATCTTCAGTTTATACCTATTCTACAATTTAAAATTCCTTTATAGTGTTATGTCAAGCATGTTTAGGCTAGATTTACTTTCTATTGCCATATTCTACCAAGTACTATTTGTTCATATTTTTGTAGGATGAGTAGTAAATTGTAAAAGTCATCATTCCCTGCCGCATATTTTTGTACTTCATTGTTACACATGTTTGAGCTTATGTTTGGGTGGAAAGAAAAATATTTCAAATTTAAACCATACTTGTTTTCAAAACTACTACAAATAATTTTGTATTTTATTTCTAATGATTATTGTTATGTGGAGTCACCTTAAGGATAGTATAATTTTAAATATAGAAATGGAGTAGAAAAAATTTGTTGATATTTTTAGTGAAAAGGGTGAACCTAGAGTTAAGGATATTTAGTGGAGAACATGGGAAAATGAATAACTATCATTAGTAGGAAAAAGTGTATTTTTTAAAAAACTAAGGATTCTTAGAATTTTTATTTTCAAACATTTAAGGAACTTTTAGAAAATATTTAAAAAAAAACATCTTTTCAAGTAAAGAAAAGTAATAAGTTTTTACTTTAGAGGAGGATAGTGGAATTCAAATCTATTTAAGGACTTCTCCAGATATAGTAATCCTCACATAAAAAAAGAAAAGAAAAGAACGGATCAAAAGGATCATGAAAAAGAAAAAGAAAAAGAAAAAGAAAAAGAAAGTGAGGAGAAGCTTGAGGAGAGGTCCTAATTAAAAATTGGTTTCACTTGAATCTTTCTAGAGTAAAGAACTTAGAACAATCCTAAGCTTGCTTTTTATACTTATATTAGTAAAATTATTTTTAAGAGAGTTCTTAAATCTAGAAAGTAAAGTTCTTAGGATCCGAAGTTTGAAAAATCTACATATTTTTCTGAATTAGATAGGAAAACAAATTCCTAAGTTTGATGATAAATATCTTAGACCCTGGGCTAGTCAGATTTACTAGAAGTTCTTCTAGGTAGAACTATCCATTTTAGAATAAAATTTTAGCAATTCTAAAGGGTGACCCGTTAACTCTAATCTACAAAAATTATTTTAAAAGTTTCGTATTACTTGAGGACAAGTAATGTTTAAGTTTGGGGGATTTTAACCAACCTAAAAATATAGTACTTTTTATGATAAATTTTATAATGATATTGCACTTTAAAGGTACGCTTTCTTGTGGTTTTGATTGTAGGTACATCAATTTGAAGAATATGGAGTGATTGGAGCAAAAAGAACAAAAATGGACCAAAATGGAGCATAACAGAGCAAAACAAGTCGAACCGGAGCATACCAAAACAAAACGGGTCAAACCGGACACTTTTGTACCTGTTTCTAGTGCCTAAGCACCACCAGTTGGTGCTTAGTCACCAGGAAGTGCCACCTATGCACCAAACCTTCAGCGCATAGCCGCCAGTGACGGTTTTTAGCATAACTTCTTCAACATATGTCAGATTTGGACAATTTTTAAAGCATTGTGAAGTGTGTCTCTTTGGAAATTCATTGGAAAAGATAAAATAAAATTTCTAGAATAGTTTGGGTCACTTAGAAGGAGTTATAATGGAAGATATGTGTCTCTTGGAGTGAAAAGGTACTTAAGGTACTCATTGGAAGATTCATTGAATGTGGACTCTTTTTTAAGAGACACTTAAGCATCTCTTGGGAAATTATAAACACACTTGAACTCTTAGAGAAGAAGATAACTAGGAGGAGAAGATTAGAAGAGGAGAAGAAGACTTGGAGAAGAATTTAAGGCTTGGGCGTTAGCCCCAAGTGGGGCGACAAGGTGAGAGAGAAAGAGAGAGTGTGAGAATTTCTTCTTTTCCTTTCGCTTTGTTGTTGGAGAGGATTGCACGAAGATTGCTTTTTCTATACAAGGAGAGTTTGATTTCCATCAAATATAAGTATTTTCATTGTATTTTGATTTGAATCTTGTACTTTGTATGTGTGGTTTTAAAGACCTAATCAATGAAAAGTTTTTGTTGTTTCTCCATGTGTAGTGAGTAGTTTTCTTTACTCTTTCCTCTTACAATGAATTAGTATGCATGTGTAGGATATATAATTGAGTAGAGTTAGAATATATTGAGATGATTTTACTTTGATCTTCATTTACATGAAAAATTGATCAACTTTCTTGTTAAAATCTGTTGTGAGAACATGTAATAACCAATGTGGTATTGCTCAGTCAACTATTAGTAAAAATCACATGAGATTATATGGTTGAGAGTGTAGTCCATATGGTTGAGTGCAAATAAATAAGGAGATATGCATGTTTAAGAGGTGTAGATTTAGAGACTTTAGGGTGACAGACTAAAGCCCCTAATTTGGTTTGTTGTGAAAAGTTTTATTATGAGATGTTAGCCCCCAGGTGGAGGGAGAAGAGGAAACTCTAGAGTGAGAGCTAGTATCTTTCCTGCCTAACCCATCTACAAGATTTCAAATCATTAAATTAACCTATGTTCTTTATAGAACCAAGTAAGGTTAAAGAATATAATTGCTCCTATTTGTCACAATCTCTCTCGCTACTTGTTTTAATTTTATAAATGTCACTAATTTCATTGCATTAGGAATAGTACTTTTAATATATTAAACTTCACTTTCTGATTTTCACTAATTATTTTAGTTTAGAAGTAGTATTGTATTAATAATTGTAAGATTTAATGAAAACCAAACCTTTATCGACCTTCCAAGCTAAGGAGTTTTATTGTAGACTAGAACTTCTCTTGAAAGCTACTGTGATTAACCGTTATCTCCGTGGGATCGATATTCGAGGCTTAATCAAAAAGCTCTATATTACTTGATAACAATACGTATACTTGCATAAAATACATACTATTTAAAGACATAATTGAAATCTTAATTACTTTGGAGTCAAGTTTTTCGCACCGTTGTAAAGGAAGAAATTTAAACAATAAAACTAAGGATTAAACTCTTGTATATTGTAATCGGGGATCAGAGTGTCAAATGATGCTGTCAAACGTAGTTTTTTTCCTTTTTCATTAAGGGATAAAGCTAAGGCATGGTTATATTCATTAGCACCTGGATCTATCAGAACATGAGGAGAACTTTCACAAAAAATTTTTGTCAAAATATTTACCTCAAAAAAAATACCGCTAAGATTAGAAATGATATTACACTTTTGGTCAGATTAAAGGGGAATCAATATATGAATCTTGGGAAAGATTTAAAGATCATCTTAGGAAGTGTCCACATCACGCTTTACCTGATTGGTTAATAGTTCAAACACTTTATAATAGATTAGTACTATCTCTTAGATCAACTATAGATGTTGTTGCTTATGGATCATTAATGTCAAAACCTTTTGATGAAGCATAATCATTGATAGAAGAGATGGCTACAAACAATATTCAATGGCCCTTTGAACGAGTAAATCCAAAGTGAGTAGCTACTATTCATGATTTTGATGTTATAACTATGATATTCTTTGAAATGGCAGCCCTTTCAAAGAGAATAGATCAATAAGGAATGAACTATTCTCAAATGCCCCCAGTGTCTGAGGAAAATTCATTATGGCAGATGATATAATCTCAAACATCTTATGAGAACTTGAATGTTATAAATAATAGACTCAAAATTCCTTGTTTGAATTATTATAATCCTGGTTGTAAAATCCACCTGAACTTAAACTAGAGTATTAATAACAATGTTATTCTTCACCCGCAATGGGGAAACAATTCTGTGAACCTAGTAGGAAATTTAAACAATCAGCGAAACACGAACTATAAACCTTCTTATCTTCCAGGTTTCAAAAGTAACCCACATTTTAAGGAGAAGAAATTTTCAACTGAAGAATTAATTTTAATTATGGGTAGTCAATTACAAACTGAGTAGTTGCAATTAATAACATTGAAATTTAATTAGGACATATTTTTACTGTACTTTTTAATAAACTTTCAAGAACTCTTCCTAGTAATGTTGAGATCAATCCAAAAGATCAAAATAAAGAATAAATTCAGGTTATACAGTTAAGAAGAGGAAAAGAATTAGAAATGAGAGTGTAAAAATAAATTGAAACTGAGAAATAGAAGTTGGAAATTGAAAAAGGTAATAATAAAATATATCCAGATTTAGAATATCCACCTGAACAAATGAAAATTACTGTAGAAAAACCACCACCTCTGTTTCCTCAAAGACTAAAAGAACAAGATAAAGATAACTAATTTACAAATATTTTAGAAATCCTTCAGAAGTTAACAGTAAATATTTCCTTTGTTGAAGCCTTAGAATAGATGCCCGATTATGCAAAGTTTGTGAAGGATATTCTTAAAAAAGGAAGTTTATAGATCACGAGACTATTGCACTTAGCGGAGTGTATACTGCTATTATTTAGAAAAAGCTACCCAAGAAACTTAAGGATCCTAGTAGTTTCACTATTCATTGTACTATAAGTGAGAAATTTTTTAAAAGAGCCTTATGTCATTTAGGAGTCAGTAATAACCTAATGCCTTTATCAACTTTCAAAAGATTGGGAATAGAAGAAATTTCACCTACTTCTATAACTCTTCAGCTAGCTGATCGTTCTATTACTTATCCTAAAGGAGTTGTAGAAGATGTACTAGTAAAAGTTGACAAATTTATCTTTCTTGTGAATTTTATTGTCTTAGATATAGAGGAAGATAAATAAATTCCTATTATTTTGGGAAGACCATTCCTTGCTACTAGAAGAACTATGATTGATGTTCAGAAAGGATAATTAACTATGAGAGTTAATGATCAAGACTTAACATTTAATATATTGAAATCAATGAAATATCCCTCAATAGAAAAAGATGATGAATGCTTTCGAATGGAAATTTGTCATTATTTGAGAGATGATCATTTTAAGTAAATGCTTGAAGAGAAAATAGAACATGAGGAATTGAAATGTGAGTATGATAATGAAATAAAAGATGATTTTGATGATATGAAGAATGAAGACTTAGATAATGTTCAGGAAAGGTTTGAAATGTTGGATACTACAGAAAATGATAATAACAGCTTAATTCCATCTATCATAAACCTCTTGAACTTGAAATGAAAATTCTTCCAAACCATTTAATATATATTTTTTTAGGAGAATTATCTACTTTACCAGTCATTTTATCTTCAAATTTGAATGAATATCAAGAACAAAAATTACTGGATGCATTAAAAAGATACAAAAAGGCTTTTGGTTGGACTTTAGCCGATATTAAAGGAATCAGTCCTTCTATCTGTAAGCATAGAATTTTTTTAGATGAACAACATAAACCTAGAGCTGATCCGGAAAAGAAACAAAATCCAATGATGAAAGAAGTTATAAAGAAGGAAATTTTAAAATAGTTAGATGCTGGAATTATTTATCTTATTTCAGACAGTGCTTGGGTAAATTCAATTCGTTGTGTCCCTAGGAAAGGAGGAGTGACAGTTGATGTGAATGAATGAAATAAAATAATAACAACAAGACAAGTCATCGGTTGGCAAATTTGTATTGACTATAGAAAATTAAATGTTGCCACGAAGAAAGATCATTTTCTTTTGCCTTTTCTAGATCAAATGTTGGATACTCTTACTTGACACAAGTATTATTGTTTTTTGGATGGATATACTGGTTATCACCAAATACCTATTGCTTCTGAGGATCAAGAAAATACTACATTTATGAGCCCATATAGAACTTTTGCTTTTCAAAGAATGTCTTTTGGATTATGTAATGCACCGGCAACATTTCAAAGATGTATGATGTCTACTTTTAGTAATCTAATTGATAATGGAATAGAAGTTTTTATAGATGATTTTTCTGTATTTGGAACTTCATTTGACATATGTTTAAATAATTTAGGAAAGGTTTTGGATCTTTGCGAAAGAGCAAATTTAGTTCTAAATTGGGAAAAATGTCAATTTATGGTTGGAGGAGGAATTGTTCTTGGGCATAAAATATGTGAATATGGTATGGAGGTAGATCCTGCAAAAATTCAAATTATCGAGAAACTACCACCTTCAACTACTGTGAAAGGGGTTAGAAGTTTTTTAGGATATGCTGGGTTATACAGTTGTTATATTAAAGATTTTTCAAAATTACTAAACCTTTGTGCCAACTTCTGGAAAAAGATAAGAAATTTAATTTTAATGAAGATTGTGTAAATGTCTTTGAAAAATTAAAAGAAAAATTAATTACTGCCCCTATAATTGTTTCACCTAATTGGGAGAACCATTTGAACTTATGTGTGATGCTAGTGATTATGTGATTAGAGTCGTTTTAGGGCAAAGATATGATAAAATGTTTAAAGTTATTTACTATGCTATAAAACACTTAATGAAGCTCAAATTAATTATACAACTACGGAATGAGAATTATTAGCTATTGTGTATTCTCTTGAAAAAATTAGATCGTATTTGATTGGAACTAAATGTATAGTGCGTTTAGACCATTCAGCTATCAATTATTTAATGCAAAAGAAGGATGCCAAACCAAGATTAATCAGATGGATTCTTTTAATGCAAGAATTTAAGTTTGTGATAGTTGATAGGAAAGTAATTTATAATCAAATAGCCGATCTTTTTTCTATACTAGGACAACATGAACTATCTAAATTTGAGAAGGAAATTACATAAACTTTCCCTGAGGAACAACTTTATAACATTAAGGAAAGAAAATTACCTTGGTGTGCTGATATTGTGAATTATATTGTGAGTGAAATTTTGCCACTTGAATTAACATTGCAACAACAAAAGAAATTTATGTATGATGCTAGGTTTTATTTTTGGGATGAACCAAACTGATATAAACAATGTAAGGATCTTATTCTTAGAAGATGTGTGCCATATGAAGAGATTGAACCAATTATTCAGAGATGTCATTATTCAAAATTTGGAGGACATTTTGGAACTGATAAAACTGCTCTTAAGATTTTAAAATTTGCATTTTATTGGCCTACTCTTTTTAGGGATGTATATAGATATATAAAATCATGTGATCGATGTCAAAGAGTAGGTAATATTTCTAAAAGAAATGAAATGTCTCTAAATTTTACATTAGAGGTTGAGATCTTTGATGCTTTGGGATTGGGATTTATGGGACATTTACTCCTTCATATAGAAATTTATATATTTTGGTTGTTGTTGACTATGTCTCAAAATGGATCGAAGCAATTGCTTTACCAAGATGTGCTATTAGAAGTGTTTCAAAATTCTTAATGAAAAATATTTTTACAAGGTATGGAATGCCAAGAGTGATCATTACTGATAGTGGATGTCATTTTAGGAATAATTTGATTCAGAGATTGGTTAGAAAATATAATATTATTCATAGAATCTCCACTGCTTATAATCTCTAAATTAGTGGTTTAACAGAGGTTAAATTAAATGAATTTTTGAGAAAACTATAAATCTTCACAAATTAGACTAGTCTGTTAGATTACATACTGCATTATGAGCATATAAGACCACTTACAAGACTTATAGGAATGTCTCCTTATAGAGTAACATTTGGAAAGACTTTTCATTTACCTGTAGAATTGAAATATAAAGCATATTAGGTGATAAAAGAGTTAAATTTCAATTTAAACAATCCAGGCGAGAAGAGATTGGTGCAACTCAATGAATTGGAAAAAATTAGAAATGAATTTTATGGTAATGATAGAATTTATGAGGACAATGTAAAATCATGGCATGAACGTAAGATTATCATAAAGAAATTTGAACTTGGATAGAAAATTTTGCTTTATAATACAAGATTTAGATTAATTCCTAGAAAACTAAAGTTTAAGTGGATAGGACCTCTAACTGTTATAAAATTTTCTCCATTTGAAGTTGTTTATATTGAGGATCCTAAAACTGGAAAAATATTTAAAGTTATTGGGCATAGATTAAACCATATTAAGAGAGGTATTGACCAAATTTTAAATAGGTTTTAATGTTAAATCATCTTGAATAACTCAATGTTTGTCAGGCTGACAACGTTAAACCAAGCGCTTTGTTGGAGGCAACCCATAGTTATTATTATTATATTAGTTTGTTTGCATTAATTTTTATTATTTTACTTTTAGTTGATCATATTTGAGCCCTACTCACTCATAATTATCATAAAGAATGAAAAATAATGGATTGTATCAAAAATTTGAAATATTTCAAACCAAAACAAAGTTTAGTGCATTTTTTAGCTCTAGCGTCGACGATGCCAAAATGGGTGTCGTCGGCGCCCATATTCAGAGAGCATGGCAAAAATTCGAGGTTTGGGCGCCGACGGCGCCCTATCCATCGCTGATGATCTGGTGACGGTTTTTGGAGTTTTAAATTTTTGCTTTCGGCGATTTAGGCGAGTTTTTCACCCTTATAACTTCCCAAACTTGATTTTGAACCCCTAAACTCTAGAAAAATGAAGGGATTCTGTCAGTATATTTTTAGGTTATGTGTTTTGAAATGGGGGTCGCCTACAGAAATTGTCGGCAAATTTTCATATTTTAAATTTAATTTAAATATATATATAGTTTAAAAGATAGCATTTGATTTTGAAAGTAATTTTAAGATTAAAAGTTTTAAGATATGAAATCAAACCGATCTCACATCCCAAATAGTTTATATAAACGAGAACCGCACCACAAACCGTGTTTTTATCCCGAAGAATAGACACACTGCTTGATGATGGGGCTTGATTAAATAAACTAGGAGATTTGTGACATCCGTTTGGTCTGCGAACCAATTTTATAAGCCGACAAGTTCTCCTGCTTAATATAAATGAATTAAGCAGGGTTTATATTACTTGGGTTCTTAAAGTTCCCTATAAGGGCAAGCCCCTATAGTTAATTACATCTTAAATGATGGGAATCATTTAAGAAAACTCTCGATAATGATTAGTGGTTTTGCTCTCAAGAATTTCAAAGTTTAAGGTTTTCAAAAGATTGAATTTTAGGAATTTCAAAAGGGAATGAATCAAATTTGGAACAGTTATTTTCAAGAGTCCAAAGGAAGAGAAGTAGGAGAAGCTGAGGATCCAAGAAGAATCTTGTGAACTTCCCAAACTATCCTATTGTTTGGCTTCGAGTTTAAGAAAATTATTTAATGTTGCAATCCTGCCGATTTTATTTTTTTAGATCTTATATTTGTATGATATAATCACACAAATGGCCTCGAAGATGTGAGGGTTTATGTCGTACCAAACGACTACCTCGGAGTCCTAAGAATGGTTTGGGCTTAATTTGCATAACATGATTATGCAAATGCCTAATGAAAAGTTGAGGATTTATGTTGCACTAGGCAAACTACCTCGAAATCCTATGGCTTGGTTATTTAATTCTAAGAAAGGTTTTGCTGAAGTAGACCCGAGTTTTGCTGATGACGATGGTCGAGCTGCCCACCATGCTCCAAGCTCCTTATTATTGCAGAGGTTTAGTTTTAGAAGTCATAAATCAGGAGATGAGAGAAGTTTTTTGGTTTAGAGAAAATCCTAAAATCCAAGTGTTTTTAATATCGAAATTAAAACAAATCTTAAAGTTGATTAAACAGAACCGATTAAGATCCCACGGTTCCGTCATCCCGACACCGTTATTTTCATCGAATTCACTTAGTCCAGATGAATTTGCTAAACTCAACTGAATGAGTTCCACACTTTCATTTAGACCATGGGAAATCCCGTTAGCAACACGTGGGTTACATCATCCGAGTATTCCCGATCATTCAACGAGACGTTTTAATTTAGTTGCAATTGTAGTTTTGTTGTTCTGTTTGTGATTAAATTTTGAGTTGTTTTTTATATTTTGGAATGTTGTGGCGGTGAATTTTATCTTGCAATGACTTTTAATTTAGTTTTGGTTTTCGGTTTAGTGGCTATCATAAAGGTTTTGGTTTTCATGCAACAGTCTTGTTTATCATGCAAGAAAAGGTAAAGTACAGTGCATGTAAGTAAATTACAATAAAGTAAATTGCAATTAAATAAAAGCATACCTGGAGGGTCTTACCGTCATCCCAGACTGCACTTGAAACACATGTTAAGGCATTTAAGTATTTTGCGAGAAATACCTAGGTAAAGCTGAGGGAAAGGGTCTTGGTTGTCTACCAAATTCGTAATCCTATAACTAGTCATTTCCTATGACGTCTAGGTTGTTGGTTTGGTTTAAGGATGATCTTCTTCATCAAAGAACAATTAAATTCAGTTGTTCTTCTAAAACATCCCGTCATATTAAGGAAGTGCTTAGGACGAGTCCTAAACATCTTTTCAATATTTCTGGGATTGTTTTGAGTCCAAGTAAGTTTAGTTGCACAGGTGAATTAATCATCGAAGAGTTTAGTTAAACTTTATTTCTTGCTCAGTGAACTTAGGTATTTGATTACCTGATGAATGAAGTGACATCTCACTTAATATTCAAATTAAGAGTTATAATAATTAAAGCCTTTAAGGGCAAGTTGATTTATCTAGAATTTTAATCATTATTAATTTAAGGTTCGAGTTAATGGTTTAAAGTGTTTTAATTTAATTATGAGGTTTTAATTAATAATTTTAAGTTTGGAATAGTGTTCAAATTATTTTAGATTTAATTCTTAATGATTTCATTTAGGTTTGTTGTTAAATAATTTTAATCTAATTTAATTCAATTTGATTTTAATTTAATTTAATTTAATTTTAATTTAATTTTAATTTAATTTAATTTTATTTTATTTAATTTTAATTTAATTTAATTTAATTTTAGTTTTAATTTAATTTAATTTTAGTTTTAATTTAAATTAATTTAGTTTTAGTTTTAATTTTGACTTTAATTTTAATTTTAATTTAACTTTAATTTTTAATTTAAAATTTAATTTTTAATTTAATTTTAATTTAATTTTAATTTAATTTTAATTTAATTTTAATTTTAGTTTGAGTTTTAATTGTTAATTTGGATTATTATTTTAATTAAGAATTAAATATTATTAAAGTGACTTATTTAGGGATTTTTAAATTAAAGAATAAATATCCTCTTAATAATATCCCTATTTTAATAATCCAAATTTTAAATGTACTCTTTCCAAAATTTAAATTAGTTAATTAACTAATATTTCATTTTGATATTTTCAAAGCGTTTATTGGGTTTCTACACCTTAATTTCCCTAAGTTTCAATCATCCAAGAGAAAATTAAAATCAAATATTTTACCCTCCATTTTGATTAAACCTAAAGTTTCAATTAAGGGTTAAAATTTTAATTACCTTTATGCACTTTTAAGCTTATTTATTTCATAACTCACTAAATTGAGCTCAAATGAATTTGAAATTTTTATGTCACTTAACTCACATGTCAATTAAGACATTAGAGGAGAAAGTGTGATTTTTCTGAATTTAATTTATTTATATAATTATTTTTAGTAGAAAATAAGGCTTTTCAAAGAAAATTCAACAACATGATCAAGGAAAGGTTTCTGTCCTTAAGAAACTTATGGGATGTTTCTAATGACTAGAGGACCACTTGGACCAATTTTTGTGATTTTTTAAATTATATTTTATTTATTATAATTATTTTGAGTTTTAGAGTATTAATTAATTATAAAATAAAATAAAAGTTAAAAAATAGATTTTATATTTTTCATAAATTTCAATCACCTCAAGGAGTTCAGAGAAACAAATTTTATAATTTTTTGATTTTTCTTTGATTTATTAGAATTATTTTAGTGAAAAAGGTTGAAAATTCATTTTGTAATATTAAAAACTACATTAAGCCTTTAAAACTCAATATCTTACCCTAGGGACTTAGGAAAAATATTTGGTTTGTTCCTAAATGATTAGGAGTCAAAATGTGACATTTTTATGATTTTTAATATTTTTGTGATTTTTATTATTTTTTAATTATTAAAATATTAAAATATTGTGAAAAATTAACTTTTTTAGAAAATTTGAATTTTAATTTTCCTGAACTCCCCTAATGCCAGAGAAGCTCCAAAACCAATTTTGTGAATTTTTGAAAAGTATTTTTAGAGTTATGAATTTTTAAAGTTTAATTTTAGTTATGTGACTTAATTAATCAATTTCGTGGGGTTAAACTTTTCCAATTGATTTCAAAATTTTATTTAAGGTTCCTCTAATACTAAAGATCAGTGGAGAATTATTTTCAAGTCAATTTGATGTGTAGTTAACCCTAATTAATTCAAATTCAATTTTAGGGGTTTAGGCCAATTAAGGTTATTATATATGAATTAACTCAAAATATATTTTTCATAGGGTCCTCTAGTCCTAAGGAACATCACCAAATTTTCTTAGAATTTATTTTACAACATGATAATTATTGGAATTAAAATACCCAAAACAGTGACATAAACTTGAAAATTCAATAGCTTTTCACAAAGATGGTCTCTAACCTTGAAAAATTCAGAGAATGTTCCCAAGATCAGAGGATTCAAAAGCCCTATGGTCTCATGCCATGGTGAATTATCTATGAAAATGAAGAATTAAAATACTGAAAACAGTAAATAAATTATTAAAAATAAAATACTCATCCAATTAATTTGATTTCTTTTCCACATTATTCTCCTCTTTCACTGTGCAAGAGGGTATTCTTATTTTATTTTTGTAATTTTTCTATGCAAAGATATGAATTTTTAAAGTTCAGGACATTTAAATAATTCAAAAATACCCTATTTATCTACTTATCCGACTCGGCGCCAGCGCAACATCGGCAGCTCCGAAAGCCCACGCAGCGCATTCTCATTCGACGTCGCCACTTGTGTCAGCAGCCACGCGTCTCGCGGTTCATGTACCATCGCGCCGTCTGATTTGATCTCGACCGTCCGCTCGATACACGCTCGATCCAACGGCTCCTGGTCATCGTCTACGACTGGTGTGCACCCGTGACCGTCCACACTAAAACCCTAAGATCTCACTGGATTCTCAATGGATTTTTGTTTTCTTATGCTCTATGGATTCGTCTTGAAGAGACGAACACATCCATACGGTTTATAGGCTATGAAATTAACTTAAACAAAATGGAGAATCACTGGAAGCTCGGGAGTAAGAGTGAGTTCATACCTTTGCTCAGAGAAGTGAGGCTTCGATCTGAGAGTTGTGTCACCTTCAATTGAGTCCAGGCAAGCTCCAGATAAAGTCTCTGGCTCTGGGGAATTGTCTAGGTGTGAAAGTGACCAAGCCCGATCACAAAGCTTGGAGGCTAGAACCAATGGCTGGCTTGGTGAGGGGGCTTTTGATGGGGAACTTCTCCTCTTGGTCTGGTGAAGGTGCAAAACCAATCAATTTGGAGATTGGCTCACTGTGGTGAAGTGTCCTGTTTTTTAGGTGGATTTTCAACTCAGAAATTGAGCTCTGTTAATGGGGATTAGGGCAAAGGAACACTGGGGATCAACTGCTCTGGGTTAAGAGAAGGTCCTGGAGCAATTTTGGTAGAGTTTCCTTAAGGTCTGGTTCATCTCCTCATTTGGCCGAGAGGTGGTGGTGTTTAAATAGGCATGGCTGGAGGGCTTCCCAGGGGCTATTGGAGGTCGGGATCGGTGCTCGGGGGAGGAGAAGAACGACTATGCTTGTCCATTTGGGTTGAGACAAGTCGACGAGAGAGAATTGGAAAGTTTGGCTCACATGGAGCTTTCGGCCATGGCGTTTTTCGGCGACTGTGGTGGCTGGCCGGCCAGGGATGGGTCACTCTCAGGGTCAGGGAGGTCAGTGCTTAGGTTTAGTGAACTCAATTGGCTAATGCCATGTGTAAAGAGCTTGATTCAAAATGGAATGGGGAAGGGGCTCATTTTGGGTTGATTTGGTCCAAGGCATGGTTTAGGCTAGGTGCACCTCCCCAAGGCTTGACTTTGAGCTGAGAGAAGTCAGTTGGATGAGCTGGGAAAGGGTAGTGAAGTCTCAATCCATGAATATTTGGATTAATCATGGATTAAGGTGAAGCATTAAAAGGGTTAAAACTTTTTTAAGGGGGTTTAAAAGAGGCTCCTCCTTTTGCAATTAATGGTATGGTGATGTGTAAAGTGATTCCCATGGCTTCATGTGGCTTGTGCATGGCTTCAAAGCTTGCTCATGGCTTGGGAATGGCTTGGCTTACTTGCATGAGAAAGGGATTTTGGGATTTTTGGCATTTAGGGGTGATTTGGCATGTGGCTTGATTTGGAATCATTTGATGATGGAATTGGAACTTAGGGAATGATTTTGATTAAATGGATGGCAAATGAAAATGTCATATGGGCTTTAGGATAGATTTTGGGCTTTTTGAAATGGTTTTAGATAGGCTTTTAAAGTGATTTAGGGAAGTGGGCTTTTGGATTTTAGGATAGGCTTTTGGATGAAAATTTTGTGAAGGACCATGTCAAATAAATGTTGCAATTGGTTTAGGGATGCTTCATGATTGGTTTGGAATCAATTTGGTGTGATTTGGAGTAGAATTGGGTTGAATTTGGGCTTTTTAGTTAAAGGGGCCAAAGTGGGCCAAATTAGACTAACTTGGGTTAAGGTAGGGTTAAAGTTGGCTTTAATGTAAAATTAATGTTGAGAAATGTTCATGGGAGTGTCACAAAGAGTTTCCAACTTTGGTTGGGTTCTAATTTTGGGATTTGGGCCCATTTGGGCTAGGTTTGGGCTTAGGTCAATTTAAGGGATTTTGGTTTTGGGTTAGGTTTAGGTGGATTTTAGGTTTAAATTTTGGTCAAATCAAGTTAGCGTTTTGTTTATGGGGGTGTTAGGAAGGTTTTAGAAAATATTTGGGACCAATTGGGGTTGAATTGGGTTGGTTTGAGCTAGGTTTAGGTCATAGGCCAAAATTGGGCCTTAGGCCTCAAATTGAAATTGGGCTCAAATTTCAATCAAATTAGACTTAGATTTGGTCTAAATTGATGTTTGGGATATTTAATTGAAGCTTAGAATTGAATTGGATCAGAATTGAGATCAATTGGGATGGTTTGGTTTGACATTGGGTTCACTTGGGTTTAAAATGGGTCAAATTGGGGGTTTTGCTAAAAGTGGGGTAAATTGGCATAATTGGCCCATTATGTAGTTGAACAAAATGAAATTGGGAATATTTGGGATTTTTTGGAATTTTTTGAGAATTTTCTGAATTTTTGGATTTTTGGGCTAAGAAGGGCATTTTGGGTATTTGGAGGGTATTGGGGGGTACTTTTGGAATTTTTGGTATTTTTGGCTATGGATGATCAACTTGAGTGGGGGGAAATGTTTAGGACTGATTTTGAGGAATTTTAGGTAATTTAGGTAATTTTGCAAATTTTCGGTAGCTCTAGGCATTTGGTAGATTTGGTAGATCCGGGATCCGGGACCCGGGGGTCAAAAATTGAAATTTTGAAAAAATGAAGATTGATCAAATTTGAGTAAAATGGAATCACTTTGGTTAAGCCATGAAGCCATATTAAGCCCATATGAGCAATGAGAGGACTCATTTGAGGCATTCTCTATGTTGTTCATAACTCTCTTAGCCAGAGGCTTAGGGGTTAAGGACCATGCATATGAATTACCTACATGAGTCAGGAAGTCAAGTTGAGTGAGAGTGTGGTTTTAGGACATGGAATGTGTGTGAGAGTGTAGTGTATGTGCAAGTCGACCCTCACTGCGACCGGGCCGCCTGGGGTAGTCTGAGGCCAAAGAGTCCTATAAGGAACTCATCCTTTAAACCTTCACATTTGATTTCAACCCTCTAGGTGATTAGGGGTCTACAATCAAGCTTGTGGGGTTTGCAGGGAGTTAAGAGGTGTTTAAATTCTAAAGGGTGGGTTCCACTTCTAGTCCTCTAAGATAGTCAAAAGGAAAGTCCTATGGCTAGATCCTAAACACTAAGGAGTGAGAAAAGAAGAGACCTCATCAAAAATGAGGTCAACAAATGGACCCCCAATAGGTGTGGTGTGCTGACGGAGCACACCGTGCGTAATGGTGTTAACTGAAGAGATCAAAAAAACCAACACAGATGTCCAAGTGATAAACTTAGAACAGAGTAGAAAAATTTCCGCTGGGGAGTATCAGGTATATTTCCAAAACTGGAGATTCCTGAACTCTCGTTGGGGAATGGAAAAGGAGGTGAACTCCAAATCACAAGATCTGGGGAATTTGATTTGGATTTCATTTTACTTTTATATTTCAAGTTTCAATGTGTGAGTTTGGGTTTCGATTTGAAGTTTGATTTGAAATCAATTTAAGGAAATTTTGATTTTGAAATTTGGATTTGAAATGAGAATTGAAACCTAGGTTTCAACCTCGGGATTGCGAAGAGAACTGAAATTTAGGTACCAGCCTCGGAGTGAGAATCAGAGTTTAAGTATCGACGGAAAAAGGATGAGAATCAGAATTTAGGTATTGATCTTGAGAGAGTGAGATTTAAAATTTAAGTATCAAACTTGAAAGAGAATCGAAATTTAGGTATCGATCTTGAATGAGTGAACTGGAATTTGGTACCAGTCTCGAATGAAAAGAACTGGAATTTAGGTACCAGTCTTGGAAATTTAGAATTGAAATTTAGGTATCAATTCGAAAGAGAGTCAAAATTTAGGTATCGATCTCGAATGAGAGTCGGATATTAGGTACCGACCTCGAAGGAAGAGAACTGGAATTTAGGTACCAGTCTCGGAAATTTAGAATTGAAATTTAGGTATTAATTTGAAAGAGAATCAAAATTTTGGAATCGATCTCGAATGAGAGTCGGAATTTAGGTACCAACCTCGAAGGAAGAGAACTGAAATTTAGGTACCAGTCTTGGAAATTTAGAATTAAAATTTAGGTATCAATTCGAAAGAGAATCGAAATTTTGGTATCGATCTCGAATGAGAGTCGGAATTTAGGTACCGACCTCGAAGGAAGAGAACTGGAATTTAGGTACCGAGTCTCGAAATTTAGAATTGAAATTTAGGTATCAATTTGAAAGAGAATCGAAATTTAGGTATCGATCTCGAATGAGAGTCGGAATTTAGGTACCAACCTCGAAGGAAGAGAACTGGAATTTAGGTACCAGTCTCGGAATTTAGAATTGAAATTTAGGTATCAATTCGAAAGAGAATCAAAATTTAGGTATCGATCTCGAATGAGAGTCGGAATTTAGGTACCAACCTCGAAGGAAGAGAACTGGAATTTAGGTACCAGTCTCGGAAATTAGAATTGAAATTTAGGTATCAATTTGAAAGGGAATCAAAATTTAGGTATCGATCTCAAATGAGAGTCGGAATTTAGGTACCGACCTCGAAGGAAGAGAACTGGAATTTAGGTATCAGTCTCAGAAATTCAGAATTGAAATTTAGGTATCAATTCGAAAGAGAATCAAAATTTTGGTATCGATCTCGAATGAGAGTCGGAATTTAGGTACCGACCTCGAAGGAAGAGAACTGGAATTTAGGTACCAGTCTCGGAATTTAGAATCGAAATTTAGGTATCAATTCGAAAGAGAATCAAAATTTAGGTATCGATCTCGAATGAGAGTCAGAATTTAGGTACCGGCCTCGAAGGAAGAGAACTGGAATTTAGGTACCAGTCTCAGAATTTAGAATTGAAATTTAGGTATCAATTCGAAAGAGAATCGAAATTTAGGTATCGATCTCGAATGGAGTCGGAATTTAGGTACCGACCTCGAAGGAAGAGAACTGGAATTTAGGTACGAGTCTCGGAATTTAGAATTAAAATTTAGGTATCAATTCGAAAGAGAATCGAAATTTAGGTATCGATCTCGAATGAGAGTTGGAATTTAGGTACCGACCTCGAAGGAAGAGAACTGGAATTTAGGTACTAGTCTCGGAATTTAGAATTGAAATTTAGGTATCAATTCGAAAGAGAATCGAAATTTAGGTATCGATCTCGAATGAGAGTCGAAATTTAGGTACCGACCTCGATGGAAGAGAGCTGGATTTCAGGTACCAGTCTCGAGAGTTTGAAAGAGGACTAGAAGTTAGGCTCTTCCTCGAAGAGAACTGGAAGTTAGGCTCCAGTCTCAAAGATTTTTCTGTATGAAGAGGGACCCAGCCTCATGCCATCAGAACCAAATCGAACAAAGTTCGTGGCTCCGTGTCAATAGAACTAGTCGATCCTCTAAGACACAGAAGAAAGACAATTGAAAGGAGCTGGTAAGTGTTCCAAGCTGAAAAGACTTGACTTAGCAATAAGTCAAGGAAAACATTCAAATTTCAAAAGAGTTTCAAACAGATTTCGATGAAGGAAAGAACTGAAAGGTTGGAATCAGAGGATTCAGATCGGAATTCAATTTGAGATTTAGATTCGTTTTGCTTGTCCTTTAACGATCCCATTTTTATCTTTGTTGTTTATTTAGCGTTCATATGAATTTGAAGTTCATTTAAATATTTAGATTTTTAGGAAAAGTTCTCATTTATTTTCTTTTCTCTTCTGTTCTTCGTTCAAAGCTCATTCAACTCTAATGGCGTTTCCCAGTCAATTTGCACAAAAAGCGGTGAAGGCAAAATATGACGTAGTCGTTTTCATTCCAACTTGCTGAAAGTACATCATACAACTTGATCTAGTCAATATGACATTTTCCTCAGAAATGTAATGTCTCATACAATCCATGTAAATCCAAAACGGACTGTGTGAACTCCTTGCTGATCCATCCAAAAGCACCTGTCAAAAAATCCATGTCTAAATAGTAAGAAACATGAGCAATAACATCACCTTCCAAGCCACCCTTGGCAGGAGTGCCGCATGGATGTGCATTGGAGGTGTGCTATTTCCAATGTAGCTCACAGTTCGTAGGGCCGGAGACTCTCCAATTCTAGATCTGGCTAAAAGTGGTAAGGCATTTTTCTGTCATCCATTCTTCTAAAAGTAACTGAGATCCGCTCCACAGGCACTCCTGGAATGCAATGCTTCGCAACGTCTGCTCTGTTTCCTTTTATCACCCGGACGGAACCTACCGGTAGTGGTATCTCCACCGGCCCTCGGAACTCACCGGGGCATGCAATCCGGAGGTCAGATCCGAACATGATGTTGCACTGGCTGAGGAATGACACTGTGCAGAAGGGTCTAGCAAAGTCATGATGATCTATATGCGTAGGTATGCAGTCGCCTTCCTTGTAGATGTTGATAATGCAGCTGTTGGGTATGCAATCTACAGGCAATACCCTCCATTTTATCATCCTTTTCACCATTCTCTTGATGAATCTTGGCACTGGATCCACCTCACTGCGACGGAGTATCCCTGGTGGATTTCCTTCCCTGTCTGTGGCAAAATTGTAGCAACATCCGCATTGGATTGTAACTCTTCCCTTTCCTGGCATCCATCTTCGGGGTTCTGAATATGTCTTTTCTCTCAGGCGGCCAGCTCGGCCCATTTTCTATAATTCGAGGATGCAGTCTACAATTTGTTGTTGCTCATAATCTGAGAAAACATCTGTATGCAGCTCGAGGCCTTCCAAGATGTTGACCCTCTTGTTTCCGATTCTTTCAAAGTATTCAAAGGTTTTCTTCTCAACAAGTTGCATTTTCTCCAGCTCGTATTCCGGGATTATCTGAAGTCCTCGGTGTCTAGTAACATACTGCGGGATGTATGGCTCAACCCCAGCACGTTCTTCTGCATGTCTCGGCTCCTCGGGGATAGTCTCCATAGGGACATCCTCCGGGGTTGCTTTCACAACAAGACTCTTCGGATCCGGTACATATGCTCGGCGTCGAGGTACCAGCTCTATTTCTATTTTTCTTGGTATTTCTTTTATCTGTTCTGACCTTCTTGAAATTGACTTTCTTCTTTCTGGTTCTTGACGAACCGGTCTCCTTGGAGCATTTGCACTAATAGTATCCATCGTCTGTTCATATTGATCTTCTGCTAACTTGGTCAATATTTTGCGAATGTGACGACTTTTATTTCTTCGCTGGGTAGCAGTGAGAGTAGCTCTCCTTACCCCTTAAATTTCTGTGGGCGCGACGCTTACAAGCCTACCCTCTGCTGTGGCAACCACAGACTTAACTTTCTTATCTTCTCCGGTTGCATGCGCGGTGTTTGGTTTTCTTTTCTTGTTGCTGGATTGGTGGCTCGGGCCACCCATTTTCATCACTGTCTGGCTGTGAAGTTCTTCTCGATCAACTGCGATCCAATCATTTTCTTCGTATTGTAAGCCGGCAGGTGTGAAGTCAGAGTCAATCTCTATCACTGCTCCATCCCTCACCTCTTTTCATCAAGTGCTAGACTCACGCCATTTCTAAAGTTTAGAACCAACCGCCCGTTCGAAATTTCCCTGCGAAAAAAATAAGGAAAGGATCAGGGGCTGTACTAAGAACAAGAACAATAAGAAAAAAACACTTAAAAATTTCTTATTCACTTCTTTTAAATTTAAAGGATGTAGGAAGAGATGAGAAAATATCAGGAATGAATGGATTTAAAAGGAAAGATTGACACTTTATTATTATGATTTCCCATGTTTTCTTTTTAACATTTTGGTTGATGAGATTTTTTTTATCATCCATTTAATTTGGTTTTGGGTTCGGACTCAGTAACAAAGTAATCACTTCACCCGTGTTTCTAGGGATAAGATTCTATTTTAGAGGCCACCCTTCGAAACATCAGGTTTCGTAATACTTCTTTAAATACCGCCCATTGATTGGAAGCATGGGTCGTTCTCCACGGCAATTCACCAGTTGGTAGGAACCTCCAGAGTAGACTGTCTCAACCATGAACGGCCCTTCCCATGTTGATTCAAATTTATCACCTATCTTGCGATGTGCAAGAATAGGTCTTCTGAGAACAAGAACTAAGTCACCGACTTTGAAAGTTCTTGGGCGGACCAGTTAATCATGGGCCAGGATCATTTTGGCTTGATACAGTTCCAAATTCTGCTGTGCGGAAAGTCTTTTCCCATCCAAGCTTTCCAATTGTTCCAGTCGTAGTCTGGCATTTTCTTCTGTAGTGATCTTTTATGCAACTGCAATTCGGAGTGACGGAAGCTGAACTTCTAGGGGCAAGACGGCCTCGGACTCGTACACTAAAGCGTAAGGTGTAGACTGAGTAGGAGTCATAAAAGTCGTCCTGTAGGCCCATAAGGCTTCTAACAACTTCTCGTGCCAATTTCTCTTGTTGTCGTCCAAAGATTTATTTAAAATTTGAACGAGAGTTTTATTAAAAGCCTCGGCCAAGCCGTTTTCTCTTGGGTAGTAGATCGTTGAGTATCGCCAATCAATCCTGTGTCTTCTGACAAAATTGTTGATCTTTGTACTTTTGAATGCAGACCCATTATCTGAAATGATTCTACACGGTACCCCAAAATGGTAAACAACTTGGTTCTTGAAAAACTGTAGCACGTGGTGTGCCTTTACTTCTCTGAGTGGTATAGCTTCTGCCCATTTAGAAAGTAGTCTATAGCTGCAAGAATGAAGCGATGTCCTCTTGAAGAAGGCGGTTCTATCGGACCCACTATATCTGTGCCCCAACACTCAAACGGCCACGACGCGATTGTCGGATGTAGCACGTTTGGAGGTTGGTGTAGAACCACTCCGTGCACTTGGCATCGGTGACAACTTTTGGCAACTTTCATACAGTCGGTCATCATTGAGGGCCAGTAGTACCCTAGTATTTTAATCTTCATTTTCATTTTCGAACCTGACTGATGAGCGCCACAAAGTCCTGAATGCACTTCTTTGACAATTTCACGAGCCTCGGACACGCTCAGGCATCTTAGCCTCATCTGATCAAAAGACCTTCTGTATAATGTATTTTTTATTAATGTGTAAGACAGAGTTCTTTTCTTGATTTGATGGGCTAATGACTTATCGTCCGTAGGTTTCTGTCTGCAAGTAGTCTCATTAATGGCTGCCGCCAATCTTCTGTATTTTCTGTCACTGCTGCAATGTTTCTTCTGCTTTTCTCTCTGATTTGTGTATTGTATCCATGTCGAGCTATGATAGAACCTGTCGTCCTTGAACTAACACTTCAACTGACTCATCCTGCAAGCAGGCAAATTCCTTTGCAAGGCGGGCTAACGCGTCGGCGAGAGCATTTTCTTTTCTGGGAATCTTGTAGATTGTTACGTTTGGAATTTGTTCCAATAATTTCATGGCGTACTGAAAGTACTGCTCGAGTCTTGGCTTTAAAATTATGTACTATCCGGCAACTTGTTGAATGATCAACTGAGAATCCCCATAGATGTTGATGTCCATTATTCCCCATCTGAATGGTTAATTCTAATCCGGTTATAAGGGCTTCGTATTCTACCTTGTTGTTTGTACACGGTTGTGTTAGGTGGTAGGAGTATCTTAACATCCCCTGCTCCGGTGTTATATAGATTAGTCCGAATCCTGCCTTACCGGGCACTATCGTTTGCAATTCTTTGTTCTTCTGTGCTGAGGACGCTCCGTCGAAGTACAGTTCCCAACGTCGATCATCAGGGTCTTCTAGGCTCATTATCTGCTCATCAGGCAAATCATCGTCGAGAGGCGAATCTGCCGGTAAATGGTGTGCTGCAAGGAAGTCAGCTAGGACTTGTCCCTTTACGGCGCGAAGAGGAACGAAAGTTATGTCAAATTGCAATAGTATCATCGACCACCTGGCAAGTCTGCCAAAAAGAGTCGGTCGAGTCATCAAGTACTGCAACGGATTAACTCTCGAAATAAGGTTGACCTTATGAGAAAGCATGTAATCCCTTAGCTTTTGAGCGGCGAAGATCTGGGCCAAACAATGCTTCTCAATCGGAGGATACTTTACTTCCGTCGAAATTAGACGACGGCTTAAGTAGTAGAGAGCATTTTCCTTTCTCTCATCATTGACCTGGGCTAGCAGGGCTCCAAGGGAGTCGTCTAAAGCCGCGGTATAAAGTATCAACGGTCTACCTGATACTGGGGCTGTTAAGACAGGAGATGTCATTAAGTATTGTTTGATGTCATCGAAGGCATGTTGACACTTGGAGTCCCAAGTAAACATGGCATCCTTCTTAACCAAAGCAGAAAAAGGCTGACACCTTCCTGACAAATTTGATATAAAGCGTCGAAGATATGCCAACTTTCCTTGAAGGGATCGTAGTTGTTTCAAAGTTTTAGGAGGAGACATTTCTAAAATAGCTTTAATAGTTTTCGGATCGATTTCAATCCCGCGTTGTCGGACAACAAATCCTAAGAATTTCCCTGAGGTGACGCCGAAGGCGCATTTTAAGGGATTCATCTTAAGGTTAAATTGTCTTAGTCGCTCGAAAACAATTCTCAAATCATACAGGTGATCTTCCTTTAGTTTGTTTTTGATGACCACATCATCCACGTAGCACTCGACTTGGTTGTGAATGAGATCATCGAAAATCTTCGTCATCGCTCTTTGGTATGTTGCTCCTGCGTTCTTTAGTCCGAATGGCATTACTATGTAGCAATACACTCCGATCGGCATTCTGAATGTCGTGAGCTTTTCATCTTCTGGTGCCATCTTTATCTGGTTGTATTCTGATGATCCATCCATGAATGAAAATATTTCATGTGTTGAAGCAATGTCGATCATTAGTTCTGGGATTGGTAGTGGAAATTCGTCCTTTGGACATGCTTTATTTAAATCTCTGAAATCTAGGCAGATTCTGATCTGACCATTCTTCTTTCTGACTGGTACCACGTTGGCTAACCAAGTAGGGTATTATTCTTTACGGACAAATCTAGCGTCTATTAGCTTCTTAACTTCGGCTGTTACTTGTTGTTCAATTTCTAGACGCATTCTTCTGGGAGTTTGTCTAACTGGAATGGAAGTAGGATCTACTCCTAATTTGTGAACTGCGACTTCTGGAGCTAATCCTGGCATTTCGTCGTAACTCCAAGAAAAACAGTCCTTCAATTCCATTAGTAGCTTAATTATTTCCTCAGAATCTTCTTTATTGAGTAAGGAGCTAACAAAGGTTGGCCTAGGCTCTTCGCTAGTGCCCAAGTTAACTTCCATTAACTCGTCTATTATAGATTGGATTTCTTCCTCGAATTCTGGTGGAGCATCTCCGATTGGTAGATCTTTGAGATCTTCTGAAGCTTCCAAGCAGTCTTTATTAGGTTCGCAAGTGACAACTAAACAAAATCCCGTATCATCAACTGATCCTACTGTGCCGAATCCGAGAC
This sequence comes from Papilionanthe hookeriana x Papilionanthe teres, assembly GCA_022702705.1. Classification (NCBI taxonomy): domain Eukaryota; kingdom Viridiplantae; phylum Streptophyta; class Magnoliopsida; order Asparagales; family Orchidaceae; genus Papilionanthe; species Papilionanthe hookeriana x Papilionanthe teres. Next base: position 11,442,312 of record CM040427.1, read on the forward strand.
CATGTTTTGAATTGGGAGGCCGACCGGCATTATTCCATAATTTTTCAAAGTGTTGTGATCGGCCTTTTGTCCATTGTCAAGGTAAGACACCACGTTGAATTAAATTTTGAACACAGGGAGAGTACCACTCAAAAGGTAGTTCCAATAATTCGGAAGAAGTAACATCTTCAAATTGTACATCTTTTTCATTATTGGAAGAACAAGCACCACGTTAAAACTTGATTGGCTTAGTATCACCACCATGGACCTCCTTGACCACTATACCCTCGATCTTATTAGAATGGATCGGGGTCAGGGTCATAGTATGTACATGATGGTTAATCTTCTCGTACATTGATTTATATTCTTCATTCTTTTCATCTTCGAGAGAGATCTTGAATTGGGATTTCGTTTGACTTATTGTCGCTGCTTCTTTCTCAATTTCTTCTTCGGAAGTATTCTCCCAATCAACATCGATGATCGGTTTCTTCTGTCCAACTGTTCCGACATTTCTTCCATGTCCTCGTCCCCGGCCTCGACCTCGGGTACGAGTTCTGGAGAAATCTTCACCATCTCGCCGTAAGGGAGTGGTGAGTAACTGTTGGACTAGAACTCTAGGTTCTTCATCATCTCAAATTTCTTTTGCTTCATTTGGTATGGTATTTATGGAAAAGATTGTTTTCTTCGGAGGCGCATAGTAGGCCGCATCTTCATGAATTCCAATTTCATGGACGGAGAACGGTTGCAAGTCACCTTTGATACATTGTTCCCCTCCTTCGTAATACTTTATGCACTGGTGCAGAGACGACGGTACCATCCGGTTTTCATGGATCCATGGCCGACCCAGTAGAGCGTTGAACGATGTTTCAGAATCAATTATGTGGAATTTTGCGGTTGTCTTTGTTAAATCACCGTTATTCATTAGTAGTGTTATCGATCCAAGAGCTCTTTCTCCTTTTTGATTGAAGCCTCTTAATAGCAACTTGTCTGCTTCAAGCTCGGGAGCATCAATTTCCAAATATGCTAGCGTCCGAAGATTCATTATGTTGATTGATGCTCCTGGATCAACCAACACTCTGGAGAGCGTAAACTTTCCAACAGTGACTGAAATGTATAACGGTCGGTTGTGATCAGCTGTTCCCAGTAATAGATCATTGTCCGTGAAGGTAACACCTCGCTGTTCTCTTAACGAGCAAACCTCGTCGAAGGAATCACTAGCCATTTGAGCTAACCAAATCTCTGGATCAAGTAAAGCCTTGATCAGAGCTTCTCTCATCTCTTTTGACAGGATCAGAGCGTCGTATATGCTTAGTTTGACTGGTAGCTTCCTAAGATGGGCTAGCACGTTGTAGTCCACTTTATTACCATGTTCCTCGGTTTCTTCCTGAATGGGCAGTTCCTTTGCTGGGGTTGGCTCTTCCTAAGCAACCACCTGCTTTCCTTTATCCTTTGGACCCATTCTCGGAGGTAGAACTTTTCCACTTCTTAGATTTACTTCAGTTATTTCTTCTGAATTTGGTGTTGAATCTGCCGGTGTATCTTCTTGAATTGGAACCACTGGCTCTTCTGAAGTTGATTCGGTGTCTGATGGTTCTAGTTCTATCATGATCGGAGCTCCTTAAAATTCACAAATAGACTCATTGCTTGTTGAGCTCTCGTAGGCTCCTTTGTGAGCATTTTCTTCATCGTGGTCGTCGAGGTTGTGTATGAATTGAGAATCGTTATTTGTATTGGAATCGAGATTCGGATTAAGCCGGTTGTCGCTAGTTACGTAATCGTTAGAGACATTCAAAACGTAGCCAACGCCATAACCCTTATCATTATAAGATCTCGCCGGGGCAAGCAGATAATCATACAGAGTCAGGAGTTCGAGGGATTTCTCCCCTGAATCGGAAACAACCATCCTAGGATAAGCAGCCCCTAGTCTACCCTTCGGAGCTTCGGTCTTCTTTTCTTCCATGATCTTCTCCTCCTTCTGGGGTGGCTCTTCAATCGCAAGTGATAGTGCCGGCTCGACAGGTTTCAAACTCTGAGTTGAAGCGCGTACCGAAGCGGTCTGGATGTGATCCAAAATTTTCTTCGATGATCTTGTCCAGATAGTACTCCATCCATCATCAGTCGTGTAAGGGTCTATCGGAACAATAGGATCCTTTGAAATAACATTGACGGAACCTCCTTTCTGGGTTTCCTTCATGTATTCCTTCGGGATCGTTATGTTCCCTTTCCGGAGATTGTCATCAAGCCAGCTCTTGAAAGTGACGCAATCCTCTATCTTGTGTCCGAGCATCTGGTGGTAAGGGCAATAGTTTGGATGATCTTATTGACTTCCTCCTGCTTCTTGGGCTCTGGCAGCTGAAAATCTGGTGTCTTCATTAAGATACGGAACATCTTCGCTACTGCTTCAGTTTTGAATGGATATTCTCTATTTAGAAGTTCTCTTAAAGTACAAGACGAACGAGGCGGTTGTTCATAATGCTGAGGTGATTGATAGCTCGGACGAGGTTGCTGATAACCCTGCTGAGGTTTCTGATAGCCTTGCTGAGGTTGTTGGTATGTTTGTTGCGGTGGTTGGTAACTAGGCTGCGGTCGCTCTGGCGGTATCCGCATTGGTCGCTTGCCCTTATCTACTGCTGCGACGATTCCAGATTTCTTTTCGAATGTTTTCACGGGCTTCTACTTATCGTTCTTGTCCGCGAAACTTAACTGCTTTGCCTCTTCTTGCAAGCTCCCAGCCTTGCTAAGCAACTTCTCGAAAGTCTTGATTGTAAATCCTTTAAGGAGAAGTGTTATCGGGCCATGGATACTTTTAAGTAGGATACCGACTGCATGTTGTTCTTGAAGCTGTGGTTCACACTTCATGCTTAAGTTTCTCCATCGAAGTATGTAATCCACTAAAGTCTCGTTCGGCTTCTGTTGCTCCACCACTAGATCACCGATAGTGATGTGGTGCTGAGCCCTGGCAAATCGTTTAACGAAAAGATTCTCCAGTTCTGAAAAGGTCTTTACTGAACCGTTCGACAATTCTGCGTACCAGTCGAAGGCAATTCCTGACAAACTGATGACGAACTGGTGAAATATTAAAGCGTCGCTCCCACAGGCATTACAGTAACTAGCACGAAAATGTGCGACATGCTGCCGAGGGTTTCCTGTTCCATCAAAAGTCTTAAACAGAGGTGGTACGAAGCCTTTCAGGTACTAGACTGCATTGAACTCCTCGGGGTAAGGTCTACCCGCCTGAATAGATGCTCCATTCTTGGATTGTGCTAAGATTTCTCGCACCTGCTGTTCTACCATGCTTTTAATGTCCTTTTCTGGAATCATGCTTTGTGTAGAATCCTTCTTTAATGGTTCGTCTCCGTTGACGGATGTGATCTCTTTTCCTCCATCCGCAATATGGATAATTTACGGGGTGTTTCTTTCGAGGTTGTACACGACTCTGGAGAGTGGCTAAGGCAGCAGCCATCTCTTCCATCCTCTTTGCTATCTGGGAAATTGTATCATCTCTTTCCCGAAGTTGTGCTCTCAACACTTCCGGTTCACCTCTTTCTGCAGCTGATGGAGCTCCTTGTGAAGCGGATGATGCTCACATTTCAACCATGTTGATCTCGGCATACTCCTCATCCATGAACTCTGATGAGTCAACTTCATCTCCTAGTTCTTCTTCTCTTTCTTTTGCTAACCGTCGGATATCGGTCCTTAATTTGTCCATGGCATCCTCTAGTGGCCCTTTTCGCACGGTCTCGCAGTTGTCTCGTGACGGTTGTTGAACTTCCTTCCCTGGAATCCCCTTTATTGCAGTAGCACTTTCTTCTGATTCAAGTCTCCTGACGAGACTTTTCTTCTCAGGACATTGTTTTGGTCTTAGCTCACCAGTAGTAGGTCGCCATACCACCCTTCTTGCAGCCGGAAGCCTAGGACCGGATGATCTGTCGGCTATATGTTGGAAGGTGGTATCCTCCCTAATTTGTAGACCCGATACAACAACGGGTGAACTGGCTTTTATCTTCTTCTTTAGTTTCTCTGTGACAGCAACAGGCTCTATTCGCGGTCCGAGGCGGGATTTAGCTGGCGCCCGTCCTATCCTTCTTAAGATTTCTGATACAGGGCATCTTTCTTTCTTTGCCAATCTTTCTATCACAGCTTGCAGCCGAGCCAATGGCGTAGTCTTATCCCTTTTTCTTTTGTAATTGTTGTAGTACGCAGGTCGGGGTAATGCAGTGGCGATCTTACGGACATTCTCTTCATATAATGCGGCAGAGAGAGGGTGAAACCTGCTCCCTTCCAACAGAGGTATATACTCAGGCAGTTCTTCTCTTTCCTCAGGAATTTCTTCTAGAAAAGCAACTTCAGCAGCTTTGGCTTTCTCAATTCTGGCAATCTTTCTGCTTCTATTTCTCCTTTGAGTCCGAGTTAGGGGTGAAACTCTTGAACTGGACCCAATCTCAAAAACAGCTGGTATTGTAGCGAAATCTGTACCCTCCACGGTGACGGGCTCATCACGGACTTGGATTTCCTTCCCCTTCGGCTTGGCGAAGTCGGGGTAGGTGCAGAGATGACTAGATCGGTGGGCGTAGAGACAACAGTCCTCCTACAAACAGTAGTACTCCTCTCAGCTGGAATCCTCTACAGTGGAGGGAATTCTTGAGCCGACTTCAGGTTGAACTCAATCACGGGCTCTTCAGTTTCCGACACTTTGTCCATTAGTGTGAAGAGAGTGACGTCAGCGAACTTGACATCTGTGTTGCCAAATCCTTGTCCGAAATGGATGATCCCATTGTCGGGCAGCTCATCCTTGTAAACGGCGAAGTCCATTCCATTGGTGAAGGAAAAGATTAACTTTGGGGCAGTCATTTTCTGCAGGGCAGATTATGAATGTTAGTCCCGAATTATGCTTCTTTTCGTCATAAAGTTTAGGACGAAAAAGAAAGAGTCCGAACACATTTTCGTTTATCTTAGTGTACTTGTGATTTATAAAAGAGGTTGTTTATTAGAAGGTTCGTTTGTTAGAAACAAAACGATTGAAGGAAAAAGGCTATAGAAAATGTAAAGGACACGATTTAGAATTGGAAAGGAAGAGAAAGTCTTATGCAAGACTTCTCAACTCGAAGGACCGCTCCTAAGCTAACACCTATTGGGGGTCCACCCCACCTCAGAAAAGAGGTAAAAGGATCTCAGAACCTCTCTATTTAGGGGTGTCTAAACAGTGGCTCCTAAATCCGAGAGGAGTTGGCTATACTCGTGCAAGACAGAAATGAACGAGGTATTCCAACGGAAGAATGGTAGTTTTGGTCCACTAGGGATATGGACTCACCACCGATTTATGAAAGCAAAACCATCTGATCAAAATGGAGAGAGGAACTAGTCCCCAGCGGAGTCGACAGAAATTGTCGGCATATTTTTAGGTTATGTGTTTTGAAAAGGGGGTCGCCTACAGAAATTGTCGGCGAATTTTCATATTTTAAATTTAATTCAAATATATATATAGTTTAAAAGATAGCATTTGATTTTGAAAGTAATTTTAAGATTAAAAGTTTTAAGATATGAGATCAAACCGATCTCACATCCCAAATAGTTTATATAAACGAGAATCGCACCACAAACCGTGTATCTATCCCGAAGAATAGACACACTGCTTGATGATGGGGCTCGATTAAATAAACTAGGAGATTTGTGACATCTGTTTGGTCTGCAAACCAATTTTATAAGCCGACAAGTTCCCCCGCTTAATATAAATGAATTAAGCGAGGTTTATATTACCCGGGTTCTTAAAGTTCCCTATAAGGGCAAGCCCCGATAGTTAATTACATCTTAAATGACGGGAATCATTTAAGAAAACTCTCGATAATGATTAGTGGTTTTGCTCTCAAGAATTTCAAAGTTTAAGGTTTTCAAAGGATTGAATTTTGGGAATTTCAATAGGGAATGAATCAAATTTGGAACAGTTATTTTCAAGAGTCCAAAGGAAGAGAAGTAGGAGAAGCTGAGGATCCAAGAAGAATCTTGGCAACTTCCCAAACTATCCTATTATTTGGCTTCAAGTTTAAGAAAATTATTTAATGTTGCAATCCTGCCGATTTTATTTTTTTAGATCTTATATTTGTATGATATAATCACACAAATAGCCTCGAAGATGTGAGGGTTTATGTCGTACCAAACGACTACCTCGGAGTCCTAAGACCGGTTAGGGCTTAATTTGCATAACATGATTATGCAAATGCCTAATGAAAAGTTGAGGATATATGTTGCACTAGGCAAACTACCTCGAAATCCTATGGCTTGGTTATTTAATTCTAAGAAAGGTTTCGCTGAAGTAGACCCGAGTTTTGCTGATGACGATGGCCGAGCTGCCCACCATGCTCCAAGCTCCTTGTTGTTGCGGACGTTTAGTTTTAGAAGTCATAAATCAGGAGATGAGAGAAGTGTTTTGGTTTAGAGAAAATCTTAAAATCTAAGTGTTTTTAATATCTTAATTAAAACAAATCTTAAAGTTGATTAAACAGAACCGATTAAGATCCCACGGTTCTGTCATCCCGGCACCGTTATTTTCATCGAATTCACTTAGTCCAGATGAATTTGCTAAACTCAACTGAATAGGTTCCACACTTTCATTTAGACCATGGGAATTCCCGTTAGCAACACGTGGGTTACATCATCCGAGTATTCCCGATCATTCAACGAGACGTTTTAATTTAGTTACAATTGTAGTTTTGTTGTTCTGTTTGTGATTAAATTTTGAGTTGTTTTTTATATTTTGGAATGTTGTGGCGGTGAATTTTATCTTGCAATGACTTTTAATTTAGTTTTGGTTTCAGTTTAGTGGCTATCATAAAGGTTTTGGTTTTCATGCAACAGTCTTGTTTATCATGCAAGAAAAGGTAAAGTACAGTGCATGTAAGTAAATTACAATAAATTAAATTGCAATTAAATAAAAGCGTACCTGGAGGGTCTTCCCGTCATCCCAGACTGCACTTGAAACACATGTTAAGGCATTTACATACTTTGCGAGAAATACCTAGGTAAAGCTGAGGGAAAGGGTCTTGGTTGTCTACCAAATTCCTAATCCTATAACTAGTCATTTCCTATGACGTCTAGGTTGTTGGTTTGGTTTAAGGATGATCTTCTTCATCAAAGAACAATTAAATTCAGTTGTTCTTCTAAAACATCCCGTCATATTAAGGAAGTGCTTAGGACGAGTCCTAAACATCTTTTCAATATTTCTGAGATTGTTTTGAGTCCAAGAAAGTTTAGTTGCACAGGTGAATTAATCATCCAGAAGTTTAGTTAAACTTTGTTTCTTGCTCAGTGAACTTAGGTATTTGATTACCTGATCAATGAAGTGACATCTCACTTAATACTCTATTTAAGAGTTATAATAATTAAAGCCTTTAAGGGCAAGTTGATTTATCGACAATTTTAATTATTCTTAATTTAAGGTTCGAGTTAATGGTTTAAAGTGTTTTAATTTAATTATGAGGTTTTAATTAATAATTTTAAGTTTGGAATAGTGTTCAAATTATTTTAGATTTAATTTTAATGATTTCATTTAGGTTTGTTGTTAAATAATTTTAATCTAATTTAATTCAATTTGATTTTAATTTAATTTAATTTAATTTTAATTTAATTTTAATTTAATTTTAATTTAATTTTAATTTAATTTTAATTTAATTTAATTTAATTTTATTTAATTTTAATTTAATTTAATTTAATTTTAGTTTTAATTTAATTTAATTTTAGTTTTAATTTAATTTTAGTTTTAATTTTGACTTTAATTTTAATTTTAATTTAACTTTAATTTTAAATTTAATTTTAATTTTTAATTTAATTTTAATTTAATTTTAATTTAATTTTAATTTTAATTTTAGTTTTAATTATTAATTTAATTGTTAATTTGGATTATTATTTTAATTAAGAATTAAATGTTATTAAAGTGACTTATTTAGGGATTTTTAAATTAAAGAATAAACATCCTCTTAATAATATCCCTATTTTAATAATCCAAATTTTAAATGTACTCTTTCCAAAATTTAAATTAGTTAATTAACTAAAGTTTCATTTTGATATTTTCAAAGCGTTTAATGGGTTTCTACCCCTTAATTTCCCTAAGATTCAATCATCCAAGAGAAAATTAATATAAAATATTTTACCCTCCATTTTGATTAAACCTAAAGTTTTAATTAAGGGTTAAAATTTTAATTACCTTTATGCCCTTTTAAGCTTATTTATTTCATAACTCACTAAATTGAGCTCAAATGAATCTGAAATTTTTATGTCACTTCACTCACATGTCAATTAAGACATAAGAGGAGAAAGTGTGATTTTTCTGAATTTAATTTATTTATATAATTATTTTTAGTAGAAAATAAGGGTTTCAAAGAAAATTCAACAACATGATCAAGGAATAGTTTCTGTCCTTAAAAAAATTATGGGATGTTCCTAATGACCAGAGGACCACTTGGACCAAATTTTGTGATTTTTTAAATTATATTTTATTTATTATAATTATTTTGATTTTTAGAGTATTAATTAATTATAAAATAAAATAAAAGTTAAAAAATAGATTTTATATTTTTCTAAATTTCTCTAACCTCAAGGAGTCCAGAGAAACAAATTTTATAATTTTCTAATTTTTCTTTGATTTATTACAATTATTTTAGTGAAATAGGTTGAAAGTTCATTTTTTAATATTAAAAATTACATTAAGCCTTTAAAATTCAATATCTTACCCTAGGGACTTAGGAAAAATATTTAGTTTATTCCTAAATGATTAGGAGTCAAAATGTGACATTTTTATGATTTTTAATATTTTTGTGACTTTTATTATTTTTTAATTATTAAAATATTAAAATATTGTGAAAAATCAACTTTTTTAGAAAATTCCAATTTTAATTTTTCTGAACTCCCCCGATACTAGAGAAGCTCCAAAACCAATTTTGTGAATTTTTTAAAAGTAATTTTAGAGTTATGAATTTTTAAAGTTTAATTTTAGTTATGTGACTTAATTAATCCATTTAGTGGGGTTAAACATTTCCAATTGACTTCAAAATTTTATATAAGGTTCCTCTAATCCTAAAGGTTAGTGGAGAATTATTTTCAAGTCAATTTGATGTGTGGTTAACCCTAATTAATTCAAATTCAATTTTAGGTATTTAGGCAAATTAAGGTTATTATATATGAATTAACTCAAAATATATTTTTCATAGGGTCCTCTGGTTCTATGGAACATCACTAAATTTTCCTTTAATTTATTTTACAATATGCTAATTATTGGAATTAAAATACCCAAAAGAGTGACATAAACTTGAAAATTCAATAGCTTTTCACAGAGATGGCCTCTGACCTTGAAAAATTCAGAGAATGTTCCCAAGATCGAGGCTTCAAAAGCCCTATGGTCTCATGCCATGGTGAATTATCTATGCAAATGAAGAATTAAAATACTGAAAATAGTAAATAAATTATTAAAAATAAAATACTCATCCAATTAATTTGATTTCTTTTCCACATTATTTTCCTCTGTTCACTGAGCAAGTGGGTATTTTTATTTTATTTTTATGATTTTTCTATGCAAAGATATGAATTTTTAATGTTCAGGACATTTAAATAATTCAAAAATACCCTATTTATCTACTTATCCGACTCGGCGCCAGGGCAACATCGGCAGCTCCGAAAGCCCACGCGGCGCATTCCCATTCAACGCTGCCACTTGAGTCAGCAGCCACGCGTCCCGCGGTTCATGTACCATCGCGCCGTCCGACTTGATCTCGACCATTCGCTCGATACACGCGCGATCCAACGGCTCCTAGTCATCGTCTACAACTGGTGTGCACCCGTGACCGTCCACACTAAAACCCTAAGATCTCACTGGATTCTCAATGGATTTTTGTGTTCTTATGCTCTATGGATTCGTCTTGAAGAGACGAACACATCCATACAGTTTATAGGATATGAAATTAACTTAAACAAAATGGAGAATCGCTGGAAGCTCGGGAGGAAGAGTGAGTTCATACCTTTACTTAGAGAAGTGAAGCTTCGATCTGAGAGTTGTGTCACCTTCGATTGAGTCCAGGAAAGCTCCAGATGAAGTCTCTGGCTCTAGGGAATTGTCTAAGTGTGAAAGTGACCAAGCCCGATCACAAAGCTTGGAGGCTAGAAGCAATGGCTGGCCTGGTGAGGGGGCTTTTGCTGGGGAACTTCTCCTCTTGGTCTGGTGAAGGTGTAGGACTAATCAATTTGGAGATTGGCTCACTGTAGTGAAGTGTCCTATTTTTTGGGTGGATTTTCAACTCGAAATTGAGCTCGTTAATGGGGATTAGGGCAAAGGAACACTGGGGATCAACTGCTCTGGGTTAAGAGAAGGTCTTGGAGCAATTTTGGCAGAGTTTCCTTAAGGTCTGGTTCATCTCCTCATTTGGCCGAGAGGTGGTGGTGTTTAAATAGGCATGGTTGGAGGGCTTCCCAGGGGCAATTGGAGGCTGGGATCAGCTGCTCAGGGGAGGAGAAGAACAGCTATGCTGTCCATTTGGGTTGAGACAAGTCGACAAGAGAGAATTGGAAAGTTTGGCTCACATGGAGCTTTCGACCATGGCGTTTTCCGGCGATCGTGGTGGCCGGCCGGCCAGGCATGGATCACTCTCAGGGTCAGGGAGGTCAGTGCTTGGGTTTAGTGAACTCAATTGGCTAATGTCATGTGTAAAGAGCTTGATTCAAAATGGAATGGGGAAGGGGCTCATTTTGGGTTGATTTGGTCCAAGGCATGGTTTAGGCTAGGTGCACCTCCCCAAGGCTTGACTTTGAGCTGAGAGAAGTCAGTTGGGTGAGCTGGGAAAGGGCAGTGAAGTCCCCATCCATGAATATTTGGATTAATCATGGATTAAGGTGAAGCATTAAAAGGGTTAAAACTTTTTTAAGGGGGTTTAAAAGAGGCTCCTCCTTTTGCAATTAATGGTATGGTGATGTGTAAAGTGATTCGCATGGCTTCATGTGGCTTGTGCATGGCTTCAAAGTTGCTCATGGCTTAGGAATGGCTTGGCTTACTTGCATGAGAAGGGGATTTTGGGATTTTTGGCATTTAGGGGTGATTTGGCATGAGGCTTGATTTGGAATCATTTGATGATGGAATTGGAACTTAGGGAATGATTTTGATTAAATGGATGACAAATGAAAATGTAATATGGGCTTTAGGATAGATTTTGGGCTTTTTGAAATGGTTTTAGATGGGCTTTTAAAGTGATTTAGGGAAGTGGGTTTTTGGATTTTAGGATAGGCTTTTTGATGAAAATTTTGTGAAGTACCATGTCAAATAAATGTTGCAATTGGTTTAGGGATGTTTCATGAATGGTTTGGAATCAATTTGGTGTGATTTGGAGTAGAATTGGGTTGAATTTGGGCTTTTTAGTTAAAGGGGCCAAAGTGGGCCAAATTGGGCTAACTTGGGTTACGGTTGGGCTAAAGTTGGCTTTGATGTAAAATTAATGTTGAGAAATGTTCATGGGAGTGTCACAAAGAGTTTCCAACTTTGGTTGGGTTCTAATTTTGGGATTTGTGTCCATTTGGGTTAGGTTTGGGCTTAGGTCAATTTAAGGGATTTTGGTTTTGGGTTAGGTTTAGGTGGAGTTTAGGTTTAAATTTTGGGCAAATCAAGTTAGTGTATTGTTTATGGGGGTGTTAGTAAGGTTTTAGAAAAGATTTGGGACCAATTGGGTTTGAATTGGGTTGGTTTGAGCTAGGTTTAAGTCATGGGCCAAAATTGGGCCTTAGGCCTCAAATTGAAATTGGGCTCAAATTTCAATCAAATTGGACTTAGATTTGGTCTAAATTGATGTTGGGGATATTGAATTGAAGCTTAGAATTAAATTGGATCAGAATTGAGATCAATTGGGGTAGTTTGGTTTGACATTGGGTTTAAAATGGGTCAAATTGGTGGTTTTGGTAAAAATGGGGTAAATTTTCAAAATTAGCCCATGGTGTAGTTGAACAAAATAAAATTGAAAATATTTGGGATTTTCTGGAATTTTTTGGGAATTTTCTGAATTTTTTAATTTTTGGGCTAAGAAGGGCATTTTGGGTATTTGGAGGGAATTGGGGGGTACTTTTGGAATTTTTGGTATTTTTGGCTATGGATAATCAGCTTGAGTGGGGGGGAAATATTTAGGACTATTTTTGAGGAATTTTGGGTAATTTAGGTAATTTTGCAAATTTTGGGTAGCTCTAAGGGCATTTGGTAGATTTGGTGGATCCGAGGCCCCGGGAGTCAAAAATTGAAATTTTTAAAAAATGAAGATTGATCAAATTTGAGTAAAATGGAATCACTTTTTTTAAGCCATGAAGCCATATTAAGCCCATATGAGCAATGAGAGGACTCATTTGAGGCATTCACTATGTTGTTCCTAATCCTCTTAGCTAGGGGCTTAGGGGTTAAGGACCATCCATATGAATTACCTACATAAGTCAGGAAGTCAAGTTGAGTGAGAGTGTGGTTTTAGGACATGAAATGTGTGTGAGAGTGTAGTGTATGTGCAAGTCAACCCTCACCAGACCAGGCCACCCAGGGTAGTCCTAAGGCCAAAGAGTCATATAGGGAACTCATCCTTTAAACCTTCACATTTGATTTCAACCCTCTAGGTGATTAGGGGTCTACAATCAAGCTTGTGGGGTTTGCAGGGAGTTAAGAGGTGTTTAAATTTCTAAAGGGTGGGTTCCACTTCTAGTCCTCTAAGATAGTCAAAAGGAAAGTCCTATGGCTAGATCCTAAACACTAAGGAGTGAGAAAAGAAGAGACCTCATCAAAAATGAGGTCAACAGATTCATTCCAAATTTGCATCTGATGGATTTCAACTCCGTAGAAACTCTGAGATTTATAGTTTTCAACCGACAAAAGTTCATCAGATTCGAGGAGCAAGGATTGTTCAATAAAGTGCTGATGAAGAGGAAGCTTATAAAAGAAAGAGGCTTTGTGAACCAAGGTATTGACACTCCAAGTACTCGAGTAGAAGAAATTATAGTGTTGAAGCGTTGGGAAGTGTTATGCTACACTACTACCGCTGTAGTTTTTCCTGTCGTGAAAGAATTTTATGCAAATCATCATGAAATCAATCAAGGATTCGTCTATGTATGAGGCAGGTTTGTACCATTAACTCCATCAAAGATTAATGATTTATTTATGATTGAATGTGTGTCGATCTACCATAATACTAATTTTTCTCTGACGAGAGATAACATGAATGAGATTTATCAATATCTGACGAATGAAAGAGATGATTGGGAGATAAGAGACAACGGATATTTAAGTTTCTCTACTACATTTTTAAATCATGGGTCGATGCAATAGCATTTCTTCATATCTGAAAAGTTACACCCAACTATGTAAATAAGTAAAGTGACAAAGGAAAGTGCAATTTTGAACTATTTTATTAAAATGGGAAGGTCTATTGAAATTGACACTATAATTTTCAAATCTGTATTAGGATTAATTGTTCATGGATCTAAATATGGGAATGGACATCCTTCCACCATATTTTTTCTTTGCAGCCAGTTACAAGTGTCATATGAAAGCTGGGAAAATGTGCTTCTTCCTTGGTAGCCACTGAACCCAACTAACCTATTTATCTGTCAGGCAATTGGAGATGAGAATGATATGAGCATTATTGCAGACCAACCATCTCAGAGTTCACAACCTATTCAACCTTATTTTCCTGAAAGTCCACAATTGATTATAAAAAAGATCAATAAATTGAAGAAAGAGGTACAAAATCTTATGAATGCTATTAACAATATTTCTGATTTATTTGATCACTTGGATTGGAGGACGAAAGAACAATTTGATCATACTGGGTAAACTGAAGGAATTTTGGTATATGTAATGAAGATAAAGGTGGATTTACAGAGAATTCAACTTATGAATTCCCTTATCGCTCCTTTTATAATTTTTTCATGCATCATCAATCCATGGGAGATATCAGAGGTAATGATAGTACTGAGACAGATGATGAGTAGTGACTCTACTTTATATTTAGTACTTAGTATTTTAATATGCTTTGGTGTGCTTAGTAGTTGGTTTGAATGACTATGTAATTTGTTTTTGGACTTATTATGCTTTGAATTTGTGCTTTGTTTAGTTTTCAGCATTAGACTATTGTAGTGTGTTTGCGATGCTAAATTTCTATGTTACATAGCTTGATGAACTCATAGAGTTTAGTGCTTAAATGTGTTTGTTTGCTATGTGGATTTTTTATATTAAAGTGATGTTTTGTGTTATTTAAGTGAAATTGATGTAAGTTAATTGCTTAATTGATGAAATAGATGCTTAAACAGGCTAATTATGTGAGGGTGTAACTTGAAATGATCGAAATTGCAAAAATATTAAGGAACCAAAATTGAACTGGCATTGACGACACCTAAATCCAGAAACATTGAGCATTTAATTTAAATAGAGCACCGACAGTGCCCGAAACCAAAAAAGGCTCCGTTTCATTTAAAATTGCTATTTTTTCCCAGGGACTGCCAATTTTTCCTTTTTCAACGTCTTAAACATCAGGCCAAGGCCGAATAGAGATCTAGGGCTTGTTTGATTACAGATTTGAGGCAATTTCAAGGTTTAAAAAGTGTGGATCTTGTCTTTTCATGGTAAGTCCTCTACTTTAAACTAAATATTTTTTATTATCACCATGGAAATCTCCCACGTTACGTAGATCCAAAGTTTGGAATATTTTATGATGCTTTGAGAATATCCATGGTGAATGAAGTTCTTACTTAGTAAGATTTGCTTTTGGAGTTTCCTACATTGTGATTTTGGAATTTATTGTATTTTTCTTGCATATTTTTAGAAAAATTTGATATGGCTCCAAAGACAAGTAAAGGGAAAGGAAAATTGGCTTTTGATGAGGATAGATTTGTGAATGTTAAAGCATAATTTTGTTTTAATTCGACCATTTACAATAAGAAGTACATACAAGATCGAGCTTTTGAAAATCCAAGTGGAATGGTAGAACAGTTAATTGCGGATCAAGAATGGGAGATATTTTGTTATTTTACTGCTGATGCGATTATGGGTATAGTTCAAGAATTTTATGCAAATTTGTCATGGACTGAAAGTGAATATGTGCTTGTGCGAGGGAAAATGGTAGAATTTACCCCGGATCATTTTAATGTTTTTTACCAATTAAGAGAAACACCACTATGTGAATATGAAAATTTTAGTACTACGAATGTTAGACTTAATGAAGTGATTTCTTTTCTTACTGATGGAAAAGGGTAATGGAAGATAAACCAAAGATAAAAGATTAACTTCCTTGCTTCCATGTTGAATGTAGCATTTAAGGCCTGACATTATTTCATCTCAGCAAGATTATTACCTTCTTACCATCACAGAGAAGTTACTAGAGATAGAGTAATTCTTGGCTACTGCATTTAGAACATAAAATAGATAGATATTGGATCTGCTATATATAAGAGTATTCATACTATTGTAAGAGGGAAAACCACTGGTGGATTAGGACATCCTACCCGGATTCACACACTATGTGTACAGTCTGGAGTGGAGTTTAATGAGAAAGAGGAGTTAGTCCATCCATTGAGGTCTATTACTAAGGCTAATATTCGTACTTATGAGTGTCATGTGGGATGGAGAAGAGGAAGTAGGAGTATTGATATTCCTTCTACTAGCCAAGACATACCTTCTATTTCTGAGGCACCTATTTTGTCAGATGTTATGGAGCAGCTGAGGATTCAGAATGCTATAATTGAGAG
This sequence comes from Papilionanthe hookeriana x Papilionanthe teres, assembly GCA_022702705.1. Lineage (NCBI taxonomy): Eukaryota > Viridiplantae > Streptophyta > Magnoliopsida > Asparagales > Orchidaceae > Papilionanthe > Papilionanthe hookeriana x Papilionanthe teres. Next base: position 11,458,032 of record CM040427.1, read on the forward strand.
ACTTCATAGCAGAGTTGGTGGATTAGAAGCTCGAAGCAATGTTAATGATAATTATCAGAGGATGAGATTTGAATACGACATAGTTTACCATGATGCTTAGGTTAGATTGATGAGGGGAGACCCTAATGTGATATTTCCTACTTGCCCCAGCAATGCTCCTTACTGACCTGATTATGCAGATGTGGCTGAAGAAGCTACTGATAATGATTAGTAGTATTGTGATTTCTATTTTCATTTGTGTTTTGTAGTACTTCTATGTGTAGTAGATTGTTTCTCTTTGATCGTTGATGTTAGTAATGAAAATGTAATGAACTCTGTGTTTGTTTGTTTAATTTGGATTGAAACTGCCATTTCTTATGTTGAATGTTAAAAATTTCAGTCTTTCATATTTCTTCACCCTACAATTTTTTTAATATTATATATAGCACTGCTTCTAATTTTTTCATGCTTGCTAAATTACATTTGAGATTAATACCAGTATAGCTTCAGAAGATTTCAAAATCCCAGCACAAAAAGGTTAGTTTTCTTTCTATTTTACTCTCTACCTTTACAAATTTATATGTAATGAAAAACTTATGTTTGGAGGGGAGAATATTAACTCTTATTTGTTCTCATTTAATATATTTTCAAAAATTATTAACATAACTTTTGGTATTTGAACCTAACTTTAGATAGCTAAATTTTTTATTTCATTTAAATATCATAGTAGATTTGAATGAAAGTTTTAGTAATGAAGTTTAACATTATGGGGTTAAGATATTTAGTATAAGGGGATTGGACTAGAGTTGACTATTTAAAGCAAATAAAACTGTATTTTTGAAATGTTAAGAGACTTAGAGGTTTATGTGAGAAGAAAGGATTGTGACTCTATGATGTCATAAAGTTAATATATATCTATAAAGTAAGGAGGTGATTCAAGTTTCACCTTTAAGAAGAGGACATTGAAGTTCAAAATTATTAAAGGCTCTCCAGATATAGTAATCCTCACAAGAAAAGAAAAAAAAAAAGAAAGGATTGAAATGCAATCCCGAAAAGAAAAAAGAGAAAAAGAGAAGGAAAGAAAATATATGAGAGGAGAAGCTTGAGGAGATACCTAATAAAAAATTGGCTTCACTTGAATCAACTTAAAGGAAGAGATTAGTTGCATTTAGGAATTTATATTTAAAGTATTAGCCTACTTTCTAAAAGAGTTTGTATGAGCTTCTTTTTCATATAGTCTTTCAAGGCACCCTTACTGTGACAAATTATGGCTATTCTTGAAATGAATAGGAAACTAGAACTCTTAGACTTGACTACTAAATGTTCTTATACTTGTAGTTTTAACTTGAGTTACTGAACATCTATCTAAGAATCTTACCATTATGTCCAAGTAAATAAAAAAATTATAGTATTCATTAAGTGAAAGTTCACTACTACGAGTTATATTTGTATGTAGTAAAAGTCTTACTTGAGGACAAGTATTGGTAAAGTTTGGAGGATTTTGATGCACCAAAAATATGTTAAATTTTCATATATAAATTGTACTCATTATTTGGTGATATTGTACTTTAAAAGGAATGTATTTTTCATGTTTTACTGCATGTATGATGATTTTAAGTGTTTAGAGCAAAAGAAAGAAAAAAGGAATGAAGTTGGAGCAAAAAGAGGCAAAATGGAAAAATCAGCCTACTGGCGCCGACGGCGCTAGAATGGGTTCCGCCGGTGCCCAATTCCAGAGAGTTCAGAAAATATTAAGGCAAACCAGTGTTGACGGTGCCCTATCCAGCGCTGATGGCGCCCTAAGTTGGTGGAGGTCAAAATCAATGAAGTTAGATGATATTTGAAGGGTTTCTTGAGGAAACTCTTGAGGAATTTATTTATAAACTATTTCAAATAGATTTGGATGCAAAGAAAAAGAGAGAAGAGAGGGGAGAGGAGTCTTTTGGTGTGAGTAACGTGTGTTAGGGTTTTGGAGAGTGAGTGTGTAAGTGTGTTAAAGTGTGTGGAAGTCTTATTTTTTGAGACATTCTTCTCTAAAGAGTTTAAGAGAAGGAGGAAAGTGAGAGTTTCCTTTTTCCTTACCATTCTAAGAGGGAATTGAGTGTTTTTTGTGAAGAGGGAAAAGGAATCAAAGGAACTTCAAGGGATTTTCTTGAGGAAGAAATTGAGATAAGTTGTATTTACTTCTTATGGTTTCTATGACTTTGCTTTTAGATACAAAATCCATGTTTTTTCATATCTTCCTTATGAATTCTGATTAGATTTCTTGCTCTTTCTCCTTGTAATGAGATATAGTGAAGTGGTGCTGTAGATTTAACATGTCATTTAAATGTTAAAAAATTGTGATGATTTTTCTCTTTATACTTCATGTACTTTTTGAGCTGGCCAATTGAATTGTTAAAACTTGTTGTGAAACATTCAATCCAAGAAGACTAAGTGTTCTACAACAAAAGTGGAGAATTCATTTAATTTTCATGAATGAGTTACGTAGTTCATGGGAGTTGAGTGCAAATAAATAGGGAAATGTGGTTTAATGGGCGTCAAATTGGAGATTTTAGGGTGACAGACTGAAATCCCAAATTTAGTCCTAGTGTTTGGTTACTAAAGCTAGGGTTAGCCTTCAAGTGAAGGGAAGTGAGAACTCTAAAGTGACAGCCAGTATCCTCCCAGCCTAACTTTGGTTTTAGGGACTAAGTCTAGTATTTGCCAATGTTCTTTACATAACTCTAAATAGAGGGTAATTTGAAGAGGGTAAAGAATAGGAATGCTCCTATTTGCCACAATTCAAAACATTATAAATCTATATCATTCATTCATCTTAGTATCATTGTAAGGGAAAGATGTTTTTCCATATTTGAACCTTTCAATACAAAACTTCATCTGTGTTAGTTAATTCTGTCTAGAAATTTAGAAAGTAACTTTAGTTAACTTAGCTTTAAGTAATCTTTACACTAGAAACTTTAATATTTCTTGAACCTACATTGTAAATTAAGTATTGGCTTTATGTACTAAACTTTGAATAATCCTAACCTTTCTCTTGGGATAGATAACCAGGACTCTACTAGAGCCTTGTATTATTTGAACAATACGTATACTTGTGTATACGTGTGACTGCCTAATTATTAAAATCAAGTTTACTTTGAAACTAAATTAAAAGTGTTGTTTAAATATTTATCTGAGTGGCAATGCAATGATGAGTAACCTTTCAGAAGGCCATTGAAAATTATTAGTAGACAAATATTCAATTAAAGCATAAGCTTCATGAAATAGTTTAGACATCAATGAACCACCAGCAGCGGCATCGATAATAAATCTAAGAGATCTAGCTAATCCATTATAAAAAGTTTAAATAATTAACCAATCTGGCACAGCATGGTGTGGATAATTTCTTAGGAGATCTTTAAATCATTCTCAAGCTTCATAAATAGATTTCTTTTCAAAATAACAAAAAGATATAATATCATTTCTAAGCTTCGCAATTTTTTATGGTAGAAAATATTTAGCAAGGAATTACTGTGCTAAATCACACTAAGTTCTGATAGATTCAGATGATATAGAATTCAACCATATCTTAGCCTTATCCCTAAGTGAGAATGAAAAAAGCCTATGTCTAATATCATCATCAAAAACTCCATCATATTTAAATGTAGCACAATTCTAGAAAATTGACAAGATGTAAATTTGGATATTTAGTTGGTGTTCCTCCAAACTGACTATTTGTTAGCATTTGGATAACAGCAGGTTTAAGTTCAAATGAATTAGCAGCTACAGAAGGATTTTAAATACTACCATGAAGTTCATCTACTGTAGGGTTTGCATAATCTCTTAAAGGTCTTAATTCATGATGAATTTCAGCATTCTGATTGTTTTGATTTGTCATTTCTTGAAAATTTTGATTTTTTTATATTTAATTTTTTTAGTTTTCTTAATAGTTCATTATAATTCAAAATTGTAGAGCACAAGTCTTTCAAAACCTAAACTTCGCATAAACTATTACAACCAATAATGAAAATAAAAATAAAATACACATAAACTGCTAAAGTTTAAATAAGCTTTCTAAAAATACAAATTTTTTTTTCTAAAAACTCTTTTTAATTTCAAATCCAAAGACTATTCTTTTCTCCCCGGCAACGGTGCCAAAAACTTGATCCCGCTACCAGACAAATATTGGTATATTTATACTTGTATAAAAAGATTATAATTATATTTTTTATATAAATTTTCTTTTTTTACAATGACACCAAAAACTTAATTTTGATGTAAATAAGATTTCAACAGTTATGTTAAATTTGGGGAATCAATGCAAGTATATGTATCGTTATCAAGTAATATAGTACTTTCTGATTAAGCCCCGAAATATCGATCCCACGGGGAAAAGTTTGGATAATTAAAAGATAAAAATATTTTAGATCACAAAATCTATATAGATAAAGACACTTACTTAAACTGTTTTAGATAATATAAAACTTGAAAATGCAATTCTTATTGGTATTTTCTTAAACTTTGAAATAAAGTGAACAATTAACTAACAAACTATAACGAGATTTTTGTAAGATTATAGATGAAAATATTTTTTTCCTTATCTTGAATAAGTAATAAGTATAGGATTCCTATTTTAGATGTATTCAAAATTTTTTGTGCCAAATTGGAGCAATATTATTCTTTACCCTTACTAGAGATGCTAAAAAGAACATTCGCTAGTTTAAGTTTGAATAGTTTTCAAAACGCGTTAGGTAGGGAAGATACTAGTTCTCACTCTAGAATTCCCTACTTTCCCTCCACCTTGGGGCTAACATCTCGCATCAAAATCTAAAACAATAAACTAAATTGGGGACTTTAGTCTATCATCATAAAAACCTCTTTACATCCATCAATGTATATTTCCCTATTTATTTGCGCGAATATATAAGAATTACTTTCTCATCACTATAATCCAATATGAATTCTACCAATTGTTGATTGAGACAATACCTAATAGAATCTTACATGTTCTCACAAAAAATTTTAACATCTTAATTGGCTAAATCAAGAAGTAAATGAAGTGTAAGGATTAAATCAACACAACTTCTTCATTAAAGATCAATACTTCCATAACCTTCATCCAACACTTCATTATTTTTCATTTTAAGGAAAAAGATAAATAAAACTACTCATAATCCATGGAGAAAACACAACAACAAATAATTTTAAAATTATATATCATGTAGAAAACACAAGAAGTTTTCAATTAAAACCGAATGAAGTACAAAGATAAAATCTTATCTCAAGTTCCTCTCCACCAAACTCTTAAAGTTTCTTTGAATCTATTCCTTTCTCTTACAATTCCTAGGACTGGTCACCCAACCCAAGAGGGTTTAAATCTCTCTAAAACAATGGATTTTTAGTTAGAAATCTCTACTCACCTTCCCTTTCACTATGAATGAGAAGATTGTGAAGAAACCCTAAGTAGGAATCCTACAACTTTTCACTTTAACTACTCTCAGAACTCTGTAAAAACTACCTCTAAAACTCCTCTAATCTCCTTCTAATCTCCTCTTTTTATAATTTCTCAAAAGATGCCTTGGTGTCTCTTTAAAATGTGTCCTTATTCAATTAATCTACCCAAGAGATGCATCCTTTTAAGTGAAAGTTAAATGTCTTTTGGTGCCCTTGATCAGACCCACGTTTGTACCAATTGGTGCCTCAAGCACCTCTTCCAAATTCACTAAAAATTCCTTGAATTTGCAAAGTAACTACCCAATGCATAAGCACGGGGTCTCTGGCGCTTATGCGTGACCTCTCTGTCTGCTAGCGCTTAGGCGCCAAATCTGAGCGCTTAGGCGCCACAGTTCATTTTAACACCTTCTTCATTTTACTCTAAATTTGATCCTTTTTCACTCATTTTGACATATTTAATCCATTTAACTATACCTAAAAGAAAAACACACAAATACCTTCCATTAAAGTGCAATATCATCAAAAATAGGTATAAAAACATGTACAAAAATATTATATATTTTAGGTATAGCAGTCATCCCAAAAATAAGTCTTATCTTCAGATAAAATTTTCCTCTTATGTTGGTGTGTTAGACCATATAGTATATATTACTAACTGTAAAATTTACTTTGTCAGCATTCCATGGAACACGTCGCTCATTAATATTGAACAGTTTTTCATCTAGAAAATGTTCATTAATTTTTTTTTCAAAATAGAGTGATTTTTCATAATCAAGCCTAGACAGGTGATCAGCAATTTCAAAATCAAATTCTTACAAAAGAAGAATCCATCTTATCAATCTTGGTTTTGCATCCTTCTTTTTGTTAAATATTTAATAGCAGAATGATCTGTATGCACTACACATTTGGTTCCAATTAAATATGATATGAATTTATCAAAAGTAATTACTACTGCTAATAACTCTTTCTCAGTTGTGCTATAATTATTCTGTGTTTCATTAAGAGTTTTACTAACATAGTAAATTACTTTGAAATTCCTATCATGTTTATGTCCTAAAACAGCTCCAACTGCATAATCACTTGCATCACACAGTCTCGTGAAATAATAACTGGTGCAGTGACTAATTATTCTTTTAATAGCTCAAAACCATTTTGGCACTCCTTATCAAATTTAAAATAACATCTTTTTCAAGTAAATGGCATAGTGGCTTAGTAATTTTTTAGATGTCTTTAATATATCCCTTGTAGAATTCAACAAGTCCTAAAAACTCTTAATTTCCCTCACATTTATTGGGTGAGGCAAATTAGCGATCACTTAAATTTTTACAGGATCTACTTATATACCTTTCTCTGATATGTGATGCCCTAAAACAATTTCTCCTATCACCATGAACTGGCATTTTTCTCAATTAAGGTCTACATTTGTTTCTTCACAGCATTTAAGAACTCATGATAAATTTTCTAAACATGATTCAAATAAAGTTCTAAACACTCAAAAATCATCCATATAAACTTCAATTCCTTTTTTAACTAAATCACATAAAATAGCCATCATACATCTTTGAAATGTAGCAGGGGCATTACATAAGCCAATGAGCATTCTTCTAAAAGGAACTGTACCATAAGGACTAGTAAACATTGTTTTCTCTTGATCTTCATGAGCAATTTATATTTAGTGATAACTAGTGAATCCATCCAGAAAACAAAAATACTTATGTCCGGCTAGTCTATCCAGCATTTGATCTAGAAAGGGTAATGGAAAAGGATATTTCCTAGTGACAAGATTTAATTTTCTATAATCAAAGCATATTCACCATGATGTAACTTGTCTTGTTGGTATTAGTTCACTTTTTTCAACAATAGTTACAGTCACTCATCTTTTCTTTGGAACACAATGAATTGAATTAGTACATGCATTATCTAAAATAAGATAGATTATTCCAGCATCTAACCACTTTAAAATTTCTTTCTTAATAATTTCTTTCATAATGGGATTTAATCTCCTTTGAGGATCAGCCCTAGGTTTGCAGTTTTCTTCCATAAGAATTCTATGTATACAAATTGAGGGATTGATTCCTTTGATATCCGCAATTGCCTATCCAAAAGCTTTCTATATTTCTTTGAAGTTTTCGTTAAACACTTGTCGGCATATTTTTAGGTTGTGTGTTTTGAAAAGGGGGTCGCCTACAGAAATTGTCGGCGAATTTTTTATATTTTAAATTTAATTTAAATATATAGTTTAAAAGATAACATTTGATTTTGAAAGTAATTTTAACTTTTAAAAGTTTTAAGATATGAATTCAAACCGATGTCATATCCCAAATAGATATAAACGAGCACCGCATCACAAACCGTGTATCTATCCCGAAGAATAGACACACTGTTTGGTGATGGGGCTCGATTAAATAAACTAGTAGATTTGTGACATCCGTTTGGTCTGCGAACCAATTTTATAAGCCGACAAATTCGCCTGCTTAATATAAATGAATTAAGCAGGGTTTATATTACCTGGGTTCTTAAAGTTCCCTATAAGGGCAAGCCCCTATAGTTAATTACATCTTAAGTGACGAGAATCACCTAAGAAAACTCTCGATAATAATCAGTAGTTCTGCTCTCAAGAATTTCAAAGTTTAAGTTTTCAAGGGATTGAATTTTAGAATTTCAATAGGGAATGGATCAAGTTTGGAACATTTTGTTTTGGGAATTCAAAGGAAGAAAGGTAGGAGAAATTACAGATTCGAAGCGAACTTCGGTAATTTCCCGACTATCCTATTGTTTGGCTTGAATTTAGGAATGTCCTAATGTTTGTTTAATGTTTTGATCTTTCCAATTTTAATTAATTTGGACTTATATTTGTATGATAAAATCATACAAATAGCATGAAAGATGCGAGGGTTTATGTTGTACCGAACGACTACCTCGGAGTTCTAAGACCGGTTAGGGCTTAATTTACATGACATGATCATGCAAATGCCTAACGAAAAGTTGAGGATTTATGTTGCACTAGGCAAACTACCTCGAAATCCTATGGCTTGGTTATTTAATTCTAAGAAAGTTTTCTGTTGAAGTAGACCCGAGTTTTGCTGATGACGATGGCCGTGCTGCCCACTGTGCTCCAAGCTCCTTATTGTTGCAGAGGTTTAGTTTTAGAAGTCATAAATCAGGAGATGAGAGAAGTGTTCTGGTTTAGAGAAGGTCTTAATTTCCAAGTGTTTTTTATGTTTTAATTAAAACAAATCTTAAAGTTGATTATAACAACACCGGTTAAGATCCCACGGTTCCATCCTTCGGGCATCGTTATTTTTATCGGATTCACTTAGTCCAGATGAATTTGCTAAACTCAACTAAATGAGTTCTACACTTTCATTTAGACCGTGGGAAATCCCGTTAGCAACACGTAGGTTACATCATCCGAGGCATTCCCGATCATCCAACAAGACGTTTTAATTTAGTTGTAGTTGTAATTTTGTTGTTTTGTTTGTGATTAAATTTTGAGTTGTTTTATATTTTGAAATGTTGTGGCGGTGAATTTTATCTTGTAATGACTTTTAATTTAGTTTTGGTTTCAGTTTTAGGGGCTATCCTAAAGGTGTGGGTTTTTCATGCAACGGTTGTTTATCATGCAAGAAAAGTAAGGTGCATTTGCAATAAAGTAAATTGCAAGGAGGTAAATTGCAAATAAAATAAAAGCGTACCTGGAGGGTCTTCCCGTCATCCCACGCTACATTTAAACACAATTTAGGATATTTAATCATTTAAAGCAAGTTCCTAGGTAAAGCTAAGGGAAGGGTTATGGTTTTCTACCAAGTTCCTAATCCTATAGGTAGTCATCTCCTATGACGTCTAGGTTTTTATGTTTTGGTTTGAGGACAATTTTCTTCATCAAAGAACAATTAAGTTCAATTGTTCTTATAAACATCCTATCGTATTGAGGAAGTGCTTGAGACGAATCTTAAACATCTTTTCAATACTTCTAGGATTGTTTTAAGTCCAAGAGAATTTAATTATACAAAATGAATTAATCATCTAGGAGTTCAAGTTTTGTTATCTTGCTCAGTGAACTAGGACATTTGAATATCCTATGAGTGAAGTAACACTTCACTTAACACTCCATTTAGGAGTTATGACAACATGAGCTTTTGAGGGCAAATTAATGTTCAAGTGATTTGTGATTTAATTTAATTTCAATTAATGGGTTTAAGTTTGGAATAATGTTCAAGTTGTTTTAGATTTATTTTGAATTCTTTATATCTTAGGTAATGTTATATTTAATTCAATTTATATTTTATTTTATTTTAATTTAATTTGGCTTAGTTTTATTTTCAATTTAATTTTATTTAATATAATTTAGTTTAATACATTTTAATTTAATTTAATTTAATTTAATATGTTTTAATTTAATTTAAATTTAATTTAAATTTTTAATTTTAATTTAATATTTTATATCTCTTTTTTTTATGTTTTAAAGATGGTTTAATTTAATTATTAAAGTATTAATTTAATTGAAATTTTTGGAAGGATTTAATTTAAATGTTTTAATCTTTAATTTAATTTAATGATTAAGTCTTTTAATATTTTAAATCTTGAATTTGGATTATCATTTTAATTAGGAATTAAATGTTATTGAGGTGATTAATTTAGGGATTTTTTAGATTAAAGAATAAATCTCTTCCTAATAATATCCCTATTTTAATAATTCTAATTTTTTTATTATTCTTCCAAGTTTAATTAATCATTTAATTAAGGTTTATTTTAATTATTTTTAAATTATTTGGTAGGTTTCTACCCTTAATTATTTAAATTTCAATAATCCAAATCAGATTAGGATCAAGTATTTTACTCTTTCATTTTATTAAGCCTAAAGTTTTAATTAAGGGTTAAAATTTTAATTACCATTTTGCCCTTCAAGCTTAATAATTTCATAACTCACTAAATTGAGCTTAAGTGAACTTGAAATTTTTATGTGACTTCTCTCATATTTCAATCAAGACATTAGAGGAGAAAATGTGATTTTTCTGCAATTAATTTATTTATGTGATTATTTTTAGTGGAAAATAGGGATTTTCAAGGTAAATTCAACAACATGACCAAGGGAAAGTTTCTGTCCTTAAGAAAATTATGGGATATTCCTAATGACCAGAGGACCACTTGGACCAATTTTGGTGATTTCTTGAATTATATTTTCTTTATATTAATTATTTTGAGTTTTGGAATATTAATTAATTTAAAAATAAGATAAAGGTTGAAAATTGAATTTTATATTTTTCAAAAATCTCTCTAATATCAAGGAAACCAGAGAACCAATTTTCATAATTTTCTGATTTTTCTTTGATTTATTAGAATTATTTTAGTGGAAATGCTAGAAAATACATTTTTTTAATTTTAAAATTACCTTAGGGCTTTAAAATTTAATATCTCATCATAGAGACTTAAGAAAAATATGGGGTTTGTTCCTAAATGATTAAAATTCAAAATGTGACATTTTGATGAATTTTATTATTTTTCAGATTTTTATTATTTCTTAATTATTAAAAATATTAAAATAATGTAAAAATTAACTTTTTTGGAAAATTACAATTTTATTTTTCTTAAATTCCTATAATATCAGAGAGGCTTCAAAACCAATTTGGTGAATTTTTTAAAAGTATTTTGAAAGTTATGATTTTTTAAAGTTTAAGTTTGGCTAAATGGCTTAATCAACCCATTTGATAGGGCTAACCAAGTCCAATTGACTTCAACTTTTATGGTGGGTTCCTCTGATCCTAATGGTCAGTGGAGAATTGATTTCAAGTCAATTTGATGTATGATTAGCTCTAATTGATTAAAGTTCCATTTTGGGTGTTTAAGCCAATTAGGGTTATTACAAGTGAGTTAACTCAAAACCCATTTTTTCTATGGTCCTCTGGTCAAAAGAAACATCACCAAATTTTCCTAGAATTTATTTCACAACATGCTAATTATTAGAATTAAAATACACAGAATAGTGACCTAGAATTGAAAAATCAATAACTCTTCATAGAGGTGGCCTCTGACTTTGGAAAATTCAGGGAATGTTCCCAAATTTAGAGGCTTCAAAAGCCCTATGGTCTCATGCCATGGTGAATTGTATACATGCATGGAGAATTGAAATAGTGCAGAGAGTAAATAAATAATTAAAAATAAAATACTTGATCAAATTAAATGATTTCTTTTCCACATTATTCTCCTCTCGTTCACCGAGTAAGAGGGTATTTTTATTTTATTTTTCCGATTTTCCTACACGAGTTATGCATTTTTGAAGTTTAGGGAATTAAATAAATAAGAAAAATCATATTTTTCTACTTAAGTGACGCGGCGCCAGCTCAACCTCGGCAGCTCCGAACGCACACGTGTCGTCTTCTGATTCAGCGCCGCCATCCGACTTAGCGCTCCAGGGCCCCGCGGTTCACGTACCATCGCGCTGTCCGGCTCAATCCAGGTCGTCCACTCGATACACGCTCGATCCGACGGCTCCCAGTCATCGTCTACGACTGGTGTGCACCCGTGACCGTCAACCTTCTAACCCTAATTTCTCACTCGATTCTCAACGGATTTTCGTGTTCTTATGCTCTATGGATTCGTCTTGAGGAGACGAAAACATCCATACGGTAAACATGTATTGAAATTAACTAAAATTAAATAGAGAATCTCTGTAAGCGTGGGAAGAAGAGTGAGTCCATACCTTTGCTCAGAGAAGTGTGGCTTCAATCTGAGCGTTGTGTCACCTTCGATTAGGTCCAAGCAAGCTCCAGATGAAGTCCCTTGGCACAGTGAATTGTCCGAGTATGATTTCGACCACAGCCGATTTCAAAGCTTGGAGTCTGGAACAGATGGGTGGCCTGGAGAGGGGGCTTTCACTGAGGAACTCCTTCTCTTGACCTTGTGCAGGTGTGGGTGAGTTTAATTTTAATTGGTGGGGAGTTGGGAGATGTCCTGTTTTTGGGTGGAATTTTGGCTGAGAAATTGGGCTATGTTGGTGGGCATTAGGGCAAATTGTCACTAGGGATCAACTGCTCTAAGTGTGGAGAGTGGTCTGGAGCAATTTTGGCAGGGTTTCAGTAAGGTCTGGTTCAGCACCTCTCATGGCCGAGAGGAGGTGAGGTTTAAATAGGAGAGGGTGGAGGGCCTCCTGGGGGGTTTAAGGCTTGGGATCGAGCTGCTTAGGTCAAGGGAAGAACGGCCATTGTGGCCATTGGGCATGGGGCGACTCGGCAAAGGAGAATTCCAAACTTTGGCTCACATGGGTGCTCTCGGCTGGTGGTTTCCGGCGGCTGTGGTGGGCGGCCGGCCGGGGTCGAGTCACCCTCGAGGTCGGGGAGGTCGAGGGCGGGGCTTAGTGCGATCGATTGGCCATGGACATGTGTAAAGGAGTTGAATTGAAATGGAATGGGAGAAGGCTCATTTTAGCTTGGTTTGGTTCAACTCATGCATTTGGGTTAGGTTCACCATCCAAGGCTTGACCTTGGCTCGAGGGAGAATCATTTGGGTCAGCTGAATTGGGGTAGTGAAGTCCCCATCCATGGTGAGGTGGCTAAGCATGGTATAGTGTGTGACATGCTTAAGGTAAAAAGGTTTAAGGGAGGTTTAAGAAAGAACCCCCTCTTCTTTCCATAAATGGACTAATGACAAGTCAAAGCCCTCATGGCTTCATGTGGCTTGAGAATGGCTTGTTCATGGCTCCATTTGGCTTGGGAAAAGTTAAGTCGACTTTCATGGAGAAGGATTTTGTGAATTTTGGTATTTAGGGGTGATTTGGCATGAGGCTTGATTTTGAATCATTTGATGATTGATTTAGGACTTAAGGGATGATATCAATTAATGGGGTGATGAAAAGAATGTCATATGGGCTTTAGCATGAAGTTTAGGCCTTTGAAATTTAGTGAAGATGGGCTTTTAAAATGGTTTAGGGAAGTGGGCTTTTGGATTTTAAAATGGATTTTAGGATGAAATTTTGGTAAAGGCTTGGGCCAAATAATTTTTGGGTTTGTTTTAGGGGTATGTCATGAATGATTTGAAATGAGTTTGGAGTGATTTGGGTTTGAATGGGGTTGGATTTGGACCTCTTTGGTAAATGGGCCAATGTAGGTCAAATTGGGCTAACTTGGGCCAATGTTGGGCTACGGTTAAAATTGATGTAAAATTAATGTTGGAAAATGTTTATGGGAGTGTTTCAAAGAGATTTTGGCTTTGGTTGGCTTTTGATTTTGGGGTTTGGGCTTATTTGGGTTAGGTTTGGGTTTAGGTCAAAATTGGGCCTTTTAGCTTTGGGTTGAATTTGAGTGGGGTTTGGGTCTAAATTTTGGGTAAATCATGTTAGTTTTTTGTTTGTGGGGATGTTAAGGAAGGTTTAGAAAAGGTTTGGGGTTAATTGGAGTTGAATTGGGTTAGTTTGGGCTAAGTTTGGGTCATGGGTCCAAATTGGGCTTTAAGGTCAAAAGTGAAATTGGATTCAAATGCCAATCAAATTGGACTTGTATTTGGTCTAGATTGGTGTTGGGGATGTTGAATTGAAGTTTAGAATTGAATTGGACTAGAATTTGGGTCAATTGGGTAGGTTTGGTTTGACATTGGGTTCATTTTGGGTTAAAATGGGTCAAATTGGGGATTTTGACAAACGTGGGGTAAATTGACAAAATTGGCCTATGGTGTAGTTTAACAAAATGAATTTGGGAATATTTGGGATTTTTTGAAATTTTCTGGGAATTTTCTGTATTTTTGGATTTTTGGGTCAAGAGGGGCATTTTGGGTATTTGGAGGGTATTGGGAGGTATTTCTGGAATTTTTGGTATTTTTGGCTATGAATGATCAATTTGAGTAATGTGGGAATGTTTGGGATTGGTTTTGGGGAATTTTGGGTATTTGGAGATTTTTTGAAAAAATTGGGTAATTTCAAGGGTTTTGGGTAGGCTAGGCGGGTGTAGGGTCCCGGGGGTCAAAAATTGAAAATTTAGAAAATTGATGATTGGGTAAATGTAAGTGGAATGAAATCATTTTGGTTGTGCCATGAAGCCATATCAAGCCCACATGAGCCATGAAGGGACTCATTTGAGGCATTCATTATGTTGTTCCTAACCCTCTTAGCCAAGGGCTGAGGGGTTAAGGACCATCCATGTGAATCACCTTCATGAGTCAGGAGGTTAAGTAAGGTATAGGTGTGGTTTTAGGAGGTGTGTGAAAGTGTAGTGTATCGATGTATCGTGTGTGTAAGTCGGCCCTCACCGGACCAGGCCACCCGGGCGGTCCTAAGGCCAAAGAGTCCTATAGGAACTCATCCTTTAAACTTCCACATTTGATTTCAACCCTCTAGGTGATTAGGGGTCTACAATCAAGTTTGTGGAGTTTGTAGGGAGTTAAGAGGTGTTTGAATTTCTAGGTGGTGGGTCCCAATTCTAATCCTCTAAGATAGTCGAAAGGAAAAGCCTAAGGCTAGATCCTAAGTACTTAAAGAGAGAAGAGAAGACCTCATCGAAAATGAGGTCGACAACACTCTTCATCATCTAAAATTAAATTTGAGGAAATTATAACCAACAAAGTTGAGGAATCACCTAAAAAGACATATTTTAAATGTTTAGGAAGTAACTTCGATTCAAGTTTAGGAGGTTTTTAATTGATGGACAAAAGAATTGTCATTTCCCATCATGTCTAAAGTTACAAAATTTTTTTGAACATAATTTGAATCTTCTTCAAGAAAATTATTAAATTGTTCTACTTCATCTTCTTGCTCGTGCTCTAATTCTTATATTTCAGATTTCTCTTCATAAGTTGTATTGAAATGGAATTCACTCAGATATCTTATTACATCCATCCTGAAACATTCATTATATTTACCCTTTGTAGAGCATTTCTTTGATTTTGAAATATTAAAAGTAACCGTTTGGTCAATGACGTGCATAGTTAATTTTTCCTTTTGCACATCTATCATTGCTCTTCTTGTATCTAGGAAATGTCTCCCCAAAATGATAGGTATCTCTTTATCTTCCTCCATATCTAGCACAATGAAATCAACAGGAATGATAAACTGATCAACTTTTACTAAAAAACCTTCTATAACTCCCTTAGGATATGTTATCGAACGATATGCTAATTGTAAAGTTACACCGGTAGAAGATATTTCTCCTAATCTCAGTCTTTAAAATATATATAATGACATAAGATTAATGCTTGCACCAAAATCATATAAGGCTTTCTTATAAAATCTATCTACCATTGCGCATAGAATTGAGAAGCTACCGGGATCTTTAAGCCTTTCGTAAAGTGTTTCTGAATTTTAGTACTTGCACTCCTCACTAAGTGCAACTATCTCATTATCTTCAAACTTCCTTTTTCTATTAAGAATATCTTTCATAAACTTCACATAGCTTGGCATTTGGTCCATTACTTGAGCGAATGGAATATTATATGTAAGCTTTTTAAAGATTTTCATAAATTTTGAAAATTGTTTATCCAACTTTTGTTGATGAAGTCTCTTAGGAGATGGAGGTGGTTGTAGTTTTTCTAGTCAATTTTTAGTGGAGAAATAGGTCTATATAAATCTTTGGAGCATCATCTTTAGGTTCTTCAATTTTTTCTCTCTCTACTTCAATTTCTCTTTAAACTCTACCTTTCAACTCTCTTCCACTTCTAAGTTGAACAGTCTTTACTTGGTCTTTATTCTGGTCTTTTAGATTTACTTTTGTATTATTAGAAAATGTTCCTTGGGTTCTATTACTTAATGAATTTGCTATTTGTCCCATTTGATTTTCAATATTTCTAATTGTAGCTTCTTGACTTTTTAACTGATTTCCTATTTGTAACACCACTTCTTCTATAGACAGTTTCTTTTTCTTAAATTGTGGAGTATTATTAAAACCTGAAAGATAAGTAGCTCTATAATTACTATTACCTGGGTTTTTCTAGTTCCCCAATAGATTTACTTAGTTGTTCCCCCATTGTTAATTAATACCACTTGAATTATTATTATTCTAGTTAAAGTTATGATGGTATTTACAACACAGGTTATAATAGTTTGAATTTGAATATGGTTTATTTGACTTATTATTGATAGCACTTAAAGTTTCTATAAATATTTGAGAATCTACCATTTGGTCTAAAGAATTCCCTTCAATCATTAAAATTGGTTGAGAAAAATTCATTCCAAATTAGGCTGTCTACCTTGAAATTGCAGAAACATAATTTGCTAACATTGCTAAAGCATCAGATTCATGAATATTGGCTACCTTCTTAGGATTTACACTCTCAGAATGCCATTGAAAATTATTAGTAGGTATTTCTTGAATTAAAGAATAAGCATCATGAAATAGTTTTAACATTTAGTATCATGTCGGAACCTACCGGTAATGGTATCTTTACTGGCCCTCGGAACTCACCTGGGCCTGCTATCCGGAGGTCAGATCCGAACATGATATTACATTTGTTCAGAAAAGAAAGCATGCGAAAGGTCGACAAAGTCGTGGTGATCTATGTGCGGGGGTATGCGGTCACCACCGCTTGTAAATGTTAATGATGCAACTGTTAAGTATGCAATCTGCTGGCAGTACCCTCCATGTTATCATTCTCTTTACCATCCTTTTGATGACCAATGGCATTGGATCTACCTTGCCATGACGGAGTATTCCTGGTGGGTTTCCCTTCCTGTCTTCTGCGAAGTTGTAGCAGCATCCACATTGTATTGTAATTCTCCCTTTCCCTGGCATCCATCTCCGGGGTTCCGAGTAAGTGTTTTCTCTTAGGCGGCCTGCTCGACCCATCCTTTTCAAATCCCGGATGCAGTCCACGATTTGTTGTTGTTCGTATTCTGAGAACACGTCTGTATGTAGCTCGAGGCCTTCTAGTATATTGATCCTCCTGCCTTTAATTCTCTCGAAGTATTCAAAAGTTTGCTTCTCGATATTCTGCATTCTTTCCAGCTCGTATTCTGGAATAATCTGCAAATGACGATGCCTGGTGACGTACTTTGGGATATATGGTTCAATCCCTTCGCGTTCTCCTGCATACCTCGGCTCCTCAGGGATGGTCTCTGACCCGACCCGCAATTATGCAGTAAATTAACTTCCTAAAGATGGTCAAAAACTTGACCCTATTTATAAATAACGGCTAGTGTGCAAAATCTTAAATGATATAAAAATTAGAAAATATTTTACACACTAGGGGTACTACGCAAGTATACGTATCGTTTCAAGTAATATAGAGTTTTCTTTAAAAACCCCGAGTATCGATCCCACGAGGAAGTGAAGTAAGAAGTCTTTAATCAAATTCTAGTCTACTACTAATAGTCCTTAGTTTGGAATGTCGATTAAAATTGTGTTTTATCTAGCAATTACTCCTAAATGCAAGTGTTAAATGTAATAGTAACTATAACTAAATGCAAATAACAATTCTAAATATAACCCTTTTTGGATGAATTGGTTTGGAGAATTTTGAGATATTAAAAACTACTATTCTTATGTAATGAAATAGATAATGTATAGGAATGAGATGCATTTAATATTGTATGTGCCAAATAGGAGCAATCCTATTCTTTACCCTTTGGTCCAGGGCATAAAGAACATTGACTAATCCTATGTTTGGTTACCGAATCCGCGGCTAAGTCGGGAGGATACCGCTTGCCACTTCGGAGCTCCCACGTTCCCCTCACTCGAGGGCTAACATCTACACTTCAGACACCCAAACGATAGGATCGAATTGAAGATTTTAGCCTCGTCACTCTAAAATCTCCAATTCTACGCCCGATAATTATATTTCCTATTTATTTGCATTCAACTTCCATGAACTTCACCATCCATGGAATTTGAATGTGGTTTCGCTTTGTTGAGAATTACACCGCCCTTTTGGGACAATGCAATTACAACAAATTTTAACACTACAATGGGCCCTTATTGCAATGTAAATTAAGTGCAAGTAACAACCATCACATTTATAATTAAATTTACTTCTACCATGCATCACAAAATCCTAAACATGATTTCTACTCATTACAAAAGAAAAGTAAAAGGAAAACAATGGCATAATCTTCTTATGCCACTATTTCCAAAGAAGAAGAAAGAGTAAGAGACATGTGTCACAAAGCACGAAGAAAACATAAAGGAAACTTCATTTAATAAAAGCAAATCCACTAAATAAATGTTTACAAAATTATAAGATAATGAAGAACAATACTTAGCTTTTTCCCCTTGAAAGAAAGACGAAAATCTCTCCCATAAAATCTCCCAGCGATCCATGCAATGCTAGCGAAATCCCTTACAAATTCTCTCAAAATCTCCTCTCCAATCTCTCCAAAAGGGTAGAAATCTACATTTCTACTCTTAATCTAAGATTCCTAAACATTCCTCTAAGTTTTTCTCTCCTTTCCTCTATTGTTTCTCTCCTCTAATCTACACATTTCTAACACAAATTTGCCATTTTTAAAGAGCATGGACGAATTCCGAAGAGTTTCCTTAAGCACCCCTTCGAAAAAGCGTCCAAATACGTCGAATATTGGCCCAAAACCGCCAAATGTCGGTTCATGGTCGTCCGGGCAGCTGTCGGCGGGTTCGAGGCCGCTGTTGGCGGCCTTTTTGGCCATTTTCTGATGGTCTCGGGAAAATCTCGCCGTCGGCGAGATCGATCTTGCCGTCGGCGAGCAGGCTGCTGCGCTGCTCCACGGTTTTGCTTCGTTTGGTTCCGTTTCAACTCCGTTTCGCTTCATTTCAGTTGCGTTGCGTTCGTAACAGATAGCCCTACAAAATAAGCATAAAAATAACCTTTCTTTAAAGTGTAATCTCATTCGAAAATATGCAAGAAGTGTTAAAGAGATTAAACATCAAAAGACTTATCGAAAGGTGTCAGAGCAGCATTTCATTTCTTGCTCGTTTTTGCTCCAAATTGCACCATTTTTGCTTCTTTTTGCTCCAATCACCATTTCTTGTACCTAAAATCAAAAAACATACAAAATACCTTCCTTTAAAGTTTAATATCATCAAAAAATGAGTAAAATAATATAGCAAAAAGCGTATATATTTTAGGCGTGTCAAAATCCCCCAAACTTAACTGTTACTTGTCCTCAAGTAACACTTTTACTACATAAAAATATAACTTAAGGCAATGTACTTTTCACCTGTAAGACACTAAAATTTTTTATTTAAAAGAATATATTGGTTAGACTTTTAGAAAGAAATTCAGTAACTCAGGTTCACACTACAAGTATAAGAATATTCAGCAATCAAGTCTAAGGGTTCTAGTCTTCTATTTATTTCAAGATAAACCATAGTTTGTCACATTAAGAATGCCTTGAAAGATTATGTGAAAAAGAAGTTCATGCAAACATCATTAGAATGTAGGCCAATACTTTAAATATAAATTCAGAAATGAAATCAAGTTCTCCCTTTAGGGTGACTCAAGTGAAGCCAATTTTTGATTAGGCATCTCCTCAAGCTTCTCCTCATAAGTATTTTTCATTCTCTTTTTTTTTTTTCTTCTGGGATCATTTTCAATCCCTTCTTTTTACAATCTTTTCTTTTTCTATATATATTTTTTTTTAAATGAGGATTACTATATCTGGAGAGCCTATAATGATTTTGAATTTCACTCTCCTCTTTCTAAAGTTCAAACTTGAAACACATCCTTACTTTATAATTAGGTATGAGCTTTATTATTCATCATAAAGTCACAATCTCTTCTTAACACACAATACTTTAAGTCTCTTAACATTTCAAAAATACGAGTTTTCTTTACTTTAAATAGTTAACTATAATCAAATTCTTTCATACCAAATATCTTACCCTTATAAAATTAACCTTTATTACTAAAAACTTTCATCCAATCCTTCCATAATATTCAACTGTAATAAAAAGTTTTAGTTATCTCAAGCGAGGTTCAATTTCCGAAGTTATGCTTAATAATTTTTGAAAATATAATAATTGAGAACAAATAAGAGTTAATATTTTTCTTCCCCCAAACTTAAATTTTAAAATATTTTGCAACTAATTCCATAAAATATAGCAGGAAGAAAAAGTAAAGGTTGAATATACTTACTACTACAACATCTTATCAAATTCATATCATGCATAATCAGGATAGAAAGACTGTAGGAGAAAGTAAATCTAGCCTAAAACATGCTTGTAATAAAATTACACTAAAAGGAAGTATTTTCACATTAAAATTTTATTTTTCTTCCTACCCCCAAACTTAATTTTTAACATATATAGCATTCAGTATAGAAAATATAAGCAGGAAGAAAACAATTTAGAAATTCTATCTACCACAAATGTCTATTAAAATCATTTGCAAGTATTCATTACGACAGAACAATATGCAGCAGAAAGTAAATCTAAACTAATCATGTCAAAATGAAATTAACTAAACCAAAGTCTAACTAGCATAGCATGTATCAGTAAAGGAATATAAAAATGTTCTTCAATACCTAAATAAAGTTGTAACACAAACATAAACACAAACACACAATTCAAATACAAACACAAATGATAAATGAGGATATTTCATCCTTTAACTCATCCAATCTCACTATGTTACCTTCAATTTCTAACGAAATCACTACACTAGTAAATTAGGTACTTTCAAATGATATTATAGATTATAATCTCAAAGATAAGATTATCCCTGATAAATTAGTTTCCGGACACCAATCTCAAGTATCATCTAATTCTTATAATTAAGCACCTATAACTGATTATAAAGATAGTCTAAGATCATCCATATGGTATTCATCAAATAGGTTCGCGACTCCTACCTAATGAAAATAAAGTTGTAGAAAGGAAGTAACAAATTAAGATGAAACTATAATAAGAAGTTAAGGAATCATCTCCCTCAAGACACACAAAGATCAATCTACTAACAATCTAAACATCTACCAATTATCAATCAAACTTATCAATACATTATAAAGCAAACATCATACAACACTAACAATCATGACTCTCAAAACATACTAAATCAAAACACACTGATAACTATGGGTTGCCTCCCATAAAGCGCTTGGTTTAACGTCATTAGCCCGACAAATGATTCCACCTGGATCAAAATTCCATTTAAGTAATCCTCGATCAATCGCCCAATCTTTTTCAGATCCAGGAGTTCGTATAAAATCCTCAAATTTTAATTTTTCATTCAGCTCTTCCTTTTCAGATGGATTGATATCATTGTTCCTCATATTTCTTTCTAGATCCAATATTCTTCTATTGATTTTCTGAAATTGCATATTAATATCATCTTTGAAATTTATAAGAAATGGATCTTTATAAGATACTTCAATATCTCCCAAGTTTTGGATCTGATTCTCTTTAAATAATTCTGATTCAAGATCAAATTCTTCTATGTCACTCTTATGATTCAAGTTATCTTCTAATTCTTCCTCTTTATAATTATTAAATGATTGAGGATCTATCTTTTCTCAACTCAAAGTTATTTTGAAATATATCCTCAAATTCTCTTCCAAGTCCTAGTTCAATAATTTTATCTTGTTTATCATTTAATTCAGGTTTTTCTTGTGATTGAGTCGTATCTAAAGATATAAAGACTGGTGGTGTAGATGAATTCCCTAAATAAGTAGGCTTTAAAATTGTATGGGGTACATCCATCTTAAGTTCATGAGATTTTTCAACAAATGGAATTAAAAGTTTACTATTTTTGGTAGCGTCCATCATTTCACACCTCTTCTGAACATACATACAGTCTTCTTTAAGTAATGTTTTCGAATCACCATGAAAATCTATTTTAAACTCATCTTTTAACTTACTCTCAAAACTTTCTTGGAAATGGTCTTTACTTAGATAATCAATTTCATTCATCCAAAAACAATCATCATCTTTTCTCTCAGCTTGATATTTTATAGTCTTTAATACATCAAAAGTGACTTCATGGTCATTAATATTCATGGTCAACTCTCCTTTTTGCACATCTATCATAGCTTGTCCAGTAACAAGCAAAGGTCTCCCTAAAATAATTGGAATTTCTTTATCTTCCTCCATATCTAATACAATAAAGTCCAAAGGAAAGATAAATTTATCCACTTTAACAAGCACGTCTTCTATAACTCCTTTTGGATAAATGATAGATCGATCAGCTAATAGAAGGGTTACAGTAGTGGGAGAAATATCGACTAAACCTAACCTTCTAAATATAGATAGAGGCATCACATTAATGCTCACTCCTAAATCACATAAAGCTTTTTCACATAATTTTTCTCCAATTGCACAAGGAATTGTAAAGCTACAAGGAACTTTAAGTTTCCGAGGAAAATTTTTCTGAAGTATAGTGTTGCACTCCTCACTTAGTGCAACTGTATCGTAATCCCCAAATTTCCTTTTCTTATTTAATATATCCTTTATAAACTTTGCATAACTTGGCATCTGTTCCAAAGCTTCAGTGAAAGGAATATTTATCGTTAACTTCTTAAGTACTTTCATGAACTTTGAAAATTTTTTATCCAACTCATGCTGTCTAAGTCTTTGAGGAAATGGAGATGGGGGTTTTTCCAAATTTATTTTAGTTGGAGATATTAATTTTTCTAGATCCTTAGAAACATGTTCTTCATGTCTTTTAGTTTTCGTTGTTTCTCTCACAATATCTTTCTCTTTTCTAACCACATCCTCTATTTCTTTTCCACTTTTTAATTGGACAGCTTCTATTTGTTCATTAGTATTCTCTTTAGGGTTGATCTCATTGTTGCTAGGAAGTGTTCCTTGGGGTCTATTGCTAAGTAAATTAGCGAATTGTCCCAGTTGATTCTCTATGTTCCTAATCGCAACATTTTGACTTTGTAACTGGTTTCCCATTTGCAATACCACTTCTTCCATAGATATTTTCTTATCCTCAAATTTTTTATCATTGTTAAAGTCTAGTGGATATGAAGGTTTATAGTTTGTGTTCCCCTGATCATTCCAACTTACATTATGATTTGCATGTTATTTTCCCATTTTTGGTTTCCACCATTAGTAGTATGATTCCAGTTAAAATTAGGATGGTTCTTCCGACACGGGTTGTAAAATTTAGAATAAGAGTTGTTTGTGGTATTTAAAGTCTCATATGATAATTTAGAATCAATTATACGCCCTAATGAACTTTCCTCACTTACAGGAGTAAATTGAGGTTGGTTCATTCCAAATTGGTCCAACTTCCTTGATATTGCAGCAATCTGAGATGCAAGAATTGTAATTATATCCATATCATTAACACTAACTACGTTTTTATGATTTACCCTTGTAGAGGGCCATTGAAATTCATTTGTAGCCATTTTTTCAATTATTGCATACGCTTCATCAAATGATTTTGACATTAATGATCCACCAGACGGTAGCATCAATTATAGACACTAAGGGATCCTACTAAGCCATTATAAAAAGTTTGAATGATTAACCAATCGGGCAGAGCATGGTGTGGACACTTTCTTAGGAGTTCCTTAAATCTTTCCCAAGCTTCGTATATTGATTCCCCTTCATATTGACAAAATGAGATAATATCGTTTCTAAGTTTAGTAGTCCTTGAAGGTGGAAAATACTTAGCTAGGAATTTTTGAGTTAACTCTTTCCAATTTTTAATAGAGTCAGGTGCTAATGAATATAACCACATTTTAGCCTTATCCCTTAGTGAGAAAGGAAAAAGCCTTAGTCTAACAGCATCATCTGACATGCCATTATAACAAAATGTAGCACAAAGTTCTAGAAAATTTGATAAGTGTAAATAAGGATCTTCTAAAGGAGTTCCCCCAAATTGATTATTCTGCACCAGTTGGATAATCTCAGGATTTATTTCAAATGAGTCAGCTTCTACGACAGGGTTTTGTATACTAGAGTGAATTTCATCTGTCGTAGGATTTATGTAATCCCTCAATGAATTATGATGATTTTCTAAGTTATTATCTTGAAAGTTTTCCATTTCCATTTCTAGTTTTTCGAGTCCTTTCTGTATTTTTATTATTTTTTTATTTTTTTCAAATTCGGGATCATAAGACACAAGTCCTGCAGATCCTTTGTTTCGCATTCTTAACATAACAAACAATACATTAACAATTAAATAAAAAAAACGAAAAATATATTTAACACAACAAAACATTTTCACAAACAACTTATTTTTCATACAAAGAGTTTTTCCACAACACTTTTTCATACCAAAAACACTTTGCACACAAAGATAATTTTTATGACACTACAGTTTTCCAAGTCTAAGCCTAATTATTTCAACTAAAATTCTCCTAAAGTTCTTACCGAAGCTTCCCCGGCAACTGCGCCAAAAACTTGACCCGACCCGCAATTATGCAGAAAATTAACTTCCTAAAGATGGTCAAAAACTTGACCCTATTTATAAATAGCGGCTAGTGTGCAAAATCTTAAATGATATAAAAATTAGAAAATATTTTACACACTAGGGGTACTACGCAAGTATACGTATCGTTTCAAGTAATATAGAGTTTTCTTTAAAAACCCCAATATCGATCCCACGAGGAAGTGAAGTAAGAAGTCTTTAATCAAATTCTAGTCTACTACTAATAGTCCTTAGTTTGGAATGTCGATTAAAATTGTGATTTATCTAGCAATTACTCTTAAATGCAAGTGTTAAATGTAATAGTAACTATAACTAAATGCAAATAACAATTCTAAATATAACCCTTTTTGGATGAATTGGTTTAGAGAATTTTGAGATATTAAAAACTACTATTCTTATGTAATGAAATAGATAATGTATAGGAATGAGAAGCATTTAATATTGTATGTGCCAAATAGGAGCAATCATATTCTTTACCCTTTGGTCCAGACATAAAGAACATTGACTAATCCTATGTTTGGTTACCGAATCCGCGGCTAAGTCGGGAGGATACCGGCTGCCACTTCGGAGCTCCCACGTTCCCCTCGCCTGAGGGCTAACATCTACACTTCGACACCCAAACGATAGGACCGAATTGAAGATTTTAGCCTGTCACTCTAAAATCTTCAATTCTACGCCCGATAATTATATTTCCCTATTTATTTGCATTCAACTTCCATGAACTTCACTATCCATGGAATTTGAATGTGGTTTCGCTTTGTTGAGAATTACACCGCCCTTTTGGGACAATGCAATTACAACAAATTTTAACACTACAATGGGCCCTTATTGCAATGTAAATTAAGTGCAAGTAAAAACCATCACATTTATAATTAAATTTACTTCTACCATGCATCATAAAATCCTAAACATGATTTCTACTCATTACAAAAGAAAAGTAAAAGGAAAACAATGGCATAATCTTCTTATGCCACTATTTCCAAAGAAGAAGAAAGAGTAAGAGACATGCGTCACAAAGCACGAAGAAAACATAAAGGAAACTTCATTTAACAAAAGCAAATCCACTAAATAAATGTTTACAAAATTATAAGATAATGAAGAACAATACTTAGCTTTTTCCCCTTGAAAGAAAGACGAAAATCTCTCCCATAAAATCTCCCAGCGATCCATGCAATGCTAGCGAAATCCCTTACAAATTCTCTCAAAATCTCCTCTCCAATCTCTCCAAAAGGGTAGAAATCTACATTTCTACTCTTAATCTAAGATTCCTAAACATTCCTCTAAGTTTTTCTCTCATTTCCTCTATTGTTTCTCTCCTCTAATCTACACATTTCTAACACAAATTTGCCATTTTTAAAGAGCATGGACGAATTCCGAAGAGTTTCCTTAAGCACCCCTTCAAAAAAGCATCCAAATACGTCGAATATTGGCCCAAAACCGCCAAATGTCGGTTCATGTTCATCCGGGCCGCTGTCGGCGGGTTCGAGGCCGCTGTTGGCGGCCTTTTTGGCCATTTTCTGATGGTCTAGGGAAAATCTCGCCGTCGGCGAGATCGATCTTGCCGTCGGCGAGCAGGCTGCTGCGCTGCTCCACGGTTTCGCTCCGTTTGGCTCCGTTTCAACTCCGTTTCGCCTCATTTCAGTTGCGTTGCGTTCGTAACAGATAGCCCTACAAAATTAGCATAAAAATAACCTTTCTTTAAAGTGTAATCTCATTCAAAAATATGCAAGAAGTGTTAAAGAGATTAAACATCAAAAGACTTATCGAAAGGTGTCAGGGCAGAATTTCATTTCTTGCTCGTTTTTGCTCAAAATTGCACCATTTTTGCTTCTTTTTGCTCCAATCACCATTTCTTGTACCTAAAACCAAAAAACATACAAAATACCTTCCTTTAAAGTTTAATATCATCAAAAAATGAGTAAAATAATATAGCAAAAAGCGTATATATTTTAGTCGTGTCAGTCTCGGTCGGGACATCCTCCGGGGTTGCTTCTGCAACAAGGTTATGCATTACTGGTGGCTTTATCTGGTGGCGTGGTAGCCTTCCTTCTTCTGATCTTCTTGAGATTTCCTTGGTCTCTTCTGTTATCCTCGGAGCTGGCCTCCTTTCTTTAGGTTCCTGGTGAACCGGTATCCTTGAAGTATATGCATTGGTAGTAGCGACTGCCTCGTCGCGCTGGTCCGCTGCTAGTTTAGTTAACATCTTGCGGATACGGCGATTTTTATTTCTTCGCTGAGTTGCTGTGAGAGTAGCTCTTCGTACTTCCTGAATTTCTGTGGGCACGGCTCTGATAAGCCTGCCCTCTGCTGTAGCGACCACAGACTTGATTCTTTTGTCCTCCTTAGTGTTTGTTTTCCTTTTCTTGTTGTCAGGTTGGTGGCTTGGGCCACCCACTTTCATTACTGTCTGGCTGGGCAGTTCCTCTCGGTCAATTGGGACCCAGTCACCTTCCTCGTATTGCAGGCCTGCTGGTGCGAAGTCTGAGTCAATCTCTATTATCGCTCCATCTTTCACCCTCTTTTCGTCGAGTGCAAGGCTTACGTCATTTCTAAAGTTCAGGACCAACCGCCCGTTCGACATTTCCCTGCGAAAAGACAAGGAAAAGGATCAGGGTCGTACTAAGAACAAGAACATTAAGAAAATGTTTATTAGAGACAAAGTTTTCTTTCTTTCTTTTTTTTTTTATTATTCCTTTTATATTTTTAAATTCAACAGGAATGAAATGGGAGAAGATCGAAAAAAAGATTTTTGATTTGGAAGAGAGAACAAGGAAAACTTTATTATCACGATTTTATTTATTTTAGCACATTTTTTATTATTTTTAGGTTCAGACCCAGTCATAAGTA
This sequence comes from Papilionanthe hookeriana x Papilionanthe teres, assembly GCA_022702705.1. Lineage (NCBI taxonomy): Eukaryota > Viridiplantae > Streptophyta > Magnoliopsida > Asparagales > Orchidaceae > Papilionanthe > Papilionanthe hookeriana x Papilionanthe teres. The sequence goes on from CM040427.1 coordinate 11,485,566, forward strand.
ATTACTTCGCCCGTGCTTCTAGGGATGAAGAATTTATTCCTTCGAAACATCAGGTAGCATAATACTTCTTCAAGTATTGTCCGTTGATCGGAAGCATATGTCTTTCTCCTTGGCAATTCACAAGCTGGTAGGAGCCTCCTGAGTAAACTGCCTCAACCACAAACGGTCCTTCCCAAGTGGGTTCAAATTTTCCTCCTATCTTGCGGTGTGCAAGAATAGGTCTCTTGAGAACGAGAACTAAGTCACCAACTTTGAAGGTTCTTGGGCGGACCAATCTGTCATGGGCTTGAACCATCTTAGCTTGGTATAGTTCTAAATTCCGCTCGCGCTGCAAGTCTTTTCCCTTCCGGGCTTTCCAATTCCTCTAGTCGTAATTTGGCATTCTCTTCGTCGTGATTTTGTTTGCAACTGCAATTCCGAGTGAAGGAAGTCTGGACCTCTAAGGGTAACATCGCCTCGGACCCATACACCGGAGCGTAAGGTGTAGCTTGAGTAGGAGTTCTGAAGGTTGTCCGGTAGGCCCATAAGGCTTCTAATAACTTCTCGTGCCAATTTCTCTTATTATCGTCCAAAGTTTTCTTTAAAATTTGAACGAGAGTTTTATTAAAAGCCTCAACCAGGCCGTTTGCTCTTGGATAGTAAATTGTTGAAAACCGCCAGTCGATTCCGTGTCTCCTGACAAAATTGTTGATTTGCGTGCTTCTGAATGCTGACCCATTATCTGAGATGATCCTGTGCGGCCCTCCGAAACGATAGATAACTTGGTTCTTGAAAAATTGTAGCACGTGGTGTGCTTTCACTTCTCTGAGTGGAACTGCCTCTGCCCACTTGGAAAAGTAATCTGTAGCCGCAAGAATGAAACGCTGTCCTTTTGAAGATGGTGGTTCTATTGGACCCACTATATCTGTGCTCCAACATTCAAATGGCCACGACGCAATTGTCGGATGTAGCACATTTGGAGGTTGGTGTAGAACCACTCCGTGCACTTGGCATTGGTGACTGCTCTTAGCGATTTTCATGTAGTCGGTCATCATCGAGGGCCAGTAGTACCCTAGTCTTTTAATTTTCATTTTCATCTTCGGACCCTACTGGTGAGCGCCACAGAGTCCTGAATGCACCTCTTTAACAATTTCACGGGCCTCGGACCCGCTTAGGCTCCTTAGCCACATTTGATCGAAAGACCTTCCGTATAACGTGTTGTTTATGAATGCGTAGGACGAGTTCTTTTCTTGATCCGATGGGTTAACGACCTATCGTCGGGTAATTTTCCCGTTTGTAGGTAGTACATTAATGGTCGTCGCCAATCTTCCGTGTTTTCCATCACTGCTGCAACTGATTCTTTTTCTTTTTCTGATTTGTGTATTGTGTCTATGTCGAGCTGTGATAGGACTTGACGTCCGTGAACTGACACTTCTACTGATTCATCTTGTAAGCAGGCAAATTCTTTTGCGAGGCGGGCTAAAGCATCTGCTAAAGCGTTTTCTTTTCTGGGAATTTTGTAGATCGTCACATTCGGAATCTGTTCTAACAGCTGTATGGCATACTGGAAGTATTGCTCGAGTCTTGGCTTTAAAATTCTGTATTGTCCGACGATCTGTTGAATGATTAACTGCGAATCCCCGTAGATGTTGATGTTTGTTATCCCCATTTGAATAGTTAATTCCGAGTCCGTTATGAGAGCTTCATATTCGCTTCGTTTTTTGTACATGGCTCCGTTAAGTGGTAGGAGTATCTTAACATCCCCGCTCCAGGTGTTATAAAGATTAGTCGATTCCTGCCTTACGGGCACTATCACTTGCGATTCTTCGTCTTTGTGTGTCGAAGATGCTCCGTCGAAATATAACTCCCAACGTCGATCATCGGGGTTTTCTAAGCTCATTTTTTGTTCATCCGGCAAGTCGTCATTGAGAGGAGATTCGCGGCGAGAGGGTGTCGTTGCGAGGAAGTCCGCTAGGACTTATCCCTTTACGGCACGAAGAGGCACGAAAGTTATATCGAATTGCAATAATATCATTGACCACCTGGCAAGTCTACCAGAAAGCTTTGGACGGGTCATCAAGTATTGCAATGGATTAAATTTCGAGATCAGGTTGACCTTATGAGAAAGCATGTAGTGCCTGAGCTTTTGAACGGCGAAGATCAGGGCCAAACAGTGCTTTTCAATTGTGGGATACTTTATTTCCGTCGAAAGTAAATGACGGCTTAGGTAGTAAAGAGCATTTTCTTTACCCTCATCATTGACACAGGCTAACGAGGCTCGAGAGAATCGTCTAAAGCCGCGGTATAAAGTATCAACGGTCTACTCGAGGCCAGGGCTGCTAAGACGAGAGGTGTCATTAAATATTGTTTAATTTCCTCGAAGGCCCTCTGGCATTTCTCTTCCCAAATAAATTTGGCATCCTTTTTAACTAATGCCGAGAAAGGCTAACACCTATCTGACAAGTTTGAGATAAAGCGTCGAAGATATGCCAGCTTCCCTTGAAAAGATCGTAGTTGTTTTAAGGTTTTGGGAGGCGGCATTTCTAAGATAGCTTTAATCTTTTCCGGGTCGATTTCAATTCCACGATGTCGGACAACGAATCCTAAGAATTTCCGGAGGTGACGCCGAAGGCGCATTTTAAGGGATTCATCTTAAGGTTAAATTTTCTTAATCGTTCGAAAACAATTCTCAAATCATACGGTGGTTTTCCTTTACTTTGCTTTTGATGACCACATCATCCACGTAGCATTCGACTTGATTGTGGATGAGATCATCAAAAATTCTTGTCATCGCTCTCCGGTAGGTTGCTCTGCGTTCTTCGGTCCGAATGGCATCACTGTGTAGCAATATACTCCGATCGGCGTTCGAATGCTCGTAAGTTTTTCATCTTCTGGAGCCATTTTTATCCGGTTGTATCCTAAAGATCCATCCATGAATGAGAATATTTCATGTGTTGAAGCAATGTCGATCATTAATTCCAGGATCGGTAGAGGGAATTCATCTTTTGGACATGCCTTGTTTAAATCTGCGAAATCCACACAAATTCCGATCCGACCATTCTTCTTCTCGACCGGTACTACATTGGCTAACCGGGTCGGGTATTGTTCTTCACGGACAAATTTGGCGTCTATTAGCTTTTTAACTTCAGCTATGACTTGTTGTTCGATTTCTAGACGCATTCTTCCGGAACCTTGTCCGATCGGAACGTAGTAGGATCCACTCCTAGCTTATGGATCGCGACCTCTGGAGCTAATCTCGGCATCTCATCGTAGCTCCAAGCAAAACGTCTTTAAATTCCATTAATAACTTGATTATTTCTTCGGAGTCTTCTTTATTGAGTAAGGAGCTAACAAAGGTAGGTCTAGGCTCTTCGCTAGTACCTAAGTTAACTTCCGTTAATTCATCTATTGTAGATTTGATCTCTTCTTCGAACTCTGGTGGAGCGTTTCCAATTTGTAAATCTTCAAACTCTTCTGTAGTTTCCATGCAGTCTTCATTAGACTCGCAAGTGACAACCAAGAAAAATTCAGTATCGTCAACTGATCCTACTGTGCCGAATCCGAGACCATGCTTTGAATTGGGTGGACGACCGGAGTTATTCCATAAATTTTCAAAATGTTGTGATTGACCTTTTGTCCATTGTCGAGGTAAGAAACCACGCTGAATTAAATTTTGAACACAGGGGGAATACCACTCAAAAGGCAATTCCATTAATTCTGATGAAGTAGCATCTTCAAATTGTACATTATTTTCAGTTTTGGAGGAAGGAGCACCACGGTAGAATTTGATGGGCTTTGCACCGCCGCTACGTACCTCTTTGACCACCATACCCTCGATCTTATTAGAATGGATCGGGGTCAGGGTCATAGTATGTACATAGTGGTTAATCTTCTCGTACATCGATTTATATTCCTCGTTCTTTTCATCTTCGAGAGAGATCCTGAATTGCGGCTTCTTGTTGACCTCATTTTTGATGAGGTCTTCTCTTCTTCTTTTAGTACTTAGGATCTAGCCTTAGGCTTTTCCTTTGACTATCCTAGAGGATTAGAATTGGGACCCACCACTTAGAAATTCAAACCACTTCTTAACTCCCTGAAAACTCCACAAAGTTGATTGTAGACCCCTAATCACCTACAGGGTTGAAATCAAATGTGGAAGTTTAAAGGATGAGTTCCTACAGGACTCTTTGGCCTTAGGACCGCCCTGGGTGGCCTGGTCTGATGAGGGCTGACTTACACACACACACTACACTTATACACTACACTTTCACACACCTCCTAAAACCACACCTATACCCAACTTGACCTCCTGACTCATGAGGGTAATTCACATGGATGGTCCTTAACCCCTAAGCCCTTGGCTAAGAGGGTTAGGAACAACATAATGAATGCCTCAAATGAGTCCCTTCATGGCTTATGTGGGCTTGATATGGCTTCATGGCTCAACCAAAATGATTTCATTTCACTTACATTTACCCAATCTTCAATTTCCTAAATTTTCAATTTTTAACCCCCGGGACCCTACACCCCGCCTAGCCTACACAAAACCCTTGAAGTTACCCAAATTTTCCAAAATTCTCCAAATCACCCAAAATTCCTTAAAACCAATCCCAAACATTCCCACATTACTCAAATTGATCATTCATAGCCAAAAGTACCAAAAATTCCAAAAATACCTCCCAATACCCATCAAATACCCAAAATGCCCCTCTTAGCCAAAAAATCCAAAAATTCAGAAAATTCCCAGAAAATTCCAGAAAATCCCAAATATTCCCAATTTCATTTTATCAAACTACACCATGGGCCAATTTTTTCAATTTACCCCACGTTTGTCAAAATCCCCAATTTGACCCATTTTAAGCCCAAAGTGAACCCAATGTCAAACCAAACCTACCCAATTGACCCAAATTCTAGTCCAATTCAATTCTAAACTTCAATTCAACATCCCCAACACCAATCTAGAACAAATCCAAGTCCAATTTGATTGGCATTTGAACCCAATTTCATTTTGGACCTTAAAGCCCAATTTGGACCCATGACCCAAACTTAGCTCAAACTCACCCAATTCAACTCCAATTAACCCCAAACCTTTTCTAAACCTTCCTTAACATCCCCACAAACAAAACACTAACATGATTTACCCAAAATTTAGACCCAAGCCCCACTCAAATTCAACCCAAAGCTAAAAGGCCCAATTTTGACCTAAACCCAAACCTAACCCAAATAAGCCCAAACCCCAAAATCAAAACCCAACCAAAGCCAAAAACTCTTTGAAACACTCCCATAAACATTTCCCAACATTAATTTTACATCAATTTCAACCCTAGCCCAACATTGGCCCAAGTTAGCCCAATTTGACCTACATTGGCCCATTTACCAAATAAACCCAAATCCAACCCAATTCAAGCCCAAACCACCCCAAACTCATTTCAAATCATTCATGAAACATCCCTAAACCAAACCCAACAATTATTTGGCCCAAGCCTTTACCAAACTTTCATCCTAAAGTCCATTTTAAAATCCAAAAGCCCCACTTCCCTAAACCATTTTAAAAGCCCATCCAAAGTAAAATCCAAAAGCCCAAACCCATTCCAAAGCCCACATTGACAATTCCTTCTCATCATCCCCTTAATTAGAATCAATTCCTAAGTCCCAAATCAATCATCAAATCAACCTAAATCAAGCACCATCTAAATTTCCATTAAATTGCCAAAATTTCCAAATTCCTTTTTCATATAAATGAATCAACTTTTCCTAAGCCAAGGATGAGCCAAATGGAGCCACATGCAAGCCATGGACAAGCCACATGAAGCCATGGGGGGTTTGACTTGTCACCAAGCCATTAATGGCAAGAAGAGGGAGTCCTTTCCTAAGCCTTCCTTAAGCCATTTTAACCTCTTTGCAACACCATAACCCAAAATTAACTTAAACTATTTTGATGGAGACCACACCATTTTCTCTTGGCTGACCCAAGTGACTCTTTTCAGCCCAAAATCAGGCCTTGGGTGGTGAACCTAGCCCAAAACCATGGGTTGACTCATTTGAACCCAAAATGGCCTCTCCCCCATACCATTTTAATCCAAGCCCTTTACACATGTCCATGGCCAATTGACTTCACAAACATCAAGCCCTGACCCACCTGACCCTGAGGGTGACCCATGCCTGCCGGCCAGCCACCTGGGCCGCCGGAAAACGCCATGGCCGAGACCTGGGAAGGAGCCGAGCATTGAAATTCCACCTTGCTGAGTTGCCCCATGCCCGAGTGGCCATTGCGCTGTTCTTCCCTTGCGAGAGCAGGTCGATCCCGGTCCCTAACTCCCCACGTGAGAGCCTCCAGCCTCTCCTATTTAAACACCACCCCTCTCGGCCATGAAGGGTGTGTTGAACCAACCCTAAGGAAACTCTGCCAAAATCATTCTAGACCACTCTCCACACATAGAGCACTTGATTTCCACTGGATTCCAGCCCCAATTCCCTCCAGCTGAGCTCAATTTTGAGTTCAAACTTCGACGCAAAACCAGGACACTTCTTCACAGGTGGACCAATCCCCAAATTGATTGATCCTACACCTTCACCGGACCGAGGAAGAAGTTTACCGGCAAAGCCCCCTCTCCGGGCCACCCATCCGTTCCGGACTCCATTCTTTGTAATCGGTCGTGGTCGAAATCATACCTGGACAATTCACTGGGCCGAGGACTTCATCCGGAGCTTACTTGGACCCAATCGAAGGTGACACAACTCTAAGATCGAAGCTTCACTTCTCCGAGCAAAGGTATGGACTCACTCTTCTTCCCGAGCTTACAAAGATTCTCCATTTAATTTGAGTCGATTTAAATACATGTTTATCGTATGGATGTGTTCGTCTCCTCGAGACGAATCCATAGAGCATAAGAACACGAAAATCCATCGAGAATCGAGTGAGAAATTAGGGTTAGAAGGTTGACGGTCACGGGTGCACACCGGTCGTAGACGATGACCGGGAGCCGTCGGATCGAGCGTGTATCGAGTGGACGGTCTGGATTGAGCCGGACAGCGCCTTGGTACGTGACCCGCGGGGCCCTGGATCGCTGAGTCGGATGGCGGCGCCGAATCAAAAGACGACACGCGGCGCTTCGGAGATGCCTAGGTTGAGTTGGCGCCGCGTGGATAAGTAGGAAATTAGGTTATTTTCCTATTTATTTAATTCCCTAAACTTCAAAAATTCATATCTTTGCATAGCAAAATCACAAAAATAAAATAAAAATACCCTCTTGCTCAGTGAATAGAGGAGAATAATGTGGAAAAGAAATCATTCAATTTCATTGAGTATTTGATTTTTAATTATTTATTTACTCTCTGCACATTTTCAATTCTCCATGCATGTATACAATTCACCATGGCATGAGACCATAGGGCTTTTGAAGCCTCTGAATTTGGGAACATTCCCTGAATTTTCCAAAGTCAGAGGCTATCCCTATGAAGAGTTATTAATTTTTCAATCCTAGGTTCCTATTCTGAGTATTTTAATTCTAATAATTAGCATGTTGTGAAATAAATTCTAGGAAAATTTGGTGATGTTTATTATGACCAGAGGACCCTAGCAAAAATAGGTTTTGAGTTAACTCACTTGGAATAACCCTAATTGGCTTAAACACCCAAAATGGAGTTCTAATTAATTAGAGCTAATCACACATCAAATTGACTTGAAATCAATTCTCCACTGACCTTTAGGATCAGACGAACCCACCATAAAAGTTTGAAGTCAATTGGACTTGGTTAGCCTTATCAAATGGGTTGATTAAGCCATTTAGCCAAAATTAAACTCAAAAAGTTCATAACTTTCAAAATCCTTTTCAAAAATTCACCAAATTGGTTTTGGAGCCTCTCTGATATCAGGGGAATTTAAAAAAATTAAAATTGCAATTTTCTAAAAAAGTTGATTTTTTTGCATTATTTTAATATTTTAATAGTTAAAAAATAATAAAAATCACAAAAATAATAAAATTCATCAAAATGACATATTTTGAATTTTAATCACTTAGGAACAAATCCAATATTTTTCTTAATTCTCTATGATGAGATATTAAATTTTAAAGCCCTAAGGTAATTTTAAAATTAAAAAATGTATTTTCTAGCATTTCCACTAAAATAATTCTAATAAATCAAAGAAAAATCAGAAAATTATAAAAATTGGTTCTCTGGTTTCCTTGATATCAGAGAGATTTTAAAAAAATATAAAATTCATTTTTCAACCTTTATTTTATTTTTAAATTAATTAATACTCCAAAACTGAAAATAATTATAATAAAAATAATATAATTTAAAAAATCACCAAAATTGGTCCAAGTGGTCCTCTGGTCATTAGTAATGACCCATAATTTTCTTAAGGACAGAAACTTTCCCTTGGTCATATTATTAAATTTTCCTTGAAAATTCTTATTTTCCATCAAAAATAATTACATAAATAAATTAAATACAGAAAAATCACATTTTCCCCTCTAATGTCTTTATTGACATATGAGTGAAGTCACATAAAAATTTCAAGTTCACTTAAGCTCAATTTAGTGAGTTATGGAATTATTAAGCTTGAAGGGCAAAATGGTAATTAAAATTTTAACCCTTAATTAAAACTTTAGGCTTAATAAAATGAAAGAGTGAAATATTTGATCCTAATTTGATTTGGATGATTGAAATTTAAATAATTAAGGGTAGAAACCCATCAATCATAATTAAAATAAACCTTAATCAATTGATTAATTAAACTTGGAAGAATAATAAGAAAAATTGGAATTATTAAGATAGGGATATTATTAGGAAGAGATTTATTCTTTAATCTAAAAAATCCTTAAATTAATCACCTTAATAATATTTAGTTCCTAATTAAAATGATAATCCAAACTCAAGATTTAAAGTATTAAAAGACTTAATCATTAAATTAAATTAAAATTAAAACATTCAAACTAAATTCAATCAAAATTTCAATTAAATTAATACTTTAACAATTAAATTAAATTAAACCACATTAAATTAAATTAAATTAAATTAAAGCATGTTAAATTAAATTAAATTAAATAAAAAATAAAATCAAATTAAAATAAAATTTAAATTAAATTAAAATTAAAATCAAATTAAAATTAAAACTAAACCAAATTAATTTAAATTAAATTAAATTAAATTAAATTAAATTGAATTAAATATAATATCACCTAAGACATAAAGAATTCAAAGAAAAATCTAAAACAACTTGAACACTATTCCAAACTTAAACCCATTAATTGAAATTAAGTTAAATTAAAAATCATTTGAACATCCATTTGCCCTCGAAAGCTCTTGTTGTCATAACTCCTAAATGAAATGTTAAGTGAAGTGATACTTCATTCATAGGATATTCAAATGTTTTAATTCACTGAGCAAGATAACAAAACTTGAACTCCTGGATGATTAATTCATTTTGTATAATTAAATTCTCTTGGACTTAAAACAATTCTAGAGGTATTGAAAAGATGTTTAAGATTCGTCTTAAGCACTTCCTCAATATGATAGGATATTTATAAGAACAATTGAACTTAGTTGTTCTTTGATGAAGAAAATCGTCCTCAAACCAAAACACAAGAACCTAGACGTCATAAGAGATAACTAGCTATAGGAGTAGGACCTTGGTAGAAAACAATAACCCTTCCCTTAGCTTTACCAAGGAACTTGCTTTAAATGCTTAAATATTCTAAATTGTGTTTAAGTGCAGCTTGGGATGACGGGAAGACCCTCCAGGTATGCTTTTATTTTATTGCAATTTACTTCCTTGCAATTTACTTTATTGCAAATGCACTTTACTTTTCTTGCATGATAAACAACTGTTGCATGAAAACCTACACCTTTAGGATAGTCCCTAAAACCAAAACCAAAACTAAATTAAAAGTCATTGCAAGATAAAATCCACCGCCACAACATTTCAAAATATAAAACAACTCAAAATTTAATCACAAACAAAACAACAAAATTACAACTACAACTAAATTAAAACGTCTTGTTGGATGATCGGGAATACCTCGGATGATGTAACCTACGTGTTGCTAACGGGATTACCCACGGTCTAAATGAAAGTGTGGAACTCATTTAGTTGAGTTTAGCAAATTCATCTGGAATAAGTGAATCCGATAAAAATAACGATGCCGGAAGGATGGAACCGTGGGATCTTAACCGGTGTTGTTATAATCAACTTTAAGATTTGTTTTAATTAAAACATAAAAACACTTGGACTTTAAGATTTCTAAAACCAAACTTCTCTCTTCTCTTTTGATTACAATCTTCTAAAACTAAACCTCTGCAACAACAAGGAACTCGAAGCATGGTGGGCAGCACGGCCATCGTCGTCGACAAAGCCGAAATCTACATCGACAAAAACCATTCTTAGAATTAAATAACCAAACCATAGGACTTCGAGGTAGTTTGCCTAGTGCAACATAAATCCTCAACCTCTTGTTAGGCATTTGCATTGCAAATTAAGCCCTAACCGGTCTTAGGACTTCGAGGTAGTCGTTCAGTACGACATAAACCCTCACATCTTCGAGGCTGTTTGTATGATTTTATCATACAAATATAAGTCCAAATTAATTAAAATTGGCAAGATCAAAACATTAAATAAACATTAGGATTTTCCTAAATTGAAGCTAAACAATAGGATAGTCGGGAAATTACCGAAGTTCGCTTCGAATCTGTAATTTCTCCTACCTTTCTTCCTTTGAATTCCCAAAACAAAATGTTCCAAACTTGATCCATTCCCTATTGAAATTCTAAAATTCAATCCCTTGAAAACTTAAACTTTGAAATTCTTGAGAGCGAACTATCGATTATTATCGAGAGTTTTCTTAGGTGATTCCCGTCACTTAAGATGTAATTAACTATAGGGGCTTGCCCTTATAGGGAATTTCAAGAACCGGGTAATATAAACCACTGCTTAATTCATTTATATTAAGCAGGGGAACTTGTCGGCTTATAAAATTGGTTCGCAGACCAAACGGATGTCACAAATCTCCTAGTTTATTTAATCGAGCCCCATCATCAAGCAGTGTGTCAATTCTTCGGGATAGATACACGGTTTGTGGTGCGGTGCTCATTTATATAAACTATTTGGGATGTGAGATCGGTTTGATTTTATATCTTAAAACCTTTAAACTTAAAATTATTTTCAAAATCAAATGCTACTTTCTAAATTATATATATATATATTTAAATTAAATTTAAAATATAAAAAATTCGCCGACAATTTCTGTAGGCGACCCCCTTTTCAAAAATACAATACTCAACCTAAAAATAAGCCGTACAATTTCTGGCGACTCCGCTGGGGACAATTCCTCTCTCCATTTTTAATCAGATAGTTCTGCTTTCAAAAATCGGTAGTGTATCCATGTCCCTAGTGGATCAAACTACCCTTCTTTCCGTTGGAATACTATGTTCATTTCTACCTTGGACGAGTATAGCCAACATTCTCTCGGATTTAGGAGCCACTATTTAGACACCCCTAAACAGAGAGGTTCCGAGATCCTTTACCTCATTTCTGAGGTGGGGTGGACCTCGATAGGTGTTAGTTTAGGAGTAGTCCTTCGAGTCGAGAAGTCTTGCATAAGACTTTCTTTTCCCTTCCAACTCGAATCGGATTCTTTACCTTCTCTACACCTTTGAACATTCCGTTCCTAATAAACAAACCCTCTAATGAATGGCCCTTTTAACAAATAACTCCTTCTTATAAATACATGAACAAGAATGTGTTCGGACTCTTTTCGATTCCTTTCTTTTCGTCCTGATGAGAAGAAGCATAACTTGGGATCGACAATCGAATCTACCTTGCGAAATGGAAGCCCCAAAGCTAATTTTCTCCTTCACCAACGGACTAGACTTCGCTGTTTACAAGGATGAGCTGCCCGACAATGGGATCATCCGGTTTGTACAAGGATTCGAGAACACAAATGTCAAGATCACTGACGTTACCCGTTTCGCACTGACAGACAAAGTATCTGAAACTGAAAGACCTTTGATCGATTTCAACCTTAAGTCAACTCAAGAGTTTCCTCCCCTGCAAAGGGTTCCAGCTGAGAGGAGTACCGCTGTCCATAGAAGGACCGTTATCTCTACCCTAGCTGGTCTAGTCATCTCTGCACCTACCCCGGCTTCCGCCAAACTGAAGGGGAAGGAAGTTCAAATTTGTAACGAGCATGTTACCTTGGAGGGTACAGATTTCCGTGCAAGACCTTCTGTTTTTGAAATTGGGTCTAGCTCAAGGGTTCCACCCCTAACACGGACTCAGAGGAGAAACAGAGGCAGGAAGATTGCCAGGAAGGCCAGAGCTGCTGAAGTCGCTTTCTTAGAAGAAGTCCCTGAGTACACACCACTACCTGAATACATACCATTGCCTGAATATACACCCCTTTTGGAAGGAAGTAGATTCCATCCCCTTTCCGCCGCAAAGGATGAGGAAAATATCCGCAAGATTGCTTCCGCATTGCCTCAGCCCGCATATTACAATGACAGCCGTAAGAAAAGGGCTAGAATTACGCCGTTTGCTCGACTGCAAACCCTGATAGAAAAGTTAGCAAGAAAAGAAAAATACCCTGTGTCAGAGATTTTAAGAAGGATGGGGCGGGTGCCAGCCAAGTCCCATCTTGGGCCGCGAGTAGAACCTGTTATCGCTGCGGAAAAGCCAAATAAGAGAATGAAAGCTAGTCCACTTCGTCGTTGTTTCGGGACTACAAATTAGGGAGGATACCACCTTCCGAGCATTTGATCGACGGACCATCTGGTCCTAGACCTTCTGCTGCTAGAAGGATGGTATGGCGTCCCACTACCGAACAATTAAGATTAAAACAACAACCTAAAAAGGAAAGTCTCGTCAAGAGACTTGAGTCCGAAGAAAGCGCTACCGCAGTGAAGGGAACTCATAAAAAGGAAACCCGACAGTTATCGCATGACAACTGCGAAGATGTACAGAATAGACCACTAGAAGATGTTATGGAAAAGCTAAGAACTGATATTCAGCGATTAGCAAGAGAAAGAGAAGAAAAATTCAGAGGTGAAGTCGACTCGTCAGAGTTCATGGATGATGAATATGCAGAAATTAATATGGTTGAAACACGAGCTTTGTCAGCTTCACAAGGTGCTCCTGCAGCCGCAGAAAGTGAGGAGCCGGAAGTGATGAGGATGCAGCTTCAGGAGAAAGATGATACGATCTCCCAAATGGCAAAGACGATATAAGAGATGGCTGCAGCCCTAGCCACTCTCCAGAGTCAGGTTCAACCCCAAAGAGAAACACCCCCAGAAGTTATTCACATTGTAGACGGAGGAATGGAGATTACATCCGTCAACGGGGATGATCAATTAAAAAAGGATGCAACACAAAGCATGATTCCGGAAAAGGATATCAAGAGCATGGTGGAACAGCAGGTGCGAGAAGCCTTGGCACAATCAAAGAACGAGACATCCATTCGGACGGGTAGGCCTTACCCCGAAGAATTCGACGCTGTCCAATATCCGAAAGGCTTCGTACCACCTCTGTTCAAGACTTTTGATGGAACTAGAAACCCTCGGCAGCATGTTGCACATTTTCGTGCCAGTTGTTGCAATGCTGGCGAAAGTGATGCTTTACTCTTCCGACAATTTGTCAGCAGCCTGTCAGGAATCGCCTTTGATTGGTATGCGGAATTACCAAACGGTTCGGTGAAGACATTTTCAGAATTAGAGAACCTCTTCATCAAGCGATTTGCCGGAGCTCAGAACCACATCACTATAGGTGATTTAGTGGTAGAAAAGCAAAAGCCGAGTGAAACTTTGGTGGACTACATACTTCGATGGAGGAATCTAAGTATGAAGTGTGAGCCACAGCTACAAGAACAGCATGCAGTCGGCATTTTACTGAAGAGCATTCATGGCCCGATAGCACTTCTCCTCAAGGGATTTACTATTAAAACTTTCGAGAAATTGTTAAGCAAGGCCGAAAGCTTGCAAGAGGAGGCGAAGAAATTAAGTTTCACCGACAAAACAGACAAACAGAAGCCCGTGAAAACTTTTGAAAAGAAGTTCGGGATCGTCGCGGCGATCGATAAAGGCAAGCGACCAATACAAATACCGCCGGAACGGCCGCGGCAAATTCAACGAGATCACCGAGCAACCCCGACCCAGCTATCGGTCATCTCAACGGTATGAACAACCGCCTCGTCCACAACGTACGTTAAGGGAGCTTCGAGCGGGGAGTATCCGTTCAAGAATGAGGCAGTACCGAAAATGTTCCGCAGTCTGATGAAGACTCCAGATTTCCAACAGCCAGAACCTAAGATACCAAAAGACGTTGACAAGAAAGGTGATCCCAACTTTTGCCCCTACCACCGGATGCTTGGACACAAGATAGAAGATTGTATTACCTTCAAAAGTTGGCTCAACGTCAATCTCCGAAAAGGGAATATAACGATCCCGAAGGAATACATGAAGGAACCCCAGAAAGGAGGTTCCGTCAATGTTATCTCGACGGATCTCATTGTTCAGATAGATCCCTATGCGACTGATGATGGATGGACTACCGCCTGGACAAAGTCTTCAAAGAATATTTTGGATCGCATCCAAACCACTTCGGTGCGAGCCTCAATTCAGAATTTGAAACCTGTCAAGTCGGCATTATCACTTGCGATAGAAGAACCACATCAATAAGAGACGATTGAAGAAAAGAAGAAAATTGATGAAGAAGAGAAGACCGAGGCTTTTAAGGCTAGACTAGGGTCGCTTATCCTAGGATGGTTGTTTCCGATTCGGGGAGAAATCCCTCGAACCTCGACTTCGTATGATTATTTGCTCACTCCGGTGGGATCTTATAATGATAAGGGTTATGGCGTTGGCTACGTTTTGACTGTTTCTAACGATTACGTAACTAGCGACAACCAACCTAATCCGGACATCGATTCCGATACAAGTAACAATTCTCAAATCATACACAATCTCCACGATCACAATGACAAAGAAGACATCCACCAAGGAGTCTACAAGAGTTTAACAAGCAATGAATCTATTTGCGAGTTTCGAGGAGCTCCAGTCACAATAGAGTTAGAGCCTTCAGACTCCGAAGCTAATCTAGAAGAACCTGTCATTCCGATTCAGGAGGAAACACCAGCAAACTCAATACTAGATTCAGAAGAAATTACAGAAGTCAATATAAGAAGTGGAAGAGTTCTACCTCCGAGAATGGGTCCAAAGGACAAAGGAAAGCAGGTGGTTGTTCGGGAAGAACCAACCCGGCGGAAGAAATACCCATTCGGGAAGAAATCGAGACACATGAAAATAAAGTGGACTACAATGTGCTAGCCCATCTTAGGAAACTACCGACCAGCCGAGCATCTACGACGCTCTCATCTTATCAAAGGAGATGAGAGAAGCTCGATCGAGGCCTTACTTGATCCAGAAATTTGCTTAGCTCAAATGACCGGAGATTCCTTAGATGAGGTTTGCTCGTTAAAGGAACAACGAGGTGTTACCTTCACGGACGATGATCTACTACTTGGGACGACGGACCACAACCGACCGTTGTACATTTCAGTTACAATTGGAAAGTTTACACTCTCCAGAGTATTGATGGATCCAGGAGCATCAATCAATATAATGAATCTTCGAACGCTAGCATACTTGGAAATTGATGCTCGCGAGCTCGAAGCGGACAAAATGTTATTAAGGGGATTCAACCAGAAAGGAGAAAGAGCCCTCGGATCAATAACACTGCTAATGAAGACCGGTGACTTGGCAAAGACAACCGCGAAATTTCACATAATTGATTCAGAAACGTCATTCAACGCTCTACTGGGCCGACCATGGATACATGAAAACTGGATGGTACCATCATCTCTACATCAGTGCATCAAATACTACGATGGAGGGGAACAGTGCATCAAAGGTGACTTACAACAATTCTCCGTACATGAAATTGGAATCCATGAAGATGCAGCTTATTATGCACCTCTGAAGAAAACAATCTTTTCCAGAGATACTATAACGAATGAAGCAAAGGAAGTTCGGGACGACGAAGAACACTGAAGTTCTAGTCCAACGATCACTCACCACTCCCTTACGGCGAGATGGTTAAGGTTTCTCCACAACTCGCATCCGAGGTCGAGGCCGGGGACGAGGTCGTGGCGAGAGACTTTAAGACAATTGGACAGAGGAAACCAGCCATCAATGTTGATTGGGAAGATAGTTCTGAAAAAGAAAAAGAGATCAAGCAAGAAGCAACGACAATAAGTCGGAAGAAGCCGCAATTCAGGATCTCTCTCGAAGATGAAAAGAACGAGGAATATAAATCGATGTACGAGAAGATTAATCACTATGTACATACTATGACCCGACCCCGATCCATTCTAATAAAATCGAGGGTATGGTGGTCGAAAGAGGTACGTAGCGGCGATGCAAAGCCCATCAAATTCTACCGTGGTGCTCCTTCCTCCAAAACTGAAAATAATGTACAATTTGAAGATGCTACTTCATCGGAATTAATGGAATTGCCTTTTGAGTGGTATTCCCCCTGTGTCCAAAATTTAATTCAGCGTGGTTTCTTACCTCGACAATGGACAAAAGGTCAATCACAACATTTTGAAAATTTATGGAATAACTCCGGTCGTCCACCCAATTCAAGGCATGGTCTCGGATTCGTCGCGGTAGGATCGGTTGACGATGCCGAATTTTGCTTGGTTGTCACTTGCGAGTCTAATGAAAACTGCATGGAAGCTACAGAAGAACTTGAAGATTTACAAATTGGAAATGCTCCACCAGAGTTCGAAGAAGAGATTAAATCTACAATAGATGAATTAACAGAAGTTAACTTAGGTACTACCGAAGAGCCTAGACCTACCTTTGTTAGCTCCTTACTCAATAAAGAAGACTCCGAAGAAATAATCAAGTTATTAATGGAATTTAAAGACTGTTTTGCTTGGAGCTACGATGAGATGCCGGATTAGCTCCGGAGGTCGCGGTCCATAAGCTAGGAGTGGATCCTACTTCGTTCCGGTCGGACAAGGTTCCAGAAGAATGCGTTTAGAAATCGAACAACAAGTCATAGCTGAAGTTAAAAAGCTAATAGACGCCAAATTTGTCCGTGAAGAACAATACCCGACTTGGTTAGCCAATGTGGTACCAGTCAGGAAGAAGAATGGTCAGATCAGAATTTGTGTGGATTTCGAGAGATTTAAACAAGGCATGTCCAAAAGATGAATTCCCTCTACTCGATCCCGAGTTAATGATCGACATTGCTTCAACACATGAAATATTCTCATTTATGGATGGATCTTCGGGATACAACCAGATAAAAATGGCTCCAGAAGATGAAAAACTTACAACATTCAGAACGCCGATCGGAGTATATTGCTACACAGTGATGTCATTTGGACTGAAGAACGCAGGAGCAACCTACCAGAGAGTGATGACAAGAATTTTTGATGATCTCATCCACAATCAAGTCGAGTGCTACGTGGATGATGTGGTCATCAAAAGCAAAGTAAAGGAAAACCACCTGTATGATTTGAGAATTGTTTTCGAACGATTAAGACAATTTAACCTTAAGATGAATCCCTTAAAATGCACCTTCGGCATCACCTCCGGGAAGTTCTTAGGATTCATTGTCCGACATCGTGGAATTGAAATCGACCCGGAAAAGATTAAAGCTATCTTAGAAATGTCGCCTCCCAAAACCTTAAAACAACTACGATCTTTTCAAGGGAAGCTGGCATATCTTCGACGCTTTATCTCAAACTTGTCAGGTAGGTGTCAACCTTTCTCGGCATTAGTTAAAAAGGACGCCAAATTTATTTGGGAAGAGAAATGCCAGAGGGCCTTCGAGGACATTAAACAATATTTAATGACACCTCCTGTCGTAGCAGCCCCAGTCTCAGGTAGACCGTTGATACTTTATACCGCTGCTTTAGACGATTCTCTCGGAGCCCTCTTAGCCCAGGTCAATGATGAGGGTAAAGAAAACGCTCTTTACTACCTAAGCCGTCATTTACTTCTGACGGAAATAAAGTATCCCACAATTGAAAAGCACCTGTTTGGCCACGATCTTCGCCGCTCAAAAGCTCGGGCACTACATGCTTTCTCATAAAGTCAACCTGATCTCGAAATTTAATCCATTGCGATACTTGATGACCCGTCATACGCTTTCGGCAGACTTGCCGGGTGGTCGATGATATTATTGCAATTCGATATAACTTTCGTGCCTCTTCGTGCCGTAAAGGGACAAGTCTAGCGGACTTCCTCGCGGCACACCCCTTCGCGAGCGAATCTCCTCTCAATGACGACTTGCCGGATGAACAAATAATGAGCTTTGAAGACCACGATGATCGACGTTGGGAATTATATTTCGACGGAGCATCTTCGGCACACAAAGACGAAGAATCGCAAGTGATAGTGCCGGTAAGGAAGGAATTGGACTAATCTTTATAACACTTGGAGCGGGGGATGTTAAGATACTCCTACCACTTAACGAGCCGTGTACAAACAACGAGCGAGAATACGAAGCTCTCGTAACGGGAGCGGAATTAACTATTCGAATGGGGATAACAAACATTAACATCTACGGGGATTCGCAGTTAATCATTCAACAGATCGCCGGACAATACAGAATTTTAAAGCCAAGACTCGAGCAATCTTCCAGTATGACATACAGTTGTTGGAATAGATTCCGAATGTGACGATCTACAAAATTCCCAGGAAAGAAAACGCTTTAGCAGATGCGTTAGCCCGCCTCGCAAAAGAATTTGCCTGCTTACAAAATGAATCAGTGGAAGTGTCAGTTCACAGACGTCAGGTCCTATCACAGCTCGACATAGACACAATACACAAACCGGAAAAGAAAAAGAATCGGTTGCGGCGGTGACGGAAAACACGAAGATTGGCGACGGCCATAGTGAACTACACGCAAGCAGGAAAACTACCGGACGATAGGTCGCTAGCCCATCAGATTAAGAAAAGAACTCCGTCCTACGCATTAATAAACAACACGTTATACGGAAAGGTCTTTCGATCAAATGTGGCTAAGGTGCCTAAGCGGGTCCGAGTCCCGTGAAATTGTTAAAGAGGTGCATTCGGGACTCGTGGCGCTCACCGGTCGGGTCCGAAGATGACAATGAAAATTAAAAGACTAGGGTACTATTGGCCCTCGATGATGACCGAGCCGCATGAAAATCGCTAAGAGGCGTCACCAATGCCAAGTGCACGGAGTGGTTCTACACCAACCTCCAAATGTGCTACATCGACAATTGCGTCGTGGCCATTTGAATGTTGGGGCACGGATATAGTGGGTCCGATAGAACCACCATCTTCGAAAGGACATCGCTTCATTCTTGCGGCTACGGATTACTTTTCCAAGTGGGCGAGGCGGTCCCACTCGGAGAAGTGAAAGCACACCACGTGCTACGGTTTTCAAGAACCAAGTTGTCTACCGTTTCGGAGTGCCGCGCGAGATCATCTCGGATAATGGGTCGGCATTCGAAGCACGCAAATCAATAATTTTGTCGGGAGACACGGAATCGGCGGCGGTATTCAACAATTTACTACCCAAGAGCAAACGGCACAGGTCGAGGCTTTTAATAAAACTCTCGTTCAAATTTTAAAGAAAACTTTGGACGATAATAAGAGAAATTGGCACGAGAAGTTATTAGAAGCCTTATGGGCCTACCGGACAACCTTCGAACTCCTACTCGAGCGACACCTTACGCTCTGGTGTATGGGTCCGAGGCAGTGTTACCCTTAGAGGTCCAACTTCCTTCACTCAGAATTGCAGTTGCAAACAAAATCAAAACAGAAGAGAATGCCAAATTACGACTAGAGGAATTGGAAATCTTGGAAGGGAAAAGACTTGCAGCGCAGTAGAATTTAGAACTATACCAAGCTAAGATGGTTCAATCCCATGACAGATTGGTCCGCCCAAGAACCTTCAAAGTTGGTGACTTAGTTCTCGTTCTCAAGAAACCTATTCTTGCACACCGCAAGATAGGAGGAAAATTTGAACCCACTTGGGAAGGGCCGTTTGTGGTTGAGGCGGTCTACTCGGGAGGTTCCTACCGGCTAGTGAATTGCCAAGGAGAACGACATATGCTTCTGATCAACGGACGATACTTGAAAAAGTATTACGCTACCTGATGTTTCGAAGGAATGAATTCCTCATCCCTAGAAGCACGGGCGAAGTAATTACCTATGACTGGGTCCGAACCCAAAAAAAAAAAAAAACATGTGCTAAAATAAATAAAATCGTGATAATAAAGTTTTCCTTGTTCTCTATTCCAAATCAAAATCTTTTTTCGATCTTCTCCCACTTCATTCCTGTTGAATTTAAAAATATAAAAGGAATAATAAAAAAAAAAGAAAGAAAGAAAACTCTGTCTTTAATAAACTTTTTCTTAATGTTCTTGTTCTTAGTACAGCCCCTAATACTTTTCCTTGTCTTTTCGTAGGGAAATGTCGAACGGGCGGTTGGTCCTGAACTTTAGAAATGGCGTAAGCCTTGCACTCAACGAAAAGAGGGTGAAAGATGGAGCGATAATAGAGATTGACTCAGACTTCGCACCGGCGGGCTACGCAATACGAGGAAGGTGACGCGGGTCCCGGTTGACCGAGAGGAGCCGCTCGATCGGACGATAATGAAAGTGGGTGGCCCAAGCCACCAACCCGAGCGGCAAGAAAAGGAAAACAAACAACGAGGAGGACAAAAGAATCAAGTACGTGGTCACTACGGCGGGAGGCGGAGCTTGTCGGCGCCGCGCCCACGAAGTCGGGAAGTACGAAGAGCTACTCTCACGACAACTCGGCGAAGAAATAAAAATCGTCGTATCCGTAAGATGTTAACTAAATTAGCGATGGACCGGCGCGACGAGGCATTCGCTACTACCGGTGCATATACTTCGAGGATACCGGTTCGCCGGGAACACGAAGAAAGGAGGCCGGCTCAGAGGATAACGGAAGAGACCGGGGAAATCTCAAGAAGATCGGAAGAAGGAAGCCTGCCACGCCACCGGATAAAGCCACCGGTAATGCATAACCTTGTTGCGGAAGCAACCCGGAGGATGTCCCGACGGAGACCATCCACGAGGAGCCGAGGTATGTCGGGAGAACGCGAAGGGATTGAGCCATATATCCCACGATGCGTCACCGGGCCTCGCCATTTGCAGATTATTCCGAATACGAGCTAGAAAGAATGCGGAATGTCGGGAAGCAAACTTTTGAATACTTCGAGAGAATTAGAGGCGGGGAGGATCAATATACTTAGAAGGCCTCGAGCTACATACAAACGTGTTCTCGGAATACGAACAACAACAAATCGTGGATCTGCATCGGGATTTGAAAAGAATGGGTCGAGCGAGGCCGCCTAAGAGAAAACACCTACTCGGAACCCCGGAGATGGATGCCGGGGAACGGGAGAATTACAATACAATGTGGATCTTGCTACGACTTCGCGAGAAGACGGGAAGGGAAACCCACGGGGATACTCGCGTCATGGCAAGGTAGATCCGATGCCATTAGTCATCAAAAGGATGGTAAAGAGAATGATAACATGGAGAGTGCGCCGACGGATTGCATACCCAACGGTTGCATCATTAACATTTACAAGAAGGGTGATTGCATACCCCCGCACATAGATCACCACGACTTTGTCGGACCTTTCTACACGAGTTTCTTTTACGAACGAGTGTAATATCATGTTCGGATCGACCTCCGGATAGCGAGGCCCGAGGTGAGTTCCGAGGGCCGGTAAAGATACCATAACCGGTAGGTTCCGTCATGATACTAAAGGGCAACGGAGCGAGATGTCGCTAAACATTGCATACGGGAGTACCAATGAAGCGGATCTCGGTTACTTTCGGAAGGATGGATGACGGGAAAGCACCTTACCACTTCCAGCCAGACCCAGAGCTAGAGAGCCTCCGGCCTTACAAGCTGTGAGTTACAAGGAAAATATCACACCTCCAACGCACATCCATACGACATCCTTGCCAAGGATGGTTTGGAAGGTGATGTTATTGACCATGTACCTCACTATTCATACATGGATTTCTGACAGATGCCTTTTTGGATGGATCGACAAAGATCATACATAGTCCGTTTTGAGTCTACATGGATTGTATGAGATGTATTCCAGATCGAGTTGTATGATGTATCTTCAGAATGATTGGAATGAAAGTGACCATGTCACATTTTTGGCCTTCACCTCTTTTGTGCAAGTTGACTGGGAAACGCCATTAAAGTTAAATGAACTTCGAACAAAGAACAGAAAAGAAACAAAAAAAAAGAATAAAAGAATACTTTCCTTAAAAAACTAAAAAAAATGATGAACGCCAAATTCACATGAACATTAAATGAACGATAAAGCGAATTTGAATCGTTAAAGGACAAACAAAATGAACACAGATTTTAAATCAAATCTCAATCAAATTCAAATTCAACCTTCCAGATTTCAAATCAAATCTCAATCAAATTCAAATTCAACCTTCCAGATTTCAAATCAAATCTCAATCAAATTCAAATTCAACCTTCCAGATCTCAAATCAAATCTCAATCAGATTCAAACTCAACATTCCAAATCTGAAATCCAATCCGTTCTACTCTCTCCCTTGTCTGGGATGGAAGCGGTCGATTCCACTGACACGGAGCCATGAGGTTTTCGATTCGGATCTGATGGCGAGGATTGTATCCAATCCAAACCAGACAACTTTCGATCAACTCTTTTGAATGGGATATGTAACATCTACATATTCCCTCCTAATATGTTTCTTTCCACAAAAATCTTTTACAACTCTCATGAAATTCTCGAAACACCAAAATTCCACACTTTTCAAATCAACATTACAAATCTTTGCAAAATCAATTACCATTCAAAATCAAATTCTTGGGGTTGAGGATTTACATCCGAGACTGCATTGCTTCAGGATTTTTTCCCTATCGCAATGAAATACATCAAAATCAAATTCTTGGGGTTGAGGATTTTACATCTGAGACTGCATTGCTTTAGGATTCTTTCCCTATCGTAATGAAATACATCAAAATCAAATTTTTGGGGTTGAGGATTTTACATCCGAGACTTGCATTGCTTAGGTTCTTTCCCTATCGCAATGAAATACATCAAAATCAAATTCTTGGGGTTGAGGATTTTACATCCAAGACTGCATTGCTTTAGGATTCTTTCCCTATCGCAATGAAATACATCAAAATCAAACTTTTGGGGTTGAGGATTTTTTACATCCGAGACTGCATTATTTTAGGTTCTTTCCCTATCGCAATGAAATACATCAAAATCAAATTTTTGGGGTTGAGGATTTTACATCCGAGACTGCATTGCTTTAGGTTCTTTCCTATCGCAATGAAATACATCAAAATCAAACTTTTGGGGTTGAGGATTTTACATCCGAGACCGCATTGCTTTAGGATTCTTTCTCTATCGCAATGAAATACATCAAAATCAAACTTTTGGGGTTGAGGATTTTTTACATCCGAGACTGCATTGCTTTAGGTTCTTTCCCTATCGCAATGAAATACATCAAAATCAAATTCTTGGGGTTGAGGATTTTACATCCGAGACTGCATTGCTTTAGGATTCTTTCCCTATCGCAATGAAATACATCAAAATCAAACTTTTGGGGTTGAGGATTTTTTACATCCGAGACTGCATTGTTTTAGGTTCTTTCCCTATCGCAATGAAATACATCAAAATCAAATTCTTGGGGTTGAGGATTTTACATCCGAGATTGCATTGCTTTAGGATTCTTTCCCTATCGCAATGAAATACATCAAAATCAAATTCTTGGGGTTGAGGATTTTACATCCGATCTTGCATTGCTTTAGGATTCTTTCCCTATCGCAATGAAATACATCAAAATCAAACTTTTGGGGTTGAGGATTTTACATCGAAATTGCATTGCTTTAGGATTCTTTCCCTATCACAATGAAATACATCAAATTCAAATTTTTGGAGTTGAGGATTTTACATCCGAGACTGCATTGCTTTAGGATTCTTCCCCTATCGCAATGAAATACATCAAAATCAAACTCTTGAGGTTAAGGATTTTACATCCAATACCGCATTGCTCTGAGATCTCTTCTCATTGTAATGATTCAATCCAATCAATTCAATTTTCTTTGAGGTTGAAGATGTTACATCTAAAACCACAAAATTCCAATTTTCATTTCAAGTTCAAATCCCTTCAAATTAATTTTGACAAACTTCAATCTAAATTGGAACTCAAACTAAAATCTGAGCTCACACATCAAAACTTAAACTTAAACAAAATGAAATCTAAATCGAAATTCCCCCAGATCATGTGATTTGGGATTCACTTCCTTTTCCTTTCCCCAGCGAGAGTTCAAGAATCTCCAGTCTCAGAGATATACTTGACACTCCCCAGTGGAAACTCTTCTACTCTGTCCCAAGTTTGTCACTTGGACTTTTGAGTTGGTTTTGTTGATCGCTTCGGTCAACACCAATACACGCGGTGTGCTCCGTCAGCTCACCACACCTATTGGGGGTCCATTTGTTGACCTCATTTTTGATGAGGTCTTCTCTTCTTCTTTTTAGTACTTAGGATCTAGCCTTAGGCTTTTCCTTTGACTATCTAGAGGATTAGAATTGGGACCCACCACTTAGAAATTCAAACCACTTCTTAACTCCTGCAAACTCCACAAACTTGATTGTAGACCCCTAATCACCTAGAGGGTTGAAATCAAATGTGGAAGTTTAAAGGATGAGTTCCTATAGGACTCTTTGGCCTTAGGACCGCCTACAGGTGGCACAGTGCAGTGAGGGCTGACTTACACACACACATTACACTTATACACTACACTTTCACATACCTCCTAAAACCACACCTATACCCAACTTAACCTCCTGACTCATGAGGGTAATTCACATGGATGGTCCTTAACCCCTAAGCCCTTGGCTAAGAGGGTTTAGAACAACATAATGAATGCCTCAAATGAGTCCCTTCATGGCTCATGTGGGCTTGATATGGCTTCATGGCTCAACCAAAATGATTTCATTTCACTTACATTTACCCAATCTTCAATTTCCTAAATTTTCAATTTTTAACCCCCGGGACCCTACACCCCGCCTAGCCTACCCAAAACCCTTGAAGTTACCCAAATTTTCCAAAATTCTTCAAATCACCTAAAATTCCTCAAAACCAATCCCAAACATTCCCACATTACTCAAATTGATCATTCATAGCCAAAAGTACCAAAAATTCCAAAAATACCTCCCAATACCCTCCAAATACCCAAAATGCCCCTCTTAGCCAAAAAATCCAAAAATTCAGAAAATTCCCAGAAAATTTCAAAAAATCCCAAATATTCCCAATTTCATTTTGTCCAACTACACCATGGGCCAATTTTGTTAATTTACCCCACTTTTGTCAAAATCCCCAATTTGACCCATTTTAAGCCCAAAGTGAACCCAATGTCAAACCAAACCTACCCAATTGACCCAAATTCTGGTCCAATTCAATTCTAAACTTCAATTAAACATCCCCAACACCAATATAGACCAAATCCAAGTCCAATTTGATTGGCATTTGAACCCAATTTCATTTTGGACCTTAAAGCCCAATTTGGACCCATGACCCAAACTTAGCTCAAACTCACCCAATTCAACTCCAATTAACCCCAAACCTTTTCTAAACCTTCCTTAACATCCCCACAAACAAAACGCTAACATGATTTACCCAAAATTTAGACCCAAGCCCCACTCAAATTCAACCCAAAGCTAAAAGGCCCAATTTTGACCTAAACCCAAACCTAACCCAAATAAGCCCAAACCCCAAAATCAAAACCCAACCAAAGCCAAAAACTCTTTGAAACACTCCCATAAACATTTCCCAACATTAATTTTACATCAATTTCAACCCTAGCCCAACATTGGCCCAAGTTAGCCCAATTTAACCTACATTGGCCCATTTACCAAATAAACCCAAATCCAACCCAATTCAAGCCCAAACCACCCCAAACTCATTTCAAATCATTAATGAAACATCCCTAAACCAAACCCAACAATTATTTGGCCCAAGCCTTTACCAAACTTTCATCCTAAAGTCCATTTTAAAATCCAAAAGCCCACTTCCCTAAACCATTTTAAAAGCCCATCCAAAGTAAAATCCAAAAGCCCAAACCCATTCCAAAGCCCACATTGACAATTCCTTCTCATCATCCCCTTAATTAGAATCAATTCCTAAGTCCCAAATCAATCATCAAATCAACCTAAATCAAGCACCATCTAAATTTCTACTAAATTGCCAAAATTTCCAAATTCCTTTTTCATATAAATGAATCCACTTTTCCTAAGCCAAGGATGAGCCAAATGGAGCCACATGCAAGCCATGGACAAGCCACATGAAGCCATGGGGGGTTTGCCTTGTCACCAAGCCATTAATGACAAGAAGAGGGAGTCCTTTCCTAAGCCTTCCTTAAGCCATTTTAACCTCTTTAATGCAACACCATAACCCAAAATTAACTTAAACTATTTTGATGGAGACCACACCATTTTCTCTTGGCTGACCCAAGTGACTCTTTTCAGCCTAAAACCAGGCCTTGGGTGGTGAACCTAGCCCAAAACCATGGGTTGACTCATTTGAACCCAAAATGGCCTCTCCCCCATACCATGTCCATGGCCTGACCCACCTGACCCTGAGGGTGACCCATGCCTGCCGGCCAGCCACCTGGGCCGCCGGAAAACGCCATGGACGAGACATGGAAAGGAGCCAAGCATTGAAATTCCACCTTGCTGAGTTGCCCCATGCCCGAGTGGCCATTGCAGCTGTTCTTCCCTTGCCGAGAGCAGGCTGATCCCGGTCCCTAACTCCCACGGGAGAGCCTCCAGCCTCTCCTATTTAAACACCACCCCTCTCACCCATGAAGGGTGTGCTGAACCAACCCTAAGGAAACTCTGCCAAAATCATTCCAGACCACTCTCCACACATAGAGCACTTGATTCCCACTGGATTCCAGCCCGATTCCCTCCAGGTGAGCTCGATTTTGAGTTCGAACTTCGGCACAAAAACCGAGGACACTTCTTCACGGTGGACCAATCCCCAAATTGATTGATCCTACACCTTCACCGGACCGAGGGAAGAAGTTTACCGGCAAAAGCCCCTCTCCGGGCCACCCATCCGTTCCGGACTCCAAGCTTTGTAATCGAGTCGTGGTCGAAATCATACCTGGACAATTCACCACGCCAAGGGACTTCATCTGGAGCTTACTTGGACCCAATCGAAGTTGACACAACTCTCAGATCGAAGCTTCACTTCTCTGAGCAAACGTATGGACTCACTCTTCTTCCCGATCTTACAGAGATTCTCCATTTAATTTGAGTCAATTTAAATACATGTTTACCGTATGGATGTGTTCATCTCCTCAAGACGAATCCATAGAGCATAAGAACACGAAAATCCATTGAGAATCGAGTGAGAAATTATGGTTAGAAGGTTGACGGTCACGAGTGCACACCAGTCGTAGACGATGACCAGGAGCCGTCGGATCGAGCGTGTATCGAGTGGATGGTCTGGATTGAGCCGGACAGCGCGTTGGTACGTGACCCGCGGGGCCCTGGATCGGCCGAGTCGGATGGCGGCGCCGAATCAGAAGACGACACGCGGCGCTTCGGAGATGCCTAGGTTGAGTTGGCGCCGCGTGGATAAGTAGGAAATTAGGTTATTTTCCTATTTATTTAATTCCCTAAACTTCAAAAATTCATATCTTTGCATGGAAAAATCACAAAAATAAAATAAAAATACCCTCTTGTTCAGTGAACAGAGGAGAATAATGTGGAAAAGAAATCATTCAATTTCATTGAGTATTTGATTTTTAATTATTTATTTACTCTCTGCACATTTTCAATTCTCCATGCATGTATACAATTCACCATGGCATGAGACCATAGGGCTTTTGAAGCCTCTGAAGTTGGGAACATTCCCTGAATTTTCCAAAGTCAGAGGCCAT
Source organism: Papilionanthe hookeriana x Papilionanthe teres (assembly GCA_022702705.1). NCBI lineage: Eukaryota > Viridiplantae > Streptophyta > Magnoliopsida > Asparagales > Orchidaceae > Papilionanthe > Papilionanthe hookeriana x Papilionanthe teres. Next base: position 11,513,514 of record CM040427.1, read on the forward strand.
CCCTATGAAGAGTTATTAATTTTTCAATCCTAGGTTCCTATTTTGAGTATTTTAATTCTAATAATTAGCATGTTGTGAAATAATTTCTAGGAAAATTTGGTGATGTTTATTATGACCAGAGGACCCTAGGAAAAATAGGTTTTGAGTTAACTCACTTGGAATAATCCTAATTGGCTTAAACACCCAAAATGGAGTTCTAATTAATTAGAGCTAATCACACATCAAATTGACTTGAAATCAATTCTCTACTGACCTTTAGGATCAGAGGAACCCACCATAAAAGTTTGAAGTCAATTGGACTTGATTAGCCCTATCAAATGGGTTAATTAAGCCATTTAGCCAAAATTAAACTCAAAAAGTTCATAACTTTCAAAATCATTTTCAAAAATTCACCAAATTGCTTTTGGAGCCTCTCTGATATCAGGGGAATTTAAGAAAATTAAAATTACAATTTTCTAAAAAAGTTGATTTTTTGCATTATTTTATTATTTTAATAATTAAAAAATATTAAAAATCACAAAAATAATAAAATTCATCAAAATGTCATATTTTGAATTTTAATCACTTAGGAACAAATCCCATATTTTTCTTAAGTCTCTATGATGAGATATTAAATTTTAAAGCCCTAAGGTAATTTTAAAATTAAAAAATGTATTTTCTAACATTTCCACTAAAATAATTCTAATAAATCAAAGAAAAATCAGAAAATTATAAAAATCGGTTCTCTGGTTTCCTTGATATCAGAGAGAATTTAAAAAAGTATAAAATTCATTTTTCAACCTTTATTTTATTTTTAAATTAATTAATACTCCAAAACTCAAAATAATTATAATAAAAACAATATAATTCAAAAAATCACCAAAATTGGTCCAAGTGGTCCTCTGGTCATTAGTAATGTCCCATAATTTTCTTAAGGACAGAAACTTTCCCTTGGTCATATTATTAAATTTTCCTTGAAAATTCTTATTTTCCATCAAAAATAATTACATAAATAAATTAAATACAGAAAAATCAAATTTTCTCCTCTAATGTCTTTATTGACATATGAGTGAAGTCACATAAAAATTTTAAGTTCACTTAAGCTCAATTTAGTGAGTTATGGAATTATTAAGCTTTAAGGGCAAAATGGTAATTAAAATTTTAACCCTTAATTAAAACTTTAGGCTTAATAAAATGAAAGAGTGAAATATTTGATCCTAATCTGATTTGGATGATTGAAATTTAAATAATTAAGGGTAGAAACCCATCAATCATAATTAAAATAAACCTTAATCAATTGATTAATTAAACTTGGAAGAATAATAAGAAAAATTGGAATTATTAAGATAGGGATATTATTAGGAAGAGATTTATTCTTTAATCTAAAAAATCCTTAAATTAATCACCTCAATAATATTTAGTTCCTAATTAAAATGATAATCCAAACTCAAGATTTAAAGTATTAAAAGACTTAATCATTAAATTAAATTAAAATTAAAACATTCAAACTAAATTCAATCAAAATTTCAATTAAATTAATACTTTAAAAATTAAATTAAATTAAACCACATTAAATTAAATTAAAGCATGTTAAATTAAATTAAATTAAATTAAAAATAAAATCAAATTAAAATAAAATTTAAATTAAATTAAAATTAAAATCAAATTAAAATTAAAACTAAACCAAATTAATTTAAATTAAATTAAATTAAATTAAATTGAATTAAATATAATATCACCTAAGACATAAAGAATTCAAAGATAAATCTAAAACAACTTGAACACTATTCCAAACTTAAACCCATTAATTGAAATTAAGTTAAATTATAAATCATTTGAACATCCATTTGCCATCGAAAGCTCTTGTTGTCATAACTCCTAAATGGAATGTTAAGGGAAGTGTTACTTCATTCATAGGATATTCAAATGTCCTAATTCACTGAGCAAGATTAACAAAACTTGAACACCTGGATGATTAATTCATTTTGTATAATTAAATTCTCTTGGACTTAAAACAATCCTAAAGGTATTGAAAAGATGTTTAAGATTCGTCTTAAGCACTTCCTCAATATGATAGGATATTTATAAGAACAATTGAACTTAGTTGTTCTTTGATGAAGAAAATCGTCCTCAAACCAAAACACAAGAACCTTGACGTCATAAGAGATAACTAGCTATAGGAGTAGGACCTTGGTAGAAAACCATAACCCTTCCCTTAGCTTTACCAAGGAACTTGATTTAAATGCTTAAATATTCTAAATTGTGTTTAAGTGCAGCTTGGGATGACGGGAAGACCCTCCAGGTACGCTTTTATTTTATTGCAATTTACTTCCTTGCAATTTACTTTATTGCAAATGCACTTTACTTTTCTTGCATGATAAACAACTCGTTGCATGAAAACCTACACCTTTAGGATAGTCCCTAAAACCAAAACCAAAACTAAGTTAAAAGTCATTGCAAGATAAAATCCACCGCCACAACATTTCAAAATATAAAACAACTCAAAATTTAATCACAAACAAAACAACAAAATTACAACTACAACTAAATTAAAACGTCTTGTTGGATGATCGGGAATACCTCGGATGATGTAACCTACGTGTTGCTAACGGGATTTCCCACGGTCTAAATGAAAGTGTGGAACTCATTTAGTTGAGTTTAGCAAATTCATACGGACTAAGTGAATCCGATAAAAATAACGATGCCGGAAGGATGGAACAGTGGGATCTTAACCGGTGTTGTTATAATCAACTTTAAGATCTGTTTTAATTAAAACATAAAAACACTTGGACTTTAAGATTTCTAAAACCAAACTTCTCTCTTCTCTTTTGATTACAATCTTCTAAAACTAAACCTCTGCAACAACAAGGAACTCGAAGCATGGTGTGCAGCACGGCCATCGTCGTCAGCAAAACTGAAATCTACATCAGCAAAACCATTCTTATAATTAAATAACCAAACCATAGGACTTCGAGGTAGTTTGCCTAGTGCAACATAAATCCTCAACCTCTTGTTAGGCATTTGCATTGCAAATTAAGCCCTAACCGGTCTTAGGACTCCGAGGTAGTCGTTCAGTACGACATAAACCCTCACATCTTCGAGGCTGTTTGTATGATTTTATCATACAAATATAAGTCCAAATTAATTAAAATTGGCAAGATCAAAACATTAAATAAACTTTAGGATTTTCCTAAATTGAAGCCAAACAATAGGATAGTCGGGAAATTACCGAAGTTCGCTTCGAATCTGTAATTTCTCCTACCTTTCTTCCTTTGAATTCCCAAAACAAAATGTTCCAAACTTGATCAATTCCCTATTGAAATTCTAAAATTCAATCCCTTGAAAACTTAAACTTTAAAATTCTTGAGAGCAGAACTACTGATTATTATCGAGAGTTTTCTTAGGTGATTCCCGTCACTTAAGATGTAATTACCTATAGGGGCTTGCCCTTATAGAGAATTTCAAGAACCGAGGTAATATAAACCCTGCTTAATTCATTTATATTAAGCAGGGGAACTTGTCGGCTTATAAAATTGGTTCACAGACCAAACGGATGTCACAAATCTCCTAGTTTATTTAATCGAGCCCCATCATCAAGCAGTGTGTCAATTCTTCGGGATAGATACACGGTTTGTGGTACGGTGCTCATTTATATAAACTATTTGGGATGTGAGATCGGTTTGATTTCATATCTTAAAACCTTTAAACTTAAAATTATTTTCAAAATCAAATGCTACTTTCTAAATTATATATATATATTTAAATTAAATTTAAAATATAAAAAATTCGCCGACAATTTCTGTAGGCGACCCCCTTTTCAAAAATACAACACTCAACCTAAAAATAAGCCGTACACTTCTTTCGACTTATTGTCGCTGTTTCTTGCTTGATCTCTTTTTCTTCTTCAGAACTATCTTCCCAATCAACATTGATGGCTGGTTTCCTCTGTCCAACTGTCCTAACGTCTCTGCCACGACCTCGTCCCCGGCCTCGACCTCGGATGCGAGTTGTGGAGAAACCTTCACCATCTTGCCGTAAGGGAGTGGTGAGTGACTGTTGGACTAGAATTTCAGGTTCTTCATCGTCCCGAACTTCCTTTGCTTCATTTGTTATGGTATCTCTGGAGAAGATTGTTTTCTTTGGAGGTGCGTAATAAGCTGCATCTTCATGGATTCCAATTTCATGTACGGAGAATGGTTGTAAGTCGCCTTTGATGCACTGTTCCCCTCCATCGTAGTATTTGATGCACTGATGTAGGGATGATCGTACCATCCGGTTTTTATGTCTCCATGGTCGGCCCAGTAGAGCGTTGAATGACGTTTCTGAATCAATTATGTGAAATTTCGCGGTTGTCTTTGCCAAGTCTCCGGTCTTCATTAGCAGTGTTATTGATCTGAGGGCTCTTTCTCCTTTCTGGTTGAATCCTCTTAATAACATTTTGTCCGCTTCGAGCTCGCGAGCATCAATTTCCAAGTATGCTAGCGTTCGAAGATTCATTATATTGATCGATGCTCCCGGATCCACCAATACTCCGGAGAGTGTAAACTTCCCGATTGTAACCGAAATGTACAACGGTCGGTTGTGGTCGCGGTCCTGACGAGTAGGTCATTGTCTGTGAAGGTAACACCTCGCTGTTCCTTTAACGAGCAAACCTCATCTAAGGAATCTCCGGTCATTTGAGCTAAGAAAATTTCTGGATCAAGTAAGGCCTTGATCAGAGCTTCTCTCATCTCCTTTGATAAGATGAGAGCATCGTAGATGCTCAGTTTGGCCGGTAGTTTCCTAAGATGGGCTAGTGATCGCTGAAAAATTTATTAAGAAATTCATACCTATTTTTTATAAAATTGCACTTTAAAGAAGGTTATTTTCTTTATTTTGTTGCAGGAATGAATAATTTAGGTGATAAAAGCAAAAATCATAAAAAGGAGCGAATTTGGAGCAAAATGATGCAATTTGTGCTGAGTCGCCGACGGCGAGATCGAGCCCACCGACGGCGAGGTTACAAGAAGAAAATTCTGAAGAATTTATAACTGTCTCGCTGACAACGAGCCCGAGCCCGCCGACGACGAGCTAGAGCGGTTTGAAGATCTTCTCGAAGCCTCGTCGACAGCGAGGTAGTTCGTCGCCGACAGCGAGCTAGTTCAAATGGCACAGATACATTGAACCTGGACACTTTTTGAAGAGATGCTTACACACCTCTTGGACCTTTGCTCACCTCTATATATAGAGGCCGAAAATTAGTCTTTTGTGTGAACTTTTGTGCAGTCTTTTGTGTCTTTTGTGCAATCTTTTAGTCTTTAGTGTTAATTTTTGTGCAGTTGTCTGTCTTTAGTGAGTTTAGTGAGTAATTAGTGAGTCGTCTCTGTATCGGAAGGAAGAGTCAAAGGAACTACGAGGAGTCCGTTTGGGGATAAATCGAGATAAGTATTTGTATTTATTGTTTTTAACTTTAAATGAAATCCATGCTTAGTTTAGTTCCCATGCATTCCGAGTAGTTTATTAGTCTTTCTCCTCGTTTATGAAATTAAGTGACTTGATGAAATTAAAATAGAGATACTTATATATATTAATAAATTGTGATAATTTTTACTTAAAAATTAATTTACTTTCAAACTGGCCATTTGATTTGTTAAAATATGTTGATTATCAACTATAGTAAAAATTACATCTGATATTCGGGGAATTCAAAAGCCTTGGAAGGAAGGTGCAAATAAATAGGGAAATAATATCATCGGGCGTAGAATCGAGCATTTTAGTGTGACAGACTAAAATATTCAATTCGGTCCTATTGTTTGAGAGCCGAAGTGTAGATGTTAGCCCTCAGGCGAGGGGAACGTGGGAGCTCTGAAGTGGCAGTCGGTATCCTCCCAGCCTAGCCGCAGATTCAGTAATCAAACATAGGATTAGTCAATATTCTTTACACCTGGACCAAAGGGTAAAGAATAGGAATGCTCCTATTTGTCACAATACCTTAAAAATTATCTATTTAAATTCATCAATCACTTAAAATTTCTAAACAAGGGGAAAGATACTTTTTTTAAATAGTTAAGACTTATTTAGCAATTAGTTTAATTTCCTGCATTTTCAATACGTATTAATTTCCTACTTAGTTAAGTTACCTAATTAAAATACTCAGTTTACTTTATTGCGCTCAAATTTTAGAATTCCAAATTTTCGTATACTATTTTAAAAAAATTATTATTATTATTTTAAAATTAGTTGTTATTTAATTTTCTCTTTCCTCGTGGGATCGATAACCAGGACTCCACTAGAGCCTCGTATTACTTTGATACGATACGTATACTTGCGTAGCATCCACAACATAAACAATTACAATTTTATACATATAAATAGCGGGGTCAAGTTTTTGGCGTCGTTGCAATTAAATTAAAAATATCATAATATAAAATTGTGGGTCAAGTTTTTGGCGCCGTTGCCGGGAGAGTAAGAAAAATTTACTAAAGTAACGGACTATTTTAAAATAATCATAATAAATAAATTAATATCTATTTTGAAAATGTATGCGCAAATTTGGAAACGAAAATTTAATACCTTACGATTCTGAATTAGAGCGTACAATTAAAAGAATTAGAAAACAAAAGAAACAAATTATAAATTTAACACAAATGGCGAATATTCCTGAAATTCAAAATATGAACCAACAAAGACCATTAAGAGATTATGCCAACCCTACATCGGATGAAATTCATTTAACTATTCAAAACCCCGATGTAGCCGCTAATTCATTTGAACTTAAACCCGCAATTATCCAAATGGTACAAAACAATCAATTTAGTGGTTCACCTACCGAAGATCCTAACTTACATCTTGCTAGTTTTCTAGAACTTTGTGCTACTTTTAAATATCAAGGAGTATCCGACGATGCTATAAGACTTAGACTTTTTCCTTTTTCATTAAGGGATAAAGCTAAAATGTGGTTAAATTCGTTAAGACTCTGGATCTATTAAAACTTGGGGAGAATTATCACAAAAATTTCTATCCAAATATTTTCCACCATCTAAAACTGCTAAGTTTAGAAATGATATAACTTCTTTTGTCGGTTAGATGGAGAATCAATATATGAAGCTTGGGAGAGATTTAAGGAACTTCTTAGGAAATGCCCACATCATGCGCTACCGTATCAGTCGATTATTCAAACCTTTTATAATGGATTAGTAGGATCTTTAAGATCAATCATCGATGCTGCTACTGGAGGTTCATTAATGTCTAAACCATTTGATGAAGCTTATGCACTAATCGAAGAAATGGCAACAAATAATTTCCAATGGCTCGTCGATAGAGTAAATCCTAAAAAGATAGCCGCATTCATGAAAACGATGCAATATCTATGTTAGCTTCTCAAATTGCTCGCTATATCTAAGAAATTAGATCATTTTGGAATGAACTACTCTCCTATTTTAGAAGAAAACTCATCCGGACAAATCATAGAATCTCAAACTAATTATGAAACTTTAAATGCTATTAATAATAGAACTAATAACCCTTATTCAAACTATTATAATCTCGGTTGGAAAACTCATCCAAATTTTAATTGGAATAACACATCTAATCAACAATGGATGAATCAACCTAATCAAGCAAATCCAAACTATAAACCTAATTAACCACCTGGATTTAATAACAATAACCCTCAATTCAAGGATAAGAAATTATCCATGGATGAATTAATTTTGAATATGGGTCATCAGCTACAAAATCAAGGAAATCAACTACAAATTCAAGGAAATCAATTACAAGTTCAAGGAACATCTTTTAAAAATATCGAAACTCAACTTGGACATATTGCTACTCGCGCTAAATAATAGAATACCCGGAACTTTTCCTAGTAATGTGGAAATAAATCCTAAAGATCAAGGAAAAGAACAAATTAAAGCAATACAACTAAGGAGTGGAAAAGAATTAGAACCTCAAATTCAAAAAGAACTTGAAAGCCAAAAAGAGGAAGTGGAAATTGAAAAGGAAACAATTCAACAAGATTCAAACTTAGAACATCCTTTAATATCTATGAAAATTTCTGTTGAAAAACCCCCACCACCATTTCCTCAACGACTAGCTCAACATAAAAAAGATAAACAATTTGCTAAATTCCTTGAAATATTAAAGAAATTAACAATTAATATACCTTTTGTCGAAGCTTTAGATCGTATGCCAAATTATGTAAAATTTATGAAAGATATTCTAAATAAGAAAAGAAAATTCACCGATAATGAAACCGTCGCACTTAGTGAAGAGCGTAGTGCTATTATTCGAAGAAGCTTCCCGAAAAATTGAAAGATCCTGGTAGTTTCACTATACCCCGCGCTATAGGAGAAAAATTTTATGGAAAAGCTTTGTGTGACTTAGGAGCAAGCATCAATCTAATGCCTCTATCGATTTTTAAGAGATTAGGATTAGGAAAAATTACACCTACTTCAAGTAACCCTTCAATTAGCCGATCGTTCGGTTACCTATCCTAAGGGAGTTATTGAAGATGTGTTAGTAAAGGTGGATAAATTTATCTTCCCAAGTAGATTTTATTGTTTTAGATATGGAGGAAGATAAAGAAATTCCTATCATTTTAGGAAGACCATTTTTAGCTACTGGAAAAGCTATGATTGATGTTCAGGAAGGAGAATTAACTATGAGAGTAAATGACCAAAAAGTTACATTTAATATTGAAAAATCAATGAAATATCCTGCGCTAGAAAAAGATGATGAATGTTTTCGGATGGAAATACTTGAATATTTACAACAAGAACATTTTAAGGAATATTACGAGGATAAATTAGAAAAAGAAAACACTGAATTAATTAAAGATAATCATGAAGAACTAGATTTTATTCAGGAAAGATTTGAATTTTTGGATAATACTCGAAAATACCGATAAGAATATAGTTCCATCAATTATTAAACCTCCCGAACTTGAGCTAAAAATATTACCCGATCATTTGAAATATGCTTATTTAGGTAATTCTTCAACTTTACCAGCTTATTATTTCATCCGCATTAAACGAATCTCAAGAACAAAAACTTTTAGAAACTTTAAAAAAATATAAGAAAACTTTTGGTTAGACTTTAGCGAGATATTAAAGGAATTAGTCCTTCAATCTGTATGCATAGAATTATTTTAGATAATGAACATAAACCTAAAGCAGATCCCCAAAGGAGATTAAACCCGATAATGAAAGAAGTAGTTAAGAAAGAAATTTTAAAATGGTTAGATAATGGTATTATATATCCTATTTCTGACAGTGCTTGGGTAAGCCCAATTCACTGTGTTCCTAAGAAGGGAGGAGTGACCGTCACTACCAATGAAAATAACGATCTTATTCCTATAAGACAAGTTACCGGTTGGCGTATATGTATTGATTATAGGAAATTAAATACCGCTACCAGGAAAGATCACTTCCCTTTACCATTTCTAGACTCAGTATGTTAGATAGATTAGCTGGACATAAGTATTTTTGTTTTCTAGATGGATACACCGGTTATCATCAAATACAAATTGCTCCTGAGGATCAAGAGAAAACTACATTTACTAGTCCTTATGGAACTTTCGCTATTCGAAGAATGCCTTTTGGATTATGTAATGCACTAGCAACATTCCAGAGATGTATGATGTCTATATTTAGTAAGTTAATTGACAATGGAATAGAAGTATTTATGGATGATTTCTCTGTATTTGGAACATCATTTGACACATGCTTAACTCATCTTGAAAAAGTATTAGAAGTATGTGAGAAAACAAATTTAGTTCTAAATTGGGAGAAATGTCAATTTATGGTTGCGGGTGGCATTGTATTAGGGCATAAAATTTCGGAAAAATGCATGGAAGTGGACCCTACAAAAATTCAAGTTATAGCTAAATTACCACCTCCAACTACGGTAAAAGGGGTAAGAAGTTTTCTTGGACATGCTTGGATTCTACGTACGCTATATAAAAGATTTTTCAAAAATTACTAAACCTCTATGCCAACTTCTCGAAAAGGATAAGAAATTTGAATTTACAATCGAATGCCCGAATGCTTTTGAACTCTTAAAAGAAAAATTAATTACAAGCACTCTATAATAGTTTCACCTAACCTGGGAGAAACCATTTGAGCTTATGTGTGATGCTAGTGATTATGTCGTAGGAGCAGTTCTTGGGCAAAGATATGAAAAGATTTTTAAAGTTATATACTATGCTAGTAAAACTCTAAATGATGCCGAAATAAATTATACGAGCTACGTAAAGAGAACTATTAGCGGTAGTATATGGTTTTAATAAATTTAGACCTTATCCGATTGTAACAAAATGTATCGTGCATACCGATCATTCTCGCTATCAAATATTTAATGCAAAAGAAAGATTCCAAACCAAGATTAATTAGATGGATGCTATTAATGCAAGAATTCGATTTTGAGATCGTTAATAAGAAAGGAACTGATAATCAAATTGCGGATCATTTATCAAGATTAGAAAATCATGAATTATCCGATATTGAAAATGAAATTATGAGACGCTTTTCCCGATGAACAACTATATAATATCAATGAGTGGAAAATACCATGGTATGTCGATATAGTAAACTATATAGTTAGTAATATTTTACCACCTATGCTAACTTTGCAACAACGAAAAAAATTAATCCATGATACGAAAACTTATTTTTGGGATGAACCATATTTATATAAGCAATGTAAGGATTTAATTATTAGAAGATGTGTACCTTATGAAGAAACCGAACCAATTATTCAAAAATGTCATGATTCTAATTTTGGAGGACATTTCGGACCGATAAAACTCGCTTATAAGATTCTACAATCTGGATTTTACCTGGCCTACTCTATTTAGAGATGTATATAGATATATTAAAACTTGCGATAAATGCCAAAGAGTAGGAAATATATCTAGAAGAAACGAAATGCCTCTAAACTTTATATTAGAAGTTGAAATTTTTGATGTTTGGGGATTAGATTTTATGGGACTTTTTATTCCTTCGTTTGGAAACTCATATATATTAGTAGCTGTTGATTATGTTTCCAAATGGATTGAGGCACAAGCTTTACCTAGGTGTGATGCTAAGGGTGTTTCAAAATTTCTGATGAAAAATATTTTTACTAGATTTGGAATGCCGAGAGTGATTATCACTGACGGAGGAACTCATTTTAAAAATAAATACATTCACAAACTAGTAGAAAAATACAATATTACTCATAAGATATCCACTCGCTTATCATCCACGTACTAACGGATTAGTCGAAGTATCTAATCGTGAGATTAAACGTATTTTAGAAAAATCCGTAAACCCAAATAAGTTAGATTGGTCTATTAGATTAGATAATCGCATTATGGGCTTATAGGATCGCTTATAAAACTCCGATTGGAATGACTCCTTACGAGCTTATATATGAAAAAACATGCCACTTACCAGTTGAATTAGAACATAAAGCATATTGGGCGATTAAAGAATTTAATTATAATATGAAGGAAGTCTGGTGAGAAAAGATTGTTGCAATTAAATGAATTGGAAGAATTAAGAAATGAATCGTATGATAATGATCGGATTTATAAAGAAAAGATGAAATTATGGCATGATCGGAAGATTAATCAGAGAAATTTTGAACCAGGATAGGAAGTTTTGCTATATAATACTAGATTGAAATTGTTTCCTGGAAAATAGAAGTCTCGATGGTTAGGACCTTTCACCATAACTCAAATATTTTCATACGGAACTATAGAAATCGAAGATCCAAAAGCTGGACATAAATTTAAAGTTAATGGACATAGATTAAAACCATATTTCGAAGGTATAAGACCTAACTATAAAGAGGTTTTAATGCTTAGTCGACTCGATTAATAATTGAAATTAGGTCGGGCTGACGACGTTATACCAAGCGCTTTATGGGAGGCAACCCATATTAGTTATCTATTTTTATTGTATCTTAATAAGTTAGTTTATATTATTGAAACTTTACTACTCAATTATTATTAAGAATCATCACATATTCGAACCATTATGATGAGAAAAGAAATTATTCGATTTAGAGCGAAATTGGACATTATTTTGAAATCTTGCCGACGGCGAGGTAGATACTCGCCGACGGCGAGGTCGATACTCGCCGACAGCGAGGTTCGCGCCTAAATTAGATTCAGTTTATTTATCGAGCTCGCCGACGACGAGAAACGAGCTCGCCGACAGCCGAGAACCGGAAAGACGCTTTTATAACTAAGTCGCCGACGGCGAGAAACGTCCTCGCCGACAGCGAGGAAGTTATAAAAATGAGTTATATATACTTTAAATGCTGATCTGAACGGTTTCAACACCAATTCCTTTGTGAAAACCCATTCTTAAACCATTCTAAGTCTGCCTTCTTCACTAGAATTCATTCCATTCACCATAATGGCCTCCAAATTCTTAGATTCCTCTAAATGCTGAGTGTTTAACCGGAGGAAATTTGTGAGTGCGGAAGCGCAACGGATCTTCAACAAGGTTTTGGTAAAGAAAAGAGTTATCAAGGAACGGGGATTTGTCAATCGAGGATTAGAGAATTCCACTACGAAGATAGAAGAAACGATCGCACAACGCAGACGGGAGGTATTTTGTTACACTACGTCCGCCGTTGTTATTCCAAGTTAGTGAAAGAGTTCTACTCTAATTTACATGCGATCAACAATGGGAATGTCTACGTCCGAGGAAGATGGGTGACGTTTACTCCATCAAGAGTAAATGAATTATTTTCTATAGAAAACACCCCGGTATGTCACTATTCAAATTTTGTACCTTCTCGATATAATATGAATGAGATATTTCGATATCTAACTGACGAACCGGAAGATTGGGAATTGCGGGAAGACGAGTATGTTAGTTTCTCTGTATCACTTTTGAATCATGTCTCAAAGCACTGGCACTTTTTCATCTCATCTAAATTATTACCTACAATGAGGGTAAACAAGGTTTCGAAGGAATGCACTATATTGAATTATTGTATTCAAAGTGGATCGCCTATTGATGTCGGATCAATAATTGTTAAGTCTGCATTGGGTTTAATTGTGCATGGGTCAGTTCACGGACTAGGACACCCATCTACTATTTTTGCATTATGCAGTCAGTACCAGGTTTCTTATGAAGCTTGGGAAAAGGTTCTGTTACCTTGGAAGCCGCTTGATCCTACAGATATGTTCCCTACTTTGGACAATAATGAAGACATTACATTTATCTCTGATAGAGCTTCACAGAATAATCCTATAGCAAGGCCTATTTCAGATAAAACGGAGTTACTTATGAAGAAAATTAAAGGAATGGAGAAAGAACTACGGAAAGTGAGAGATTTAATCGACAATATATCCGATTTATTTGATCACATTAATCGGAGGATGAAGGAACACTTTGATCATTCCGGACACCTGAAGCTAGCTTTCTTCATTTACTAAGACGTAAGGGTTGGATCACTGAAGAATCTGCTTCGAAATTTCCCTTCAGGCCTTTCTATAACTTATTTGTGCATCATCGTCATATCGGAAATATCAGAGAAGATGAAGATTCTGACCTTAAAGAGTAGTAGTAAAGATTTCTATAGTATGTTTATGTTTATGTTATTTGATTTGATTTAGATTTTATTATGTGTGGATTGATGATTTGAATATCTCAAACTTAATTGAGATATGCATCATAGTTTTGTATCAGCATTTAGTGTGTCGTGGATTGGTTTGCGATGCCGATTAGTAGTAAGGATTGAAGTTTGAAGTTTGATTATAGAGTCTAAAATTATGTTAGTTTGTATGTCTCATGGATTTCAATATTAAAGTTAATTTGTTGTGTTGTGTGAATATGTTTGTGTATAAGTAGCTAATCTTCATATTAAATTAATAAATTATATGATCGGAAATATAATATAAGGCAAATCGAGGTTGAAAATGATTGATGAAATTCAAAAATTGAAATTTTTAGGGCCTCGCCGACGGCGAGAAAATCCCGCCGACGGCGAGATCGATCTCGTCGACAAGCCGAAGAATATCTCGCCGACGGCGGATTTTTCCCGAAAATTTTGCCTTATGGAATTAATTAGCTTCGCTGACGGCGAGAAAAATCTCGCTGACAGCGAGAACGCGAAAAGACCTATATTTGACCGGTCAACCGACACTATTCATCATCCCCTTCCTAAAATTTTCGAAAAAACCGGCCTAGGGCTTGAGAGATCTTCAACAGCCTACAGATCAGGGAGGAGATGATATAGCCTGGGACTTTAATGTTGAAGATTATGATTTTATTTATTTGTTAGTTTAATATTTAAAAAAAAAAATTTTATATGTTTGTAATATTCGATACTTTATGTTTTGAGACATTGGATGTTAGTTAGATTAATTGCTTGGATTGTTATAAGTAGTTAGTTTTTGTTTTTGTGTTAGTTAATTGCATTTGTTTTTATGTTAAATAGGATGTTAGTTTTCTTTAGTATGTTTTTATTTTATTCGTATTGTTTTAAGTTTTAAAATTGTTAATCCGATTAGTTCAATCGTTTTTAATATGTTAGTAATTCATAGATGTAATGTACGGTTAATTTTAATTGTTGTGTTTAATACTTATCTCGATTTTATCCCCGCATTTTTCTTTGTTATATATATATATACGTAGAATACTAACGAAGACAGGTTCAATGAAAAATGAAAAAGCCTCGCAAAAAATTTCAAAGAAAAAAAATACCTAAACTTCAAAGGTATGATTTATTTACTCTCCTTTTTCATTATTTAGAATAGATATAAAAATTTAAGTTTAGGGGGGAGTAAAATACAAATTTAGTTATTAACTTGTTCTCAAATTTCTATTTTCAAATTATTATAAAAATGATTTTTATAAGCAAATTTTTCAATTTGATTTAATATGAATTATTTTATTTAATTATTATAAAAGGTTAAATGAAATATTTCTAGTACTTTAATTAATTAAATAGAATAAAATATTTGGTTAAAGGGAATAAGAATATAGTAAACTATTTTTAGTAAGGAAAACTATATTTTAAAATTAAAATTCTTAAGTATTCAAGTGAAAAAGAAAAGATTGAAAATCAATAAAGTAAAAACTATGAAGTATATGTAAGCAAAGAAATATTCCTAAGTTTCAAATTTAAGAAGATGAAAATGAAGTTCAAAATTATTAACGAGCTCTCCAGTATACAGTAATCCTCAAAAGAAAAAGAAAAAGAAAAAGAAAAAGAAAAATGAGGAGAAGCTTCGAGGAGACGCCTTATCAAAAATCGACTCATTCGAATTAACCTAAAGTGAAAAACTTAGATATTTCCAAACTTATGTTTATGGATTGAATTTTACCTAATAGTATTTTCTTGAATTTCTTATCATATGAATATCTTAAGTAGTTATTCTTTTAAATATAGTCATTCCCGAAATGAATAAGTAGTTAGAAATCTTAGACTCGATAACTAAATAATTTATTTCTATAAGATTAATTAAATTACATGAATTATTTTTGTTTAACTTTATTATGATATTAATTAATCTAATTCATAGTTTATTTAAATTGAAAAATCTTGTTATAAAACTCATTATTTTTATATAGTATTAAAATTACTTGAGGACAAGTAATAAGTAAGTTTGGGGGATTTTGATCGCTGAAAAATTTATTAAGAAATTCATACCTATTTTTTATAAAATTGCACTTTAAAGAAGGGTATTTTCTTTATTTTATCGCAGGAATGAATAATTTAGGTGATAAAAGCAAAAATCATAAAAAGGAGCGAATTTGGAGCAAAATCATGCAATTTAGTGCCGAGTCGCCGACGGCGAGATCGAGCTCGCCGACCGGCGAGGTTACAAGAAGAAAATTCTGAAGAATTTATAACCGTCTCGTCGACAACGAGCCCGAGCCCGCCGACAGCCGAGCTAGAGCGGCTTGAAGATCTTCTGAAGCCTCGCCGACAGCGAGAGTAGTTCGTCGCCGACAACTGAGCTAGTTCAAATGGCACAGATACATTGAACCTGGACACTTTTTGAAGAGATGCTTACACACCTCTTGGACCTTTGCTCACCTCTATATATAGAGGCCGAAAATTAGTCTTTTGTGTGAACTTTTTGTGTAGTCTTTTGTGTCTTTTGTGTAATCTTTTAGTCTTTAGTGTTAATTTTTGTGCAGTTGTCTGTCTTTAGTGAGTTTAGTGAGTAATTAGTTAGTCGTGCTGTACTGAAAGGAAGAGTCAAAGGAACTACGAGGAGTCTGTTTGGGGATAAATCGAGATATGTATTTGTATTTATTGTTTTTAACTTTAAATGAAATCCATGCTTAGTTTAGTTCCCATGCATTCCGAGTAGTTTATTAGTCTTTCTCCTCGTTTATGAAATTAAGTGACTTGATGAAATTAAAATAGAGATACTTATATATATTAATAAATTGTGATAATTTTTACTTAAAAATTAATTTACTTTCAAATCGGCCATTTGATTTGTTAAAATATGTTGATTATCAACTATAGTAAAAATTACATCCGATATTCGGGAATTCAAAAGCCTTGGAAGGAAGGTGCAAATAAATAGGAAATAATATCATCGGCGTAGAATCGAGCATTTTAGTGTGACGTACTAAAATATTCAATTCGGTCCTATTGCTTCGAGAGCCGAAGTGTAGATGTTAGCCCTCGAGCGAGGGGAACGTGGGAGCTCTAAAGTGGCAGTCGGTATCCTCCCGACCCTAGTCACGCATTCGCGAATCAAACATAGATTAGTCAATATTCTTTACACTCTGACTAAAGGGTAAAGAATAGGAATGCTCCTATTTGTCACAATACCTTAAAAATTATATATTTAAATTCATCAATCACTTAAAATTTCTAAACAAGGGAAAGATACTTTTTCTAAATAGTTAAGACTTATTTAAGAATTAGTTTAATTTCCCGCATTTTCAATACGTATTAATTTCCTACTTAGTTAAGTTACCTAATTAAAATACTCGACTTACTTTATTGCGCTCAAATTTTAGAATTCCAAATTTTCGTATACTATTTTAAAAAAATTATTATTATTATTTTAAAATTAGTTGTTATTTAATTTTCTCTTTCCCCGTGGATCGATAACCGTGACTCCACTAGAGCCTCGTATTACTTGATACGATACGTATACTTGCGTAAGCATCCACAACATAAACAATTACAATTCTATCATATAAATAGCGGGGTCAAGTTTTTGGCGTCGTTGCAATTAAATTAAAAATATCATAATATAAAATTGTGGGTCAGCTAGCACGTTGTAGTCCACTTTATTTTCATGTGTCTCGATTTCTTCCCGAATGGGTATTTCTTCTGCCGGGGTTGGTTCTTCCTGAACAACCGCCTGCTTTCCTTTGTCCTTTGGGACCCATTCTCGGAGGTAGAACTCTTCCACTTCTTAAGTTGACTTCGTAATTTCTTCGAATCCGGTATCGAGTTTGTCGGTGTTTCCTCCCGAATCGGAATGACGAGTTCTTCTCGATTAGCTTCGAATCCGAAGGCTCTAACTCTATCGTGATCGGAGCTCCTCGAAACTCGCAAATAGATTTGTTGCTTGTTGAACTCTCGTAGCCTCCTTGGTGGATGTCTTCTTGTCATTGTGATCGTCGAGATCGTGTATGATTCGAGAATTGTTACTTGTATCGGAATCGATGTCCGGACTAGGTCGGTTGTCGCTAGTTACGTAATCGTTAAACAAGTCAAAACGTAGCCAACGCCATAACCCTTATCATTATAAGATCCCACCGGAGTGAGCAAATAATCATACGTAGTCGAGGTTCGAGGGATTTCTCCCCGAATCGGAAACAACCAACCTAGGATAAGTAGCCCCTAGTCTAGCCTTAAGAGCCTCGGCTTTTTCTTCTTGATCAATTTTCTTCTTTTCTTCAATCGTCTCTTGTCGAGGTGGTTCTTCTATCGCAAGTGATAGTGCCGACTTGACGAGTTTCGAACTCGAATCGAGGCTCGCACCGAAGTGGTTTGGATGCGATCCAAAATCTTCTTCAAAGACTTTGTCCAAGCGAAAGTCCATCCATCATCGATCGCATAGGATCTATCGTAACAATGAGATCCGTCGAGATAACATCGACGGAACCTCCTTTCCGGGGTTCCTTCGTGTATTCCTTCGGGATCGTTATATTCCCTTTTCGAAGATTGTCGTCGAGCCAACTTTTGAAGGTAATACAATCTTCTATCTTGTGTCCAAGCATCCGGTGGTAAGGGCAAAAGTTGGGATCACCTTTCTTGTCGACTTCTTCGGTCTCTTAGGTTCTCGCGCAGTTGGAAATCCGGAGTCTTCATCGACCGCGGAACATTTTTGCACCGCCTCATTCTTGAACGGATACTCCCCGCTCGAAGCTCCCTTAACGTACGTTGTGGACGAGGCGGTTGTTCATACCGTTGAGATGACCGATAGCCGAGTCGGGGTTGCCGGTGATTCCGTTGAATTCGTCTGCGGCCGTTCGACGGTATTTGTATCGGTCGTTTGCCTTTATCGACTGCTGCGACGATCCCGGACTTCTTTTCAAAAGTTTTCACAGGCTTCTATTTTTCTGCTTTGTTGGTGAAACTTAATTGCTTCGCCTCCTCTTGCAAGCTTCCGGCCTTGCTTAACAACTTCTCGAAAGTTTTAATAGTAAATCCCTTGAGGAGAAGTGCTATCGGGCCATGAATGCTCTTCAGTAAAATGCCGACTGCATGCTCGTTCTTGTAGCTCGTGGCTCACACTTCATACTTAGATTCCTCCATCGAAGTATATAGTCCACCAAAGTTTCATTCGGCTTCTGCTTCTCTACCACTAAATCACCTATAGTGATGTGGTGCCGAGCTCCGCAAATCGCTCGATGAAGAGGTTCTCTAATTCGAAAATGTCTTCACCGAACCGTTTGGTAATTCCGCATACCAATCAAAGGCGATTCCCGACAGTCGTCGACAAATTGTCGGAAGAGTAAAGCATCACTTCCGCCGGCATTGCAACAACTGGCACCAAAATGTGCAACATGCTGCCGAGAGTTTCCGGTTCCATCAAAGGTCTTGAACAGAGGTGGTATGAAGCCTTTCGGATATTGGACAGCGTCGAATTCTTCGGGGTAAGGTCTACCCGTCCGAATGGATGTCCCGCTCTTTGATTGTGCCAAGGCTTCTCGCACCTGCTGTTCCACCATGCTCTTGATATCCTTTTCCGGAATCATGCTTTGTGTTGCATCCTTTTTAATTGATCATCCCCGTTGACGGATGTAATCTCCTTTCCTCCGTCTACAATGTGAATAACTTCTGGGGGTGTTTCTCTTTAGGGTTGAACCTGACTCTGGAGAGTGGCTAGGGCTGCAGCCATCTCTTCCATCCTTTTTGCCATTTGGGCGATCGTATCATCTTTCTCTTGAAGCTGCATCCTCATCACTTCCGGCTCCTCTCTTTCTGCGGTTGCAGGAGCACCTTGTGAAGCCGACGAAGCTCGTGTTTCAACCATGTTAATTTCTGCATATTCATCCTCCATGAATTCTGACGAGTCGACTTCATCTCCAAATTTTTCTTCTCTTTCTCTTGCTAATCGCTGAATATCAGTCCTTAGCTTTTCCATAGCATCTTCTAGTGGTCTTTTCTGTACATCTTTGCAGTTGTCATGCGATAACTGTCGGGTTTCCTTCTCATGAGTTCCCTTCACTGCGGTAGCACTTTCTTCGGACTAGAGTCTCCTGACGAGACTTTCCTTCTCAGGTTGTTGTTTTGATCTTAATTGTCCGGTAGTGGGACGCCATACCATCCTTCTAGCAGCAGAAGGTCTAGAACCGGATGGTCTTTCAGCCAAATGCTGGAAGGTGGTATCCTCCCTAATTTGTAGTCCCGAAACAACGACATGCGACTAGCTTTCATTCTCTTATTCGGCTTTTCCGCAGCGATAGCAGGTTCTACTCGCGGCCCAAGACGGGACTTGGCTGGCACCCGCCCCATCCTTCTTAAAATTTCTGACACAGGGCATTTTTCTTTCCTTGCTAACTTTTCTATCAGGGTTTGTAGTCGAGCAAATGGCGTAATTCTAGCCCTTTTCTTACGGCTGTCGTTGTAATATGCGGGCTGAGGCAATGCGGAAGCAATCTTGCGGATATTTTCCTCATCCTCTGCGGCGGAAAGGGGATGGAACCTACTTCCTCCCAAAAGTGGTATGTATTCAGGCAGCGGTGTATACTCGGGCAGTTCTGGGATTTCCTCCAGGAAAGCAACTTCAGCAGCTCTGGCTTCTCTAGCAATCTTTCTACTCTCGTTCCTCCTCCGAGTCCGTGTCGCTGATGGAATTCTCGAGTCGGACCCGATTTCGAAAACGAAGGTCTCACAGAAGATCCGTACCCTCCACAGGTTCATCACGCTTCCGAATTTCCTTCCCCTTTAGTTTGGCGATGCTGGGGTAGGTACGCAGACAACTAGACCAGTGGGAGTAGCAACAACAGTCCTTCTGTGAAAAACAGTACTCCTCTCAGTTGGAATCTTTTGTAGAGGAGGAAATTCATGAGTTGACTTGAGGTTAAACTCAATCAACGGCTTCTCAGTTTCCGGTACTTTGCTTGTGAGTGAAAAGAGAGTGACGTCGGGGATTTTGATGTCGGTGTCCCCGAATCCTTATCCGAATCGAATGATTCCATTATCGAGCGGTTCGTCCTTGAACACGGCCGAGTCCAGGTCCGTCGACGAAGGAGAAGATCGGCTTGGGGCTTCCATTTCTGGCAGGCGCATTCCAAGTGTTAGTCCCCGAATCGTGCTTCTTCTTGTCGTAAAACTTATGACGAAAAAGAAAGAGTCCGAACACATTTTCGTTTACCTTAGTGTATTTGTGGTATTAAAAGAAAATTTATTTAGATAATTGTTTTTCGAAAAGATTTGTTCGTTAGGACAGAGAATTATTAAAAGAAGGAGAGTTGTAGGAAGGGTAAAAGGAATTGATTAGGAACCGGAAAAGGAAGAGAAAGTCTCGACCCGCCGAACCGCTCCTAAACTAATACCTATCGAGGGTCCACCCCACCTCCGAAATGAGGTAAAAGGATCTCGGAACATCTCTGTTTAGGGGTGTCTAAACAGAGGCTCCTAAATCCGAGAGAATGTTGGCTATACTCGCTCAAGGTAGAAATGAACATAGTATTCCAACGGGAAGAAGGGTAGTTTGATCCACTAGGGACATGGATACACTACCGATTTTTGAAAGCAGAACTATCTGATTAAAATGGAGAGAGGAATTATCCCCAGCGGAGTCGCCAGAAGTTGTCGGCATATTTTTAGGTTGTGTGTTCTGAAAAGGGGGTCGCTTACAGAAATTGTCGGCGAATTTTTTATATTTTAAATTTAATTTAAATATATAGTTTAAAAGATAACATTTGATTTTGAAAGTAATTTTAACTTTTAAAAGTTTTAAGATATAAAATCAAACCGATCTCACATCCCAAATAGTTTATATAAACGAGCACCGCATCACAAACCGTGTATCTATCCCGAAGAATAGACACACTGTTTGGTGATAGGGCTCGATTAAATAAACTAGCAGATTTGTGACATCTGTTTGGTCTGCGAACCAATTTTATAAGCCGACAAATTCCCCTGCTTAATATAAATGAATTAAGCGGGGTTTATATTACTCGAGTTCTTAAAGTTCCCTATAAGGGCAAGCCCCTATAGTTAATTACATCTTAAGTGACGAGAATCACCTAAGAAAACTCTCGATAATAATCGTAGTTCCGCTCTCAAGAATTTCAAAGTTTAAGTTTTCAAGGGATTGAATTTTAGAATTTCAATAGGGAATGGATCAAGTTTGGAAAATTTTGTTTTGGGAATTCAAAGGAAGAAAGGTAGGAGAAATTACAGATTCGAAGCGAACTTCGGTAATTTCCCGACTATCCTATTGTTTAGCTTGAATTTAGGAATGTCCTAATGTTTGTTTAATGTTTTGATCTTGCCAATTTTAATTAATTTGGACTTATATTTGTATGATAAAATCATACAAATAGCCTGGAAGATGTGAGGGTTTATGTCGTACCGAACGACTACCTAGAAGTTCTAAGACCGGTTAGGGCTTAATTTACATGACATGATCATGCAAATGCCTAACGAAAAGTTGAGGATTTATGTTGCACTAGGCAAACTACCTCGAAATCCTATGGCTTGGTTATTTAATTCTAAGAAAGGTTTTGCTGAAGTAGACCCGAGTTTTGCTGATGAAGATGGTCGTGCTGCCCACTGTGCTCCAAGCTCCTTGTTGTTGCAGAGGTTTAGTTTTAGAAGTCATAATTCAGGAGATGAGAGAAGTGTTCTAGTTTAGAGAAGGTCTTAATTTCCAAGTGTTTTTTATGTTTTAATTAAAACAAATCTTAAAGTTGATTATAACAACACCGGTTAAGATCCCACAGTTCTATCCTTCCGGCATCGTTATTTTTATCGGATTCACTTAGTCCAGATGAATTTGCTAAACTCAACTAAATGAGTTCCACACTTTCATTTAGACCGTGGGAAATCCCGTTAGCAACACGTAGGTTACATCATCCGAGGCATTCCCGATCATCCAACAAGACGTTTTAATTTAGTTGTAGTTGTAATTTTGTTGTTTTGTTTGTGATTAAATTTTGAGTTGTTTTATATTTTGAAATGTTGTGGCGGTGAATTTTATCTTGTAATGACTTTTAATTTAGTTTTGGTTTCAGTTTTAGGGGCTATCCTAAAGGTGTGGGTTTTTCATGCAACAGTTGTTTATCATGCAAGAAAAGTAAGGTGCATTTGCAATAAAGTAAATTGCAAGGAGGTAAATTGCAAATAAAATAAAAGCGTACCTGGAGGGTCTTCCCGTCATCCCAAGCTACATTTAAACACAATTTAGGATATTTAATCATTTAAAGCAAGTTCCTAGGTAAAGCTAAGGGAAGGGTTATGGTTTTCTACCAAGTTCCTAATCCTATAGGTAGTCATCTCCTATGACGTCTAGGTTCTTATGTTTTGGTTTGAGGACGATTTTCTTCATCAAAGAACAATTAAGTTCAATTGTTCTTGTAAACATCCTATCTTATTAAGGAAGTGCTTGAGACGAATCTTAAACATCTTTTTAATACTTCTAGGATTGTTTTAAGTCCAAGAGAATTTAATTATACAAAATGAATTAATCATCCAGGAGTTCAAGTTTTGTTATCTTGCTCGGTGAACTAGGACATTTGAATATCCTATGAGTGAAGTAACACTTCACTTAACACTCCATTTAGGAGTTATGACAACATGAGCTTTTGAGGGCAAATTAATGTTCAAGTGATTTGTGATTTAATTTAATTTCGATTAATGGGTTTAAGTTTGGAATAGTGTTCAAGTTGTTTTAGATTTATTTTGAATTCTTTATATCTTAGGTAATGTTATATTTAATTCAATTTAATTTAATTTTAGTTTAATTTAATTTGGTTTAGTTTTATTTTCAATTTAATTTTATTTAATTTAATTTAGTTTAATACATTTTAATTTAATTTAATTTAATTTAATATGTTTTAATTTAATTTAAATTTAATTTAAATTTTTAATTTTAATTTAATATTTTATATCTCTTTTTTTTTATGTTTTAAAGATGGTTTAATTTAATTATTAAAGTATTAATTTAATTGTAATTTTTGGAAGGATTTAATTTAAATGTTTTAATCTTTAATTTAATTTAATGATTAAGTCTTTTAATATTTTAAATCTTGAATTTGGATTATCATTTTAATTAGGAATTAAATGTTATTGAGGTGATTAATTTAGGGATTTTTTAGATTAAAGAATAAATCTCTTCCTAATAATATCCCTATTTTAATAATTCCAATTTTTTAATTATTCTTCCACGTTTAATTAATCATTTAATTAAGGTTTATTTTAATTATTTTTAAATTATTTGGTAGGTTTCTACCCTTAATTATTTAAATTTCAATCATCCAAATCAGATTAGGATCAAGTATTTTACTCTTTCATTTTATTAAGCCTAAAGTTTTAATTAAGGGTTAAAATTTTAATTACCATTTTGCCCTTCAAGCTTAATAATTCCATAACTCACTAAATTGAGCTTAAGTGAACTTGAAATTTTTATGTGACTTCTCTCATATGTCAATCAAGACATTAGAGGAGAAAAAGTGATTTTTCTGCATTTAATTTATTTATGTAATTATTTTTAGTGGAAAATAGGGATTTTCAAGGTAAATTTAACAACATGACCAAGGGAAAGTTTCTGTCCTTAAGAAAATTATGGGACATTCCTAATGACCAGAGGACCACTTGGACCAATTTTGGTGATTTCTTGAATTATATTTTCTTTATATTAATTATTTTGAGTTTTGGAATATTAATTAATTTAAAAATAAGATAAAGGTTGAAAAATGAATTTTATATTTTTCAAAAATCTCTCTAATATCAAGGAAACCAGAGAACCAATTTTCATAATTTTTTTATTTTTCTTTGATTTATTAGAATTATTTTAGTGGAAATGCTAGAAAATACATTTTTTTAATTTTAAAATTACCTTAGGGCTTTAAAATTTAATATCTCATCATAGAGACTTAAGAAAAATATGGGGTTTGTTCCTAAATGATTAAAATTCAAAATGTGACATTTTGGTGAATTTTATTATTTTTGTGATTTTTATTATTTCTTAATTATTAAAAATATTAAAATAATGTAAAAATCAACTTTTTGGAAAATTGCAATTTTATTTTTCTTAAATTCCTATAATATTAGAGGGGCTCCAAAGCCAATTTGGTGAATTTTTGAAAAGTATTTTGAAAGTTATGAATTTTTAAAGTTTAAGTTTGGCTAGATGGCTTAATCAACCCAATTGATAGGGCTAACCATGTCCAATTGACTTCAAACTTTTATGGTGGGTTCCTCTGATCCTAAAGATCAGTGGAGAATTGATTTCAAGTCAATTTGATGTATGATTAGCTCTAATTGATTAAAGTTTCATTTTGGGTGTTTAAGCCAATTAGGGTTATTACAAGTGAGTTAACTCAAAAACCATTTTCCCTATGGTCCTCTGGTCATAAGAAACATCACCAAATTTTTCTAGAATTTATTTCACAACATGCTAATTATTAGAATTAAAATACTCAGAATAGTGACCTAGAATTGAAAAATCAATAACTCTTCATAGAGGTGGCCTCGACTTTGGAAAATTCGGGGAATGTTCCCAAATTCGGAGGCTTCAAAAGCCCTATGGTCTCATGCCATGGTGAATTGTATACATGCATGGAGAATTGAAATAGTGCAGAGAGTAAATAAATAATTAAAAATAAAATACTTGATGAAATTAAATGATTTCTTTTCCACATTATTCTCCTCTGTTCACTGAGCAAGAGGGTATTTTTATTTTATTTTTTCTGATTTTGCTACACAGAGTTATGCATTTTTGAAGTTTAGGGAATTAAATAAATAAGAAAAATCCTATTTTTCTACTTAAGTGACGCGGCGCCAGCTCAACCTCGGCAGCTCCGAACGCACACGTGTCGTCTTCTGATTCGACGCCGCCATCCGACTCAGCGCTCCAGGGCCCCGCGGTTCACGTACCATCGCGCTGTCCGGCTCAATCCAGGCCATCCGCTCGATACACGCTCGATCCGATGGCTCCCGGTCATCGTCTACGGCCGGTGTGCACCCGTGACCGTCAACCTTCTAACCCTAATTTCTCACTCGATTCTCAACGTGATTTTTGTGTTCTTATGCTCTATGGATTCGTCTCGAGGAGACGAACACATCCATACGGTAAACATGTATTGAAATTAACCGAAATTAAATAGATAATCTCCGTAAGCTCGGGAAGAAGAGTGAGTCCATACCTTTGCTCGGAGAAGTGTGGCTTCGATCCGAGGGTTGTGTCACCTTCGATTGGGTCCAAGCAAGCTCCGGATGAAGTCCCTTGGCACGGTGAATTGTCCGGGTATGATTTCGACCACGACCGATTACAAAGCTTGGAGTACGGAACGGATGGGTGGCCCTGGAGAGGGGCTTTCTCAGGGAACTCCTTCTCTTGACCTTGTGCGAGTGTGGGTGAGTTTAATTTGAATTTGGTGGGGAGTTGGGAGATGTCCTATTTTTGGGTGGAATTTTGGCTAAGAAATTGGGCTCGTTGGTGGGGATTAGGGCAAATTGTCACCTGGGGATCAGCCGCTCTAAGTGTGGAGAGTGGTGCGGAGCAATTTTGGCGAGGTTTTCGATAAGGTGCAGTTCAGCACCTCTCATGGCCGAGAGGAGGTGAGGTTTAAATAGGAGAGGGTGGAGGGCCTCCCGGGAGGGTTTAAGGCTTGGGATCGACTGCTGAGGTCGAGGGAAGAACGGCCATTGTGGCCATTGGGCATGGGGCGGCTCGACGAGGAGAATTCCAAACTTTGGCTCACATGGGTGCTCTCGGCCCGGTGGTTTCCGGCGGGCCGTGGTGGCCGGCCGGCCGGGGTCGGGTCACCCTCGAGGTCGGGGAGGTCGTGGTCGGGGCTTAGTGCAGTCAATTAGCCATGGACATGTGTAAAGGAGTTGAATTGAAATGGAATGGAAGGCTCATTTTGGCTTGGTTTGGTTCAACTCATGCATTTGGGTTAGGTTCACCATCCAAGGCTTGACCTTGGGCTGAGGGAGAATCATTTGGGTCGACTCGAATTGGGGTAGTGAAGTCCCCATCCATGGTGAGGTGGCTAAGCATGGTATAGTGTGTGACATGCTTAAGGAAAAAAGGTTTAAGGGAGGTTTAAGAAAGAACCCCCTCTTCTTTCCATAAATGGACTAATGACAAGTCAAAGCCCTCATGGCTTCATGTGGCTTGAGAATGGCTTGTTCATGGCTCCATTTGGCTTGGGAAAAGTTAAGTCAACTTTCATGGAGAAGGATTTTGTGAATTTTGGTATTTAGGGGTGATTTGGCATGAGGCTTGATTTTGAATCATTTGATGATTGATTTAGGACTTAAGGGATGATATCAATTAATGGGGTGATGAAAAGAATGTCATATGGGCTTTAGCATGAAGTTTAGGCCTTTGAAATTTAGTGAAGATGGGCTTTTAAAATGGTTTAGGGAAGTGGGCTTTTGGATTTTAAAATGGATTTTAGGATGAAAGTTTGGTAAATGCTTGGGCCAAATAATTGTTGGGTTTGGTTTAGGGGTATGTCATGAATGATTTGAAATGAGTTTGGAGTGATTTGGGTTTGAATGGGGTTGGATTTGGACCTCTTTGGTAAATGGGCCAATGTAGGTCAAATTGGGCTAACTTGGGCCAATGTTGGGCTAGGGTTGAAATTGATGTAAAATTAATGTTGGGAAATGTTTATGGGAGTGTTTCAAAGAGGTTTTGGCTTTGGTTGGGTTTTGATTTTGGGGTTTGGGCTTATTTGGGTTAGGTTTGGGTTTAGGTCAAAATTGGGCCTTTTAGCTTTGGGTTAAATTTGAGTGGGGTTTGGGTCTAAATTTTGGGTAAATCATGTTAGTGTTTTGTTTGTGGGGATGTTAAGGAAGGTTTAGAAAAGGTTTGGGGTTAATTGGAGTTGAATTGGGTTAGTTTGGGCTAAGTTTGGGTCATGGGTCCAAATTGGGCTTTAAGGTCAAAAGTGAAATTGGATTCAAATGCCAATCAAATTGGACTTGGATTTGGTCTAGATTGGTGTTGGGGATGTTGAATTGAAGTTTAGAATTGAATTGAACCAGAATTTGGGTCAATTGGGTAGGTTTGGTTTGACATTGGGTTCATTTTGGGTTAAAATGGGTCAAATTGGGGATTTTGACAAAAGTGGGGTAAATTGACAAAATTGGCCTATGGTGTAGTTTAAAAAAATGAAATTGGGAATATTTGGGATTTTCTGGAATTTTCTGAATTTTGGATTTTTGGGTCAAGAGGGGCATTTTGGGTATTTGGAGGGTATTGGGAGGTATTTTTGGAATTTTTGGTATTTTTGGCTATGAATGATCAATTTGAGTAATGTGGGAATGTTTGGGATTGGTTTTGGGGAATTTTGGGTATTTGGAGATTTTTTGAAAAAATTGGGTAATTTCAAGGGTTTTGGGTAGGCTAGGCGGGTGTAGGGTCCGGGGGTCGAAAATCGAAAATTTAGAAAATTGAAGATTGGGTAAATGTAAGTGGAATGAAATCATTTTGGTTGTGCCATGAAGCCATATCAAGCCCACATGAGCCATAAAGGGACTCATTTGAGGCATTCATTATGTTGTTCCTAACCCTCTTAGCCAAGGGCTGAGGGGTTAAGGACCATCCATGTGAATCACCTTCATGAGTCAGGAGGTTAAGTTGGGTATAGGTGTGGTTTTAGGAGGTGTGTGAAAGTGTAGTGTATAAGTGTAGTGTGTGTGTAAGTCAGCCCTCACCAGACCAGGCCACCCAGGGCAGTCCTAAGGCCAAAGAGTCCTATAGGAACTCATCCTTTAAACTTCCACATTTGATTTCAACCCTCTAGGTGATTAGGGGTCTACAATCAAGTTTGTGGAGTTTGTAGGGAGTTAAGAGGTGTTTGAATTTCTAGGTGGTGGGTCCCAATTCTAATCCTCTAAGATAGTCAAAGGAAAAGCCTAAGGCTAGATCCTAAGTACTAAAGAGAGAAGAGAAGACCTCATCAAAAATGAGGTCAACAACACTCTTCATCATCTCAAATTAAATTTGAGGAAATTATAACCGGCAAAGTTGAGGAATCACCTAGAAAGACATATTTTAAATGTTTAGGAAGTAACTTCAATTCAAGTTTAGGAGGTTTTTTAATTGATGGACAAAAGAATTGTCATTTCCCATCATGTCTAAAGTTACAAAATTTTTTTGAACATAATTTGAATCTTCTTGAAGAAAATTATTAAATTGTTCTACTTCATCTTCTTGCTCGTGCTCTAATTCTTATATTTTAGATTTCTCTTCATAAGTTGTATTGAAATGGAATTCACTCAGATATCTTATTACATCCATCCTGAAACATTCATTATATTTACCCTTTGTAGAGCATTTCTTTGATTTTGAAATATTACAAGTAACTGTTCGATCATTGACGTGCATAGTTAATTCCCCTTTCTGTACATCTATCATTGCTCTTCTTTTAGCTAGCAAAGGTCTCCCCAAAATGATAGGTATCTCTTTATCTTCCTTCATATCAAGCATAATGAAATCAACTGGAAAGATAAATCGATCAACTTTTACTAAAATATCTTCTAAAACTCCTTTAGGATATGTTATAGAACGATATGCTAATTGTAAAGTTACACTAGTAGAAGATATTTCTCCTAATCTCAGTCTTTAAAATATATATAATGACATAAGATTAATGCTTGCACCAAAATCATATAAGGCTTTCTTATAAAATCTATCTACCATTGCGCATAGAATTGAGAAGCTATCAGGATCTTTAAGCCTTTCAGAAAGTGTTTCCTGAATTTTAGTACTGCACTCCTCACTAAGTGCAACAGTCTCATTATCTTCAAACTTCCTTTTTCTATTAAGAATATCTTTCATAAACTTCACATAGCTTGGCATTTGGTCCATTACTTGAGCGAATGGAATATTATATGTAAGCTTTTTAAAGATTTTCATAAATTTTGAAAATTGTTTATCCAACTTTTGTTGATGAAGTCTCTTAGGAAATGGAGGTGGTTGTAGTTTTTCTAGTCAATTTTTAGTGGAGAAATAGGTCTATATAAATCTTTGGAGCATTATCTTTAGGTTCTTCAATTTTTTCTCTCTCTACTTCAATTTCTCTTTAAACTCTACCTTTCAACTCTCTTCCACTTCTAAGTTGAACAGTCTTTACTTGGTCTTTATTCTGGTCTTTTAGATTTACTTTTGTATTATTAGAAAATGTTCCTTGGGTTCTATTACTTAATGAATTGCTATTTGTCCCATTTGATTTTCAATATTTCTAATTGTAGCTTCTTGACTTTTTAACTGATTTCCTATTTGTAACACCACTTCTTCTATAGACAGTTTCTTTTTCTTAATTTGTGGAGTATTATTAAAACCTGAAAGATAAGTAGCTCTATAATTACTATTACCTGGGTTTTTCTAGTTCCCCAATAGATTTACTTGGTTGTTCCCCCATTGTTAATTAATACCACCTGAATTATTATTATTCTAGTTAAAGTTATGATGGTATTTACAACCTGGGTTATAATAGTTTGAATTTGAATATGGTTTATTTGACTTATTATTGATAGCACTTAAAGTTTCTATAAATATTTGAGAATCTACCATTTGGTCTAAAGAATTCCCTTCAATCATTAAAATTGGTTGAGAAAACTTCATTCCAAATTAGGCTGTCTACCTTGAAATTGCAGAAACTTAATTTGCTAACATTGCTAAAGCATCAGATTCATGAATATTGGCAACCTTCTTAGGATTTACACTCTTAGAATGCCATTGAAAATTATTAGTAGGTATTTCTTGAATTAAAGAATAAGCATCATGAAATAGTTTTAACATTGATGAACCACCAGTAGCGGCACAAATAATAGATCTAAGAGATCCAACTAATCCAATATAAAATATTTGGATAATTAACCAATTTGGCATAGCATGGTGTGGAAACTTTCTTAGGAGTTCTTTAATTCAATCCCAAGCTTCATAAATAGATTCTCATTTAAACTGACAAAAAGATGTAATACCATTTCTAAGCTTCACTGTTTTTTATGGTGGAAAATATTTAGCAAAGAATTTTTGTGCTAAATCACCCTAAGTTTTGATAGATCCAGGTGCTAATGAATTCAACCATTTATTAGCTTTCTCTCTATGTGAGAATGGAAAAAGCCTAAGTATAATAGCATCATCAGAAACACAATCATATTTAAATGTAGTACACAATTCTAGAAAATTGGCAAGACGTATGTTTGGATCTTCAGTTGGTGCTCCCAAAACTGATTATTGGATACCATTTGGATAATAGCAGGTTTAAGTTCAAATGAATTAGCAGCTGCAGCAGGTTTTTGAATACTACCATGAAGTTCATCCAATGTAGGGTTTGTATAATCTGTTAAAGGTCTAAATTCTTGATGAATTTCAGCATTTTGTTTATTTTGTTTTGCCATTTCTTGAGAATTTTGAATTTTTTTTCTATGTTTTTTATTTTTTAAAATTTTCTAGTAGTTCTTTCTAATTCAGAATCATAGGGCACTAGTCCTTCAGAACCTGAACTATGCATAAACTATTACAAAATAACGATGAAAATAAAATAAAACCACACATAAACTTATAAAAATAACACTGTAATATTCCTATAATAAATCTAAATGTTTAAATAATTCTTTCTAAAAATAGAAATTTATTTTTCTAAAAGTTACTTAAAATTTTTAATAAATTTTTTTTTTCCCCGGCAGCGGCGCCAAAAACTTGATTCCTCTATCGTATTTATAATACTTGAATATTATGATTTATATATATGATATAATTTTCTATTTTTCTTTAACAATATTTTTTTCTTTTCAATGATGCCTTGACTCCGATGTAAATAAGAGTTCAACTGGTATATTTAAATTTTGGGATTCCACGCAAGTATACATATCGTTATCAAGTAATATGAAACTTTTTTATTACGCTCTGAATATCAAACCCACAGGAAAACTTGTAAATTTTTAATAAGGAATTAGAACCTAAAATCTATTTAGAAAAAGATACTTAAACTATAGATATTATCATAGGATTGAAATTTCGATTCTTTTTGGTAATTTTTGATATGTTGAAATAAAGTTAACAATTAACTAACTTTAATGAGATTTTTGTAAGATAAAAGAAGTATAAATGAAAATATATTTTTCCTTCTCATGAATAAGTAATAAGTATAAGAGTTCTTTTGTGAAAGTATTCAAATTGTATTGTGCCAAATAGGAGTAATATTATTCTTTACCCTTACTAGAGATGCTATAAAGAACATTGGCTAGTTTAAATTTTGAATTGTTTTGAAGACTGGTTAGTTAGGGAATATACTAGATTTCACTCTAGAGTTCCCTCCTTTCCCACCAACTAGGGGCTAACTTCTCGTATCAAAAACTAAAATAATAAACCAAATTGGGGGCTTTAGTCTGTCACCTAAAGTTCCTTAATTCTACACCCATTAAAGTATATTTCTTTGTTTATTTGCATTCAATTATACAAATTACATTTTTATCCATACAATCTCATATGATTTTTACCATTAGTTGACTGAGACAAAACCATCATGAATCTTACATGTTCTCACAGTAAATGTTAATATTTTAATTGGTCAAATCAAGAAGTAAATGAAGTACAAGGATTAAATCATCACAACTTATTCCAGCATTAATGATCAATACTTCCACAACTTCCATCCAACACTTAATTGCTTTTCATTTTAAGGAAAAATATAAAGAGAAATACTCCAAATTCTTGGAGAAAACGCAACAACAATTAATTTTAAAAGTATAAGTCATTTAGAAATACAAAAAATCTAAAATTAATCCAAATGTAGTACAAAGATAAAAACTTATGTCAAATTATTCTCTATCAAAATCTTGAAGTTCCTTTGAATCTCTTTCTTTTTCTTACAAGACTCCCTAGGACTGGTCGCCCAACCCTAGTGGGTCAATATCTCTCCACTTCACTAATAAAGACTGAATTCTTACTTATAAATATCTACCCACCTTTCCCTTTACTAGGAATGAGATAAGTGAGAAGAAACCCGAAGTAAAAATCCTACTACTCCTTACTTTTAAACACCCTAAATCTACTCTTCAAATATCCTCTCCAAGTACTTCTTTTTATAGTTTTTCAAATAGTGCCTTGGTGTCTCTTCAAAATATATCCACATTCAATGAATCTTCCAAGAGATGCCTCCTTTCAAGAGTCATTTAAATGTTTTTTTACGCCCATTATCAGTTATTCACATTTTTATGAAGGTTGCCTCAAACACACCTTCAAAATTCACCAAAAATTTTTTAAACTTTCATAATAACTACCTTGCGCTGAAGCGTGGGGCCTTCGACGCTTAGGCACAACCTTCTCTGTCTTTTTAGCTCCAGATGTAGGCGTTTAGGCGCCCCAGTTCACATTCACACCTTCTTCATTTTTGCTCCAAATTTGATTTTTTTTCACTCCTTTTGCCATACTTTATCCATTTAATTGCACATGTACAAAAAACACACAAATACCTTCCATTAAAGTGCAATATTCTAAAAAAATAGGTATAAAAATACGTACATAAATGTTATATACTATAGATATATCAGAACCTCTTCGACCTTCTGTCTCCCTCTCGGTGTCAGCAGGAGGTGGAAAATGGCAGGAAAAATTTTCATCTAAAGCAGGAGCGAAAAATCCTCCGGGCACCTCAGACGTAGAAGGTTCCCGACAACGATAGCCAAAGAATCAACACTATGCATAGCTTCATCTCCAACAACAAATCAAATGTCACTAGATTAAATAATTTGGCCAAGAAAGAAAATTTTAATTTACCTATTAGCCTCTCCAACCCTGACGTATGGAGGCTCTCCCCAATAGTTGGGGCTCTGTCCTCGCTGGCTTCACTGGCCTAAGGCTAAGGCATGATACCTTCCAACGGCAGAGTTGCAGCGGTAACATCTACCAATTTCTACAATTGAGTCGGCATCAGAATCATTCGCTATTGAATCGAATCTGGAGCTTAGATAAGAGCATCAGTGATACACACACTTGTCGGCATATTTTTAGGTTGTGTCGTTTAATCTTTTTAAAAAGGGGTCGCCTACAGAAATTGTTGGCGAATTTTAATTTACATATATATATAATTTGGAAAGTAGTATTTTGATTTTGAAAATAATTTTAAAAATTTTTAGATATGAAATTAAACTGATCTCACATCTCAAATAGTTTATATAAACGAGCACCGCACCACAAACTGCGTGTCTATTCCGAAGAATAGGCACACTGTTTGATGGTGGGGCTCGATTAAATAAACTAGAAGGTGTGTGTCATCCGTTTGGTCTGCGAAACCATTTTATTTGCCGACAAGTTCCCCTGCTAAATATGAAAGCATTAAACGGGGTTTATATTACTCGGGTTCTTAAAATTCCCTATAAGGGCAAGTCCCTATAGTTAATTACATCTTAAGTGACGGGAATCACCTAAGAAAACTCTCGATAATAATCAATAGTTTTGCTCTCAAGAATTTCAAAGTTTAAGTTTTCGAGGATTGAATTTTGGAATTTCAATAGGGAATGGATCAAATTTGGAATATTTTATTTTGGGAATTCAAAGGAAGAAAGGTAGGAGAAATCACAGATTCGAAGCGAACTTCGGTAATTTCCCGACTATCCTATTGTTTGGCTTGTATTTAGGAAGGCCCTAATGTTTATTTAATGTTTTGATCTTGCCAATTTTTAATTAATTAGGACTTATATTCGTATGATGTGATCACACAAATAGCCTCGAAGATGTGAGGGTTTATGTCGTATCGGACGACTACCTCGGAATCCTAAGACCGGTTAGGGCTTAATTTGCAATGCAAATGCCTAACAAAAGGTTGAGGATTTATGTTGCACTAGGCAAACTACCTCGAAGTCCTATGGTTTAGTTATTTAATTCTAAGAAATGCTCTGTTGCAGTAGATCCAAGTTTTGCTGACGATGATGGCCGTGTTGTCCACTATGCTCCGAGCTCCTTGTTGTTGCAGAGGGTTTAGTTTTAGAAATTATAAATCAAGAGATGAGAGAAGTGTTCAGTTTAGAGAAGGTCTTAATTTCCAAGTGTTTTTTATGTTTTAATTAAAACAAATCTTAAAGTTGATTAAACGGAACCGATTAAGATCCCACGGTTTCGTCATCCCGACACCATTATTTTCATCGAATTCACTTAGTCCGGATGAATTTGCTAAACTCAATCGAATGAGTTCCACACTTTCATTTAGGCACGTGGGAAATCCCGTTAGCAACACGTGGGTTACATCATCCGAGGTATTCCCGATCATTCAACGAGACGTTTTAATTTAGTTGCAATTGTAGTTTTGTGTTCTGTTCGTGATTAAATTTTGAGTTATTTTATATTTTGAAATATTGTGGCGGTGAATTTTATCTTGTAATGATTTTTAATTTAATTTTGGTTTCGGCTTAGGGACTATCCTAAAGGTTTTGGTTTTCATGCAACGAGTTGTTTATCATGCAAGAAAAGTAAGTGCGATGCGATAAAGTAAATTGCAATAAAATAAAAGCGTACACGGAGGGTCTTCCCGTCATCCCAAGCCGCACTTAAAACACATATCGAGCATTTAAGTATTCAAACAAGTACCCAGGTAAAGCTAAGGGAAAGGTTTTGGTTGTCTACCAAAGTCCTAATACTATAGCCTAGTCATCTCCTATGACGTCTGAGTTCTTGTGTTTTAGTTTAAGGACGATTTTCTTCATCAAAGAACAATTAAGTTCAATTGTTCTTATAAATATCCTATCATATCGAGGAAGTGCTTAAGACGAGTCTTAAACATCTTTCAATACCTCTAGATTGTTTTAAGTCCAAGAGAATTTAATTATACAAGTGAATTAATCATCTAGGAGTTTAAGTTTTGTTATCTTGCTCAGTGAATTAGGACATTTGAATATCCTATAATTGAAGTAGCACTTCACTTAATACTCCGTTTAGGAGTTATGACAACAAGAGCTTTTGAGGGCAAATTGATGTTTTTGTGATTTAATTTAATTTTAATTAATGGCTTTAAGTTTGGAATAGTGTTCAAGTTGTTTTAGATTTATTTTCGAATTCTTTATGTCTTAGGTGATGTTATATTTAATTCAATTTAATTTAATTTAATTTTAATTTAATTTAATTTGGTTTAGTTTTAATTTTAATTTAATTTTATTTTTTAATTTTATTTTAATTTTATTTTAACTTGATTTTATTTTTTATTTAATTTAATTTAATTTAATATGTTTTAATTTAATTTAATTTAATTTAATTTAATTTAATTTAATTTATTTTAATTTTAATTTTAATTTTAATTTTAATTTAATTTTAATTTAATTTTAATTTAATATTTTATTTTTTATGTTTTAAAGATGATTTAATTTAATTGTTAAAGTATTAATTTAATTGAAATTTTGGAAGGATTTAATTTAAATGTTTTAACTTTAATTTAATTTAATGATTAAGTCTTTTAAGCATTTTAAATCTTGAGTTTGGATTATCATTTTAATTAGGAATTAAATATTATTGAGGTGATTAATTTAGGGATTTTTAAATTAAAGAATAAATCTCTTCCTAATAATATCCCTATTTTAATAATTCCAATTTTTCATTATTCTTTCAAATTTAATTAATTATTTAATTAACGTTTATTTTAATTATTTTCAAATTGTTTGGTAGGTTTCCACCCTTTAATTACCTAAGTTTCAAACATCCAAAATCAACTTAGTATCAAATATTTTACCCACCCTTTTAATTAAACCTAAAATTTTTAATTATAGGTTAAAATTTTAATTACCATTTTGCCCTTTAAACTTACTAATTCCATAACTCACTAAATTGAGCTCAAATGAATTTGAAATTTTTATGTGACTTCACTCACATATCAATCAAGACATT
This sequence comes from Papilionanthe hookeriana x Papilionanthe teres, assembly GCA_022702705.1. Taxonomy (NCBI): domain Eukaryota; kingdom Viridiplantae; phylum Streptophyta; class Magnoliopsida; order Asparagales; family Orchidaceae; genus Papilionanthe; species Papilionanthe hookeriana x Papilionanthe teres. The sequence goes on from CM040427.1 coordinate 11,549,965, forward strand.
AGAGGAGAAAATGTGATTTTTCTGTATTTAATTTATTTATGTAATTATTTTTGGTGGAAAATAGGGATTTTCAAGGTAAATTTAATAACATGACCAAGGGAAAGTTTATGTCCTTAAGAAAATTATGGGACATTTCTAATGACCAGAGGACCACTTGGACCAAATTTTGTGATTTCTTGAATTATATTTTCTTTATTATAATTATTTTGAGTTTTGGAGTATTAATTAATTTAAAAATAAAATAAAGGTTGAAAAATGAATTTTATATTTTTAAAAAATCTCTCTGATATCAAGGAAACCAGAGAATCAATTTTTATAATTTTCTGATTTTTCTTTGATTTATTAGAATTATTTTAGTGGAAATGCTAGAAAATACATTTTTTTTAATTTTAAAATTACCTTAGGGCTTTAAAACTTAATATCTCATCATAGAGACTTAAGAAAAATATGGGGTTTGTTCCTAAGTGATTAAAATTCAAAATGTGACATTTTGGTGAATTTTATTATTTTTGTGATTTTTATTATTTTTTAATTATTAAAAATATTAAAATAATGCAAAAAAAATCAACTTTTTTAGAAAATTGCAATTTTAATTTTCTTAAATTTCCCTGATATCGAGAGGCTCCAAAACCAATTTGGTGAATTTTTGAAAAGTATTTTGAAAGTTATGAATTTTTAAAGTTTAAGTTTGGCTAAATGGCTTAATCAACCCATTTGATAGAGGCTAACCAAGTCCAATTGACTTCAAGCTTTTATGGTGGGTTCCTCTGATCCTAAAGGTCAGTGGAGAATTGATTTCAAGTCAATTTGATGTATGATTAGCTCTAATTAATTAAAGCTCCATTTTGGGTGTTTAAGCCAATTAGGGTTATTCCAAGTGAGTTAACTCAAAACATATTTTCCCTAGGGTCCTCTGGTCATAAGAAACATCATCAAATTTTCCTAGAATTTATTTCACAACATGCTAATTATTGGAATTAAAATACTCGAATAGTGACCTAGAATTGAAAAATCAATAACTCTTCATAGGGATGGCCTCGACTTTGGAAAATTCGGGGAATGTTCCCAAATTCGGAGGCTTCAAAAGCTCTATGGTCTCATGCCATGGTGAATTGTCTACATGCATGGAGAATTGAAAATTTGCAGAGAGTAAATAAATCATTAAAAATCAAATATTCAATGAATTTAAATGATTTCTTTTCCACATTATTCTCCTCTGTTCACTGAGCAAGAGGGTATTTTTATTTTATTTTTATGATTTTTCTATACAAAGATATGAATTTTTGAAGTTTAGGGAATTAAGTAAATCAAAAAATACCCTGATTTTCTATTTAAAACGGTGGCGCTGACTCATCCTAGGCATCTCCGAAACACCGCGTGTCGCACTGCCATTCGACGCCACCACTTGAGTCAGCAGCCCGGGTCCCGCCTTTCGTGTATCATCCGCCGATCAGACCCAAACTAAGCCGTCCGTCTGCGCGTATATTGAATGGACGGCATCCGCTCATCGTCCCCAGTCGTTCTCACCCGAGAGCCGTCTACACTAAAACCCTAAGAACTCACTCATTTCTCAACGGATTTTCGTGTTCTTGTGCTCTATGGATTCGTCTTGAAGAGACGAACACATCTATATGGTGATCATGCGTTGAAATTAAAGCATTTGAAATAGACAATCTCCAGAGGCTCGGGATAAAGAATTAGCTCATACCTTAGCTCAGAGAAGTGTGGCTTCGATCTGAGGGTTGTGTCACCTTCGATTGGGTCCAAGCAAGCCTCGGATGAAGTCCTCGGCTCGGTGAATTGTCCGAGTATGATTTTGACCAAGCCCGATTTCAACCTTTGGAGTCCGGAACGGATGGGTGGCTCGGAGAGGGGGCTTTCATCTGGGGAACTCCTTCTCTTGGTCTTGTGCGGGTGTGGGTGAGTTTAATTTGACTTTGGTGGAGGATTTCGGAGTGTCCTATTCGGCTCGAGAATTGAGCTCCAAAATCGAGCTCGATTAGTGGGGATTAGGGCGAGAGAGCGGTGGGGATCAAATGCTCTAGGTGTGGGGAGAGTCTGGAGTGATTTTTGCAGAGTTTCCTTAAGGTTGGTTCATCACCTCTTCATGGCCGAGAGGGGTGAGGTTTAAATAGGAGAGGCTGGAGGGCCTCCCAAGGGGAGTTAGAGACTGGGATCAGCTGCTCTTGACAAGGGAAGAACAGCTACAATGGCCACTGGGCATGGGGCAACTCGACGAGGAGAATTTCGATGTTTGGCTCCTTCCAAGGTCTCGGCCATGGTGTTTTCCGGCGACCCGGACGGCCGGCCGTGCAGGCATGAGTCACCATCTTGACCAGGGAGGTCAGGGCTTGGAAATGGTGAAGTCAATTGGGTTTGGACATGTGTAAAGGATTTGGATCAAAATGGCATGGGGGCATGGCTATTTTGGCTCTAAATGGGTCAACCCATCCTTTTGGGCTAGGTGCACCACCCGAGGCTTGGTTTAGAGTCGAAGAGAAAGTGATTTGGATCGGCTTGGTTAGTGGGGTCAAGTCACGATCCAAGTACAATTAGGATTAAACATGGTTTAGGGGAGACATGGAAATGGTTAATCACCTTAAGGGAATGTGGAAAGGATCTCCTCCTTTTGACCAATGTGGTAAGGTCACATGTGAACAACTCACATGGCTTGCATGTGGCTTAAGAGTGGCTTCATGGCTTATATATGGCTTGGGAAAAGTTGGCTTGGTTTCATGAAAGTGGGTTTAAGGAATTTTGGTATTTTAGTGGAAAAATTTCATGAAGCTTGATTTGGAACTATTTGGTTATTGATTTTGGAACTTAGGAAGTGTTTTAAATCATAGGTATGATGAGAGAAATTTCATGTGGCCTTTTGGAATAAGTTTTGGGCTTTTAAATTTGTTTTGGATGGGTTTTTAGGAAGGTTTAAGAAAGTGGGCTTTTTAAGCTTGGAAATAAATTGGTGGATGGGAAATTTGTAAAAGTTTGGGCCAAATAATTGTTGGGTTTGGTTTAGGGATGTGTCATGAGTGATTTGAAACAAATTTGAGGGGGTTTGGGTTTGAATTAGGTTGAATTTGGGCTTTTTGGTAAAGTGGCCAATGGTAGGCCAAATTGGGTTAACTTGGGCTAATGTTGGGCTAATGTTGAAATTGGTGTAAAATTAATGTTGAGAAATGTTTGTAGGGCTGTTTCAAAGAGGTTTCAACTTTGGTTGGGTTTGGATTTTGGGGTTTGGGTCTATTTGGGTTAGGTTTAGGTGTAGGCCCATGTAAGGAGTTTTGGCTTTGGGTTGAATTTGAGTTGGGTTTGGGTTCAAATTTTGGGCAAATCATGTTAGTGTTTTGTTTGTAGGGATGTTAGGGAAGGTTTAGAAAAGATTTGGGGTTAATTGGAGTTGAATTGGGTTAGTTTGGGCTAAGTTTGGGTCATGGGTCCAAATTGGGCTTTAAGGTCAAAAGTGAAATTGGATTCAAATGCCAATCAAATTGGGCTTGGATTTGGTCTAGATTGGTGTTGTGGATGTTGAATTGAAGTTTAGAATTGAATTGGACCAGAATTTGGGTCAATTGGGTAGGTTTGGTTTGACATTGGGTTCACTTTGGGTTAAAATGGGTCAAATTGGTGATTTTGACAAAAGTGGGGTAAATTGACAAAATTGGCCCATGGTGTAGTTGAATAAAATGAAATTGGGAATATTTAGGATTTTCTGGAATTTTCTGGGAATTTTTGGAATTTTTTGGATTTTTGGGTCAAGAGGGGCATTTTGGTAATTTGGAGGGTATTGGGGGTATTTTTTGGAAAATTTGGGTAATTTCAAGGGTTTTGGGTAGGCTAGGCGGGTCTGGGGTCCCGGGGGTCAAAAATTGAAAATTTAGAAAATTGAAGATTAGGTAAATGTAAGTGGAATGAAATCATTTTGGTTGAGCCATGAAGCCATATCAAGCCCACATGAGCCATGAAGGGACTCATTTGAGGCATTCACTATGTTGTTCCTGACCCTCTTAGCCAAGGGCTTAGGGGTTAAGGACCATCCATGTGAATCACCTTCATGAGTCGGGAGGTCGAGTTGGGTATGGGTGTGGTTTTAGTAGGTGTGTGAAAGTGTAGTGTATAAGTATAGTGTGTGTGTAAGTCGGCCCTCACCGGACCGGGTCACCCGAGGCGGTCCTAAGGCCAAAGAGTCCTATAGGAACTCATCCTTTAAACTTCCGCATTTGATTTCAACCCTCCAGGTGATTAGGGGTCTACAATCGAGTTTGTGGAGTTTGCAGGGAGTTAAGAAGTGGTTTGAATTTCTAAGTGGTGGGTCCCAATTCTAATCCTCTAGGATAGTCAAAGGAAAAGCCTAAGGCTAGATCCTAAGTACTAAAAAAGGAAGAGAAGACTTCATTAAAAATGAGGTCAACAACTCTCATTCTCCTAAAAAATTCTATAAGTGGCAGCGAGTCATAAAATTCTACATGCAACTTCTTCTACCCTACGTTTCATTGTTACTTTCTATTTCATCATTTTGGTGCCCTCCAGCTTTGGCTCCTCGGCCGGACTTTTGCACCAACCTGTCATCCCCAATCCTATGGACCCTTTTTAGTCAATAGAATCTCTACATGTTTTTCTCTCTTTTGGGGCGAGTGGGAGCTCTACGTTTTCTCGCTTCTCACCACTCGAAGGTTGGATTTTTGAAGTTGTAAGCTCAAAGGACCTTATCAGTGCTTTTTCACGTGTATGTTTTTTACCACTAGACTTCCTCATCCTCTATTAAAATCGAATGAAAGACAATAACTTCGTAAATGAAGAGGGAAAATGTGAATCATGCCCTATTCATAAGGATTTCCGGCATGCAAATCTAAGTACTACAATTATTAGAAGCGCTTATTACATAATAAATAAATAATTTTCATTTAATTCTCTTATCCTTATTGAATTTGTCTCTTTCAAACAAATAAAAGAATCAGAGAACTAGATATGTAAATAAAAAATCTAGCTACGTGAATCTCAAAGACATCCGATGATTTTTGACAAGGAGGATACAAAAGGATTGTGTTATCAACCAAAATAACCAAACTATCTTTGGCTGACTAAATGAAAGAAAATATGAATCTAAACCAGTAAACGTTGTACGACAGAAACAAATATAACCTTGTAAAATTGGCTCGTCAATCGATTCTATGTCACTTGCTGAAAAGGTCAACGATCACTCCATCTCTCCCTAGGGACCAATCCCCTTAACGAAGGTTGTCAGTCAGATTGTAGTTATACAACCTCTTCCTGACAGAATAAACCTTCATAATGGATAAGGTTTCTATTCAGGGTTTCCCTACAGAAGCTGACCGAACTAATCTCAGTCGACTGTGTGACGACGAGTTGACGAGCTGAGTAGTTACAAATATGAAGCAACACCAACAACATTTACCAATACGAATAAGTTCCAATAATGGTTAGTAAGGGCAAAAGATCCAAAAGGTAGTTATGAATACATGAAGATATAATGGCTCTTAAAGGACTAAAAACGTCCCTTTTTAATCAGGGATAAACATGTAACTTATTAGACACCCCTTATGATATAAATAGGGGAGTCATTCGTTTAGGAAGACTACTGAATCTGTTCAAAGAGATTTAGAACTATTTATTACTTATTCTCTTATTCACTCTCACTCCCCTCACTATTTTTTCTTATTCCTCTCATCCGACCAATGCTCTATCTCTTGGGAGTGACCCGAAGGATATTTTTGGATTCAACAATTTTCTTCTTCAATAACTTCAAAAAGCACTCAATTTGCCTTTGATAAAGATTCTGAAGACACCATCTTTCTAACAACCATTCTGTAACTTGTTGCTAAAAAGTTGTCTTAAAATCATTTCCAAAGGCTCTTCAGCCATAATTTCATCACCATTTTAGTCAACATGATATTAGAAACAACAATTCTCTAAAAATTTACTTCTATGCACACATTAAAAAGCGTTTTATGTAACAAATTATTTATATATCTAAGCATTACCGACTAAGCTATTCCAACTAATGTCTTTTATTACCTATAAATTTAGGCTCAACTTGTACAATCAATGTTAAATATTATTGCTCGTTCGATTTGATAAGCTCAATGTGTAATTTTGCTACTTTCGTGTGTTGATTCCAGATACAATGCATGCTCATCTTCCAAGCTCTTTGTTGGTATAGACATTCAACCTCAATTAAAACGCACATCAGAAGATAGAAAATTATTTTATAAGAGGAACTATCATTCTTTCCTTTAAATGGCTTTTAAGAGGTGCTTTTAAGCAACTCTGACAAATTAAGTCAATAGTAGGCTATCCACCAAATTTACTTCATGCCAACACAAAGTTAGAAACATTTGCATACATAACACTTGATCCGTATATATTTTCATATTTCATGACAAAACTTTATAATCAACTTTTACAAAGGTCACATAATTCACATCTCATAAGAAAAAGTTCACTTTTTCAACTTTTAAAAATTGAAATATATATTATCATGTATAGAAAATATGGTGTGTGTGTATATATATATATATATATACATGTAAAATTGAAGTTTAGGATCTTGAGATGTATTTACATCGGCATTTGAGTTGTATGCACATAATTTTCTAAACTCACTTTTTCATAGCGCCCATGGCTAAACAGACATTGTTGGCGGTGGTTCCATACAAACGACTCGCTTTTTCAGCGTTCGCCTCTTAGGGTGCTCAATTTATCCAACATTAATTTGTCTACTTAAAATCGACACGACCACACTTCTATAGCAGTGGTCCAAAGTTTAATCAACAACTCTCGTTAACTTTATTATACATTTTACATAATTTAAACGTTATTAAAGATGTGTTTTATTCAAATCTAATAGGTTATGTAATAAATTCTAAGGCCTAATTTGTACGATAAGTCACGAGATTTGTTATTGTAAGGCCTACAAGACATTTGGACTCTTTTTTTCGATTAATTTCATATCTTTTAACAACCTTCTAGATATATATTGTTTTCAAAATAGAGAAACAAATCATCAAGGCCCTTCAACTATATATTATACAACATTTGTTTTCTTTTGGGAGGATAACTTCAACTTTTGCGGCTGAGTGAAGCCCAGTCACCATCATAGCCGTGAAACCCACATTCTATTTCGACAACACCTGCTAAATTTTCTATGTTATTATTTCTTCTTCTTTGTTTTTTCTTTTTTTTTTTTTCTTTGTGTATTCTAAACTGCCCTAGTTTATATAAAAGAAACAACGGAAGTCTTCTGCAGATGACAAATACAACAAAAGGGTGGAAAAGCGAACTTAAACGCAAAAATATTCCTGTTCTTTGAAAATAAAACCATTATTAACAGTTTACTATACTGTTTGTTTCTTATTTTTTATATTTATTTCAGAATTGCAAATGTCATTTTCTTAATTTCACTCTCATCAATGTTAGATTGTCAACCCCATTTTCTTTCTGTTCCACAGCCATCTCCAAGCAATACAACAAACAAACAACCAAACATTTTAAGTAACTTTTTTGAAAAAATATATGGGAGATCGATATTTATGGGCAACGTCGGCGGAAGTCCCTTCTGCACGGGTTTGAATCCTAGTTAGGTCAAATTAGCACATGGGAGATCGTTTTTTAGGGGACATGATGGTTCTTCCTAAATATTGATTCCTTTTTTTAAATGTATATATATACATCCTACACCATTTCAATTTCTACGCCTACAATCATAACATCAAACCTATGTAAAATAATACAACATAATTAACCAATTCAAGCATTTATTAAACTAAAATAACGATAATAGATGCAGAATGAAGTACAAAAATAGAAAAATGCATTGACCCAAAAATAAAAAAAATACATAAATATGCATAGAAAAATAAATTATTTGCACAAAATAAAAAATATCAAATCCTCCTGAGCCTTCCCCTCATCATCCTTCTTATAATCATTCACTGCCACTGCTTGTTTGTCAACTCTATCCTACAATCCTTTTGGCAACCCTGGTCTTAATGTCCACCCTGAATGGGCCAACGTACCTATGATTCTCCTGCTCCTAGGTGGTAGAAGTAGATACGTCGAATGTGTTGGAAGAGGGATGACTGTCTTAAACCTATGACCTTGACCCCAACTTGTAGACCCTACCTTTCTTCTTGCCCTTAGTGGGCTCCTTTCACAGCTCGTACTCGGACGAATCAAGACATAGGATCATAATACTGTACGACAGCTTGCTTTGGCCCTTCTCCGGTCTTTGGAAGGTCTCCTACAAAAAAAGTATTCAAGGAGAATTTGAGCTTACATAAACTTTACTATTTCTTTGAATTTTATACTAAATGCTCTTCAGAAAAATTACCTAGGTCACCTGAAATTTACTGTCTATCAAGGTTTGGTCCAACTGCCACATATGGGTGTGCGGGTGTAACTTAGCAGTGCTAGACTTTCGTGCCAACTCTAGCGTCTGTCAGTGTAATGAAATAGTTAGCATATATTTTGTTTACAGTAAGATTTAATGCATAAATAAACTCTTACATGTCTTCTTTTCATACTACGTATGTAGGAGCACCCCACTAATATGCTTGGAGACTCATGCCTCCGCAGTCAGAGCACCAATTTTGTTTGACTTGCTCCCTATTTCTCCGGTACTCCGAAGAATTGCATATTGTTAGTAGTGAGCCAAACACATCCTCACCGAACCACAAAATTGACAATAAGAGAAAAACAAAATAATTAGTGCAGATTACTTTAAAAAAAATTATGATCATAATAATAAGTGCAAATTTATGAACTACTGAAGGTGAAACGCAAGACTATGCAATGAATAGAAAGACAAATTATGTCAGTCCCATAGGCTCGAGCTGATATGCGTTGCTACTACTTTCTGAAGCCTCTCGATCGACTGTACTACACTTCCCTCCAGCGAACTAGATGAAGCTACAGTCGTAGCTGGTGATGGTGCTAGTATTGTATGTGGAAAGGGCGATTGAAATCATTTTTTAGAAGTGTGACACTAACATATTGTGATAAAGCTAAGCTTTTCAAATCGCAATTAGCTAACCAATAAAACAGCTAAAAGTTGGTCACACTTCTCATGTGCTAAACATATGTCATTACACTTCAAGAAAAATAAAGAGGGTCGAACTCTAACATATAATACCAAGCTTCTATCATTTCACCCTGTTCATCAAAATCCTCTACTAAGCTACCTAAAAATAAGTTATCAAATATAAATATCTTTTTCTCTCAATTACATGCATAACATTCCATTCTTTCATATCAAAGGCATTAAACTCGTTAAAAACTGGCTATTCTACCGTTGGTTAATACAAAATAGCTAGTCATCGGTTTGTAACCTAGAAAATCTGACGGCTGAATTTCCAATGAAATGAGTCCGTCAGTTTAAAATTTGACATGAACTAATGAGTTAGACCGTCGGTTCAACCTTAAGAACAATCAGAAATATATTTCATCAGAGAGCAACAATTTATTCCATAGAAAAGTTATATGAATTTATTCTAATAATGTACAGTCGCTAAGCCGTCAGATACCAGTTCTAAATTTCTGACATAATATATGTTGTTAGTTTTACCTTCTGTTTTAACTATTTTTCTTATAGTATGCGTTACCACGTTAAACGTAAATCAAAATTTGAAGTAAGAATATCATGAAGAACAAATTAATCTTAGTTAATTAATTCGAGGTCTACCAGACATTTGATAACTTTTTTCTTCGCTCAATTTCATCATTTTTTTAAACAACCTTTTTATATATATATATATATATATATATATATATATATATATATATATTTGAAAATAGAGATACAAATCATCAAGACCCTTCAACTATATATTATATAACATTTCCTTTGGGAGGATAACTTCTTCAACTTCTGCGGCTGAATCAAGCCCAGTCACCATCATGGCCGTGAAACCCAGAGTCTATTTCGACAATACTTTGCTAAATTTTCTATGTTATTATTTCTTCTTCTTTGTGGTTTTTTTTTATTATTACTATTTTTTTGTTTTTATTCTAAACTGCCCCCATTTATTTAAATGAATCACCGGAAGTCTTCTCAGGATGAAAAATACAACTGAAGGGTGGAAAAAAGAACCTAAACGCTAAAATATTCCTGTTCTTTGAAAATAAAACCATTTTTAATCACTTCCTATATAGTTTGTTTCTTATTTTTTAGATTTACTTCAGAATTTCAAATTTCATCTTCTTAAGTTCATTCTCATCAATGTCAGAATGTCAACCCAATTTTCCTCCTGTTCAAAAGTCATCTCCAAACAAACGTTACAACAACAAAACAATCAAACATTTTAAGTAACTTTTTCCAAAGCTTAGAAAGTTTTAAAAATATATTTTTTCCAAAACTATACTTTTTTTTGTCCAAAGAGATTAATCAGAAGAACTTCAAACGTTACATTCATGCTATGAAGATTTGAGGACATTAGAGTATATTTCACTACAATGCGTGATTATGCTCATAGACACAGTACCTCTCAAAATTATTCAGATCCATTAGCCTTAAAAGTATTCTTATTTTGTCGTGTTACATGATAAATAATTCACTAAAAAAATTCACCTATGATAGTGACGATTATGTTATATATTTGGTTACATTGTTCCCCGGCCTTATGAATTTTATAATTTTGACTTTGTTCATTGCATCTCAGGCTTCTTATGATAATTTAAGCTAGCACTGTCTACAGAAATCAACTTCTCAATGCTACAATGTCATCCTCAACACAAGCCACTACATGAATTTAGTCTATTTTTGACGGTCCAAATCCGTCTGTTAGCAAATTTCAGACGGCTTCGTGACGATTTATTGGACGTAAGTAAATCGCTTATTGGAAAATAATAAATAAACTGGAGGCTTTTATGTTCGGACAATTTACCAATGGTCTTCACTAATTGATGATTAATTAAATGCAAATTGTTTATAGGTCATCGGTATCTGCCAGTAATCACAACCGACGGCTTGAAATCCTTCAGACAAGGAAGAGTGTGACCATTGGTAATGTATCGTTAAGCTGTCGTTGAACCTGTATAATGTTGTTGGAAGGCTACTGGAAAATGTAAAATCATATATATATATATATATATATATATATATATATATATATATATATATATATATATATATATATATATATATAGACACACATATATATTATGTGCGCAACGGTGGCTCTGTTGAATGACAACTTCGGCATAAGTCCCTCTCGCTCGGGCTTTGAACCCCAATTGGGTTGAATTAGCTCATATGGGATATCAGTATTTAGAGAACATGATAGTCCTTCTTAAAATTAATTTTTTTTAATGTATATATATATATATATATATATATATATATATATATATATATATATATATATATATATATATACACCACACCAGCAATCATAACATCAAGGCTATGTAAAATAGCACAACCTTATTTACATGTGTGTATATATATGTATGTATATATATATATATATGTATGTATATATATATATATATATATATATATATATATATATATATATATATATATATATATATATATATATATGCACACACACACACACATATATATATATATACACACCACACCTGCAATCACAACATCAAGGCTATGTAAAATAGCACAACCTAATTTTCCAATTCAAGCAATAATTAAACTAAAATAACGGTATTTGATGCCGAAATGAAATACCAAAAATAAAAGAAATGCATTGAACCAATAATTAAAAGTATATAAATATGTATCGAAAAACAAACTTTTTGCTCAAAATAAAAAAAATATCTAATCCTCCTCGGCCTTTCCTCATCATCATTCTCATAATCAGTCACTGCTGCCTGCTTGCCTCTCAACTCTATCCAACTATCTAACTTGGATTTCCCTTTTTGTTTCATCTAATCAAACCTTATCTCTGACCTTGTCTGGGTGAGATAAGCAACAACTATGGTCTTAATGTCCACCATAAATGTGGCAACCTACCTGTGATTCTCCTCCTCCTGTGCGGTAGAAGTGGATGCGTCAAATGTGTTAGAGAAGGGATGACTGTCTTAAACCTATGACTTTGACCCCGACTCGTAGACCAAACCTTATCTCTTGACTCTAGCAGGCTCCCTTCATAGCTCGTACTCGGACGAATCACGACCTAGGATCATAATGCTATATGACTGCTTGGTTTGATTCTTCTACAGTCTTTGGAAGGTCTCCTACAAAAAAATGGCGAAGGAAAATTAGAGATTACATAAACATTAATAATTTTTTTAGTTTTGTACTAATTTCTCTTGAGAAAAATTACCTGGGCCGCCTGGAATTTACTGTCGATCAAGGTCTGATCCAACAGCCAATTATGGGTGTGCACGTCTAACTTAGCAGTGCTAGGCTTTCGTACCAACTCTAGCGTCTGTCAGTGTAATGAAATAGTTTCCATATATTTTGTTTACAATAAGATTTAATGCATAAATTAACTTACATGTTTTCTTTTCATACTACGCATGTTGGAGTGCCCCACTAATATGCTTGGAGGCCCTTGCCTCCGTAGTAAGAGCACCGATTTTGTTTAGCTTGCTCCCTCTTTCTCTGGTACTCCGAACCACAAAATTGTATGTTGTTAGTAGTGAGCCAAACACATCCTCACCGTAGCACAAAATTGACAAGAAGAGAAAGAAAAAATAATTAGTGCACATTACTTTAAACAAAAGTATGATCATAATATTAACTGCAAATTTATAAACTACTAAAGGTTAAGACGCAAGACTACATAATGAGCAGAAAGAGAATTTATGTCAATTCAATAGGCTCAAGCTGATACGTATTGCTACTACTATCTGAAGCCTCTAGATTGGCAGAACAACACTACCCTCCACCGAACTAGATGAAGCTACAGTCATAGCTAGTTATAATGCTAGTATGGTATGAGGAAAGGGTGATTGAAATCATTTTTTAGAAGTGTGACACTAATATTTTGTGATAAAGCTAAGCTTTTCAAATCACAATTAACAAACCAGCAAACTAGCTAAAAGATGGAGTCACACTTCTCGAGCGCTAAACATATGTCATCACACTTAAAGAAAAGTAAAGAATGTGGAAACTCTAATAAATAATATAAATGTTCATTCATTTCACCCTGTTCATCAAAATCTTTTACTGAGCCACCTAAAATTGAGTTATCATATATAAATTTTTTTTTTCTCTCAATTACACGCATAGCATTCCATTCACAAAAAAAAATAGCACTATTATCACCTTTTAAAAGTAAAAAACACCATCTCGTGCATATAATTAAAGCAACATTCGTAAATATGAAAGTTTAGATGTGAGATATATAAATACATATGAATTGTGCATATGTTAATTCTCCTTAGAATTTAGTTATAGAAAAGAGGAAGACATAAGAGTGAAGCACTAAGCATGTAATAATCAGAGACAAAATGGAAAGCATACAAAACCTAATAAAAAGCTTGAATGTCTCAAAATCACGTAATCTGAAAATGCAAAAAATAACATTTCATATTGAAAAAACACAGAGGAAGGATTGAATCGAGACTGCCTTCAGTTTGACTGTAAGAAATCGAGGAATTGTGGATTGTCGAGGAAACGCAATCAAAGGGGGCTAACACTAATTCCGAAGCTTAAGAGCGAGTAGGAGAAAGAAATAAGAAATTTTGGAGTCGGTTCATTAATGTTAAACTTTTTCGACTTCTTGCCGAAGGTATTAAACTCATTAATAACTGGCAATTCTACTATCGATTAATAGCAAATAGCTAGCCATCGGGATGTAACCTAGAAAATCCGACGTGTTGAATTTCCGACTAAATGAGCCTGCCATTTAAAATTCGACATGAATCAATGAGTTAGACCGTCGGTTCAACCATAATAACAATCAGAAATATTTTTCATTAGAAAGCTATGATTTATTTCATAGGAAAGCTACGATTTATTTCATAGGAAAGCTGGATGAATTGATTTTATCAATGTACAGTTGCAGAGCCGTCAGAAACCAATTCTAAATTTCCGACATAATAAATTTTATCAGTTCTACTGTTGGTTTTAACTATTTCTCCTCTAGTATGCGTTATCACCTTAAACATATATCAAAATTTGAAGTAAGAATATCATAAAGTACAAACTAATCTTAGTTGATTAAAAATAACACTAATTTAAAAATTATAAACATATGCCCTAATTTCAGGATTAAAGTTATAACTTCATCGTCAAAATACTCATAGTCTTTCAAATTGATTAGAACAAAATATATAATTACAAGAAGAAATTTTAAGTTTACTATTAAAAATTTTGTTGTTGAAAGACCCAATATTAGGATTTAAATCCTGCTATCATATGTTCAATTTTTTTGTTTTCTTCATAATTTTTTTTTCTTTTTGTAATTCCAGAAAAAAAAAAAAGATTAGATATCCACTAAAAAAATAAAATTTAATCATGAAGAATCTTTTTTTCATTAATCAAAACAAAGATTTATTCAATTTTATGATCATGAACTTCAATTTAAGATGAATAAAATTATATTTTATGAGTTTTAATAGTGATTATGATAATCTCAAAGATTCCAACATTAATTTAAACTAATTTAATCGAATACCTTTTCAGTTTAATTCACCTCTTACTCCTGTTCATTTTATACTTACGTAACAGTTTATTTATACGTGGCTTTCCGCGTTTACTTTCATTTTGTTATGGCTTGCCTTAATTAATTTGTCAGCCTTTATTCTTTCTTTTTCAAAGCCTCCACTCCTTGCAATCCATGCAACTCACGTTTGCCATCAAGGTCCGAGTGCCAAAAGCCAACGCAGACTTTTTTAATTAACAACAAAACTGTTGTGATTACTGTTTATTCGTTAATATATTTAGAACATGGCTATCTTTGAGAGAACTTTTTCTCTCCGTTGCTGCAGGACGAAAGCTGAGAAAACAGGCGAGATGCGCCGGCCATTTCATCTACCATAACTTTAATATTTTGTGATTCTGAAACGCGAGTGCCCTCCTCGAGTTCAAACGTCCAAATTCTTGGTTCCAAGTTAATGGATCGCTAAAGGACAAATTGAAACAAAACAATGAGATAGGAATTTCGGGAACTTTCTTTCTATTCTTTGAAGAAGGAAGAATACAGGGCTTAAGAGAGTACTATTACATTGTAACATAACAACTTATTTATACTAAACAATGCATAACATAATAAAGGAAAAAACGCACACAATAATCGCAGGCATTAAGTGCCATTAATTCGCGCCTATTATAAACATATATTTATTCTCCTAATTGTGTAATCAAATAATGCCTATTATAGAGCCCATATTTATTCCATTAAATGCGTAATCAATTCAATCCTATATTTATTCCACTAATTATGTAACATGTTTTTTTGCTCATCAATTAATTTTGACTAATTCAATATTAGATTCACAAGCTCCCCTGTAAGCTTGATTTAGTTCGAAATTGTTTACGCCAAACAGCTTTCGCATTTTCGCGAATTTGACTCTTGCTGAAGCCTTGATGAGAATATCCGCACGTTGCTCTCCTCGATGGACTCGAGCTCTTTCTGCATGGCCTCATTCCATGCCGCCTCGGTTGCTGCCTCGTGATATGTTGTTGGCTCATTGGTAGTGAGCAACAACAACTCATCAAGATCCATATCTACTAGAGGTGTCTCCGCATAGATCTCGGTAAGTGAGCGGAATTTCTTGGGAGTATCTTCAGCTGTGGATCTTCCCAAGGTCTCTTGTTGTCGTTGAGAGTTCGACGTGACTACTGGTGTTATTAGCGAGGTTGAGTGGTTTGGCGAAATCGAGTCCGCTACTTCTCCGTCATTTTGTAAAGTTCCAAAAAACACTGCGTCTCTGCTCACAAGGATTTTTCGGCGTGGTGGATTGAGGAATCTGTAAACCTTACTTCCGTCTTCGATGCCAAGGTACACCATTGCTTGACTTCGATCATCGAGCTTCTTGGGATTTTGACCTGCAACTTTCACATGTATGGTACATCCAAACACTCTCAAGTGCTTCAAATGAGGTCGCTTGCCGAACCATGCTTGGTAGGGGGTACAATCTCTCAGCACCTTTGTTGGCATGCGGTTCAAGAGATAAATCGTATGTCGTACAGCCTCTCCCCAGAGGTTCACTGGGACTTACATGCTCTTATGCAAGCTTCTCGCAGTGCCCATCACAGTGTGATTTCTCATTTCCGCCACACCGTTTTGTTGAGGTGTGTACAGTGTCGTTAGGTGACGCTCGAGTCACTCTTCTTTGCAGAACTCTGCAAACTTTTGGGAAATGAACTCGCCACCTCGATCAGTTTGCAACGTCTTCAACTTGTACTCCGACTTGTTCTCCACGAGCTTCTTGAACTCCTTGAATGTTTCCAAGGCTTCTCCTTTTTCCTCCATCATCTTGAGCGCATAATATTTTACGCGCCCAAGTCTCGCATGCAATTACCAAGCCAGATTTGCTAATAGAGAAGTGGGTTGGCTTGTATCGAGGAAGATCTTGTACAACCAATTTGGCGATTTCTCCACCTTCATCAATATGACTCCATTTCAGCGAACATCTTCAAGAACGAGCCGACTAAGGTGATCGTGTTGCCTACTTCTGTCATTTGACTGAGACTTATGATATTACTTTTTAATTTTGGAATGTAATATACCTCGGTCATTAGACGTTGATCACCGTTCTTGCATACGAATGGGATGGTTCCTCGGACCTTGATCTTGACGAGTGAGCCATCTCCAAACTTCACATTTCCGGTGATCTTCTCGTCGAGCTCATTGAACTTCTCTCGATGTCCTGTCATGTGGTTGCTTGCTCTGTTGTCAAGATACCATATGTCGGTGTGATTATACTCCTCTCCACTTGCAAGGAGGTTCGCCATGAATTTTTCTTCATGGAGCAACACCACCTCTGGTTCCTCCTTGGACGATTCTTGTGTGAACTCTTCGAGGATTACCTTCTAGTCTTCGGGCAAGGGATTCGCTACTCCCTCGGCAAATATCAACACTGGCTCCTCGTCATGGAGGCTAGTAAGGTTTACTTCCTCTTCGAGCTTCTTGCTACGACATTCGGAAGCGTAGTGTCCGTACTTTTGACAAGTGTAACACTTCACTGTGCACTTGTCTTTGCGCGGTTTGATGTCTTCCTGTCGATGTGAGCTTTCTCCACCTCGAGCTTGCCCTCGTCCCCGCCTTTCGCCACGACCTCGGCTATCTCCACCGTTGCCGCTCTACTCGATGATTTGGAAGAAAAATCGGCTTCACCGTTTTTTTTCATTCTTGACATTCATTCTGCATGAGTGAGCAAGAGGTGCTTCTCCTCCTCTGGGTCTCCGTAGCCGCGAAGTCTCTCTTCGTAGACTTTGAGACGACCGACGACCTCCTCGACGGTCATATTTTTGAGGTCATCGAATTGCTCGATCGCGGTAAGACTCGAAGAAACTTTTTGACGACGGAGATCTCCTCCACCTTCTCTCCCAACGAGCGGATGCCTGTCACAATGGACATCAATTTCATGGCGAAATCGTCCACCGTCTCTCCGTTCTTCATGCGGATTGCCTCGAAGTGAGTCCTCCAGGTTTGCTCTTTCGCCTCCTTGACTTGCTACATGCAGACGTGCATCTACTTTAGTGTCTCCCATGCTTGCTTGGCAGAGTACTTCTCTGCCACCATGAGAAGAACGTCCTCCGGTAGCGCTTGATAGATAGCAGCGAGGACCATTCTATCCTTACGCTCTTCTACCTCGTCTTGCTCGACGGCGTCCCACACTCCTTGAGTATGTAGGTTCACACGCATCTTCAGCGCCCACACCAAGTAATTGCTCTTCGTGAGTAACGGATAGGTGAGCGTTACGTTCCATTCTCTTCCGATCTTCATTGCTACCATATCTCCTACGATAGATATGTCATTCGGCTAGTGACTCTGATACCAATTGTTGGTTCCAAGTTAATGGATCGCTTGAGGACAAATTGAAACAAAGCAATGAGATAGGAATTTCGGGAACTTTCTTTCTATTATTTGAAGAAGGAAGAATACAGGGCTTAAGAGAGTACTATTACATTGTAACATAACAACCTATTTATACTAAACAATGCATAACGTAATAAAGGAAAAAATGTACACAATAATCGTAGGCATTAAGTGTCATTAATTCGCGCCTATTACAAACCTATATTTATTCCCCTAATTGTGTAATCAAATCATGCCTATTATAGAGCCCATATTTATTCCATTAATTGTGTAATCAATTCAATCCTATATTTATTCCAAGCGTCATTTTTTGCTCATCAATTAATTTTGACCAATTCAAGATTAGATTCACACAAACAACAAAGCCTATAATTCATAAATTCTCCTACTTAAATCAATTTTCTTTATTTCTAGAGGGGATATCTCTTTGCTGAAAAGACTATATAACCGCATGTTTTTTTCAAGTTGAAACACAAAATAACAAAAATAAATTACTAAAAAAAACTTATTATGCTATAATATCGCTGCTGAATCCGACAGAAAATATCGGAATGGAAAGAAAAAATTGACGATTCAAGCATTACAAGATAGAAGTTAAAAGGGCAAATTCATTGCTTTATGGATAGTTTAACTGCCCATTACTCACATAGGAAGTATTTATATAATACAAAAAACTACCGAGACACATGCACTATCTATTAACAGTTAACACACCTAAAGCTAGCTACTTATTATACGGATTTAAGAACTAAGCCATGTAAACTGTTGCAATTATCTATCAGTATCACCACATCAAAATCAACATCGCCCTCAAGATCGATCATTAATAAATAAATAAATAAAAGATTCAACCGTTATAGGATAAATTCAAATATGAAATGTCCTTTGGTAGTCAAAGAATGTAGGTGAAAAGGTAGGCAAAGCTCTAGGAAATGGGCAACCATATTGCCTCCCCTCCTTTCGACAATCCGCTTATAGCAATAACGGTTGAAACTATTCATCACTCATTCTTTGATGCACAGAAATTACTCTGATTAGAAATCTCTTTAATAGGATATTTTTATTTATTTATTTATATTGGGGTAATCTGCGTGCTAGTGGTGGAGCTGAACAGGAAACAATGCAAGACCTTAAACAGGTGCTTCTAATTTATTAAGGGTTTCAATGTATAATAAAGCTTTTTAAATTCATCATTAAACTAAAACAGAACGCTGAAAAGGACATAACCAAAAATAACCAATTCACTTTTCCTAACTCCGACTTTGAAGTGGTACACCAATTTCTTTTATCATCTTGGAATTGGGATCTCTACCATCAATATTATAAGAGTTTGGCTGGCAAAGCTAATTTACCAAATATTAAATGTTTTATATGCTCTCATAAATTGTTTATTAAACCTAGATGAGCTGGGACCCCATAATCATAACATTTACATTTTGGATGGCAAGCAATAGAAGCTCTTGGCATGGTCAGCCTTTCCATGGATGAATCACTAATGTAATCGACTCATCTGTCCAAATCATGTCAACAGATAATAGCTTAATCTATAATCCATTATTCAATCAGCCCTGTTTCTTCAACTTCATCGCAATCGTATACGATATATATATGGCAGGTTACCCATACTACACGCCCGTACAACACATGCAAAACAAAGTATGCCTATGGGAGCAATCCACCTTTACCAAACACAAACACTAAACTCACTCTCTATGAGGATGGAGTGTTGACCTAACTTTTTAAGTCAATCCGTTCCTTGGCTTATATCCATGTTAAAGCACACTTGAATTAAAACATGAGGTAAACCTTAGTATAGTCTAATTTAAAATCCAACCAAGTAAAAATTGAAATTAGACAATTCAAAATAACCACTATAACCAACTTCAGCAAAGTTATAAGTTAATAAAAAAATACAACCTTATATCCTGAAAATATTATTTTTTCTTGAGATTATCATAGGGATTGAAACTTTATTTTGGAAGTTGTATGATGTTTATTATCACATATAAAGACTATGTAAATAAGTTTAACAATCATATGATACAAATTCTTTCGGAATACCTCTCATCAAAAGTTTTTATGTATGAATACGACTCCACAACTCCAAAATTATCGTTTTCTGCACCCGGTGATCTGAATTATATTCTGAAATTTGGATGATGTTCATAATAACATATGATGAGCAAACGAACCAGTTTGATTGTCATCGAGTACAATTTTTACATAAAATCCTACATTTCGAATTTTAATGCATGAAAAATAGTTTCATGTAACAATTTTCTAGCAAATCATTATTTTTAAAATGGACTTTCCCAATGTGTCCAGAACATTAAAATATTTCATATGAATTATAACCTCCTTAAACGCTTCGTCTTTTCTTTCCTAGCTAGCGTTAGGGTCTAGTTGTGTTAGGTGTGTGAGTTCGATCGCCCACTCAGGGTGCATGCGCCGGCGTGAGCCGGCGCAGTTACGCGCCTATTGCTCTATCAAATCCGTTACCATTTTGCGGCCTGTTAAATTGATAATGATTTGCATGATAATATCTTTATTTAATAAAATAATCATTACAACCAGTTCAAAATGAAGTTGAACTGAAACCTAACTTCAATCAAACTAAATATAAGTTAAAAATATTTTATTTAACCCATTAAAACCTACGAAAAGCTCCACCTTTAAATTCACTACAATTTAATCTCCTAGAGTTGGCCCACACTTTGACCTGAAACATCTTGAAATGGAGTTTACTTTGAGCAAAACCAATTATACAAATAATTTCCTTGTAAAAACAGGTTTCTCTCTTCGTCCTTGAAGGGAGAAAGCTTTTAGTGGGTTTTCTTTATGCTTTTTGTTGTTTTTGAGGAGTTTGTAAGAGATGTATTGTAGAGCGTCAGAGAGAGAGAGAGAGAGAGAGAGAGAGAGAGAGAGAGAGAGAGAGAGAGAGAGAGAGAGAGAGAGAGAGAGAGAGAGAGCTTGGCACACTTTCGTTGTATGTTGAGGCTCATGCTTGTGAGATGGAAAAACTAGTTGTGAGTTTTTGTTTTTTATACATATATTGGTTTTCATTTGTTTCCATGACTTGCTTTTGGTTTTCACTTCTATCTCTTATATATCTTATAGTTATATTTCATTCGTACTTCTGTGATGTTAGGATACTTTGTTTTCATGATTTTATTATATGTGATTCTCCATAATGTTTTTTATGCTTCATGTATGCAAGTTGTTGGGTTAACTTTCTAAACTTCATTTACTCCTATTTTGACCCATTAGAAAATTAAGACTATTTGTGATGTAAGAATTTTGCCTGACCATGCGGAATAAATAAGTAAACTCACAAAAACCCAGGGAAATAGACTTATTATCATTACGTTTTTGCAACCAAGATTGGGGATCTAAATAGTCTTGAGAAATATTGCATAGTTAAGCCCAACTTAACTTTAATATAGTTCCCAACTCTTTTTATGACCTAGCAAAAGACTAAGAAGAACTTTTATCCCTAATCGACAACTATAACATGGTGAAACACATAGGAAAACTATGAAACTACACCACACCTAAATCATAGAAATACAAACTTGTTCCTCACTAAAGAACACTCCAACTTTGTGCTTCAAATGCTTCGGGATCATTGATACACCTAAAATATAATGTTTTTATGTACATTTTTATACCTATTTTTGATGATATTGCACTTTAATGGAATGTATTTTGTGTTTTTCTTGCAGGTATGATGAATATGATTAATTATGATGAAAGGAGCAAAAAAAGATCAAATTTGGAGAAAAATTATAAAGTTTGAGAAATTTGGCCTCTCGCGTCTAATGCGCCAATGTGCCGGCGCTTAAGCGCCATAGTTAAAAATTGAATTTTCATCAAATTTCGTGCCATTTTCAAGGGGTGTTTGAAGCAAATTTTGGTGGTGACTTCTTTAACTTGCTTTGGGCGGCAAATGTGATTGAAGGGATGAATCTTTTTGTGGATATATTGAATCTAGACATGATTTAAAGAGACACTAAGGCTTCTTTTGGAAAAATATAAAAATGAAGCCTCATAATTTGCAAGTGGGTGTTGAAAGTGTGTTAAGAGATAGGGGTTTTGGAGCTCTTCTGTTTTTAGAGAGCTTCTTAGTGTAGTTCTATAGTTGTTAGTAGAGAGTAGATAGTAAGAAAGGAAAAAAAGGGTTGGTGTGAAGCCTTCTTCTCACCAATATTCTTTCATCCTTGTATCTAGTTTTTATTGAAGTTTACAGTTTTTATTTGAGTCATTAGAGTTGAGCGCCAACCTCTGTAGAGTTGTATTGTGGCAAGCAAAATTTTAAAGGAACTTCCAGAGTCTTGTGGAGAGGATTTTCAGATAAATATTTATCTTTGTTTTTACACTTTGTTTTTAAGTGAGATTTGTTGTGTTTTCATTATGGTTTATGCTTTCAAATCAAGTTGTGTTTGTGTTTTCTTCATGAAATCTGAGTAGTTTACTTTATCTTTTTCTTTCTTAGACAATGAAGTAATTAAATTATTGAAGTATGTTGTAGAAAGTATAAGTGTTTAATGCTGGAAGAAATTGTGATGATTCAATTCCTTGTACTCTTCTTAATGTGGCTAATAAGATGTTAAATTTTTTTGTGATATTATGTAAGACCTAACGTGGTATTGTCTCAAACAACAATTAGAAAGAATCACATGCAATTATATGGGTGAGAATTGTAGTCCATATGATTGAATGCAATTATATAAAGAGATATGCTTTAATGGGGAGTAAAGTAGAGGACTTTAGAGTGACAGGCTAAAGCCCCCTAATTTGGTTTGTTATTTTAAATTTTGTTATGAGATGTTAGCCCCTAGGTGGAGGGAATAGAGGGAACTCTAGAGTGAGAGCTGATATCTTCTCTGCCTAACCCATCTACAAAATTTCAAAATTTCAAATTAACAAATTTTCTTTATAGAACCAAGTAAGGGTAAAGAATATAATTGCTCCTATTTGGCACAGTACATTTAAATACTTCCACAACATAAATATCCATAATTATTTTGATTCATTAAAGAAGGAAAAAGATATTTGATTCTTATAGCTTTTATATCGTGTTTAGAGTATTGATAATTTTAATTTTCTGCTTAACTTTTTATTAAAAATATCAAAAACAACTTTTCAAAATTTGTACCTTAAAACATACTTACAAATATCAATTGAAAAAGTAAAAAGTTATTTTTCTTATTTCTTTAAAGTTTTAGACATTTCCCTGTGGGTTCGATATCTCGGGGCTTAATTAGAAAGTCTTATATTACTTGATAAACGATACGTATACTTACGTAGTATCTTATATTATAAATCATAAATTTACTAGCTAAATTGTAAGCATAAATATTTAGAGATCAAGTTTTTGGCGCCGTGGTAGGGGAAATTAATTAAATTTTCATTTAAAGAAAATTAAAAAAAATTTAAATTTTTTTTACTTTTCTTTATTTTTGTTAGTTTGTTTTGTTTTATTTTACTTAACGTTGTATGTGTAGTTCAGGGTCTAAGGGATTTTTGCCTTACGATTCTGAATTAGAAAGAACAATCAGAAAAATAAAAAAAATTTAAAAATTCTGAAAAAGATAAAAACATTCAAGAAATGACAAATCATCAAAATCAAAATGTTGACAACCATCAAGAATTTAGATCTTTAAGAGAATATGTTAACCCTATAGTGGATGAACTTCATGGTAGTATTCAACACCCTACTGTAGTTGCTAATTCCTTTAAGCTTAAACATGCTATTATCCAAATGGTGTCTAATAATCAGTTTGGGGGAGCACCAACTGAAGATCCTAATTTACATCTTGCCAACTTTCTAGAGTTGTGTGATACTTTTAAATATGATGGTGTTTCAGATGATGCCATTAGACTTAGTCTTTTTCCTTTCTCACTAAGGGATAAAGCTAAGATATGGTTAAATTCGTTAGCACCTGGATCTATCAGAACTTAGGGTGATTTAGCATAAAAATTTTTTGCTAAATATTTTCCACCATCAAAGACTGCGAAAATCAGGGTACTAGTGCCTAAGCGCCAGAAATTAGGCGCTTAAGTGCCAGATTTTGCAGCTTAGCATCGTAAGCCTCATGCATAGGCGCCAGTTAGCGAAAACCAGTTTTTACAGTTAAAAACTTGAAAATTGACATTTTTAACACCTCCCATCACCCTCAACCTCTCAAAATCGTGAAAAAGGATTTAGGGCATTTTTAGGTTGGATCAATTAAGAGCTGATTTCAACGAGATTTGTCAGATTTGAATTCCTTGAGGTATGAGCACTACTCCTAAGTAAAAAAAAATTATTTTCACTATATACTTTTAGTACATTATTGAAAAATATTAAAATCATTATTTATGGTGAAATTTGAGGAAAAGCATGAGAAATTGCCTGGATTTAGTTGAAATTGCCTTTGGAAGTTAAATTAGTAAGTTTAGTTTAATTTTGGAATTTATGGTTAATTTTTACGATTTTATTAGAGATGATTCCAAAGTCAAAGTGTTCGAAAGAGAAGACAAAATTTGATTCCAACAAATTTGTTAGTGCGAGAGCAGAGGATCGATATGTCGACACACTATCGTCATGAAAATTGATTCATGAACGTGTGTTTAGTAAACCAAGAGAAGTTATTAAAGAAAAGATTACTAAAAGAAATTGGGAGAATTATTGTTAGTTCACCGCTGTCGCTTTTGTTTCTGTGGGTAGAGAGTTTTATGCAAACTTACCTGCAGCAGAAGAGAATTTTGTGATGGTTCGAGGTTAACAAGTGCATTTTTCACCATAGGTAATCAATGCCTTCTACCACTTGCCTCCTGTATTGTTTTGTTTTTATGCTAATTATCATCCTACTGAAGAAGAATTAGATGAGAAAATATTTTCTGACTGATGGAAGAGGTTTATGGAAGATAATGAATGAAAGTAGAGTAAATTTTCAGGCCTCTAAGTTGAATTCCATTTCAAAGGCATGACATTATTTTATCTTATCTAAACTGTTGCCTTTAAGTCATATTAGTGAAGTTACGAGGGAAAGAGCTATTCTGAACTATTATATTCAGCAAGGAAAACCTATTGACATAGGGGCTATTATTTTTTATTATGTGATGAACTGTGCCAAACCTGCTACTAGTACAGGTATGTGATTTCCTTCCTTAATTCATTCGATTTGTGAGCGGTCTGGTGTGAAGTTTGAAACATTGGAGAAAGTTCTTCATCCATTGAGACCTATTACTAGTGTAAATGTTGGCGCTTACACTATGCATTCAGAGTTTAGCTGGAGAGGAGGATTTAGAGCTTCCACTGCTTCTGCTTCTGCTGCTTCTACTTCATGTGCCACTACTTCTAGAGCATCATCATCTAGTGATTCATAGACTGGATTATTAAAGATGATTTTAAAGAAAGTGAGTCTTACCCGAGAGCATGTTAGAGATATGGATGGTAAGATTGAAAATATTGAAAGGTATATTGTTAAACATGATGAATATGAGTAGAATTATCAGCAGTATATGGATAGAGTGATTAGAGGTGATCATAGTGCTGAGATGCCCCCTTCATCCATATTATATACATTATGTGCCATCCAGAGACTGGAATGAAGAAGGTGATGATGAAGATGATGATTAGGTTATTGTGTTGACTTTGTTTTGTTTTGTGATTTCTTATGTGTAGTTATGTTTTTATTTGATGTTTTTATATGTGATGTTATGTTTAATTGTTGTGTGATGTATTTATTATATGAACTATGATATTGTATATATCATAGTTAGACTGTTTCTTTTTATGCACATTCAGATTTTTATGCGACAAATTAATGTTAAATGTTGTAGTTTGTGATATGTGTGTGGTAGTAAATGTTTTAAATGTCTATTTAGTGTTTGAATTTTTAATAGAGAATAAATTAATTCCAAATCTATTACGAAATGTAGAACACTATTAAAAACCACTATTTGAAAATTGCATGTTTCAAACTTTTCAAAATCTACTACCAGTTATTATCTAGTATTGTTGTGATTTTAGTTATGTTAAGTTGGTGTGTATTTGCTTTGAAAACCTCCACTACTGTAGAAATCATTTGAAATTTTTATTTTATGAAAAACTGAATTTAGTTTCTTTTTACTCCTATTTTTTAAAAAAATTGTTATACTTGCATATTTAGGATATTGAAATTCCTACAAGCATGTTATTTTAGTTTTTAATTCTCACTCATGTATCATTTCTTATGCTTAAATGTTTTTATCCTAACTAAAATTAACGTTTGGGGGGGAATTAAAAAAAAAAAACTAAATTTTTCAAAAACCTAAAATTTTATTTGTTCTCAATAATACTTAAAATAAATTTGGTTTTGATTGAAAATAATTATGTATATGAAGTTATATTGAGAAAACAAATTTTTAATATAGAAATGAATAATAGAATTTAGTTAAAATTTATAGTAATAATGAAGAATTTAAATTTAAAAGGTTCTTAATAAAGAAATGTTAAATATAGTTAAACTATCTTTAGTAAGAAATATTGTATTTTTGGATGAATAGAAGATTTGACTTTTATTTTTCAAAGCTTAAATTTCTTTTATTGAGAAATAATTTTCAACACTATTATTATGATTTTTAAGTGAAAGATACATATCAGACCTTTATTTTAAATGGAAGGGTGGATTCAAAATCATTAAAGGCCTATCCAGATATAATAATCCTTGCCTTATAAAAAAAAAGAAAATAGAAGGAAAATAAAAAAAAGTAAAAAAGAAGAAAAGAAAAGAAAAGAAATGAAAAAGAAAAGAAAAAAAAGGTGAAAAATAGTATGTGAAAAGGAAGGAGAAGCTTGAGAATTTAAGGGCCTAATTAAAAATTGGTTCAATGCCTAAAGTTTAAAATATAAGTTTTGAGAAAATCTAAAACTTAAAGTTATAATATAGTAAATAAAATTATTCTCTATTAAAATTTTTTAAGTGAGAAAAATAAAATGTTTGAATCCTATATTTTGAAAAATCTACAAGTATTTCTGAATTAGATGGAAACTTATATTTATATTATCCTTTACTTAAGAACTTTTTAAACTTTAAATTGGTCTAATTTACTAAGTTTTTTTCTAAATTGGATTATTTCATTTATAGAACAAAAGTTTGAAACCTTCCTAAGGAACTCATTTACATAATTTGCATGTTAAAATTTTTATGGTTAAGAGTCACTTTAGGACAAGTAATATTTTAAGTTTGGGAGATTATGATACACCAAAAATATATAAGAATTTGTATGCACTTTTTATATCTATTTTTGATGATATTGCACTTTAATGGAAGGTATTTTGTGGTTTTCATGCAGGTATGATGAAAATTATTAATTATGATGAAAGAAGCTTAAAAGGATCAAATTTGGAGCAAAGTTATAAAGTTTGAGAAATTTGGCCTCTAGCGCCTAAGCGACAAAGTGCCGGCACTTAAGTGCCACAACTAAAAATTGAGTTTTAACCAAATTTGGTGTCATTTTTAAGGGGTGTTTGAAGCAATTTTTGGTGGTGACTTCATTAACTTCCTTTGGGTGACAAATGTGATTGAAGGAATGCATCTTTTGGTGGATACATTGAATCTGGACATGATTTGAAGAGACACTAAGGCACCTTTTGAACAAAATATAAAAATGAAGCCTCATAATTTGCAAGTGGGTGTTGAGAGTGTGTTAAGAGTTAGGAGTTTTCAAGTTCTTCTGTTTTTAGAGAGTTTCTTAGTGTAGCTCTATAGTTGTTAGTAGAGAGTAGATAATAAGAAAGGAAAAAGGGTTGGTGTGAAGCCTTCTTCTCATCAATTTTCTTTCATCATTGTATCTAGTTTTTATTGAAGTTTACAGTTTTTATTTGAGTCATCAGAGTTAGGAACCAACCTCTGTAGAGTTGTATTATGGAAAGCAAAATTTTAAAGGAACTTCCAGAGTCTTGTGGAGAGGATTTCAGATAAGTATTTATCTTTGTTATTACACTTTATTTTTAAGTAAGATTTGTTTTGTTTTCATTATGGTTTATGCTTTCAAATCAAGTTGTGTTTGTGTTTTCTTCATGAAATCTGAGTAGTTTACTTTATCATTTTCTTTCTTAGATGATTAAGTAATTAAAGTATGGAAGTATGTTGTGAAAAGTATAAGTGTTTAATGCTGGAAGAAATAGTGATGATTCAACTCCTTGTACTTAATTTACTTCTTGATGTAGCCAATTAAGCTGTTAAAATTTGTTGTGAGATTATGTAAGATCCAATGCGGTATTGTCTCAAACAACAATTGGAAAGAATCACATGCAATTATATGGGTGAGAATTAGAGTTCATATGATTGAATGCAAATATATATGGAGATGTGCTTTATTAGGGAGTAAAATTAGAGGACGTTAGAGTGATAGGTTAAAGCTCCCTAATTTGGTTTGTTATTTTAAATTTTGTTATGAGATGTTAGCCCCCAGGTGGAGGGAATAGAGGGAAGTCTAGAGTGAGAGCTGGTATCTTCCCTGCCTAACCCATCTAAAAAATTTCAAAATTTCAAATTAACCAATTTTCTTTATAGAACCAAGTAAGAGTAAAGAATATAATTGCTCCTATTTGGCACAATACATTTAAATACTTCCACAACATAAATAGCCATAATTATTACTGATCAATTGAAGAAGGAAAAAGATATTTGATTCTTATATCTTTTATATTGTGTTTAGAGTATTGATAATTTTAATTTCCTGCATAACTTATTGTTAAAAATATTAAAAACAACTTTCAAAATTTGTACCTTAAAACATACTTACAAAAATCAATTGAAAAAGTAAAAAATTATTTACTTATTTCGTTAAAGTTTTAGACATTTCCTTGTGGGTTCGATATCTCGAGGCTTAATCAGAAAGTCCTATATACTTGATAAACGATACGTATACTTGCGTAGTATCACATATTATAAATCATAAATTTACTATCTAAATCATAAGCATAAATATTCGGGGATCAATCATATTCTTTTATTTACTCACTGCTTTGCTAAGTATTGTAAGATTTTATTTTTGCATTTCTCATCACATAAAATTAGGTTCCATTGTTTCATAAACAGAAGATTTACTTTCATCATTGATCTTAACCCTTTCCTCATAGGATCAATGTGTAGACACAAAAAATTACATATTACTTGTAAAATATACTTGCTCTTTTGGACAGACCTACTTTTTAAAACTAATTGAACCGCTCAACTTCTTTTATCTTTCTCTTCGAAATGAGGTGTACATGTGCTTTTTCCCCTAGCCACTATAACCACCTCAAATTAAAATTCCACCATCTAAAATTTAAGTTTCCCTCCATTCCCTTATAACCTCTCCCTCCAAAACATCCCCCCATGTAAACCCTCTTTTCCCCAAAATTACAAAGACTTTCCCTCATTCCCTCTCATTCCCACCATTCTGCAAAAACCAAAAAGTCTTTATTCTCTTCCCTTCCTCTCCAACATGAAAAAACCAAGTCGCCATACTCTTCCCTCCCTCTCCTCTCATAATCTTGCAATTAAACTTTAAACTCATAAACAAAACCAAAGATTATCTAAATTGAAAGCATATCTCTAAATTTTTGCCACCGTCAAAATTTGATACAAAACATACCCTAAATCCAATACAAAAAAATGAATGAAAATGAAATCCAAAAATAAAAAAAAACAAAATTTCTATGTAAGCTTAAAAATAAATTGTAAAGTTCAAAATAGAAAGAAAATAAAAATAAAATCCATGCAGGTACATCACAATAAAATGCCCAGTTCACAAGACAATTTTGTTAACTTCAATATTCATGTTAAAATTATAAGGCCTATAATGCAACTGATACTCAAAAGTCTTCAAATGAAAATCACAATGTCTTCACCGAAGCTGATCTTCTCGTTTGATGAAGGGCTACCCCATTGCAAAGCTGCTCTCTACTAGGGCTCATTCATTAAGTTTGAAACTGGTTTTGATGAAGTTGAAGTAAACTCGAGGAGGCACCCTAAGTCATTATGAAGACTACTTTCCCGAAGGTGGAAGAGCCTGCAACTAAGTTTGATCTGCACTATGAGCAATAGATCCATGCACTCAGGAAGCCTAAAGTTGGGAGACATCTCACTAAGTTTGTTGTCCCAACACCCGTTTGTCGGCATATTTTTAGGTTATGTGTATTATTTTAAATGGGGGGGGGGTCGCCTAATAGAAGTTGTCGGCGAATTTTAGATTTTAATTTTAATTTAAATATATATATGATTTAGAAAGTAGTATTTGATTTTGAAAATAATTTTAAGATATGAAATCAAACCGATCTCACATCCCAGATAGTTTATATAAACGAGCACCGCATCACAAACCGTGTATCTATCCCGAAGAATAGACACACTGTTTGGTGATGGGGCTCGATTAAATAAACTAGGAGATTTGTGACATCTGTTTGGTCTGCGAACCAATTTTATAAGCCAACAAATTCCCTCGCTTAATATAAATGAATTAAGCGAGGTTTATATTACTCGGGTTCTTAAAATTCCTTATAAGGGCAAGCCCCATAGTTAATTACATCTTAAGTGACGAGAATCACCTAAGAAAACTCTCGATAATAATCAGTAGTTCTGCTCTCAAGAATTTCAAAGTTTAAGTTTTCAAGGGATTGAATTTTAGAATTTCAATAGGGAATGGATCAGATTTGGAACATTTTGTTTTGGGAATTCAAAGGAAGAAAGGTCGGAGAAATTACAGATTCGAAGCGAACTTCGGTAATTTCCCGTCTATCCTATTGTTTGGCTTGAATTTAGGGAAGTCCAAATGTTTGTTTAATGTTTTGATCTTGCCAATTTTAATTAATTAGGACTTATATTCGTATGACATGATCATACAAATAGCCTCGAAGATGTGAGGGTTTATGTCGTATCGGACGACAACCTCGGAAATCCTAAGACTGGTTAGGGCTTAATTTGCAATGCAAATACCTAACGAAAGGTTGAGGATTTATGTTGCACTAGGCAAACTACCTCGAAATCCTATGACTTGGTTATTTAATTCTAAGAAAGTTTTGTTGAAGTAGACTCGAGTTTTGCGATGACGATGGCCGTGCTGCCCACCATGCTCCGAGCTTCTTGTTGTTGTAGAGGGTTCAGTTTTAAAAGATTGTAATCAAAAGAGAAGAGAGAAGTTTGGTTTTAGAAATCTTAAAGTCCAAGTGTTTTTTATGTTTTAATTAAAACAAATCTTAAAGTTGATTATAACAACACCGGTTAAGATCCCACGGTTCCATCGTTCCGGCATCGTTATTTTTATCGGATTCACTTAGTCCGGATGAATTTGCTAAACTCAACTAAATGAGTTCCACACTTTCATTTAGACCGTGGGAAATCCCGTTAGCAACACGTAGGTTACATCATCCGAGGTATTCCCGATCATCCAACAAGACGTTTTAATTTAGTTGTAATTGTAGTTTTGTGTTCTGTTTGTGATTAAATTTTGAGTTGTTTTATATTTTGAAATGTTGTGGCGGTGAATTTTATCTTGAAATAACTTTTAATTTAGTTTTGGTTTCAGTTTTAGGGACTACCCTAAAGGTGTGGGTTTTCATGCAACAGTTGTTTATCATGCAAGAAAAGTAAGTGCATTTGCAATAAGGTAAATTACAAGAAGGTAAATTGCAATAAAATAAAAGCGTACCTAGAGGGTCTTCCCGTCATCCCAGGCTACACTTAAACACAATTTACAATATTTAAGCATTTAAAGCAAATTCCTAGGTAAAGCTAAGGGAAGGGTTATGGTTTTCTACCAAGTTCCTAATCCTATAGCTAGTCATCTCCTATGACGTCTAGGTTCTTGCGTTTTGGTTTGAGGACGATTTTCTTCATTAAAGAGCAATTAACTTCAATTGTTCTTATAAACATCCTATCGTATTGAGGAAGTGCTTAAGACGAATCTTAAACATCTTTTCAATACTTCTAGGATTATTTTAAGTCCAAGAGAATTTAATTATACAATGAATCAATCATCGAGGAGTTCAAGTTTTGTTATCTTGCTCAGTGAACTAGGACATTTGAATATCCTATGAGTGAAGTAATACTTCACATAACACTTCATTTAGGAGTTATGACAATAAGAGCTTTTGAGGGCAAATCGATACTCAAGTGATTTGTGATTTTAATTTAATTTCAATTAATGGTGTAAGTTTGGAATAGTGTTCAAGTTGTTTTAGATTTATTTTTGAATTCTTTATGTCTTAAGTGATGTTATATTTAATTTAATTTAATTTAATTTAATTTTAATTTAATTTAATTTGGTTTAGTTTTAGTTTTAATTTAAATTTAAATTTTAATTTAATTTTAATTTTATTTTAACTTGATTTTTTTTAATTTAATATGTTTTGATTTAATTTAATGTGAGTTGATTTAATTTAATTTAATTTTTTATTTAATTTAATTTAATTTTATTTTATTTTAATTTTAATTTAAATCTTAATTTGGTTTTATTTTTAATTTTAATTTTAATTTTAATTTTAATTTAATTTTATTATTTTTTTTTAATTTTAATTTAATATTTTATTATTTTTTTTATGCCTTAGGGATGATTTAATTTTAATTGTTAAAGTATTGATTTAATTGAAATTTTAAAAGTATTTAATTTAAATGTTTTAATTTTTAATTTAATTTAATGATTAAGTCTTTTAGCACTTTAAATTTTGAATTTGGATTATCATTTTAATTAGGAATTAAATATTATTGAGGTGATTAATTTAAGGATTCTTAGATTAAAGAATAAATTTCTTCCTAATAATATCCCTATTTTAATAATTCTAATTTTTTTATTATTCTTCCATGTTTAATTAATTATTTAATTAAGGTTTATTTTAATTATTTTCAAATTATTTGGTAGGTTTCTACCCTTTAATTACCTAAGTTTCAAACATCCAAAATCAACTTAATATCAAATATTTTACTCACTCTTTTAATTAAACCTAAAAATTTTTAATTATAGGTTAAAATTTTAATTACTATTTTGCCCTTTAAACTTACTAATTTCATAACTCACTAAATTGAGCTTAAATGAATTTAAAATTTTTATGTAACTAAACTCATATGTTAATCAAGACATTAGAGGAGAAAATGTGATTTTTCTGTATTTAATTTATTTATATAATTATTTTTGGTGGAAAATAAGAATTTTCAAGGAAAATTTAATAATATGACCAAGGGAAAGTTTCTGTCCTTAAGAAAATTATGGGACATTCCTAATGACCAGAGGACCACTTGGACCAATTTTGGTGATTTTTTGAATTATATTATTTGTATTATAATTATTTTAAATTTTGGAGTATTAATTAATTTAAAAATAAAATAAAGGTTGAAAAATAAATTTTATATTTTTCAAAAATCTCTTTGATATCAGGGAAACTAGAGAACCAATTTTTATAATTTTTTGATTTTTCTTTGATTTATTAGAATTATTTTAGTGGAAATGCTAGAAAATACATTTTTTAATTTTAAAATTACCTTAGGGTTTTAAAATTTAATATCTCATCATAGAGACTTAAGAAAAATATGGGGTTTGTTCCTAAGTGATTAAAATTCAAAATGTGACATTTTGGTGAATTTTATTATTTTTGTGATTTTTATTATTTTTTAATTATTAAAAATATTAAAATAATGCAAAAAATCAACTTTTTTGGAAAATTGCAATTTCAATTTTCTTAAATTCCCCTGATATCAGAGAGGCTCCAAAACCAATTTGGTGAATTTTTGAAAAGTATTTTGAAAGTTATGAATTTTTAAAGTTTAAGTTTGGCTAAATGGTTTAATCAACCCATTTGATAAGGCTAACCAAGTCCAATTGACTTCAAACTTTTATAGTGGGTTCCTCTAATCCTAATGGTCAATTGAGAATTGATTTTAAGTCAATTTGATGCATGATTAGCTCTAATTAATTAAGGTTCTATTTTGGGTGTTTAAGCCAATTAGGGTCATTACAAGTGAGTTAACTCAATACCTATTTTCCCTAGGGTCCTCTGGTCATAAGAAACATTACCAAATTTTCCTAGAATTTATTTAACAACATGCTAATTATTAGAATTAGAATACTCAGAATAGTGACCTAGAATTGAAAAATCAATAACTCTTCATAGGGGTGGCCTCTAACTTTGGAAAATTCAGGGAATGTTCCCAAATTCAGAGGCTTCAAAAGCCCTATGGTCTTATGCCATGGTGAATTGTATATATGCATGGAGAATTAAAATATTGCAGAGAGTAAATAAATAATTAAAAATAGAATACTTAATGAAATTACATGATTTCTTTTCCACATTATTCTCCTCTGTTCACTGAGCAAGAGGGTATTTTTGTTTTATTTTTCTGATTTTCCTACACAAAGTTATGCATTTTTGAAGTTTAGGGAATTAAAAAAATAAGAAAATCCCTATTTTTCTACTTAAGTGACGCGGCGCGAGCTCAACCTCGGCAGCTCCGAACGCACACGTGTCGTCTCCTGATTCGGCGCCGCCATCCGACTCAGCGCTC
The DNA here is from genome assembly GCA_022702705.1 of Papilionanthe hookeriana x Papilionanthe teres. NCBI lineage: Eukaryota > Viridiplantae > Streptophyta > Magnoliopsida > Asparagales > Orchidaceae > Papilionanthe > Papilionanthe hookeriana x Papilionanthe teres. Next base: position 11,584,445 of record CM040427.1, read on the forward strand.
CAGGGCCCCGCGGTTCGCGTACCATCGTGTTGTCCGGCTCAATCCAGACCGTCCGCTCGATACACGCTCGATCCGACGGCTCCCAGTCATCTTCTACGACTGGTGTGCACCCGTGACCGTCAACCTTCTAACCCTAATTTCTCACTTGATTCTCAACGGATTTTTGTGTTCTTATGCTCTACGGATTCGTCTCGAGGAGACGAACACATCCATACGGTAAACATGTATCGAAATCGACTCAAATTAAATAGAGAATCACTGTAAGCCCGGGAAGAAGAGTGAGTCCATACCTTTGCTCAGAGAAGTGAAGCTTCGATCTGAGAGTTGTGTCACCTTCGATTGGGTCCAAGCAAGCTCCAGATAAAGTCCCTTGGCCTGGTGAATTGTCCAGGTATGATTTCGACCACAACAGATTACAAAGCTTGGAGTCTGGAACAGATGGGTGGCCTGGAGAAGGGGCTTTTGCTCGGTAAACTTCTTCTCTTGGTCCAGTGAAGGTGTAGGACCAATCAATTTGGGGATTGGCTCACTATGGAGAAGTGTCCTGGTTTTGGGCTTGGATTTCAACTCGAAATCGAGCTCGCAGAGAGGAAATGGCAGGGGGATTTCGAGTGGGGATCAAGTTCTCTATGTGTGGGGAGTAGTCTGGAATGATTTTGGCAGAGTTTCCTTAAGGTTGGTTCAGCACCTCTTCCATGGCCGAGAGAGGTGGTGTTTAAATAGGAGAGGGTGGGGGGCCTCCTAGGGGGGTTTAAGGCTTGGGATCAGCTGCTTAGGTCAAGGGAAGAACAGCCATGATGGCCATCGGGCATGGGGCAGCTCAGACAAGTGGGAATTCCAAACTTTGGCTCACATGGGTGCTCTCGGCCCGGTGGTTTCCGGCGGCCGTGGTGGTCGGCCGGCTGTGGTCGAGTCACCCTCAAGGTCGGGAGGTCGGGGCTGGGGCTTAGTGCGATTAATCGGCCATGGACATGTGTAAAGGAGTTGAATTGAAATGGAATGGGGGAAGGCTATTTTGGGTTCAAATGAGTCAACCCATGGTTTTGGGCTAGGTTCACCACCCAAGGCCTGGTTTTGGGCTGAAAAGAGTCACTTGGGTCGGCCAAGAGAAAATGGTGTGGTCTCCATCCGGGGTGAGGTGGTCGAGCATGATTTAGTGTGTGACATGCTTAAGGTAAAAAGGGTTTAAGAGGGTTTAAGAAAGGGATCCCTCTCTTGCCATTAATGGTTTGGTGAGGTGGAAAGTAGATTCCATGGCTCTCATGGCTCCCATGGGGCTCATGCATGGCTTCATGGCTTGCCTATGGCTTAGGATGGCTTGGCTTGATTTCATGGAAGTAGGATTTAGAAATTTTGGTACTTTTGTGGAGAATTTTCATGAAGCTTGAATTGGAATGGTTTAATGATGATCTTGAAACTTAGGGGTGATTTTGATTAAATGGATGATGAGGGGAAGTGTCATGTGGGCTTTGGATGAATTTTGGGCCTTTTGAAGTCATTTTTTATGGGCTTTTAGGAAGGCTAAAGGGGATGGGCCTTTAGGTTTAAGAATGAATTCATGGATGGGAATTTTGTAGAAGCTTGGGCCAAATAATTGTTGGGTTTGGTTTAGGGATATGTCATGAGTGATTTGAAATGAGTTTGGAGTGATTTGGGTTTGAATTGGGTTGGATTTGGGCCTCTTTGGTAAATGGGCCAATGTAGGTCAAATTGGGCTAACTTGGGCCAATGTTGGGCTAGGATTGAAATTGATGTAAAATTAATGTTGTGAAATGTTTATGGGAGTGTTTCAAAGAGGTTTTGACTTTGGTTGGGTTTTGATTTTGGGGTTTGGGCTTATTTGGGTTAGGTTTGGGTTTAGGTCAAAATTGGGCTTTTTGGTTTTGGGTTGAATTTGAGTGGGGTTTGTGTCTAAATTTTGGGCAAATTATGTTAGTGTTTTGTTTGTGGGGATGTTAGGGAAGGTTTAGAAAAGGTTTGGGGTTATTTGGAGTTGAATTGGGTTAGTTTGGGCTATGTTTGGGTCATGGGTCCAAATTGGGCTTTAAGGTCAAAAGTGAAATTGGATTCAAATGCCAGTCAAATTGGGCTTGGATTTGGTCTAGATTGGTGTTGGGGATATTGAATTGAAGTTTAGAATTGAATTGGACCAGAATTAGAGTCAATTGGGTAGGTTTGGTTTGACATTGGGTTCATTTTGGGTTAAAATGGGTCAAATTGGGGATTTTGACAAAAGTGGGGTAGATTGACAAAATTGGCCCATGGTGTAGTTGGACAAAATGAAATTGGGAATATTTGGGATTTTCTGGAATTTTCTGGGAATTTTCTGAATTTTGGATTTTTGGGTCAAGAGGGGCATTTTGGGTATTTGGAGGGTATTGGGAGGTATTTTTGGAATTTTGGGTATTTTTTGCTATGAATGATCAATTTGAGTAATGTGGGAATGTTTGGTATTGGTCTTGAGGAATTTTGGGTATTTGGAGATTTTTTTGAAAAATTTGGGTAATTTCGAGGTTTTGGTAAGGTAGACGGGTGTAGGGTCCCGGGTCAAAAATCGAAAATTTAGAAAATTGAAGATTGGGTAAATGTAAGTGAAATGAAATCATTTTTGTTGAGCCATGAAGCCATATCAAGCCCACATGAGCCATGAAGGGACTCATTTGAGGCATTCACTATGTCGTTCCTAACCCTCTTGCCGAGGGCTTAGGGGTTAAGGACCATCCATGTGAATCACCTACATGAGTCAAGGAGTCAAGTTGGGTATAGTTGTGGTTTTAGGAGGTGTATGAAAGTATAGTGTATGAGTGTAGTGTGTGTGTAAGTCAGCCCTTCACTGCACTGTGCCACCTGAAGGCGATCCTAAGGCCAAAGAGTCCTGTAGGAACTCATCCTTTAAACTTCCACATTTGATTTCAACCCTCTAGGTGATTAGAGGTTTACAATCAAGTTTGTGGAGTTTGCAGGGAGTTTAGAAGTGGTTTGAATTTCTAAGTGGTGGGTTCCACTTCTAGTCCTCTAAGATAGTCAAAGGAAAAGCCTAAAGCTAGATCCTAAGTACTAAAGAGGAAAGAGAAGACCTCATAAAAAATGAGGTCAACACCGTTAAGCCTCCCATTCATATAGAGAAGAGAAATGTCACTACCATCCTTACGGGATTCACTATCATTGCAGATATTGTCTCTCCGTTAGCCAAAGGAAAGGAGATTATGTATGATAAAGATATTGTTGATGCTACTGCTTCATTGTCGTGCATATTTAAGATTGGTTCTAGTTCAAATTTTGTATGATTAACAAAGGCATAGAAAAGGAGGCACAACCGAGAAATTCTGAAAGCCAAGAAGGCAAGAGCTGCAGACTTAGCCTCTGCCGAGACTGCCCCTGAGCTGGAAGAGACAAGATTACCTGAGACCTCACCTCTACTCATAGTAAGTAGGTTTCACCCACTTTCAGAGAAGAGGGCATGTATAGGATTGTTGTCATGTTACCGTTGTCACTTCTCTATGATGTTCAATTCAACAAGTAAAATAATCCTACATTTCTTACCTGAGTTCATTCAGACATCGAGAGATCGACCAAAAAGGAGCATTGCTCCATTGTTGGGTTATTGAAGAAGTTGGAGCATGTCGTGTCACCCCAAATGAAAATAGAGATTTTAAGGAAGTACAAGGCCACTACACAGTTCCACATATTGAAAGGAGCGCTACCGTCTGGTATTTCTGCCAAGCTTTGAGTAGAAGATCACATGATTTCCGCCACTTATGTCAACACTACTGCTGCTTCCCCGAAGCCCACAGAGCCTATTTCGGCCTAGTCTCGACTCGATCATATAGTACCACTTAGCACAATATGGGAAGAACTCCCAAGGACAGGTAACAATAAGGGATTATCCACCTTCTTCTATTGTATACGCATTAGGGACCATGCTTCCTCCCAACCAATGGATATGCTAATGAGACATCACATTCTGAAGCATTAGCATTAAAGGAGAAGCAGTGAAGACCTAAGGCCATTGGATCGATTCTTTATAAAGACCTGGATAATCATTGTCCTGAAGCAGATTCTAAGTCTGATGCTACAATCGTTACAGCTACAACAGAACTTGATACAAGTAATGATGTTCATCATGGACATCCTGTTGATTTTACGACAATAAGGCAAGTCAATCAAGGACACGTTAGGAATTCTCTGTGCTGGCATCACACAATTTTTGAAGGAACAAGGGAGAAAAGTTAATGATGAGTACTATGACCTGTCAGATTACATGGAAGAGGACTTCAGAGAAGTTCATGTCGTTGAGACTCGGACCTATTCATCACTGTGTGATGCTCTGTCAACTACTGAGGAGAACACCACTGATGAGTTGCAAAGGGATATCAAAAAAAAAATGAACAAATCAGAAGAATGGAGAAGAATTTGAAGGAGATGATGGTCACCAATGCCACAATTAGTCATTAAAGGTAGCATCTCTAGAGGTTAACCAACAAGAGGTTGTTCATATTACAAGTGAAAAGAAAGACCTCACTTCTACCAACAATGACCAGGGTATGAGGATATCAAACAAATAGTTGAGCAACAAGTGAAAGAACCCCTAGCCCACTCTAAAGTAGGGGCATCTGAACAACTCTGCGCACTTTGCGTAAACTTAATATTGCTAGAATTTGATATATAAGTGTATAAAAATTTTCAATAATCGCAGAGTTACTCTTATCAACACAAGTATACGTATCGCTCAAGTAATACAGGGCTCTAATGGAGTCCTGGATATCAATCCCACACGGAATATTATAGAGGCTATGAACTAGGATTATAGCAACCAATACAGAATCACAACCTTGTAAATCGAATTGCCTATTTGTCACTAATATGCAATCGTAAATAAGATGGAATTTAATAAACTAATTCTACTAACAATTAACTAATTTACTAATAAAGTGAGGTTCAATATATAAGCAAGCATCCTTCTCCTTGTTAAGAAATTTAAGTGAATGGATAATTAGAATTAGTTTAAAACTGTGTTGTGCCAAATAGGAGCATACCTATTCTTTACCCTTTGGTCCAGGCATAAAGAACATTGAGTAATCCTATGCTTGGTTGCTGAATCTGCGGCTAGGCTGGGAGGATACCGGCTCTCACTTTGGAGCTCCCACATTCCCCTCACCTGAGGGCTAACATCTACACTTCAACACCCAAACGATAGGACCAAATTGAGGATTTTAGTCTGTCACTCTAAAATCTCCAATTCTACACCCGATAATTAATATTTCCTTATTTATTTGCACCCTACTTTCAAGGGCATTGACCTTCCTGAATCTAGGATGTAATCTTCACTTTAGTTGTAAAAATCAACATATTTTAACAAATCAACTAGTTAAATTGAAAGTAAATTAAGATTGAAGTGAAAAAATTATCACAACTTCTTTAACATTCTCTCGTCACAACTAATTCAAATCACTATTTCACAAAAATCTCAAAAACAAGGAGAAAGACAGAGAAACTACTCAGATTTCATGGAGAAGATATGATAAAACTTGGATTTCATATATAAAAGCAAAGTTATACAAACTAAAATAATTAAATACAACTTATCTCGAATTCCTCCCCAAGCAAACTCCTCAAGTTCCTCTGAATCTCTTCCTTTATTTACAGACATACGTAATTCTCCTTCGAACCGGCAAGGAGGAAGAAATCTCTCACTTTCCTTCCACTCTTACAATATCTCAAAGAATTCCTCACAATTAACACTAATTAAAATCACTCTCTAAATCTATTAGGGAAACCAAGACACTAAAAAACGCTCACGGACACTTTGAATACTCCTAGACACCACTTGGACCCCTTGGACACCACCAATTTTGGCCCCAAATTATTTGTTTTAAAGTAGTTGAAGAGTTTCCAAGAGTTACCCAAGCATCCCTTCAAAAATTGTCCACATTCAATGCATCTTGTGAGAGAACCGACATACTCGCCGTCGGCGGCCTTCTAGAATTCTATGTTTTGGACATTCTCTTTTAAGGCTCGCTGTCGGCGGCTTCGATCTCGACGTCGGCGACCTTCTTTGTAATTTATTTCTGAACTCTTGGGAAAATTCCATCGTCGACGCCGTCGGCGCCCAAGGTCAAATCTTCATTTTTTGGTCCTTTTTGCTCCAAATTCGCTCCTTTTTGCATCTTTTTGCTCCAATGTCCATAAATCAACATACCTGTAACTAAACATCAAAATGCCTATCTTTAAAGTGCAATATCATCAAAATCAATATAAAATAGGCTTGAAAAATTCAACATATTTTCAGTTGGTCAAAATCCCCCAAACTTAACTATTACTTGTCCTCAAGTAATTTTAGTACTACATAAAAGTCATGATTCATTGTGGTAAAGTATTAATTCAGAAATACTATAATTTTGATTTAAATAAATATCATAGTAAGATTTCTTAGAAATATTTTCAAGTAATTAGATTAACTCTGTAGATGTAAGGCTATCTAGTCATCAAGTTTAAGAGTTATAGTCTTCTATTCATTTCAAGAATGATTATATGTTGCAATATTAATTCACATTGAATATTCAGATGATAGGAAATTCATGAGGATACTACTAGTAAAAATACTACTCCATAAATATAAGTTCAGAAATGTATTTAATTTTCCCTTTAGGTTAATCCAAGTGAAGCCAATTTTTTATAAGGCATATCCTCAAGCTTCTCCTCACTTACTTTTTCGTTTCTTTTCATTTGGATTGCTTTTCAATCCTATGAATATTTATTTTCTTTTCAGGGATTGTTTTTCAATCCTTTCTTTTTTTTAAGTGAGGATTACTGTATCTGGATAGCCAATTAATAATTTTGAATTTCACTCTTCTTTTCCTAAATTCGAAACTTATAACATTCATTTCCTTTATATGTAATTCATAGTCTTTACATCATTAAGCCCCAATCTTTTCTTTTTCAACTAAATTCTTAAGATTCTTAATATTTCAAAAAATAGTTTTCTTTACTTTAAATAGTTAACTATAGTCTTATCCTCTTATACTAAATATCTTAACCTACAAAATTAATTTTCATTACCGAAAATATTTCTTTGTATTCTCTACAATATTTAAATAAAATCTATATATAGTTAACTGAATTAAATTTTATCACAAAAAATAATATTTATAAACTTTGAAAATATTTTAATTGAGAACACATAACAGTTAATAGTTTTTCTTCCCCCCAAACTTAAAGTTTTCAATATATAGAAATAATACATGGTGAAAGAAAAAAACTCTAAATATAAATCATACCTTTGCACTTTAGGCATTTTCATCTTTCTGAAATTTTGCAGGTTCTTCTAAAAATTTTTAACTTTAACTGGCCTGTAATATTAGGAACTTTTCTACACATATAACATATTAGAGAATTTGCAGGGGTAATGAAATTTTGAAATAAGTACATAAAGTAAAACATTTAATTGATTACACTATACAGTATAATACAAAATAGCATTGCATTTCACAACACAATAACAAACAGTCTACTATTTTAACTTAGAGTCCACAATTAGAATTACAATCTATGCATCACAATTTATTCAGAAATGAAATATGAACTACAAATAAATTACACATCTCAGAAAACAATACAGTGCACCAAATACAAATAACAGAATAAAGATACTATAACAAAACACACATACATACATCACAATCATCAAATTTTAAGATCAGAAATCAAAATCCCATACTATGTCTTCATCTCCCTGGCCAGCAGGTGGACTGGGTTGATAACGAGTATATCGGGGGCATTCAGGAAAAGTAACATCAGACTCACCTCTATAGTGTCTGACCTGAGCATCGTAATAAGCAATCTCAAAATCATAAGGCCGCTGAAGATACTCACTATCATGATCGTGTATTCGCTCTAATCCTTCAATCCTCTGATCGATTCTCTCAAGTCTTTCATCTAACTTTTCAAAAGTCTTCCGCTGCAGTGTCATCTCATTCATGAAATCATAAAGAGTAGGGGAGCTAGAGGCAGGAGGGTCATAACTAGTTTAAGGGATATCTCTACTAGTAGAAGGTGCTTTACTCCTACTCCCAGATCTCCATTCTTCATGGGATTTGTATGTCTTCAAATTAGCTTTACTAATGGGTCTCATAGGGTACACCCATTCTTCATCATCTCTAGCTTCCACTACAGATAATTGGCAAAGTGCATAAATGAGGCCAGGATATCCTAGTCCTCCACTTGATTCACTCTTTGTCATGGTTAAAATATTCTTATAAATTATATTCTCCACATTTATACTTCTATTATTCTGAATACAAAAATTCAGAACCGCTCTTATCTCTCGATACTTCACTGTAGCAGAGTAGAATAAATGAAATGATGTCATGCTTTAGTTGTGACATTCATCATGGAAAGAGGAAAATTAATCCGTTCATGCTGTTTAATTTTTCATGTCCCTTTCCCATCAGTGAGAAAGTCAATGACACCGTTCAACGCACCTTCCATAGTTCCAAACGTCTCATACTCGCTAGAGTAAAAATCTTGAAGTTCGTAAAAAGAGTTTAGGCGGGCAGCACTAAAATCAACGTAAAAATCCTCTTACTTTCATAGGCTCATCCTCAAGCTGAGTCAGATTTGCATAGAACTCTTTCACCACTTCTACAGCAGCCTTGCTTGTAAATTAAAAGAAGTTTTCCCACTTCCTCTCTCTAATAACTCATTCAACTTCTCCTCAAGGATTATCAAAAACTTTATCTTGTATACATTTCTTTCCTTGGAAGATAGAAGTATACCTTGACTGGGTTTTAGCTTTTACAAATCGAGCCTCGTCAAACTCAAGTCGGCTCTTTTGTTGGAGAGCCATTTTTTGATCTATCAAATTTACAATAATCTAAACTAAACTCCAAAATAATGATAAAATGGCTTCCAAAGGTGACTTTAAAGATTCTAAATTAAGTTCCCTGAATTTCTTCCAAGTATGTTCTCAACATTTTCAATTTTTCTTGAATTTCTAAATGTGGAAGAAATTCATGGTGAAAATAAAAAATTTTTACATAGGAGGGAAGCTCTTACCAAGGGAAGATGAAATCTGGTGTCAAAATGAGTTGAAATCGGCCTAAGTCCAAGATCTCTTAGGCTCTAGGTTGAAGTTTTTGGTAAATAAGGGAAGAAGACGATGAATAGTGGTTGTTGACTGGTCAAAATCGCGGTTAAAAGGTAATTATTCAGATCTCACCGTCGGCGGGGTCATTCTCGCTGTCGGCGAGCTCTATTAAATTAAATATCAGTAGTCTCAGGAAAAACATGTCGTCGGTGGCCTCGAGGGCACCGTCGTCGAGATTCTTAAATCTTGTTCATTTCCTGATTTTTGTGATTTCGATCAATTTCAAGCCTCGTTGACATACGTTCAATCATTTTAAACATAAATTTCAGTGAATAAGTAATGTATTAACACAAATAAACATTCACAACACAAAACATCACAATTATATATCCAAGGTTTATAATAAACATTACACAACACACAAGTTAGGTATTTTCTCAACCTCAAATCATCAATTCAGTGTCGCAATCTGATGCACGGGACTTATACTTTGTAAGAATTTATGAACTCAAATTTATATATTTATAATGATTTTGTTAAGTCCAAGCATTCAACACAAGTATACGTATCGTATCAAGTAATACAGGGCTCTAATGGAGTCCTGGTTATTGATCCCACAGGGAAGTTCTAAGTATAAGAAAACGTTCACAATATAAATAATATAGCACTAAAATCCTATATTTAATTATCATTAAAGTTTAACACATACTCCTACTAACACTATGTAGAAAACAGTAACAGTTAACTAAACTACAATTACTTCTAACAACTTTAAAAATAAAATTAACTAACAGACACACTAAACTTAGTATTTGAACGGTTTTTGATATATGAGAAAGGTATATTTCCTCTTGTAATGAGAATATGATGTGTGGATTGATATGGAACAATTATTTATGTTATTGTGCCAAATAGGAGCATAGATGATTCTTTACCCTTAAAATAGTACCCCCTCTTCTAAGCAAGAAAAGAACATTGTCATATCCTAAGTTTAGTCACTAAATCTAAAGCTAGGCTGGGAGGATACCGGCTCTCACTTCGGAGCACCCACTCACCTTTCGTCTGAATGCTAACCTTTGATATTAGTTACTAATCTTAGGAACAATTTGGGGATTTCAGCTTGTCACCCTGAAATCTCCACATTGAAGTCCATCAAAACACGTTTCCCTATTTATTTGAACTCAATTCCCATAAACTACGCAATTCATCCATAGAATCTGAATGGATCTTTCATTATTGTTGTAGGCCATTAAATCCTTTCAAACTTAATGTTCAACAACACATTTTAATATTTCAATTGGCCAAATCAAAAGCAAATTAAGTTCAAAATGAATAACCATCACAATTTCTTCGTTACATTAAAAGCACATCAAATCCACATCAATCCATCATCACATCTCTATGCAAGAAGAAAGACAAGGGAGACTACTCAGAATTCATGGAGAATATACAATAAACATGGATTTTATATATAAAATAAAATTCATACAAACCACAAAAAAAATACAACTTATCTCTTTCTCTTCCCCAATGCAATTCCCTTGAAGTTCCTATAAATCCTCTTTTCTCTTCTTTACAACACTTGATTTCTCTTTAGAATGGAAAGGAAGAAGCAATCTCTCACTTTAGCTCTTCTCCTTCACTCCTTAGAGAAGGAATTCCTTTCAAATCCTCACTCTACTCACTCTTCTCCTAAACCCTAACACTTAACACACACTAAAACTACTATAGACCTCTCTCACACACACTAAACCTTCTCTAGACCTCTCAAGACCTCTCTATTTTCATCCAAAAATAGTTACTTATAAGTTAGGAACAAAATCCCAAGATTTTCCATAGGCATCCCTTCAAAAAGTCACCAAATCTCTTCAAATTTGAATTCCACCGACTTCGGGCTCCGGCGGCGCCAGATAGAGCGACGGCGGCACTCTATCGTGCCATTTTTCTCTGGAGTCTCTGGATTTGGGCGCCAGCGGTGCTAGAACACATTTTCCAACTTTTAGCTACTTGTTGCTCCTTTTTGCTCCGAATTTGTTCCTTTTTGCTTCTTTTCACTCAAATCACCTAAAATCATCATACTTGCAACAAATCATGAAAATACATTTCTTTAAAGTGTAATATCACCAAAAATGGGTAAAATTATATAGCAAAAACTGTATATATTTTTGGTGCATCAGAATCCCCCAAACTTTAATTATTACTTGTCCTCAAGTAATATTTTTACTACATAAAATTATAACTCTAGGCAATGTACTTTTCAACTGTAGGACACTAAAATTTTTCATTCAAAAGAATATATTGGTTAGATTTTCAGAAAGAAATTTAGTAACTTGGGTCAACACTACAGATATAAGAATATTCAGCGATCAAGTCTAAGAGTTATAGTCTTCTATTTATTTCAAGATGAACCATAATTTGTCACATTAAGAGTGCCTTAAAAGACTATGTGAAACAGAGTTCATGCAAAATTCATTAGAATGTAGGCTAATTCTTTAAATATAAATTCAGAAATGAAATCAAGTTTTCCCTTTTGGGTGACTCAAGTGAAGCCAATTTTTGATTAGGCATCTCCTCAAGCTTCTCCTCATAAATATTTTTCTTTCCTTTTCTTTTCTTTTTCTTCTTTCTTTTCTTTCTTTTTTTGGGATTATTTTTCAATCCTTCTTTTCTTTTGTTTTCTCTTTTTTTTATATGAGGACTATTATATCTGGATAGCCTTTAATGATTTTGAACTTCACTCTCCTCTCTCTAAAGTTCAAACATGAGACACCACCTTACTTCTTTATTATTTATCATAAAGTCACAATCTCTTCTTAACACACAATTCTTTAAATCCCTTAACATTTCAAAAATATAGTTTTCCTTACTTTAAATAGTTAACTATAATCAAATCCTTTCATACCAAATATCTTTCTTCTATAAAATCAACATTTATTACTAAAAATTTTCATCCTATCCTTCCATAATATTCAACTGAACTAAAAAGTTTTAGTTATCTTACAATGAGGTTCAACTGCTAGAAGTTATGCTAATAATTTTTGAAAATATAATAATTGAGAACAAATAAAATTTAGTATTTCTCTACCCTCCCCAAACTTAAATTTTTCAATAAATTTGAAACAGTTGAGAGTAAAAGAAAACTAAACTTTATGTGCTGGAATCTTGCCATCTTCAACAGCTATCTGGTATTAGTCAAATTTTTCAACTAGCAGGCATGAAACAATTAGTAGCAGTGATATAACAATTTTAAATATTTGCATGGGTAAAGAGAAATTAACTTTAAATATCTAAACATCCAACAAAACACTACAACATGAAACAAACTATCACAGTACTACACAGTCGAGCTAACAACTTCGATACAATATAACACAACACCAACAAGGTTACACATCACTTGAAAAGTAAATAACTACTACATAACAACAATACAACACAACACAACAAGATCAATGGAAATAGAAATAAATAATCTACCAATCTCCATCACCAGGATCAGCAACAGGGTCATCAGCAGGGTCAGGTCTATATGGTGTATAGCTGGGGCAAGTAGGAAATATCATATCAGACTCCCCCTCATAACTCTGACCTGAGCATCATAATAAGCAATATCAAACTCAACTCTCCTCTGCAGATAATCTTCATTTACATCACTCCTCACCTCAAATACATCCGTCCGACCATGGATTCTATCCACACTAGCACTCTGTAATCTCAACTGCTCCATAATATCAGATAAGGCAGGAGGCTCAGATGTAGATGGAACATCATAACTCGTAGTAGGAATATCAGTACTCCTATGCTTAACTCGGGCTCCCACATGAGACTCATAAGTATGGATAATATTCTTTGTGATTGGTCTCAATGGTATAGCCACTTCTTTAGAACTATTAAACTCCACTCCAGACTGTACACACAAAGCATGAATTAAAGCAGGATGCCCTAAACCACTAGTGGTCTCGCCTCTAGAAATAGTCTGAATGTACTTATAGATAATAGCTCTAATATCATTCTTTTTCATCTTCTGTATACAATAGTTCAGAATCGTTCTATCCCTTGTAACTTCGCTATGATGATAAGATGGTAATAGCCTCGCAGAAATAAAATAATGCCAAACTTTTGAAGCAAAATTCAATGTGGAGGCGGGGAAGTTAATCAACTTTTTTTTGACTTACTTTCCATTATCCTCACCCATCAGTTAGAAAAGCAATCACTTCTCTCATATTCTCCCCTTGAGTGTCAAAGTTTTCGTTTCACAAACAAATGGTTCCCGAGTCTAATAGAAAGCATTGATACGCTGAGGAGTAAACACAACCATTTTTCCTCTAACTAGCACATACTATGTCTCAGTCCAGGGTATATTTGAATAGAACTCTCTAATAACACCAATAACAACATTTGCAGTAAAATAGCAAAATCGTTCCCAGTTCCGTTCTGCAATTAACTGTTCTACAAATCTGCCAGGACTATCAAAAGCTCGATCTTGGATACACTTCTTATTATAAAGGTAAGAGTTAAAGCAAATTTGGACTTTAATATTGACAAACTTCTCCTCATCAAAGTCCAATTTTCTCTTCCCTTTACTCATCCTTGGAGCCATGTGAATTTCTAAAGTTTGCAAGAAAATTCTAATAAATCCCAAATTCACAATGTAACAAACTCCAAATACTATTCTAAACAAGCAAGAGCAAATTTCATCATGGAAATCTCAAAATCTCTTTAAAACTCTAAAAATTGCAACCTATGCAATGTGAGAGATTTCTATTGTGAAAATAAAAAATTTTTAACTTAAAGGGGAGAATATGTGATCGAATACCAGTGTGATCAAATTGCTCTTTCATTCTCCAATCTATATGATCAAATAAATCAGAAATGTTATTGATTTCATTCATAACGTTCCGTACCTCTTTCTCCAACTGTTTGATCCTCTTCAATATCATTCAGGAACCTTTAGGAATAGGGTTGAATCGGTTGTGAAGTCTGTGTTAGTTGATCAACAAGCAAATTCATGTCATCTTCATCTCAAACTGTCTGGTAATCATAGGGATTAGTTGGATCAATAGGCCTCCATGGAAGAAGAACCTTTTCCCAACTTCCATAAGGAACCAGTGACTGACTACATAGAACTTATTTCACAATAATATTACCAATGTCAACCAGCCTCCCAATTTGAATACAGAAATTCAAAATGGCACTTTCCTTGGTTACCTTGCTAATCTTCAATGTCGGAAACTACTTTACCGAAATAAAGTAGTGCCACCGCTTTGAGACTGGATTGAAGATGCATATGGGAAACTATCGTATCCATTCTCTCTATTTTCCCATTCGTCATTCTCATCCGTCAAATATCGATGTACATCATTCATATTATCCCTCGTGGCATTGAAATTAGAATAATGTCAAATAGGTATGTTCTTGATCATAAAGAGATCGTTAATTCATGCAGGAGTGAATTGCACAAATCTACCACGCACAAATAAAAACCCTTGGTTGATCCCGTGAAGATTTGCATAAAACTCTTTCGCGACAGGAACAACAACGGCAGCAGTAGTGTAGCAAAGCACTTCCCAACGGCTCTCCTAAATAATTTCTTCACTTCTAGTAGTATGATTATCCATACCTCGATTTATGAAGTGTCTTTCCTTGATAATCCTTCTTTTCATGATCACTTTGTTGAACAAACGCTGCGCCTCAAAACTTATGAACTTCCTTCGGTTGAAAACACTGAATCAAGAGGTTTCAATGGGGTAGGAATCCATAGGATGCGAATTGGGATTGGTGGTTTTCATTTTTCTGGAGTTAAGAAGTCAATAATGGAGTTTAGGGAGTTATAAAGATGAAGATCCCGCTAAAAATCGCCAAAACTAGCATTTTAAAACTTAAAAACCGTCAACTGGTGGTTTTCATTTTTCATTTTTCTGGTCTGAAGGGACTTCACCAAATTTTTTTGGAATTTTCTGAACAACATGCTAATTTCTAGAATTAAAATGTCAAAAACAGTGACATAAACTTAAAAAATACATAACTTACCACAAGGATGGCCTCTGATCTTGAAAAATTCAGAGAATGTTCCCAAGATCAGAGGCTTCAAAAGCCCTATGGTCTCATGCCATGGTGAAATGTATACATGCATGGAGAATTAAAATGCTTGAAACAGTATTAAATTAATTAAAAATAAAATACTCAACAAAATAGATCAATTCCTTTTCCACATTATTCTCCTCTGTTCACTGAGCAGGAGGGTATTTTTCTTTTATTTTTATGATTTTTCTATGCAAAGATATCAATTTTTGAAGTTTCAGGTATTTAAATAAATAAGAAAAGTCAGATTTTCCTAATTAAACCAGTCAGCGCCGCGTCAACCTCGGCGGCTCCAAAGCTCTACATGTCACGCTTCCATTCAACGCCGCCACCTGAGTCAGCTGCCACGCGTCCTGCGGTCCTGTTCCGTCTTCTGGTCTGAGTTGATCTCCGCCATTCAACCGATACACAATCGATCAGACGACTCCTGGTCATCTTCTATGACCGGTGCGTCCCGTGAGCCGTCGACCTTCTAACCCTATTATCTCCCTTGATTCTCAACGGATTTTTGAGTTCTTATGCTCTATGGATTCTTCTTGAGAAGACGAACACATCCATACGGTAAACAGACATTGAAATTTACTTAAATAAAATGAAGAATCGCTGGAAGCTCGGGAGGAAGAAGAGGGCAATACCTTGGCTCTGAGAAGTGAAGCTTCTATCAGAGAGGCTTGGCACATTCGTTGGAGTCCAAGGAGGCTAGGGATGAAGCCTGGAATAGTGGTGAAATGTCTAGGGTTGACTTCTACCAGGCCCGATCACAAAGCTTGGAGGCTGGAACAACTTGGTGGTCTGGAGAGGGGGCTTTCACTGGGGAACTCCTTCTCTACCTCTGGTGAAGGTGTGGGAAGAGTTAATTTGGATTTGGTGAAGTTTCAGAGAGTGTCCCGCTTTCTGGCCTGATTTTCAGCTGAGAAATTGAGCTCAGCTGGGGGGATTCAGGGCAGGAGAACAGTGGGGTTCTTCTTCTCTAGGCTATGAGAAGCTCTGGGAGTAATTTGGTGAGGTTTTGTTGAGAAAAATTTCAACACCCTTCAGCACCTTTCTCATGGCCGAGAAGAGGTGTTTAAATGGCCAGGGCCACTGGGCTGAGCTAGAGCTCAATTGGTGGGTGGATTCCACTGCTCAGGTGGAGGGCAAAGGAGCTCCAAGGTTTGATTTGGCTGAGGTGGCCAATTGGGTGAGTTTGGGTTTGTGTCACTTGGTGGTGGCTCTTGGTTTTGACTCCCTCCGACAGCTAGGCTGGCTGGCAAGGACAAGGGAGCTGGCCATGGGTCAGGTCAACCAAGGAGTAGGGTTTAATGGTGATTAGCAGTTGTGGGGATGTTTTGGGGTAAGGCAAAAGAGGATTTATCCACTTAAGGGAAGAAATCCCTTAAAAAGGGGAACCCTTGGTCCATGGATCACTTAGCTTGGGCTAGGTGGATCTAGGGTGGTTCCTAGGGTTCACTTGGTGGCTGTGGAAAGGTTGGTTTAGCCACACTTGGTTCAATTTGGTTTGATTAGGCCATAGGTTCAAATTGGCTCACTTGGGTTTGGGTTAGGCTAACTTGGGTTTGGGTTTTATTTAGGTCCATGTGTCTTGAGCAACCTTATAGAAATGATTGCCATGAAAACTTTCATGAAGACATGGAATGGTTTTGAGTTCAATTGGAAGGTCAATTTGGTGGATTTTGGTATTTTGGTTAATTTAGGCAAGGTTGAATCAACTTGGGTCCAAGTTGGGTTAAGGTGGGGTTAAGACCCAATTGAAAGTTTCAAATGGTCTATGAGAATGTATTGAAGAGTTCCCAATATCAATTGGGAAGAAATTTTAGGGTTTGGCTAATCAATTTGGTAGATTTAGGGCATGGATTCAGTTTAGGCTAAAATGGGGGATTTTGGATTTCAAATGGAATTGAACTCAAATATGAATCAAATTGGTCTTGGATTTGGTTTATATTGATAGTAATGATGTTTAATTGAAGTTTAGAATTGAAATTAGGCAAAAGTGAAGCCAAATGGGTTGGTTTGGTGTGACATTGGGTCCATTTAGGTTAAAAATAAGTCAATTTGGGGATTTTGATAAAAGTGGGTTATTTTGGAAAAACTGGGCTATGGTGTAGTTGAACAAAATGAAATTGGGAATATTTGGGATTTTTGAAATTTTCTAGGAATTTTTGGAATTTTTGGAATTTTGTGCCAAAAGGGTATTTTAGGGTATCAAGAGGTTATTTAGAGGGTATTGGGGTATTTTGGTAAATTTAAAAGGTGGGGGTTGTTTTAAAATGATCTTTAAGAGTTTTTGGGAATTTTGGGTAATTTTTGGAAGTTTTTGGAAAATTTGGGGCAATTAGGTAATTTTAGGTAGGTATGAAGGACCCAATGTTAAAACCAGGCATTTTGGCAAAAGTTGAATTTTGATCATGATGAAGCTTAAAGTGAGCCATGGACCAAGAAATGTCCACCCTGAACATCTCATGGGTAGTTCCCAACCCTCTTAGCCAAAGAGCTAGGGGTTTGGACTTAGCCACATGAGTGCTCAAATGAACCAGGGGGAGAAATGGGAAAGGATGGTGTGTGTGAGAGTGTAGTGTGTGTAAGCCAGACCTCACCAGGATCAGACCACCCAGGGTAGTCCTAAGGCTTGAATAACCATATAGGAGCTCACAATTGGTTCCCCATATGGTGGTCTTAACCTTCTAAGGTGATTTTGAGGTTTGCAATCATCCAAGTGGGGAGAAGTAGCTGAATTGCTAAATGGTGGGTCCCAATTCTAGTCCTCTAGGATAGTCAAGGAGAAAACCTTATGGCTAGATCCTAATAAGTACTAAGGAGAGAAAAGACCTCACCAAAAATGAGGCCAACAACAGTATCTAATCGAGCAGACCAATCTAATTTATGATTATCCATAGTTTTATCCAAAATTCTTTTAATTTCACGATTAGACACTTCTGTTAAACCACTAGTCTGGGGATGATAAAAGTAGAGATTCTATGAATACTATTATATTTCTCAATTAATCTCTTAATTCGATTATTCCTGAAATGGGATCCACCATCAGTTATGATCACTCTCAGCATTCTATTTGTTGTAAATATATTTTTCTTTAAAAATTTTGAAACACTCCGAGCATCACATCTAGGTAAAGCAATAGCTTCAATCCATTTCGAGACATAATCAACGATAACCAATATATATAAATTTCCAAATGAAGGGTTCCATAAAATCTAATCCCAATACATCAAAAATTTCAACTTCCAAATTATAATTTAGAGGCATTTCATTTCTTTTACAGATATTAACTACTCTCTGACATCGATCACATGATTTAATATATCTATAAACATCTCTAAAAAGAGTAGGCTAATAAAATCCAGATTGTAGAATCTTAAAAGCAGTTTCGTCAACACCAAAATGATCTCCAAATTCAGAATCATGACATCGTTGCAAAATCAAATTTGTTTCTTCTTGTGGTACACATTTCCTAATAATCAGATCCTTACACTGTTTATATAGATAGGCTCATCCCAAAAATAAAATTTTGCATCATATTTAAACTTCTTTTGTTGTTGAATTGTTAAATCAGGTGGTACAATATCACTTACAATATAATTCACAATATCAACATAACAAGACAAATTGCTTCCCATAATAGTATAGAGTTGCTCATCAGGGAAAATTTCAGTAATTTCCTTTTCAAATTCAAATAATTTTTCATATTCTAATCTTGACAGATGATCAACTATTTAATTATCAGCTCCCTTTCTATCAACTATCATAAAATTAAATTCTTGTAGAAGAAGTATCCATCTAACGAGTCTAGGTTTCGCATCCTTCTTTTGCATTAAATATTTGATAGCCGAATGGTCTGTATGCATAATACTTTTAGCTTTAATTAAATAAGGTCTAAATTTTTCAAAAGCAAGTACTATTGCTAATAATTCTCTTTCAGTTGTGGTATAATTAATTTGAGCCTCATTAAGAGTTTTACTAGCATAGTAAATGACTTTGAAAACTTTATCATGCATTTACCCCAATGCTACTCCGATCGCATAATCACTAGCATCACACATAAGTTCAAATGGTTTCTCCCAATCGTGTGAAACAATTATAGGTGCAGTGATTAATTTTTCTTTTAATAATTCGAAAGCTCTCAAGCATTCATCATTAAAACCAAATTTTCTATCATTTTCTAAAAGTTGGCACAAAGGTTTAGTAACTTTAGAAAAATATTTAATATATCGCTTGTAAAATTCAGCATGTCTTAAGAAACTCCTCACCTCTCTCACAGTAGTGGGTGGCGACAATATCTCAATCACTCTAATTTTAGTAGGATCGACCTCCATGCTATTTTCAGAAATTTTATGCCCAAGCACAATTCCTCCTGCAACCATAAATTAACATTTCTCCCAATTCAGAATTAGATTTGTTTTCTCACAGAGCTCCAAAACTTTTGCTATGTTTTCCAAGCGAATCTCAAATGAAGTCCCGAATACAGAGAAATCATCCATAAAAACTTCTATTCCATTATCTATCATACTTCTGAAGATATACATCATTCATCACTGAAATGTTGCAGGTGTGTTACATAGTCCAAAAGGAATTCTTTGAAAAGTAAAGGTTCCATAAGGGCTAGTAAATGTTGTATTTTCTTAATCTTTGATGGTAACCAATATATCCATCCAGAAAACAGTAGTACTTGTGTCCAGGAAGTCTATTTAGCATTTGATTGAGAAAGGAAGAGGAAAGTGATCTTTTCTGGTGGCAGCATTTAATTTCCTATAGTCAATACAAATTCGCCATCCATTAATTTGTCTTGTGGGTATAATTTCATTACATTCGTTCACTTCAACAATCAGTCCTCCCTTTTTCGGTACACAATGTATTGGACTTGCCCAAGCACTATCCTAAATAGGATAAATAATTCCAACATCAAGCCATTTTATAATCTCTTTCTTAACTACTTCTTTCATTATAGGATTCAGTCTCTTTTGCGGATCAACTCTCGGTTTACGTTCTTCATCTAATAAAATTTTGTGTATATAAATCGAAGGACTAACTCCTTTAATATCTGCCAAAGTCCATCCAAAAGCTTTCTTGTATCTTTTTAAAGTTTCCAACAACTTCTGTTCTTGATAATCATTTAACTCCGAAGATACAATAACTGGCAATTAAATGATTTACCTAAAAACATATATTTTAAATAATTAGGGAGAATTTTCATCTCAAGTTCAGGAGGTTTTATTATAGATGGAATTAAGCTTTTATTTCCACCTTCCATAGTATCTAATACTTCGAATCTCTCCTGAACATACTCCAAATTTTCATTCTTCTTATTATATGAATTTTATTCATCTTCAGTTTCTTCTTCAAACATTTTTTTATATTATTCTTCTTTTTCAAATATATTCTCAAAATGATCGTTTCTTAAGTAATCACATATCTCCATCCTAAAGCATTCGTTATCTTTTTCCATTGAGGGATACTTCATAAATTTTAAAATATTAAAGGTTACCTTTTGATCATTTACTCTCATAGTTAATTCTCCTTTTTGAACATCATTCACCGCTCTTCTAGTAGCAAGGAATGGTCTTCCCAAAATGAATGGAATTTCTTTATCTTCCTCCATATCAAGTACAATAAAATCCATAGGAAAGATAAATTTATACACTTTCACTAACACATCTTCCACCACTCCTTTAGGGTAAGTAATGGAACGATCGGCCAACTGAAGAGTCACAGATGTAGTAGAAATTTCTCCTATTCCCAACCTTTTGAAAGTTGATAAAGGCAAAAGATTAATACTCGCTTCCAGATCACATAAAGCTTTTCCAAAAAAATTTCACCTATAACACACAGAATAGTGAAACTATCAGGATCTTAAAGTTTTTTCCGGAAGCTTCTTCTGAATAATTACACTGCACTCTCTGCTAAGTGCAACAGTTTCATGATCTGTAAACTTTCTTTTCTTTCTCAGGATATCCTTCATAAACTTGGCATAGTCAGGTATCTGTTCTAATGCTTCAACAAAAGGAATATTTATCGTTAATTTCTTAAGGATCTCCAAAAATTTCCCAAATCTGTTATCCCTATTTTGTTTCTTCAATATTTGAGGAAATGGAGGTGGTGGTTTTTCAACAGTTATCTTCATTGGCTCAAGAGGGTAATCCAAGTCTGGATAAATCTTGTTTGAACCTTTTTCGATTTCAACCTTCTCCTTTTTTATTTCAACTTCTTTTTGCACTCTAATTTTCAATTCTTTTCCACTCCTGAATTGAATAGCTTTAAGTTGTCCCTTATTTTGATCTTTTGGATTGATCTCAACATTGCTTGGAAGTGTTCCAGAAGGTCTATTATTAAGTGCAGTGAAAATATGTCCCAATTGATTTTCAATATTTTTCATAGCAACACCTTGAGCTTGAGTTGATTTCCCATATTCAGAATCATTTCTTCAGTAGACAACTTCTTATCCTTAAATTGCGGGTTACTATTAAATTCAGGGGGATAAGATGGTCTAAAATTAGTATTTTCTTGATTGTTCAATTTCCAATTGGATTTATAGAACTGTTAGCCCAGTGCTGGTCAACGTTGGCATTACTATTATTCCAATTTAAGTTTGGGTGATTCTTCTAACCAGGATTATAATAATTTGAATAAGGATTGTTAGGTTTGTTAATAACATTTAAAGTCTCATAAGATGTTTGAGATTATGTTATCTGTCCAAATGAATTTTCCTCCAACACTTGAGGTGATTTAGAATAATTCATTCCATACTGATTTATTTTCTTAGAAAGGGCTGCAATTTGAGAAACTACCATAGTCATCATATCAAAATCATGAACACTAGCTACTCTCTTAGGATTTACCCGTTCAGAGGGCCATTAAAAATTATTAGTAGTCATTTCTTCAATTAATGTGTATGCTTCATCAAAAGGTTTTGACATTAATGATCCACCAGCAGCATCATCTATAATAGATCTCAATGATCCCACTAATCCATCATAAAATGTTTGAATTATTAACCAATATGGTAAATCATGTTGTGGGCACTTCCTAAGAAGATCTTTAAATCTCTCCCAAGCTTCATATATTGACTCTCCTTCAAATTGACAAAAAGATGTAATATCATTTCTTAGTTTAGCAGTCATTAATGAAGGGAAATATTTTGATAGAAACTTTTGAGATAATTCTCCCCAAGTTCTAATAGATTCAGGTGCTAACGAGTTTAACCACGCCTTAGCTTTATCCCTTAATGAAAAAGGAAAAATTCTAAGTTTGACAGCGTCACTAGACACTCCATTATATTTAAAAGTAGCACACATTTCTAAAAAACTAGCTAAATGTAAATTTGGATCCTCGTTAGGTTTTCCTCTGAATTGATTATTTTGTATCATTTGGATGATAGCAGGTTTAAGTTCAAATGAATTAGCAGCAACATCAAGATTTTGAATAGTTATATGAATTTCATCTGCTGTTGGGTTAGCATAATCTCTTAAAGGTCTTGGCAAATTTCCAATATCATTTCTCTGATTATCTTGATTATTTGCCATTTTACAAGGATTTTCAATTTGTTTTTGTTGTTTTCTAATTTTTTTGACAGCACGCTCTAACTCCGAATTTTAAGGCACTAAAACTATAGATCCACTACTACGCATATAAAATCACACAAATACTTTTATAAAGTAAACAAACATACACACTACAAAATAAAGGCTTTCTGTTACTATATTATTAATAAATACCGTTTATACTTTCTTACATACTTTTTTCGTTACCTTCCCCAGCAATGGTGCCAAAAACTTGATGCACGGGTTATATTTTGCAAGAATTTATGAACTCAAATTTATATATTTATAATGATTTTGTTAAGTCCAAGCATTCAACGCAAGTGTACGTATCGTATCAAGTAATACAGGGCTCTAATGGAGTCCTGGTTATCGATCCCACAGGGAAGTTCAAAGTATAAGAAAGCGTTCACAATATAAATAATATAGCACTAAAATCTGATATTTAAATAGCACTTAAAGTTTAACACGTACTCCTACTAAAACTATGCAGAAAACAGTAACAATTAACTAAACTACAACTACTTCTAACAACATTAAAAATAAAATTAACTAACAGACACACTAAACTAAGTATTTAAAAGGTTTTCGATGTATGAGAAAAGTATCTTTCCTTCTGCAATGAGAATAAGATGTGTGGATTGATATGAAACAATTATCTATGTTATTGTGCCAAATAGGAGCATAAATGATTCTTTACCCTTAAAAGAGTACCCCCTCTTCTAAGCAAGAAAAGAACATTAACATATCCTAAGTTTAGTCACTAACTCTAAGGCTAGGCTAGGAGGATACCAGCTCTTACTTTGGAGCTCCCACTCATCCTTCACCTGAAGGCTAACCTTTGATATTAGTTACTAATCTTAGGACCAATTTGGGGATTTCAGCCTGTCACCTTGAAATCTCCACATTGAAGTCCATCAAAACTCATTTCCCTATTTATTTGCACTCAATTCCCATGTACTACACAATTCATCCATAGAAATTCAATGGATCTTTCATAATTGTTGTAAGACTTTAAATCCTTTCAAAATTAATGTTCAACAACACATTTTAACATATCAATTGGCCAAATCAAAAGCAAATTAAGTTCAAAATGAAAAACCATCACAATTTCTTCATTACATTAAAAGCACATCAAATCCACATCAATCCATCATTACATCTCTATGCAAGAAGAAAGACAAGAGAGACTACTCAGAATTCATCGAGAAGATACAATAAAACATGGATTTTATATATAAAAGAAAAGTCTTACAAACCACAAAAGAAAATACAACTTATCTCTTTCTCTTCCCCAATGCAATTCCCTTGAAGTTCCTTTAAATCCTCTTCTCTCTTCTTTACAACACTTGATTCTCTCTTTAGAATGTAAAGGAAAAAGCAATCTCTCACTTTACCTCTTCTCCTTCACTTCTTAGAGAAGAAATCCTCTCAAATCCTCACTCTACACACTCTCAAATCTCTCATTTTTTATCATGACGTGCGACGTTTGAATTTTTGCCCAGGGCAAAATTATTGACTACGGTTCTCATTTAAGTGAAGACTGGTCATCAATTTGCTCACTTAACAACTCCGATCGGAATAAAATTATTTAATTTGTCGCGTGGCAGAAATTAGATTTAAAATAGGCTCAACCATCTATGAACTTGTCCGGATGACCACAAATGATGAAACGGACTGCGCTGATGCATCCAAACCATCAATTTTAGCTGGGAAGGACATATATCTTGATAGGGTTTCAAATTGGGTCGATTTGTGCGTAATTTGAAGAATTTAAATAAAATAATATTATTAAGATAAAAAAGGGAATTTGATAAATTAAAAAAAAGAGACTCACGCCTCTTTTCAAGGGAAAAAAATTGCGTACGTAAACCGTACGCAGGAGCTGCGTGCGGAATGGGGTACACGGAGGTTACAATCGGGTTATAATCGGGTTACAAGCGAGTCATGTAACTCACTTGTAACCTGCGCGCTCCTATTTTACAAAGGTTACAATATGAGCGCAGGTTACAAGTGAGTTACATGGAGGGTACAAATGGGTTACAACTCGCTTGTAACCCGATTGTAACCCGATTGTAACTTCCGTGTACCCCATTGCGCGCTCCTATTTCATCTAGTTGTAGGTTACAAAGGTTACAATATGAGCGCGCAGGTTACAAGTGAGTTACATGGAGGGTATAAACGGGTTACAGCTCGCTTCTAACCCGATTGTAACCCGATTGTATCCTCCGTGTACCACATTCCGCACGCAGCTTTTGCGTACGGTTTACGTACGCAAATTTTTTCCCTTTTCAAGAACCGGACCCCCTTTACATTGCACGTCTACCTCATTCGAGAAGGGCTCTCCTTCGTGTGCCCTAGCTCTCTGTCGTGATCCTGCCAAATCAACGTCGGCGCTCCTACCGACGGTGCTCTGGTGACCTTCCCTGGATGCGAAGCTCTTCATCCAGCTCTTCTTCATACTGCACGTCCTCTCCGGATTCATACCGATCATGTGCCCTAGGGCAACCCCGCCGATTTTCCCCTTGAGCACGAGCTCCCTCTCTGGCCGGCAAACCTAGCCAGCGCCTCCTCTCTGTCCCGGCATCCCCTTCCCTGATTCATCTTCCTCACGACCGAAATCTAGCCCAAGTTGCTGCTCCTCCTTCTTTGGCCTGAAGCTCCCCTCAACTCGCTCAACGTCCGCAAGAGGTTCTTCTTTCTTATTGGCCTCTAGCAGTTCTTCATCGCATTAAAGCTGGAAACCTACGATTTCGAGCCAAAGAGAACTTTCACGAAATCAAAAAATTTACAGTTATTACCAAAGATCTTCGTCCAGAGAAGAAAGCTACAGTGGATCAGAGACAATGCCAGCTCTCAGAAGAGTTCGAAGCTTTGGCTACCCGATCTTGCTTCTCTCCAGAAATGGGAGCTGCTGCAATTAACCAGCTTATTTCCAGATAATGAGGATGATGAGCCATTTAATTAAGCTGAGGTTTATAATCTGCTTTGCTGCTTATTGTCATCCATGCAGTTGCCATGACCTGATGTTTTTGCTATGTTGTGGAGAGCATTTTAGCCTGGAGAAAATCTGGCCCATCAACTCTTCCCTTACCAAATTTACATTACAAAAATCTCAAATGAGGAGAAGCTGTTTAAGGATACATCTGAAGTTCTCTCAGAACTTACACAATTGCATGATGGCTTGGCGAGGAGATATGGCAATGCAAATGTATTAGCAAACACAAGTTGGAAAAGAAAGCATTATGAACTTATTACAAAGCTTCAAGGACAAGACTGTTGGCTTTATAATTGGAAGAACAGGTGCAGAAGTTCTATAGTGAATGTTACCATAGGTTACTTCAGCACACATGCAAGAGGAGCAGAACACGATGATGAATATGTGGAGGCAGGCAATAAGAAATACTATGTTCAATGAGTGGCTAAATGAATGATAAAAGGGTGCTCCAAGTTGTTCACAAGATGAAACACAGAATGGAGTTCTTCCAGAAGGTGGTGATTGCCAAGAAAATTTTGATCAAAATGGCCAAATGTTCAAAGCCGGGATAGAAAGATATTTTTTAGAATGAATCAAAATGAGCTTGAGGCTGAGATAAGGAAGGTCTTTGGATATTCTTCCTGTTTTTTTTTTTTTTTTGCTTCATTTTATTTTTGACATTGGCCATTTACATATATAGATTTTAGGAAGAGTTACATATATACCACCCGACTCTTATGTTTTATATATCTAACACCTAAATTTGTTTATTTTTACATTTATATCACTCAAATCTTTCACATCACATAAAAATAGTTTCATTTTAAAATTTTAAATTACAAAAATATACTTCTCATGCACAATTAAAGTGGTCTACATGTATAAATGAAAGTTTAGGTGCTGAACACGTAATACATAAGAATTGAGTAATACTATGTATGTAAATTTTTATTAGAAATTTTGTGAAATCTCAATTATTTTGGTAAAGAAATTTTGAAACTTCTAGAACCTCATTCACTTTTAGGAAACTTACATATATAGCACACAATTCTTACGCACTATTCATAATATATATATATATATATATATATATATATATATATATATATATATATATATATATATATATATAGATGTAGTATTACTTTTGATATGATATCAAAGATTTGAATACTATATGAAAGTTTAGGTGTTAGATATGAATTGAATGTTATGTATGTAAATGAAGCTTTAAGTGTTAGATGTGCAAATGTATTGAAATTGGATAATATACATTTGCTTGTTTGTATGTTTACCGATACACATATTTGTACATATTTTTTTTTGTGATCTCATGCTACATGTAATTCTCATACAAATTTATTTGTGCGCCTTTGCGAGGTAAATCCAGTCGTAGTCAAAGGCGTTGAAGGATCGTGAAGCTACTATAAGGCGGACAAAATAGACAACAATCGTCAGAAACAACAAGTAAACTCGATCGTGGTGAAAGCGTTGATGGATCGTGAAGTTACTCCGAATCAGATAAATTGGACGACATCAAACTTCGCGTCGGTGAGACCTATCTAAAACCATGTAGCTTTTATTTTAAAAATCATTTCTTACTTTTCAATTCTTAATATAAATATTGAAA
Source organism: Papilionanthe hookeriana x Papilionanthe teres (assembly GCA_022702705.1). NCBI lineage: Eukaryota > Viridiplantae > Streptophyta > Magnoliopsida > Asparagales > Orchidaceae > Papilionanthe > Papilionanthe hookeriana x Papilionanthe teres. The sequence continues at coordinate 11,611,765 of CM040427.1, forward strand.
CATTAATCTTTACAAATATTCAAACCCAAATCAACAAGCATAAATATTAATTCAAAAATATTTTGTACAAGATACATTAAATATTTGTAATAAATTGTTTAATATATGTTCTCTCTTTTCTCTCCCATCTTCTCTGGACGAGACGATGATGTGATCGAGTGATAACTCATCTCCGGGCTGCAGACATAATGACGACGGAAGGAAGGAGGAACTTCAATTGAACTCGCGTAGACATAAATAACTTACATGCATAGGATGTCGAGGTTGTTCGTCTAGCACGGCGTAAATGCTCACACTATCGTTTGGGACTTTGTATGATTGTATATTGTACGATATAAGTCCTCAACTGTATAGGATTCCGAGGTAATCGTTTCACACGACATAAATCCTCTTATTTTCTTAGGCTATTTGCATATGATGTGTACATAAGTCTCGAATGTCTAAATAATTTACAAGACTGAAACAATACATAATTCCCCTTTCAAAGATGTAAAGCCAAATTATATGTTAGTTTGAGATGTCACTCAAGTTTTTTAGTATCTTCAACATCTCCTATTCTTCACTCATTTGTATTCTGAGAATAATTGTTTCACATTGAGCCATTCCCATTTTGATTTCCTATAAACAATTGTGGAAACCTAAACGTTGAAATTTTTGAAGATTAAGCTCATGATCTTAATCGAGAGTTTTCTTAGGTAACTTCAATTGCCTAAGATGTAATTAACTCTAGGGCTTTGCCTAAATTGGGAATTAAGAACCGTGATTAATCTAAACCCTATCTAAACCGTGTATTAGATAGAGGAATTTGTCGGCTATAAAATTTGCAGACCAAAATAGAGTCATACACTTTTAAGTTTAGATAGTGAAGCCTACTAACAAGTGATACATTCGTCTTTTGGGTTGATATGTCACTTGTGGTATCGCGCTCAGCTATTTAAACTATTAGAATTATGAGATTTATCTGGTCTCATTATTTTTCTTAAAAATAAAATAATAATAATAAAATACCTTTTTCAAAAATCAAACTACTACTTTCAAAATCGAAATTACATTATATTATTTTAAATTTAAATTTAAAATCTTATTTTCATAAAATAAAAAATAGCCGACAATTTCTGGCGACTCCGCTGCGGACTAATTCTTCTCTTTATTTAGATCATGAGGTTTTGTCTTCATATATCGATAGTGTGCTCATATCCATAGTGGGACAAACTATCATTCTTCCATTGATGCACTTAGTTCATTTCTTTCTTTAACAAGTATTGTCAACTCCCTTTTGATTATTGAGCCACTGTTTAATCATCCTTAAACAGAGAGGTTCCAGAATCTTCAAATCCTGAATGTGGGGTGGACGCCCAATATGTGTGTTAGGTTAGGAGCGGTTCATTGAAATGAGTTCGATGCGAAGTCAACCCTCTTCAGATCACGGACTAGGTCCTATGCTAAATTTTACTATCACAACCTTTCATTTAAACTCCAAGCGAAATAAAATTTGTCAAAATTTTAAAGTAAAACAAAACTTTTTAAAACATTGCAAATATACAATAATGAAACAAAACATCAAAATTAGAAAAAAGTTTTACATAAATAAATTTCAAGTGATATCCAGTTCATAAGACAAGCACGCTAATTTTAGTACTTCTGTTGCAATCACATGAGATACTACATGTACCAGAGTAATCAGACACACTATAGAACGCTATTTCGTTCCAAAGATTGACTTGAGAGGAACTATAGAAATGAGAACATAATGATCCCGAATGATATTTGAAAGAATCTGAAAGAGGTTTAATTAATATAAGTTCGGTTGATTCGATTGTTCTGATTGATTCCTACACAAATGACAACGGATGGAACACAATTCGGGTGAAGGCTTCAAACAAAAGGTTGAACTACCTGACGAAGCAGTCATTCGTTTTGGACAAGAGTTTGACAATAATGACATCAAGTTCGAAGATGTTACTGCCGCTGTGTTAAGAACTAAGATGTCCAAAAGAGTCCAGCCAATAGTAGAATTTAACTTGAAGTCAACTCAGGAGTTCCGCCCTTAAAGAGGGTGTTAGTTGAAAAGACTATTGTTACTTCAACACCCTTAAAGAGGGTGTTAGTTGAAAAAGACTTTGTTGTTACTTCAAAGCCTATTAAAACCATAAAAAGTACGCCTAAGATGACTGTCGTTACCCCTACTGGTCTATTCGTCACTACACCTATCGCCATTCCTTACCAACTTAAAAGAAGGGGTGTTGAAGTGAACGATGACCTATTACTATAGAGGGTTCGACATTCTCAACAACACCTTCTACGTTCAAGATAGGATATAGTTCAAGATTTGCGCCTTCGACCAAGACACAGAGGAGGAACAAGAGTTGAAAAATTGTAAAGATCAAGAGAGCAAAAGCTGTTGAACTGACTGCCGCTACAATCACCCCGGATGAGAAGGGAGAGGCTAGTCTGCTTGAGACCTCCCCTCTTCTAGAAGGAAGCAGGTTTCATATTTTGTCTGCCACCCTCGATGAAGATAATGTTTCCAAATTTGCTACTATAATGCCACAACTTTCATCTTACAATCTCCAAATAAAAGAAAAACTATTAACACAACAAATTCATATTCATGCAGTTTTTGAAAGGTTGACAAGAAAAGAACGGTGTTCTGTTACTGAGATCCTTAATAAGATGGGGTGTGTCATATCACCACGAATGAAGGCCCAAATATAGCAAAAGGATAACTTTGTTACTCAACCCACCAGAAGGGTTACAAGGAGAGAAGGTTTGCCCCTGAAAACCTCCCATAAGTTTCGTTCAGATAATCTCCATTTTAGAATTGGTTCTACCACGACCATTCCACCACCGCTAAGGGTTTCTGCTAAGCAATGTTTGGGGGCTCGTGTCTCTTCCACCTCTGTTGTTTCTTCAGGGTCCATGGGATGAAGGCCAATTAAGTCCGCCTTGAATCAAGGTTGATCCTACCAATTGTACAGGAAAAGTCCTCACCCCATGTAGAAAGGTTAAAGAATAATGAGAACGTACTTACCAATGTGTCTGGTTCGTGTGCTGGGGGGCCCACCATCTCGGTGTGTAGATGCCACCGATAAGTCTTCAAGACCTAAAACATTTACATCTGAGAGAATGGTGTGGTGGTCTTCAGGGTCGCTAAATCAACAACCACAAAGATACCTGAAACAGAGGATGTTGGAAAAGACCCTAAAGGTGATGATTTACCAATAAAGATTGCTATTATTTCAGAACTTATTCTAGAAAATGACATTTATCAATCGTCACCTACTAAGGAAAGTTCGATTGAAGATGAGTTAGAAAGGTTAAGAGAAGAGATCAAGCAGTAATCTGAAGAGAGAGGATGAATTGGATGATGAAGAAGATTTAACGGATTACATGGAAGAAGATTTTGCTGAAGTAAATATTATTTAAACTAGTACATCCTTGACTATACTAGAAGCTCCGATAGCAGGTGAAGAAAATGTTACTGAAACACTGCAAAAGATTATTCAGCAAAAGGATGAACATATTGAATGTATGGAAAGAAAAATGGAGGAAAAGATGGCTGTCATCATGACCCTACAGAGTCAGCCTCATACCCTAAAAGTGACACCTTCTGAGGTTAACTAGTTAAAAGTGATTCAGATCGTTGATAATAAGAAAGAGTCAACCTCCCTCAATAACGAAGAGCAACTCGAGAAAGATCCTGTTCCAGGCTCAATACCAGAAAAAGACATTAAGAATTTGAGAGAATTGCAGATGAGAGAAGCCTTGACACAATACAAAAGTGGAACGTCACTTCTAAAGGGAAGACCCTATTCTGAAGAATTTGACACTGTACAATATCCCAAAGGTTTCGTATCACCTCTATTCAAAACTTTTGATGGAACAAGAAATCCTCAATAGCATGTGGCACATTTTCGAGTTACCTGTTGCAATGCAGGAGGAAATGACGCACTGCTGTTTCAACAATTTGTTAGCAGTTATGCGCAACTACCGTATGGTTCTGTTAAAACTTTCACAGAATTAGAAAAACTTTTCATTAAGAGGTTTGCTGAAGCTCAGCACCACATCATCGTTGGTGATTTAGTCGTTGAGAAACAAAAAATCGGACGAAACTTTGGTATATTATATTATGTGCTAGAGAAATTTAAGTATGAAATGCGAACCCCAGCTTCAGGAACAACACACAATCAAAATTTTGTTAATGAGTATGCATTGACCAGTGGCATTCCTTCTCAAAGAATTTACAATTAAGAATTTTGAAAAATTGCTCAGTAAAGCCTCAAGTCTCTAGGAAGAAGCAAAACAACTTAGTTTTATTGAGAAGTTTGAAAAACAGAAGCCAGTAAAAGCTTTCGAAAAAAAGTCAGGGATTGATACAACTATCAACAAAAGTAAACAACCGATGCAAATAAAGGTAGATCAACCTCAGCAAGATTACCACCCCCTTCAGCAACACAACTCACAATCATCTCAACCAAGATCTTATTAAACTGATAATAGATTAGCCCCTATTATAGCAGAGCGCTTGAATAAAGCATATCCTTTTAAAGATGAGGCAGTTGAAAAGATATTTCGTAATCTAACTAAGAAAGTTGAATTCAGATTACTTGAACCCAAGAAGCCTGACGATGTTGATAAGAAAGATCACCCGCTATATTGTTCATACCATAGATTGGTTGGGCATACTATAGAAAACTGCTTCATTTTCAAAGACTGGTTAGAATATAATCTCAAGAAGGAGAGCATAGTGATTCTGAAAGAGAATTTGAAAGAACGTGAAATAATTTTGGTCAATATGATTTAGGTTCATATGATTGTTCTAAGTGACCTCAATGAACGACATAATGTCTGGGTAAAGTCTTCGAAGAAAATTTGAGCAAGATTCAAACTTCTTCAGCGCAGTTTACGACGCAGAGTTTGAAACCTCTCCCCTGTTGAAGGATTGCAGGTTTCATCTTTGGATTCTTACCGTTGATGAGAAAGAGATATCAACTGGATTCTTGTACATTGTCCCAACCCTCTCACCATGATGGAAATATGAAAAGAAAGAAACAGGTTGTTGTCCAGAATTCATTCAGCTTTTGAAAAGCTCATCCAAAAGGAGAGACATTGTGTTACCTAAATTCTGTAGATAATTTGAGATCATGATTTTTTTAAAAGAAGGAATTGACTGAGATGTTCAAAGTTCAATCAAGAGAAAGAAATGACGCATGCTAAATATTCTAGTGTTTTGGTAAGACTGTGATTTCAGAGGAGAATGAAATTGATATACTAATAATTGTGTCATTCAATTTAAGGAATTCTGACTGGGTCCTAAGTAAATTTCAAAATAATATAATGTTCTTAAAATACGAGTAAGTGACTTGGGATATCACCGGTCTTTTAATATCCCGCCAAACGTTTGGGTACTGACTTTTGAATGAACTATAATATCTCAGAATTTATATTAAGGAGCATTTTAGAAATATTAGTTAAGAGAGTCTAAACATTCAAAATTTTCAATGAAAAAAATATGCTCTACCAAATATAGTAATTCTCAGAAAACAAAGTGGGCAAAAGAAAAAAAAAAGAAAGAAAAAAAAGAGAAAAAGAAAAAAATGAGAAAAAAAAAGAGAAGAAAGAAAAAAAGAAGCCTCTGAGAAGAAGCTTGAGGTGTGCATATAATAAAAAATTGGTGTCTGAATTCTCTCATAGTTAATAACTTTGAAGATCACTCTTAATAAAATTCTTCTGATATTATACTAAGGAAAAGAGTTAAGTGACAGTGATCTCCTTGGTTGGCTATTAACTGGTCCCAAAATATCTTTGAAAAAATGAAAATAATTTAATCACACGAGTAAAATTCTGAAGTCTTCTTAGGCCCAAAAAGAAAGAATTAAAGAAAGGGCTGTTTTATTAGCAATTAATGGAAATTCGAGCCTGATGTCAACTCATTCAATACCCAGAGAATTCAACTCCAACTTCAATACAAGAACGTCAGAATATCCTTCCAAGACAACATGGATAATTTGTGCGAAAATCAGTAATAAAGGAATGATTTCCACTACAACGGAGCTATAAGTTTACAAACTTCTGAGTCAAGCAGAAGTGCAACAAATCGTCAAAGGAGTACATTCAGGGTTGTGTGCTATTCACCAATCGGGTCTGAAGATGAAAATGAAAATTGAAAATTTAGAATATGACTGGGCAATAATAATGGCAGATTGCATGAATATTTCTAAGAATTGATACATGGAGTGGTCTTACATCATCCCCCAAATGTGCTCCACCCGAAAGTCGCGTCGTGGCCGTTTGAGTTTTGGGGCACAGATGTTGTGGGTCCTATAGATCCTCCATCTTCAAATTGATGAAATGAAAGTCAAGAGAGAAGAGATGGTCATGTGAGTTTTTCTTTTACACACTTGAATCCTATCTTAAAGCAATAGTGATTCTTTATTTCTGTAAAGTTAGTTCCTACTATGAAAATCAGTAAAGTTACGAAGGAGAGTGCATTCTGAATTATTGAATTCAAATGAGAACGCCTATTGATGTAGGCTCTATAATTGTGAAATAAGTTTTGGGCTTGAATATGCACAGATCTTCTTATGGGTTGGGACATCTTTATGCCATATTGTTGCTTTATAGTCAATTTCAAGGGCCATATGAATACTAGGAAAATATGCTTTTGCCTGGGAAGTCCATGGACCAAACATATTATTATAACTACATTAAATTTGGAGAGGAAGATGATATGAACATTATTATGGATCAACCATCTCAGAATTCAACACCTTTACGGCCCTCCATTCCTGATAATTTGCAAGTTATTCTATAAAGGATTAAGAAACTGGAAAAGGAAGTCCATAATGTTATGAATGCAATTAATAACATTACTGTATTATTTAATCGTCTTGATTAGAGGATGAAGTAGCATTTTGATCACACTGCATGAATTGAAGAGGTATAATATGTATGTTTAAGAAGAATGCTTGGATCAAAGAAGATTCGACCGATAAATTTCCATACCAACCTTTTTACAACCACTATGTGCATCACTAAATCATGGGAGACATTTGAGATGAAGATAGTACTGATGTTTATGAGTAATAGTTACTCTGAAGATTGGATTTCTAGTATTTGAATTTATATGTTCTTGTTTGTTTGTATGGATTTGCTTGAATTTAAGACACTTTATGCTTTGATTGAGAGTTTATTCGGTAGTTTTCAAAGTTAGGGTGTTGTGATTTGATTTTGACACTAAACTTTTATATTTTGAGGCTTGCAACTACTTGTATTGGTGTGGTTTAAAAACTTTGCTTGCAAGTGTTGGATTTTATTTATAAATGTGATGTTTTGTGTTGTTTTTGAAATTTTTTGTTAGTAGACTACTTAATGATGTAACTTAATGCTTAATAAGGCTAATTACATGATGGCGTGACAAAAAATGATTGAATTTGTGAAAAATAAAATATTGGAAATTCTGCTTTGGGCGCCGATGCTGCCAGGATGGACGCCGACGGCTCCCGTATACAAGACTGCAGATTCTTGAAACATGCCCCAACACTGATGGAGCAAAGATGGACGCCGATGGTGCCCGATGGCAGAAACTCCTTTTTTCACTTAAAAACCACAAAATCTGGATGATTAAAGCCATTTTTACCCCCTTTTAGTCTTCTTCTACCTCTAGCCTTGGCCGAAACTTCTTTTAGGGCTTGCTTAAAAGAAAGAAAAATATACTTTCAAAAGTTACTTCCACAACAATATTTTCATAATTATTACTGATGAGAACATTAGCGAAAATGAGGAAGAAATTGACAGCACCGGCTATGACAGTATGAGAAGCGAGGAGCCAATTCTCAAGTGTAAAGGAACTCCACTTGCAATTAACCTGGATCTTTCGAATACAGAAACAATACTAGAAGAATCAACTACAACATCTGGAGAACCTCTAGGTCCAAAGGAAGAAGTAATAACAGAAGTACATTTACAGAGTGTCATGGTACTGCCCCTAAGGATAGCTTCAGTGGAGAAAGGAAAATAGATAGTTACTCAAAAAGAAGTACCACAACAACAAAAGAAGCTCAAATTAGGAGTAAGGTGGAAATTTCAAACATAGTGGATTACAATGTACTAGCTCATCTTAGGAAGTTAACAGCTAAACTAAGAATCTACGTCGCTATAATCCTGTCAAAGAAGATGAAGGAAAAACAAATCAAGGCTCTACTTAATCCAGATATTTGCTTAGCAAAGTTGGCTAGTGAAACATTGAAAATTTGATAGCTTTTTAATGCCTATTTCATACTTAATTTTGGTAATATTGCAGTTTAAAGAAGGGTATTATTCAAGATTTTATGCAGATATGATGATTTTAGGCCTTTGAAGCATGAGGAAGTAAAAAGGAGTAAATTTAGAGCAAAATGAGGCAAATTAGATATTTTGACCCAAAGGGCTGGATGGTGCCTTATCCAATACCAAATCGCGCCTAATTTCAAAGAGTTTGGGAAGAACGACAGAAAATAGCGTCGGACGGTGATCCATTGAAATTTTAATAGTTTTTTACTATGCATTTCATACCTATTTTTGATGATATTGCACTTTAAAGGAAGGTATTTTTGATAATTTCATGCAGGTACAAAGATTTTAAGCCTTTAAAGCAAAAGGAAGCAAAAAAAGCAAATTTGGAGCGAAAAAGGACAAAAGTGCATTTTATTGAACTATCGTTGACTTGGGAGTGCAAACTCTGCGCGGCGGACACTTAGCGTAATTTTAATTCTTTTTGTAATAGGTATATAATATATTCTTTAATCATAGAGTTACTCTTTAATGCAAGTATACATATCGCTCAAGTAATACAGGGCTTTAGTGGAGTCGTGGATATCGATCCCACAGGGAATATTTTAGAGGCTACAGACTAGGATTATGGAAATCAAATCAGAATCACAACTAAATCAAAATTGCCTCTCTGTCACTAATACATAATTGACAATAATATGAAGTTTTAATTAAAATAGTTCTACTAACAGATAACTAATTCTACTAAAGTGAAGTTCAAATATGTAAGCAAGAAATTTTCTCCTTTGTTAAGATATTTAAGTGAATAGAATTAAAATTAATTTAAAATGGTGTTGTGCTAAATAGGAGCATACCTATTCTTTACCCTTTGGTCCAGGCATAAAGAACATTGACTAATCCTATGTTTGGTTACTAAATCTGCGGCTAGGCTGGGAGGATACCGGCTCTCACGTCAGAGCTCTCAAGTTCCCCTCGCCTGAGGGCTAACATCTACACTTTAGCACCCAAACGATAGGACCAAATTAAGGATTTTAGCCTGTCACTCTAAAATCTCCAATTCTACGCCCGATGAATATTATTTACCTATTTTTTTGCACCCTCCTACCAAGGACTTTAACCTCCCTGAATCTCGAATGTAATCTTCACTATAGTTGTTAAACTCACATATTTTAACTATTAAATTGGCCAGATTTAAAGTAAATTAAGATCTAAGTGAAAGATTATCACAACTTCTTTAAACTTTTATGGCACACTAATTTAATTTACCATATCACAAAAATATCAAAACAAAGAGAAAGATAGAAAAACTACTCAGATTTCATGGAGAGGATGCAATAAAACTTGGATTTCATATATGAAAGTAAATTTCTACAAACTAAAGTAAATGAACACAACTTATCTTAAATTCATCCCCAAGCAAACTCCTTGAAGTTCCTCTGAATCTTTTCTTTTCTTTACAATACATGGAATTCTCCTTGGAAACGGTAATGGAGAAGAGATCTCTCACTTCCCTTCCACTCTTACAATCCTTCAAAGAATTCCTCCCAAATATCTATATCTGAACTCACTATTTAACACTCACAAATGATAACAATGGACACTAGTGAACTCTCTATTTGACACTAAGTGATCATTAAAAGACTCTAATAGGACTTTATACGGACTCTTAGTAACTTTTAGAGGACTGCAAAAGGACACTTTTTCGGCCTAAAATGGTTCTTTTTAAAGTTGTTGAAGAGTCTCAAAGGATTTTGCAAGCATCCCTTCGAAAATCACTACCTTGAACCGGCCCCACTGTCGGCAGCCTCGACCTCCACTATCGGCAGCCTCGACCTCTGCTGTCAGCAGCCTCCCTTAAAATTTATTCTGAACTCTCGGGAAGATCACACCGTCAGTGCCCTAGGTTAAATTTGCATAATTTGGACCTTTTTGCTCCAAATTCGCTCCTTTTTACATATTTTTGCTCCATTGTCCGTAAATCTTCATATCTGCAGAAAAACACAAAAAGTACCCTTCTTTAAAGTGCAATATCATCAAAATCAGTATAAAATAGGCATGAAAATCTGAACATTTTTTCCTTGGGTCAAAATCCCCCAAACTTAACTATTACTTATCCTCAAGTAATCTTTAGTACTACATAAAAGTTGTGATTCATTGTGGTAAAGTTTTAATTCAGAAATACTAATTTAAATAAATATTATAGCAAGAATTCTTAGAAAAATATTCAAGTAATTAGATTAATTCTGCAGGTATAAGGCTATCTAGTCATCAAGTCTAAGAGTTCTAGTCTTATATTCAATTCAAGAATGACTATATGTCGCAATATCAATTCACTTAGAATATTCAGAAGATAGAAACTTCATGCGGATACTATTAGTAAAGAAACTAGTCATAAATATAAGTTCAAAAATGCTTTTAGTTTTCCCTTTAGGTTAATCCAAGTGAATCCAATTTTTGATAAGGCATCTCCTCAAGCTTCTCCTAACTTACTTTTTCTTTTTCTTTTAGATTGTTTTTCAATTCTATATATTTTTCTTTTCTTTTCAGGGATTATTTTTGTCAATCCTTTTCTTTTTCTTTCTTTTTCTTTTTCAAGTGAGGATTACTATATCTGAATAGCCTGTTAATAGTTTTTAACTTCACTCTTCTTTTCCTAAATTTGAAACTTTAAAACATTCTTTATCTTATATGTACTTCATAGTTTTTACATCATTGAATCATAATCTTTTCTTTCTCAACTAAATTCCTAAGATTCTTAATATTTCAAAATATAGTTTTCTTTACTTTAAATAGTTAACTATATTCTTATCCTCTTATACCAAATATCTTAACCTACAAGATTAATTTTAATTAACAAAAATATTTCTTTGAATCTTTTATAATATTTAGACAAAATCTAAACATAGTTATCTGAATTAAATTTTATCACAAAAATCATATTATAATTTTTGAAAATATGTTATTTGAGAACATATAATACTTAATATTTTTCTCCCCCTCAAACTTAAAATTTTCCATAATAGAAATAATACAGGGTGGAAAGAAAAAAATTCTAAATATAAAAATTTATACATTCGTACTTTAGACATTTTTGTCTTTTTGAAATTTTTAGGTTCTTCTCAAAATTTCTAACTTTAACTGACCTGTAATATTAAAAATCTTTCTACACACATAAAAGTTTAGAAAATTTGATGGGGTAATGAAATTTTAATATAAGTATATAAAACTAAACATTAAATAAAAACAACTAACTATACTACACAGGACATATGCATTTCACAACAGAGAACAAACAGTTTACTATTTTAGACTTAAAAGGTTCACAATTACAATTACAATCACAAATCATCACAAACATTCTGAAATGAAAACACAAACTACAAAACTAAACACATATCCCAGAAACAAAGCATAGTGTACATAATACAATTAATAAAAATGAAAGTACTACAACAAAACTAAAACAAACCCATACATCACATCACATCACTATCAGGCATCAAAATCTCATACAATGTCTTCATCACCCTGGTTAGCAGGAGGATTGGGCTTATACTGAATATAACAGTGGCATTCTGGAAAAATTTCATCAGGCTCTCCTCTGTAGTACCTAGCCTGAGCATCATATTAAGCCATCTCAAAATTAGAGTGCCTCTGAAGATACTCATTATTGTGATCATGTCTTCTCTCTAATCCTTCAATCCTGTGATCAATTCTTTCCAATTTTTCATCAAACTTCTCAAAACTTTTCTACTGTAGGGTCATTGCATTATCAAATCATATAAGGTAGGGCAACTAGATGCAGGAGGGTCATAGCTAGTAGAAGGGATGTCTCTACTAGTAGAAGGTGCCTTGCTCCTACTCCCAGATCTCCATTCCTCATGGGATTCATAAGTCTTTATATTTTCTTTACTAATGGGTTTCATTGGATACACCCATTCTTCATCATCTCTTGCTTCAACTCCGGATAATTGACAAAGTGCATAAATTAGGTCAGGATGCCCTAAATTTCCACTTGTCTCACTCTTCGTAGTGGCCATAATATTCTTATAAATTATTCTCCTCACATTTATACTTTTGTTGTTCTGAATACAGAAATTTAGAACTGCTCTGTCTCTTGAGACTTCACTATGATGATAGGTGGGTAGCAGAGTCGAACATATGAAATAATGTCATGCCTTAGCAGTGGCATTCACATGAAAAGTGGAAATTTAATCTGTTCACTATTTTTAATTTTCCAAATACCTTTCCCATCAGTGAGAAAGTCAATAACATCATTTAACGGAGCCTCCATTATTCAAATGTTTTATACTTGCTAGAAAAATATTCATGAAGCTCGTAAAAAGAGTTAATGCGGTTATCATTATAATCGATAGAGAATCCTCTTACTTAGATAGGCTCGTCCTCAGGTTGAGTCATATTAGAGTAGAACTCTCTCACAACTTCAATAGCAGCTTTATTTGTAGTGTAACAAAAGTTCTCCCATCCTCTCTCTTTGATAACTCATTCCACCTCTCCTCCAGGATTTTTGAAAACTCAATCTTGTATGAACTTCTTACATTGAAAGATTGAAGTGTACCTCGATTATGCTTTAGCATTTATAAATTGAGTCTTATCATTTTCGAGTCTTCTCTTTTGTCGTGGAGCCATTGTTTGATCTATGAAAATGACAAAAATCTAAACTAATCTCCAAAATAATAATACAATGGCTTCTAAAAGGGGTTTAAAGTAATCTAAATCAAGTTCCATGAAATCCTTCCAAGTCTTTTCTACACATTTTCAAATTTCCTAAAATCTCTTAATATGGAAGAAATTCAAGGTGAAAATAAAAAATTTTTACATAGGAGTGAAGCTCTTACCAAGGGAAAATGAAATTCGGTGTTAGAATGTGCTGAAATTGCTCCAAATCTGAGATTTATCAAGCCTTAGGTCAAAATTTTTTCCTAAAATGGGGAAGAAGATGATGAATAGTGGCGTTTGACCGGTCAAAATTGTGGTTAATAGGTAATTTTTGAGATCTCGCCGTCGGTGTGGCCGTTCGCGCCATCGACGGGCTCTATTGAATTAATTCCAATAGCCTCGGGATAATCACGTCGTCGGTGACCTCGAGCGCGCCGTCGGTGAGATTCTCAAATATTGATCATTTTTCAAATTTTTGCTATATATATCAATTTTTAAAGCCTCATCATCATCCGTTCGATCATTTTAATCATATATTTTAAGTGATTAAGTGATGTATTAACACAAATAAACATACACACAACAAAACTTCATAATTATATATTAAATCCAAGTGTTTACAACACACAATACATAACACACATAAGCAGGTACTTTCTCAATCTAAATCCATCTAATCAGCATCACAATCCAAACCACAACACTCAAAATGCTGCAAACAAACATTTCAATCATAAACTTAACTATACTGAGATTAAAAAGAAAACTAAGAAAGCAAACACACAAACATAGTTTAAATCTAACACAACATAATGAAACAAATAAAACAATTCTACTACTCTTCTGAATCTGTACTGGTTTCTCCTCTGATATCACACATTTCTTGAACATGGACGAACATGTTATAAAAAGGTCAGAATGGGAATTTTTCAGTTGAATCTTCATCAATCCATCCCATCTTCTTTATTAAGTGTATCAAAATCGCTTCAAATTGCCCAGTATGATCAAAATGTTATTTCATCCTCCAATCAATATGATCAAAGAAATCAGACATATTATTAACTGTACTCATTATATTTTGCACCTGCTTCTCTAGATTCTTAATTCAGTTTAAGATCATCGGTGTCTTGTCCGCTACTATAGGTTAAATAGGAACATAATTCTGTGATGCTTGATCGACGATCACGTCCATGTCATTCTCCTCATCATTGGCTGGGAACATACGAGGTGGGTCTAAAGGTTTCTAGGGTAGCAGTATTTTCTTCCAAATCTCGTACGAAACTTGAAACAAACTGTATATTGAGAATACTGTTGAAGGATGTCCAAGCCCTTGAGATGATCCTTGAATGATCAGGCCAAACACAGACTTCACAATACTTGATCCAATATCAATGGGCCATCCCATTTGAATGCAATAGTTCAATATTACACTTTCTTTTTTAACTTTGCTGATTTTCATCATCGACAATAACTTCACAGATATGAAAAAGTACCAATTTTTTGAAATGGGATTTAAAAGTGTTGCAGAAAAACTAATGTACCCGTTTTCTCTAACTTCCCAGTCTTCGATTTCGTCCATCAAATGATGGTATATTTCATTCATCTTGTCTCTCATCAGCACAAAATTTGAATAATGGCAGATAGAAACATTCTCAAGCATATATATCTCATTAATCCGTCCAGAATTAAATGTTATCTACCTACCTAGCACATAGACGCTTCCTTGGTTGATTCTATGTAAATTGGCGTAGAATTCCTTAACTACCGGAATGACTACTGCGGCAGTAGAATAGCAAAAAAGTTCCCATCTTCACCGCACAATCATTTCTTCAATTGGTGATGAAGAATTGCTTAATCCTCGATTGATGAATCCCCTTTCAGCATTCTCTTGGACATCACCTTGTTGAAAAGTCATTGTGCCTCGACACTGACGAACTTTTTTCGATTAAAAACTTGAAATCTAGGGCAATCTACTGAATTGGAAGCCATTAGAGAGGAATTGAAAGTAGTCTCCATTCATTTTTGGGAGTTTGAGTGTTTAGGAACCATTCATGGGAGTTTATAAGGGACGAATTCGCTAAAAATGGCCAAAATCTGACATTTCGAACTCAAAAAACTGACCACTCGCCGATCCCACTATCGGCGGCCTCAATGGCGCTGTCAGCGAGCCTGGTGCAATTAAATTCTAGATCTCTCGGGAAAAACCCACCGTCCGAGGCATCGAGTGAGTCATCGGCACCCTATGCAAAAATTTGCACATTTACGCTGTCGTCAAATACGTTCCAAACATTCCTTATGGATCCAAATTCTTGATAATAAAAGGGAAAATACAAGAAGTAAAATTAAATATTACTACAAACTAATGACAAACTCAAACAAACACTCAAACAAATAAAGATAACTGTGGGTTGGCTCCCATAAAGCGCTTGGTTTAACATCGTCAGCCCGACCTACTCAGGTGTTATTCAGGTTGACTGAGCATTAAAACCTCTTTAAAATTTAGTTTTTTACCCTTAAAACATGGTTTTAATCTATGTCCATTTACATTAAATCTATTCTCAGTCTTCTGATCTTCAATTTTAATAGCTCCATAAGTGTAAACCTGAGTCACAGTAAAGGGTCCTAACCAACAAGACTTCAATTTCCCAGGAAATAATTTCAACATTGTATTGTAAAGCAAAACTTCTTTGTAAAGCAAAACTTCTTGTCTTGGTTCAAAGTTTTTCTGGTTAATCTTCCGATCATGCATTAACTTCAGTTTTTTCCTTATAAATTCTGTCGTTATCGTAAGATTCATTTCTTAATTCTTCTAATTCATTCAATTGCAGCAATTACTTCTCACCAACATTTTTCAAATTATAATTGAATTCTTTAATCGCCCAATATGCTTTATGCTCCAATTCTACTGGTAAGTGACAAGTTTTCCATAAATAAGTCCATAAGGAGTCATACCAATAGGAGTTTTATAAGCAGTTCTGTATGCCCATAATGGAGTATCCAGTCTCGTTGACCAATCTACTCTACTAGGATTTACAGTTTTTCTAAAATTTGTTTGATCTCACGATTAGAAACTTTAGCTAAACCACTAGTTTGTGGATGATAGGAAGTTGAGAATCTATAAACATTATTCAACTTTTCTGCCAATCTTTGAATGTATTTATTCCTACAATGGGATCCTCCTTCAGGGATAATCACTCTTGGCATTCTGTATCTTGTGAAAATGTTTTTCATTAAGAATCTTGAAACACTCTTAGCATCACAACGAGGTAAAGCTTGTGCTTCAATCTACTTTGATACATAATAAACTGCAATTAAAATATATAAGTTCCCGAATGAAGGAATAAATGGTCCCATGAAATCTAATCCCTAAACATAAAAAATCTCAACTTCTAACATGAAATTCAGAGGCATTTAATTTCTTTTGGATATATTACCTACTCGTTGGTATCTATCACAAGTTTTGATATATATGTAAACATCTCTAAAAATAGTAGGCTAATAAAATCCAACTTGCAAAATCTTATGTGTAGTTTTGTCAATCCCAAATTGTCCTCCAAATTCAGAATCATGGCATTTTTGAATAATCTGTTCAGTTTCTTCATAAGGCACACATCTCCTAATAATAAGATCGTTACATTGCTTATATAAATATGGTTCATCCCAAAAATATGCTTTTGCATCATGAATGAATTTTTTCTGTTACTGCAGAGTTAGCATAGGTGGCAAAATATCACTTACTATACAGTTAACAATATCAGCATACCGAGGTATTTTCCACTCATTTATATTATAAAATCTTTCATCAGGGAAACTGTCTGTAATTTCATTGTCGGTATCAGATGATTCATGATATTCCAGTCTCGACAAATGATCAACAATTTGATTGTAAGTTTCCTTTCTATCAATTACCATAAAATTGAATTCTTGCATTAACATTACCCATCTAATTAATCTTGATTTAGTATCCTTCTTTTGCATCAGATATTTCATAGCAGAGTGATCAATCTGCACAACACATTTAGTTCCCATTAAATATAATCTAAATTTATCAAAAGCATACACAATAGCTAGTAACTCTTTTTCAGTAACTATGTAGTTAATTTGAACATCGTTAAGAGTCCTACTAGCGTAGTATATAACTTTAAAAATTTTATCATATCTTTGACCAAGAACAGCTCCAATAGCATAATCACTGACATTGCACATTAATTCAAATGATTACTCCCAATTTGGTGAAACTATTACAGATTCTGTGATTAGTTTTTCTTTTAATAACTTGAAGGCACTTAAGCAGTCTTTGGTAAATTCAAATTTCTTGTCTTTTTTCTAAAAGGCATAGAGGTTTGGTAATGTTTAAAAAATCTTTAATATAGCTCCTGTAGAAACCAGCATGTCCAAGAGAACTTCTTACCCCTCTCACTGTAGTAGGAGGTGACAATTTAGCTATAACTTGAATTTTTGCAGGGTCTACTTCCATGCAATTTTCTAAAATTTTATACCCAATAAAATTCCTCCTACAACCATAAATTGACATTCTCCCAATTTAGAACTAAGTTAGTTCTTTCGCATAGCTCCAAAAATTTTTCAAGATGATTTAAGCATGCGTCAAATGATGTTCCAAACACAGAGAAATCATCCATAAATACTTCTCTTCTGTTATCTATTAACTTACTAAAGATAGGTTTCATACATCTCTGGAATGTTGCAGGTGCATTACATAGTTCGAAATGCATTCTTTGAAAAGCAAAAGTTCCATAAGGACTAGTAAATTTTTTTTCTTTTGATCCTCAGGAGCAATAAGTATTTGATGGTAATCAGTATATCCATCCAAAAAGAATTAGTACTTTGTCCAGCAAGTCTATCCAACATTTGGTTTAGAAAAGGAAGAGGAAAGCGATCTTTTCGGGTGGCAGCATTTAATTTTCTATAATCAATACAAGTACGCCATCCAGTAACTTGTCTGATAGGTATTAATTCATTATTTTCATTTGCTTTAATGGTTACTCCTCCTTTCTTTGGAACACAATGAATTGGACTTACCTAAGTACTATCCGAAATAGGATATATAATTCCAGCATCTAACCATTTTAAAATCTCTTTTTTAACTACTTCTTTTATAATAGGGTTTAGTCTCCTTTGAGGGTCAATTCTTGGTTTATATTCTTCATTTAATAAAATTCTGTGCATACAAATTGAAGGACTAATTCCTTTAATATTAGCTAAAGTCCAACCAAAAGCTTTTTTGTATTTTTTTTAATTTATCCATTAATTTTTGTCTTGAATTTCATTTAAGTCTGGGATACAATTACTGGTAATGTTAGAAAACTCTCCTAAAAATACATACTTCAAATGATTTGGAAGATTCTTTAATTCAAGTTTAGGGGGTTTTACAATAGATGGTACTAATGTTTCATTTTCTGGTGCTGTTGAATTGAGCATTTCAAATTTCTCCTAAATATAATCAGCTTCTTCACTATTAGTTTCATCATATTTATCTTTTTCCATATCTTCTTTTCTTCAAAATTTTCCTTGAAATATTTTTTTTAAGATAATCACATATATCCATTCTGAAACATTCTTCATCTTTTTCTATTGAAAGATATTTCATCGACTTTGAGATGTTAAAGGTTACTTCTTGATCATTTACTCTCATTGTCAATTCTTCTTTTTGAACATCTATCATGGCTCTTCCTGTAGCTAGGAATGGTCTTCCTAAAATGATTGGAATTTCCTTTTTTTCTTCCATATCTAAAATGATAAAGTCTACAGGAAAGATAAACTTATCAACCTTGACTAGAACATCTTCTACAACTCCTTTAGGATGTGTAATAGATCGATCAGCTAACTGTAGAGTTACAGGAGTTGGTGCAATCTCTCCAATTCCTAACCTTTTAAAAGTTGATAGAGGCATCAAATTTATGCTAGCTCCCAAATCACATAATGCTCGCCCATAAAATTTTTCACCAATAGCACACGGGATAGTGAAACTACCAGGATCTTTAAGTTTTTCTAGAAGCTTTCTTTGAATTATAGCACTACACTCTTCACTGAGTGCAATAGTCTCATGATCTAGTAACTTCCACTTTTTATTGAGTATGTCCTTCATAAATTTAACATAATCAGACATTTATTCTAAAGCTTCAACAAAAGGAATAGTTATCGACAAATTTTTCAAAATGTCTAAGAATTTAACAAATCTTTTTCCTTCATCTTGTTGCTTTAGTCTTTGTGGAAATGGTGGTGGTGGTCTTTCAACAGTAATTTTCATAGGTTGCAGAGGAAAATCAGTATATAAACTTTCATTTTCTCCTTTAGTTTCTTCTTTTTCCTTTTCAACTACAGTTTCTTTTTGAACTCATGTTTTAAAGCCTTAATCTGTTCCTTTCCTTGATCTTTAGGATTTACTTCAACATTGCTAGGTAAAGTTCCAACAGGTCTATTGCTTAGTGCAGTAGCAATTTGCCCTAATTGGTTTTCTATCATTTTAATAGAACCTTCTTGACTTTGTAATTAATTACCCATATTCAAAACTAATTCTTCCATAGATAACTTCTTCTCCTTAAATTATAAATTATTAGAAAATCCTGGTGGATTAGAAGGTCTGTAATTAGAATTACCCTGGTTGTTTATATTTCCTAATGGGTTTATATGATTGTTTCCCCACTGAGGATTAACAGGATTTGCATTACCTTGGTTATTCTAATTAAAGTTTGGATGATTTTTCCAACTTGGATTATAATAGTTTGAATAAGGCTTATTTTGTCTATTATTTATTAAATTTAAAGTTTCATATGAAGATTGAGCATCTACGATTTGTCCAAATGAATTTTCTTCTAACACTGGAGGTGTTTGAGAACAGTTCATTCCGTATTGATCTATTTTCTTTGAAAGAGCAACAATTTAAGAAACTATCATTGTTAAAGCATCAGAATCATGAATACTGGCAACTCTCTTATGATTTACCCTTTCAACAGGCCATTGAATATTATTGTTAACCATTTCTTCTATTAACGCATAAGCTTCTTCAAAAGGTTTAGACATTAGTGATCCACCAGCAACATCGTCAATAATAGATCTAATAGATCCTACTAATCCATTATAAAATTTTTGAATAATTAACCAATCTGGTAAAGCATGATGTGGAAATTTCCTAAGAAGTTCTTTAAATCTTTCCCAAGATTCATATATCCATTCTCTTTCATACTAACTGAAAGATGTGATATCATTTCTAAGCATAGCAGTCTTAGATGGTGGAAAATATTTCGATAAGAAATTTTGCAAAAGTTCTCCCCAAGTTCTAATAGGTCCAGGTGCTAACAAATTTAACCAAGCCTTAACCTTATCCCTTAGTGAAAAAGGAAAAAGTCTAAGTCTGACAGCATCATCAGACACTCTGTCGTACATAAAAGTAGCACAAAGTTCTAAGAAACTTGCTAGATGTAAATTAGGATCTTCATTGGAAGTTCCACCAAATTGATTGTTTTGTATCATTTGGACATCTGCAGGTTTAAGCTCAAATGAATTAGCAGCTACATCAGAATTTTAGATAGTTAAGTGAATTTCATCTAATGTAGGGTTAGCGTAATCTCTTAGTGGCCTAGATTGATGTTCATGTTCTAGTCTTTGGTTGTTTATGTTGTTTTCCATTGTTTCAGAATTTATAGGTTCTTTTCTCAGTTTTCTAATTCTCCTAACAGTGCGTTCCAATTTCGAATCGTAGGGTATAAGATTTTCAGAACCAAATTTACGTATACAATCGAAATCAGTACACAACAAAATAGTTAACTAAATAAGTTGCAATTCTATTAAAAAGTTTTCTAACAGTCCTAAATTGTCCGTTACTCTAATTATGTTATATTTCCCGGTAACAGCGCCAAATTTACTTGGGAGTGCAAACTCCACGCGGCGGACACTTAGCGTAATTTTAATTTTTTTTGTAACAAGTATATAATATATTCTTTAATCGCAGAGTTACTCTTTAACACAAGTATATGTATCTCTCAAGTAATACAGGGCTCTAGTGGAGTCCTGGAAATCGATCCCACAGGGAATATTCTAGAGGTTACAGACTAGGATTATCGAAATCATTTCAGAATTACAACTAAATTGAAATTGCCTATCTGTCACTAATACGCAATTAACAATAATATGAAGTTTTAATTAAACTAGTTCTACTAATAGATAACTAATTCTACTAAAGTGAAGTTCAAATATGTAAGCAAGAATATTTCTCCTTTATTAAGATATTTAAGTGAATAGATAATTAGAATTAGTTTAAAATGGTTTTGTGCCAAATAGGAGCAAAACTATTCTTTACCCTTTGGTCCAGGCATAAAGAACATTGACTAATCCTATGCTTGGTTACTGAATCTATGGCTAGGCTGGGAGGATACCGGCTCTCACTTCGGAGCTCCCATGTTCCCCTCGCCTGAGGGCTAACATCTACACTTCAGTACCCAAACGATAGGACCAAATTGAGGATTTTAACCTGTCACTCTAAAATCTCCAATTCTATGCCCGATGAATATTATTTCTCTATTTATTTGCATCATGCTTCTAAGGACTTTGACCTCTCTGAATCTCGACTGTAATCTTCACTGTAGTTGTTAAACTCAAAATATTTTAACTATTCAATTGGCCACATTGAAAGTAAATTAAGATCTAAGTAAAAGATTATCACAAGTTCTTTAAACTTTTATGGCACACTAATTTAATCTACCATATCACAAAAATATCAAAACATGGAGAAAGACAGAAAAACTGCTCAGATTTCATGGAGAGGATGCAATAAAACTTGGATTTCATATATAAAAGTAAAGTTTTACAAACTAAAGTAAATAAACACAACTTATCTTAAATTCCTCCCCAAGTAAACTCCTTGAAGTTCCTCTGAATCTTTTCCTTTCTTTACAGTACGCGGAATTCTCCTTCGAATCTGTAATGCAGAAGAGATCTCTCACTTCCCTTCCACTCTTACAAACCTTCGAAGAATTCCTCCCTAATTTCTCTACCTGAACTCACTATTTAACACTCACAAATAACAATAATGGACACTAGTGGACTCTCTATTTGACACTAAGTGACTATTAGAAGACTCTAATAGGACTTTTTACGGAGTCTTAGTGACTTTTAAAGGACTCCAAAAGGACACTTTTTAGGCCTAAAATAGTTCTTCTTAAAGTTGTTGAAGAGTCTCCAAGGGTTTTGCAAGCATCCCTTCGAAAATCGTCCACATTCGATGTATTTTATGAATGAACTGTCGATCCCACCGTCAGTGGCCTCAAGCTCCGCTGTCGACGGTCTTCTAGAAACACTGCCTTGAACCGACCCCGCTGTCGGTGGCCTCGACCTCCGCTGTCGGCGGCCTCCTCTGAAATATATTCTGAACTCTCAGGAAAATCACGCCGTCGGCGCCATCAACCTCGCTGTCGGTGCCCTAGGTCAAGTTTGCATAATTCTGTCCTTTTTGCTCTAAATTCGCTCCTTTTGCATATTTTCACTCCATTTTCCTTAAATCTTCATACCTACAGAAAAACACCAAAAATACCCTTATTTAAAGTGCAATATCATTAAAATCAGTACAAAATAGGCATGAAAATCTTAACATTTTTTCCTTGGGTCAAGCACAAGACAGCGCCAGTATCTAGAGTTAATAATTTTTGGCAGAATAATGCGCTGAACGGCGCTCCTGTTAGCGCTGGACAGCACCTATCCCGATTTTGAACTAGATTCAATGTATTTGGCCTAATTTTGAAAGGTTTCTTGGGGAAACTCTTGGGAATTTAGTTTTAGCTGAATTTAAACACTTTTGGAGCCACATTTCAAAAGGGGGTAAGAAAAGAAGAGAAGTTTTTAGAGTTTAGAGAGGGAGTTCTTTCCATTTTGTGTAGGAAGTTAGGTTTTTGTTTTTCTCTTCTATGGAGTGTGAGAGGAGAGGGAAATTGAGAGATTTCTTTTTCCTTACTATTCTAAAGATAAAATTGTGTGTTGTTGTGAAGAAAGAAGAGGAGTCAAAGAAATTACTTGAGATTCTCTTCGGGAAGAGTTTGAGATAAGTAGTCTTTACTTTACTCTGTTTGTATGACTTTATTTTTATATATAAAATCCATGTTTTGTCATCTTTTCCTCATGAGTCTTGAGTAGATTTCTTTGTCTTTCTCCTATTCATGTGATGTGTTGATGTTGTGAAATGGAAATGATGTGCCGATTTATTATGAAGAATTTGTGATGACCTTTTCACTTATAACTTTATTTACTTTTTGATATGACCAATTGAATTGTTAAAACTTTTTGGGAAACATATATTCCAATAGAATAATGAGTTCCACAAAAAAATTGAAGGTCACATTCAAATTTCATGAAAGTTGAAGTTCATGGGGGTTGAATGCAAATAAATAAGGAAATAAACTTTGATGGGCGTAGAATTGGAGATTTCAGAGTGACAGGCTGAAATCCTCCATTTGGTCTTAATGTTTAGAAACTGAAGCGAAAGTTAGCCTTCAGGTGAAGGGAAGTGGGAGCTCTGGAGTGAGAGCCAGTATCCTCCCAGCCTAACCATGGATTTGGGGACTAAACTTAGGATTAGCCAATGTTCTTTATACACTGAAATATGGGTAAAGAATAAGAATGCTACTATTTGGAACAATGCATTTGTATAATTGATCTGTGTCACAATAATCATCACATTATGAATGGAAATGAGGAAGACTCATTCTTACACCCGAACTTTGTTATAAATTTATTCTTGCATTAGTTTAACTTGCTAGAGTTTAGAATGTGCTTTTGTAGATAGTAACCGAACCTGTTTGTCTTTAATTTTAAATTAAACAACTTGAAATTGTGCTGTGATTCGATAATAGATTTCTACGCTACACTATAAAAGTAAAGCCTCCTTGTGGGATCGATATTCCAGGACTCCACTAGAGCCTCGTATTACTTGAGTGATACGTATACTTGCGTTAATTGTGTGAATCATTAACATTTATATATATATATATATATATATATATATATATATATATATATATATATATATATATATATATATAAAAACTCGAGTTCATTAATTTTTGCAAATTAAAAAAGTTGCACCAAGTTTTTGGCACATTGCCAAGGAGACAAGGTAAAAAAAGTAACTGTTAAAATTTCTTTTTGTGGTATTGGAAATTATTTATTTGAATTGCAAGTCATAGTTGTGTGTCTGTTTATTATTAGTGTGTTCTTATTGTATTTTTATACGTAGTATCAGATCTATAGGTTTAGTGCCTTACGATTCTGAATTAGTGCATGCTATTAGAAAATTTTGAAAACAACAAAAACAATCTGCAAATCCTCACAAAATAGCGAACAATTTAAACAATCAAAATTAAAATATACAAAGACCTTTAATAGATTGTGCTAATCAAACAACAGATGAAATTCACTTAACTATTCAAAATCCTGATATTGCTACTAATTCATTTGGGCTTAATCCTGCCATTATCCAAGTGGCGCAGAATAATCAATTTGGAGGAACACCTAATGAAGATTCGAACTTACATCTTGCTAGTTTTCTAGAATTGTGTGCTACTTTTAAATACGATGGAGTGTCGAATGATGCTGTTAGACTTAGACTTTTTCCGTTTTCACATAGGGATAAGGCTAAGGTGTGGTTAATTTTGTTAGCACCTGGATCTATTAGAACATGGGGAGAGCTTTCATAAAAGTTTCCTTCCAAAACTGCTAAGTTGAGAAATGATATCACATCTTTTAGTCAGTTTGATGGAGAATCCATATATGAAGCTTAGGAAAGATTTAAAAATCTTTTGAGGAAGTGTCCACACCATGCTTTACCAGACTATTTAATAATTCAAACCTTCTATAATGGATTAGTAGGATCATTGAGATTGATTATCGATGCTGCTGCTGCTAGATCATCAATGTCAAAACCTTATGATGAAGCATATTCGTTAATTGAAGAGATGACTACTAATAATTTTCAATGGCCCTTTGAGTGGGTAAATCCTAATAGAGTAGCCAATATTCATGATTCTGATGCGATAATTATAATAGTCTCTCAAATTGTTGCACTTTCTAAGAAAATAGATCAATATGGAATGAATTATTCTCCAACACCCCCGGTGTTAGAAGAAAATTCATCAAGACAGATGATAGAGTCTTAAATGTCTTACGAAACCTTGAATATTATAAATAATAAAGTTAATAATCCTTATTCAAATTATTAAAATGCTAGTTGGAGGAATCATCCGAATTTTAACTGGAATAATACCAATGCTGTCGTTAACCCGCCATGGGGAAACAATCCTATGAATTTAGTTGGAAATCTGAACAACCAAGGAAATACCAATTTTAGACCTTCTTATCCTCCTGGTTTTAATGTAATAAACAATTTAAGGAAAAGAAGTTGACTACAGAAGAAATGATTTTGAATATGGGTAATCAAATTCAAGCTTAAAACGTTGCGATGAAGAACATTGAAAATGAATTGGGACATATTTTTACTGCACTTAATAATAAACCTTATGGGAATCTTCTTAGCAATTTTGAGATCAACCCGAAAGATCAAAACAAAGAGCAAATTAAGGCTACTCAATTAACGAGTGGAAAAGATTTGGAATCAAGAGTAAAAAAGAAGTCAAAGTTGAAAGAGAGGAAGTGAACATTGAGAAAAGTTCTAATAAGATATATCCAGACGAATATCTGATAGATCCAATGAAGATAACTGTTGAAAAACCACCTCCTTCTTTTCCTCAAAGACTAAAGAAACAGAAGAGGGATAACAGATTTACAAAATTTTTGGAAATTCTTAAGAAATTAACAATTAATATTCCCTTTGTTGAAGCATTAAAGCAGATGTCTGGCTATGCAAATTTTATTAAGGATATTCTTAAAAGGAAGAGAAAGCTTAAAGATCACGAGACTGTTGCACTTAGCAGTGAGTGTAGTGCAATTATCCAAAAAAAGCTTTATCTGATCTTGGAGCTGGTATTAATTTTATGCCTTTAGCAACTTTTAAAAGATTGGGAATAGGAGAAATTTCACCTACATCTGTGAGTCTTCAACTTGCTGATCTTTCTATCACTTATCCTAAGGGAGTTGTGGAAGATGTATTAGTGAAGGTGGATAAATTTATCTTTCTTGTGGACTTTATTGTATTAGATATGGAGGAAGATGGAGAAATTCCAATTATTTTAGGAAGACCATTTTTTGCTACTGGGAGAGCTATTATTGATGTCCAAAAAGGAGAATTAACTTTGAGAGTGAATGACCAAGAGGTAACTTTCAATATTCTGAAATCTATGAAGTACACTTCAACTCAAAAAGATGACGACTGCTATCGAATGGAAGTCTGTGATTATTTGAGAGAAGATTATCTTAAAAAAGTATTTGAAGAAAATCTAGAATGTGAGGATGAAAATGAAAGTGAAAATGAAGATGATTTGGATGATATGAAGAATGAAAAGTTAGACTTTAATCAGGAAAATTTTGAAATTTTGGATACTGTGGAAAATGGAGATAAAAGTTTTATTCCATCTATCATTAAACCCCCTGAACTTGAGTTGAAAAATCTTCCTAATCATTTAAAGTACATGTTTTTGGAAGAATCATCTACTTTACCAGTCATTGTATCTTTTGATTTAAATAATTATCAAGAACAAAAATTATTGGAAACTTTAAAAAGATACAAAAAAGATTTTGGTTGGTCCATAACTGATATTAAAGGCATTAGTCCTTTGATCTGTATGCACATAATTTTATTGGATGAACCACACAAACCAAGAGTTGATCCACAAAGGAGACTGAACCCAATAATGAATGAAGTGGTTAAAAAAGAGATTTTAAAGTGGTTAGATGATGGAATAATATATCTTATTTCTGATAGTGTTTGGGTGAGCCCAATTCATTATGTTCCTAAGAAAGGAGGAGTGACTGTTAATGTAAATGATAGGGATGAAATTATACCAACAAGACAAGTCACTGGTTGGCGAATATGTATTGATTATAGAAAATTAAATGCAGCCACCAGAAAAGATCACTTTCCTTTACCCTTTTTAGACCAAATGCTAGATAGACTTGCTGGACACAAGTACTATTGCTTTCTAGATGGATATACCGGTTATCACCAAATACCTATTGCTCTTGAGGATCAAGAGAAAACTACATTTACCAGCCCTTATGGAACTTTTGCTTTTAGAAGAATGCCCTTTGGATTATGTAATGTGCCTGCAACATTTCAAAGATGTATGCCATCCATATTTAGAAATTTAATTGATGATGGAATAGAAGTGTTTATGGATGATTTCTCAGTGTTCAGAGATTCATTTAATGCATGTCTATGCAACTTGGAAAAAGTTTTAGAGGAATGCGAGAGAACAAATTTAGTCCTAAAGTGGGAAAAGTGTCAATTAATGGTTGCATGAGGAATTGTGTTCGAGCATAAAATATCTTAATATAACATGGAAGTAGATCCTTCGAAAATTCATGTTATAGAAAAATTACTACCTCCAACAACTGTAAGAGGAGTAAGAAGCTTTTTGAACCATGTAGGATTCTACAGAAAATATATCAAAGACTTTTCAAAAGTTTCTAAGCCTCTATGCCAACTTTTATAAAAAGAGAGAAAGTTTGATTTTAACGATGAATGTTTAAAAGCCTTCAATCTATTGAAGCAAAAATTAATTGCTGCACCTATAATGGTTTCACCTGATTGGGAGAAACCATTTGAACTAATGTGTGATGCTAGTGATTATACTATTGGAGTATTTTTAGGGCGAAGACATGATAAAATGTTTAAAGTTATATACTATGCTAGTAAAACTCTTACTGCTACTCAAATTAATTACACTACTACTGAGAGAGAGTTATTAGCTTTTGAAAAATTTAGATCTTACTTAATCAGAGCTAAATGCATAGTCCATATTGATCATTCTGCTATTAAATACTTAATGCAAAAGAAGGATGCAAAACCAAGTCTGATTGGATGGATGCTTTTAATACAAGAATTTGATTTTGAGATTGTTAATAGAAAAGGTCGATAATCAAATAGCTGATCATTTATCTAGACTTGAACATCCTAATTTGGAT
This sequence comes from Papilionanthe hookeriana x Papilionanthe teres, assembly GCA_022702705.1. NCBI lineage: Eukaryota > Viridiplantae > Streptophyta > Magnoliopsida > Asparagales > Orchidaceae > Papilionanthe > Papilionanthe hookeriana x Papilionanthe teres. The sequence goes on from CM040427.1 coordinate 11,639,800, forward strand.
GATTTTGAAAAGGAAATTACCGAAACTTTTCCTGATGAGCAATTATACAGTGTTATTGAAGGAAATTTATCATGTTATGCTGATATTGTGAACTACATTATTAGTAATATTTTACCATCTGATTTAACAATGCAACAACAGAAAAAATTTAAGCATGATACTAAATTTTATTTTTGGAATGATCCTTATTTGTTCACCCAATGTAAAGTTCTTATTATTAGGAGATGTGTGCCTTTTGAAGAAACTGAAAAAATTATTCGAGAATGTCATGATTTTGAATTTGGAAGACATTTCAGAAATGATAGAACTAAACATAAGATTTTTCAAACTGGATTTTATATGCCTACACTTTTCAGAGATGTTTATAAATTTATCAAAACTTGTGATCCATGTCAGAGAATAGGAAATATATCTAGAAGAAATGAAATGCTTCTTAATTTTACTCTGGAAGTTGAAATTTTTGATGCATTGGGATTAGATTTTATGGGACCATTTATGCCTTCATTTGGATATATATATATATATATATATATATATATATATATACACACACATTGGAATCTACTTTTCATATTGGTAAAAAAGATAGACTGATCGTCAAAAAGCCTCATAATTATAGTTTATCTAAATTCATTTATCAAACCTCTTTTAATTGGCAAAAAAATGACTGGGGTGCTAAACTTTGGAATAAATACATCACACCTTCTATGTCCTTTTTTCGTTGGAAGTTGTTTAAAGAGATGCCGCCAATCAGTATGATATTCTTAAACTTAAAGGACTTAGACTTCCATCCAGGTGTCATTTGTGTCATTGTGATGAAGAGACCATTGGGCATATCTTTTTACATTGCAAGCTGGGCAAAAGAGGTATGGAAAGGTGTGTTAGTCTGTTATGGGATCGCAAACTCGCTTATCTCCTTGGAGTTCTATTAAGGCTTGTTGGGCAAATTGGAAAACTTCTCCTTATTATTTCATCCCTTTTGTGATTTTCTCGGTTTTTATGGCTAGCCGGGAATGATTTAATTTTCAATAATAAGGTGCTCTCTTTTGATCTTGTCATCGAAATTGTATTACTTTTCTTAGTAAGATTCAGAACTTCGTTCTTTCTTCAACCCAAGGCATCAAAAACAAAGTTATGCTTGTTATATGGAGACCACCTAAGAATCCATGGCTTAAAATTAATATTGATGGGAGCTTTAAAACTTCTTCAGCTGGTATTGGAGGCCTATGCAGAAATTATAAAGGACATTGTATATGGTTTTTCTCAGTACCTATTATTGCATTTAATGCTTTGGAAGCCGAAGCAATTGCTGCCTTTTGGGGTTTAAAAATTGCTATTATGCAACATCATCATTTTGTTCACTTGGAAATGGATTCTCCGTATTTATTGCAAATCATATTGTCTCAAGTTGATGTACCTTGGTTTCTTCGCATTTAGTCGAACAAAATTAACCTTCTCTCTTCATCTATCACAATTCTATGGAGCCACACTTATAGGGAGGGAAATCAACCTCGCTAATCAGCTAGCAACCAAGGCTTCTTCTTCTCATGATGTTATTTATAGTGCCAATTACTCTTCCTTTCCTTTATTTAGTTCTCTTTTGCACGGGGATTTAATTACAATCCCACATGTTAGATGTAAGACAGTTTCTTAAATAATACTTTTGGTTTTTTGGTAAAAAAAAAAAATATATATATATATATATACACATTGTTGTTAATTATGTATCAAAATGGATTGAGGCAATAGCTTTACTAGGTATGATGCTAAAAGTGTTTCAAGGTTTTTAATGAAGAATATTTTCACAAGATATTGAATGTCTAGAGTAATCAGCACTGATGGAGGATCCCATTTTAAGATTAATCTAATTCAGAGATTGGTGGAAAAATATAATATTGTGCATAAAATCTCTACATCTTATCATCCCCAAACTAATATTTTGGCAGAGGTTTCTAATCGTGAAATTAAACGAATTTTGGAGAAAGCCATTAATCCTGAGAAATTGGATTGGTCTGTTAGAGTAGATACTACTTTATTGGCATGCAGAACTGCTTATAAATCTCCTATAGAACTGTCCCCATACAGGTTAATCTTTGGAAAAACCTGTCTCTTGTTAGTTGAATTAGAATATAAAGCATATTAGGCGATAAAGAAATTGAATTTTAATTTGAAAGATGCTGGTGAGAAGAGACAATTGAATGAATTAGAAGAAATCAGAAATGAATCATATGATAATAATAGAATATATAAGGAAAGAAGAAAAATATGGCACAATCGGAAGATTGTTAAAAAGGAATTTGTATCAGGAAAAATATTTTTATTATACAATACAAGATTGAAAATATTTTCTGGGAAACTGAAATCTTGATGGACAAGAAGTTTCATTGTCATAAAAGTGTATCGGTTTGGAGCTGTGATTATCGAAACCCTAAATCTGGTAGAATATTCAAAGTTAATGGCCAAAGATTAAAAACATATTTTGAAGGCAATAGACCTATTTTTAAAGCATTTTTAATGTTGGATCAACCTGAATAACTGAAAGTTATGTCGGGCTGACTACGTTAAACCAAGCGCTTTGTGGGAGGCAACCTAGAGTTATTGAGTGTTTGCTTTATTTGATGTGTAATTTATGTTTGTTTGTTGCTTAATTATGTTTTATTCTTCCTTAATTATCATTAATAATATTTAAGAAATGAATCAAATTAAAATTTGGAATAAAATTGAACGAAGTGAAGTTTGGCAAATTTGGACTAGCGCCGAACGGCGCTGATATCAGTGCCGGGCAGCGCTGCTGTTTATAATATTGTTTCTTATCTTTAAAATATGAGTTTTAGTGTTTCTAGGCGGTAACTCTTCAAATAGTATTTCCAAAAACCGCTCCTAGATGCTGGAACTTCTAAAGGAAGGAAGAGGAAGACCCAAATTCTTGTCAAAATGGATTCCGACTCGATGAAAATTAAATGATTTCAAGTGTTCAATCGTAGAAAGTTTGTATGTTTTGAGGCGCAGCGACTTTCAACAAAAATATCTTGAAATTGAGAGTGATAAAGGAGCGAGGCTTTGTAAATCGAGGTACAAATTCTCCTACAAATAGAAATGATGAAATTATTATTCAGAGATGTTGGAATGTATTGTGTTATACTACTACGCTGTAGTTGCTCTGGTTGTGAAGGAGTTTTATGTAAATCTTCATGGAATCAACCAAGGATCAGTTTATGTGTGAGGTAGGTTTGTCACATTTACTCCTGTAAAATTTAATGATTTATACATGATAGAGAATGTGTTAATATGCCATTATTCAAAATTTTCCCCGACAAAGCACAATATGAATGACATATACCGATATTTGATGGATGAAAGTGAGGAATGGGAGATAAGAGATAGCAGGTATGTAAGTTTCTCATCAACACTGTTAACTCCTACATTGAAACACTTACATTAATTCATATGTGCAAATTTGCTCCCGACAATGAAAATCAGTAAGGTAACTAAGGAGTGTGCTATTCTGAATTATTGTATTCAAATGGGAATGCATATTGATGTTGGTTCGATAATTGTTAAGTATGTTTTGGGATTGATCATTCATGGATCAAGGTATGGGCATAGAAATCCTTCCACCATATTTTTCCTTTGAGGTCTATCACAAGTTCCATATGAGAACTGGGAAAGAGTGCTTCTATTTTGGAAGCCTATAGACCCAGCAGATGCATATAGTAACCAATTAATTGGTGATATGAATAATATGAGCATTATTAAAGATCAACCATCTCAAAGGTCAGCACCTATTTCTCCTTATTTTCCTAAAAGTTCACAGATCATCCTGAAGAAAATCATGAAATTGGAGAAGGATGTACAACATGTGGTGAATTCAATCAACAATCTTTCTGATTTCTTTGACCATCTGGTTTGGAGAATGAAGGAGCACTTTGATCATTCTAGATATCTTGAAGGAATTTTGACGCGATTGATGAGAAGAAAAGGTTGGATTGAAGAGGATTCTACTGAAGAATTCTCGTTTCGTCCATTTTACATATTATTTGTCCATTCTCAATCGTTGGGAGATCTTAGAATTGATGATAGTTCGGAGGAACAATAAAACTTGATATTGTATTTCTGTATTTGTGTATCAGATTACTTTGCTTTACTTTACTTTATTTGAGTTGCTTTAATATATATATATACAACTTGAGGAGGACATGCTTGTTTGTTTAGTTCTCAGTGTTATTGTGTTGTGGTTGTGTGCAACGCTAAATTTAAGAGTATATGACTTGAAAATAAGTAATGTTTAGTGTTGTGTGTATGTGTATGATTTATGTATTTTATATATGAAAGTAATGTTAGGTGTTGTTTGTGTTAAAAAATATCATTTGCCAAGGCTTTAGGATGATATTCAATGCTTAATTAGCTAATTTGACATCAGAGCGGGTTTGAAATGATCAAAATTGCAAAAGAAAGTTGGAAACCTTATTTTTGAATTGGCGCCGAACGACGCCGCCACCAACGCCAAAAGTCAGAGAGTTTGTCCATTTCAGCAGAATAATGCGCCTAACGGCGCTGCTTCCAATGCCGGACAGCGCTTGAACTCAAAAAATGACCAAAAATCCAAATTTTTGTGATATAACCCTGGGACCCGCCATTTTGGCCTAAAACTTTGTCTTCAACCTCCAACCAAGGACGATTTTCATGCCTATGTCTCACTAGCATTTGGATTTGAAGCGATTTCGTGGCCGGAAAAATTCAAATTTCATCTTCTCTTGGTAAGAGCTACACTTTAACTTAAAAATTTTCGATTTTGACCGTGGAATTCTCCTAGATTAAGAAAATTTGAAAATTTGAAGTTTTGGAGAAACTTTGAAGATTTTTCATGGATATTGAGTTCTTATCTATTTAAATTTGCCTTGGAGTCGATTGCATTGTAATTTTAAAATTAATTTGGAAAATTTTGATATTTTTAGATAAATGGCTCCATTATTAGCTAAGGGGAAGAGGAAATTTTATTATGATGAAAGTAAATTTGTGAAATTTAAAGCCTATTCATGTTTTAGTACGTTTCTTAGCAATAAGAAAAGTATTCATGAAAGAGCATTTGGAGATTTTTTGTTATTTCACTGCTGATGTGATGCTGGGTATTGTTCGAGAATTTTATGCTAATCTGTATTATTCTAAGAGTGAATTTATTCTGGCTAGAGGCAAAATGCTTGAATTTACCCCTGCCAGCATATATGCATTTTATCAGTTGAGAGCACCCTACCATTGTGAATATGAAAATTTTTCTATCACGAATCAAGCATTGGATAAGATTATAAATTTTTTGACAGATGGAAAAGGGAAATGAAAGATTAAGCAGAGAATGAAAGTTAATTTTCCCTTTTCTACTTTGAATCCTATATCAAAAGCCTGACATTATTTCATTTCTCCAAAACTATTGACTACCAACCATCACAGTGATGTTACTGTTGATAGAGCTGTTCTGAATTATTGTATTCAGAACATGAAGAATATAAATATTGGGTCTATTATTCATAAAAGGTTATTGACAACCTCAAAAGGAGAGACTATAGGAGGACTAGGACACCAATCTGATTCATGCTTTTATGTATTCATGCAAGTGTAGTGATTAAAGATAATGATGAAATAGTCCACCCCCTGAAGCCTATTACTAAACTAAATCTGAAGACTTATGAAGCCCATGTAGGATGGAAATAGAGTAAGAGAGCTGATGAGCCTTCTTCTAGTCGAGAAAGACCACTACATCTAGGGAGCCTACTCTGCAGGATGTTATCGATCAATTGGAAAGGTTAAACACCAGAGTAGAGGAACTTGAAGTTAGGAACAAGATTAATGATGATTATCAAGTGCGGTGGAGAGAATATGGGATAGCTTATCATGACGCACAGATGAGATTTGTCAGGGGAGACACTGACACTGTATTTCCTACTTACCCTGAGTATACCCCATACCATCCTGAAGAACCTGATGATGGTGGAGCTCCTGCAGAAGATGAAGATTGGTAGTTTGTGTATTTTTATTTTTATTTTTCATTAAACTTTGTGAGGTATTTGTGTTTTGTATTCGTGATGTACCTGAGACTCCTTATGATTTGTATCTGAGATGTTATATGTGTGTTGGATGTACTTGTAGTAGACTTTGTTGTTTATTTGTGATGTGATAGTGAAGTTTTTATGTGTTTGGATTGTTAGTTTAATTTTTACCAATAACAGTTGGATGTTAATGTTATGTGCACTATTTAATGTGTTTTAAGCTCTTCTTAATAAACTTTTAACCCGTATTTGTGTATAGAAATGCTTCTTAATTATTTCAGGTCTACCGTTCTACTTTATAAACAAAAATCTGTTGAAACTCAAAGGTATGAAAAGCCAGCATATTGTGGTAGGAGCTATATTTAGATTTTTATCTTTCTTCCATGTAAAATATATTAAAAAATTTAAGTTTGGGGGAAGGCAAAAAAAAAGATTTAACTGTTAATTGTTCTCATTTAAAATTATTTTAAAAAATTAGTAACATGATTTCCTGTAATAGAGCTCAATTTCAGATAACTGTATTTTGATTTTATTTAAGTATTTTATGAAATTGAATGAAAGTGTTTGGTAATGAAAAGTAATTTTGTAATGTAAGATATTTGGTATAAAAGTATAGGACTATAGTCAACTATTCAAAGTAAGAAAAATTATATGTTTGAAATATTAAGAATCTTAAAATTTTATTTGATAGGAAAGGATTAAGACTCTATGATGAATCATTAATAAGCTAAAGAAGTGCTTATAAGGTAAGAATGTGGTAAGTTTAAGATTTAGGGTGAGAAGGATGAAGTTCAAAATTATTAAAGGATATCTAGATACAGTAATCCTCATTGAAAAAAAAGAAGAAAAGAAAAAAGAAAAGAAAAGAAAAAAAGAAAAGAAAAGAAAAAAAGAAAAGAAAAGAAAAGAAAAAAGAAAAAAAAAAGAAAAGCAAAAACGAAAGAAAAAGAAAAGAAAAGAGAAGTGAGGAGAAGCCTGAGGAGATGCCTAATCAAAAATTAGCTTCACTTAAACCTAGCTAAAGGGAAAAAGCTTAATTACTATCCTGAACTTATATGTATGGATTGGCATCTTTACTAGTAGTGTTCTCATAAACTTCTTTTCATGTAATCCTTTTAAGTTCTTTAATAGAACAATCTACAGTCATTTTTGAAATGAAGAGAAAGCTAGAACTCTTAGACTTAATTACTAGATATTCTTACACCTGCATAATTTACTTAAATTATTCAAATATCTTTCTGAAAATATTTACTATTGTACTTATCTAAATCTAAATTATGTTATTCTAGAAAGGAAGTTCATTATAGTGGATCATAATTTTATGTATTAACTAGAATTACTTGAAGACAAGAAATAGTTATGTTTGGGGGATCTTGATCCACTGAAAATTTGATAGCTTTCTATTATTTATTTCATACCTATTGTTGATAATATTACAATTTAAAGGATGGTATTTTTGATGATTTCATGTAGGTACAATGATTTTAGGGCTTCGGAGCAAAAGGAGGCAAAAAGGAGCAAATTTTGAGCAAAAAATGATAGAAGTGCATTTTATTGAACTAGCGTCGAACGGTACTGTGACCAGCGCCGGACAACGCCAGTTTCCAGAGAGTTACGATGTTTTGGCAGAATAATGCGCTGAACAGCACGCCTACCAGCACCGGACAGCGCCCCATCCCAATTTTGAACTAGATTCAATGTATTTGGCCGAATTTTGAAAGGTTGCTTGAGGAAACTCATGGAAATTTGGTTTTGGCTGAATTTAAACACTTTTGGAGCCACATTTCAAAGAGGGGGGGGAAGAATAGAAGAGACATTTTTTGAGTTAGAGTGGGAGTTCTTTCCATTTTGTGTAGGAAGTTAGGTTTTTATTTTTATCTTCCAAGGAGTGTGAGAGGAGAGGGAAAGTGAGAGATTTATTCTTCCTTACTATTCTAAAGAGAGAATTGTGTGTTGTTGTGAAGAAAGAAGAGGAGTCAAAAGAATTCCTTGAGATTCGCTTGGGGAAGAGTTTGGGATAAGTAGTTTTTACTTTACTCTGTTTATATGACGTTATTTTTATATATGACATCAATGTTTTGTCATCTTTTCCTCATGACTCTTGAGTAAATTTCTTTGTCTTTCTCCTTTTCATGTAATGTGTTGATGTTGTGAAATGAAAATGATGTGCTGATTTATTATGAAAAATTTCTGATGACCTTTTCACTTGGAACTTCAATACTTTTTATATAACAAACTTCAATACTTTATGATTTGACATGTGTTCTGAAAGGATTATGAGTTCCACAAAAAAGTGAAGGTCACATTCAAATTTCATAAATGGTGAATTTCATGGGGGTTAAATGCAAATAAATAGGGAAATATACTTTGAAGGGTGTAGAATTGGAGATTTCAGAGTGACAGGCTGAAATCCTCAGTTTGGTCATAATGTTTAGAAACTGAAGCGAGAGTTAGGCTTCAGGTGAAGGGAAGTGGGAGCTCTGGAGTGAGAGCCATTATCTTCCCAGTCTAACCACAGATTTGGGGACCAAACTTATGATTAGCCAATGTTCTTTATGCGCTGAAATATTGGTAAAGAATAGGAATGCTCCTATTTGGCACAATACAATTGCATCACTGATCTGTGTCACAATATTCATCACATTATGAATGGAAAGGTGGAAGCCTCTTTTTTACAACTAAACTTTATTATAAATTTAGTCTTGAACTAGTTTAACTTGCTAGAGTTTAGAATGTACTTTAGTAGATATAGTAACTGAACATGTTTGTCTTTACTTTTAAAATTAAATAAATCGCAATTGTGCTGTGATTCACTAATAGATTTCTGTGCTATGCTATAAAAGTAAAGCCTCCCTGTGGGATCGATATTCTAGGACTCCACTAGAGCCTTGTCTCGAAGTGAAAAGGTCTTCACAAATTTTCCATATTAAATCGACACATCATTTCTATATCATGACATCAACACATCACATGAAAGGGTGGAAGACAAAGAAATCTACTCAAGACTCATGAGGAAAGTACGACAAAAGATGGATTTTATATATAAAAGCAACGTCATACAAACAAAGAAAAGTAAATACAACTTATCTCAATTTCTTCCCCAAGTGAATCTCTTGAAATTCCTTTGACTCCTCTTCTTTCTCCACAATAACACACAATTCTCTCTTAAGATGAGTAAGGAAGAAGAAATCTCTCACTTTTCCTCTCCTCCTACACTCCTTAGTAGAGAAAACACACTAAACACTAATCCCTAAACTCTCTCTAATGGACATTTCACACAAGAACAATGAAAAACTCTTAAAAACACTAAAGAAACTCTGAAAATTTGGCTCCAAATTCGTCTAAATTTGGGTAGAACCGACTTTCCCAAGAGTTCCCTCAGGCACCCCTCCAAAATCTGGCCAAATACATTGAATCTGGTTGAGTTCCGATAGGGTGCGTTCTGGGGCTCGATAGTGCGCGGTCCGTCGCTCGAAAGGGTGTCGTCTGGTGCAACTTTTTTAATTTGCAAAAATTAATGAACTCAAATTTAGATATATATATATATATATATATATATATATATATATATATATATATATTGATTTAAATGATATTGAGTCACATAATTAACACAAGTATATGTATCGCTCACTTCATTTACTCTTTAGTCTGGGCAATTTAATTCTTTAAAAGTTGTTGTGAGACATATGTTCTGAAAGGACTATGAGTTCTACAATAAAAGTGAAGGTCATATTCAATGTCCACGAATGGGTGACTTGTTCATGTGATTTGGGTGCAAATAAATAGGGAAATATGTTTTGATGGGCGTAAAGTTGGAAATTTTAGAGTGTCAGGCTGAAATCCCCAATTTGGTCCTATGGTTTGGAAACTAAAGCGAGAGTTAGCCTTCAGGTAAAGGGAAGTGTGAGCTCTATAGTGAGCCGGTATCCTCCCAGCCTAACCACGCATTTAGGGACTAAACCTATGATTAGACAATATTTTTTATATTGCTCGTAAGAGAGTAAGGAATAGGAATGTTCCTATTTGGCATAATACAATTGTCTCACAGATCTATGTAACTAAATTATCACATTATCATTGGAGGGGAGTAGGATTCTTTCTTGCAATTTGAACATTTGTTATAAAATTTAGTCTTTTGTTTGTTAATTGAGTTAGAAGAGTAGAACGTACTTTGGTAGAATTAGTAATTGCTACTGTATGAAAATTCGTAAATTATTAGTAATTGCTACAAGTGTATTGTGATTCGAGTTTTGATTTTTGTGCTCCATTATAGAGTTTACAAACCTCCTCGTGGGATCGATAACCAGGACTTCACTAGAGCTCTGTATTACTTGAGAGATACGTATACTTGCATTTGTATTGTGACTCAATAGAAATCTATATCAATATATATATCTTAGTACATAAAATTTTGACATTTAAATAAGTTGCACCAGTGCAAATCCTCAGATGGAATTTGTGCTTTGAAAGAACAGCAAGGCGTAACCTTCACTGACGAAGATTTGCTACTCAGTACAGCCGACCACAACCGTCCGCTCTACATTTCCGTCATCATCGTCAGGTTTATGCTCTCTATAGTGTTAGTAGATCCGGAAGCATCACTCAACATAATGAGTCTACGAACGTTAGCTTACTTGGATATCGACGTGCAAGAACTCTCCACAGATGAGATGATGTTAAGAATATTCAACCAGAAAGGAGAAAGAGCTTACGGGTTGATAACACTGCAATTGTAAGTTGGAAATTTAGTAACAACCGTAAAATTCCATGTCATCGATGCAGGTACTTCATTCAACACTCTGCTTGGTCGACCGTGGCTTCATGAGTACAATGGTCCCGTCATCACCCCACCAATGCATCAGTTACAACAAAGATGGACAAGAGCATTGTATTAAGGGAGACCTACAGTCATTCTCAATACATGAAGTGGGTATCCATGAAGGCACTGTTTATTATGCTCCCCCGAAGAAAACAGTAATTTCAAAAGAAGTTGTGACAAGCAAAGTTGAAAATTCAAAAAGATTACAAGAACTGGACCATTTGCTTCCAATTCAACAATCTCCCACCACTCTTTTGCAACGAGTCGGTGGAGGTTTTTTTAGTCCATGCATCCCAGTTAAGGCTAGGGACGTGGGCGAGGAAGAACTCACCATATTGTTGAACTGACAAAGCCAGCGATCTGCATTGATGTAGAAGGAAGCTCCGGAGAGGATGAATCCAATAAAGAAACAATGATGATAAGTCAGAAAAAACCTTAGCTTGAGATCTCCCAAGATGACACAGAAGAGAGTAAACATGAATTAATGTACGATCGAAATTAACCATTATGTTTAAATCATGATCCTAACTCCGATCCATCCTCAAAAGGTCGAGAGTATTGATTTGCCTTAAAATTACTTAGAATTTTATATAAAATTTTTATTAATATTTTAAGGATATTACGCTTTAATGAAAGGTATTTCTTATGTTTTGGTTGCAGGTACAACAAAATGAGTTTAAGAAGAAAAAGAGTTAAAAAAGGAGTAAAAATGAGACAAAAAGAGCAAAGAAGCTGATTATGGAGCCTAGGCGCCAAATCTGGCGCCTAGGCACCGCAACACAGCAGATTGATTCTAGAAATTTCTTGATGGTTATTGGATGGTTATTGACGCTTTCAAACCAACCTAGAAGCCTCTGAATATTTTCCACATGTTCAAAACCAAATGCAATGAAAATAGACATGGGAGAGCTTAAATGAAGAGGTGCGACCTAAATGTGAAGGGGTGCATCCATTCGCGCAGTGATCCTGGCGCCTAGGCACCACCATTAATTCTAGAACATTCAATGAATGTGGACGAATTTTAAAGAGGTTCCTTAAGCAACCCTTAGTCATTTCTGGAGATCTATAAATAGAGAACCATCTCTACAGTAAGGTGTGTGCAAGGTGTGTGCAAGGTGTGTTAGTGTGTGAGTGAGAATTATTTAAGTGTGTTTAGTGTTTTCTTCTTTATTTTAGTGAGTTTTTAGTGTGAATTGAATAGTCCAAGTTCTATTAGAGTCTGTGGAGTCAGAGAAACTTCAAAGGATTGCTTGAATTACATTCCAGATAAGTATTTATATCTTGTTTCATAGGTTTAGTACTTTGAATTTGAGTTTTATGAATATGATTTGTGGTGTAATTTCTATGCTTTCGGATGCACCAAAAATATATACGGTTTTTGCTATATGATTTTACTCATTTTTGGTGATATTTCACGTTAAAAGAAGGTATTTTTAATGATTTGTTGCAGGTATGATGATTTTAGGTGATTGGAGCAAAACGAAGCAAAAATGGTGCAATTTGGAGCAAAAACGAGCAAGAAAATAAATTTCGGCTTGATACCTTTCGATAAGTCTTTCTATGTTTAATCTCTTTTGCCCTTCATGCATATTTTTGAATGCAATTAAACTTCATGAAAGGTTGTTTTTATGATTATTTTGCAGGGCTATCTGTTAGGAACACAACAGAACTGAAACTGGGCGAATCAAAGCTGAAACGGAGCTAAACGGAGCAAAATGATGGAGCTGCGAAGGATGGGCGCCCAAACCGGTGCCGACGGCGCCAGAAACCCGAGACCACCAAAATAGGGTGACGACAGTGCCCTATTCAGCGCTAGTGGCGCTCCGAACGGTTGGGATGCGATGTTGGACGGTTTTTGGCCATATACATCTAATCTGAATGCTTTTTGTACGGTTTCTTCAAGCACCTCTAGGAAAATTCATCCATACACTATTTTAAACCAAATTTGAAGACAAAAAATGGAAGATACATTAAGAAAAATGGGGAGACTGTTGAGAGATCTTAGAATAGGAGTAGAAATGTAGATTTCTACCTTTTTGGAGAGATTGGTGAGGGTATTTTGAGAGAATTTGTAAGGGAATGTTCTAGCATTGCATGGATCGGCGGGAGACTTTGTGGGACAGATTTTTATCTTTCTTTAAAGGGGAAAAAGCTAAATATTGTGTTCTTCATTATCTTATGATTTTGTAAACACTTATTTTGTGGATTTGCTTTGAAATGAAGTTTTCCGTTGTATTTTCTTCGTGCTTTGTAATGTCTTTCTCTTACTCTTTCTTCTTATTTTGAAATAGTGTCATAAAAAGTTTATGACTTCGTTTTCATTCTACTTTTCCTTTGAAATTAGTAGGATTCATGTTTAGGATATTAGGATGCTTGCTAAAAGATTTTATAATTATAAATTTGATGGTTTTCACTTGTAGTTCATTTACATTACAAAAAAGGCCCGTTGTATTGTTAAAATTTGTTGTAATTGCATTGTCCCTAAAGGGGGTGTAATTCTGAACAAAGTGGAACCACATTCAATGTCCGTGAATAAATTATATAGTTCATGTGGATTGAGTGCAAATAAATAGGAAAAAATGGTTTCATGGGCGTCGAATTGGAAGTTTCAGGGTGACAGGCTAAGATCCCCAATTTGATCCTTAAGTTTGGTAACTAAAGCTAGGGTTAGCCTTCAGGTGCAGAGTAGTGGGAGCTCTGAAGTGAGAGGCAATATCCTCCTAGCCTAACCATGGATTTAGGGACTAAGCTTAGGATTTGCCAATGCTTATTATAGCTCTCTGAAAAGGGGGTACTTGGAAGAGGGTAAAGAATATGATTGCTCCTATTTGGCACATACAATATTTAATGCATCTCATTCCTAAATTTTATCTAATTCATTACATAAGAATAGTAGATTTCATTATCTTAAAATTCACCAAACCAATTTATCCAAAAAGGGTTATCTTTAGAAGTAATATTTGCATTTAGGAGTAGTTATTATTCTTACATGTAATCATCTACCTTTAGGAGTACTTGTTAGAAAAACCACTTATATCACCCTTCCAAACTAAGGCTGTTAGTAGTATACTAGAATTGGACTAAGAACCTCTTACCTCGCTTCCCTGTGGGATCGATAAACGCGACTCCTTTAGAGCCCTGTATTACTTGATACGATACGTATACTTCCGTTTAAAATTGTGACTTTACAAAATCATTATAAATATATAAATATGAGGTCATAAATTCTTACATATAAAAGTCGCATCAATTTTTTGGAGCCGTTTCCGGGGAAACTTCGGTAAGAATTTTAGGAGAATTTTAGTTGAATTGATTAGGCTTACAATTGGAAAATTTTAGTGTCTTAAAATTATTTTTGTGTGAAAAGTGTTTTTTATTATGAAAAAAGTGTTGTAAAAAAAACTGTTTGTGTGAGAAATAAGGTGTTTATAAAATTGTTTTCATTGTGTTGAATATATTTTTCATTTTATTTGTTTTATTTTTAATGTATTGTTTGTTGTGTTACATATGCAAAACAAAGGATCTGTAAGACTTGTATCTTATAATCCCGAGTTAGAAAAATTAAAAAAAATAAAATAAATAAAAAAATAGAAAGGACTTGAAAAATTGGAAGTGGAAATGGAAAAAATTCAAAATAATAACTTAAAAAATCATCATAAATCATTAAGAGATTATGTAAATCCTATGATAGATAAAATTCACTCAAGTATACAAGACCCTGTTTTAGAAGCTGACTCGTTTGAACTTAATCCAGTGATTATCCAACTTGTGCAGAATAACCAGTTTGGGGGAACTCCTTCAGAGGATCTCTATTTACACTTATCTAGTTTTCTAGAACTTTGTGCTACATTTCGTTATAATGACATGTCAGACGATGTTGCTAGGCTAAGACTTTTTCCTTTCTCACTAAGTGATATGGCTAAAATGTGGTTATACTCTTTAGCACCTGATTCTATTAAAACTTGGGAGGAGTTAACTCAGAGTATTTTCCACCTTCAAGGACTACTAAACTTAGAAACGATATTATCTCATTTTGTCAGTATGAAGGGGAATCAATATACGATGCCTGGGAAAGATTTAAGGAACTCTAAGAAAGTGTCCACATAATGCTCTACAAGATTGGTTAATCATTCAAACTTTTTATAAAGGGTTAGTAGGATCCCTTAGGTCCATTATTGATGCTGGTGGTGGTGGTTCATTAATGTCAAAATCATTTGATGAAGCGTATGCATTAATTAAAGAAATGGCTACAAATGAATTTCAATGGCTCTCTGCAAGGGTAAATCATAAAAATGTAGCTAGTGTTAATGACACAGATGAGATTGCAATTCTTGCATCTCAGGTTGTTGCAATATTAAGGAAGTTGGACCAATTTGGAATGAACCAACCTCAATTTACTTTTGTAAGTGAGGAAAGTTCATTAGGGCGTCTGATTGACTCCAACTTATTATATGAGACATTAAATACCATAAACAACCCATATTCTAACTTTTACAACCCATGTTGGAAGAACAATCTTAATTTTAACTGGAATCATACTACTGAGGGTGGAAACCAACAATGGGAAAACAATCATGCAAATCCTAATGGAAGTTGGAGTAGGCAGGTAACACAAGATATAGGCCTTCACATCCACTAGACACTAATATTGATCAACAATTTGAGGATAAGAAGATGTGTATAGACGAAGTGGTATTACAAATGGGAAACCAATTGCAAAGTCAAAATTCTATGATTATAAACTTAGAGAATCAACTAGGAGAAATTTCTAATTCACTTAGCAATAGACCCAAAGGAACACTTCCTAGCAATGCTGAGATCAAACCTAAAGAGAACGATAATGAACAACTATTCCTTGTTACTAGACAAACTATGATAGATGTGCAAAAAGGAGTGTTGATTATGACTATTAATGACCAAGAAGTCACTTTTGATGTGTTGAAGACTATGAAATTTCCAGTTGAAAGAAAAAATGATGATTGTTTTTGGATGGATGAAATTGATTATGTAAGTAAATACTATTTCTAAGATAGTTTTGAGAGTAAGTTAACAGATGAGTTCGAAATGGACTTTCACGATGAGTTGGAAATGTTGTTTAAAGATGACTGTATGTATGTTCAAGAGAGGTGTGAAATGATGGAAGCTACCAAAATAGTGAACTTTTAATTCCATGTATTGAAAAATCTCATGAACTTAAGATGGATGTACCCCATACAATTTTAAAGCCTACCTATTTAGGAAATTCATCTACACCACCAATCTTTATATCTTTAGATTCAACTCAATTACAAGAAAAACCTGAATTGAATGATGAACAAGATAAAGTTATTGAATTGAGACTTGGAAGAGAATTTGAGGATATATTTCAAAAGAACATTGAGTTGAGAAAATAGGATAAGAATATTGGAAGACCATTGAAAGAAATTTCTAAGGAATTATAAAAACTGATTTCCTCAACTAAGATAGATGTAGAAAGACCACCTTGATTATTGAATTGGTACCAAATGGGAGAATTGGAAGATAACTTGAAACAGAAGAGTCAGATGGAAGAATTTGATCCTGAATCTAAATTATCTAGAGACAATCCGATCCAAAATTTGGGAGATCCTGAATTATCTTTTAGAGATCCATTTTTTATAAATTTCAAGGATGATATTACTATGGAAATTCAGAAAATCAATAGAAGAATATTGGATCTAGAAACAAATATGAGGAACAATGATATAAATCCATCTGTAAAAGAAGAGCTGAATGAAAAATTACAATTTTAGGATTTTGTAGGAATTTCTGGATCTGAAAAGGATTGGGCGATTGATCGAGGATTACTTAATTGGCATTTTGATCCAGCAGGAATCATTTATCGGGCCTGCGACATTAAAACCAAGCTCTTTATGGGAGGTAACCCATAGTTATCAGTGTGCTTGAGAGTCATGATTGTTAGTGTTGTATGGTGTTTGCTTTAGAGTGGATTGACTTGAACTTTATGTGTCATTATGGATTGATCAGTCTAATTATTGATTGGTAGATGTTTGGATTGTTTGTTGTTTGATTTGATCTTTGTGTGTCATGAGGGAAGTGATCCTCAACTTCTTATTATGGTTAGACTTGTATGTTCTCTTGTAGTAGTTGGATTGATGAATCTACTATGACTTGGGTCTCACTCAGACTTGAGTTTTACAGGAGACATCATGAATTTAAATAGTGATAAATCCATCTTAATTTTGTTACTTCCTTTCTTTAACTTTTTTTTCATTTGATAGGAGACACGAACCTATTTGATGAATAACTTGGGGATGATCTAACACTACGATTTATAACAGTTAGAGGTGCTTAATTAAAGGGATTAGATGATGCCTGAGATTGGTGTCCGGAAACCAATTTATCAGGGATAATCTTATCTTTGGGATTATAATTTATAAAATTATTTTAAAATGTACCTAATTTATTAGTGTAGTGATTCCGTTAGAAATTGGAAGTAAATTAGTGAGATGCGATGAGTTAAAGGAAGAATTAACCTCATTTATCTTATGTGTGTTTATGTTTGTGTTACAACTTTATTTAGGTCTTGAAGAACATTTTTATATTCCCTTGTTGATACCTTCTATGCTAATTAAACTTTTATTTAGTGAATTTCATTCTGTCATGATTAGTTTAGATTTACTTTCTGCTACATATTATTTTGTCCTAATGAATACTTGTAAATGGTTTTGATAGACATTTGTGGTAGATAGAATTTCTAAATTGTTTTTCTTCCTATTTATATTTTTGTACTAAATGATATATATGTTAAAAACTAAGTTTGGGAGTAGTAAGAACAATAAAATTTCAATGTGAAAATACTTCCTTTTAGTGTAGTTTTATTACAAGCATGTTTGAGGTTAGATATACTTTCTCCTACAGTCATTCTATCCTGATTATGCATGTATATGAATTTGATAGGATGTTGTAGAAGTAAGTAGATTCAACCTTTACTTTTTCTTCCTGCAACATTTTATGGAATTAATTGCAAAATATTTTAAAAGTTAAGTTTGGGGGGAAGAAAAATTTTTAAAATGTAACTTTATTTATCCTTAGTAGCCTGTATTTAATTTGATATCACTTTTAAAATGACTTGTGGTATGTGGTGTTATATTTAGGTTACTATAATTTCAATTTTAAGAATGTTAGAAAAATAACTTAGTTGAAATCCTATGGGAAGAAACTGTTCTAGGGTTAAGATATTTTGTAGGAAACATTGGGAAAATGAATTTTCTATTTATGGTAGAAAGGAGTTGAATATTTGAAAAGCTAAAATTATTAGATTTATACTTAATGAGAATCGAGCCTTTATTGAAAACCTTTTTCGAACTAATACTTACTGTTGGCCTCATTTTTGATGAGGTCTTTTCTCTTCTCTCTCCTTAGTACTTAGGATCTAGCCTTAGGCTTTCCCTTTGACTATCTTAGAGGACTAGAAATGGAACCCACCACTTAGAAATTCAAACACCTCTTAACTCCCCGCAAACCCCGTAAGTTTGATTGTAAACCCCTAAGTCACTTGGAGGGTTAAGATCAAATGTGGAGGTTTAAAGGATGAGTTCCCTATAGGATTCTTTGGCCTTAGGACTACCCTGGGTGGCCTGGTCTGGTGAGGGTTGACTTGCACACACATTACACTATCACACACATTCCAAATCCTAAAACCATTCATACCTAGCTTGACTTCCTGACTCATGGAGGTAACTCATATAGATGGACCTTAACCCCTAGGCCCTTGTGGGTTAGGAACAACATAATGAATTCCTCAGATTAGTCCTCTCATGGCTCTTATGAGCTTGATATGGCTTCATGGCTCAACCAAAATGATCCCATTTCCCTTACATTTGATCATTTTACATTTTTCCAAAATTTCAATTTTTGACCCCGGGGACCCTTCAACCACCAAACCTACCAAGTACCCTTGAAACCACCCAAAATTTGCAAAATCACCTAAATTACCCAAAATTCCTCAAAACCAATCCTAAACATTTCCCACCATTCAAATTGATCATCCTTGGCCAAATATACCAAAATTTCAAAAATACCCCCTAATACCCTCCAAATACCCAAAATACCCTTTTAACCCAAAACTTCCAAAAATTTAGAAAATTCCCAAAAAAATCCAAAAATCCCAAATATTTCCAATTTCATTTTGTTCAACCATACCATAAGCCAATTTTGTCAATTTAGCCCACTTTTACCAAAAACCCCAAATTTGACCCATTTATAACCCGAATGGACCCAATGTCAAACCAAATCAACCCAATTGACCTTAATTTTGATGCAATTCAATTCTAAACTTCAATTCAATATCCCCAATACCAATTTAGACCAAATATAAACCCAATTTCATCAACATGTGGATCCAATTTCAATTTGAAGCTTAAAACCCAATTTTGGCCCATAACCTAAACTTAGCCCAAACCAACCCAACTCAACCCCAATTAGCCCCAAATGTTTTCCTAAACCTTCTTAACATCCCCATAAACAAAACACTAACTTTATTTGCCCCAAATTTGAACCTAAACTCCACCCAAATCTAACCCAAACCAAAAATCCCAAATTTTGGCCTAAACCCACCATGAACCCAAATGGGCCCAAATCCCAAAATCAAAGCACAACCAAAGTTGAAAACTCTTTGTAACACTCCCATAAATATTTCTCAACATTAACTTTACATCAAATCTAACATTAGCCCAACCTTAGCCCATGTTAGCCCAATTTGACCCACTTTGGCCCCTTCGCCAAAAAGTCCCAAATCAAACCCAATTCAACTCCAAATCACCTCAAATTTGTTTCAAATCACTCATGACACATCCCTAAACTAAACCCAACATTTTTTTGGCCCAATCCTTCACAAAATTTCCATCCACCAATTTGTTTTCAAACCTAAAGGCCCACTTTCTTAAACCCTTCTAAAAGCCCATTTTCACCAAATCCAAAAGCCCAAAAATCCATTCCCAAGCCTACATGACACTTTCACCTCATCATCCCTTTAATTTAAATAACTCCCTAAGTTTCAAGTTCATCATAACATTTTTCTAAACTAAGCCACGTGCTAAATTACCCCTAAATGTCCAAAATCCTTAAAACCCATTTCCATGAAATTGACTAACCTTTTCCCAAGCCATGAGCAAGCCAAATGAAGCCATTCACAAGCCATATGAATCCATGAGAGCTTTGACTTGTCATCAATCCATTTATGGCAAGAGAGGGGAGCTCTTTCCTAAACTATGATTAAACATTTTAACCTTACCCTTGCTTCACCTAAACCCAAAATTAATCTAAATAAACTTGGATTGAGACTTCTCCACTCAAAACCAACTGACTCACCTGACTCCCGTAGCACCCAAAGTCCCTTAGTGGGTGCACCTAGCCCAAAAGCATGGTTTGACCAAACCAAACCCAAAATGACCATTCCCTCTTACCACTTAAATCAAACTCCTTTACACATGTCAAACCTCAATTAACTGCACCAAACCCCAGCCCTGACTCTCCTGAGTCAGATGGTGACGTGACTCTGGCTAGCCAGCCGCCAGGCCGCCGGAAAACGCCATGGCCGAGGAGCTTGGAATGAGCCAAATTTCAAATTCTCACCTGCTGAGTTGCCCCTGTCCAATTGGCTACCACGCCTCTTCATCTCCTCCCCGAGCAGCTGATCCCGGCCATCAATCGACCCCTGGGAAGCCCAGGCCATGACTATTTAAACCAGCCACCCCCTCTCGGCCAAAAGGTTGGCTGAAATAAACCTTCATAGAATCCCTCCAAACTCCTCACAGAGCTTCCCCTAGCCAAGAGCAATCCATTCCATTGTTCTCCTGCCCTAAATCCCATCGATCGATCTCGGCTTTGGAGCTCAATTCTCAGGCCAGAACAGGACATCTCTCAAACCTCCACCAAAATCAAATTAAACTCACCCACACCTGCACAGGACCAAGAGAAGGAGTACCCCAGTGAAAGCCCCCTCTCAAGGCCACCCAATTGCTCTAGCCTCCAAAGTTTGAAATCAGGTCTGGTCACTTTCATACTTAGACCTTTCACCAAGGCCAGAGGCTTCATCCCTTGGCTCTTCCAGCTCCAACAAACGTGCCGAGCAAATTCAGTTGAGGCCTGACCTCCTGAACCAAGGTATGGAGACTTCTATTTAACCCGAGCTTCCAGCGATTCTCCATTTTGTTTGAGTTAATTTTATAGCATATAAATTGTATGGATGTGTTCGTCTCTTCAAGACAAATCCATAGAGTATAAGAACATGAAAATCCATTGAGAGACGAGGGAGATATTAGGGTTTGAGTGTGGACGGTCACAGGTGCACACCAGTCGGAGACGACGACCAGCCGCCATTAGATCGAGCGTGTATAGACTGAACAGCTCAGATTACGTCGGACCAGGGAACGGTATGTGAACCGCGGGCCGCGTGGCGCTGAGTCGAATGGCGGCGGGGAATGGGAGCGTGCCGCGTGGAGCTTTGGAGACGTTAAGGTTGTCGTGACGCTGAGTCGGATAAGTATGAAAATATAGAATTTATGATTTAATTAAATGCGTGAAACATAGAAAATCCACATCTTTGTGTAGAAAAATCACAAAAATAAAATAAAAATACCCTCTTGTTCAGTGAACAGAGGAGAATAATGTGGAAAAGAATTGAGTTAATTTGATGAGTATTTTATTTTTAATTAATTATTTACTCATTTCACTATTTCAATTCTCCACAACTCACCATGGCATGAGACCATAGGGCTTTTGAAGCCTCCGATCTTAGGAACATTCCTTAAATTTTTTAAGGTCAGAGGCTATCTCTATGGCAAGTTATGTATTTTTCAAGTTTATGTCACTGTTTTTGGTATTTTAATTCCATTAGTTATCATATTGCTTAGAAAATTCTAGGAAAATTTGGAGTAGTTTCTTAGGACCAGAGGACCCTAGGATAATTATGTGCTGAGTTAATTCATTAAGAATAACCCTAATTGGCCTAATTACTCAAAATTGAACTTTTATTAATTAGGATTAACCACACATCAAAAGAACTTGAAAATAAATCTCCACTGATCATTAGGATCAGAGGGACCCCACATAAAAATTTGAAATCAATTGGAAATATTTAGACCCACTAAATGGATTAATTAGGTCACATGAGTAAAATTAAACTTTAAAAATTCATAACTCCAAAAATACATTTCAAAAATTTACCAAATTAGTTTTGAGACTTCTCTGGTAAAAGAGGAGTCTAGAAAAATTAATATTGTAATTTTCTTAAAATCTTCATTTTTCACCTTATTTTAATATTTTAATAATTAAAAAATAATAAAAATCACAAAAATATTAAAAATCATAAGAATGTCACATTTTAACTCCTAATCACTTAGGAACAAACAAAATATTTTTCCCAAGTCCATAGGATAAGATATTGAATTTTAAAAGCCCTAAAACAATTTTTTTAATTAAAAATGAGTTTTCCAACATTTTCACTAAATTAATTCTAATAAATCAAAGAAAAATTAGGATATTATAAAATTTATTTCTCTGGACTCCTTGAGGTTAGAGAGACTTAAGAGAAATAAAAAATCTATTTTTCAACTTTAATTTTATTTTATAATTGATTAATACTCCAAAACTCAAAATAATTATAATAAATAAAATATAATTCAAAAAATCACCAAAATTGGTCCAAGTGGTCCTCTAGTCATTGGAAACATCCCATAATTTTCTTAAGGACAGAAACCTTATCTTGGTCATGTTGTTGAATTTCTATTGAAAACCCATATTTTTTATTAAAATAAATATATAAATTAAATTAAAAACAGAAAAATCACATTTTCTCCTCTAATGTCTTAGTTGGCATGTGAGTGAAGTGACATAAAAAATTTCAAGCTCATTTGAGCTCAATTTGATAAGTTATGAAATAATTAAGGTTAAATGGGCATATTAATAATTTTGAATTTTAACCCCTAATTAAATCTTTAGGTTTAATCAAAATGGGGGGTAAAATATCTGACCCTAATTCTTTCTTAGATGATTGAAACTTTGAAAAATAAAAGGGTAGGAACTCATTGATCACTTTTAATAAACCAAATAAATGAAACCTTAATTAATTAAATAATTTGAATTTTGGAAGAATAATTAAAAAAAAATTGGATTATTAAAATGGGGATATAATTTAGAGAGACTATAATCACTTAAACTAAAATCCCCAAATGAATCACTTTAATTATATTTAACTCTTAATTAAACTTAAGATAATTGAAATTAATAAATTAATAATAAAGAAAAGATAACCCTTAATTAAATTAAAACTTAAAACATTAAATAACTTGATAATTAAATTGAAATAAATTTAAAACATTAAAAAAATTATTAATTTCAAAAATCACTTGAAAGCAAATTTAAAACAAACTCAAACATCAAAATCAATTTCAAAAAATAATTCTTAATTAAAAAATCAAACCAATTAAAAGTTAATCTAGAATATTGCAATTAAATTAAAACTAAATCATTAAAGTCTAAATTAAATAATTTAAACTCCTCTTTCAATTAAAATAGTTTAGAACACTTAAGAATAAAACAACTTGAACATTATTCCAAACTTAAATTTATTAAATTTTTATAACTAAATTAAATCACCTTAAAACATTAATTCTAATTTTAGATCGTTGAAATTCTTAATAAATTGATTTGCCCCTAAAGACTTTTATCATTATAACTCTTAAATGGAGCGTCAAGTGAGGTGTCACTTCATTCATGGGATAATCAAATGTCCTAAGTTCACTGAGCAAAAGTTAAAACTTAACTAAAAATTTCTGGATGATTGATTCATCTCTACAATAAAAATTCATTTAGACTCAAAATAATCTCAGAAGTATTGAAAAGATGTTTAGAACCCGTTCTAAGCACTTCCTCAATACAATGAGGTGTTTTAAGAAGAATAATTGAACTTAATTGTTCTTTGGTGAAGAAAATCATCCACAAAATATAAAGAACCTAGACGTCATAGGAACTAACTAGCAGTAGGATTAGGATTTTGGTAGACAACCAAAACCTTTCCCTTAGCTTTACCTAGGTACTTGTTGCAAATATTTAATTGTTCTAACTTGTGTTTTAAGTGCAACTTGGAATGACGAGAAGACCCTCCAAGTACGCTTTTACTTTATTGCAACTTATTTACCTGCACTGCGCTTTACTTTTCTTGCATGATAAATATGTTTGTTGCATGAAAACTGAAACCTTTAGGATAGCCACAAAACTGAAACCAAAACTAAATTAAATGTCACACAAGATAAAATTCACCACCACAACATCTAAAATATAAAACAACTCAAAATTTAATCACAAACAGAACAACAAAACCACAACTTTAACTAAATTAAAACGTCTCGTTGAATGATCGGGAATACCTTAGATGATGTAACCTACGTGTTGCTAACGGGATTTCCCACGGTCTAAATGAAGGTGTGGAACTCATTCAGTTGAGTTTAGCAAATTCATCTGGACTAAGTGAACTCGACGAAAATAACGGTGTCAGGATGACGAAACCGTGGGATCTTAATCGGTTCTGTTTAATCAACTTTAAGATTTGTTTTAATTAAAACACTAAACACATTTGGAGTTTAAGATTTCTCTAAACCAAGACACTTTTCTCATCCCCTGATTTTCACCTTCTAAAACTAGAACTCTGCAACAACAAGGAGCTTGGAGCACAGTGGGCAGCACGACCATCGTCGTCAGCAAAACTTGGATCGACATCAGCAGAACCATTCTTAGAATTAAACCACCAAACCATAGGACTTCGAGGTAGTTTGCCTAGTGCAACATAAATCCTCAAACTTTTTGTTAGGCATTTGCATAATCATATTATGTAAATTAAGCCCTAACCGGTCTTAGGATTCCGAGGTAGTCGTTTGGTACGACATAAACCCTCACATCTTCGAGGCTATTTGTATGATTGTCATACTAATATAGGTCGTAATTAATTAAAATTGGCAGGATTAAAACATTAAATAAACTCTCAAATTGAATCCAAACAATAGCATAGTTAGGAAGTCACCGAAGCTCACTTCAGATCCGTGACATCCCCTACTTCTCTTCTATTGATTCCCTAAAATAACAGTTCCAAATTTGATCCATTCCCAATTAAAATTTTCAAAATCCAATTGTTTGAAAACCTTAAACTTGAAATTTCCTAAGAGCAAAACCACTGATCATTATCGTGTGTTTTCTTAAATGATTCCTGTCATTTAAGATGTAATTAACTATAGGGGCTTGCCCTTATAGGGAACTTTAAGAACCCAGGTAATATAAACCCTGCTTAATTCATTTATATTAAGCAGGGGAACTTGTTGGCTTATAAAATTGGTTCGCAGACCAAACGGATGTCACAAATCTTCTAGTTTATTTAATCGAGCCCCATCATCAAGCAGTGTGCCTATTCTTCGGGATAGATATACGGTATGTGGTGCGGTGCTCGTTTATAAAAACTATTTGGGATGTGAGATCAGTTTAATTTCATATCTTAAAATTTTCAAACATAGAATTATTTTCAAAATCAAATACTACTTTCTAAATTATATATATATATATATATATATATATATATATATATATAAATTAAATTTAAAATTTAAAAATCGCCGACAATTTTTGTAGGCAACCCCTTTTCAAAACACAAACCTAAAATTATGCCGACAACTTCTCGCGACTCCACTGGGGACTAGTTCCTCTCTCCATTTTGATCAGATGGTTTTGCTTTCATAAATCGGTAGTGTATTGATCCATGAAGAAAAATACATATTTTTATGCCTTGATTTTTATCAATTTCTAAGGATATTATGCTTTAATGAAAGGTATTTTGTGTTTTTGGATGTAGGTAATGTACAAATTTCTAGAAAAGGAAAAGGAGAAAAATGGAGCAAAAATGGAGCAAAAAACAAAAAGAAGAGAAAAAATTATTGCCTGGCGCCTAGGCGCTAGACTCGATACAGAAACTGTCTGTTGACCTCATTTTTGATGAGGTATTCTCTTCTTCTTTTTAGTGCTTAGGATCTAGCCTTAGGCTTTTCCTTTGACTATCTTAGAGGACTAGAATTGGGACCCACCACCTAGAAATTCAAACCACTTCTTAGCTCCTCGCAAACTCCACAAACTTGATTGTAGACCCCTAATCACCTAGAGGGTTGAAATCAAATGTGGAAGTTTAAAGGATGAGTTCCTATAGGACTCTTTGGCCTTAGGACTGCCCTGGGTGGCCTGGTCTGGTGAGGGTTGACTTACACACACTACACTTGTACACTACACTTTCACGCACCTCCTAAAACCACACCCATACCCAACTTGACCTCCTGACTCATGAGGGTGATTCACATGGATGGTCCTTAACCCCTAAGCCCTTGGCTAAGAGGGTTAGGAACAACATAATGAATGCCTTAAATGAGTCCTCTCATGGCTCATATAGGCTTAACATGGCTTCATGGCTCAACCAAAATGATTTCATTTCACTTACATTTACTCAATCTTCAATTTTCCAAATTTTTAATTTTTGACCCCGGGGACCCAACACCCGCCTAGCCTACCCAAAACCCTTGAAATTACCCAAATTTTCCAAAAATCACCTAAATTACCCAAAATTCCCCAAGACCAATCCCAAACATTTCCACACCACTCAAATTGATCATTCATAGCCAAAAATACAAAAAATTCCATATACCTCCCAATACCCTCCAAATACCCAAAATGCCCCTCTTAGCCAAAAAAAATCCAAAAATTCAGATAATTCCCATAAAATTTCAGAAAATCCCAAATATTCCTAATTTCATTTTGTTCAACTACACCATGGGCCAATTTTGTCAATTTACCCCACTTTTGTCAAAATCTCTAATTTGACCCATTTTAACCCAAAGTGAACCCAATGTTAAACCAAACCTACCCAATTGACCCAAATTCTGGTCCAATTCAATTCTAAACTTCAATTAAACATCCCCAACACCAATCTAGACCAAATTCAAGCCCAATTTGATTGGCATTTGAATCCAATCTCACTTTTGACCTTAAAACTCAATTTGGACCCATGACCCAAACTTAGCTCAAACTCACCCAATTCAACTCCAATTAACCCCAAATCTTTTCTAAACCCTCCCTAACATCCCCACAAACAAAAAAACTAACATGATTTGCCCAAAATTTAGACCCAAACCCCACTCAAATTCAACCCAAAGCTAAAAGACCCAATTTTGACCTAAAGCCCAAACCTAACCCAAATAAGCCCAAACCCCAAAATCAAAACCCAACCAAAGCCAAAACCTCTTTGAAACATTCCCATAAACATTTTCCAACGTTAATTTTACATCAATTTCAACCTTAGCCCAACATTGGCCCAAGTTAGCCCAATTTGACCTACATTGGCCCATTTACCAAAGAGGTCCAAATTCAACCCAATTCAAACCCAAACCACCTCAAGTTTGTTTCAAACCACTCATGACATACACCTAAACCAAACCCAACAATTATTTGGCCCAAGCCTTTACCAAACTTTCATCCTAAAATCCATTTTAAAATCCAAAAGCCCACTTCCCTAAACCATTTTAAAAGCCCATCTTCATTAAATTTTAAAAGCCCAAACTCATCCTAAAACCCACATTACAATCTCATCCCATCACCACTCAATTGATATCATCCCTTAAGCCCTAAATCAATCATCAAATGGTTCCAAATCAAGCCATATGCCAAGTCATCTCTAAATGCCAAAAATACCAAAATCCCTTTCTCATGTAAGTGAGCCAAGCCATGAGCAAGCCTTGAAGCCATGCACAAGCCACATGAAGCCATGGGATCCACTTTACACATCATCATACCATTTATTGCAAAAGGAGGAGCCTCTTTTAAGCCCCCTTAAAAAGGTTTTAACCCTTTTAATGCTTCACCTTAATCCATGATTAATCAAAATATTCATGGATGGTGACTTCTCTACCCTTTCCTAGCTGATTCATCCGATCCTCCCTCAGCCCAAATCAGCCATGGGGAGGTGAACCAAGCCCATTTCCATGGGTTGACCAAACCAAGTGCAAAAGAAGCCACCTCCCCATGCCATTTTGATCCAACCACTTTACACATGTAAGGCTTCAATTGAATTCACCAACTTCAACCCCCGACCCACTCGACCCCGAGGGTGACCCATGCCTGCCGGCCGACCACACCGGCCGCCGGAAAACACCATGGCCGAGACATGGGAAGGAGCCAAGCATTGAAATTCCGCCTTGCTGAGTTGCCCCATGCCCGTAGCCATTGCGACTGTTCTTCCCTTGCCGAGAGCACGGCGATCCCGGTCCCTAACTCCCCCGGGAGAGCCTCCAGCCTCTCCTATTTAAACACCACCCCTCTCGGCCATGAGAGAGGTGCTGAACCAACCTTAAGGAAACTCGCCAAAATCATTCCGTACCACTCTCCACACATAGAGCACTTGATTCCCACTGGATTCCAGCCCTAATTCCCTCCAGCTGAGCTCAATTTTGAGTTCAAAATTCAGCACAAAAACCAGGACACTTCTTCACAGTGGACCAATCCCCAAATTGATTGGTCCTACACCTTCACAAGACCAAGGGAAGAAGTTTACCAGCAAAAGCCCCCTCACCAGGCCAGCCATTGCTCCCAGTCTCCAAGCTTTGTGATCGGGCTTGGTCGAAATCTTACCTAGACAATTCACCAGGCCAAGGGACTTCATCTGGAGCTTGCTTGGACCCAATCGAAGGTGACACAACTCTCAGATCGAAGCTTCACTTCTCTGAGCAAAGGTATGGACTCACTCTTCTTCCCGAGCTTACAGAGATTCTTCATTTAATTTGAGTCAATTTAAATACATGTTTACCGTATGGATATGTTCGTCTCCTCAAGACGAATTCATAGAGCATAAGAACACGAAAATCCGTTGAGAATCGAGTGAGAAATTAGGGTTAGAAGGTTGACGGTCACGGGTGCACACCAGTCGTAGAAAATGACCAGGAGCCGTCGGATCGAGCGTGTATCGAGTGGACGGTCTGGATTGAGCCGCACGGCCGCATTGGTACGCGAACCGCGAGCCCCGGATCGCCGAGCCTGGATGGCGGCGCCGAATCAGAAGACGACACACGGCGCTTCGGAGATGCCTAGGTTGAGTTGGCGCCGCGTGGATAAGTAGGAAAATAGGTTATTTTCCTATTTATTTAATTCCCTAAACTTCAAAAATACTTAACTTTGTGTAGAAAAATCAAAAAAATAAAATGAAAATACCCTCTTGCTCAGTGAACAGAGGAGAATAATGTGGAAAAGAAATCATTCAATTTCATTGAGTATTTGATTTTTAATAATTTATTTACTCTCTGCACATTTTCAATTCTCCATGCATGTATACAATTCACCATGGCATGAGACCATAGTGGCTTTTAAGCCTCTGAATTTAGGAACATTCCCTGAATTTTCCAAAGTCGAGGCCATCCCTATGAAGAGTTATTAATTTTTCAATTCTAGGTTGCTAGTTTGAGTATTTTAATTCCAATAATTAGCATGTTGTGAAATAAATTCTAGGAAAATTTGGTGATGTTTCTTATGACTAGAGGACCCTAGGGAAAATAGGTTTTGAGTTAACTCACTTGGAATAACCCTAATTGGCTTAAACACCCAAAATAGGTCCTTAATTAATTAGAGCTAATCATACATCAAATTGACTTGAAATCAATTCTCCATTGACCTTTAGGATCAGAGGAACCCACAATAAAAATTCGAAGACAATTGGACTTAGTTAGCCCTACCAAATGGGTCGATTAAGCCATTTAGCCAACTTAAACTTTAAAAATTCATAACTTTCAAAATACTTTTCAAAAATTCACCAAATTGGTTTTGGAGCCTCTCCGATATTAGGGGAATTTAAGAAAATTAAAATTGCAATTTCTAAAAAAGTTGATTTTTTGCATTATTTTAATATTTTTAATAATTAAAAAATAATAAAAATCACAAAAATAATAAAATTCACCAAAATGTTATATTTTGAATTTTAATCACTTAGGAACAAACCCTATATTTTTCTTAAGTCTCTATGGTGAGATATTAAATTTTAAAAGCCCTAAGGTAATTTTAAAATAAAAAAATGTATTTTCTAGCATTCCCACTAAAATAATTCTAATAAATCAAAGAAAAATTAGAAAATTATAAAAATTGGTTCTCTAATTTCCTTGATATCAGAGAGATTTTTGAAAAATATAAAATTCATTTTCCAACCTTTATTTTATTTTTAAATCAATTAATACTCCAAAACTCAAAAAAATTATAATAAAAAGAATATAATTCAAAAAATCACCAAAATTGGTCCAAGTGGTCCTCTGGTCATTAGAAATGTCCCATAATTTTCTTAAGGACAGAAACTTTCCCTTGATCATGTTGTTGAATTTTCCTTGAAAATCCCTATTTTCCACCAAAAAATAATTACATAAATAAATTAAATACAGAAAAATCACATTTTCTCCTCTAATATCTTTATTGACATATGAGTGAAGTCACATAAAAAATTGCAAATTCATTTATGCTCAATTTAGTGAGTTATGAAATTATTAAGCTTGAAGGGCAAAATGGTAATTAAAATTTTAACCCTTAATTAAAAACTTTAGGCTTAATAAAATGAAAGAGTAAAATATTTGATCCTAACCTGATTTGGATGATTGAAATTTAAAGGGTAGAAACCTACTAAACAATTTAAAAATAATTAAAAATAAACCTTAATTAAATAATTAATTAAATTTGGAAGAATAATGGAAAATTGGAATTATTAAAATAGGGATGTTATTAGGAAGAGATTTGTTCTTTAATTTAAAAATCCCTAAATTAATCACCTCAATAATATTTAATTCCTAATTAAAATGATAATCCAAATTTAAAATTTAAAATGCTAAAAGACTTAATCAATAAATTAAATTAAAATTAAATTAATTAAATTAAATCCTTTTAAAAATTTCAATTAAATTAATACTTTAATAATTAAAATTAAATCATCTTTAAAACATAAAAAAATAAAATATCAAATTAAAAATAAAAATAAAAATTAAATTAAATTAAATTAAATTAAATTAAATTAAACTAAATAAAATTAAATTAAAACATGTTAAATTAAATTAAATTAAATTAAATTGAAATAAAACCAAGTTAAAACTAAAACTAAAGTAAATTAAATAAATTAAATTAAAATTAAAATTAAACTAAATTAAATCAAATTAAAAATTAAAATTAAATTATATTGAATTAAATATAACATCACCTAAGACATAAAGGATTCAAAAATAAATTGAAATTAAACACTATTCCAAACTTAAACCCATTAATTGAAATTAAATTAAATCATAAATCACCTGAACATCCATTTGCCCTCGAAAGCTCTTGTTGTCATAACTCCTAAACGGAGTATTAAGTGAAGTGTTACTTCACTTATAGGATATTCAAATGTCCTAGTTCACTAAGCAAGATAACAAAACTTGAACTCCTGGACGATTAATTCATTTGTATAATTAAATTCTCTTGGACTTAAAATAATCCTAGAAATATTGAAAAGATGTTTAAGATTTGTCTTAAGCACTTCCTCGATATGATAGGATGTTTATAAGAACAATTGAACTTAATTGTTCTTTGATGAAGAAAATCGTCCTCAAACCCAAAATACAAGAACCTAGACGTCATAGGAGGTGACTAGCTATAGGATTAGGAACTTGGTAGAAAACCATAACCCTTCCCTTAGCTTTACTTAGGAACTTGCTTTAAATGCTTAAATATTCTAATTGTGTTTTAAGTGCAGCTTGGGATGACGGGAAGACCCTCCAGGTACGCTTTTATTTTATTGCAATTTATTTAATCGCATCGCACTTACCTTTCTTGCATGATAAACAACTGTTGCATGAAAACCAAAACCTTTAGGGTAGTCCCTAAAACTGAAACCAAAACAAAATTAAAAGTCATTACAAGATAAAATTCATCGCCACAACATTTCAAAATATAAAACAACTCAAAATTTAATCACAAACATAACAACAAAACTACAACTACAACTAAATTAAAACGTCTTGTTGGATGATCGGGAATACCTCGGATGATGTAACCTACGTGTTGCTAACGGGATTTCCCACGGTCTAAATGAAAGTGTGGAACTCATTTAGTTGAGTTTAGCAAATTCATCTGGACTAAGTGAATCCAATAAAAATAATGATGCCGGAAGGATGGAACCGTGGGATCTTAACCGGTGTTGTTATAATCAACTTTAAGATTTTTTTTAATTAAAACATAAAAAAACACTTGGAAATTAAGACTCTCTCTAAACCAAAACACTTCTCTCATCTCCTGATTTATGACTTCTAAAACTAAACCTCTGCAACAACAAGGAGCTCGGAGCATGGTGGGCAGCACGGCCATCGTCATCAGCAAAACCTGAGTCTACTTCAGCAAAACTTTCTTAGAATTAAATAACCAAGCCATAGGATTTCGAGGTAATTTGCCTAGTGCAACATAAATCCTCAACTCTTCGTTAGGCATTTGCATGATCATGTCATGTAAATTAAGCCCTAACCGGTCTTAGGATTCCGAAGGTAGTCGTCCGATACGACATAAACCCTCACATCTTCGAGGCTGATTGTATGATTATGTCATACAAATATAAGTCCTAATTAATTAAAATTGGCAAGATTGAAATATAAGATAATATTAGGATTTTCCCAAATCTAAACCAAACAATAGGATAGTTTGGGAAGTTGCCAAGATTCTTCTTGGATCTTCAGCTTCTCCTACTTCTCTTCCTTTGGACTCTTAAAATAAACTTGTTCCAAATTTGAGCTGATCCCTATTGAAATTTCCAAATTCCAATCCTTTGAAAAACTTAAACTTTGAAATTCTTGAGAGCAGAACTACTGATTATTATCGAGAGTTTTCTTAGGTGATTCCCATCACTTAAGATGTAATTAACTATAGGGGCTTGCCCTTATAGGGAATTTTTAAGAACCAAGGTAATATAAACCCTGTTTAATGTTTTCATATTAGGCAAGGGAACTTGTCGGCTTATAAAATTAGTTCGCAGACCAAACAGATGTGACAAATCTTTTAGTTTATTTAATCGAGCCCCATCATCAAGCAGTGTGTCTATTCTCTGGGATAGATACACGGTTTGTGGTGTGGTGCGGTGCTTGTTTATATAAACTATTTGGGATGTGAGATCGGTTTGATTTCATATCTTAAAACTTTTAAAATTAAAATTACTTTCAAAATCAAATGTTATCTTTTAAACTATATATTTAAATTAAATTTAAAATATAAAAAATTCGCCGATAATTTCGGTAGGCGACCCCTTTTTCAAAAATACAACACAAACCTAAAAAATATGCCGACACTGTCAAGTTTTTTAAGAATTTTGGACGGTTATTTTGACGGAGTGAGCAGTTATTGGACATTCTAGAAGATTGGCAGTTGTTACTTGATAATAGGACATGTGATACATTGCATTTGGACGCTCCAAAACGGTTTTAAACTTGAAGAGGTGCGAAGAACTGGACCCGGTGTCCGGCGCCTAGGCGCCAGATTCCGGCGCCTAGGCGCCAGACCGACCTTCTAGAAGATTCATTGAATTTGGACATGTTTTGAAGAGGTGCATCAAGGCAACCCTTGGAGCCTATAAATAGGAGTCCACTCCTTCAGAGAAAATCGCCCGTCATTCGTCCTACTTCCTCTAGTCTCCTTAGAGAGAGAAATCTCATTAGAGAGAGAGAATCTAGAGAATTAGAGAGAGAAATTTAGGGCCACTTTTGTTTAGTTTAGTGAGTTTACTTTCAAGTTGTAGCATCTGGAGTTCATTACACTGTGGAGTCAGGAGTCAGAAGATCTGTAGAAGGAATATTTGAGATAAGTATATTTTTATTTGATTCAAAGTTTATTTATTATGTTTTGCAGTTTATTTTCAATGTTTTCAGAGTAGTTAGTTTACTTTCTTCCTTCAATCATGAAGAGATAGATAAGATAATATAAAGATTCGATGGAGAATTAAAATTCAAAATATTTTCAAAAACATTATGATGACATTAATAGCTGATCTTACTTTACTTTTTAAAATGGCCATTTAAATTGTTAAAACCTGTTGAAGAGTTTTGAATCCTTGAAGGAGAAGAACTCTTAACTTGTAAATGTCACATGAATCCTTGGGTAGTCGAAGGCCATGTGAGGGCTATTCAAGGTGAAGTGCAAATAAATAGGAAGATAAGATTTAAAGGGCGTAAAATTGATAAGTTTTTTGAGTGATAGGCCAAATTCTTATAATTTGATTTATAAATCAGGAATGGGTCACTAGTAGGGCCGACCATAGCCACCCTTGGACATCTAGAAGTGAGAGTCTAGATTAACCCATTACTACTAACAATACATCCGGACCTGATCTGTAAGTTAGCCAATGTTCTTTGCTCCTGGATCAAAGGGTAAAGAATAGGAATGCTTCTATTTGACACAATGCCATAAATCAAATTCTCCAACGAATATTGAATTATCTTAAAAATCTTTGATTAATTGAAGGAAAGAAAGTTGTTATTTTATATAATTTTCATAAATCATTCTCTTTGTATTGTTTTCTTTAATTGCATCTAGTAAATTAATAGTAATTTATAGTTAATTTAAAGGATAAAAAGATATCTTTAAAATATAATATTTAGAGAATTTATTTCTATAATTCTTCCCCGTGGGATCGATACTTGGGTTATAATAGAAAACCCTATATTACTTGAAATGATACGTATACTTGCGTAGTATCCCTAGTGTGTAAAGTAATTTCTAAAATTTACAATATTTTGATTTATACACTAGCCGCTTATTATAAATTAGGTCAAGCTTTGGCCATCTTTTGGAAGCATATATTACTGCGTTACTTGCGGTCGGGTCAAGTTTTTGGCGCCGTTGTCGGGGATAGAAATAAAATAGTTATAAATTTCTTTAAAAATATATTATATTTCTAAAAATATAAAAATATAAAAAAAAATTATTAAAAATATAAAATATAAAAAATTTTGTATTTTATTCCTTGTTTTATGTGAAGATTTGGTTCTGAAGGATTAATACCTTTAGATTCTAAATTAGAAAGAACAATTAGAAAAATTAAAAAGGGAAAACAAATTCAAAAATTTCAAGAAATGACTACTTTAAAAAATCCAATTGAACTTAATGATCAAAATATTTATAAACTATTAAGGGATTATGCTAACCCTATAGTTGATGAACTTCATAGTAGTATTCAAATACCAACTGTAGATGCTAATTCTTTTGAACTTAAACCGTCTAGTATGCAAATGGTGCAAAACAATCAATTTGGTGGAACACCAAATGAGGATCCAAATTTACATCTTGTTAGTTTTTTAGAACTTTGTGCTACCTTTAAATATAACAATGTTTCTGATGATGCTATTAGACGTCGATTCTTTCCTTTTTCTTTAAGAGATAAAGGAAAGATGTGGTTAAATTCATTAGCGACTGGTTCTATTAAAACATGGGATGAAATGACACAAAAATTCCTTGCTAAATATTTTTCTCCTTCTAAAACTGCTAAATTAAGAAACGATATTACTTCGTTTAGTCAATTTGATGGGGAGACAATATATGAAACTTGGGAAAGATCTAAAGAACTATTAAGAAAATGTCCTCATCATGCTTTATCTGATTGGTTAATTATTCAAACATTTTATAATGGATTAATTGGATCTTTAAAATCAATTATTGATGCTGCTACTGGAGGTTCTTTAATGTCTAAATCATTTGAAGAAGCTTACACTTTAATTGAAGAAATGGCTAATAATAATTTTCAATGGCCTTCCGAAAGGATTAATCCTAAAAAGATGGCAAGTATTCATGATAATGAAGCCTTTTCTATTTTAGCTTCACAAGTAGCAGCAATGTCTAAGAAATTAGATAGTTTTACATTTAATATTTCGCAAAATAATTCTGCTAATATTAAAGATTCTCAAACTTTTGAAACTTTACAAGCTATTGCAAGTAAAAGTAATCCTTATTCAAATTATTATAATCCTGGGTGGAAAAATCATCCTAATTTTAACTGGAATAATTCACAACAACAATGGGGTAATAATCAATCTCATCCCACTGGAAATTGGAATAATCAAGTTAATCCAAATTATAAGCCTCCTGGATTTAATAATTAACCAAAAAATTTATCAATAGAGGAATTAATATTACAAATGAATAATCAATTACAAAATCAAAATATTGCAATTCGTAATATTGAAAATCAAAAGGGGGCAAATTGCTACTTTAATTAATAACAGACATGTATGAACACTTCCTAGTAATGTTGAAATTAATCCAAAGGAAACTGGAAAAGAACATGAACAAGCTTAAGTTGTGCAACTTAGAAGTGGAAAGGAATTAAAAGAAAGAATACAGAATGAAATTGAAAAAGAGATTGAGGTTGAAGAGATTGAAAAACCTAAAGAGTCTCTCTCTCCTTGTCAAGATCAGACTGTAATACCTGTTAATGTGGAAGTTGAAAAACCACCACCACCTTTTCCTCAAAGACTTAAACAGCAGAAACTTGATCATCAATTTTCTAAGTTCTTTGAAATTTTTAAGAAACTTACTATTAATATACCTTTTGTTGAAGCTTTGGAACAAATGCCAACTTATGCAAAATTTATGAAGGATATTTTAAGCAAGAAACGAAAATTTGAAGCTTTTGAAACTGTTGCACTAAGTGAAGAATGCAGTGCAATAATTCAAAAGAAATTACCTGAAAAGCTTAAAGATTATGGAAGTTTTACTATACCCTGTGCTATTGGAGAAAAATTTTGTGGAAAAGCTTTATGTGATTTAGGAGCAAGTATTAATCTCATGCCATTTTCTATCTTTCGAAGATTAGGTTTGAAGATATTACTCCCACCACTCGTAACCCTTCGAGTTAGTCGATAGATCTATCACTTATCCTAAAGGAGTTATAGAGGATGTACTTGTTAAAGTGGATAAATTTATCTTCCCTGTAGATTTCATAGTACTTGATATGGAAGAAGATAAAGAGATACCTATTATTTTAGGGAGACCTTTTCTAGCTACCGGACGAGCTATGATTGATGTGCAAAAAGGAGAACTAACCATGAGAGTTAATGATCAAGAAATCAAATTCAATGTTCTTAAATCAATGAAGTACTCTGATAGAGAGAAATGTTATCGAATGGATATAATTGATTATTTAATTGAAAAAATTTATCAAGAAAAATGTAAAGTCATTTCTGAAGAAAAATTTGAATTTTTAACTGATGAAGATGAAGTTGTGGAAGAAGAAGAGACTTATTTTATAAAAGATAATTGGGAAACTTTAGACATAACTCAAAATGATATACTTTTTCCATCAATTGAAAAAGCCCCTGAACTGAAATTAAAAATGTTACCTTCCCATTTAAAATATGCGTTTCTTGGAAATTCGTTAACTTTACCTGTTATTATTTCTTCTGAACTTAGTATAGATCAAGAAGAAAAACTAATAGGTGTGTTAAAGAATTATAAGAAATCTTTTGGTTGGACTATTGCTGATATAAGAGGAATAAGCTCTTCCATTTGCATGCATAGAATTTTAATGGAAGAAAATTTTAAACCAACTATAGAATCGCAAAGACGATTAAATCCTATCATGAAAGAGGTTGTTAAAAAAGAAATTATTAAATGGTTAGATGCTGGTATTATTTATCCTATTTTAGATAGTCAATGGTAAGTCCTATTCATTGTGTTCCGAAGAAAGGAGGAGTAACTGTCATTGTTAATGATAAAAATGAACTTATCCCTACAAGACAAATTACCTGGATGGCGAATCTGTATTGACTATAGGAAATTAAATAAAGCCACTAGAAAGGATCATTTTTTCTTTACCTTTCTTGGATCAAATGCTTGATAAACTAGCTGGACACTCATATTTCTGTTTCCTGGATTGATATTCTGGTTATCATCAATTACTTGCTCCTGAGGACCAAGAAAAGACAACATTTACAAGTCCTTATGGAACATTTGCTTTTAGAAGAATGCCTTTTGGTTTATGTAATGCACCTGCAACTTTTCAAAGATGTATGATGTCAATATTTTGTGATTTGATTAACAAAGGAATTGAAATATTCATGGACGATTTTTCAGTCTTTGGAACTTCTTTTGAATCTTGTTTGGAAAACATTTCTAAAGTTCTGAAAAGATGTGAAGAAACAAATTTAGTTCTTAATCGGGAAAAATGTCAATTCATGGTCACTGAAGGCATTGTACTTGGTCACAAAGTATCACAAAAAGAGATGGAAGTTGATCAAGCAAAAGTAAAAATTATTGCTTGAATTGCAACCACCTACTATCATTATCGATGTGAGAAGTTTTCTAGGTCATGTTGGATTTTATAGAAGATACATAAAGGATTTTTCTAAAATTGCTAAACCTCTTTGTCATTTATTAGAAAAAGATGCAAAATTGGAATTTAATAAAGAATGTATTAATGCTTTTAAAATTCTTAAAGAAAAATTAATATTCGCACCTATCATTGTTGCACCTAATTAGGAGAAATCTTTTAAATTAATGTGTGACGCAAGTGATTTTGCAATTGGAGCTGCATTAGGACAAAAATATGAGAAAATTTTCAAAGTTGTTTATTATGCCAATAAAACTCTCACTGAAACACAAAGAAATTACACTACCACTGAGAAAGAGCTTCTAGCTATAGTATATGCCTTTGATAAATTTAGACCTTATCTTCTTGGTACTAAATGCATAGTTCATACTGATCATTCTGCTATTAAATATCTATTCTCTAAGAAGGATTCCAAAACCTAGACTGATAAGATGGGTTTTACTTCTACAATAATTTGATTTTCAAATAGTAGATAGAAAAGGAACTGAATACCAAATTTCTGATCATTTGTCTAGAATTAAAAATGATATTATTTCGGAAGAAAATATAAATGAGAAATTTCCTGATGAATCTTTATATGCTATTCAAGAATATAAAACACCTTGGTATGCTGATATTGTTAATTATTTAGTTAGCAATTTTTTGCCTTATGACTTGGATAACAAATTTATTAAGTAATTTGAGTATGATGCTAAATCTTATGTCTGGGAAGAACCTCATTTATTTAAAATTGGAAAAGATTCTATGATTCGAAGATGTGTACCTTATGAAGAAACTTTTTCTATTATTAAAAAATGTCATGATTCCGATTTTGGAGGACACTTTGGCATAGATAAAACTGCATTTAAAATTTTAAATTCTGGATTTTATTGGTCTACCTTATTTAATGATGTGAGACATTATGTGAAAACATGTGATCGATGTCAAAGGATGGGAAATATATCTAGGAAGAATGAAATGCCTTTAAACTATATATTGGAAGTTGAAATTTTTGATATATGGGGTTTAGACTTTATGGGACCATTTGTTCCATCAATTGGAAAAATTTATATTTTATTAGCAGTTGATTATGTTTCAAAGTGGATCGAAGCTGTTGCTTTACCAAACTGTGATTCCAAAAGTGTTTCTAAATTTTTAAAGAAAATGATATTTTCAAGATTTGGAATGCCTAAGGTAATTATCACGGATGGTGGAATTCATTTTAGGAATATAAGAATTCAATCATTACTACAAAAATTTGAAATCAAGCATAGAATAGCAACAGCTTATCACCCACAGACAAGTGACATGGTTGAAGTATCAAACAGAGAAATTAAAAGAATTCTAGAGAAGACTGTTAATCCTAAAAGAACTGATTGGGTTGATAGACTTGATTTTGCATTATGGGCTTATAGAACAACTTATAAAACACCAATTGGAATGTCACCTTACCGGTTAATTTATGGTAAACATTGTCACTTACCTGTAGAACTTGAGCATAAAGCTTATTAGGCGATAAAGGAGTTTAATTTTAATTTGAATAAAGCAGAAGAAAAGAGATTGTTGCAATTAAATGAGATGGAAGAAATAAGAAATGAAGCATATGAAAATGCGAAGATTTATAAAGAGAAAATGAAGATGTTACATGACAAGAAAATTTCTGGAAAATTTTTTGAACCTGGACAAGAAGTAATACTGTTTAATTCTCGTTTAAA
Source organism: Papilionanthe hookeriana x Papilionanthe teres (assembly GCA_022702705.1). Lineage (NCBI taxonomy): Eukaryota > Viridiplantae > Streptophyta > Magnoliopsida > Asparagales > Orchidaceae > Papilionanthe > Papilionanthe hookeriana x Papilionanthe teres. The sequence continues at coordinate 11,679,781 of CM040427.1, forward strand.
ACTTTTTCCTGGAAAATTAAGATCTAAATGGATTGGACCGTTTATAGTTGAGAAAGTATACCATTATGGAGCTGTGGATATTAAAGATCCTAAAACAGTAAAAATTTTTAAAGTAAATGGATTATGATTGAAGCCTTATTTGGGAGACATTAAAAAGATTTATAAAGAGGCTTATAAATTGAGTCAACTTGATTAAAGATTTACTTAAGTAAAGGTGACGATGTTAAACCAAGCGCTTTGTGGGAGGCAACCCATATTTTTCTTTTGTTTTGAGTGTTTTTGTGTTTTAATGTAAGGTTATGCCTCGATCTTGATTAATTTTATATTGCTTTAGAAAAATTTGATGCTTATAAGTCTTTATTGACTTAGGCTGAAAATTATTTTAAAGTATGTAAATTTAAAAATTGGATCACTCTATTTTGAATATGAGTAAAAAGAAGATCAAGTTAACCTTCATTATGATTGCTTACGATATGAGTTATTGAGTTTAAATTACTCCTACCAGTATAGTATACCTATCTTGGAGAACGAAATTTTGAAATTTGACGATTAGGTGAAACGGAGTTGAACATAGTTCCGGAGCCTAGGCGCCAGAATTCAGCGCCTAAGCGCCAGAATCAGCTATGTATCAATAGGTCTGGCGCCTAGGCACCAGATTCGGCGCCTAAGCGCCATGGTTACTGGGACGTGCAAAAACCGAAATTTTCTGTTTTTCACACGATTTTTCCTTATAAATCAACCTATTCTCTTCCCTAACCATCAAGGCAATCAGAATTATGTTCCTTGCACTTCATTCTTGAGAGATTTGAGAGAATTTTGAAGAAATGGAAGGAAGAAATTATGGAGAAGAAGTTAGAGACATGGTTTCTAAGGATCCTCAACCCTACTTCAATGGTTTCATCGCTGTAAGTTTAAAAAAAATCTCTAGTCGTTGGATAAGTTTGAAGTGGATTTTAAAAGCATTGGAGATCACCTTCATGAGATGTTTCATCAGATTGAGCATCTAGAATGGCAGATGAAACTTCAATTTGATCATTTTTGCGGCTTATTAAGATGCTCAAGTTGAAATGTATGCAAAGAACAAGTGGATTGACTAAAAGACGGCTACGGATTTCCCGAGAGTGTTAGTGTTCTTTCCAAGTAGTATTCACAATTTCCCTTGTGAAGATTGAATATTCTGGTAATGGGTTAGTTATTATATGGTTTGTTAAGTCGTTGTATCGATTTAGAGAATCGATTGTGATTGTTTGTGTATTTGCTTTCATGTTCAATGTGTGTTGTTTTTGCTTAGAAATTGTTGTGTTTGAGTGTGTATTAGGAACTTGAATCAAGTATAATACTTATCTGGAATGTATTGAGTCAACATTGAAGATTATGAATGGAATTTAGTGAGTTTGATGTAAACTTAGTGTTTGATTGGTGGATTTAATATTAAATTTTTAAAATTTTTGGAAAATGTTTTGGAAGTTAGAAACTGAAGCCCTACTCTAATATGAGTAATTGGAAGTTGAATTTATGAATTTTGGTGGAAAATTAAATTTAAAAATAATTTTTTTTGAAAGGCGAGTCTGGCGCCTAGGCGCCGCAGCTCGGCGCCTAAGCGCCGACTCGGCTCGCTACCTGAAAATTACCATTTAAACCCCCAAAAGCCATTTTTGATGCCTAAGCTTCATCTTCTTCCCCATTTTCACGAAAATACACCCTTTGGATCCATTTTAAGGTCAATAAATTAAGGATTTGAGCGCGAAACCACTCGATTTCATCGTCTCAAGGTCAGATCTACACTTTAAACCATTTATTTTTTATTTTCACCATAGATTTTCCTAGTTTTTGCTAAGAACCAAAATTTTGAAATTTTTTTTTTATTTTTAGTGATTTCTTTGGATTTTTAAACTTATTTTAAGTTTTATAAACTTAAAAAGAGTTTAAATCTTTGATTCCTAAATTTATTCTTGTTTTCTTTCACGTTTAGATGGCTCCAAAATCTAAGCGCGGGAAGGGACGAGAAAATTTTGATAACGACGAAATTTCCAATCGCAACTGCGCATTTTCGTTTCCGGGAACTTGCGTCGTCGAGAAAGTTCATCTCGGAACGAAGTTTTTATCATCCTGGGGAGATGATTAAAAACACTATCATTAAACACAACTGGCAACTATTTTGTTACTTCACTGTTATTGTTGTTATCCCGGTTGTTCGAGAATTTTATGCAAATTTTCTGGATGCTGAAGATTCTGAAGTCTTTGTTAGAGGAATCAGAGTAGGATTTACTCCATAAAGAATCAACATATTCTATGGCCTGCCACCGATGATTGAGTGCTATTATTCTGGATTATCACCATCTTAGGGTGATTTGGATATGATTATTGCCTATTTTACTGACGGTACTGGATCTTGGATGATCAGGAACATCAAAAGGGTAAATTTCAAATCTTCCAAGCTCAATGGTATTTCAAAAGCATGTCACTATTTCATTTCTGCGAGATTGTTACCTTCCAATCATCTGAGTGAAGTAACTAAAGATCGAGCGATCTTGAATTACTACATTCAGGAGAGGAAACCTATAGACGTTGGCAGTATTATTTTTGAATCTGTGGATTCTATTGCGAGATCCAGCACTTCTGTTGGATTGGGATTTCCTTCTTTGATTTATTCATTATGTGTTAATGATGGAGTCAGTACTGATATTTCTGAGGAGAAGTTAAAGACTACCAAGCCAATTGGGCAGGAGAGTGTTAGTGTCTATGATCGTCTTCGAGGTAAGAGATCGACCGCTCCTTCTACTTCTGCATATACTCTAGGTAGACCTTCTACTTCTCGCCCTTCTACTTCAGCTGAGCCACCATCTAGTTTCTGGGATTCCATGCATGATCAGTTTTTAGAGCAGCAGCAGGAGTTGTTTCAGACTCACTGCAGGATAGATACTATTGACAAGAAACTGGATCATCTTTCTGACTATACCCAGAGGAAGAGTAGTTACGATGCAGAGTATGATGAAGCCCTAGTCAGATTTCTGAAGGGTGAACATGATGTGAGTTTCCCTACTTTTCCTAGCTTTACACCATTTATTGATCCTAAGGACGTTGAGTTTTCCTTTAGTGATGATGATGACGATAAGGCGACAACTAGTGATTAGTAGTAGAGAGATCTTTATGTAGTGCTACTCTGTTGTTAGTTTGTTTTGTTTGGATTGTTTGTTAGTTTTATGTTTGATGTGTGTTGTTTAGTTTATGTACTTGTGTGGATGGATTCTGTGGTTAAAACATTTTTAGTATATTGTGTTGAGACTGATGTTAGAGTTAATTTATATGTTTGTTTTAGTTTACTGTTTAGTACTTAGTAATTTTGCTCTGCTTTAACTTTGTTTCAAATTTAGTATAATAAAAAATTAGTCTGCTTACTTTTTTTTACATGCTTCAATTTTATCTTAATTATTCATAAAAGCATGTTTAGAAAGTTAATTTTTATTTTTAAGATTGTTTTTACATACTTATAAAAATTTTTATGATTTTCTTTCTCTCATACTTTCAAAATTTTCATAGTGTACTAAAACTTAAGTTTGGGGGAAGGGAAATACATTCAAATTTAAATTTTATTTGTCCTTAAAGAGCTAATATTTTCTTAAAAATAAAAACTTTTTAACATAACTTAAGGAATTAAGAATTTATTTGTGACCACTTTTATTTTTGAAATTATAAACAATTTAGTGAAATTAACTAAAGTTTTACTAACTTTGATTGATTTTAAGAATATAATTATTTAACTTAAGGAAGAATAAGATTAAAGAGTTTTTCTATTCATGATAGAAATGATAGAATTTAGAAATATTAAGTAATCATAAATTATCACTTGAAAAAGAAAAGATTTGAAATCTTTTTGAATTTTTATTTATGTTAGAATAATTAAGTGAAAATGTATAAGTTTTAAAAATATAAGTTAAGGATAGTGAAGTTCAAAACCATTAATAGGCTATCCAGATATAGTATTCCTCTCTATATATAAAAAAAAAAAGAAAGAAAGAGTGGAGAAGCTTGAGGAAATGCCTAATAAAAAATTGGCTTCACTTGAATTATCTTATAGGAAGAAAACTAGTTACATATCTTACTTAATTTTTATACATGAATATTCATTTAAAAATGACTTTTCAAGAAAATCTTTTTCTTGTAAATAATCTATGAGATCTTAATATAATAAGCTTCTATTATTTTCAAAATGAATGAAAAGTTTGAAATCTTATGATTTAGTAGTTGAATATTCTTTAAATTCTTAAAATTAAATCTAGTTAGTGAAATTAGGTTAATAATTTACTAAAGACTTTATAAAATCAAAAATTATAAGGAATCTTAAATATTTATCTTTTATTCCAAAGGTTATATTTTATATAGTAAAAAGAGTTACTTGAGGACAAGTAACATTTAAGTTTGGGGTATTTTGATCCATGAAGAAAAATACATATTTTTATGCCTTGATTTTTATCAATTTCTAAGGATATTATGCTTTAATGAAAGGTATTTTTGTTTTTTTGGATGTAGGTGATGTAAAAAGGTCTAGAAAAGGAAAAGGACAAAAGGGAGCAAAAATGGAGCAAAATACAAAAAGAAAAAAAAAATATGGCCTGGTGCCTAGGCGCCAGAAACTGGCGCCTAAGCGCTAGACTCGATACAGAAACTGTTAAGTTTTTGACGACTTTTGGACGGTTATTTTGATGGAGTGAGCAGTTATCAGATATTCTAGAAGATTGGCAGTTGTTCCTTGATAATAGGACATGTGATACATTGCATTTGGACGCTCCAAAATGGTTTTAAACGTGAAGAGGTGCGAGCCAAAGCAAAGATGTGTGAAGAACTGGACGCGGTGTCCGGCGCCTAGGTGCCAGATTCCGGCGCCTAGGCGCCAGATTCCGGTGCCTAGGCTCCAGATTCCGCCCCTAGGCACCAGACCGACCTTCTAAAAGATTCATTGAATTTGGACATGTTTTGAAGAGGTGCCTCAAGGCAACCCTTGGAGCCTATAAATATGTGTCCACTCCTTCAGAGAAAATCGCCCCTCATTCGTCCCACCACCTCTAGTCTCCTTAGAGAGAGAAATCTCATTAGAGAGAGAGAATCTAGAGAATTAGAGAGAAATTTAGGGCCACTTTTGTTTAGTTTAGTGAGTTTACTTTCAAGTTGTAGCATCTGGAGTTCATTACACTGTGGAGTCAGGAGTCAGAAGATCTGTAGAAGGAATATTTGAGATAAGTATATTTTTATTTGATTCAAAGTTTATTTATTATATTTTGCAGTTTATTTTCAATGTGTTCTGAGTAGTTAGTTTACTTTCTTCCTTCAATCATGAAGAGATAGATAAGATAATATAAAGATTCGATGGAGAATTAAAATTCAAAATATTTTCAAAAACATTGTGATGACATTAATACCTGATCTTACTTTACTTTTTAAAATGGCCATTTAAATTGTTAAAACCTGTTGAAGAGTTTTGAAACATTGAAGGAGAAGAACTCTTAACTTGTAAATGTCACATGAATCCTTGGGTAGTCGAAGGCCATGTGCGGGCTATTCAAGGTGAAGTGCAAATAAATAGGAAGATAAGATTTAAAGAGCGTAGAATTGATAGTGACAGGCTAAATTCTTATAATTTGATTTATAAATCAGGAATGGGTCACTAGTAGGGCCGACCATAGCCACCCTTGGACATCTAGAAGTGAGAGTCTGGATTAACCCATTACTAATAACAATACATCCGGACCTGATCTATAAGTTAGCCAATGTTCTTTGCGCCTGAATCAAAGGGTAAAGAATAGGAATGCTTCTATTTGGCACAATACCATAAATCAAATTCTTCAACGAATATTAAATTATCTTAAAAATCTTGGATTAATTGAAGGAAAGAAAATTGTTATTTTATATAATTTTCATAAATCAGTCTCTTAGTATTGTTTTCTTTAATTGCATCTAGTAAATTAATAGTAATTTATAGTTAATTTAAAGGATAAAAAGATATTTTTACAATATAATATTTAGAGAATTTATTTCTATAATTCTTCCCCGTGGGATCGATACTGGGTTATAATAGAAAACCCTATATTACTTGAAACGATACGTATACTTGCGTAGTACCCATAGTGTGTAAAGTAATTTATAAAATTTACAATATTTTGATTTATACACTAGTCGCTTATTATAAATTGGGTCATGCTTTGGCCATCTTTTGGAAGCATATATTACTGCGTTACTTGCGGTCGGGTCATGTATCCATGTTCTTAGTGGAGCAAACTACCATTCTTTCCGTTGGCATACCACGTTCATTTCTATCTTGAATGGGTACAGCCAACTTCTCTCGGATTTAGGAGCCACTGTTTAAACACCCCTAAACAGATAGGTTCCAAAATCCTTTTACCTCTTTTCTGAGGTGGGGTGGACCCCCAATAGGTGTTAGCTTAGGAGCGGTCCTTCGGGTTGAGGAGTCTTACGAGACTTTCTCTTCCTTTCCAATTCTGAATCGGGTCCTTTACCTTTTCTATACCTTTAATCATTTTGTCCCTAACAAACAAATCCTCTAATAAACAAACTTCTAATAAACAAATTCTCTTAAAAATCACAAATACATTAAGGTAAACGATAATGTGTTCAGACTCTTTCTTTTTTGTTCTAAGTTTTGTGATGAAAGGAAGCATAATTCGGGACTGACATTTGGAATCTACACTACAGAAAATGACTGCACCAAAGTTAATTTTCTCCTTCACCAATGGAATGGACTTCGCCGTCTATAAGGATGAACTGCCCGACAATGGAATCATCTGTTTTGGACAAGGATTCAACAATACAGATATTAAGTTCGCTGACTTCACCCTCTTCACACTAATGGACAAAGTGTCAGAAACTGAGGAGCCCGTAATTGAGTTCAACCTGAAGTCGACTCAAGAATTCCCTCACCTGCAAAGGGTTCCAGCCGAAAGAAGTACTGCTATTCGTAGGAGGACTTTTGTCTCTACCCCCACCAGTCTATTCATCTCTGCACCTACCTCGGCTTCTGCCAAACTGAAGGGGAAGGAAATCCAAGTCTGTGATGAGCTTGTCACCGTGGAGGGTACAGATTTTGCTACAATACAATCTATTTTCGAGATTGGGGCCAGTTCAAGAGTTGCACCCCTAACTCGGACTCAAAGGAGAAATAAAAGCAGAAAGATAGCCAGGATTAAGAAAGCCAAGGCCGCTGAAGTTGCTTTCCTGGAAGAGATACCTGAACTGCCTAAGTATACACCTCTGTTGGAAGGAAGTAGGTTTCACTCCCTCTCTGCTGCATCGGATGAAGAAGACGTCCGAAGGATTGCCGCTACATTACCCCGACCTGCATACTATAGTAACTACAAAAGAAAAAGGGTTAAGACTATGCCATTTGCTCGCCTACAAGCTGTGATAGAAAAATTGGCAAAGAAAGAAAGATGCCCCGTGTCAAAAATCCTAAAAGGAATGGGAAGAGTGCCAGCCAGATCCCTCCTCGGACCGCGAGTAGAGCCTGTCACTGCCATAGAGTAACCACGGAAGAAAATGAGAGCAAGTTCACCTGTTGTTGTATCGGGCCATCATATTAGGGAGGACACCACCTACCAACATATAGCTGACAGACCGTTCAGTCCTAAGCCTTCTGCTGCAAGAAGGATGGTGTAGCGACCTATTATTACCAAGCCGAGACCAACACAACGTCCTGAGAAGAAAATCCTCGTCAAAGAGCATGAATCATAAGAAAGTGCTACTGCAATAAAAGAAACTCCCGAAGAAGAAGTTCAATAGCCATCACACGACAACCGCGAGACCGTCTGGAAGAGACCCCTCGAGGATACTATAGAAAAGCTAAGGACGGATATCCGACAGTTGGCGAAAGAAAGAGGAGAAAAATTGGAAAATGAAGTTGATTCATCAGAGTTCATGGATGAGGAGTATGCCGAGATCAATATGGTTGAGACACGAGCATCATCAGCTTCGCAAGGTGCTCCAGTAGCTACGGAAAGAGATGAACTGGAAGTGATGAGAGCACAGCTTCGGGAAAGAGATATACACAATTTTCCAGATGGCAAAGAGGATGGAAGAGATGGCTGCAGCTTTAGCCACTCTCCAGAGTCAGGTACAACCTCTGAAAGAAACACCCCCAGAGATCATCCATATTGCAGATGGAGGAAAAGAGATCACATCCGTCAACGGAGATGAGTCACCAAAGAAGGATTCTACACAGAGTATGATTCCCGAAAAGGACATTAAAAACATGGTAGAATATCAGGTACGAGAAGCCTTAGCACAATCTAAGAATGGAGCCTCTATTCATACGGGTAGACCTTACCCATAAGAGTTCGATGCAGTACAATACCAAAAAGGTTTCGTACCACCTCTGTTTAAGACTTTTGATGGAACGGGAAACCCCCGGCAGCATGTCGCACATTTCTGTGCTAGTTGCTGCAATGCCGGTGGGAGTGACGCTTTACTCTTCCGTCAGTTCGTCAGCAGTTTGTCAGAGATCGCCTTCGAATGGTACACAAAATTGCCAAATGGTTCAGTTAAGACCTTTGCATAATTGGAAAACCTCTACGTTAAGCGGTTTGCCGGGGCTCGGCACTACATCACCATCGGTGATCTAGTGGTGGAGCACCAGTAACAGAACGAGACTTTAATGGATTATATACTTCAATGGAGGAACTTAAGCATGAAGTGTGAACCATAGCTTCAAGAACAACATGCAGTTGGCATCTTGCTTAAGAGTATCCATGGCCCGATAGCACTTCTCCTTAAAGGATTTACAATCAAGACTTTCAAGAAGTTGCTTAGCAAGGCCGGGAGCTTGCAAGAAGAGGCAAAGCAGTTAAGTTTCGTGGACAAGAACGATAAGCAGAAGCCTGTAAAAACATTTGAAAAGAAATCCGGAATCGTTGCGGCAGTAGATAAGGGCAGGCAGCCGGTTCAGATACAGCCAGAGCAGCCACAGCTCAGTTATCAACCACCACAAAAGACATACCAACAACCGCAACAGATTTATCCGCAACCTCAGCTGGGTTATCAACAGTCTCGACCGAGCTATCAGTCGCCTCAACATTATGAACAATCGCCTCGTCCACAGCGTACCCTGAAAGATTTTTTGAATAAGGAATATTCATTCAAAACTGAAGCAGTAGCAAAGATGTTCTGCAGTTTTATGAAAACACCAGATTTTCAGCTACCAGAGCCCAAGAGGCCAGAAGAAGTCAACAAGAAATATCATCCAAACTATTGCCCTTACCACCGGATGCTCGGGCACAAGATAGAGGATTGCATCACTTTTAAGAGTTGGCTTGACGACAATCTCCGGACAGGGAACATAACGATCCCGAAGGAATACCTGAAGGAACCCCAAAAAGGATGTTTCTTCAATGTTATTTCGACGGATCCTATTGTTCCGATAAACCCGTATACGACCAATGATGGAAGGAGTACCGTCTGGACAAAGTCTTTAAAGAAAATTTTGGATCACACCCAGACTGCTTCGGTACGCTCTTTAACTCAGAGTTTGAAACCTGCCGAGCCGACACTATCACTTGCGATCAAAGAACTGCCTCAGAAGGAGGAGAAGATCGTAGAAGAGAAGAAGATCGAGGCTCTGAAGGGTAGACTAGGGGTTGCTTATCCTAGGATGGTCGTTTCCGATTCGGGAGAGAAATCCTTCAAACTTCTGACTCTGTATGATTATTTGCTAGCCCCGACGGGATCTTATAATGATAAGAGTTATGGCGTTGGCTATGTTTTGACTACTTCTAATAATTACGTAACTAGCGACAACTGACTTAATCTGGATATCGATTCCAATATAAATAACGATTCTCAAATCATACACGACCTCGATGACCATGACGAAGAAGATGTTCACAAAGGAGGCTATGAAAGCTCAACAAGCAACGAGTCTGTTTGTGAATTTCGAGGAGCTCCAATTGCGATAGAATTAGAGTTATAGGATTCTGAAGCAACTCCAAAAGAGCCAGTCGTTCCAATTCAAGGGGAAACATCGACAGATCCAGCACCAGACTTAGAACAAGTAACTGCAGTCAACCAAAGAAGCGGAAAAGTTCTACCTCCGAGAATGGGTCCAAAGGATAAAGGAAAGCAGGTGGTTGCTCAGGAGGAGCCAACCCCAGCAGAGGAATTGCCCATTTGGGAAGAAACCGAGGAACATGGTAATAAAGTGGACTATAACGTGCTAGCCCATCTTAGGAAGCTACCAGCCAAACTGAGCATATACGATGCTCTGATCCTGTCAAAGGAGATGAGGGAAGCTCTGATCAAGGCTTTTCTTAATTCAGAAATTTGCTTAGCTCAAATGGCCGGTAATTCCTTTGACGAGGTTTGCTCGTTAAAAGAACAGCGAGGTGTTACCTTCACGGACAATGATCTACTACTGGGAACAACTGATCACAACCGACCGTTGTACATTTCGATCCACTATTGGAAAGTTTACGCTCTCCGGGGTGTTGGTCGATCCGGAGCATCAATCAATATAATGAATCTTCGGACGCTAGCATATTTGGAAATTAATGCTCATGAACTTGAAGCAGACAAGATGTTATTGAGAGGCTTCAATCAGAAAGGAGAGAGAGCTCTCGAATCGATTACACTGTTAATGAAAACCGGTGACTTAGCAAAGACAACCGCAAAATTTCATATAATTGATTTTGAGACATCGTTCAATGCTCTACTAGGTCGACCATGGATCCATGAAAACCGGATGGTACTGTCGTCTCTGCACCAGTGCATAAAATATTATGATGGAGGAGAACAATGTATCAAAGGTGACTTGCAACCATTCTCCGTACACGAGATTGAAATTCATGAAGATGCAGCCTATTACGCATCTCCGAAGAAAACAATCTTCTCCAGAAACGTCATACCAAATAAAGCAAAAGAAGTGCAAGACGATGAAGAGTCTGAAATTCTAGTCCAACAATTACTCACCACTCCCTTACAGCGAGATGGTGAAGGTTTCTCCAGAACTCGCACCTGAGGTCGAGGCCGGGGATGAGGTCGTGGAAGAGACGTTGGAACAGTTGGACAGAAGAAACTAGTCTTCGACGTTGATTGGGAGAACGGTTCCGAAGAAGAAGAAATCAAGAAAGAAGCAGCGGCGATAAGTCAGAAGAAACCCCAGTTCAAGATCTCTCTCGAAGATGAAAATAATGAAGAATATAAATCAATGTACTAGAAGATTAACCACTATGTACATACTATGGCCCTAACCCCGATCCACCCTAATAAGGTCGAGGGTGTGATTGTCAAGGAAGTGCATGGTGGTGGTACTAAACCAATCAAGTTTTACCGTGGTGCTTCTTCTTCCAAAACTGAAAATGATGTACAATTTGAAGATATTGCTTCATCTGAACTAATGGAACTGCCTTTTGATTGGTATTCACCCTGTGTTCAAAATTTAATTCAACATGGTGTCTTACCTTGATGATGGACAAAAGGTCAATCACAACATTTTGAAAAATTATGGAATAATGCGAGCCGGCCTCCCAATTCAAAACATGGTCTTGGATTCGGCACTGTAGGATCAGTTGACGATACAGGATTTTGCTTGATTCTCACTTACGAGCCTAATGAAGACTGCTTGGAAGCTTCAGAAGATCTCGAAGATCTACCAATCGGAGATGCTCCGCCAAAATTCGAAGAAGAAACTAAATCTATAATAGACGAGTTAATGGAAGTTAACTTAGGTACTAGCGAAGAGCCTTAGCCGACCTTTGTTAACTCCTTACTCAATAAAGAAGACTCTGAAAACATAATCAAGCTATTAATGGAATTCAAAGACTTTTTTGCTTGGAGTTGCGATGAAATGCCAGGATTAGCTCCAGAGGTTGCAATTTACAGGCTAGGAGTGGATCGCACTGCTGTTCCAGCCAGACAAGCTCTAAGAAGAATTCGTCTAGAGATTGAACAACAAGTAATAGCTGAAGTTAAGAAGCTAATAGATGCTAAATTTGTCCGTGAAGAGCAATACCCGACTTGGTTAGCTAATGTGGTACCAGTCAAAAAGAAGAATGGTCAGATCAGAATCTGCGTGGATTTCAGAGATTTGAGTAAAGCATGTCCAAAGGATGAATTCCCGCTACCAATTCCAGAATTGATGATTGACATCGCCTCAAAGCACGAAGTATTCTCTTTCATGGATGGATCTTTAGGATACAACCAGATAAAGATGGCAATGGAAGATGAAAAGCTCACAGCCTTCAGAACGCCAATTGGAGTGTACTGCTACACAGCGATGCCATTTGGATTGAAGAACACATGAGCAACCTACCAAAGAGCAATGACGAGGATTTTTTATGATCTCATTCACAACCAAGTCGAGTGTTACGTGGATGATGTGGTCATCAAGAGCAAATTAAAAGAAGATCACTTGTATGATTTGAGAATTGTTTGCGAGCGATTAAGACAATTTAACCTTAAGATGAATCCCCTGAAATGCGCCTTCGGTGTCACCTCTGGGAAATTCTAAGGATTTTTCATCCGACATCGTGGAATTGAAATCGATCCGGAGAAGATTAAACCTATCTTAGAAATGCCACCTCCTAAAACCTTGAAATAACTACAGTCCTTTCAAGGGAAATTGGCATATCTTCGACGCTTTATCTCGAATTTGTCAGGAAGGTGTCAGCCGTTTTTTGCTTTAGTTAAGAAGGATGCCAAGTTTACTTGGGACTCCAAATGTAAACATGCCTTCGATGACATCAAACATTACCTAATGATACCTCTTATCTTAGTAGTCCCAGTCTCGGGACGACCGTTGATACTTTATACCGCAGCTTTAGACGACTCTCTTGGAGCCCTGTTAGCCTAGGTCAATGGTGAGGGAAAAGAAAACACGCTCTATTACCTAAGCCGTCGTCTAATTCCGACGGAAGTAAAGTATCCTCCTATTGAGAAGCACTGTTTGGCCCTGATCTTCGCAGCACAGAAGCTCAGGCACTACATGCTTTCTCATAAGGTCAACCTTATTTCGAAATTTAATCTGTTGCAATATTTGATGACCCAACCGACGCTTTCCGACAGACTAGCCAGGTGGTCAACGATACTATTGCAATTCGATATAACTTTCGTTCCTCTTCGTGCCGTAAAGGGACAAGTCCTGGCAGACTTCCTTGCAGCACACCCTTTACCGGCAGAATCATCTCTCAATGACGACTTGCCAGACGAACAGATAATGAGCCTAGAAGACCCCAATGATCAGCGTTGGGAACTATACTTCGACGGACCATCTTCAGCACAGAAAGATAAAGAATTGCAAATGATAATGCCCGGTAAGGCAGGAATCAGACTAATCTTTATAACACCGGAGCGGGGGATGTTAAGGTATTCCTATCACTTAATTGAACCGTGTACGAATAATGAGGCAGAATACGAAGCCCTCATAACAGGATTGGAATTAACCATTCAGATGGGAATAATAGATATCAATATCTACGGAGATTCACAGTTGATCATTCAGCAAGTTGCGGGACAATACAGAATTCTGAAGCCAAGACTCGAGCAGTACTTTCAATACGCCATGAAACTGTTGGAGAAAATTCCAAATGTAACAATCCACAAGATTCCCAGAAGAGAAAATGCTCTCGCATATGCGTTAGCCCGACTTGCAAAAGAATTTTCCTGCTTACAGGATGAGTCAGTTGAAATGCCAGTTCAGGGACGACAGGTTCTCTCACAGCTCCACATGGATACAATACACAAATTAGAAAAAGCAGAAAAAACAATTGCAGCAGTGACAGAAAATACAGAAGATTGGCGGCATCCACTAATAGACTACCCGCAAACAGGAAACTTACCGGACAATAAGTCATTAGCCCATGAAATTAAGAAAAGAACTTTGTCTTACGCATTAACATAAAATACGTTATACAGAAGGTCTTTTAATCAGATGTGGCTAAGATGCCTGAGTGGGTCCGAGGCTCGTGAAATTGTCAAAGAAGTACACTCAGGACTTTGTGGCGCTCATCAATCGGGTCCGAAGATGAAAATGAAGATTAAAAAACTAGGGTATTACTGGCCCTCGATGATAACCGACTGCATGAAGGTTGCCAAAAGTTGTCACCAGTGCCAACTACATGGAGTGGTTCTACATCAACCTCCAAATATGCTACATCTGACAATCGCGTCGTGGCCATTTGAGTGTTGGGGCACAGATATTGTAGGTCCGATAGATCCGCCTTCTTCAAGTGGACATCACTTCATTCTTACAGCTACAGATTACTTTTCCAAGTGGGCAAAAACAGTACCGCTCAGAGAAGTGAAGGCACATCATGTGTTGTAGTTCTTCAAGAATCAAGTTGTCTACCGTTTTGGAGTACCGCGCAGAATCATTTCAGATAATGGGTCCGCGTTCAAGAGTACGAAGATCAACAATTTTGTCAGAAGACACGGGATTGATTGGCGCTATTCAACAATCTATTACCCAAGAGCAAACGGCTTGGCCGAGGCTTTTAATAAAACTCTCGTCCAAATCCTAAAGAAAACCTTGGATGACAACAAAAGCAATTGGCACGAGAAGTTGTTAGAAGCCTTATGGGCCTACTCAGTCTACGCCTTACGCTTTAGTGTACGGGTCCGAGGCCGTCTTACCCTTGGAGGTATTGCTTCCCTCACTTAGAATTGCAGTTGCAGAAAAGATTACTACAGAAGAAAATGCCAAATTACGATTGGAGGAATTGGAAAGCTTGTAAGGAAAAAGACTTTCAGCACAGTAGAATTTGGAACTGTATCAAGCCAAGATGATCCAGGCCCACGTTAAACTAGTCCGCCTAAGGACATTTAAAGTCGGTGACTTGGTTCTAGTTCTTAGAAGACCTATTCTTGCACACCGCAAGATAGGAGGTAAATTTGAACCAACATGGGAGGGGCCATTCGTGGTCGAGACAATCTACTCAGGAGGTTCCCACCAACTGGTGAATTTCCACGAGAACGACCTATGCTTCCAATCAAAGGACGATATTTGAAGAAGTATTTTGTAACCTAATGTTTCAAAGGATGAAATTTAAAAATGAGTTCTCATAGAAGCACGGGTAGAGTAATCATTTGCGACTGGGTCCGAACCCAAAACATAAAAAAAAGGATGATAAAAAAGAAAATCATTAACAAAAAATGTGTTAAAAAAACATGTGAAATTATAATAATAAAATGTCAATCTTTCCTTTTAAATCAATTCATTCCTGATCTTTCCCTCATCTCTTCCTACTTTCTTTAAAAATTAAAAGAGATAAATAAGATTTTTTTCATTAATAAATGTTTTTCTTATTGTTCTTGTTCTCAGTACAGCCCCTGATCCTTTCCTACTTTTTTCGCAGGGAAATGTCGAACGGGCGGTTGGTTCTGAACTTTAGAAATGGCGTGAGTCTAGCACTTGATGAAAAGTGGTTGAGGGATGGAGCCATGATCGAGGTTGACTCTAACTTCACACCAGGCGGGCTACAATATGAAGAAAATGATTGGACCCCGATTGATCGGGAAGAGTTCCATAGCCAGATAGTGATGAAAGTTGGTGGCCCAAGTTAGCAATCCGCCAGTAAGAAGAGAAAAGCAAACGCCGCTCATGCAACAGGAGAAGATAAGAAAGTTAAGTCCGTTGTTGCTACAGAAGAGGGCAGGCTTGTCAGCGCCATGCCCGCAGAAGTCTAAGGGTTAAGGAGAGCTACTCTCACTGCCACCCAGCAGATGAACAAGAATCGCCGCATTCACAAGATGTTAACCATGTTAGCAGTAGATCAACATGAAGAGACAGTTGCTACCGTCAATACAAATACTCTGAAGAAATTGGTTCATCAGGAACCGAAAAGGAGGATATCATCTCCAAGGAAAGTAGAACATATAAAGGAAATTCCAAGAAGAGCAGAAATAGAATCAGGGCCTCGACGCCAAGCAGATGCACAAGTTCGGAGGATGTCCCGACAGAGACTATCCCCGAGGAGCCAAGACATGTAGGAGAGCGTGTCGGGGTTGAACCATACATTCCCCAGTACATTACTAGACCTCGCCGATTGCAGATAATTCCGGAATATGAGTTGGAAAGAATGCAGAATGTTGAAAAGAAAACATTTGAATACTTCGAAAGAATTCGAGGCAAGAGGGTCAACATCTTGGAAGGCCTTGAGCTGCATATAGATGTATTCTCAGATTATGAGCAGCAACAAATTGTAGATTGCGTACTTGAGCTTCAGAAAATGGGCCGAGCTGGTCGCCTAAGGGAAAAGACCTATTCAGAACCCCGAAGATGGATGCCAGAAAAAGGAAGAATTACAATCCAATGCGGATGTTGCTATAACTTCATGGTAGACAGAAAAGGGAATCCACCAGGAATACTCCGTCGCAGTGAGGTGGATCTGATGCCGAATATTATTAAAAGAATGGTAAAAAGGATGATAACATGGAGGGTATTGCCTGCAGATTGCATACCCAATTGCTGCATCATTAACATCTACAAGGAGGGCGACTGCATACCTCCACACATAGACCATCATGACTTCGTCAGACCTTTCTGCACAGTGTCTTTTGTCAACCAATGTAACATCATGTTCGGATCTGACCTCCGGATTGCAGGCCCCCGTGAGTTCCAAGGGCCGGTGGAGATACCACTACCGGTAGGTTCCGTCCTGGTGTTGAAAGGAAACGGAGCAGACATCGCAAAACATTGCATTCCAGGAGTGCCTGTGGAACGAATCTCCGTCACTTTCAGGAGAATGGATGACAAAAAAATGCCTTTCCACTTTTAACCAGATCCAGAGTTAGAGAGTCTCTGGCCCTACGAGCTGTGATTTACATGGGAAATATCACACCTCCAATGCACATCCATACGACACTCCTACCAAGGATGACTTGGAAGGTGATGTTATTGTCCATGTATCTCACTATTCAGACATGGATTTTGACAGCTGATTTTAAAAGAAACTTGAAGAATCTTACACAATCTGTGTTGGATTTATATGCATTGTATGAGATATTGAATTCTTAAGGAAAATATCATCATATTTTGGAGCAAGATATTTGATGTATTTTCGATGAGATTAGAATGAAAACGACCATGTCATGTTTTGCCTTCACCTCTTTTTGTGCAAATTGACTGGGAAACCCCATTAGGTTAAATGAACTTCAAACAAAGAACAAAGGGAAAATAAAAATAAATAAGAACGCTTTTAAAAATCTGAATGTCAAAACGAACCCCAAATAAATGTGAACCCTAAATTGAAAATCAAGCTAAAATCAAATCACAACAAGCTACTAAGACAAATTCCTGAATCTGAAATCCCCAGCCTTCGGCTATTCTCAAATCTCTTTTTGACTTTCCACATTTCCTTCCCTCTTTTGAGAAGGTCGACTGAATCTACTGACACAGAACCACAAAAATTTTCAATTTGGTTCTGATGGCACGGATTCATATCCTTCACCAAGTAATCAGACTTTGATCGATCATCGTGGGACGTGAAACACTTTAACGTCTCATTCCACATCTTCCGCTAAACTCAAATCTCCACAGTAAATTTCGAACCTTTAAACCTTCGAGACTGGAAGCAGATTCCAATTCTCTTTAAATCTTCGAGACTGGAACCAGATTCCAGTTCTCTTTAAACCTTCGAGACTGGAACCAGATTCCAGTTCTCTTTAAACCTTCGATACTGGAACCAGATTTAATTTCTCTTTAAACCTTAGAGACTGGTACTAAATTCTAGTTCTCTCCTTTCGAGGTCGGTACCAAATTCAGACTCTCTTTCGGGGTTGATACCAAATTACAACTCTTTAAACCTTCGCGACTGGTACCAAATTCCAGTTCACTCCTTTCGAGGTCGGTACCAAATCCCGACTCTCTTTCGAGGTTGATACCAAATTTCAACTCTTTAAACCTTTGAGACTGGTACCAAATTCCAAATCTCTCCTTTCGAGGTCGGTACCAAATTCTGATTCTCTTCCCGAGATTGATACCAAATTTCAACTCTCTCCTTCCGAGACTGGTACCAAATTCCAGATTTTATTTTGAGATCAGTACCTAAATTCTGATTCTTATCCTTTTCAATCGATACTTAAACTCTGATTCCTACTCCAAGGCTAGTACCTAAATTCCAGCTCTCTTCGCAATCCCGAGGTTGGAACCTAGGTTCCAATTCTCATTTCAAATCTAGATTTCCTTAAATTGATTTTAAATTAAACCTCAATGGAAATTGAAACTCAGAACAAATCAAAATTTAAACTCACACATTAAAAAAACCTCAGAATAGAAATTGAAATGAAATCTAAATCAAATTTCTTCAGATCTTATGACCTGGAATTCACCTCCTTTTCTATTCCCCAGCGAGAGTTCAGGGATCTCCAGTTCTGGAGATATACTCGATACTCCCCAGCGGAAATTTGTTTCTACTCTGTTCTAAGTTTGTCACTTTTTTGTTGATCTCTTCGGTCAACGCCAATACACGCGGTGTGCTTGGTTAGCACACCACACCTATTGGGGGTCCATTTGTTGACCTCATTTTTGATGAGGTCTTTTCTCTTCTCTCTCCTTAGTACTTAGGATCTAGCCTTAGGCTTTCCCTTTGACTATCTTAGAGGACTAGAAATGGAACCCACCACATAGAAATTTCAACACCTCTTAACTCCCTGCGAACCCCATAAGTTTGATTGTAAACCCTTAAGTCACTTGGAGGGTTAAGATCAAATGTGGAGGTTTAAAGGATGAGTTCCCTATAGGACTCTTTGGCCTTAGGACTACCCTGGGTGGCCTGGTCTGGTGAGGGTTGACTTGCACACACATTACACTTTCACACACATTCCAAATCCTAAAACCATTCATACCTAGCTTGACTTCCTGACTCATGTAGGTAATTCATATGGATGGACCTTGAACCTCTAGGCCCTTGGGGGTTAGGAACAACATAGTGAATGCCTCAGATGAGTCCTCTCATGGGTCTTATGAGCTTGATATGGTTTCATGGCTCAACTAAAAGGATCCCATTTCACTTACATTTGATCAATCTTCATTTTTCCAAAATTTCAATTTTTGACCCCGGGGACCTTACACCCACCAAACCTACCAAGTACCCTTGAAACCACCCAAAATTTGCAAAATCACCTAAATTACCCAAAATTTCTCAAAATCAATCCTAAACATTTCCTACCATTCAAATTGATCATCCTTGGCCAAATATACCAAAAATTCCAAAAATACCCTCTAATACCCTCCAAATACCCAAAATACCCTTTTAAACCAAAAATTCCAAAAATTTAGAAAATTCCCAAAAAAAATCCATAAAATCCCAAATATTCCTAATTTCATTTTGTTTAACTACACCATAAGCCAATTTTATCAATTTAACCCACTTTTACCAAAACCCCGAATTTGACCCATTTTTAACCCAAATGGACCCAATGTCAAACCAAATCAACCCAATTAACCTCAATTTTGATCCAATTCAATTCTAATCTTCAATTCAATATCCTCAATACCAATTTAGACCAAATCTAAACCCAATTTCATCAACATGTGGATCCAATTTCAATTTGAAGCTTAAAACCCAATTTTGGCCCAAAACCTAAACTTAGCCCAAACCAACCAAACTCAACCCCAAATAGCCCCAAATCTTTTACTAAACCTTCTTAACATCACCACAAACAAAACACTAACTTGATTTGCCGCAAATTTGAACCTAAACTCCACCCAAACCTAACCCAAACAAAAAATCCCCAATTTTAGCCTAAACCCACCATGAACCCAAATGGATCGAAATCCCAAAACCAAAGCCCAACCAAAGTTGAAAACTCTTTGTAACACTCCCATAAACATTTTTCAACATTAATTTTACATCAAATCTAACATTAGACCAACCTTAGCCCAAGTTAGCCCAATTTGACCCACTTTGGCCCCTTTACCAAAAAGTCCCAAATTAAACCCAATTCAACTCCAAATCACCTCAAATTTGTTTCAAATCACTCATGACACATCTCTAAACTAAACCCAACATTTTTTTGGCCCAATCCTTCACAAAATTTCCATCCACAAATTTGTTTTGAAACCTAAAGAGCCACTTTCTTCAACCCTTCTAAAAGCCCATTTTCACCAAATCCAAAAGCCCAAAAATCCATTCCCAAGCTTACATGACACTTTCACCTCATCATCCCTTTGATTTAAATAACTCCCTAAGTTTCAAGTTCATCATTAAATTTTTCTAAACTAAACCATGTACCAAATTACCCCTAAATGTCCAAAATCCTTAAAACCCATTTCCATGAAATTGACTAACCTTTTCCCAAGCCATGAGCAAGCCAAATGAAGCCATTCACAAGCCATATGAAGCCATGAGAGCTTTGACTTGTCATCAATCCATTTATGAAAAGAGAGGGGAGATATTTTCTAACCTATGATTAAACGTTTTAACCTTACCCATGCTTCACCTAAACCCAAAATTAAGCTAAATAAGCTTGGATTGAGACTTCTCCACTCAAAACCAGCTGACTCACCTGACTCCCACAACACCCAAAGTCCCTTGGTGGGTGCACCTATCCCAAAAGCATGGTTTGACCAAACCAAACCCAAAATGACCCTTCCCTCTTACCACTTAAGTCAAACTCCTTTACACATGTCAAGCCTCAAATGACTGCACCAAACCCCAGCCCTGACTCTCCTGAGTAAGATGGTGACCTGACTCTGGCCGGCCAGCCACCAAGCCACCGGAAAACGCTATGGCCGAGGAGCTTGGAATGAGCCAAATTTCAAATTCTCACCTGCTGAGTTGCCCCACTCCAATTGGCCACCACAGCTCTTCATCTCCTCCCCTAGGCAGCTGATCCCAGCCATCAATTGCCCCTAGGAAGCCCTCGCCATGGCAGAAAAGCCCCATCACAGACCCTCTCTAGCATAGCTCAAGTCCAACACCCCCAAATCAGTCTGATTAATTTCATACCTAGACAATTCACTAGAGCTCAACGACACCACTATGAGGTTTTTCAGAGTCATATGAAGCTTCTGCAAGCACCTGATTGGGGCCACACCTCTCAGGCAAAGGTATTAAACTCTCTTCCTAAACTGAGCATGTTTTTATGTTTATGGAAATGCACTCAATTTCATACTGCATAAGACATTTAAATGTGTTCGTCTAGGCTACATGCGTCTGCAGAAACAAACTCGAAGTGATCTGGTTGAGTCAAGCTCGAGATCCTAACATTTTAATGTGGATGACTTACGGGTTAGGCAGAAAAAGACGATGACCAGGAGCCATTGGATTGAGTGTCTATTAGATGGATGGCTAGGATTGCGCCGGACATATGAATATAACATAAAACAGAGGATGTGTGACACTGAGTCAGATGGTGGTGCCCAATCAAAAGAAGTCTAGTGGTCTTTTGGAGCTGCTGAAGATCCAATCAGCTCAGTGTGCTTAAATAGAAAATTTTAGGATTTTTTATTCATTTAAATCAAAAAACCATAGAAAATTCATAACTTGGTGTAGAAAAGTCAGAAAAATAAAAACAAAATAACATATTGCTTAGTGAACATAGTGTTGACCTCATTTCTGATGAGGTCTTTTCTATTCTCTCTCCTTAGAACTTAGGATCTAGCCATAGGCCTTTCCTTTGACCAATCTTAGAGGACTAGAAATGGAACCCACCATTTAGAAATTCAAACTACTTCTTACTTCCCCGCAAACCCCACAAGCTTGATTGTAGACCCCTAATCACCTAGAGGGTTGAAATCAAATGTGGAGGTTTAAAGGATGAGTTCCCTATAGGACTTCTTGGCCTTAGGAATACCCTGGATGGCCTGCTCTGGTGAGGGTTGACTTGCACATACACTACACTCTCACACACATTCCATGTCCTAAAACCATTCACACCCAACTTGACTTCCTGACTCATGTAGGTAATTCACATGGATGGTCCTTAACCCCTGAGCCCCTGGCTAAGAGGGTTAGGAACAACATAGTAAATGCCTTAAATGAGTCCTCTCATGGCTCACATGGGCTTAATATGGCTTCATGGCTCAACCAAAGTGATTCCATTCTACTCAAATTTGATCAATCTTCATTTTTCCATAATTTCAATTTTTGACCCCTGGGGCCCTACAACCACCAAACCTACAAAAAGCCCTTGAAACTACCCTAAAATTTACAAAATCACCTAAATTACCCAAAATTCCTCAAAATCTATCCTAATTATTTCCCCCCACTCAAATTGATCATCCATAGCCAAAAAATACCAAAAAATCCAAAAGTACCCCCACAATACCCTCCAAATACCCAAAATGCCATTCTTAGCCCAAAAATCCAAAAATTCAGAAAATTCTCAAAAAATTCCGAAAAATCCCAAATATTCCCAATTTCATTTTGTTCAACTACATTATGGGCTAATTTTTCCAATTTACCCCACTTTTACCAAAACTCCCAATTTGGCCCATTTTAAACCCAAGTGAACCCAATGTCAAACCAAACCACCCCAATTGACCTCAATTCTGGTCCAATTCAATTCTAAACTTCAAATCAACATCCCAAATATCAATTTAAACCAAATCCAAGTCCAATTTGATTGACATTTGGATCCAATTTCAATTTGAAGCTTAAGGCCCAATTTTGGCCCATGACCTAAACCTAGCTCAAACCCATCCAATTCAACTCCAATTGGCCCCAAATCTTTTCTAAAACCTTCCTAACACCCCCATAAACAAAAAACTAACTTGATTTGCCCAAAATCTGAACCTAAACTCCACCCAAACCTAACCCAAAACCAAAATCCCTTAAATTGACCTAAGACCAAACCTAACCCAAATGGGCCCAAATCCTAAAATCAAAGCCCAAACAAAGTTGAAAACTCTTTGTGACACTCCCATGAACATTTCTCAACATTAAGTTTACATCAAATCCAACATTTGCCCAACCTTAGCACAAGTTAACCAAATTTGACCCACTTTGGCCCCTTTACCAAAAGTCCCAAATTAAACCGAATTCAACTCCAAATTATTCCAAACCAATTACAAATCATTCATGACACATCCCTAAATTAAACCCAACACTTGCTTGGCCCAAGCCTTTACCAAACTTTCATCCTAAAATCCATTTTGAAATCCAAAAGCCCACTTCCCTAAACCATTTTAAAAGCCCATCTTCACTAAATTTCAAAGGCCCAAACTTCATGCTAAAGCCCATATGACATTCTTTTCATCACCCCATTAATTGATATCATCCCTTAAGTCCTAAATCAATCATCAAATAAGCCTAAATTAGGCCTCATGCCAAAATAACCCATAAATCCCAAAAATTCAAAACCTTCTTTCATGTAAATGACCAAGCTTTGTCCCAAGCCACATGGAGCCATGAGCAAGCCATTTACAAGCCATATGAAGCCATGGAAGGTTTGAAATGTGACCAAGCCATTAATGGCAAAAGGAGGGCCCCCTTTCCTAATCCTTCATTAAGCCTTTTTAACCATAACCATGTCACAGACTAAACCATGTTTAGCCACCTCACCATGGATGGAGACTTCACCACTCCATGGCAGCTGACCCAATCGATCCCCCTGGCCCAAAATCAGACCATGGGAAGGTGAACCAAGCCCAAATACATGGGTTGACCAAATTGAACCCAAAATAAGCCTCTCCCCATTCCATTTCAATTCAGCCCCTTTACACATGTCAAACTCTAATTGACTGCACCATTGCCAACCCCTGACCCCACTGGTCAAGATGGTGACCGATGCTCGGCCGGCCACCCACCGATGCCGGAAAACAGCATGGCCGAGAGCTCCATGTGAGCCAAAAAATTCAATTCTCCCTTGTTGGATTATCTCAACCCAAACGGATAGCATAGCTCTTCTTATCCTCACCAGAGCAGCTGATCCCAGCCTTCAAACCCCCCTGGGAAGCCCTCTAGCCATGCCTATTTAAACACCACCTCCTCTCGGCCATGAGAGGTGCTGAACAGAAACTTAACAAAACTCTGCCAAAATTGCTCCAGAACCTTCTCCCAACCTAGAGCAGTTTATCCCCATTGTCCATTTGCCCTAATACCCATTAACAGAGCCCAATTTCTCAGTAAAAAATCCACCCAAAAACCAGGACACTTCACCACAGTGAGCCAATCCTGAAATTGATTGACTCTACACCTTCACCAGACCAAGAGGAGAAGTTCCCCAGCAAAAGCCCCCTCACCAGGCCAGCCATTGCTTCCAGCCTCCAAGCTTTGTGATCGGCCTTGGTCACTTTTGTACCTAGGCATTTCCCCAGAGCAAGAGACTTCATCTGGAGCTTGCTTGGACTCAATCGAAGGTGACACAACCCTCAGATTGAAGCTTCACTTCTCTGAGCAAAGGTATGAACTCACTCTTCCTCCCAAGCTTCTGAAGATTCTCCATTTTGTTTGAGTCGATTTCAATGCTTGTTTACCGTATGGATGTGTTCGTCTCTTCAGGAAGAATCCATAGAGCATAAGAACACAAAAATCCGTTGAGAATCGAGTGAGTTCTTAGGGTTTTAGTGTGGACGGTCACGGGTGCACACCAGTCGTATACGATGACCAGGAGCCGTCGGATCGCGCATGTATCGTGCGGACGGTCAAGATCAAGCCAGACAGTGCAATGGTACGTGAATGGCGGGCCCCCGTAGCGCTGACTCAGATGGCGGCGCCAAATCAGAATGCGTCGCGTGGCCTTTCGGAGCTGCCGAGGATTGCGTGGCGCCGCGTGGATAAGTAGAAAAATAGGGTTATTTTGTATTTATTTAAATCCCAGAACTTCAAAAATTCATATCTTTGCATAGAAAAATTACAAAAATAAAATAAAAATACCCTCTTGCTCGATGAACGAGAGGAGAATAATGTGGAAAAGAAATCAAATTAATTGGATGAGTATTTTATTTTTAATAATTTATTTACTGTTTCCAATGTTTTGATTCTCCATTTGCATAGACAATTCACCATGGCATGAGACCATAGAGCTTTTGAAGCCTGTGATCTTGGGAACATTCCCTGAATTTTTCAAGGTCAGAGGCCATCTCTGTGAAAAGTTATTGAATTTTCAATTTCATGTCACTGTTTTAGGTATTTTAATTTTAATAATTAGCATATTGTGAAATAAATTCTAGGAAAATTTGGTGCTGTTCCTTAGGACCAGAGGACCCTAGGAAAAATATTTTTTGAGTTAATTCATTCATAATAACCTTAATTGGCCTAAACCCCTAAATTTGTATTTGAATTAATTAAGGTTAACAACACATCAAATTGACTTGAAAAAATTCTCCACTGATCCTTAGGGTCAGAGAGACCTCACATAAAAATTTGAAATCAATTGGACTTGATTAACTCTATCAAATGGATTAATTAAGCCTCATAAGCAAAATAGAATTTTAAAAAATTCATAACTCCAAAAATACTTTTCAAAAATTCACAAAAATGGTTTTGGGGTTTCTCTGGTATCAGGGGAGTTTAGGAAAATTAAAATTGGAATTTTCTAAAAAAGTTGATTTTTCATATTATTTTAATATTTTAATAATTAAAAAATAATAAAAATCATAAAAATATTAAAATCATAAAAATGTTACATGTTGATTCCTAATCACTTAGGAACAAACCAAATATTTTTCCTAAGTCCCTAGGGTAAGATATTGAATTTTAAAGGCTTAATATAATTTTTAATATTAAAAAATGAGTTTTTAACCTTTTTCACTAAAATAATTCGAATAAATCAAAGAAAAATTATAAAATTATAAAATTTGTTTCTCTGAACTCCTTGAGGTCAGAGAGATTTAAAAAATATATATATAATCTATTTTTTCAACTTTAATTTTATTTTATAATTAATTAATATTCTAAAACTCAAAATAATTATAATAAATAAAATATAATTCAAAAAATCACAAAAATTGGTCCAAGTGGTCCTCTGGTCATTAGGAACATCCCATAATTTTCTTAAGGATTGAAACTTTTCCTTGGTCATGTTGTTGAATTTTCTTTGAAAACTCCTATTTTCTACTAAAAATAATTATATAAATAAATTCAATTCAGAAAAATCACATTTTCTCCTCTAATGTCTTAACAGACATGTGACTGAGGTGTCATAAAAATTTCAAATTCATTTGAGCTCAATTTAGTGAGTTATGAAATAAATCAGCTTAATAGGGCATAAAGGTAATTAAAAATTTTAACCCTTGATTAAAACTTTAGGTTTAATCAAAATTGGGGGTAAAATATTTGATTTTAACTTTCTCTTGGATGATTGAAACTTAGGAAAATTAAGGGGTAGAAACCCATTAAACACTTTGAAAATATCAAAAATGAAACTTTAATTAATTAAATGATTTAAATTTTGGAAGGAATACATTTAAATTTAGATCATTAAAATAGGGATATTATTAAGACGATATTTATTCTTTAATTTAAAAATCCCTAAATAAGTCACTTTAACAATACTTAATTTCTAATTAAAAATTAAAATAATAATCTAAATTAATAATTAAAACTAAAATTAAAACTAAAACTAAAACTAAAATTAAATCAAATTAAATTAAAATCAAAATTTAAATTAAATTAAATTAAATTTAAATTAAATTAAATTAAAATTAAAATTAAATTAAATTAAAAATTAAATAAATTTAAATTAAATTAAAATTAAAATTAAATAAATTAAAATTAATTTAAAATTAAATTAAATTAAAATTAAATTAAAATTAAATTAAATTAAAATTAAATTAAAATCAAATTGAATTAAAATCATTTAACAACAAACCTAAATGAAATCATTAAGAATTAAATCCAAAATAATTTGAACACTATTCCAAACTTAAAATTATTAATTAAAACCTCATAATTAAATTAAAACACTTTAAACCATTAACTCAAACTTTTAATTAAGAATGATTAAAAATCTCGATAAACCAACTTGCCCTTAAAAGCTTTAATTGTTATAACTCATAAATAGAGTATTAAGTGAGATGTCACTTCATTCATCAGGTAATCAAATACCTAAGTTCACTGAGTAAGAAACAAAGTTTAACTAAACTCCTGGATGATTAATTCACCTGTGCAACTAAATTTACTTGGACTCAAAACAATCCCAGAAATATTGAAAAGATGTTTAGGACTCGTCCTAAGCACTTCCTCAATATGACAAGATGTTTTAGAAGAACAATTGAATTTAATTGTTCTTTGATGAAGAAAATCAACCTTAAAACCAAACCAAGAACCTACACGTCATAACAGATGACTAGTTATAGGATTAGGAATTTGGTAGACAACCAAAACCCTTCCCTTAGCTTTACCTAGGTATCTGTTGAAATATTTAAATGCCTTAACATGTGTTTTAAGTGCAGCTTAGGATGACGGGAAGACCCTCCAGGTACGCTTTTATTTTATTGCAATTTACTTACATGCACTGTACTTTACTTTTCTTGCATGATAAACAAGACTGATGCATGAAAACCAAAACCTTTAGGGTAGTCCCTGAACTGAAACTAAAATAAAATTAAAAGTCATTGCACGATAAAATTCACCGCCACAACATTTCAAAATATAAAACAACTCAAAATTTAATCACAAACAGTACAACAAAACTACAATTGCAACTAAATTAAAACGTCTCGTTCAATGATCGGGAATACCTTGGATGATGTAACCCACACGTTGCTAACGGGATTTCCCACGGTCTAAATGAAAGTGTGGAACTCATTCAGTTGAGTTTAGCAAATTCATTTGGACTAAGTGAATTCAATGAAAATAATGGTGCCGGGACGACGGAACTGTGGGATCTTAATCGGTTTTGTTTAATTAACTTTAAGATTTTTTTTTAATTAAAATATTAAAAATACTTGGATTTTAAGATTTTCTCTAAACCAAAACACTTCTCTCATCTCCTGATTTAAGACTTCTAAAACTAAACCTCTGCAACAACAAGGAGCTTGGAGCAGTGGGCAGCACGGCCATCGTCATCAGCAAAACTCAGATCTATTTCAGCAAAACTTTCTTTGAATTAAATAACCAAGCCATAGAATTTCGAGGTAGTTTGCCTGGTGCGACATAAATCCTCAACTTCTCGTTAGGCATTTGCATAATCTTGTTACGCAAATTAAGCCCTAACCGGTCTTAGGACTCTGAGGTAGTCGTTTGGTACGACATAAACCCTCACATCTTTGAGGCTATTTGCATGACTGCGTCATACAAATATAAGTCCTAATTAATTAAAATTGGTAGGATCGAAACATTAAATAAACTCCCAAAATTGAAGCCAAATAATAGGATAGTTTTGGAAGTTGCCATGATTCTTCTTGGATCCTCAGCTTCTCCTACTTTTCTTCCTTTGAACTCCTGAAATTAACTGTTCCAAATTTGATCCATTCCCTATTGAAATTCCAAAATTCAATCCTTTAAAAACCTTAAACTTTAAAATTCTTGAGAGCAAAACCACTGATCATTATCGAGAGTTTTCTTAAGTGATTCCCGTCACTTAGGATGTAATTAACTATAGGGGCTTGCCCTTATAGGGAACTTTAAGAACCTAGGTAATATAAACCCTGCTTATTTTTTTTGTATTAAGTAGGTGAACTTGTCGGCTTATAAAATTGGTTCACAGAACAAACAGATGTCACAAATCTTCTAGTTTATTTAATCGACCCCTATTATCAAGCAGTGTGACTATTCCTCGCGATAGATACACAGTTTGTGGTGCCGTGCTCGTTTATATAAACTATTTGCGATGTGAGATCGGTTTGATTTCATATCTTAAAATTTTCAAACTTAAAATTATTTTCAAAATCAAATACTACTTTCTAAATTATATATATAGATTTATTTAAATTAAATTTAAAATCTAAAATTCGCCGACAATTTCTGTAGGCCATCCCTTTTTAAAATACAATATTCAACCTAAAAATATGCCGACAATTTCTGGCGACTCCGCTGGGGAGTAGTTCCTCTCTCCATTTCGATCAGATGGTTTTGCTTTCATAAATCGGTAGTGAGTCCATGCCCCTGGTGGACCAAACTACTATTCTTCCGTTGGAATACCCCGTTCATTTCTATCTTGAACGAGTATAGCCAACATCTCTCGGATTTAGGAGCCACTGTTTAGACACCCCTAAACAGAGAGGTTCTGAGATCCTTTTACCGCTTTTCTGAGGTGGGGTGGACCCCCAATAGGTGTTAGTTTAGGAGAGATCCTTCGAGTCGAGAAGTCCTGCATAAGACTTTCTCTTCCTTTCCAATTCTAAATCAGGCCCTTTACCTTTTCTATAACCTTTTTTCCCTTAATCGTTTTGTTTCTAACAAACAAACCTCCTAATAAACAATCTCTTTTAAAAATCAAAAATACACTAAGACAAATGAAAATGTGTTCGAACTCTTTCTTTTTCATCCTAAACTTTATGACGAAAAGAAGCATAATTCGGGACTGACATTCGGAATCTGCCCTGTAGAAAATGACTGCTCCAAAGCTAATCTTCTCCTTCACAAATGAAATGGACTTTGCCATTTACAAGGATGAGCTGCACGACAATGGGATCATCCGTTTCGGACAAGGTTTCGACAACACAGATATCAAGTTTGCTGATGTCACTCTCTTCACACTAATGGACAAAATGTCAGAAACTGAAGAGCTCGTGATTGAGTTCAATCTGAAATCGACTCAAGAATTCCCTCCCCTGCAAAGGATTCCAGCTGAGAAGAGTACTACTATTCGTAGGAGGACTGTTGTCTCTACCCCCATCGGTCTAGTCATCTCTGTACCTACCCCGACTTCTGCCAAACTGAAGGGGAAGGAAATCCAAGTTTGTGATGAGCCTGTCACCGTGGAGGGTACAGATTTTGCTACAATACCATCTATTTTTTAGATTGAGTCCTGTTCAAGAATTGCACCCCTAATTCCGACTCAAAGGAGAAATAGAAGTAGAAAGATCGCCAAGAAAGCCAGAGCTGCTGAAGTTGCTTTTCTAGAAGAAATTCCCGAGGAAAGAGAAGAACTACTTGAGTATATACCTCTATTGGAAGGGAGCAGGTTTCACCCTATCTCTACCGCATTAGATGAAGAGAATGTCCGTAGGATCGCCGCTGCATTACCTCGACCTGCGTACTACAACAATTACAAAAGGAAAAGGGATAAGACTACGCCATTGACTCGGCTGCAAGCTGTGATAGAAATATTGGCAAAGAAAGAAAGATGCCCTGTGTCAAATATTTTAAGGAGGATAGGATGGGTGCCAGCTAAATCCTGCCTCAGACCGCGAATAGAGCCTGTTGCTGCCACAGAGAAACCAAAGAAGAAGATAAAAGCCAGTCCACCCGTTGTTGTATCGGGTCTAAAAATTAGGGAGGATACCACCTTCCAGCATATAGCCGACAGACCATCCGGTCCTAGGCTTCCGGCTGCAAGAAGGATGGTATGGCGACCTACTACTGGCGAGTTAAGACCAAAACAATGCCCTGAGAAGAAAAGTCTCGTCAGGAGACTTGAATCAGAAGAAAGTGCTACTGCAATAAAGGGGACTCCCGGGAAGGAAGTTCAACAACCGTCACGAGACAATTGCGAGACCTAGCGAAAAGGGCCACTAGAGGATGCCATGGATAAGTTAAGGACCGACATCCGACGGTTAGCAAAAGAAAGAGAAGAAGAACTAGGAGATGAAGTTGACTCATTAGAGTTCATGGATGAGGAGTACACCAAGATCAACATGGTTGAGACACGAGCATCGTCGTCTTCACAAGGTGCTTTGGCAGCTACGGAAAGAGATGAACCAGAGGTGTTAAGAGCACAGATTCGGGAAAGAGATGATATAATTTCCCAAATGGCAAAGAGGATGGAAGAGATGGCTGCTGCCTTAGCCACACTTCAGAGTCAGGTACAACTTCAGAAAGAGACACCCCTAGAAATTATCCATATTGTAGATGGAGGAAAAGAAATCACGTCCGTCAACAGAGACGAAGAACCAAAAAAAGATCCTGCACAAAGCTTGATTCCAGAAAAGGACATTAAAAGCATGGTAGAACAGCAGGTACGAGAGGCCCTAGCAAAATCTAAGAATCGAGCATCTATTCAGACTGGTAGACCTTACCCCGAAGAGTTCGATGCGGTCCAATACCCAAAAGGCTTCGTACCATTTCTGTTTAAGACTTTTGATGGAACAGGAAACCCCCGGCAACATGTTGCACATTTTCGTGCTAGTTGCTGCAATGCCGGTGGGAGTGACGCTTTACTCTTTCGACAGTTCATCAGCAGCTTATCAGGGATTGCCTTTGACTGGTATGCAGAATTGCCGAACGGTTCAGTAAAGACCTTTTCAGAACTAGAAAATCTCTTCGTGAAAGGATTTGTCGGAGCTCAACACCACATCACTATCGGTGATCTAGTGGTGGAGCAATAAAAGCCGAACGAGACTTTAGTGGATTACATACTTCGAGGGAGAAACTTAAGCATGAAGTGTGAACCACAGGTTCAAGAACAACATGCAGTCGGCATCCTACTTAAAAGTATCCATGGCCCGATAGCACTTCTCCTTAAAGGATTTACAATCAAGACTTTCGAGAAGTTGCTTAGCAAGGCCGGGAGCTTGCAAGAAGAGGCAAAGCAGTTAAGTTTCGTAGACAAGACCGATAAGCAGAAAACTGTGAAAACATTTGAAAAGAAATCTGGAATCGTCGCGGCAGTAGAAAAGGGCAAGCAGCAGGTTCAGATACAGTCAGAGCGGCCACAGCCTAGTTATCAACCACCACAACAGACTTATAAGCAACCTTAGCAGGGCTATCAGCAACCTTAACAAGGCTATCAGCAACCTCGTCCGAGCTATCAGTCACCTGAGCATTATGAACAACTACCTCGTTCATCACGTACCTTAAGAGAACTCCTAAATAAAGAATATCCATTCAAAACTGAAGCAGTAGTGAAGATGTTCCGCAGCTTAATGAAGACACCAGATTTTTAGCTGCCAGAGCCCAAGAAGCCGGAAGAAGTCAATAAGAAAGATCATCCGAACTATTGCCCTTACCACCAGATGCTCGGACATAAGATAGAGGATTGCATCACTTTCAAGAGTTGTCTTGATGACAATCTCCGAAAAGTGAACATAACGATCCCAAAGGAATACATGAAGGAACCCCATAAAGGAGGTTCAGTCAATGTTATTTCAACGGATCCCATTGTTCCGATAAACCCTTACACGATCGATGATGGATGGAGTACCGTCTGGACGAAGTCATCAAAGAAAATTTTGGATCACATCCAAACCGCTTCGGTACACGCTTCAACTCAGAGTTTGAAACCTGTCGAGCCGACACTATCACTTGTGATTGAAGAACCACCCCAGAAGGAGGAGAAGATCGTGGAAGAAAAGAAGACCGAGGCTCCGAAGGGTAGACTAGGGGCTGCTTATCCTAGGATGGTTACTTCCGATTCGGGGGAGAAATCCCTCGAACTCCTAACTCTGCATGATTATTTGCTCGCTCCGGCGGGATCTTATAATGATAAGGGTTATGGCGTTGGCTACGTTTTGACTGTTTCTAACGATTACGTAACTAGTGACAACCGACATAATCCGGATCTTGATTCTAATACAAATAACGATTCTCAAATCATACATAACCTCGACGACCACGATGAAGAAGATGTTCACAAAGGAGGCTACGAAAGCTCGACAAGCAACGAGTCCATTTGTGAGTTCCGAGGGGCTCCGATCACGATAGAATTAGAACCGTCAGACACCGAAGTGACTTCAGAAGAGCCAGTTGCTCCGATTCAAAAGGAAACACCAAATTCAGAAGAAATAATTGAAATAAATTTAAGAAGTGGAAAAGTTCTACCCCCGAGAATGGGCCCAAAGGATAAAGGAAAGCAGGTGGTTGCTCAGGAAGAGCCAACCCCAGCAGAGGAACTGCCCATTCGGGAAGAAACCGAGGAACATGGTAATAAAGTAGACTACAACATGCTAGCCCATCTTAGGAAGCTACCAGCCAAACTAAGCATATACGACGCTCCGATCTCGTCAAAGGAGATGAGAGAGGCTCGATCGAGGCTTTACTTGATCCAGAGATTTGTTTAGCCCGAATGGCCGGTAATTCCTTCGACGAGGTTTGCTCGTTAAGAGAACAGCGAGGTGTTACCTTCACGGACAATGATCTATTACTGGGAACAATAGATCACAACCGATCGTTATACATTTCAGTTACTTATTGGAAAGTTTACGCTCTCGCAGTGTTGGTTGATCCGGGAGCATCAATCAACATAATGAATCTTCGGACGCTAGCATATTTGGAAATTGATGCTCGCGAGCTTGAAGCGGACAAGATGCTTGTTAAGAGGCTTCAATCGAAAAGGAGAAAGAGCTCTTGGATCGATAACACTACTAATGAAGACCGGTGATTTAGCAAAGACAACTGTAAAATTCCACATAATTGATTATGAGACATCGTTCAACGCTCTACTGGATTGGCTGTGGATCCATGAAAACTGGATGGTACCGCCGTTTCTGCACCAGTGCATAAAGTATTACGAAGGAGGGGAAGAGTGTATCAAAGGTGACTTGCAACCATTCTCCGTACACGAGATTAGAATTCATGAAGATGCGGCCTACTACGCGCCCCCGAAGAAAACAATCTTTTCCAGAAATACCATACCAAATGAAGCAAAAGAGATTCGAGACGATGAAGAACCTGAAGTTCTAGTCCAACAGTTACTCACCACTCCCTTACGGTGAAATGGTGAAGATTTCTCCAGAACTCGCACCCGAGGTCGAGGACGGGGACGAGGACGTGGAAGAAATGTTGGAACAGTTGGACAGAAGAAACCGCTCATCGATGTTGATTGGGAGAATAGCTCTGAAGAAGAAGAAGAAATCAAGAAAGAAGCAGCAACAATAAATCAGAAGAAACAACGAGTTCGAAGATCTCTCTCGAAGATGAAAGGAATGAAGAATACAAATCAATGTACGAGAAGATTAACCATTATGTACATACTATGACCCTGACCCCGATCCATTCTAATAAGATCGAGGGTATGGTGGTCAAGGAAGTACATGGTAGTGGTACTAAACCAATCAAGTTTTACTGTGGTGCTTCTTCTTCCAATACTGAAAAAGATGTACAACTTGAAGAAGTTACTTCATCTGAATTAATGGAATTACCTTTTGAGTGGTACTCTCCCTGTGTTCAAAATTTAATTCAACGTGGTGTCTTACCTCGACAATGGACAAAAGGCCAATCACAACACTTTGAAAAATTATGGAATAATGTCGGTCGGCCTCCCAATTCAAAACATGGTCTCGGATTCAGCGGCACAGTAGTATCAGTTGACGATACGAGATTTTTCTTGGTTGTCACTTGCGAACCTAATGAAGACGGCTTGGAAGCCTCAGAAGATCTTGAAGATCGGCAACGCTCCACCAGAATTCGAAGAAGAAATCAAATCTACTATAGACGAGTTAACGGAAGTTAACTTAGGTACTAGCGAAGAACCTAGGCCTACCTTTGTTAGCTCCTTACTCAATAAAGAAGACTCCGAAAACATAATCAAGCTATTAATGGAATTCAAGGATTGTTTTGCTTGGAGTTACGACGAAATGCCAGGATTTGCTCCAGAAGTCGCAGTTCACAAGTTAGGAGTAGATCCTACTTCTGTTCCAGTCAGACAAGCCCCAGAAGAATGCGTCTAGAAATTGAGCAACAAGTAATAGCCGAAGTTAAGAAGCTAATAGACGCTAAATTTGTCCATGAAGAACAATACCCTACTTGGTTAGCCAACGTGGTACCTGTCAGAAAGAAGAATGGACAAATCAGAATCTGCGTAGATTTCAGAGATTTAAATAAAGCATGTCCAAAGGATGAATTTCCACTACCAATCCCGGAACTGATGATCGACATTACTTCAACACATGAAATCTTCTCTTTCATGGATGGATCATCAGGATACAACCAGATAAAGATGGCACCAGAAGACGAAAAGCTCATGACATTCAGAACACCGATCGGAGTGTATTGCTACACAGTAATGCCATTCGGACTAAAGAACGCAGGAGCAACATACCAAAGAGCAATGACGAAGATTTTTGATGATCTCATTCACAACCAAGTCGAGTGCTGCGTGGATGATGTGGTCATCAAAAGCAAAATGAAAGAAGATCACCTGTATGATTTGAGAATTATTTTCGAGCGACTAAGACATTGCAATCTTAAGATGAATCCCTTAAAATGCGCCTTCGGCGTTACCTCCGGGAAATTCTTAGGATTTGTTGTCCGACATCGCAGGATTGAAATCGATCCGGAGAAGATTAAAGCTATTTTAGAAATGCCTCCTCCCAAAACTTTGAAACAACTACGATCCTTTTAAGGGAAGTTGGCATATCTTCGACGCTTTGTCTCGAACTTGTCAAGTAGGTGTCAGCCCTTCTCGGCATTAGTTAAAAAGGACGCCAAAGTCGTTTGGGATGAGAAATGCCAGCGGGCTTTCAAGGACGTTAAGCAATATTTAATGACACCTCCTATCTTAGCAGCCCCAGTCTCAGGTAGACCGTTGATACTTTATACCGCAATTTTAGACGACTCCCTTGGAGCCCTGCTAGCCCAGGTCAATGATGAGGGAAAAGAAAATGCTCTCTACTACATAAGCCGTCGTCTAATCCCGACGGAACTAAAGTATCCTCCGATTGAGAAACATTGTTTGGCCCTGATCTTCGCTGCTCAAAAGCTCAGGCATTACATGCTTTCTCATAAACTCAACCTTATTTCGAGAGTTAATCTGTTGCAATACTTGATGACCCGACCAACGCT
This sequence comes from Papilionanthe hookeriana x Papilionanthe teres, assembly GCA_022702705.1. NCBI lineage: Eukaryota > Viridiplantae > Streptophyta > Magnoliopsida > Asparagales > Orchidaceae > Papilionanthe > Papilionanthe hookeriana x Papilionanthe teres. Next base: position 11,715,546 of record CM040427.1, read on the forward strand.
TTTGGGCAGAATTGCCAGGTGGTCTGTGATACTATTGCAATTCGACATAACTTTCGTTCCTCTTCGTGCCATAAAGGGACAAGTCCTAGCTGACTTCCTTGCAGCACACCCCTTACCGACAGATTCGCCTCTTGACGACGACTTGCCTGATGAGCAGATAATGAGCCTAGAAGACCCTGATGATTGACGTTGGGAACTATACTTCGACGGAGCGTACTCAGCACAGAAGAATAAACAAACGATAGTGCCCGGTAAGGCAGGAATCGGACTAATCTTTATAACACTGGAGCGGGGGATGTTAAGATACTCCTACCACTTAACAGAGCCGTGTACAAACAACGAGGCAGAATACGAAGCCCTTATAACAGGGCTGGAATTAACCATTCAGATGGGAATAATGGACATCAACATCTACGGAGATTCTCAGTTGATCATTCAACAGGTCGCCGGACAGTACAAAATTTTAAAGCCAAGACTCGAGCAGTACTTTCAGTACGCCATGAAATTGTTGGAACAAATTCCAAACGTAACAATCTACAAGATTCCTAGAAAGGAAAATGCTCTTGCAGATGCGTTAGCCCGCCTTGCAAAGGAATTTTCCTGCTTGCAGGATGAGTCAGTTGAAGTGTCAGTTTAAGGACGACAGGTCCTATCACAGCTTGACATGGATACAATACACAAATCAACAGAAAGAAAAGCGAAGAAACAATTGCAGCGAGTGATGTGAAAATACAGAAGATTGGCGGCAGCCATTAATAGACTACTTGCAAACAGGAAACTTACCAGACGATAAGTTATTAGCCCATCAAATCAAGAAAAGAACTCTGTTTTACGCATTAATAAACAATACATTATACAGATGGTCTTTTGATCAGATGTGGCTAAGATGCCTGAGTGGGTCCGAGGCTCTTGAAATTATTAAAGAAGTACATTCAGGACTTTGTGGCGCTCATCAGTTAGGTCCGAAAATGAAAATGAAGATTAAAATACTAAGGTACTACTGGCCCTCAATGATGACTGACTGTATGAAAGTTGCCAAAATTTGTCACCAGTGCCAAGTGCATGGAGTGGTTCTACATCAACCTCCAAATGTGCTACATCCGACAATCGTGTCATGGCCATTTGAGTGTTGGGGCACAGATATAGTGGGTCCGATAGAACCACCTTCTTCAAGAGGACATCGCTTTATTCTAGCAGCTACAGACTACTTTTCTAAATGGGCAGAAGCTATACCACTCAGAGAAGTGAAGGCACACCACGTGTTACAGTTTTTCAAGAACCAAGTCGTCTACCGTTTTGGGGTACCGCGCAGAATCATTTTAGATAATGGGTCTGCATTCAAAAGTACAAAGATCAACAATTTTGTCAGAAGACACGGGATCGATTGGCGATACTTAACGATCTACTACCCAAGAGCAAACGGCTTGGCCGAGGCTTTTAATAAAACTCTCGTTCAAATTTTAAAGAAAACTTTGGACGACAACAAGAGAAATTGGCACGAGAAGTTGTTAGAAGCCTTATGGGCCTACAGGACGACTTTAGGACTCCTACTCAGTCTACGCCTTACGCTTTAGTGTACGGGTCCGAGGCCGTCTTGCCCCTGGAAGTTTAGCTTCCGTCACTCCGAATTGCAGTTACAGAAAATATCACTACAGAAGAAAATGCCAGACTACGACTGGAAGAATTGGAAAGCTTGGAAGGGAAAAGACTTTTCGCGCAACAGACCTTGGAACTGTATCAAGTCAAGATGATCCAGGCCCATGATAAACTGGTCCGCCCAAGAACTTTCAAATTCGATGACTTAGTTCTTGTTCTCAGAAGACCTATTCTTGCACATCGCAAGATAGGTGGTAAATTTGAACCAACCTGGGAGGGACCATTTGTGGTCGAGACAGTCTACTCTGGAGGTTCCTACCAGCTGGTGAATTGACATGGAGAACGACCCATGCTTCCAATCAATGGACGGTATTTAAAGAAGTATTACGCAACCTGATGTTTCGAAGCGTGGCCTCTAAAACAGAATCTTATCCCTAGAAACACGGGTGAAGTAATCACTTTGTGACTGGGTCCGAATCCAAAACAAAATAAAATGGATAAAAAAAAATCTCATCAACGAAAATGTTAAAAAAAAAACATGGGAAATCATAATAATAAAATGCTAATTTTTCCTCTTAAATCCATTCATTCCTGATATTTCCTCATCCCTTCCTATTTCCCTTAAATTTAAAAAGAAGTGAATAAAAGTTTTAAGTGTTTTTCTTATTGTTCTTATTCTTAGTACAACCCCTGATCCTTTCCTTATTTTTTTGCAGGGAAATGTCGAACGGGCGGTTGGTTCTAAACTTTAGAAATGGCGTGACTCATACTTCACACCAGCCGGCTTACAATATGAAGAAAATGATTGGATCCCAGTTGATCGAGAAGAACTTCACAGCCAGACTGTGATGAAAATGGGTGGCCCGAGCCGCCAATCCAGCAACAAGAAAAGAAAAATAAACGCCGCACATGCAACCTGAGAAGATAAGAAAGTTAAATCCGTAGTTGCCACAACAGAAGGTAGGCTTGTCAGCGCCGCACGCGCATAAATTCAAGGGGTAAGGAGAGCTACTCTCACTGCTACCCAGCGAAGGAATAAGAATCGTCGCATTTGCAAAATGTTGACCAAGTTAGCAGAAGATCAATATGAACAGACAGTGGATACTGTTAGTGCAAATGCTCCAAGTAGACCGATTCGTCTGGAACTAGAAAGAACAAAGTCAATTCCAAGAAGGTCGGAACAGATAAAAGAAATACCAAGAAAAGCAAAAATAGAATCGGTACCTCGACACCGAGCATATGTACCGGATCCGAAGAGTCTTGTTGCGAAAGCAACCCCGGAGGATGTTCCTACGGAGACTATCCCCGAGGAGCCAAGACATGTAGAAGAACGTGATGGGTTGAGCCATACATCCCGCAGTATGTTACTATACACCGAGAACTTCAGATAATCCCGGAATACGAGCTGGAGAAAATGCAACTAGTTGAGAAGAAAACCTTTGAGTACTTTGAAAGAATTGGATACAAGAGGGTCAATATCTTGGAAGGCCTCGAGCTACATACAGATGTTTTCTCAGATTATGAGCAACAACAAATTGTGGACTGCATCCTAGAATTGCAGAAAATGGGTCGAGCTAGCCGCCTGAGAGAAAAGACATATTCAGAACCCCGAAGATGGATGCCGGGGAAGGGAAGAGTTACAATCCAATGAGGATGTTGCTACAATTTTGCCATAGACAGAAAAGGAAATCCACCAGGGATACTCCGTCGCAGTAAGGTGGATCCAATACCAAGAGTCATCAAGAGGATGGTGAAAAGGATGATAACATGGAGGGTACTGCCTGCAGATTGCATACCCAACAGCTGCATAATCAACATCTATAAAAAAGGCGACTGCATAACGCCACATATAGACCATCATGACTTTGTTAGACCATTCTGCATAGTGTCATTCCTCAGCCAGTGCAACATCATGTTCGGATCTGACCTCCGGATTGCAGGCCCCGGTGAGTTCCTAGGGCCGGTGGAGATACCACTACCGGTAGGTTCCGTCCTGGTGTTAAAAGGAAACGGAGCAGACATTGTGAAGCATTGCATTCCAGGAGTGCCTGTGGAGCGGATCTCAGTTACTTTTAGAAGAATGGATGACAGAAAGATGCCTTACCACTTTCAGCCAGATGTAGAATTGGAGATCTCTGGCCCTACGAGCTGTGAGTTACATGGGAAATAACACACCTCCAATGCACATCCATGCGGCATTCCTGCCAAGGGTAGCTTGGAAGGTGATGTTATTGCCCATGTTTCTTACTATTCAGATATGGATTTTTGACAGTGCTTTTGGATAGATCAACAAGAATCTTACACAATCCGTTTTGGATTTACCTGGATTGTATGAGACATAAAATTTCTGAGGAAAATGTCATCATGACTAGATCAAGTTGTATGATGTTCTTTCAGCAAATTGGAATGAAAATGACTACGTCATATTTTACCTTCACCTCTTTTTGTGCAAATTGACTGGGAAACACCATTAGAGTTAAATGAACTTTGAACGAAGAACAGAAAAGAAAAAAAAAAGAAAATAAATGAAGTTTTTTCTAAAAATCTGAATATTAAAATGAACTTCAAAATTCACTTGAACATTAAATAAAAAAAAAAATGGGATCGTTAAAGGACAAACAAAAAGAATCTAAATCTCAAATTGAATTCCGATCTGAATCCTCTGATTTGAACCTTTCAGTTCTTTCCTCAATCGAAATCTATTTGAAACTCTTTTGAAATTTGAATATTCTCTTCGACTTGTCGTTAAGTCAAGTCTTTTCAACTTGGTACCCTTACCAGCTCCTTTCAATTTTCTTGCTGCTGTGTCTTAGAGGATCGACTAGTTCTATTGACACGGAGCCATGAACTTTGTTCGATTTGGTTCTGATGGCATGAGACTGGGTCCCTCTTCATACAGATAAATCTTTGAGGCTAGAGCCTAACTTCTAGTCCTCTTTCAAATTTCCGAGACTGGTACCTAAATTCCAGTTCTCTTCCTTCGAGGTTGGTACCTAAATTTCGACTCTCATTTGAGATCGATACCTAAATTTTGATTCTCTTTCGAGGTTGATACCTAAATTTCAATCCTCTAAATTCCGAGACTGGTACCTAAATTCCAGTTCTCTTCCTTCGAGGTCGGTACGTAAATTCTGACTCTCATTCGAGATCGATACCTAAATTTCGATTCTCTTTAGAGGTTGATACCTAAATTTTAATCCTCTAAATTCCGAGACTGGTACCTAAATTCCAATTCTCTTCCTTCGAGGTCGGTACCTAAATTCCGACTCTCGTTCGAGATCGATACCTAAATTTCGATTCTCTTTTGAATTGATACCTAAATTTCAATTCTAAATTCCGAGACTGGTACATAAATTCCAGTTCTTTTCCTTCGAGGTCGGTACCTAAATTCCGACTCTCATTCGAGATCAATACCTAAATTTCGATTCTCTTTTGAATTGATACCTAAATTTCAATTCTAAATTCCGAGACTGGTACCTAAATTCCAGTTCTCTTCCTTCGAGGTCGGTACCTAAATTTCGACTCTCATTCGAGATCGATACCTAAATTTCGATTCTCTTTCGAGGTTGATACCTAAATTTCAATCCTCTAAATTTTTTGAGACTGGTACCTAAATTCCAGCTCTCATTTCGAGGTTGGTACCTAAATTCCAACTCTCATTCGAGATCGATACCTAAATTTCGATTCTCTTTCGAGGTTGATACCCAAATTTCAATCCTCTAAATTCCGAGAATGGTACCTAAATTCCAGTTCTCTTCCTTCGAGGTTGGTACCTAAATTCCAACTCTCATTCTAGATCGATACCTAAACTTCGATTCTCTTTCGAATTGATACCTAAATTTCAATTCTAAACTTCTGAGGCTGGTACCTAAATTCCAGCTCTCATTTCGAGACTAGTACCTAAATTTTAGTTCTCATTCCGAGATCAGTACCTAAATTCTGATTCTCATCCTTTTCGAGGTCGATACCTAAATTTCGAGTCTCTTCCGAGATTGATACCTAAATTTTAATTCTCATTTTCTAGACTGGTACCTAAATTCCAGTTCTCATTCCGAGATCAGTACCTAAATTCTGATTCTCATCCTTTTCGAGGTCGATACCTAAATTTTGACTCTCTTCCGAGATTGATACCTAAATTTCAATTCTCATTTTCGAGAATGGGACCTATATTCTAGTTCTCATTCCGAGATCAGTACCTAAATTCTGATTCTCATCCTTTTTGAGGTCGATACCTAAAATTTCGACTCTCTTTCGAGATTGATACTTAAATTTCAATTCTCATCCCTTTCGAGATCAGTACAAAAATTCTGATTCTCATCTTTTTTCCGTCGATACTCAAACTCCGATTCTTACTCCGAGGCTGGTACCTAAATTCCAGTTCCCTTCGCAATCCCGAGGTTGAAACCCAGGTTTCAATTCTCATTTCAAATCCAAATTTCAAATTCAAAATTTTCTTAAATCGATTTTAAATTAAACTTCAAATCGAAATCTAAACTCACACATTGAAACTTGAAATTTAAAAGTAAACTGAAATCTAAATCAAATTCCCCAGATCTTGTGATTTGGAGCTCACCTCCTTTTCCATTCCCCAGCGAGAGTTCAGGAATCTCCGGTCTTGGAAATGTACCTGATACTCCCCAGCGGAAATTCTTCTACTTCGTCCTAAGTTTATCACTTGGACATCTGTGTTGGTTCTGTTGATCTCTTCGGTCAACGCCAATATGTGCGGTATGCTTGGTTAGCACACCACACCTATTGGGGGTCCATTTGTTGACCTCATTTTTGATGAGGTCTTTTCTATTCTCTCTCCTTAGAACTTAGGATCTAGCCATAGGCTTTTCCTTTGACCAATCTTAGAGGACTAGAAATGGAACCCACCATTTAAAAATTCAAACTACTTCTTAACTCCTTGCAAACCCCACAAGCTTGATTGTAGACCCCTAATCACCTAGAGGGTTAATATCAAATGTGGAGGTTTAAAGGATGAGTTCCTTATAGGACTTCTTGGCCTTAGGAATACCCTGGATGGCCTGTTCTGGTGAGGGTTGACTTGCACATACACTACACTCTCACACACATTCCAAGTCCTAAAACCATTCACAACGAACTTGACTTCCTGACTCATGTAGGTAATTCACATGGATGGTCCTTAACCCCTGAGCTCCTGGTTAAGAGGGTTAGGAACAACATAGTGAATGCCTTAAATGAGTCCTCTCATGGCTCATATGGGCTTAATATGGCTTCATGGCTCAACCAAAGTGATTCCATTCTACTCAAATTTGATCAATCTTCATTTTTCCAAAATTTCAATTTTTGACCCCCGGGGCCCTACTCCCACCAAACCTACCAAAAGCCCTTGAAACTACCCTAAAATTTACAAAATCACCTAAATTACCCAAAATTCCTCAAAATCAATCCTAAACATTTCCCCCCACTGAAATTGATCATCCATAGCCAAAAAATACCAAAAATTCCAAAAGTACCCAATACCCTCCAAATACCCAAAATGCCCTTCTTAGCCCAAAAATCCAAAAATTCAGAAAATTTCCAAAAAGTTCCAAAAAATCCCAAATATTCCCAATTTCATTTTGTTCAACTAGACCGTGGGATAATTTTCCCAATTTACCCCACTTTTACCAAAACCCCAAATTTGGCCCATTTTAAACCCAAGTGAACCCAATGTCAAACCAAACCACCCCAATTGACCTCAATTCTGGTCCAATTCAATTCTAAACTTCGAATCAACATCCCAAATATAAATTTAAACCAAATACAAGTCCAATTTGATTGACATTTGGATCCAATTTCAATTTGAAGCTTAAGGCCCAATTTTGGCCCATCACCTAAACCTAGCTCAAACCCATCCAATTCAACTCCAATTGGCCCCAAATCTTTTCTAAAACCTTCCTAACACCCCCAAAAACAAAACACTAACTTGATTTGTCCAAAATATGAACCTAAACTCCACCCAAACCTAACCCAAAACCAAAATCCCTTAAATTGACCTAAGACCAAACCTAACCCAAATGGGCCCAAACCCCAAAATCAAAGCCCAACCAAAGTTGAAAACTCTTTTTGACACTCCCATGAACATTTCTCAACATTAATTTTACATCAAATCCAACATTAGCCCAACCTTAGCCCAAGTTAACCTAATTTGACCCACTTTGGCCCCTTTACCAAAAGTCCTAAATTAAACCCAATTCAACTCCAAATTATTCCAAACCAATTCCAAATCATTCATGACACATCCCTAAACTAAACCCAACACTTGTTTGGCCCAAGCCTTTACCAATCTTTCATCCTAAAATCCATTTTGAAATCCAAAAGCCCACTTCCCTAAACCATTTTAAAAGCCCATCTTCACTAAATTTCAAAGGCCCAAACTTCATGCTAAAGTCCATATGACATTCTTTTCATCACCCCATTAATTGATATCATCCCTTAAGTCCTAAATCAATCATCAAATAAGCCTAAATTAGGCCTCATGCCAAAATCACCCATAAATCCCAAAAATTTAAAACCTTCTTTCATGTAAATGACCAAGCTTTGTCCCAAGCCACATGGAGCCATGTGCAAGCCATTTACAAGCCATATGAAGCCATGGAAGGTTTGACATGTGACCAAGCCATTAATGGCAAAAGGAGGGCCCCCTTTCCTAATCCTTCATTAAGCCTTTTTAACCATAACCATGTCACACACTAAACCAAGTTTAGCCACCTCACCATGGATGGATACTTCACCACTCCATGGCAGCTGGCCCAACTGATCCCCCTGGCCCAAAATCAGACCATGGGAAGGTGAACCAAGCCCAAATACATGAGTTGACCAAATTGAACCCAAAATGAGCCTCTCCCCATTCCATTTCAATTCAGCCCCTTTACACATGTCAAACTCCAATTAACTGCACCATTGCTAACCCCTGACCCCACTGGTCAAGATGGTGACCAGTGCCTGGCCGGCCAGCCACCAGGCCGCCGGAAAACACCATGGCCGAGAGCTCCATGTGAGCCAAAAAATTCAATTCTCCCTTGCTGACTTGTCTCAACCCAAATGGACAGCATAGCTCTTCTTCTCCTCACCAGAGCAGCTGATCCCAGCCTTCAAACCCCCCTGGGAAGCCCTCCAGCCATGCCTATTTAAACACCACCTCCTCTCGGCCATGAGAGGTGCTGAATAGAAACTTAACAAAACTCTGTCAAAATTGCTCCAGAACCTTCTCCCAACCTAGAGCAATTGATCCTTAGTGTCCATTTGCCCTAATCCCCATTAACAGAGCCCAATTTCTCAGTCAAAAATCCACCCAAAAACCAGGACACTTCACCACAGTGAGCCAATCCTAAAATTGATTGACTCTACACCTTCACCAGACCAAGAGGAGAAGTTCCCCAGCAAAAGCCCCCTCACCAGGCGAGCTATTGCTTCCAGCCTCCAAGCTTTGTGATCGGGCTTGGTCACTTTTGTACCTAGGCATTTCCCTAGAGCAAGAGACTTCATCTGGAGCTTGCTTGGACTCAATCGAAGGTGACACAACCCTCAGATTGAAGCTTCACTTCTCTGAGCAAAGGTATGAACTCACTCTTCCTCCTTAGCTTCTGAAGATTCTCCATTTTGTTTGAGTTGATTTCAATGCATGTTTACCGTATGGATGTGTTTGCCTCTTCAAGACGAATCCATAGAGCATAAGAACACAAAAATCCATTGAGAATCGAGTGAGTTCTTAGGGTTTTAGTGTGGACGGTCACGAGTGCACACTAGTTGTAGACGATGACCAGGAGCCGTCGGATCGCGCCTGTATCGAGCGGATGGTCGAGATTAAGCCAGATAGTGTAATGGTACGTGAATGGCGGGCCCCCGTAGCACTGACTCAGATGGCGGCGCCGAATCAGAACGCACCGCGTGGCCTTTCGGATTTGCCGAGGATTGCGTGGCGCCGCGTGGATAAGTAGAAAAATATGGTTATTTTCTATTTATTTAAAACCCAAAACTTCAAAAATTTATATCTTTGCATAGAAAAATCACAAAAATAAAATAAAAATACCCTCTTGCTCAGTGAACAAAGGAGAATAATGTGGAAAAGAAATCAAATTAATTGGATGAGTGTTTTATTTTTAATAATTTATTTACTATTTCTAATGTTTTGATTCTCCATTTGCATAGACAATTCACCATAGCATAAGACCATAGAGCTTTTGAAGCCTCTGATCTTGGGAACATTCCCTGAATTTTTCAAGGTCAGAGGCCATCTCTGTGAAAAGTTATTGAATGTTCAATTTCATGTCACAGTTTAGGTATTTTAATTTCAATAATTAGCATGTTGTGAAATAAATTCTAGAAAAATTTGGTGATGTTCCTTAGGACCAGAGGACCCTAGAAAAAATATTTTTTGAGTTAATTCATTCATAATAACTTTAATTGGCCTAAACCCGTAAAATTGATTTTGAATTAATTAAGGTTAACCACACATCAAATTGACTTGAAAATAATTCTCCACTGATCCTTAGGGTCAGAAAAACCTTACATAAAAATTTGAAATCAATTGGACTTGATTAACCCTATTAAATGGATTAATTAAGCCTCATAAGCAAAATGGAATTTTAAAAAATTCATAACTCCAAAAAAAATTTTCAAAAATTCACAAAACTGGTTTTGGGGCTTCTCTAGTATTAGGGGAGTTTAGGAAAATTAAAATTAGAATTTTCTAAAAAAGTTGATTTTTCATGTTATTTTAATATTTTAATAATTAAAAAATAATAAAATTCAAAAAAATATTAAAAATCATAAAAATGTCACATTTTGATTCCTAATCACTTAGGAACAAACCAAATATTTTTCCTAAGTCCCTAGGGTAAGATATTGAATTTTAAAGGCTTAATATAATTTTTAATACTAAAAAATGAGTATTTAGCCTTTTTCACTAAAATAATTCCAATAAATCAAGGAAAAATCAGAAAATTATAAAATGTGTTTCTCTAAACTCCTTGAGGTCAGAGAGATTTATGAAAAAATATAAAATCTATTTTTTCAACTTTAATTTTATTTTATAATTAATTAATACTCTAAAACTCAAAATAATTATAATAAATAAAATATAATTCAAAAAATCACTAAAATTGGTCCAAGTGCTCCTCTAGTCATTTGGAACACCCCATAATTTTCTTAAGGATGGAAACTTTTCCTTGGTCATGTTGTTGAATTTTCTTTGAAAACTCCTATTTTCTACTAAAAATAATTATATAAATAAATTAAATTCAAAAAAATCACATTTTCTCCTCTAATGTCTTAATAGACATGTGACTGAGGTGACATAAAAATTTAAAATTCATTTGAGCTCAATTTAGTGAGTTATGAAATAAATAAGCTTAAAAGGGCATAAAGGTAATTAAAAATTTTAACCCGTAATTAAAACTTTAGGTTTAATCAAAATTGGGGGTGTAAAATATTTGATTTTAACTTTCTCTTGGATGATTGAAACTTAGGAAAATTAAGGGGTAGAAACCCATTAAACACTTTGAAAATATCAAAAATGAAACTTTAATTAATTAAATGATTTAAATTTTGGAAGGAATATATTTAAATTTGGATCATTAAAATAGGGATATTATTAAGAGGTTATTTATTCTTTAATTTAAAAATTCCTAAATAAGTCACTTTAACAATACTTAATTCCTAATTAAAAATTAAAATAATAATCTAAATTAATAATTAAAACTAAAATTAAAACTAAAATTAAATCAAATTAAATTAAAATCAAATTAAAGTTAAACTAAAACTAACAATTAAAATTAAAATTAAAATCAAAATTTAAATTAAATTAAATTAAAATTAAATTAAATTAAAATTAAAATTAAAATTAAATTAAAATTAAATTAAATTAAAATTAAATTGAATTAAAAATTAAATAAATTTAAATTAAATTAAAATTTACAATTAAATAGATTAAAATTAATTTAAAATTAAATTAAATTAAAATTTAATTAAAATTAAATTAAATTAAAATTAATTTAAAATCAAATTGAATTAAAATCATTTAACAACAAACCTAAATGAAATCATTAAGAATTAAATCAAAAATAATTTGAACACTATTCCAAACTTAAAATTATTAATTAAAACCTCATAATTAAATTAAAACACTTTAAACCATTAACTCAAACTTTTAATTAAGAATGAATAAAAATCTCGATAAACCAACTTGCCCTTAAAAGCTTTAATTGTTATAACTCTTAAATAAAGTATTAAGTGAGATGTCACTTCATTCATCAGGTAATCAAATACCTAAGTTCACTGAGCAAGAAACAAAGTTTAACTAAACTCCTAGATGATTAATTCACCTGTGCAACTAAATTTACTTTGACTCAAAACAATCCCAGAAATATTGAAAAGATGTTTAGGACTCGTCCTAAGCACTTCCTCAATATGACGGGATGTTTTAGAAGAACAATTGAATTTAATTGTTCTTTGATGAAGAAAATCATCCTCAAAACCAAACCATGAACCTAGACCTCATAGGAGATGACTAGTTTTAGGATTAGGAATTTGGTAGACAACCAAAACACTTCCCTTGGCTTTACCTAGGTATCTGTTGAAATATTTAAATGCCTTAACATGTTTTTTAAGTGCAGCTTGGGATGACGGGAAGACCCTCCAGGTACGCTTTTATTTTATTACAATTTACTTTATTACAATTTACTTACATGCACTGTACTTTACTTTTCTTGCATGATAAACAAGACTGATGCATGAAAACCAAAACCTTTAGGGTAGTCCCTGAACTGAAACCAAAACTAAATTAAAAGTCATTGCAAGATAAAATTCACCGCCACAACATTTCAAAATATAAAACAACTCAAAATTTAATCACAAACGGAACAACAAAACTACAATTGTAACTAAATTAAAACGTCTCGTTGAATGATCGGGAATACCTCGGATGATGTAACCCACGTGTTGCTAACGGGATTTCCCACGGTCTAAATGAAAGTGTGGAACTCATTCGATTGAGTTTAGCAAATTCATTTCGACTAAGTGAATTCAATGAAAATAACGGTGCCGGGATGACGGAACCGTGGGATCTTAATCGGTTCTGTTTAATTAACTTTAAGATTTGTTTTAATTAAAATATTAAAAATACTTGGATTTTAAGATTTTCTCTAAACCAAAACATTTCTCTCATCTCGTGATTTATGACTTCTAAAACTAAACCTCTATAAAAACAAGGAGCTTGGAGCACAGTGGGCAGCACGGCCATCGTCATCAGCAAAACTCGGATCTACTTCAGCAAAACTTTCTTAGAATTAAATAACCAAGCCATAGGATTTCAAGGTAGTTTGTCTGGTGCGACATAAATCCTCAACTTCTCGTTAGGCATTTGCATAATCATGTTATGCAAATTAAGCCCTAACCGGTCTTAGGACTCTGAGGTAGTCGTTTGGTACGACATAAACTCTTACATCTTCGAGGCTATTTGCATGACTGCGTCATACAAATATAAGTCTTAATTAATTAAAATTGGCAGGATCGAAACATTAAATAAACTCCCAAATTGAAGCCAAACAATAGGATAGTTTAGGAAGTTGCCAAGATTCTTCTTGCATCCTCAGCTTCTCCTACTTTTCTTCCTTTGAACTCCTGAAATTAACTGTTCCAAATTTGATCCATTCCCTATTGAAATTCCAAAATTCAATCCTTTGAAAACCTTAAACTTTGGAATTCTTGAGAGCAAAACCACTGAACATTATCGAGAGTTTTCTTAAGTGATTCCCGTCACTTAGGATGTAATTAACTATAGGGGCTTGCCCTTATAGGGAACTTTAAGAACCCAGGTAATATAAACCCTGCTTAATTTCTTTGTATTAAGCAGGGGAACTTGTCGGCTTATAAAATTGGTTCACAGACCAAACGGATGTCGCAAATCTTCTAGTTTATTTAATCGAGCTCTATTATCAAGTAGTGTGACTATTCCTCGGGATAGATACACAGTTTGTGGTGATGTGCTCGTTTATATAAACTATTTGGTATGTGAGATCGGTTTGATTTCACATCTTAAAATTTTCAAACTTAAAATTCTTTTCAAAATCAAATACTACTTTCTAAATTATATATATATATTTAAATTAAATTTAAAATCTAAAATTCGCCGACAATTTCTGTAGGCGACCCCTTTTTAAAATACAACATTCAACCTAAAAATATGCCGACACATAGGAGAATAATGTAGAGATAAAATTAGTGTTATTTGTCTTATATTTATTTTTAAATTAATTAAATATAATAAATCATAACTAAGACAAAACTTGTCACATATATTTCACCACGGCATGAGATTTGGAGGGCTTGTGGGCTCCGTGGTTAGGGATGTTCTCTGATTTTCCCAAGGTCGGCGAGCATTTCTAGATAGAGGTCCTTAATTTTCAAGATAATCCCCATTATTTTGGTTTAAAAACTTATAATAATTACTATAAATAAAAAAGTCCTGGGAAAAATATAAAATGGGATTAATTAATTCAAAATATTATTTTATGTAATTAGCTCACTAAAATGAAAGAAAAATAAAATAACTAAAATATAAATAAAAAAATCATAAAAAATATTCCACACTATAACTTGTAATCATATTAAGCCATTGTAAAAATTTCAAGTTAATTTGAACTAATTTAATCACAAAAATGAATTTTCTAAGTAAATTGGCATTTTTGAATTAAAATAATTATAATAATTAAAATATAAGTAAAAAATTATGAAATTGATTTTGAGAGTTCCTTGTGACCAGATGAGTTTAAGAAATTAAAATTGTAATTAGAATAAATATTTCATTTTAAACAAATTTTCCATTATTTAAATAATGTAAAAAAATTAAAAACTCATAAAAATCACAACAATATTAAAATGCACTAAAGTGTTCTAATTTATTTCCTGATCACTTGGGAGCAATTAGAATATGTTTCCTAATTTTCTAAATTTAATGATGAATTTTTAGAGGCTAGAAATGAATTTTTCCTAATTTTATACTAAAATAATTATATTAAATAAAATAAAAATTATAAAAATATGAAATTTTTTTCTCTGGATTCCTTGACCTCAGAGAGACCTATGAAAAAAAAGAAAACTTAATTTTCAATTTAAATAATTTTTTATATTTAATTAGTACTCAAAACCAATAAATAACTATAATAACTAAAATAAATTTAAAAAAAACACGAGAATTGGCCTAAGTGGTCCTCTGATGTGAATGAACCTCCAATAATTTTTTTAAAAATGGATAGCTTGTTTTGGCTAAGTTATTGAATTAATTTTGAAAATCCATATTTTACATTAAAATAATTATACAAATTAAGAAAATCACATTTTCTCTTCTGATATTTTAACTGACCCATGAGTGGGGTAACATAAAAATTTCAAAGTCATTTAAGTTTTATTTGAAAGATTATGAAGTGATAAGCCTAAAAAGGCAAAAATGGAATTTAGAAATTTAAGCCTAAATTAATATTTAGTCTAACTCAAGGGGCAAATGGGTAATAAATGAGCTTAATTATTCATTTGGATGATTAAAACATAAGAGATTAAAATGTAGAAACCAATCTCACTTATTTCCACAACAAGGATATAAATAATAATTTTACTTTAATTATGATAATTTGGAAGTCAATTAAATTAAACAATCATTTGGTAAAGGGGTCCGATCTTTTGGAAGTTGATAACTCATTAATTCGGAACCCCAATCCAATAGTTTAATGATAATCCAATATGGGCTAAGTATTACGGTCACATCACTCAACATTTTCAAAATTGCAAAATTTATCCTTTTAGGTCTTAAGGGATCAGTATTGAGCTAGGTTTGAGTTAAATGATCCAATGAGGTTTAGAAAAGAAATGTAATCAATTTTGAACACTTTTTAAAAAAAACTACTAGCCTGAATTTAAATGATATTGGCTAAATTTTCTTAATGAATCCTTTGCCACTAGAGGCATTCACCCACATAATTTACAAATGAGATATCAAGTCCCATTCATAGGGAGAATTAAAATATCAAAGTTTATTGATTATAAGGTTAAAACACATTCATTAAACCATACTTTGTAATGGATGAATGATTTAGCAACGTAATAAGTTTAGACGAACTCGGGATCTTCCAAAGAATTTTAAAAGTTGCTTAGGGTTCTACTCTGAACACTTTAATCGTCCTTTGGATATCGTAGAGATTAATTGAGCCTGTTATGTTTTGCTCAAGAAGATCCTCCTATGAATAAGAATACACCAGGTTATGTCATAGGGTTTGGTAGGCATGTCTTTTGACTGCTCTCTTCACATGCAATATACTTTAATTCCATTCAAGATTATATACACATTGCTAATACTTATATTTTAGCTGGAGTGTAAGAAGAGGGCCGGTACGCTTTTACATTATTGCAGTGCAATTTACCTTTTCGCACTTTACTTTTCAGCACTCTCCATTTTCTGCGATATATGACACAATTCATGTTAAACCAAAACCCAAAAAGAAAAGTCAATTCAATATAGAAAAAATATAAGACAACTCAAAATTTAATCTCAAACAAAACAATAAACAACAATTGCAGCTAAATTAAAACGTCTCTTTAAATGATCGTTAATCCCTTGGCGGAGGAAACCTACGACTGCTAAAGAGATTTTCCACGGTTTGGATGAACTTATTGAATTCATTTGGTTGAGTTTGGTAAATTGATCTTGATTAGGTTAATCCAAAGAAAATAGCTGTGTCAGAATGAGGGAACCGTGGGATCCTAAATGGTGTCGCTTTATTCAACTTAAATTTCCCCCATCATAAGACATAAATCATTGTGACAACTACACCAAAAATTGAACTCTGAACCTGACACTTCTTTCAACCTCTTCAATTTGACACTGCTAAACATAAACATGCTGCAACAAGGAGCTTTGAGAAAGCACCACGAGCAACATGATGAGGCATGCAGAAGAACTTCTTCGAGAGAGCAAACAGGTCTACAACAACAAACCGCGTTAGAAATAAACAAAAAGCCGTAGGACTTCAAGGTAGCTCATCTAGTAGGACATAAACCCTCATATTATCTTTTAGGATTTTGCACATTGTGCAATATAAGACCTAAATCATCTTAGGACACTGAGGTTGTCATTCCGTAAGACATAAATATTCCTATCTTCTAGGATATTTGCATAATTGGTATTGCAGAAGTAAGCTCTGAATAATAAAATTGGCAGAATGCAACATCAAATAATTTTATCAAATTAAAGCCAAACCATATGATAGTTTGGGAAGTGACTGAGGTTCTCCTCAGAATCAGTGACACCCCTCAGCTTTCTTCCTTTGGATTCCACCATAACTGCTCTCATTTGCACCTTTCCCATTTGATATCTCCCAATGTTCGGCTTTGAAAATCCCACCATTTAGATTTATGAAGGCATTATTTCCTGATATATGTCGAGAGTTTTCTTAGGTAACTTCGGTCAATTAAGATGTAATTAACTATGAGGGCTTAGCCTTATAGAAAACTTTAAGAACCCAGGTAATATAAACCTATCAAATCTCTTATATTAGGTAGGGAAATTTGTCGATCAACATAAATGGTTCGCAGACCAAAAAAAATTTCATAGATTCTTTCGTTTATTTAATCAAGCCTAACCAGTAAGTGATGTGTCTATTCTTCGGGGTAAATGCATGACTTGCAGTGTAATGTTCGTTTACTTAAACTATTGCGTATATGAGATTGGTTTGATTTCAAATTTTTAAATTAAAATAATACTTTCTAAAACTATTTGTAAATTATAGTAAATTAAACCCAAAGAAAACTTTTTAACTTAATTTTGACGGCCGACAGTTTCTGGCAACTCCACTGGGGCCTAGTTTCTCTCTCCATTTGGTTTAAGAAATTTTACCTTCATACATTAGTAATGTGTCCATGTCCTCATGGTCCAAATTAACATTTTTCTGTTGAGGTGCTTTGTCCACTTCTTTCTTGGGGAAGTACCATCAACTCTCCTCGACTCCAGGACCGTCTATTTGACCAGCCTTAACAAGAGGGATTCGGGAATCTCTAGGGTTTTATTTTTGTGTTGGATTGAACCATCAATAGGTGTGTTGGTGAACAAGTATTGCCAAAGCAAGGTACGTTGTGAAGTCAGTCTCAGACAGGGTCCCGCACTTTACTTTTTTTATGCCTCCCGGGATCAATTTTGCTACTAGCAAATCGAGCAAACTCTTTCAAATCTTAAACACTATTTAATTGTTTAAAATAAAATCTGAACTCTTAAAATTGATAATGAAATGATAAAAATGAAATTGTGATGCAAATTTTGATGAATAAAAAGATAAAACAAAGTAAATACTTTAAAAAAAAATGAAAAGAAATGAAAATAGAAGATACACAGTTCACAGAATGACCTTTGTTAATTCGTAGTGTTTGCACTATTATTACAAGGTATAGGTCGTCGCTAACTTTGAAATTTTTTTGAATAAAGAGTGATAATGTCGATACCTATGCTCACTTTCTCCTTCAGTGAGTTTGAAATCGTGCTTGGAAAAGCCTCATTTGTCACATGAAGATAGCTACCCTAGATATTCAAGAACTGTTTGCAAAGCTCGATCTGAACTACCACCATGACTTCCCTTCTGCCAAGAAGATGAAGGTCACCGCTGCCCCTATCAAGTCAGCTATTTTCGTGCCTAGAACGATTGTCACTTGTATCGCCACTGGATTTGCTGTTACAACTCCTACTGTCCCATATTCCAAAGGAAAGGGAATTTTGTTTGAAGATTCAGTTGATAAGTTTGCTACCTCACTGTCAGTGTTCGAATTTAGTTCCAGTTCCAAAGTCACTCCTCTGTTTAGGCCTCAAAGAAGGAACCACAACCGCAAGATTCTAAAAGCCTTCAGATCAAGAGGAACCCGGTACACCTGAGGCCTCTTGACTCCTTTGAGGGAGTAGGTTCTACCCATTGACAGACACTGCCGGAGATGAGAGCCTCCACGAGATTTTTGACACTATTCCACTGCTTCGTAGTCATGACGACATAAGGGAGAGGCCCACCCCTCTCACCTTAGTCCGTACTATATTCCATAGGTTAGCCATGAAAGAAGGGTGCTCGGTTGCCAAAGTACTCAAGAGGATGGTATGTGCAGTTTCCCCATGAATGAAGAACAATATTTTGAGGAAAGAAAGACTCGCTCGTCCGATAGAGAAATTTTTAGAAGTACCGCTAACTCGTGTTCCTGCCAGACTCCAAATTGGAAGATGTGTTGATGCCATCACTTCTACCACAGATACTACTAGCATCACCCTGATACCCGTAAAGCCTAGATCTGTTAAGTCTCGCTGGGTTCAAGAGTACAATTTGCTAAAGATTATACAGAACTCATAAAGAGGAATAGTAGGGAGGATTGCTTTCCTCTATACATGGTCTACTCACCACTCCGATGTCTCCACAAAGACACTCCATCTCAAGGCGCTAACTTTTAAGAGGAGAGTGTGGATACTGAAAGTCGTTGCACCAGTACATTTCAAAAATTATGTGGATCATGAGTTCGATGCTCCTGTTGGTACTACCACCATTGCCTCAGAGTCAGTCACAGAAAGAGGTGACAGTCGAGGAAAGTCTGCAGATTTGAAGCTGACAAAAGAGAAAGCAGTCGATGATAAAGTCTAAAAACTTTGAGCTAGATTTCAGAGTTAGTAAGAGAACAAGGATTAGACATCAATGATGATGATTACTACTTGTGGGATTACATAGAGGAAGAATTCATGGAGATTAATGTTGTCAAAACTAGAGCTACGTCATCTGCGTGCAGTGCTCCACTTTCTAAGGAAAATGCCGCAGAAGAGTTTCAGAGGGCCTTTTTAATAAGAGATGAAAAGATAAGTTGAATGGAAAAGATGATATAAGAAATGGTTGTAGCCATGACTGTTATGGCTACAATACAGGGACAGTCACCATCACGACTGGTAGCATCTCCAGAAGTGAATCAGCCGGAGGTCATCCACATTACAGATGAAAGAAGAGAAGTCACATCTGCAAATAAAGAAGAACAATAGAAAAAAGATCCAGCTCATAATATGATACAAGAAAAGGAAATCAAGCAGATGGTCAAGCAACAAGTGCAGGAGGACTTGGCCTGTTCTGAAGGAGGTACATCAATTTCAAAGGGTAGACCTTACCCGGAGGATTTTGATGTCGTACCTTAACCCAAAGGCTTCGTGGCCCTGACTTTCAAGACTTTCGATGAGACCATAAATCCTCGACAGCATGTGTCCTATTTTAGAGTGAGCTACTACAATTCAGATGGGAATGAAACATTGTTGTTTAGATAGTTCGTCAGCAGCCTTTAAGAGGTCACATTTGATTGGTATGCAGAGTTGCCAACAAATCTATTAATACTTTTTCAGAATTAGAAAACATGTTCATGAAGAGATTTATTGAAGCGCAACACCATGTTCATAGATTATCTTGTTGTGGAATTGCAGAAGTCTAACGAGACCTTGGTGGATTACATTTTATGGTGGATAAACCATACCATGAAGTGTGAGCATCAGCTGCAGAAGCAACACACAATCGAGATACTACTCAGGAGTATTAACGGTCCAGTGGCTTTCATGCTTAAGGGTCTCACTATTAAGTCATTCAGGAAGTGATTCAGTAAGGCTAGTAGCTTACAAGAAGAAGTCAAACATATGGAGACTTCAGAAAAGATAGAAAAGCCTAAGTTAACTAAGGCATATGAAAGGAAGTCGGAGGTGGTAGCGACGATCGACATGGGAAAGCAGCTAATGAGGATTCAACCGGAGCAGCTGCCACCACAGTATAGCCAACCCCGTTTGTAGTAGTAAACGCAACAGTACGGTTAGTCCAGAAAATAGTCTTTTCAGCAAAGGTCATACAAGATAGTTGGGGGACAGTGTTTGACGATCTCAGAATGGTTGAATAGGGTATACTCCTTCAAAGATGACACCATAGAAAAGATGTTCTAAAATGTGTTAAATAAGCAAGAGTTTGGATTACCCTAGCCAATGAAGCTGGAGGAAGCTAATATGAAGGACTAGCCCAACAATTGCCTGTACCACAAGCTATTTGGTCACACTATTGAAGGTTGTTTCATCTTCAAAGATTGGCTTGAGAAGAACTACAAAGAAGGGAATATAACGATACCGAAAGAATATTTAAAAGAAACTGAAAGATGTTCTGTAAATATGATTTTAGCCGTGCCTATTAGTCCAAAAGAACCATATGCCGACAAAGATGGATGGAGCACAATTTGGACCAAATCCTTCAAAAAGGTACTGGATCAGATACAGACCGCTTCAGAGCAATTTGCCGCCCAGAGTCTGCTACTTGCCAAGCCAAAGATGGAGACAACGCCAGAGAAGGTGCTGCAATAGAAGATAAAGAAGGAGATCGTGGATGAGATAAAGGTTGATCGTGTGAAGGACAGGATAGGGGCTACCTCCGTTAGATTGGTTGTTTCGGATTTGGGGGTGAAATCCCTAAAATTGCTTACTCTATATAATTTTCTCTATGCCCCTCTTGGGTGTTATAATTATAAGAGTGATGATTTCAGCTACGTTTTGATTGTCTCTAGTAATGACGTAACTGACTAAAACCCGTCTAATTCCGATTTCTATTCTCAAAATTATCCTTAAATCACCTGACGAGAATGATGACAAAGTCAAAGAAGATATTGATAACGCCGATGTGACAGTTTGAAAAGTGAGGAGCCAGTCCACGAGTGTAAAGGAACACTGATTGCCATCGACCTGGACTGATTAGATTCAGAATCAACACCAGAAGAGTCAGCTTCTACAATGAATGATTAAGATATAACAGAAGTGAATATAAGGAGTGGAATGGTATTACCCACGAAAACAAATCCGATGGAAAATGGAAAATAAGTAGTTATTCGAGAATAACCACCTCCACCAATAGAAGACACAAACATTCAAGAAGAAACTGGAGGTTCAAATAAAGTGGATTACATTGTACTAGCTCATCTCAGGAAGTTGCAACTTAAATTAAGCATCTATGATGCTCTGATCCTGTCAAAAGAGATGAGAGAAAATCTGATCAAGGCTATACTTGATCCATATATTTGCTTAGCGCAGTTGGCTAGCGCTTCCTCAGATGGAGTTTGTACTTTGAGAGAACAGCCTGTGGTGACATTCACAGATGAGGACTTGTTACTTGGTACTGCCAACCATAACCAACCGCTCTACATTTCCATCAACATCATCATATTCATACAGTCCAAAGTTTTGGTAGATCTAGGAGCATCATTTAATATAATGACTACGGATGTTAGCATACTTGGACATTGATGCACAAGAGCTCACTTCAGCTAAGATGACACTAAGTGGATTCAACAATAAAGGAGAAAGAGCACTTGGATTGATTGCACTATTAATGAAAGTTGGAGATCTAGTAACAACCGCAAACACTCTATTTGGTCGACCGTGGCTTCACTAGAACAATTAGGTCATGTTGTCACTACATCAATGCATTAAGTATTATGAAGATGGACAGGAACACTACGTCAAGGGAGACCTACAACTCTTTTCAATGCATTGAGAGGGCATCCCCGAAAACGCTGCTTACTATGCTCCCTTGAAGAAAATAGTATTTTTCAAGAGAAGTCATGCAAAACAAGATTGAATATTCAAAAACATTATAAGAACAAGAACATTCAACAATCTCCCACCACTACTTTACATCGAGTTGGTAGAGAAAATCTTAGCCCTTAAATCCAAGATCAAGGTCGTGGAAGTGGGCGAGGAAGAATTAATAAGATGGTTGAACAGACGAAGCCAACAATCAATATCAACTTAGAAGGAAGCTGTGAAGAAGAAAATTCTGATGGAGATACAATGGTCATAAACTAGAAGAAAACTTTGTTTAAAATCTCCTTGGAAGATACAAAAAATAGTGAATACGAGTCGATGTACGATCAGATTAACCATTACATGCACGTCATGACCATAACTATGATCCATCCCCAAAAGATTGTCAGTATGGAGGTCAAGCAAGTTTGTAATGGCAATTTCAAACTGATCAAGTTCTACCATGCTTCTCCTTCTACTTTTGAAATTTGTATAAAACTTGAAGAAGATGATTCTAATGCATTAGTGGAATTACTATTTGGTTAATTTTCTACGTGTGTACAAAAGTTAATTCAACAGGGTTATATGCTAAAATAAATATCAAAGAATAAGTTACAACTTTTTGAGAAATTATGGATTACTAAAGGATGAAATCTCAAAAAGGTCTTGGATTTTGTAAGATAAGACGAGTCGATGACTCGAGATTTTGCATTGTTGTTACTAGCTAGATTGAAAAACAATGCTTCAACATCAAAGACGATTATGATGATCAGTCAATAGATGATGCTTCGCTTGAATTCAAAGAAGAAATCAAGTCAACAAACGATGACTTAAAGGAAATCGACCTCGGGACTGTGGAGCAGCCCCGACCAACTTTTAAAGTTCTTTACTCAGCTAGGAAGAGTCCACAAATTTGATCAAGTTATTGTCATAATTTAAGGACAGTTTCACTTGGAGCTACGACTAGATGCCAGGGTTGTCAGCAGAAGTTGTAGTCTACCGACTTGTAGTGGATCAGAATGTGACCCCAGAGAAGCAAGCCCCCAGAAGAATGTGCATCGATATAGAACAACAAGTCAAAGCCGAGGTAAAAAATTAATAGACGCTAACTTTATATGAAAAGAGCAATACCTTATGTAGTTAGCTAACATTGTGCTAATAAAGAAGAAGAATGGCCAGATACCAGTGTGTGTCGATTTTAAGGAATTAAATGAAGCATGACTGAAGGATGAGTTTCCTTTACGAATACCAGAATTGAGGGTGGACATCGCGTTGTCACACAAGATCTTCTCCTTCATGGATGGATCCTCAGGATACAATCAAATCAAGATGGCTCTAAAGAATGCAATACTAACAACATTCATAACTCTGATTAGAATCTTTTGCTACACTGTGATGCCATTCAAACTGAAGAACTCCGAAGCTTCTTACAAAAGAGTAATGACAGAGATCTTTGATGACCTCATTCACAACCAAGTGGAATGCTACATGGATGATCTGGTCATCAAGAGCAAAGTCAAGGAAAGCATTTACATGATTTGAGGATTGTATTTGAACTATTATAACAATACAATCTCAAGATGAATCCCTTAAAGTGCACCTTTGGCGTTACCTTTAAAAAATTTCTAGGATTCGTTGTATGTCATCGGGGAATCGAAATCGACCTAGAAAATATTAAAGAAATCTTAGAAATACCTCCTTCCTAAGCCTTGAAATAATTACGTTCTTTTCTAGGTAAAATGGCATAATTAAGAAGCTTTATATTTAATATGTTAAGAAGGTGTCTACCCTTTTTTAACTTACTCTGAAAGGATGCTAAATTCTATTGAGGAGACTTGTGCTAACTTTCTTTTGAAGATATTAAACGATACTGGTGGCGATGGAAGGAAGGGAAATACATATGTGGTATCGGCACGACCACGGTGGGATGTGGTTCGTGGTTTTTGATGATGATGTCATGTCATCGCCATCCAATATATCATGTCAATGTCAAGGAGTCGCCATCTAATATTAGCCTAATTTTATTCGTATAAATCCTATGAAAGATTTAGAGAATTTTTAGGACTAATAGTAGAAAAAGGTGTTTATGATAATTCTTATATGAGGATATTCTAGAATAACATATTCTAGAATTTTCATATTAAGAAAATCTTGGTAAACCAGAGATTTCTGTTTTGGGTTCTTCTAGATCTCCTATAGAGGGAAGCCTCTATAGTTAATTACATCTTAAACAATTCTCGATTGTTTAAGAAAACTTCTGATTAATGTTAATCATTTGTTTTCTAGAAGATTTCTTTTAAGGAGAGATGTACCCACTATCACTCCTAAATGTCGTTATATCATGTTATTGAATACTTTAGGTATTATGTTTAACCTAAAGGTTCTGGTTTTGTTATCATGTCGTTGTTGTGTTGCAAAATTTCAGGTTATCTGTCTAACCTAAAAGTTTTGTTTTATTGTCAATGTTGTTGAAAAGTTTCAGGTTATATGTCTAACCTAAAGTTTTGTTTTGTTGTCAATGTTGTTGTTTTGTTGAAAAGTTTCAGGTTATATGTCTAACCTAAAAGTTTTGTTTTGTTGTCAATGTTGTTGTTTTGTTGAAAAGTTTCAGGTTATATGTCTAACCTAAAAGTTTTATTTTGTTTTGTTGCTGATATTCCGTCGTCGGCGTCCTGCAAAACAGAGTTAGCACACCCTATAATATGCAAAGAAAATCTAAACGGAATTTCTTGTCTTCATCCTGTGAAGAAGATATCGTCAGAAATAATATCACAGAATGTTAAGCTGTTTTTGAAATGTCAACTTTATGCTAATCATGTTGTTTTTGAAATGTCAAATTTTCGTTGATTACGTCAACATCAGGTTTATGTTGATTATGTCAATTTTAGAATGTCAAATTATGTTGAATTGATCTTGAGTTTGAGCTTAAATTTCAGGTTCGTGTCTATCAAAAGATTTAAAGTTAAATTCAATACTAATTGAACTAACTTGGGCTCATGTCCAGTTGAACCTAAGTTAAATTCAATGTTGATTGAATTTGATTAACTTGAGTTCATGTTTGTTTGAACTTAAGTTAAAAGGTTTAAAGTTAAATTCAATATTGATTGAATTGACTTGGATTCATGTCCGATTGAATCTAAGTTAAATTCAATGTTGATTGAATTCGATTAACTTGAATTCATGTCCGTTCGAACTTAAGTTAAAAGGTTTGGTTTTGGATGGACTTAATTAAATTTTAAACCTTGTTTAAATAGGATTTAAAGGTTAATCAAGCCTAATAAATTAGACTTAATTAGAATTATAGACCATTCAAATCCATTTTAGGTAAGGTTTAAGTCTTAATCAAGTCTATTTTTGTCAGACTTAGATTTAGGATTGTCTTAAGTTCATTAGGAGTTGAACTCAAGTTTGGTTTGATTTAAGTCTAATATAGATTAGACTTATCTTTGGTTTAGGTTGAATTTAGGTTCAATATGGATTGGACCTAAGATTTAGATTAACTTGAGTTTAAGTTTGATTGAATTCAAGTTAGGTCATGTTTGAATTTAAGTTAGGTTCAATAGGGATTGGACCTAAGATTTTGGATTAACTTGAGTTCAAGTTAGATTGATCTCGAGTTGGGTTATATTTGAGTTAGGTTCAATGTGGATTGAACCTAAAGTTTAGGTTAACTTGAGTTTAAGTTGGGTTGGGTTTAGGTTAGGTTCAATGTGGGTTGAACCTAAGGTTTTGGTTAACTTGAGTTCGAGTTAGGTTGAACTCAAGTTAGGTAGGTTTAGGTTAGGTTCAATGTGGGTTGAACCTAAGGTTTTGGTTAACTTGAGTTCAAGTTAGGTTAGACTCAAGTTGAGTTAGGTTTAAGTTTGATTTAGGTTCAGTGTGGGTTGAACCTAAGTTTGGTTTGACTTAAGCCTAATATAGATCAGGCTTAAGTTAGGTTTAAGTTTAATTTAGGTTCAGTGTGGGTTGAACCTAAGTTTGGTTTGACTTAAGTCTAATGTAGATCAAGCTTAAGTTAGGTTTAAGTTTGATTTAGGTTCATGTGGGTTGAACCTAAGTTTGGTTTGACTTAAGTCTAATGTAGATCAGGCTTAAGTTAGGTTTAAGTTTGATTTAGGTTCATGTGGGTTGAACCTAAGTTTGGTTTGACTTAAGTCTAATGTAGATCAGGCTTAAGTTAGGTTTAAGTTTGGTTTAGGTTCATGTCAGGTTGAACCTAAGGGTTTGGTCTAAGTTTGATTAAACCTTAGTTAGTTAAGGCTTAATGGTTTAATTAAGTCTAAGGGTTAGACCTAATTAGGGTTTAGGTATAGTTAAGGCTTAAAGGTTTAATTAGGTCTAAGGGTTAGACCTAATTAGGGTTTAGGTATGATTAAACCTTAGTTAGTTAAGGCTTAAAGGTTTAATTAGGTCTAAGGGTTAGACCTAATTAGGGTTTAGGTATGATTAAACCTTAGTTAGTTAAGGCTTAAAGGTTTAACTAGGTCTAAGGGTTAGAGCTAATTAGAGTTTAGGTATGATTAAACCTTAGTTAGTTAAGGCTTAAAGGTTTAATTAGGTCTAAGGGTTAGACCTAATTAGGGTTTAGGTATGATTAAACCTTAGTTAGTTAAGGCTTAAAGGTTTAATTAGGTCTAAGGGTTAGACCTAATTAGGGTTTAGGTATGATTAAACCTTAGTTAGTTAAGGCTTAAAGGTTTAATTAGGTCTAAGGGTTAGACCTAATTAGAGTTTAGGTATGATTAAACCTTAGTTAGTTAAGGCTTAAAGGTTTAATTAGATCTAAGGGTTAGACCTAATTAGGGTTTAGGTATGATTAAACCTTAGTTAGTTAAGGCTTAAAGGTTTAATTAGGTCTAAGGGTTAGACCTAATTAGGGTTTAGGTATGATTAAACCTTAGTTAGTTAAGGCTTAAAGGTTTAACTAGGTCTAAGGGTTAGACCTAATTAGGGTTTAGGTATGATTAAACCTTAGTTAGTTAAGGCTTAAAGGTTTAATTAGGTCTAAGGGTTAGACCTAATTAGTGGTTTAGGTATGATTAAACCTTAGTTAGTTAAGGCTTAAAGGTTTAACTAGGTCTAAGGGTTAGACCTAATTAGGGTTTAGGTATGATTAAACCTTAGTTAGTTAAGGCTTAATGGTTTAATTAGGTCTAAGGGTTAGACCTAATTAGAGTTTAGGTATGATTAAACCTTAGTTAGTTAAGGCTTAAAGGTTTAATTTGGTCTAAGGGTTAGACCTAATTAGGGTTTAGGTATGATTAAACCTTAGTTAGTTAAGGCTTAAAGGTTTAATTAGGTCTAACGGTTAGACCTAATTAGAGTTTAGGTATGATTAAACCTTAGTTAGTTAAGGCTTAATGGTTTAATTAGGTCTAAGGGTTAGACCTAATTAGGGTTTAGGTATGATTAAACCTTAGTTAGTTAAGGCTTAAAGGTTTAATTAGGTCTAAGGGTTAGACCTAATTAGGGTTTAGGTATGATTAAACCTTAGTTAGTTAAGGCTTAATGGTTTAATTAGGTCTAAGGGTTAGACCTAATTAGAGTTTAGGTATGATTAAACCTTAGTTAGTTAAGGCTTAAAGGTTTAATTAGGTCTAAGGGTTAGACCTAATTAGGGTTTAGGTATGATTAAACCTTAGTTAGTTAAGGCTTAAAGGTTTAATTAGGTCTAAGGGTTAGACCTAATTAGGGTTTAGGTATGATTAAACCTTAGTTAGTTAAGGCTTAAAGGTTTAATTAGGTCTAAGGGTTAGACCTAATTAGGGTTTAGGTATGATTAAACCTTAGTTAGTTAAGGCTTAATGGTTTAATTAGGTCTAAGGGTTAGACCTAATTAGTGTTTAGGTATGATTAAACCTTAGTTAGTTAAGGCTTAAAGGTTTAATTAGGTCTAAGGGTTAGACCTAATTAGGGTTTAGGTATGATTAAACCTTAGTTAGTTAAGGCTTAAAGGTTTAACTAAGTCTAAGGGTTAGACCTAATTAGGGTTTAGGTATGATTTAACCTTAGTTAGTTAAGGCTTAAAGGTTTAATTAGGTCTAAGGGTTAGACCTAATTAGGGTTTGGGTATGATTAAACCTTATGTTTAAGGAGGTTAATTAAGTTTAGCATGTCTTTAAACCTAATTAAGGGAGTTTAGTTTTGTGTTAATTAAGTTTAATATGTCCTTAAACTTAATTAAAAGAGTTTAATTTTTATTAAACCTAATTTAGGTAAGGTTTAATGGGTTAATTAAGTTTAGTGTGTCTTTAAACTTAGTTTAATTTTTATTAAACCTAATTTAGGTAAGGTTTAATAGGTTAATTAAGTTTAGTGTGTCCTTAAACTTAATTAATAGAGTTTAAATTTTATTAAACCTAATTTAGGTAAGGTTTAATGATTAATTAAGTTTAGTGTGTCCTTAAACTTAATTAATAGAGTTTAAATTTTATTAAACCTAATTTAGGTAAGGTTTAATGATTAATTAAGTTTAGTGTGTCCTTAAACTTAATTGATAGAGTTTAAATTTTATTAAACCTAATTTAGGTAAGGTTTAATGATTCATTAAGTTTAGTGTGTCCTTAAACTTAATTAATAGAGTTTAAATTTTATTAAACCTAATTTAGGTAAGGTTTAATGATTAATGTCATTTTAAACCCTAATTGAATCTAATCTTGTCATTTTAGACTCAAATGAAGTTCATTATTAGCTTTATCATAGACTAAAATCATTTTCAAAGTTTTTATTGATGAAAATAATTTAATTTATTAAAAGGGTTATTTTGGGATTAAAATTATTTGATTAATAAATGATTTTATCCCTAAATTTCAAAATGTCTTTGAAAATGATTTTTATGGCTTAGAAATATTTTTCCCAGGGTTATTGTCTGTTACCCTAACATTTCTAGTCATTTGCAATTTTATTTTCTTAATTTTCAAAGTTTAATAATTATTATTTGAAATAATTACCATGAAATTTGAAAATTCAAGAAAAGTTCCCTAGGCATGTTTTCTGTCCTTAGAAAAATTATGGAAGATCCCTAAGAACATAAAGATAAATGCCTCGAAATTTCATAATTTTTGGATTTGTAAATAATTTTTAATAATTAAAATACTCCAGAGAGTATTTAATTAATTAAAAATTAAATACTGAGGATAAAATTATGATTTTAGTCTCATAATTTTCTCCTCTTCAAGAGCTTTTCATAGGTATTTTTATTTTATTTTTAGGACCTCTGGTTAGAAAGATATGAATTTTTGAAGTTTAGGGAATTAAAAAAAAAATTTTTTTTTTTTATTAATTCGGCGCCGCCAAACCTTCCCGCCGTCGACGCGTGTCCTCGGACGCATCGAACGGGCGGGAAGATCCCGTGCAACGGGTCGGACTGCGGGCTCCGTTCGGCGCAGATCTGCACCGTCTGTTCCAAAGGCGCCGGATCGGACGGCGCAAAAAATTCGGGATTTTAATCCCGAAATTCTGTAGCCATTGAACTTCAAACATTAGTATCTCACTCATTTCTTGACGAAATTGAGTGATTTTTTTTTCAAATTCTCATCCCGACAAGTAGTATCAATCCATATGGTGATGATACACTTTTGAGCTAGAAAAATACATGATTTATTAAAAACATGAATTATTTTGCAAATATAAATTCCATACCTCGGCCACAAGTGGATCAAGTCGGATCGGACCCTATGGTTGTCTTCTTGGACCCCAAGAGAATATTGTGGAAGCGAAATTTGCTCCAGAAGTTGTGGTTGGAGAGGAATTTGGGAATTGGTCCCGATTTGGGCTGATTTTGAAAATGGCTCAAATTGGCTCAAATGGGTTAGATCTGTGGCTGGGTTTCACTCCTAAAAGATAGCGGGGACTGTTAGGAAGAACTTTTATGTTGGGAGCAGGAGGATTTGGGCAGCCTATAGGTCTCACTAAATATTTCTTCCTCCTTAGCTAGTTTAGGCCAAGGGCTCTATTTATAGCCAAATGATGGAGTTGGCTTGCCTTAGGTCGTTCTTGGGCATTACTTATCTCCCTACATGCTGATTGGGTGATCATTTGGCAGGAGATAAGCTTAGATTTTTCTCTCTAAGTATTTCATGGTAAATATTATCATTTTGTCTCATGTCCATTGGCTTGCTAAGGAGCTTACAACTCAATCCATGAGCTTAGGAAGTGATGACACATAACCTAGCCTATAGCCTAACCTTCATCATTTCCATTTACCATGGTAAAGAGAGGTTACATGTGAGGTTTTCTCCTCATTGGGTGGCTTGGGTGGTGGTCATTTTGGCCCTATGTTGGCCGGCCACCTTGAGGAGGGAATGAGGGAGGTGATGACACCTCATTCCATGCATAACCATGGGGGTTAAGCCATGGATGATGGGCTTTAGGATGGGCTTTAGGATGGGCTTTAAAATGAACTTTAAAATGGACTTTTTATATGTTAAAGAGGCTTTTAAAATGAATTAGCCCAATTAAATATGAAGAGCCCACTTGTACTTTCATCCCTCCCCTTTTATTTCCATTTTAATTAATTTTTTTTATTAATTAAAATTGGTGGAAATTATTTGATTAATCAATTTACTAATTGAAAATGATTTCAAATTAATTAATTGATTATTTTTGTCATTTTATGTCATTTTATGATTTTTAATTTAATTTTCATTTTAATTATGTCATTTAATTAAAATGTTGAAAATTAAATCATTAATCATTTTAATTAATCAAAATAATTTTGAAATTAATTATTTGATTAATTTTGTCATTTTTATGTCATTTTTTATCTATTTTAATTAAAATAGATAAGTGTTGACCAATTTCGACTTGGGTTGACTCAAGTTAGCCCAAATTGGTCAAATTGATTTTAAGATGTCCAATGTCCGTGATTTTGTCATTGTGGTGTTTTAAATGTGTTAGTGGGTGAAAAGGTCGATTTATGGGTCAACAGGATCGATCATTAGGTACGGTCCGACCAATTTGACCAAAGTTGACTTTTTAGGTCAAAAGGTTGACCTGTGGGGTCAACAGTGTAGGTCATTAGGTCTGGTTTGACCCGTTTGACCAAAGTTGACTTTTTAGGTCATAGGGTTGACCTATGGGGTCAACAGATGTAGATCACTAGTGTCCGGTTTGACCAATTTGACCAAAGTTGACTTTTTAGGTCATGGGGTTGACCTATGGGGTCGACGGGGTAGGTCATTAGGTCTGGTTTGACCAATTTGACCAAAGTTGACTTTTTAGGTCATAGGGTTGACCTATGGGGTCAACAGTGTAGGTCACTAGGTCTGGTTTGACCAATTTGACCAAAGTTGACTTTTTAGGTCATAGGGTTGACCTATGGGGTCAACAGGGTAGGTCATTAGGTCTGGTTTGACCAGTCTGACCAATGTTGACTTTTTAGGTCAAAAGGGCATTGACTCATTGTAAAATGAGGTCAACAGATACCTAATGACACCTATTTTCGCAGCAGTTATCCTTAATAGACCATTGATATTTTATACCGCAGCCTTAGACGAACACCTCAGAGCCTTAATATCTCAAGTCAATGATGAGGGTAATGAAAATGCACTCTAATATTTGAGTAAACTATTAATACCAGCACAGAAAAGTATCTATCCATTGAGAAACATTGTCTAGCTTTGGTTTTTGCCTCTCAGAAGCTTAGACACAATATGTTGTCTCATAAGGTGAAGATAATTTTGAAATTTAATCTGTTGCAATATTTCATGAGCCAAACAACACTTTCAAGATGTATAGTGAGGTGATCAATGAATTTATTGAAATTTGACATAACTTTTGTGCTCTTCGGTGCTATCAAAGGGCACATTTTAGTGGACTTTCTCGCAGTGCACCAACTTCCAGCTGGGTCCCCTCCCCTCTCGACAATGACTTTCTAGATGAACATATAATGCAAGTGGAACAGCTATGTACCAGGTGTTGGGAGATGTACTTTAATGGTGCTTCAACAGCCAGAAAAGATAAAGGATTACATATGGTGATACCTGGCAAAGCAGAAATCGGTCTGATCTTCGTTATACTGGATCAGGGAATGTTAAGATTCTCCTTCCGCCTGACAGAGCCATGTACCAACAATGAAGCAGAGTATAAGGCTTTGATAATCGGTTAGAAATAGCAATATTCATGGAAATAACATACATTTCCTTCTACGGTGACTCAGAACTCCTCATTTAGCAAATAGCTAGACAGTACAAGATTCTGAAGGCAAGACTTGTAGAAGATCACAAATATATGATGAAATTACTGGAAAAGATTCCTAATGTAACATTCAATAGGATTCCTCGAGCGGATAATGCCCACGTAGACACTTTAGCAAAGCTCGCTAAGGAATTTGCATACCTGCAAAAAGATTCTATAGACATTATGATTCAAGGAAATCAGGTTTTATCGCAAATCGATCTCGACAATCTATACAAGCTCGAAAAAGAAAAGATATTAGCTACAATGGCGAATGATACTGCAGATTGGTGACAACCGTTAATAAAAATTTTACAAACAGAAAGTTTACTAAAAGTCAGATTAGTGGCATATCAACTTCAAAAAAGGGCAATGTCATATGCCTTAATTGATAACGTTCTGTACAGAGGATCATTTGATCAGTGTGGTTGTGTTTTCTGAGCAGGGTAGAGGAACAAAATATCTTTAAAGAAGTGCATGCAAGATTATGTGGTGCTCACCAGTTAAGACCAAAGATAAAGATAAAGATCAAAAGGCTCCGGTACTATTGGCCGACAATGATGACGGATTGTATGGAAATAACTAAGAAATGTCATCAGTGCCAGGTACATAAAGTGGTCTTACACCAATCTCCGAGTGTTCTACACCCCTTGATAGCATCGTGGCAATTCGAGTGTTTGGGTACAGATATTGTGGGTCTGATAGACCCTCCATCTTCTAAAGGACACAAATTTATACTCACAACAAAATATTACTTCTCCAAGTGGGCAGAGACAATACCATTGCAAGAGGTCACAACACTACAGATTATACATTTTTTAGAAATTAGATTGTCTACTGACGTAATAAAAACCTATCAAGAAATAAGAGAGAAAGTGAGAGAGAGGGATGGAAGCAAGAGGTAGGGGAGACAGAGGGAGTGGAGGAAAGAACAAGAGGAGTGAGAGAAAAGAGAGAAAAGCGGGCAATAGAGGAGAGTGTAAAAGAGTGTATAAGATAGAAAAAGAAAATCAAGAAGGAGAAAAAGAGAAAGATGGAGAGAGAATAATAGAGTAGAGGATATAGAGTGAAGAGAGAAAGATGGAGCAAGGGAGAGAGTGAAGAGAGTGAGCAAGAAAGAGTAAGGTAGTAAGAGAGAGTGAGATAGAGAGCAAGAAATGATGCTAAAGAGGGTGAGAGGAGAGCAGATTTAGAGAGAGTGACAGAGTGTATGAGTGTGTGAGATGGAGAATGAAGAGTGAGCTAGACAAAGGAGACCTTGAGAGGTCAAGAATGATGGAGATTCTGAATTCTCTGCTGACCAAGATAGACCTTAGTGTTGTGAAGGTTAAAAAGGAAGCTCTTGAATTCTCCTAATTAGGGTTAGGTATAATTAGAGTTTAGGATTTACTAAACCTAATTTAAATAAGGTTTAATTGGATTAATTGGACCTAATTAGGGTTAGGTCTAATAAGGGTTTAGGAATAATTAAACCTAATTTAAGTCAGGTTTAATAGAATTAATTATATCTAATTAGGATTAGGTCTAATTAGGGTTTAGGATTAATTAAACTTAATTTAAAGTAAGGTTTAATTGATTAATTTGAGCTAATTAGGGTAGGTCTAATTAGGGTTTGTTAAGTTAAACCTAATGTGATTAAGGTCTAAATTAGTTCACTTAGGTCCTAATGGTGTCTTAGACCTAATTAGGGTTTATTAAGTTAAACCTAATGTGATTAAAGTCTAACTTGGTTTAATTAGGTCCTAATGGTGTCTTCGACCTAATTGGGGTTTATTAAGTTAAACCTAATGTGGTTAAGGTCTAACTTAGTTTAATTAGGTTTAATTGGAGAGAACTATTTCATCAACCATTTATAGAGCAATTCTCACCATATATAGAAGAATTCAGAATATCCACTAAAAATATTCTGTTTTCCGAGCCATTAGAACAAACCTCAGTGTTGTGAAGTTTAAAAAGGAAGTTCTTGATAAAAAAATTAAGTTTAAGGATCATGTAATATCTTGCTTTACGAATGAGATAATTAAGCCAACAATATTTCCTATAATAGTATTCTAAGGGAAAGAATTGAAAGACAAACTTGAAAAGAAGAGTAACATAGAGGAACTTGATCCAGAATCCAAATTATCTATAGAGAATCCTATCTTCAATTTAGGAGATCTTGAAGTACTTTATAAAGATCCATTTCTTATAAATGTCAAGGATGATATTAATATGCAAATTAATAAAATCAATAGAAGAATATTGGATCTAGAAAGAAATATGAGAAACAATGATATGAATCAATTTGAAAAGGAAGACCTGAAAAGAAAAATTAAAATTTGGAGGATTTTGTAGGAATGTCTGGATATGGAAAAGATTGAGCAATTGATCAAGGATTACTTAATTGGAATTTTGATCCAAGTGAAATTATTTGTCGAGTTGGCGATGTTAAACCAAGCTCTTTACGGGAGGCAACCCATTGTTATTAGTGTGTTTTGATTTAGTATTCTAGGTAGTCATCATTGTCACTGTTCTATTAGGTTTGCTTTAGTGTGGATTGATCATTTTAATTGATGATTGGTGGATGTTTTGATTGTTAGTGGTTTGATTTGATCTTAGTGTATTATCAGGGAGGTGATTCCTTAACTTCTTATTATGGCTAGACTTGTACATTCTCTTATAGTAGTTGGATTGATGAGTCCATTATGACTTGGGTCTCAACCAGAGTTGAAGTTTTAGAAGAGACATCATGAATTTAAACACTGAATGTTTCATCTCAATTTTGTTACTTCCCTTCTCTGACTTTGTTTTCATTTGATAGGAGTCACGAACCTATTTGATGAGTAACAAGTAGATGATCTTACAATATCTTTATAACTGTTAGAGGTGCTTAATTAGAAGTATAAGGTGATGCCTGAGGATGGTGCACGTGAGCCAATATATCAGGGATATTCTTATCTTTGGGATTATAATCTAATAAATCATTTAAAATGTAACTAATTTATTAGTGTAATGATCCTCTAGAAATTTGAAATATGGTAGCGAGATGCGATGAGATGATGGAAGAATTGACCTCGTTTATCACGTGTTTGCTTTTTGTATTTTATGTTTATTTTTGTGTTACAACTTTATATAAGACATGAAGAACATTTTTATATTCCTATGACTATACCTGTTATGCTAGGTAGACTTTTACTTAAGTAAATTTCATTCTAACATATTTAGTTTAGATTTACTTTCTGCTATAAAATTTTATGATTAATAATTGTAGATGTTTTTTCTAGACATGTGTGGCAGATAGAATTTCTGAACTATATTTCTTCCTGCTTATATTTTTTTGTACTTTATGTTATACAAGTTAAAAAATCAAGTTTGGGGTAGGAAGAAAAATAGATTTTAAAATGAGTACACTTCCTTTTAGTTTAATATTTTTGCAAGCATGTTTTAGGCTAGATTTACTTTCTCCTGCAGTCATTCTATGCTGATTATTCATGTATACGAATTTGATAGGACGTTGTAGTATTTAGTAGATTCAACTTTTACTTTTTCTTCCTACTACATTTTATGGATTTAATTGCAAAATATTTAAAAATTTAAGTTTGGGGGAAGAAAAATTTGCAAAACTTAACTTTATTTGTCCTAAAAAGCTCATATTTAATTTGATATCACTTTTAAAATGACTTGTGATATGTAGTGTTATCGTTAGGTTACTATAATTTTGATTTTAGGAATGTTAGATAAATAACTTAGCTGAAATTCTATGTGAAGAAACTGTTCTAGAGTTAAGATATTTTGTAGGAAATATTAAGAAAATGATTTTGTTATTTATGAAAGAAAGGAGTTGAATATTTGTAAAATTAAATTCTTATAGTTATACTTATTGAGAATTGAGCCTTTCTTGAAACCTTTTTCATACAAATACTTAACACTTTTAAAAGGTGTGGATGTTTTTTTAGTTTTGGACTTTAGAAAGAGGATAGTGAAATCCAAAATCATTAATGGCCTATCCAGATATAGTAATCCTCACATAAAATGAAAGAAATGAGTATGGATTAAAAAGATCCTAAAAGAAAAGGAAAAGAAAAGAAAAAAGAAAAAAGAAAGAAAAGAGAAAAAGAAAGTAAAAAAAGAAAATATGAGAGAAGAAGCTTGAAGAGAAGCCTAATAAAAAATTGATTTCACTTGAATCTTTTTAAAAGAAAAGACAGAAACAATCCTAAGCTTATTATTATTTCAAAAAAAGTACTTTTCAAATTGGTATAGATAAGGTGCTTAAATTCTATTCTTAAACATTCTATGAATCTTTAGTTTGACATGTTTTAATAACTTTTAAAGTAAATAGAAAATCAGGATTTCTAAGTTAAATATGAGATATTCTTACACTCTAGTCCTAGGTTGATTAACTAGAATTTCTCCTAAGTTACACTATAAAATTTATGAGCCGAAATTATAAGAAACTCTACTAAAACCCATTACCTAACAAAAAAAAATTAGTCTTTAAAGCTATAGAGTTACTTGAGGATAAGTAACAGTTAAGTTTGGGAGATTTTGAAACCTCTAAAAAATGACTACTTTTTCACTTACATTTAATGCTTTTTTTAGTGATATTGCACTTTAAAGGAATTTATTTGGTGTATTTTATGCTTAAGATACAGGAAATGGACTTTTGGAGAAATAGAAGCAAATATGGTGCAATTTGGAGCAAAAACAAGCAAGAAAGAATATTTTGACATGGCATAATTTGATGTCTTTCTATACTTAATTTCCTTTATACTTCTCAAATGTTTTTGAATGAATTTTCACTTTAATTAGAGGTTTTTTTCATGCTTATCTTGTAGGTATATATGCTAGGAGCTAAATGCAACTAAAACGGGGCAAAACGGAGCCAAACGAAGTGAATCGGTGGAGCTGCTGCAGGGTGGTGCCAAAACTGGCGCCAACGGCCCCAGAATATATAAAAATGGCAAGAAACAACACCGAAGGCTCCAAAATTTGGTGCAAACTCCACCAGAGACGGTTATTTTCCCATATACATTGAATTTGGATGGAATATTGAAGGTTTATTGAAGGGAACACTTGGATATTCATCCCTACACTATAAAATAGTAATTTTATGTCAATAAAGTGGTGTAGATTAAGAAAAATAAGTGGAATGCTTAGAGAATTTATAATAGGAGTAGAAATGTAGATTTCTACCTTTCTGGAGAGATTGAAGATAGAATTTTCAGAGAGTCTGCAAGGAAATGTACTGGCATTGCACGGATCAGTGAGAGACTTTGTGGGAGAGATATTCACCTCTTTCTTGGGGAAAAAGCTAACTATTGTGATTTTCATTATCTTATGACTTTTTAAACACTTATCTAGCAGATTTGATTAGATGTAATGAAGTTTTTCGTTATGTTTTCATTATGCTTGTTGACCTCACTTTTTTTGAGGTATAGTATTTCTTTAGGTAGCCTAATATCTAGCCAAAGGACTTTCCTAGTGACTATCTAAGAAGACTAGTGATGGAACCCTCCCCCCTTAGAAATTTAAAATGCTTCTTTGCTTTACTTGGAGTTTTAATTTGTTGAGCTCTAACCTCTAAGCACTTAAGAGGATTGGACCAAGCATAAGGAAGCTCAAGGAGAGTTTCCTATAGGATGGTCAAGCCTTAAAACTCACCCAGGGTGGTCCGGTCTGAGTTAGGCACACACACCCAAACTCTACACTTTTACTCACTACCTTAAACCCTAAACCAAACATCCTCAAAATTGATCCCCGACTATTTAGAAACTCATGTGGGTGGTTCCCCAAGCACGTAGCCCTTGGTTAAGGTTTGGCTAGAACCAGCACATGGAGGATCCAAATAGAGGGTTCTCTTGGTCCATGGACCAAGAAGGTTGACATCCTTCAATTAACCCCAATCTTAACAAAAATTCCAACTTTGACCCCTGGAACTCTAAATATTCCCCCAAATTACCAAATTACCCTTAAATCCTAATTTTTACCAAAAATCCAAAAATTGCCCAAATTACCCAATTTTCTCCAAAAATTATTTTAAATTGTCCCTCGCCACTCAAAAACCCCAAAATACTTCAAATTGACCAAATTTTCCAAAATACCCCTAAATAGCCAAAATTACCAAAATGCCCCTCAAAATCCAAAAATTCCAAAAATCCCTAAAAATTCCTAAAATCCTCCTAAATATTCCTAAAACCATTTGAAGCACTCTCATGAGTTTAATTTGACTAAGTTGACCCAAATTGACCAAAAGCCCCAATTGCCCCTTAAGGTCCTAAATGCCCAAATCACCTCTAATGTCTAACCAATTGACCCCAATCTTCCCCATTTTCAATCCTAAACTAAAAGTCACCTTGCCTAAACTCAACATAAACCAAAACCAAGTCCACTTTGACCCAATTTCTAGCATAATCCAAATATCCCCAATTTTGGCCATATGATCCAAATCCCCCAAATTGAACCCCCTAGCCAAGTCAAATTCCCTAAATTTGAATTCTAATCCCTTCATGACATTCCCTTAAATGAAATTTGACCACCAATTGAAACAAATTTGAACCCAATCCTCACCCAAATCTAACCCAACTTAAATTCCCCGAATTTGCCCTAAATGTGCCATAAGCCCAAATCTCACCAAATTGAATGCCCTAACCCCTAAATTTACACCCAATTTCTATCCAAAATAGTTCATTTCATTCTCTTCATTAATGTGAACCATCAATTGAAGCCAAACCTTAGCCTTACCCAAACCCATGTCTAACCCGACGTGCTCAAAATTAACCAAATGTCCAAATTCCACCAAATAGACCCTCCAAACCAATTCAAAATCACTTTTGTCCTCTTCAAAAATCTTTGTGACAGTCATACAAACCAATTTGAACAATCAATTGGATCCAATCGGTGCTCAAACGTAATCTATCCCAACTTGAACTCAAAGTCCCCAAAATTGAACCAAGAACCAAATGTCACTCAAGCCTAGCCAACGTACAGCCATCGTGTGGATCCTAGGAACCACCCTAGATCCATTTAGCCCAATCTAATTGGGTCATGGTCCAAGGGTCCCTTAAATAAGGGGATCTCTTAAACCATGAAAATCCCTTACCCAAATCCATCACCATTTAAGTTAATCGCCTTAATGGCCTGCCCACTGGCTAACCTAACCACCTGACCCCTCCCCTGGCATAGCTGGCTGGCTTAGTCTTCAGATGAGCCAAAACCGAGAGAAACCTCCCATGGACAAAACCCAAACTCACACATCCATGCTGTCCAAACTTAATTGATCATTCCTACCTTTCAACCATTCATGTAAGTAGCTAAGCACACCCAAATTCAAGTCATGGCAGCCACTCTAAGCTCCTCTATTTTTTACCACCATCTCTCACGGCAAAAAAAAAAAGAGAAAACGGAAAACCTAGGGAACTGCTCCCAGAGCTTTTGATACCCCTCCGAAGTACAAAACCATAGTTCTCCAACCCTAATCCCCACTGTCCAGAGCCAATTTCCCCACTATATTTTTAGCTGAAACTATAACACAATCCGCCATAGTCCACACTGCTTCAATGTTTAAATTGATTTGCTCCTCACCATCACAAAACAAAATGAAGATGATCTGCCACAGAACCCCCTTCACAGAGCCTCTTCAACCCAGACTTCCCTCAGACCTGAAATCTCCCTCTGATCGATCTCTGGTGCAGACCCAACAAGAGCTGAAATTGGTGATTGTAGGAGCTTCGCAAGGTCAAAATAAACGTGTATAACCAATCTAATTGAGGCCTCACTTTTCATTAAATGGTATTGAGCTCTCACCTTAGCCTGAGCATTTTTTGATTCTCCAGGCATGTACATTGTATTTCATAGAGTATAAGCTGTATAGATAGGTTTATCTTGGTTAGATGAGTCTATAGAAACAAACACGAAGTGATTTGATTGAGCTCTCACCTTAGCACGAGACCTTAGGGTTAAAAGGTATACAGTCTATGGGTTAAACTAGTTGAGGATGATGAATGGATGTCGTCTCATCGCGCGTGTATTTAGTGAATGACCCTGATTACGCTAGACGAAGGAGCGGTGCAAAAAGTGTGGGATGTGTGGCTGTCGAGTCAGATGGCAGCGTCGAATGATAGAATGACACGTATAGCTCAAAGATGCTAGTGATTACATGGCGCCACGGGGGATAAATAGAAAAATAAGAATTTTATATTTATTTAAATCAGTCCACCTTAGAAAATGCATAACTTGGTGTAGAAAATTTTCAAAAATAAAATAAAAATACCCTCATGCTTAGTGAACAGAGGAGAATAATGTGGAAATAAATTTGAGTCTTTTGATTTATGTATTTTTTAATTAATTAAATACTAAAAGTTATACTTAATCCATAGCTCACTCTAAATATTTCACCATAGCATGAGGTTTGGAGGGTAAAAAGGCTCTCTAGTTAAGGATCTTCTATGATTTTTCCAAGGTCAAGGGGCATCTCTAGCTAGAGATCCCTAATATTTGAACTAATCCCCTCTATTTTGGTATAAAATTATAAGAATTAAAATACTGATAAGAAAAATATAAAGCTTGTTTTGGTAGGTTCACTGTGGTTAGAAGACTCTAGAAAAAATGTAAAAATCATTTAACTCATTAATAATGGAACTAATTGTAATTAAAGCCCCTAAAATGAAAGAGATAAAATGGCTAAAAATAAATCTAAAAAGCATAAATAAGATTATCCACTGTAAATAATGGTTAATGGAACTTCTCATAAAAATTTGAAGTCAATTGGAACTAATTTGATCACTAAAATATATTTTCTAAGTGAAATGACAATCATGGAATTAAAATAGTTATAATAATAAAAATATAAGTAAAGAATTTATGAAATTGGTTTCGGGAGTTCTTTGTGACCAGGGAAGTCTATGAAAAAATAATTAGAATTAAAATAAATATTTCATTTTTAAGCTATAATTTAATATTTAAATAATTTAAAAATAATTAAAAAATCAAAAAAATCACACAAAATATTAAAACACAATAAATTGTCACATTTGGTCTCCTCATCATCTAGGAGCAATTAATATAATTTTTCTAACTTTCTAAGTGAAGATATTAATTTTTAAAGGCTTAAAATAAATTTTAAAAGCTTAATTTGAATTTTTCTTAATTTTCCACTAAAATAATTAAAATAACTATAATATAAATCAAAAACATATGAGATTTATTTCACTAGATTCCCTGGACTCAGGGAGATTTAAGAAAAATATAAAACTTAATTTTCCACTTAAATAATATTTTATATTTAATTAATACTAAAAAATAACAAATAACAATAAAAATTAAATTGAAACTAAAAAATCATGAAAATTGGTCCAAGTGGTACTCTAACCTAAGTTAACCTCCTATAATTTTGTTAAGTCTAGATTCTTTACTTTGGCTAAGTTATTGAATTTACTTTGAAAATTCCCATTTTGCATTAAAATAATTATAAAAATTAAATTAAAATCAGAAGAATCTCATTTTCTCCTCTAATGTGTTAGTTGACCCATGAGTGTGGTAAAATAAATATTTTAAAGTCATTTGAGTTAAATTTAATGAATTATGAAGTGATAGGGCAGATAGAGGCAAAATTGTAATTTTGAAATGTTAGCCTTAATTATATATTTATACCTAAACAAAGAGAAATGACTAACAAATGATCATAACTGGCATATATAGATGATTGAAACACAATGGACTTAATGGAAGAAATCAATCTCACACTTCTGCACATTAAGGATAAAATTCTAATTTCTAGAATTAAGGAAATTTGGAAGGTAATTAAAATTAAATGATTCTTAGGTGAGGGGTTTAACTTCGGAAGAAAATAATTCACGAACTTAAAACCCCTAGTGAATGTTTTAATGATACTTCAATATTTTCATAAGAATTAAGATCACATAACCCAACATTTCCTAAAATTATAAATTCACTCATTAGGCTTAGTAGTAGTGAATTAGGCTTATTCAGGATTTGACTTAATGAGGTTTAGAAAATGAGATATGATCAACATTAACACTTTACTACAAGCCCAACTCTAAATTAAAGTTGGCTAAATCTCATAATCAAATCATTTTGCCCCTAAGGGCCTTCCCCCCCCCCCTCATAATTTATAAATGAAATATCAAGTGATGTTTACCCCACTCATTGGGATAATTGAAACATCAATACACATTGAACATAGGGGTATGAAATGGATCAATTACTTAGCAACATAATAAGTTCAAATGAACTCGAGATGATCCAAAAGGTTGTGAAATGTTTAGGGTTGTCCCCCCCTTCATGATCTTTTGGATATCTTGGAGGACGACTGAACCTATCATGCTTTGCTTAAGAAAAATAATCCTTACAAATGAACAAATAGGAATCTACCAAGTTATGACGTAGGATTTGGTAGGAACATTCAAACCTGTTTTTCTTATTTTATGACATGCAATTTTAAATTCCCTGCAAAATTATATTTGTTGCAAAAAGTCAATCTTTTAGCTGGATTGCGAGAAGATGACTGGTACGCTATTACAGTTTGTAGTATTTTCTTTTCCTACATTTACTTTATTGTATTTTCTTGCTTATAAAACTTGTATGTCAAAATTAAAACTTCTAGGATAGCCACAAAACCAAAACAAAACAAAAATCAAATTCACTGCCACAATAAATCAAAATATAAAACAACTCAAAAATTAATCACAAAAAAAAATAAAACCATAATCACAACTAAATTAATATGTCTCTTTGGATGATTGGGAATACGTCGGAGGAGGCAACTACGACTGCTAATGAGCTATCCTCAGTCTGAATGAACTTATGGTATTCATTTAGATGAGTTTAGTAAATTCATTGGACCAAGTAAATCAAAGAAAGTAGTGGTGCCACGATGAGGGAGCCGTGGGATCCTAACCAGTGTAACTTAAACAATTTTCCCTTAATAAGACATTAAGACAATTTAATTTAAAATATCTCAAAAAAATGACACTTCTCTCATTTCTCCAAGACACTTCTAAAATTAATACTGTTCCAACAAGGAGCTTGGAGCATACATAGTGGGCAGCTTGGCCATCTTCAACAGCAAAATTCCGTTCTTAGAAATAAATGAAAAAGCCATAAAACTTTGAGGTAGTATGCCTTTTGCAGAACAAATCCTCACTTTGTCTCTTTAGGTCTTTGCACCTCGTGCAATTAAAGCCCTAAACTTGTCTTAGGATTCTGAGGTTATCTCCAGATATAACAAATTCGCATATCTTCTAGAGTGTTCACATGATCAGTATCAAGTGAATGTAAGCCCTAAATAATAAAATTGG
Source organism: Papilionanthe hookeriana x Papilionanthe teres (assembly GCA_022702705.1). Classification (NCBI taxonomy): domain Eukaryota; kingdom Viridiplantae; phylum Streptophyta; class Magnoliopsida; order Asparagales; family Orchidaceae; genus Papilionanthe; species Papilionanthe hookeriana x Papilionanthe teres. Next base: position 11,759,217 of record CM040427.1, read on the forward strand.
CAGGATGAAACATCAAATAATTACCTTAAATTGAAGCCAAACCATAGAATAAGTTGGGAAGGATACCGAGATTCTTCTTGGATCTATTGCTTCCCCTAGCTTTAATCCTTTGAATTCTTATAATAACTGTTCCAAACTTGAGCCACTCAACTATTGAATTTTTTATCAACACATTTTCTTGAAGATCCTACCTTTTGGAAGTCATAAAAATAATATTTCATGATCTATATCAAAAGTTTTCTTAAGTGACTTCGGTCATTTAAGATGTAATTAACTATAGGGGCTTTCCCTTATAGGAAACTTTTAGACTTCAAATTAATATAAAATCTATCTAGTTGCTTCATACTAGGTAAGGGAATTTTTTCGTCAACATAAATGGCTCACGGACCAAACAAATGTCATGGATTCTTTAGTTCATTTTATCAAGCCACACTGCCAAGCAATGTATCTATTCGACGGGATAGATACATGGCTTGTGGTGTAACGCTTGATTATTTAAACTATCTCATATATGAGATCCGTTTGATTTTATATTTTAAAATTAAAATGGTATTTTCCAAATATTTTATTAATACTTAAATTAAATCAAGACCCTCAAAGCTTTAGCGATCGACAATTTTCTGGTGACTCCACTGGGGATTAGTTTCTCTCTCTCCATTATGATTAAGAAATTTATTTTCATACATTAGTAATGTGTTCATGTCCCTCATGAATCAGATTACCCTTCTTCCGTTGATGTACTTTACCTATTTCTTTCTTGAGAAAGTATGTTTAACTCTCCTCGATTATAGGACTGTCCGTTTAACCACTCTTAAACAGAGGTGTTCAAGAGTCTTTAGGATTCTTCTTAATTTAATGGGTCGACCCCCAATAGCTGTGTTGGTAAACAAGTTTTGCTGAATCAATGTGTGTTGTGAAGAGAGTCCCGGACAGGGTTCCGCACTTCACTTTCCCTTTATGTCTTCCGGATTCAATTTTGCTATTGGCGAACTGAGACAATCCTTTTCAAATCATACTTTTTTTTAATTAAGACATGAAAATCAAATCTAAATTTCTTTAAATCAATAACAAGACAATAGGATTGAAAACATGTTACAGAAATAAAAAGACAAAATAATATAGTAAAAAATCAGCCAAAATAAAATAAAAATGAAATTATGCCCAGTCCGCAAAATGTCATTTCTTCATAGTGTTTGCACTAGGATTCCAAGGTATTGGCCTTCGCTAACCTTAGGAAATTTGCTTTCAATAGTGACAATGTCGACCCCTACACTTACCTGTTGACCTCATTTTACAATAAGTCAATACCTTTTAACCTAAAAAGTCAACATTGGACAAATTGGTCAAACCAGACCTAATGACCAACCCTGTTGACCCCATAGGTCAACCTTTTGACCTAAAAAGTCAACATTGGTCAAATTGGTCAAACCAGACCTAATGACCTACCCTGTTGACCCCATAGGTCAACCGTCAACTTTGGTCAAATTGGTCAAACAAGACCTAATGACCTACCCTGTTGACCCCATAGGTCACCCCTTTGACCTAAAAAGTTAACATTGGTCAAATTGGTCAAACCAGACCTAATGACCTACCCCGTTGACCCCATAGTCAACCTTTCGACCTAAAAGTCAACGTTGGTCAAATCGGTCAAACCGGACCAAATGACCAACCCAGATTGACCCCATAAGTCACCCTTTTGACCTAAAAGTCAACTTTGGTCAAAATGGTCAAACCGCACCTAATGACCAACCTCGTTGACCGAGTCACCTTTTGACTTAAAAGTCAACTTTGGTCAAAATGACCAAACTAGACCCAATGACTCAACCCCGTTGACCTCATTGTGTCAACCTTTTCACCCAAAATAATAATTTTCGGTCAAAATGGTCAATTTTTGATCAAACAACCAATGACATGTTTAAAACCCCACAATGACAAATTAATCAAATTAATTTCAAAAAAATTATTTTGATTAATTAAATTGACTAATAATTTGATTTTCAATATTTTTAATTAATCAAATGACATGATTAATTAAAAAGAAAATTAAATTAAATGTCATAAGATGACAAAATTAATCAAATAATTGATTTCAAAACTATTTTGATTAATTAATTGGCTAATGAATTAATTTAAAAACAATTTTAATTAATGACCTAATTAATTAAAATGAAAAATTAAATTCAAAAGCCATAAAATCACAAAATCAACAAATTGATTAAAAATAATGGAATTAATCAAATAATTAATCCTAAAATTATTTTTAATTAATTAATTGATCAATAATTTAATTTTCATATTTTAATTAATGACATAATTAATTAAAATGAAAATTAAATTGAAAAGTCATGGAAAGAGACAAAAATTAATTTTAATGACATGGATATTAATCAAATAATTAATTTGGAATTATTTCCAATAAATTATTGATTAATAAAATAATTTCCAATATTTAAATAATGACATAATTAATTAAATATGGAAAATAAAATGAGAAGGGCATAAAATGGAATTTTAACCCAGGAAACCATGATTTTTAAAATTCCAAATCTCTTTATTACATCATAAATGACCTCATCCATGGATTATTCATGACTCATGGGACTTATTAAGTGTAGGTTAATACATTAAAATAACCTATAAACCATGGTTAAAGAAAATAATCATTAAAGAAAATGAGGTGTCATCCTCTCATGAGATTAAAATTTGAGGTGGTTCATCCTCATGAACTCACCAATGAAAATTAGACACCAATTAAACTCACATGAGCAACTTACTTAACCATGGTTATAACCAAATTTTAAGAATTTGCATGAGAAAAATATGTGTCACCTTCTCATCCAAACCTTAAATGAGATGTTGGAAGGGGAAGGGCTCACTCTCATGACTCATCCTTCACCTCTTAGACCACCCAATGGAAGGAGACAAGAAGCTAACCCATCCCACACCTTGGTTAAGAGCCATCATGGCCAAGGCTTGCATGAGATGAGTAAGGGGCTAATGTGTCACCACCTCATGAAATGGTAAATGAGGTGTTGCAAGGAGAGGGTCTCAACTATTTGAGTCACCATGAACCTCCCACTTAGCCAATGGAATGGAAACAAAGAGGCTAAAATCCATCATGAAAAGATTTAACCTAAAATTGCCATGAAATGTGCACCTGCTTAAGTGGCAAAATTCTCATGGAGGAAGAAGAGGTGAAGCTTGGTTTACATGGGGGAGGTTGTACTCTGCAACCCTAACTATACCATGGTCAAATCCAAGCTAACCAAGGTTAATCCATAGCCATTCATGGCTATAAATACCCCTCCTTGGCCAAAATATCCAAGAGAGAAAAACTAACTTGAAAAACCTAGATAGGATGCTCAAATCTCTTGACCTTCTACAGCAATATTGTGCCTAAGGTTCCCAACTTTAGAGCCATAGAAAAATCTAGCCACTTCGACTCACCCAACCCAGCCAATTTGGCTCCAAACCCACTTAAGGTGACTCACGCCACCTACATAGTGGAATCCCAAATTCCACCCAATTTCAAACAAAATTGAGTCAAATTGAGTTGAAATCCACCTCAAGGAAGCTAAGGGGAAGCTCCTCAAACAATCAAATTGATTCCAAATGGATTAAGGCAAAGGTATGGATGCAATTATCAAAATTATTGGGTTTAATACATATTCCTAAATCTGTACCATTTGACCTCTCAAAACTCATTCATCACCATATGGATGGGTGACTCTCGTTGAGACGATCATTTTAAAAAAAAATCACTCAATTTCGTTCAGAAATGAGTGAGATATTGAGTTTTGAAGTTGAACGGTTCAGGAATTTTCTGATTTATATGGATTAATCCAGCCGTCTGATCCCGTGTTTCGGAACAGATGGCCCAGATCAAACAGCGCCGTGTTTGGTGTTCGGATCCGCGCAGCGGATCTTCCCGCCCATCGATCGTACGAGGACACGTGGCAGCGCCTGGATTTTTCTGGGCTGGATTAATTCAAGGAAACCTTAAAAACTTCAAAAATTCATATCTTTTGATCCAGAGGTCATAAAAATAAAATAAAAATACCTCTGGAAAGCTCTTGAAGAGAAGAAAATTATGAGACCAAAATCATAATTTTATTCTCAGTATTTAATTTTTAATTAATTAAATACGCTCTGGAGTATTTTAATTATTAAAAATTATTTACAAGTCAGAAAAATATGAAATTTTTAGAGAATTACCTTTAAGTCCTTAGGCACATCTTCTAATTTTTCTAAGGCTAGGATAGCTCTCTAGGATATGATTTCCTAATGTCCATGATATTTTGTAATTATTTTTAAAAATAATTATAAAATTTGGAAAAATTGGAAATTTAAATGCAATATGATTGAGAACATTAGGATAACAGAAAACAATCCTAAAACAATAATTCTCACGTCATCAAAACAATCTAAAAGACATTTTGAAATAAGGTTAAGATTTATTAATTTTAAAATTAATAATTCAAAACCTTCTCTTCACATATTTAATCCATCTCATCATGGATTAAGCAAGTGATGAATCTAACTCAAATAAAATAATAATTAGGTTTAAAGACAACTTAAACCTAGCTAAACCATTAAACCTTAGGGTTTAAGACAAAAATAAAAATCTTTAATTAAGTTTAAAGACATATTAAACTTAATTAACCCATTAAACCTTACCTAAATTAGGTTTAATACAAAAATCAAATTCCTTAATTAAGTTTAAGGACATATTAGACTTAATTAATCAAAATAAAAAATTTTAATTAAGTTTAAGGACATATTATACTTAATTAACCAAAATCAAATCTTTAATTAAGTTTAAGGACGTATTAAACTTAATTAACCAAAATCAAACATCTTAATTAAGCTTAAGGACATATTAAACTTAATTAACAAAAACCAAACTCTTTAATTAAGTTTAAGGACATATTAGACTTAATTAATCAAAATCAAACTCTTTAATTAAGTTTAAGGACATATTAGACTTAATTAATCAAAATCAAACCTTTTAATTAAGTTTAGGAACATATTAAACTTAATTAACCAAAATCAAATCTTTAATTAAGTTTAAGGATATATTGAACTTAATTAACCCTTTAAACCTTAACTAAGTTAGCTTTAACGCAAATCAAACCTTTAATTAAGTTTAAAGACATATTAAACTTAATTAACCTCCTTAAACATTAGGTTTAATCAAACATAAACCCTAATTAGGTCTAACTCATTAGACCTAATTAAACCATTAAGTCTTAACTAAACTAGACTTAATCAAACCTAAAACCTAATTAGGTCTAACCCATTAGACCTCATTAAAACATTAAATCTTAACTAAATTAGATTTAATCGAACCTAAACCCTAATTAGGTCTAACCCATTATACCAAATTAAATCATTAAGTCTTAACTAAATTAGACTTAATCAAACTTAAACTCTAAATAAGTCTACCACATTAGACTTAATTAATCTATTAAACCTTAACCAATTAAGGTTCAATTAAACTGAAACCCAAAATAAACTTAACTTAGGTTCAACACAACATAAACCCAAGTTCAACTTTTAACATAGCTTCAACACAACATGAACCCAAGTTAACCTAAACCTTAGGTTCAACCCACATTGAACCTAACTTAAACCTAATTTAACTTGAGTCCAATCTAACTTGAACTCAAGTTAACCTAAACCTTAGGTTCAACCCACATTGAACCTAACCTAAACCTAACCTAACTTGAGTCCAATCTAACTTGAACTCAAGTTAACCTAAACCTTAGGTTCAACCCACATCGAACCTAACTTAAACCTAACCTAACTTAAGTCCAATCTAACTTGAAATCAAGTTAACCTAAACCTGAGTTCAACCCACATTGAACCTAACCTAAACATAACCTAACTTGAGTCTAACCTAACTTGAACTCAAGTTAACCTAAACTTTAGGTTCAACCCACATTGAACCTAACATAACCTAAAACCATAGGTTCAACCCATATTGAACCTAACATAAACTGAACTAAACTTGAGTTCAACCTAACTTAAACTCAAATCAAATTTTAACTTAACCCACATTGAACTAAAGTCAACTTTAAGTCTAGGTTCAACCTAACTAGAACCTAACTTAGTCCAAGTAAAACCTTAACTTAGGTTTAATCCATATTGAACTTAAGTCGACCTTAAGCTCCAGTTCAACCCGAATTGAACGTAACTTAACCTAAACTCAAACCTTAACTTAAGTTCAACCCATTTTGAAATTAAGTTGACCTTAAGTCCAGGTTCATCCTGACTTGAACCTAACTTAACCTAAACTCCAAACCTTAACGTAAGTTCAACCAATATTGAACTTAAGTTGACCTTAAGTCTAGGTTCAACCCGACTTGAACCTAACTTAACCTAAACTAAAAACATAACTTAAGTTCAACCCATATTGAACTTAAGTCGACCTTAAGTCTAGATTCAACCTAACTTGAACTCAAGTTAACCTAAACCTTAGGTTCAACCCACATTGAACCTAACTTAAACCTAACCTAACTTGAGTCCAATCTAACTTGAACTCAAGTTAACCTAAACCTTAGGTTCAACCCAAATTGAACCTAACTTAAACCTAACCTAACTTGAGTCCAATCTAACTTGAACTCAAGTTAACCTAAACCTTAGGTTCAACCCACATTGAACTTAACCTAAACCTAACCTAACTTAAGTCCAATCTAGCTTGAACTCAAGTTAACCTAAACCTTAGGTTCAACCTACATTGACCTAACCTAAACCTAACCTAACTTGAGTCCAATCTAACTTAAACTCAAGTTAACATAAACCTTAGGTTCAACCCACATTGAACCTAACTTAAACCTAACCTAACTTGAGTCCAATCTAACTCGAACTCAAGTTAACCTAAACCTCAGGTTCAACCCACATTGAACCTAACTTAAACCTAACCTAACTCGAGTCCAATCTAACTCGAACTCAAGTTAACCTAAACCTTAGGTTCAACTCACATTGAACCTAACTTAAACCTATCCTAAATTGAGTCCAATCTAACTTGAACACAAGTTAACCTAAACCTTAGGTTCAACCCACATTGAACCTAACTTAAAATTTAACATAACTTGAGTCCAATCTAATTTAAACTCAAGTTAACCTAAACCTTAGGTTCAACCCACATTGAACCTAACTTAAACCTATCCTAGCTTGAGTCCAATCTAACTTGAACTCAAGTTAACCTAAACCATAGGTTCAACCCACATTGAACCTAACTTAAACCTAACCTAACTTGAGTCCAATCTAACTTGAACTCAAGTTAACCTAAACCTTAGGTTCAACCCACATTGAACCTAACCTAAACTTAAGCATAACTTAAGTCCAATCTAATTTGAACTCAAGTTAACCTAAACCTTAGGTTCAACCCATATTGAACCTAACTTAAACCTATCCTAACATGAGTCCAATCCAACTTGAACTCAAGTTAACCTAAACCTTAGGTTCAACCCACATTGAACCTAACTTAAACCTAACCTAACTTGAGTTCAATCTAACTTGAACTCAAGTTAACCTAAACCTTAGGTTCAACCCACATTGAACCTAACCTAAACCTAACCTAACTTGAGTCCAATCTAACTTGAACTCAAGTTAACCTAAACCTTAGGTTCAACCCACATTGAACCTAACTTAAACCTAACCTAACTTGAGTCCAATCTAACTTCAACTCAAGTTAACCTAAACCTTAGGTTCAACCCAGAATGAACCTAACCTAAACATAACCTAACTTGAGTCCAACCTAACTTAAACTCAAGTTAACCTAAACTTTAGGTTCAACCCACATTGAAACTAACTTAACCTAAAACCTTAGGTTCAACCCATATTGAACCTAACCTAAACCGAACTAAACTCGAGTTCAACCTAACTTAAACTCAAATCAAATTTTAACTTAACCCACATTGAACTAAAGTCAACTTTAAGTCTAGGTTCAACCTAACTAGAACCTAACTTAATCCAAGTAAAACCTTAACTTAAGTTTTATCCATATTGAACTTAAGTCGACCTTAAGTCTAGGTTCAACCTGAATTGAACCTAACTTAACCTAAACTCAAACCTTAACTTAAGTTCAACCCATATTGAACTTAAGTTGACCTTAAGTCTAGGTTCATCCTGACTTGAACCTAACTTAACCTAAACTCAAAACCATAACTGAAGTTCAACCCATATTGAACTTAAGTTGACCTTAAGTCTAGGTTCAACCCGACCTGTACCTAACTTAATCTAAACTCAAAACTTAACTTAAGTTCAACCCATATTGAACTTAAGTCGACCTTAAGTCTAGATTCAACCTAACTTGAACTCAAGTTAATCTAAACCTTAGGTTCAACTTACATTTAATCTAACATAACCTAAACCTAACCTAAGTCTAACCTACATTAAACTTAAGTCAAATCATACTTAAGTTCAACCCGACATGAACCTAAGTCAAACCGAAACTTAAGACTGACCTACATTAGACTTAAGCCAAACCAAACATAGGTTCAACCTGACATGAATCTAAGTCAAACCCAAAATAAACTTAACTTAGGTTCAACATAACATGAACCTAAGTTCAACTTTTAACTTAGGTTCAACACAACATGAACACAAGTTCAACCTATACTTAGGTTCAACCCCAACTTGAACTTAAGTCAAACATCAAACCTTAGGTTCAACCTGTCATGAACTAAGTCTAATCTAAACCAACTTAAGTCTAGCCCATATTAGACTTAAACCATACTTAGGTTCAACCTGATATAAACCTAAGTCTAACTTAAACCTAACTTAAGTCTAACCCATATTAGACTTAAGTCAAACCATAATTAGGTTCAACCTGACATGAACCTAAGTCTAACCTAAACCAACTCAAGTCCAGCCCATATTAGACTTAAGTCAAACCATACATAGGTTCAACCTGAAATGAACTTAGGTCTAACCTAAATCTAACTTAAGTTCAACTCATATTGAAACCTTAGGTTCAACCGACAGTGAACCTAACTCAACTTAGCTTGGCATAAACCTTAGGTTCAACATACATGAACCTAATCTTAACCAAACTTAAGTTCAACTTACATCGAACTTAAGTCCAAACCTAAACCTTAGGTTCAACTCAACTTGAACCTAAACCAAAACCTAACTTATGTTCAACCTACATTGAACTTAAATCCAAATCTAAACCTTAGGTTCAACTAACAATGAACCTAACTCTACTAAACTGAACATAAACTTTAGGTTCAACCCAAATTGAATCTAAACAGACATAAACCTTAGGTTCAACCCAAATTGAACCTAAATCGACATAAACCTTAGATTCAACACAAATTGAACCTAAATCGACATAAACCATAGATTCAACCCAAGTTGAATCTAAATCTACATAAACCTTAGATTCAATCCAAATTGAATCTAAATCGACATAATCCTTAGATCCAACCCAAATTGAATCTAAATCGACATAAACCTAAGATTCAACCCAAATTGAATCTAAATCGACATAAACCTTAGGTTCAACACAAATTGAACCTAAATCGATATAAACCTAGATTCAACTCAAATCGAACCTAAATCGACATAAATCTTAAGTTCAACCCAAATTGAACTTAAATCGACAAAATTGAACTCAAATCGACATAATCAACATAAATTTGACATTTCAAACATAAATCGACATGATCAACATAAATTTGACATTTCGACATAATCGACATAAATTCGACATTTCAAACATAATTGACATAAAATCGACATTCTAAACCAAAATTGACATAACCGACATAAATTTGACATTCCAAACAATTAATCGACATAATCGACATAAATTCAACATTTCAAACATAACTGACATAAAATCGACATTCTAAACTAAAATCGACATAATCGACATAAATTTGACATTCCAAAAAATTAATCGACATAATCGACATAAATTCGACATTTCAAACATAGCTGACATAAAATCGACATTTTAAACCAAATCGACATAAATTCGATATTTTAAACAATTAATCGACATAATCAATATAAATTTGATATTTCAAACATAAATTAACTTGATCAACATAAATTTGACATTCCAAACAAAAATCAACATAACCGTCACAAAATCAACATTCTAAACCAAAATTGACATAATCAACATAAATTTGACATTCTAAACAATTAATCGACAAAACCGAACATTTAATCGAAAAAACCGACATAAATTTTTCATTCCAAACGTTTAATTGACAAAATCGACATAAATTTGACATTTCAAACAAAAATCGACATAACAGACATAAATTCAACATTTCAAACGAATATCGACATAATCGACATAAATTCGACATTTCAAACCAAAGTCGACATAACCGACATAAATCTGACATTTCAAACCAAATTAAACAATTACCGACATTAAATGACATTAATCGACATTTCAAATCAAATTCAACATTAAATGACATTTCAAACCAAATTCAATAAACACCGACATTAAATGACATTAACCGACATTTTGAACCAAACTCAATAGAACTCAACATAAATCGATATAATTCGACATAAATCGATATGATCGAACCGAACACGACATGAACTGACATAGTTCTTAAGTTTGACCTGTATCGAATTTAACTTAACATAAGACATCATAATTCTTAAAGTTCGACCCACGTTGAACTTAACTCGACATAAAATTAAACTGAAATTGACTTGAAATCCAAAATCCAACCCAAATCAATATTCAAGACAAATCAAAGTTTAAACATAAATCGACATAAATCTAAACCTACATCTCAACCACTTTTGGACATGAGACAACTCTGGATCAACAAACACTTTGATCAGGTAATCTAAATATCTTGATTTGACATTGTTTCTAACTTTATTTTTCTTGCAGGATGAAGACATGAAGTTTTGTTTAGTTTTTCTTTGCATGTTATAGGGTGTGCTAACTCTGTTTTGCAGGACGTCGACAACGGAACATTTACAACAAAACCAGGAATTTTAGGATTGTCATAAAACCTAAACTTTCTACAAACAACAAAATAAAAAAATGACATAACAAAAAAACAACTGAACTTTTAGGTTAGCCACGAAACCTGAAATAAAACGACAAAATCATTAACATTGACATCAACATGACATCAACATACAACGACATTTCTATACCACAACAAAATGATGACATGACACTAAACCAAAACAAAATAAATGATATAATGACATGACAAAATGACATGACAAAACCAACGCTTAAAACAAAAGGAAATCATAAATAAGATAACAAAAATAAATAAGGAATGATATCTTCTTGACATCATTGAAGGTATCTCATGAAATAATAGCGACATAGGAGATAAATTATCTCATGACAAATCGAGATATTAATCACGACATCTTATGACATTATGACATCACATTAAGACATGACATAAAATGACATGACATTACGACATCACATTATGACATGACACGACATACAAACTACGACATCTCGACATATCACATGACATGAAACCAAAACAACAAGACAAAACATAACAAAGCAACGACATACACCCAAAATAAATAAAACTTTCTGGTAGTATCCATTCTTCATAAATGCACTGCTACAACAACACTTACACTTTTTCGAGGATAAATGTTAACCTTAATCGGGAGTTTTCCTAGGCAGTATTAATTGCTCAGGATGTAATTAACTATAGGAGCTTGCACTTATAGGAGATTAAAGAACTCATGATAGGTATTTTACCTACAAGACCTCTCTGGTTACCCAAGATCTTCATATCTTCTTATATGAAAAACTTCAGTAATTACACAATCTGAAGACTTTTTCTATGAGATTATCATTCGAGCTCTTTTTCTCTCAATCTCTATCATGATTAATCCTTCTTCAAATTCTCCAAAGACTTCTGACAATAAGTCTAAGTAGAATAAGAATTAGGGTAATGGATAGAGAAAGAGAGTGGCGACTCCTTGACATTGACATGATACAGGAATTGACGACGACGACATGCGATCCACGTATATTTCATCGCCATCAAAGAGTGGCAACTCCGCTGGGGACATTCTCTCTCCCCATCTTTGGTTAATCAATTTGTCCTTATGACTATGACAATTTGTCTTTTAAAAGACTAAATAATCCTTTCTTTAGTTCTATATCTTACTCAATCTCGAGTAAAATAGAACTAATACCTCTTCGATTCAAAGATTTGTTCACGACAAACAAATCCTAGAGTCTTACATTTCCATAATCGACAGACCAAAATGACATAAAAGACATACAAAAACAACATGTGTTCCCTCCCTTCCCACCCAGGTACGGAGTGTTCATCGATTATGTTGTCAGACATAACGATATTGCCGTTTTGAATAAGTTCAGGCAAATAATTTCTCAGCCAAACATGTTCAGTTATCTAGCTTGGAGGTTATGCTTTTTATAACCTCTGAACCACTCACTTAGGTTATGCCCTTATGGCCTCTGAACCTATTCTTTGTGGTTATGCTTTTTACAACCTCTGAACTACTTCCTTGGGTTATGCCTTTATGGCCTCTGAACCTATTCTTAGTGGTTATTCTTTTTACAACCTCTGAATCACTCCCCTAGGTTATGCTTTTTATGACCTATGAACCTATTCTTCATGGTTATGCTTTTCACAGCCTCTGAACCACTCCTCTGGTTGATATTTTTCTTACCCTCAAGGTTCTGATTTGTCAATCTACCAAAGACTCTAAAAATCAAAATCATTAATCAATTTTTAGGAAGACAGTCACTTTTGGATGAATTCCATCAAGGGTTTCCCTTTGGACAGCTTTGCAGAAAGAAACAAATCGACTGAAGACCTGATCTATGTTTAATTTAGTTCTAGGACTAGTCAACTAGCATGTCCTTTGTGGAGAAATGAAAATTGATCTATGACGAGGGATGAAATTTGATTTAATATCTTTGGAAATAAAACCCAAATTGATCTGTGAGGTAGAATGAAATTTGAAATCTTTGGATTTAATATCTTTGGAAATATTCTTCTCATTCACCTATTGACAAGAAGACAACTCAAAAAGGAAGAATTCAAGACAAAAAATTTTTTGACATTTTGACAAGAAAATTATGATTTCAAGGGGAAAATGAAATTAATTCCCTAATAACTGGGCCCTTTATCTTAAATTTTCAGACTGGGTCCTAAATGAAAAATAAAATATTTTGATCCAAATGCAAGTAATGGACTAAAGATGTCACGAGCCTCTTAATCTTCTGCCATGTGATTGGGTCCTGACTTCTGAATGAGTTATAATATCTCAGAATTCGTCTTAAGAAATATTTGAGAATTATTAATTAAGGGAGTTTGGACATTCAAAACCCTTAAAACATGCTCTACCAGATATAGTAATTCTCTGAGAAGAAGCTTGAGGTGAGTAGCAAATCAAAAATTGGTGTTTGAGTTCAGGCATTCAAAATCATTAAGTGTGCCCTACTAAAAAAAAAAATGAAATTACAACTCGAAGAACTTGGAAGCCTGGAAGACTAGCAAGCATTGTACGGGCCCATGATAAATTGGTTCACCCTAGGACACTCAGATCAGGGATTTGGATTTAGTACTTCAAACACCTATCCTCATGGGAGGGCCCATATGCTTGTTAAGAAGACACATTTGAGGAAATCCTGTCAGTTGACAGACTACAAAGAAAACATAATACACCCAATCAATGGGTAGTATTTGAAAAAAATATGACATAGACAAAAATAAATGACTTGTTTTGTAAATTGGGAAACAAACAACCTAGACAAAAGAATAAATGAAATTGATATTTCTAAGAGATAGTGTAAGACCTCCTTAAATGGAAGATGACATATACTCTCTTTCTTGCTATTGGATGTAAGACCATCATGACGTTGACTTTCCTTTAGCAATCTTTCATTGGATATGATATAAGTCTCATATGCATTCCTATTCCAAAACCGACATTTTGACATTGACATTTCTAAGAGGTAGTGTAAGACCTCCTTATATGGAAGATGTCATCTACTCTCTTTCTCGCTATTGGATATAAGACTATCATGACATTGGCTTTCCTTTAGCAATCTTTCTTTGAATAGGTTATAAGTCTCGTACGCATTCCTATTCCAAAATCGACATTTTGACATTGACATTTCTAAGAGATAGTGTAAGACATCCTTAAATGGAAGATGACATATACTCTTCTCGCTATTGGATGTAAGACCAACGGACATCGGCTTTCCTTTAGCAACCATTCTTTGGATAGGATATAAGTCTTATATGCATTCCTATTCCAAAACCGAGATATCCACATTGACGTTTCTAAGAGATAGTGTAAGACCTCCTTATATGGAAGATGGCATCTACTCTCTTTCTCGCTATTGGATGTAAGACCATCAGACATTGGCTTTCCTTTAATAACCTTTCTTTGGATAGGATATAAGTCTCAAACGCATTCATATTCCAAAATCGACGTTTTGACTTTGAAACGTTTTTAGAGAAAATTGAATATGACATTTGTTCTCTTTCCTCAATTGTCTACAATACATCGACAGTTCCAAAAATGCTAAAACAAGGATTTTAAATTAAAATTGACAAACAACTTGTGATGATTAATATCTTTCGACCTGTAAAGGCCCAATCCCCAGCAGATACACTCTTCGTCTTAGGTTTGCCACTCTTTTCTAGCTATTGGATATAAGTCCTTTCCTGATATGGAATATGACATTCCTCTGACTTGACACCGACATTTGACGTTCCCGAGATATAGAATATGACATCCATTTTCTCTTCCCAGTTATCGGATGTAAGTCATTTCCTGACACGGAAGTTATGGCATTCCTATAACTCGACATTGACACTTGACATTTTTGAGAAATGAAATACGACATCCATTTTCTCATTATAACTTTCGGATGAAAGTCATTTTTCTACCATGACAATTATGACATTCCCATAATTTAACATCTCCACTTTTGACAGACATATCGACATTTGACATTCGACATTTGACAGACATTTCAACAAGTGACATAACGACCTTTCGACATTTGACATATCGATATTTCAACATAGCAACAATCGTTATCAACATTTGACACATCGACATTTCTACCTTTGATATAATTATTATTGACTTTTGATATATCGACATTGCGACATTTAACATATCAACATTTGACACTCATCCTCTTCTTTGTTATCAGATGTAATTTCTTTCCTGACAAGGAAATGGCATTCCTTTAACACGACATCGACATTTGACATTTTGAGGAAAATAGAAAATGACATCTATTTTCTCTCTTCGGTTATTGGATATAAGTACTTTCCTGATGTGGAAATCACGGATTTCCTCTAACCAAATTTTGACATTGACATTTTGAGGAAAATAGAAAATGACATCTATTTTCTCTCTTCGGTTATTGGATATAAGTCATTTCCTGATGTGGAAATCATGGCTTTCCTCTAACCAAATCTTGACATCGACATTTTGAGGAAAATAGAAAATGACATCTATTTTCTCTCTTCGGTTATTGGATATAAGTCCTTTCTTGATGTGGAAATCACGGCTTTCCTCTAACCAAATCTTGACATTGACATTTTTGAGTAAAATAGAAAATGACAACTATTTTCTCTCTCCGATTATTGGATGTAAGTCCTTTCCTGATACGGAAATCACGAATTTCCTCTAACCAAATATTGACATTAACATTTTTGAGAAATAGAAAATGACATCTATTTTCTCTCTCCGGTTATTGGATATAAGTCCTTTCCTGACAAGGAAATTACGACTTTCCTCTAACCAAATATTGACATCAATATTTTGAGGAAAATAGAAAATGACATCTATTTTCTCTCTCCGGTTATTGGATATAAGTCATTTCCTGATACGGAAATTACGACTTTTCTCTAACCAAATATTGACATTGACAAATTTGAGAAATAGAAAATGACATCTATTTTTTCTCTTCGGTTATTGGATATAAGTCCTTTCCTAATGCGGAAATCACGGCTTTCCTCTAACTAAATCTTGACATCGACATTTTAAGGAAAATAGAAAATGACATCTATTTTCTCTCTTCGGTTATTGGATATAAGTCTTTTCCTGATGTGGAAATCACAGCTTTCCTCTAACCAAATATTGACATCGACATTTTTGGGAAAATAGAAAATGACATCTATTTTCTCTCTCCGGTTATTGGATGTAAGTCCTTTCCTGATACGGAAACCACGACTTTCCTCTAACCAAATATTGACATTGACATTTTTGAGAAATAGAAAATGACATCTATTTTCTCTCTCCAGTTATTGGATATAAGTCCTTTCCTGATAAGGAAATTACGACTTTCCTCTAACCAAATATTGACATTGTCATTTTGAGGAAAATAGAAAATGACATCTATTTTCTCTCTCCGATTATTGGATATAAGTCCTTTCCTGATACGGAAATCACGACTTTCCTCTAACCAAATATTGACATTGACATTTTTGAGAAATAGAAAATGACATCTATTTTCTCTCTCCGGTTATTGGATATAAGTCCTTTCCTGACAAGGAAATTACGACTTTCCTCTAACCAAATATTGACATCGACATTTTGAGGAAAATAGAAAATGACATCTATTTTCTCTCTCCGGTTATTGGATATAAGTCCTTTCCTGATACAGAAATTACGACTTTCCTCTAAACCAAATATTGACATTGACATTTTTGAGAAATAGAAAATGACATCTATTTTCTCTCTTCGGTTATTGGATATAAGTCCTTTCCTGATATAGGAAATCATGACTTTCCTCTAACCAAATATTGACATTGACATTTTTCAGGAAAATAGAAAATGACATCTATTTTCTCTCTCCGGTTAGAGGATATACGTCCTTTCCTGACACGGAAATCACGGCATTCCTTTATCAAAATATCGACACCAACATTTTAAAAATGAAATATGACATCCATTTTCCCTCCCAGTAAATCTCTTTTCAAATACAAGAAGAAAATATCTTCTTAAAACCGACAAAAAAGACATCTGACATCCTCTAGGAGCGATATGACATTCTCTCATCTTTTGATCATTATGCGACATCTCTTAGATCACTTCGGTCAACGCCAATATGTGCAGAATACTTATATAGTATTCTACACATATTGGGGGCCCTTTTGTTGACCTCATTTTACAATAAGTCAATACCTTTTAACATAAAAAATCAACATTGGTCAAATTGGTCAAACCAGACCTAATGACCTACCCTGTTGACCCAATAGGTCAACCTTTTGACCTAAAAAGTCAACTTTGGTCAAATTGGTCAAACCAGACCTAATGACCTACCCTGTTGACCCCATAGGTCACCCTTTTGACCTAAAAAGTCAACATTGGTCAAAATGGTTAAACCAGACCTAATAACCTACCCTGTTAACCCCATAGGTCAACCTTATGACCTAAAAAGTCAACATTGGTCAAAATGGTCAAACCAGACCTAATGACCAACCCTGTTGACCCCATAGGTCAGCCTTTTGACCTAAAAATTTAACTTTGGTCAAATTGGTCAAACCAAACCCAATGACCAACCCAGTTGACCCCATAGGCCTTTTGACCTAAAAAGTCAACTTTGGTCAAAATGGTCAAACCAGACCCAATGACCAACCCTGTTGACCCCATATGTCACCCTTTTGACCTAAAAAGTCAACTTTGGTCAAAATGACCAAACCAGACCCAATGACCAACCCTGTTGACCCCACAGGTCAACCTTTTGACCCAAATTAACAATTTTGGTCAAAATGGTCAATTTTTGTTCGAACAACCAATGACATGTTTAAAACCCCACAATGACAAATTAATCAAATTAATTTCAAAAAAAAAATTTTTGATTAAATAAATTGACTAATAATTTGATTTTCAATATTTTTAATTAATCAAATGACATGATTAATTAAAATGAAAATAAATTAAAAGTCATAAGATGACAAAATTAATCAAATAATTGATTTCAAAATTATTTTGATTAATTAATTGGCTAATGAATTAATTTAAAAACAATTTTAATTAATGACCTAATTAATTAAAATAAAAAATTAAATTCAAAAGCCATAAAATCACAAAATCCACAAATTGATTAAAAATAATGGAACTAATCAAATAATTAATCCCAAAATTATTTTTAATTAATTAATTGATCAATAATTTAATTTTTAGATTTTAATTAATGGCATAATTAATTAAAATGAAAATTAAATTGAAAAGTTATGAAAAGAGACAAAAATCAATTTTAATGACTTGGATATTAATCAAATAATTAATTTCGAATTATTTCCAATTAATTATTGATTAATAAAATAATTTCCAATATTTAAATAATGACATAATTAATTAAATATGGAAATTAAAATGAGAAGGGCATAAAATGGAATTTTAACCCATAAAACCATGATTTTTAAAATTCCAAATCTCTTTATTACATCATAAATGACCTCATCCATGGATTATTAATGACTCATGGGACTTATTAAGTGTAGGTTAATGCATTAAAATAACCTATAAACGATGGTTAAAGAAAATAATCATTAAAGAAAATGAGGTGTCATCCTCTCATGAAATTAAAATTTGAGGTGGCTCATCCTCATGAACTCACCAATGAAAATTAGACACCAATTAAACTCACATGAGCAACTTACTTAACCATGGTTATAACCAAATTTTAAGAATTTTGCATGAGAAAAATATGTTTCACCTTCTCATCCAAACCTTAAATGAGATGTTGGAAGGGGAAGGGCTCACTCTCATGACTCATCCTTCACCTCTTAGATCACCCAATGGATGGGACACAAGAAGCTAACCCATCCCACACCTTGGTTAAGAGCCATCATGGCTAAGGCTTGCATGAGATGAGTAAGGGGCTAATGTGTCACCACCTCATGAAATGGTAAATGAGGTGTTGCAAGGAGAGGGTCTCAACTATTTGAGTCACCATGAACCTCTCACTTTGCCAATGGAATGGAAACAAAGAGGCTAAAATCCATCATGAAAAGATTTAAGCCAAAATTGCCATGAAATATGCACTTGCTTAAGTGGCAAAATTCTCATAGAGGAAGAAGAGGTGGAGCTTGGTTTACATGGGGGAGGTTGTACTCTGCAGCCCTAACTATACCAAGGTTAATCCATAGCCATTCATGGCCATAAATACCCCCCCCCCTTGGCCAAAATATCCAAGAGAGAAAAACCAACTTGAAAAACCTAGATAGGATGCTAAAATCTCTTGACCTTCTACAGCAATATTGTGCCTAAGGTTCCCAACTTTAGAGCCATAGCAAAATCTAGCCACTTCGACTCACCCAACCCAGCCAATTTGGCTCCAAACCCACTTAAGGTGACTCACGCCACCTACATAGTGGAATCCCAAATTCCACCCAATTTCAAACCAAATTCAGTCAAATTGAGTTGAAATCCACCTCAAGGAAGCTAAGGGGAAGCTCCTCGAACAATCAAATCGATTCCAAATGGATTAAGTCAAAGGTATGGATGAAATTATCAAAATTATTGGGTTTAATACATATTCCAAAATCTGTACCATTTGACCTCTCAAAAGCCATTCATCACCGTATGGATGGGTTCATTTAAAAAAAAAATCACTCAATTTCGTTGAGAAACGAGTGAGATATTGAGTTTTGAAGTTGAACGGTTCAGGAATTTTCTGAATTATCTGGATTAATCCAGCCGTCTGATCCCATGTTTCGGAACAGATGGCCCAGATCAAACTGCGCCGTGTTCGGTGTTCGGATCCGCGCAGCGGATCTTCCCGCCCATCGATCGTACGAGGACACGTGGCAGCGCCTGGATTTTTCTGTGCTGGATTATTTCAGGGAAACCTTAAAAACTTCAAAAATTCATAACTTTTGATCAAGAGGTCATAAAAATAAAATAAAAATACTTCTGGAAAGCTCTTGAAGAGAAGAAAATTATAAGACCAAAATCATAATTTTATTCTCAGTATTTAATTTTTAATTAATTAAATACTCTCTGGAGTATTTTAATTATTAAAAATTATTTACAAGTCAGAAAAATATGAAATTTTTAGAGAATTACCTTTAAGTCCTTAGGCACATCTTCTGATTTTTCTATGGCTAGGATAGCTCTCTAGGATATGATTTCCTAATTTCCATGATATTTTGTAATTATTTTTAAAAATAATTATAAAATTTGGAAAAATTGGAAATTTAAATGCAATATGATTGAGAACATTAGGATAACAGACAACAATCCTAAAACAACAATTCTCAAGTCATCAAAACAATCTAAAAGACATTTTGAAATAAGGTTAAGATTTATTAATTTTAAAATTAATAATTCAAAACATTCTCTTCACATATTTAATTCATCTCATCATGGATTAAGCAAGTGATGAATCTAACTCAAATCAAATAATAATTAGGTTTAAAGACAACTTAAACCTAGCTAAACCATTAAACCTTAGGGTTTAAGACAAAAATAAAAATCTTTAATTTAGTTTAAAGACATATTAAACTTAATTAACCCATTAAACCTTACCTAAATTAGGTTTAATACTTAAATCAAACTCTTTAATTAAGTTTAAGGACATATTAGACTTAATTAATCAAAATCAAACATTTTAATTAAGTTTAAGGACATTAAACTTAATTAACCAAAATCAAATATTTAATTAAGTTTAAGGACATATTAAACTTAATTAACCAAAATCAAACATCTTAATTAAGTTTAAGGACATATTAAACTTAATTAACAAAAACCAAACTCTTTAATTAAGTTTAAGGACATATTAGACTTAATTAATCAAAATCAAACTCTTTAATTAAGTTTAAGGACATATTAGACTTAATTAATCAAAATCAAACCTTTTAATTAAGTTTAAGGACATATTAAACTTAATTAACCAAAATCAAATCTTTAATTATGTTTAAGGACATATTGAACTTAATTAACCCTTTAAACCTTAACTAAATTAGGTTTAATGCAAATCAAACCTTTAACTAAGTTTGAAGACATATTAAACTTAATTAACCTCCTTAAACATTAGGTTTAATCAAACATAAACCCTAATTAGGTCTAACTCATTAGACCTAATTAAACCATTAAGTCTTAACTAAATTAGACTTAATCAAACCTAAAACCTAATTAGGTCTAACCCATTAGACCTCATTAAATCATTAAATCTTAACTAAATTAGATTTAATCAAACCTAAACCCTAATTAGGTCTAACCCATTAGACCTAATTAAATCATTAAGTCTTAACTAAATTAAACTTAATCAAACATAAACTCTAATTAAGTCTACCACATTAGACTTAATTAATCTGTTAAACCTTAACCAATTAAGGTTTAATCAAACTCAAACCCAAAATAAACTTAACTTAGGTTCAACACAACATGAACCCAAGTTCAACTTTTAACATAGCTTCAACACAACATGAAGCAAAGTTAACCTAAACCTTAGGTTCAACCCACATTGAACCTAACTTAAACCTAACCTAACTTGAGTCCAATCTAACTTGAACTCAAGTTAACCTAAACCTTAGGTTCAACCCACATTGAACCTAACCTAAACCTAACCTAACTTGAGTCCAATCTAACTTGAACTCAAGTTAACCTAAACCTTAGGTTCAACCCACATTGAACCTAACTTAAACCTAACCTAACTTGAGTCCAATCTAATTTGAACTCAAGTTAACCTAAACCATAGGTTCAACCCACATTGAACCTAACCTAAACATAACCTAACTTGAGTCCAACCTAACTTGAACTCAAGTTAACCTAAACTTTAGGTTCAACCCACATCGAACCTAACTTAACCTAAAACCTTAGGTTCAACCCATATTGAACCTAACCTAAACTGAACTAAACTTGAGTTCAACCTAACTTAAACTCAAATCAAATTTTAACTTAACCCACATTGAACTAATGTCAACTTTAAGTCTAGGTTCAACCTAACTAGAACCTAACTTAATCCAAGTAAAACCTTAACCTAAGTTTAATCCATTGAACTTAAGTCGACCTTAAGTGTAGGTTCAACCTGAATTGAACCTAACTTAACTTAAACCCAAACCTTAACTTAATTTCAACCCATATTGAACTTAAGTTGACCTTAAGTCTAGGTTCATCCTGACTTGAACCTAACTTAACCTAAACTCAAAACCTTAACTTAAGTTCAACCCATATTGAACTTAAGTTGACCTTAAGTCTAGGTTCAACCCGACTTGAACCTAACTTAACCTATACTCAAAACTTAACTTAAGTTTAACCCATATTGAACTTAAGTCGACCTTAAGTCTAGATTCAACCTAACTTGAACTCAAGTTAACCTAAACCTTAGGTTCAACCCACATTGAACCTAACTTAAACCTAACCTAACTTGAGTCCAATCTAACATGAACTCAAGTTAACCTAATCCATAGGTTCAACCAAAATTGAACCTAACTTAAACCTAACCTAACTTGAGTCCAATCTAACTTGAACTCAAGTTAACCTAAACCTTAGGTTTAACCCACATTGAACCTAACCTAAACCTAACCTAACTTGAGTCCAATCTAACTTGAACTCATGTTAACCTAAACCTTAGGTTCAACCTACATTGAACCTAACCTAAACCTAACCTAACTTGAGTCCAATCTAACTGGAACTCAAGTTAACCTAAACCTTAGGTTCAACCCACATTGAACCTAACTTAAACCTAACCTAACTTGAGTCTAATCTAACTTGAACTCAAGTTTAAACCACATTGAACCTAACCTAAACCTAACCTAACTTGAGCCCAATCTAACTTGAACTCAAGTTAACCTAAACCTTAGGTTCAACCTACATTGAACCTAACCTAAACCTAACCTAACTTGAGTCCAATCTAACTTGAACTCAAGTTAACATAAACCTTATGTTCAACCCACATTGAACCTAACATAAACCTAACCTAACTTGATTCCAATCTAACTTGAACTCAAGTTAACCTAAACCTTAGGTTCAACCCACATTGAACCTAAATTAAACCTATCCTAACTTGAGTCCAATCTAACTTGAACTCAAGTTAACCTAAACCTTAGGTTCAACCCACATTGATCCTAACTTAAACCTATCATAACTTGAGTCCAATCTAACTTGAACTCAAGTTAACCTAAACCTTAGGTTCAACCCACATTGAACCTAACTCAAACCTAACCTAACTTGAGTCCAATCTAACTTGAACTCAAGTTAACCTAAACCTTATGTTCAACCCACATTGAACTTAACCTAAACTTAAACATAACTTGAGTCAAATCTAATTTGAACTCAAGTTAACCTAAACCTTAGGTTCAACACATATTGAACCTAACTTAAACCTATCCTAACTTGAGTCCAATCTAACTTGAACTCAAGTTAACCTAAACCTTAGGTTCAACCCACATTGAGCCTAACTTAAACCTAACCTAACTTGAGTCCAATCTAACTTGAACTCAAGTTAACCTAAACCTTAGGTTCAACCAACATTGAACCTAACCTAAACCTAACCTAACTTGAGTTCAAGTTAACCTAAACCTTAGGTTCAACCCACATTGAACCTAACTTAAACCTAACCTAACTTGAGTCCAATCTAACTTCAACTCAAGTTAACCTAAACCTTAGGTTCAACCCACATTGAACCTAACCTAAACATAACCTAACTCGAGTCCAACCTAACTCGAACTCAAGTTAACCTAAACTTTAGGTTCAACCCACATTGAACCTAACTTAACCTAAAACCTTAGGTTCAACCCATATTGATCCTAACCTAAACTGAACTAAACTTGAGTTCAACCTATCTTAAACTCAAATCAAATTTTAACTTAACCCACATTGAACTATAGTCAACTTTAAGTGTAGGTTCAACCTAACTAGAACCTAACATAATCCAAGTAAAACCTTAACTTAAGTTTAATCCTTATTGAACTTAAGTCGACCTTAAGTCTAGGTTCAACCTGAATTGAACCTAACTTAACCTAAACTCAAACCTTAACTTAAGTTCAACCCATATTGAACTTAAGTTAACGTTAAGTCTAGGTTCATCCTGACTTGAACCTAACTTAACCTAAACTCAAAACCTTAACTTAAGTTCAACCCATATTGAACTTAAGTTTACCTTAAGTCTAGGTTCAACCTGACTTGAACCTAACTTAACCTAAACTCAAAACTTAGCTTAAGTTCAACCCATATTGAACTTAAGTCGACCTTAAGTCTAGATTCAACCTAACTTGAACTCAAGTTAATCTAAACCTTAGGTTCAACTTACATTTAATCTAACATAACCTAAACCTAACTTAAGTCTAACCTACATTAAACTTAAGTCAAATCATACTTAAGTTCAACCCGACATGAACCTAAGTCAAACCGAAACTTAAGACTGACCTACATTAGACTTAAGCCAAACCAAACTTAGGTTCAACCTGACATGAATCAAAGTTAAACCCAAAATAAGCTTAACTTAGGTTCAGCACAACATGAACCTAAGTTCAACTTTTAACTTAGGTTCAACACAACATGAACCCAAGTTCAACCTATACTTAGGTTCAACCCCAACTTGAACTTAAGTCAAACATCAAACCTTAGGTTCAACCTGACATGAACCTAAGTCTAATCTAAACCAACTTAAGTCTAGCCCATATTAGACTTAAACCATACTTAGATTCAACCTGACATAAACCTAAGTCTAACTTAAACCAAACTTAAGACTAACCCATATTAGACTTAAGTCAAACCATAATTAGGTTCAATCTTACATGAACCTAAGTCTAACCTAAACCAACTCAAGTCCAGCCCATATTAGACTTAAGTCAAACCATACATAGGTTCAACCTGAAATGAACTTAGGTCTAACCTAAATCTAACTTAAGTTCAACTCATATTGAAACCTTAGGTTCAACTGACAGTGAACCTAACTCAACTTAGCTTAGCATAAACCTTAGGTTCAACATACATGAACCTAATCTTAACCTAACTTAAGTTCAACCTACATCGAACTTAAGTCCAAACCTAAACCTTAGGTTCAACTCAACTTGAACTTAAACCAAAACCTAACTTATGTTAACCTACATTGAACTTAAATCCAAATCTAAACCTTAGGTTCAACTAACAATGAACCTAACTCTACTAAACTGAACATAAACTTTAGGTTCAACCCAAATTGAATCTAAACCGACATAAACCTTTTGGTTCAACCTAAATTGAACCTAAATCGACATAAACCTTAGGTTCAACCCGAATTGAATCTAAATCGACATAAACCTTAAGTTCAACCCAAATTGAACCTAAATCGACATAAACCTTAGATTCAACCCAAATTGAATCTAAATCGACATAAACCTTAGATTCAATCCAAATTGAATCTAAATCGACATAAACCTTAGATCCAACCCAAATTGAATCTAAATCGACATAAACCTTAGATTCAATCCAAATTAAATCTAAATCGACATAAACCTTAGGTTCAACCCGAATTGAACCTAAATCGATATAAACCTTAGATTCAACTTAAATTGAACCTAAATCGACATAAATCTTAGGTTCAACCCAAATTAAACTTAAGTCGACAAAATTGAACTCAAATCGACATAATCAACATAAATTTGACATTTCAAACATAAATCGACATGATCAACATAAATTTGACATTTCCACATATCGACATAAATTCGACATTTCAAACATAACTGAAATAAAATCGACATTCTAAACCGAAATCGACAAAATCTACATAAATTTGACATTCCAAACAATTAATCGACATAATCGACATAAATTCGACATTTCAAACATAACTGACATAAAATCGACATTCTAAACCAAAATTGACATAATCGACATAAATTTGACATTCCAAACAATTAATCGACATAATCGACATAAATTCGACATTTCAAACATAACTGACATAAAATCGACATTTCAAACATAACTGACATAAAATCGACATTTTAAACCAAATCAACATAAATTCGATATTTTAAACAATTAATCGACATAATCAACATAAATTTGACATTTCAAACATAAATTAACTTGATCAACAAAAATTTGACATTCCAAACAAAAATTAACATAACCGTCATAAAATCGACATTCTAAACTAAAATTGACATAATCAACAAAAATTTGACATTCTAAATAATTAATCGACAAAACCGAACATTTAATCGACAAAACCGACATAAATTTGTCATTCCAAAATTTTAATTAACAAAATCGACATAAATTTGACATTTCAAACAAAAATCGACATAACCGACATAAATTCGACATTTCAAACGAATATCGACATAATCGACATAAATTCAACATTTCAAACCAAAATTGACATAACCGACATAAATCTGACATTTCAAACCAAATTAAACAATTACCGACATTAAATGACATTAATCGACATTTCAAATCAAATTCAACATTAAATGACATTTCAAACCAAATTCAATAAACACCGATATTAAATGACATTAACCGACATTTTGAACCAAACTCAATAGAACTTAACCTAAATTGATATAATTCGACATAAATCGATATGATCGAACTTAAAACGACATGAACTGACATAGTTCTTAAGTTCGACCTGTATCAAATTTAACTTAACATATGACATCATAATTCTTAAAGTTCGACCCACGTTGAACTTAACTCGACATAAAATTAAACTGAAATTGACATGAAATCCAAAATCCAACCCAAATCAATATTCAAGACAAATCAAAATTTAAACATAAATCGACATAAATCTAAACCGACATCTCAACCACTTTTGGACATCAGTCAACTCTGGATCAACAGACACTTTGACCAGGTAATCTAAATATCTTGATATGACATTGTTTCTAACTTTATTTTCCTTGCAGGATGAAGACATGAAGTTTCGTTTAGATTTTCTTTGCATGTTATAGGTCTGTTAACTATGTTTTGCAGGACGTCGACAACGGAACATTGACAACAAAACCAACACTTTTAGGATTATCATAAAACCTAAACTTTCTACAAACAACAAAATAAAAAATGACATAACAGCAAAAACAACTGAACTTTTAGGTTAGCCACGAAACCTGAAATAAAACGAAAAAATCATTAACATTGACATCAACATGACATCAACATACAACGATATTTCTATACCACAACAAAATGATGACATGACACGAAACCAAAACAACATAAATGATATAATGACATGACAAAATGACATGACAAAACCAAAACTTAAAACAAAAGGAAATCATAAACAAGATAACAAAAATAAATAAGTAATGATATCTTCGACATCATTGAAGGTATCTCATGACATAATAGCGACATAGGAGATCAAATATCTCATGACAAATCGAGATATTAATCACGACATCTTATGACATTATGACATCACATTAAGACATGACATAAAATGACATGACATTACGACATCACATTATGACATGACACGACATACAAACTACGACATCTCGACATAGCACATGACATGAAACCAAAACAACAAGACAAAACATAACAAAGCAACGACATACACATAAAATAAATAAAACTTTTTGGTAGTATCGATTCTTCAGAAACGCACTGCTACAACAACACTTACACTTTTTCGAGGATAAATGTTAACCTTAATCGGGAGTTTTCCTAGGCAGTATTAATTGCTTAGGATGTAATTAACTATAGGAGCTTGCTCCTATAGGAGATTAAAGAACTCATGATAGGTATTTTACCTACAAGACCTCTTTGGTTACCCAAGATCTTCATATCTTCTTATATGAAAAACTTCAGTAAATACACAATCTGAAGACTTTTTCTATGAGATTATCATTCGAGCTCTTTTTCTCTCAATCTCTATCATGATTAATCCTTCTTCAAATTCTCCAAAGACTTCTGACAATAAGTCTAAGTAGAATAAGAATTAGGGTAATGGATAGAGAAAGAGAGTGGCGACTCCTTGACATTGACATGATACAGGAATTGACGGCGACGACATGCGATCCGCATATATTTCATCGCCATCATTACCTTCTCCTGCAATTTGCCCACCACTTGCAAGTCTCGTCTTGTCGCTCCAATGATCATATTCGAAATAAGATTTCGTGCGGTTGAAGTCGTTCTTGGAAAATCTTCATTCATCATCGTGAAAGTTGCTACCCCCTGAAGTTTAAGAACCATCTGCTGAGTTCGACCTAAACTCCCACCATGACTTCCCTTCTAATAAAAAGGAGAAGGTTGCTCCCGTCCCCGTCAAGTCAATCGTTTCTGTGCCCCGGAGGATTACACCCCCACTTCCATCAGATTTGCTATTACCACACCTGATTTTCAGTCTGCCAAAGGGAAGGAGGTTCTTCTTGAAGAAAGTTCTGATGATGTTTTTCTTATCCAGCCATTCATTTTTAAGATTGGTTCCTGCTCTGAAGTTGCCCCGCCGACTAGATCTCAATAAAGGAACTGCAACCGCAAGATTCTTAGAGTTGTTAGGGCGCAAGCTACAAGTCTATCAGTGATTGCTGAGATTCCTCGCTAGGTGGAACTCAGTTTACCAAAGACCACACCGCTCCTTTGAGGGAGTCGATTTCACTCATTGGTTGATACTAGTGGAGATGAAAGCCTCCACAAGATTGCTACCACTTTACCATCAGCACATTGGTCATGAAGAAGGGAGGGAGAGGCCCACACCAGTCACCTGAGTCCGCACAATATTCCTGAGAATGGTCAATAAAGAGGGTCCTTGATAAGCTCCTTAAGAGAATGAGATGTGCAATATCCCCAAGAATGAAGAATGAGATTCTGAGAAAGTAAAGACCCGTCCATTTGACACAAAAGTTTTTTTACATCTCAATAGCACAAGTTTCTATTAGTCACTATTTGGGGAAGTGTGCTGATGCCACCACTAAAGATGATACCACCACTGCTTCGATGCCTGTGAGGTGCACATCAGTCAAGTATCAGCTGGGTCCAAGGGTACCATCTGTTGCAGTTCGTGAAGAGTTCCCGTAGAAGGACAGTAAGGGAGGATTACCTTCCTTTGTAGATGGTCTACATCCTTGGGACCACACCTCTACTCGACACCCTGATCTCCCCACCGAGACACTCTATTTAAAGGCACTGACTTTTAAGAGGAGGGTGTGGATACTGAAAGTTGTTGCACCAGTACATTCTGAAAATTTTGTGAATCATAAGATGGATCATGAGTTCGATTTTCCCATTGCCACTACTATCGTTGCCTCATAGTCAGTTGTACAGAGGAGTGAGAGTCGAGAAAGACCTACAATCATCAAGTTAAAGAAACAAAAAATGGTTAAAGATAAGATCCAAAAGCTCCAAGCAGAGATTTTAGAGTTAGCAAAAGAACAAGGATTGGACATTGATGAGAAGGATTACTACCTTTCAGACTACACGGAGGAAGAATTCATGGAAGTTAATGTCGTCAAAATAAGGGCCACAACATCTGCGTGCGATGCTCCTTCATCTGAGGAAAATGCCGTGGAGGAATTCCAGAGGTCTATTTTGTTAAGAGATGAACAAATAAGTTGAATGGAGAAGAAGATGGAAGAGATGGCCACAGCCATGACCACCATGGCCACAGTACACGGACAGTCACAATAATAACCAACAGCATCTCGAGAAGTCAATCTGTCTAAAATAATACATATCACAGATGAAAGAAGAGTGTTCACTTCTGCTAACGAAGATGAGCCTCCAAAGAAGTATTTAGCTTCAAGTTTACCGAAGAAAGATATCAAATAGATGGTCGAACAACTAGTTCGGAAGGCCTTAACTTAGTCCAAAGGTGGGGCATTAGTTTCAAAGTGTAGACCATAACATGAGGAGTTCGATGTCGTGCCTTACCCCAAAAGCTTTATGCCCCATACTTTCAAGACATTCGACAGAACGAGAAACCCTCATCAACATATGGCACACTACAAAGCCAATTTTTGCAACACTGAAGGAAGCGAAGCATTGTTATTCTGACAATTCGTTAGCAATTTATAGGAGATAGCGTTTGATTGGTATGCCGAGCTACCTAATGGATCAATGAAGACCTTTATGGATATGAAAAACATGTTCATGAAAATTATTCGTTCGTGCAGAACACCACATTACTAAAGGAGATCTTATAGTGGAACATCAAAAGCCTAACGAGACCTTAGTGGATTACATTTTGAGATGGAGTAACTTAAGCATGAAGTGCGAGCTTCAACTACAGAAACAACATGTAATCGAGATACTATTCAAGAGTATCCATGATCTAGTGGCTTTCATGCTTGAGGGTCTTACTATTAATTCCTTTAGGAAGTTACTCAGTAAGGCTAGTAGTTTACATGAAGAAGTTAGACATATGAAGCCTAAGGAAAAGACAGAAAAGCCTAGGTCAACTAAGGCATATGAAAAGAAATCTGGCATAGTGGCAACGGTCGATAATGAAAAACAACCGATGAAGATTCAATATGAGCAATCATCGCAACAACATAGTCAGCTGCCTCAATACAGTCAACCTCCATAGTACAGTCAGTCTTAGCAACCGTCCACAATAAAACAATCAGGCTGGTCAGCAGTCTTTCCAGCAGAGTCCGTACAAGATAGTTGGACGATAGGATCCGACGATGTCAGAGCAGCTACACAAGAACTACTCCTTCAAAGATGATGCCATAGAAATATGTTCATAAATTTTGATGAAAAATCTTGAGTTCAGACTACTTAAGCCGAAGAAGCAATAAGAGATGAACAAGAAGGACCATCCCAACTTTTCTCCATACCAGAGGCTACTCTGACACATAATAGAGGGATGCTTCAGTTTCAACGGTTGTCTCGAAAAGAACTATAAATATGGAAATATAATAATCTTGAAAGAATATTAAAAGAAGCTGAAAGATGTTCTGTAAATATGATTTTAGCCGAGCCATTATATTCGATATATCCATATGCCAAAAGAGATGGATGGAGCACTGCTTGGACCAAGTCTTCTAAGAAGATACGGGTTCATATACATTCCTCCTTGGAACAAACTACTGCACGGAGTCTGCCACCTCCCAAGCTGAAGATGGAGATCACACTAGAGAGACCTCCACCGTAGAAGATCAAAATGGAAGATTCCTTAGATGAGACGAAGATTGATAGCACTAGATCTAGGATAGGGGCTACCCCAGTTAGATTAATTGTCTCAAATTCTTGGTAGAAATCCCTTGAACCGATAACTTTATATAATTTCTTTCACACCCCTTTGGGGTCTTATAATTATAAGAGTGATGCTTTTGGCTACATTCTTACTATCTTTAATCGCAACCTATCTAACCCTGATTTCCATTCTCAAAATGATCCTTAAATCATATTAGTTCTCGATGAAAATTCTGATATAAATAAAGAAGACATCGACTACACCAGTTATGACAACTCAAGAAGCAAGGAGCTAGTCCAAGAGTACAAAGGAATTCCACTTACAATCAACTTGGACTTTCAGATACGAAAACAGTACCAGAAGAATAAGCTACAATGTCAGGAGAACCTCTGGGTCCAGAAGAGGAAGAAATAATAGAAGTACATTTAAGAAGTGGAAAAATGCCACCTCCGAGAAAAGCTTCAGTGGAGAAAAGAAAACAAAATATTACTTAAGAAGAATTGCCTCCAACAATGAAAGGAGTATATAATTGAAATGTGATTGGAAATTCAAATAAAGTGGACTACAATGTACTAGCTCTTCTCAGAAATTTGCTAGCCAAACTAAGCATTTATGAAGCTCTTATCCTGTCAAAGGAGATGAGAGAAAATCTGGTCAAGTCTCTACTTGATTTAGAAATTTACCTAACTCAAATGGTTAGCTCATCCTCTGATGGAATTTGTACTTTGAAGGAACAGCCTGGCGTAACCTTCACCGACAAAAATTTACTACTCAGTACTGCTGATCATAATCGTCCGCTCTACATTTCCGTCAACATCGGTAGGTACGTACTGTCAAGAGTGTTTGTAGATCCTAGAACGTCTCTTAACATAATGAGTCTATGGAAATTATCACACTTGGACATCGACGAACGAGAGATCTCCACGGATAAGATGATGCTAAGAGCATTCAATCAGAAAGGAGAAATATACCTCAGACCTATAACACTGCAAATGAAAGTTGGAGATCTAGTAATAACCAAAAAATTTCATGACATCGATGTAGATACAACATTGATCACCCTGGTTAGTCTACCGTGGCTTCACAAGTACAATATGGTCCCGTCATTGCTTCACCAATGCATCATGTAGAGTAAAGATGGATAAGAACATTGCATTAAGTGAGGCTTACAGCTGTTCTCAATACACAAAGTGAGCATTTATGAAGACACCGCCTGCTACGCTCCCCAAAAGAAGACAGTCTTATCAAGAGAAGATATGATGAATAAAGTTGAAATTCAGAAAGAACACCAGCACTGGACCATTCAACTCCGCTTCAACGATGTCCCACCATTCCTTTGCAACGAGTCGGTGGAGGTCCTCTTAGCCCACGCATCCGAGATCAGGGCCAAGGTCACGAGTGAGGGAGAACTCACCAGATTGTTGAACAGACGAAGCCAACGATCATCATCAACATAAAAGAAAGCAGCAATGAGGATGAATTCAAAAAAAAAAACAATGATGATAAGTTAGAAGAAGCCTCAATTCAAAATCTCTTTAGATGAAACATAAACGAATGAATATGAATCAATGTTTGATCAGATCAACCATCATGTACAAGCCGTGACCCTAACTCTGATCCATCCTCAAAGAATTGTGGGTATGGAGGTCATGGAAGTCCATAATGGTGGTTTTAAATTGATCAAGTTTTA
The DNA here is from genome assembly GCA_022702705.1 of Papilionanthe hookeriana x Papilionanthe teres. Classification (NCBI taxonomy): domain Eukaryota; kingdom Viridiplantae; phylum Streptophyta; class Magnoliopsida; order Asparagales; family Orchidaceae; genus Papilionanthe; species Papilionanthe hookeriana x Papilionanthe teres. Next base: position 11,791,988 of record CM040427.1, read on the forward strand.
TCGGGCTTCTCTTTCTACTTCTAAACCTTGTGTAATTCTCAAAGAAAGCAATTCTAATGAATTAATGGAATTACCTTTTGTTTAGTTTTTTCCATGTGTACAAAAATTAATTCATAAACGATAAGTGCCAAAGGGAATGCCAATATTGAACTTAAAATTATTTGAAAAATTATGAAATGTAAAAGGACAAAATCTCAATTCAAAAGAAGTTCCCGTGTTTGGTCTGATAGGGCTGGTTGTTGACTTAAAATTTTGCATGGTTATTAATAGCCAGTTAGATGAAGATTGCTTGGACATTCAAGATGAATTTGAAGATGCTACGATAGATGATGCTCAGAAAGAATTTGAAGATGAAATAAAATCAATAGAACATGAATTAAAGGAAATCAACCTCGGGATTGAGGAGCAACCCTGACCCACCTTCATAAGTTCGCTTCTCAGTGAATAAGAATCTACCGATTTTATTAATTTATTATTAGAATCCAGTGATTGCTTCGCTTGGAGCTGTGATGAAATTCTAGGATTATCCCCAAAGGTTGCAGTTCACCAACTCGGATTCGATCAAAGTATAACACCATTGAAGAAAGCTCCTAGAAGAATGACTCTCGATTTAGAACAACAAGTCACAACTGAGGTGAAAAAATTTATAAACACTAAGTTTGTGCGAGAATAACAGTACCCCACGTGGTTAGTCAATGTTGTATTGGTGAAGAAGAAAAATGGGCAAATTAGAGTGTGTGTCGACTTCATGAATTTAAATAAAGCATGAGAATAACAATACCAGCATGAATGGTGGCAATCGCGTCGTCACACGAGATCTTCTCCTTCATGGATGGATCATCAGGTTAAAACTAAATCAAGATGGCCCCAGAAGATGCAACTTTTACAGCTTTTAGAACTCCAATTGGGATCTACTACTACACTGTAATGCCATTTGTGTTAAAGAATGCTGGAGCTATTTACCAGCGAGCAATGACAAAGACCATCGATGACCTCATCCATAACCAAGTTTAATGTTATGTGGACAGTTGGTCATTAAGAGTAAAATAAAGGATAACCATTTGTATGATTTATGGATCGTATTTGAATGATTACGAAAATATAATCTCATGATGAATCCCTTAAAGTTCACCTTTGGTGTTAGCTCTAGGAAATTTCTAAGATTCATTTTCTGTCATCAGGAAATTGAGATTGACCCAGAGAAGATTAAATCTATCTTGGAAATGCTTCCTTTTAGAGCCTTGAAACAATTAAGCATACCTAAGATGCTTTATATCTAATCTGTTAGGAAGGTTTCTACCCTTTTCAAATTCACTTCAAAGGGATGAAAATTTTGAATGGGGAGAGTCGTGCCAATGGGCTTTCAAAGATATTAAACAATATCTGACGACACCTCCTGTTTTAGCAGCCACTATCCCGGGTAGACCGTTGATACTTTATACCGCGGCCTTACAAGAATCACTCAGAGCCTTACGCCCTCAATTCAATTATGTGGGTAAGGAAAACATACTCTACTACTTGAGTCGACGTCTAATACCTGCGGAGGTAAAATATCCACCTATTACGAAATATTGTCCAGCTTTGGTCTTTGCATCTCAAAAGCTTAGACATTACATGTTATCTCATAAGGTCAACCTGATTTTGAAAGTTAATCAATTGCAATATCTGACGATAGAACCAATAATTTCCAGAAGTCTAGCAGCTATTCAATGATTTTATTGCAATATGATATAACTTTTGTGCCCCTTCATGCTATCAAAGGTCATATTCTAAAAGAATTTCTTGCAACACACCCACTGCCAGTTGGGTCCCACCTTGATGACAAATTGACAAATGAACAGATAATGTAAGTAGAACAACTACATGCCAGACGTTGAGAGATGTACTTCAACGGAGCTTCGTCAGCTCGAAGCGACAAACAACAACAAACAGTAATACCAGAAAAAGCATGGATTGGTTTAATGTTCATGACACCAGATGAAGGAATGTTAAGGTTTTCCTACTAATGCACCAAAAATATAATATTTTTGCTATATAATTTTACACATTTTTCGTGATATTGCACTTTAAAGAAAGGTATTTTTCATGTTTTGTTACAGGTATGATGATTTTAGGTGATTGGAGCGAAAAGAAGTGAAAAGGAATGAATTCAGAGCGAAAATGAGCAAAAACGAGAAAAATAGCTCCTGGCACCGCCGGCGCCATTTTTCTGAGAGCTCCAGAAAATATTCAGATGATAGAGCACCGCTGGTGTCCTATCGGGCGCCGCCGGCGCCCAATTTCTATGCAATTCAAATTTGATGAGTTTTATCTACTTTTTGAAGGGAGGCTTAAGGAAACTCTTGGGATTTTATTTCTAACATATATGTAACTATTTTTGGAAGAAATGTGTGTCATTCTAGGGTATTAGTAGAGAGTTCTAGAGAGGGAGTGAGTGTGTTGAGTGTTAGGGCTTAGAAGAGAAGAGTGTAGAAGTGAGGATTTGAGAGGGATTCTTCTCTAAGGAGTGAAGGAGAAGGAGTAAAGTGAGAGATTGCTTCTTCCTTTCCATTATAATAAGGGAATTGAGTGTTTTAAAGAAGAGAGAAAAGGATTCAAAGGAACATCAAGGGATTTGCATTGGGGAAGAGAAAGAGATAAGTTGTATTTACTTTTGTGATTTGTATGATTTTTTTTTATATAAAAAATCCATGTTTTATTGTGTCTTCTCTATGAATTTTGAGTAGTCTTTTTTATCTTTCTTCTTACATAGAGATGTGATGACGTGATGATGTAGATTTCAAGTGCTTTTAAAGTATTGAAGAAATTGTGATGGTTTTTCATTTTGAACTTAATTTACTTTTCGATCTGGCCAATTAAATTGTTAGAATCTATTGTTATACATTTATTGCGAAAGGATTGAGTGTCCTACAACAATAATGAAGAATCCATTTAATGTCCATGGATGAATTGCGTAGTTCATGGGAATTAAGTGCAAATAAATAGGGAAATGTGTTTTGATGAACTTCAAATTGGAGGTTTTAGGGTGACAGGCTGAGATCCCCAATTTGATCCTAATATTAGTAACTAAACTGAAGGTTAGCCTTCAGGTGAAGGGTGAGTGAGAGCTTCGTAGTGACAGTCGGTATCCTCCCATCCTAACCTTAGATTTAGTGACTAATCTTAGGATATGTTAATGTTCTTTTCATGCTTGGAAGTGGGGGTACTCTTTTGATGGTAAAGAAACATTTATACTCCTATTTGGCACAATACAATAAATAATCATTTCATATCATTCACACATCATATACTAGTTGCAAGAGGAAAGATACTTTTCATATATATCAAAACCTTTCAAATACAACCTTAGTGTGTGTCTGTTAGTTAATTCTGTTTTAAAGATTTTAGAAGTAATTGTAGTTTGCTTAATTATTACTGTTTTCTGCATCTTGTTAGTAGAAGCAAACTTAAACTTTAATTATGATTTGATTATTGGATTTCAGTATTACATTATCTATTGTATGGATCGTGCCTTCCCTGTGGGATCGATAACAAGGACTCCATTAGAGCCCTGTATTACTTGATACGATACATATACTTTTGTTGAAGTTTGGACTTTACAAAATCATTATAAATATATATAAATTTGAGTTCATAAGTTCTTGCAATATAAAAAGTCCGCATCAAGTTTTAGCGTCGTTGCCAGGGAAGGTATAAACAGTATCTATTGACAATATAGTAACTCAAAACCTTTACTTTGTAGTGTGTAATTATGTGTGTGTTTACTTTTTAGAATATTTGTGTGATTTTATATGCGTCGTAGTGGATCTATAGGTTTAGTACCTTACGATCCGAAGTTAGAGCACACTGTTAGAAAAACTAGAAAACAACAAAAACAAACGGAGAATCCTTACGAAATGGTGAATAATCAAATAATCAGAGAAATGATATTGGAAATTTGCCAAGACCTTTAAGAGATTATGCTAACCCAACAGCAGATGAAACTCATGTGACAATTCAAAATCTTGATGTTGCTGCTAATTCATTTTAACATAAACCTACTATTATCCAAATGGTACAAAATAATCAATTTGGTGGAACACCTAATGAGGATCCAAATATACATCTCGCTAGTTTTCTAGAACTGTGTGCTAATATTAAATATGACAGAGTGTCGAGTGATGCTGTCAGACTTAGACTTTTTCCTTTTTCATTGACGAAACTCGATTCATTAATGCGAGAGCACAAACACGATATTTTCAAAATATTCAAGCAAGAAAGTGCATACAAGATCGAGTTTTCAAGAATCTAGGAGGAGAAGTAGAGCGAGTTATAAAGGAGCGAGGATGGGAAAACTTCTGTTTCGTTACCAATAGAGCAGCTGTGGAAGTAGTGAAAGAATTTTATGCAAATTTAACACAGGTTGAAGATGCACCAGTAAAGGTTAGAGGATTTTTTGTCGATTTCAACGCTGCTAGGATTAACGCATATTATGAATTTCAAGACACTTGGAGCGAATATGAAACTTTTGGAACTAAGGAAGGACCATTAGAAGAAGTGATTAACTATCTCACTGATGGGAAAGGAGTCTGGAAGATAAAGCAGCGAGAAAGGGTAAACTTCCCTCTTTCTATGTTTAATGCAACATCTAAAGCCTGGCATTATTTTATTTGTTCTACTTTGTTACCTACCTACCACCATAGTGAGGTAACAAGAGATGAAACGATTCCGAATTTCGTATTCGAACCGAAGAGTATTAATGTGGGAAATGTTATATATAAAAACATATTAGCCACTTCTAGAAATGAAAGTGGAGGAGGACTAGGACATCCTGGTCTTATCTATGCACTTTGCCAATTATCTGGGGTAGAGGCAAGAGATGACGAGGAATGGATAGAGCCTTTGAAACCTCTAACTCAGGCTAATATAAAGAAATATGAATCCCATGAAGGGTGGAGATCAGGAGTAAGAAGTTATTTCACTCAGTCAAGTAGAGATATACCCTCTACTAGCCATGAACCTCCTGAGCCTACCACTCCTACCCTACAAGATCTGATGAATGAGCTGACACTGCATAGGAGGAGTTTTGAGCAGCTTAGAGAGACAATGGGGAGAAGATTTGATCATTTTGATCAAAGGATTGATAATCTGGAGAAGAGACATGATTATGATAGTGAGTACCTGCAGAGACATTCAGAGTACGAGATAGCATATCATGAAGCTGAACAGTCGCTTACGGAGTGGAGATTTTAATGTCATCTTTCCGAGAATGCCCCGGTATACTCGGTATCATCCTCGCTCAGTCTTCTCGGCCTACAAATCAAGGAGGGGATGATAATATAGTTTGGGACTTTGATGCTGAAGATTAGGACTTTATTTGTTTTGTTTGTTTGATGTTAAGTTATTTTGGAAACTTTTATATATGTAATATTCAGTACTTTATGTTGTGAGACATTGGATGTTTGTTAGATTATTTTGCTTGAATTGTTATAGTAGTTTAGTTTTTGTTTTTGTGTTAGTTAATTGCATTTGTTTTTATGTTAAATAGGATGTTAGTTTTCTTTAGTATGTTTTTATTTTATTCTGTATTGTTTTAAGTTTTTAAAATTGTTAATGTGTTAGTTAAATTGTTTTAACATGTTAGTAATTCAAATGTGTAGTGTAGAGTTAATTTTAATTGTTGTATTTAATACTTATCTCAGATTTTTTCCCTGCATTTTCTTTAAATTTTTATATATATATGGAGAATACTAACAGTACAGGTTTAATGAAAAATGAAAAAGCCTGCAAAAAAATTTCAAAGAAAAAAGAAATACCTAAACTTCAAAGGTATGATTTATTTACTTTCCTTCTTTTTCATTATTTAGAGTAAATATAAAAATTTAAGTTTGGGGGGGAGTAAAATACAAATTTAGTTATTAAATTGTTCTCAATTTCTATTTTCAAATTATTATAAAATGATTTTTATAGCAAAATTTTCAATTTAATTAATATGAATTATTTTATTTAATTATTATAAAAGGTTAAATGAAATATTTCTAGTGCTTTAATTAATTAAATAGAATAAAATATTTGGTTAAAGGGAATAAGAATATAGTAAACTATTTTTAGTAAGGAAAACTATATTCTAAAATTAAAATTCTTAAGTATTCAAGTGAAAAAGAAAAGATTGAAAATCAATGAAGTAAAAAAACTATGAAGTATATATAAGTTAAGAAATATTTCTAAGTTTCAAATTTAGGAAGATGAAAATGAAGTTCAAAATTATTAACAGGCTCTCCAGATACAGTAATCCTCATTATAAAAAAAAAAAAGAAAAAGAAAAAGAAAAAGAAAAAGAAAAAGAAAAAGGGAAAATGAGGAGAAGCTTGAGGAGATGCCTTATCAAAAATTTGCTTCATTTGAATTAACCTAAAGGGAAAAACTTAGATATTTTCAAACTTATGTTTATGGATTAGAATTTTAACTAATAGTGTTTTCTTGAATTTCTTATCATATGAATATCTTAAGTAATTATTCTTTTAAATATAGTCATTCCTGAAATAAATAGTAAGCTAAAAATCATAGATCTGATAACTAAATAATTTATTTCTATAAGATTAATTAAATTACATGAATTATTTTTATTTAACTTTATTATGATATTAATTAATCTAATTCATAAATTATTTAAATTGAAAAATCTTATTATAGAACTCATTATTTTTATGTAGTACTAAAATTACTTGAGGACAAGTAATAAGTAAGTTTGGGGGATTTTGATCACTGAAAAATTTATTAAGAAATTCATATCTATTTTTGATGAAATTGCACTTTAAAGAAAGGTATTTTCTTTATTTTGTTATAGGAATGGAGAATTTAGGTGATAAAAGCAAAAATCATAAAAAGGAACGGATTTGGAGCAAAAAGGAAGAAAATAATGCAATTTGTGCTGAGTCGCCGACGGCGAGATCGAGCCCGCCGAGGGCGAGGGTACGAGGAAGAAAATTCTGAAGGATTTATAACTGTCTCGCTGACAGCGAGCCCGAGCCCACCGACAGCAAGATAGCGTGATTCGAAGACCTTCTAGAAGCCTCGCCGACAGCGAGGTAGTTCGTCGCCGACGGCGAGATAGTTCAAATGGCGCAGATACATTGAACCTGGACACCTTTTGAAGAGATGCTTATACACCTCTTGGACCTTTGCCTACCTCTATATATAGAGGCTGAAAATCAGTCTTTTAAGAGACTTTGTGTGTTGTGTGTGTTGTTTTGAAGTTAGTGTGTTGTTTTCGAGTTAGTGTGTTGTTTTGGAGTTAGTGTGTTGTTTTGGAGTTAGTGTGTTGTTTTGGAGTTAGTGTGTGTTATTGAGTCTTTAAGTGCAGTTTTGTGTGTCAAATTGTGTCTTGAGTGAGTTTAGTGAGTAATTAATGAGTCGTGCTGTACTGGAAGGAAGAGTCAAAGGAACTACGAGGAGTACGCATGGGATAAATCAAGATAAGTATTTGTATTTATTGTTTTTAACTTTAAATGAAATCCATGCTTAGTTTAGTTCTCATGCATTCTGAGTAGTTTATTAGTCTTTCTCCCTATTATGAAATTAAGTGACTTGATGAACTTTAAACAGAAGTGCTTTTATATATATTAATAAATTGTGATAATTTTTACTTAAAACTTAATTTACTTTCAAACTGGCCATTTGATTTGTTAAAATATGTTGATTATCAACTATAGTAAAAATTACATATGATATTCGGGAATTCAAAAGCCTTGGAAGGAAGGTGCAAATAAATAGGGAAATAATATCATTGGGCGTAGAATTGAGCATTTTAGTGTGACGGACTAAAATATTCAATTCGATCCTATTGTTTGAGAGTCGAAGTGTAGATGTTAGCCCTCGGGCGAGGGGAACGTGGGAGCTCGAAGTGGCGATCGGTATCCTCCCAGCTTAGCCGCAGATTCGGTAATCAAACATAGGATTAGTCAATATTCTTTACACTCGACCAAAGGGTAAAGAATAGGAATGCTCCTATTTGTCACAATACCTTAAAATTATCTATTTAAATTCATCAATCACTTAAATTTCTAAACAAGGGGAAAGATACTTTTTCTCGAATAGTTAAAACTTATTTAACGAATTAGTTTAATTTCCTGCACTTTCAATACGTATTAATTTTCTACTTAGTTAAGTTACCTAATTAAAATACTTAGTTTACTTTATTGCGCTTAAATTTAGAATTCCAAATTTTCGTATACTATTTTAAAATTATTATTATTATTATTTTAAAATTAGTTGTTATTTAATTTTCTCTTTCCCGTGGGATCGATAACCGGGACTCCACTAGAGCCCTGTATTGCTTGATACGATACGTATACTTGCGTAGCATCCACAACATAAACAATTACAATTCTATACATATAATATAGCGAGGTCAAGTTTTTGGCGTCGTTGCAATTAAATTAAAAAATATCATAATATAAAATTGTGGGTCAAGCTCCCTGAGAAGAAGCTTGAGGCAAGCATAGAATCAAAAATTGGTGTCTTAATCCTCCCTCGATTAATAAAACTTGGAAGGCTACCTTAAGATGTTTCCTCCGATATTTTGCTTTGAAGAGAGTCAAGTGATTTTATGTCTTTTGGTCGGTGATTGATTGACTCAGAAATATCTTTAGACAATGAAAAATATTTCCTTCATATTCCGATGAGATATTGAAAATATCAATTTTCTTTTGAAAAAAAATTCTAAAAACACTTTGTTCAAATTAAGATGTTCTCAAAATTATCATCTTCGTTCCATTTCTTCTTTCTTTTTTAAGAGAACGAGTTTTATTTTTCCATTGGGAACGAGCTTTTGGAACATTTATGGAACAAGATCCAACTTCAAATATGGATGGTGGTAGAATACATCTTCCTTGTTCAATAAAAATTTTCTTTCCTTTTCTGTCAATTTGTTCTTCCATTTCAAAAGTACATAATGTTCTAAAAGCATTTTTTGAGGCCAGCCTTCTATCACATGACAAAAATCTTCCTATGATTCCAGATCGAATTCCTCAAAAGGATTGTACGAAAGTCATATCAGCTTGATATGGATTATTTAGTACAAATTTAGTTTCGTCAAATAATTCAAAATCATTCTGATAAAGGTAAATGTCTTCATCAATTGGTGTATCGAGATATTGAATGTAAGAAAAGACTAAATCAGAGATTTCATTGCAACTTTTCTGGAAAAATTAAAGAATAAATGTCATGGGCTTACTTATAAACCGGGAATTTTTCTTTTTTATTTTGTCTTATCTAGTCATTATGAAATGTCAAGAATAACTTTTAAAAGAGTTAGGTTTCTAAAGATGTGGTCCCGTCAAAGGATGAAATATCTTCTAAAAATAAGTGATTTAACAAGAGACGAGAAGAAACATCATCCCTGGAGCCGCCAACCAAAATCTCTTGGAGGCATCCGAAAATGTGGGATGCCAGCTCGTCGATGGCCCGTCGCCACTAAAGATTTTCTGTTAAATGTCATGACACACTGAGTCGCTACCCGTTTATCTATCTTATCGCTCCAATCTTCAAGAAATCTTATTTCTTAAGATCATGCATTATGGATTCAGCGTATATTAAGAAATTTGAAGAAAATAATGGTCGATAAAATAGAAAAATAGTAGAATAAGAAATGTCAATGATAATCCTTACACATGAAGGATCACATGTGAAATTTTTGATAACCGCAGATTTCTGTGTGATACCCATTCGATTTAAATTTTATAGGAGCAAGCTCCTATAGTCAATTACATTTTAGATAATTAAGTTTATCTAAGAAAACTTCTGATTAATGTTAACATTTGTTTTTTAAGAAATTCCAAGAACAAGGAAAGAAATGTCAATGATTAATCCTGTGGTAATATGTTTCTAAATGTCACGTACACTCCAAAATGTTTGATTTTGTTAATGTCATTTAAGTATATGTCGGTTTTTATTTTTGTTTTGTTGTTTCTCATTTTGCTATCATTTTGTCTTGTAGTTTGTTATTTATTTTGTAGCTATCCTAAAAGTTTTAGGTCTCGTGACTTTCCTAAATGTTTAGGTTTTTGTTTTGTTGCTTCATCTTGATTATGTCATTTTAATTGTTTTTTTAATGTCATTTATGTGTTTTTTATTTTTTTTGTTGTTTGTCTGGTTTTCCTTAATGTCGCCCGCAAAAATAAAGTTAGAACACCATAATAACATGCAAAGTAAGTCTAAAGAGGAACTTGTCTTCAACAAGGTCGAATGATTTAAAAGAAATAATGTTAATTTATTTTTAAATTGTTGATTTAGTTGATTTTGATTTAAATTTAATATGAATTAGATTTATCTTACAGTCTTTTAATTTAAAGATAACAGATTAAGTCTAATATAAATTAGACTTAGAAAAAATATAAATATAAGTTAGGTTTTAAGCTTTTTTTAGATTCATGTCTTTTCAATCTAAAGATGATTGTGTTAAGTGTAATATAAATAAGACTTAGAGATAAAATCTAACATAACTTAGATTTAAGATTTTAGATTCGATGTCTTTTAATTTAAAGATGTTTGTGTTAAGTCTAATATAAATTAGACTTAGAGATAAAATCTAAAATAAGTAAGATTTTTTAGAATTTTAGATTCGATGTCTTTTGAACCTAAAGATGTTCGTGTTAAGTATAATATAAATTAGACTTAGAGATAAAATCAACATAAGTTAGATTCTAGGATTTTTAGATTCGATGTCTTTTGAATCTGAAGTCATTCGATTAAGTCTTATTAGACTTAAAATTGGGTAAAATCTTATATTCAAATGTTGTTTGAATCGGAAGATGTTTGCTAAATATTAGGTTTAATGTCATTTAATCTGAAGATTTCGACTTAGAATATCGACTCAAGTAAGATTTGAATTATGTTTAGTGTTGTTTGAACCTAATTTAAGTTTGAATCAAGTTTAATGTAGGTTGAACTTGAGTTAAGTTTGAGTTAGGTTCAATTTAGGTTGAACTTAAGTTTGGATTAGGTCAATGTAGGTTGAATCTAAAGGTTTAGTTTGCTAGGTCCAATGTAATTAACTTAAGTTTAGATTAAGTTAGGTTCTATGTAGGTTGAACCTAAGTTTAGACTAAGTTAGGTTCCATGTAGGTCAACCTAAGTACCTTTAATTAGTTCAAAGGTTTGCCGGGACTCCAGCTCGACTGGCTCAAGCTCGAGTCAACCTAAGCATGATTAAGGTTAGGTTCAATATATGTTGAACCTAAAAGATTCAATCTGTCTTAGGTTCAATTCTGGGGTTGAACTTAAATATAGTTAAGCTTAGGTTCAATGTATGTTGAACCTAAAAGGTTTAAGTTTACTCAGTTCAAGTTAGCCGAATCTAAGTGTAGGTTAAGGTTAGTTCAATGTATGTAGAACCTAAAGATTTAAGTTTGACTCGGTGCTTCTGCTGTTGAACCTCGCACAAAAGTTAAGGTGCCAGTTCAATTTGGCGTTAAACCTAAAAGGTTTAAGTCGACTCCACAGTTCGTTAGATTGAACCTAAGATAGTTAAGGTTAGGGTTCAATGTAATGTGAACCTAAAAGTTTAAGCTCGACTCAGGTTCAAGTTAAGTTAAACCTAAGTATAGGGTTAAGGTTGGGTTCACGTATGCTAAACCTAAAAGGTTTAAGTTTGTCCGAGATTCAAGTCAGTCGAACCTAAGCATAGGTTAAGATTAGGTTCAATGGGCGTTCAACCTAAAAGGTTTAAGTTCGTCTTAGGTTGTCAAGTTAAACCTAAGTATAGGTTAATTAATCCAAGTTGGGTAAGGTCTAATTGGTTAATTAGATTGACCAGGTTGCCCACTGTTAAGGTAAATTAAACCTAATTTGTGTAAGGTTTAATTGATTAATTAGACTTAATTATCGTTAAGTCTAATTGGGCTTAAAGTTAATTAAACCTTATTTAGGTAAGGTTTAATTGATTAATTAGACTTAATTTCAGTTAATTCTAATCGGGTTATGGTTAATTAAACCTAATTTAAAGTAAGGTTTAATTGATTAATTAGACTTAATTGTGGTTAAGTCTAATCTAAGTTATGGTTAATAAACCTAATTGTGTGTAAGGATTAATCGATTAATTAGATTTTAATTGTAGTTAAGTCTAATTAGGATATGGTTAATTAAACTGAATTTGGTAAGGTTTATTCGATTAATTAGACTTAATTGTGGTTAAGTCTAATTGGGTTATGGTTAATTAAACCTAATTTGGGTAAGGTTTATTTGGTTAATTAGACTTTAATTGTGGTTAAGTCTAATTGAGTTATGATTAATTAAACCTAATTTAGGTAAGATTTAATGATTAATTAGACTTAATTAGTGGTTAAGTCTAATTAGGTTAAGGTTAATTAAACCTTATTTAGGTATCAAGTTTAATCGATTACTAGACTTATTTATGGTTAAGTCTAATTAGGTTAATGTTATTAAACCTAATTTGAGTAAGGTTTAATTTATTAATTAGAATTAATTGTGGTTAAGACTAATTGATTGTGGTAGTGTTAATAGACTCCACTATGTTTTGTTGGGTTAAACCCGATGTGATTAATGTTAACTGGGTTAATTAGGTCTTTTAATTGGTGTTTTAGACCTAATAAGGTTTTCTTAAGTTAAACCTGATACATTTGGGTTTAACTGATTTACTTGTCTAATTAATGTTATAGACCTAATGGGATTTATTAAGTTAAATCTAATGATTTAAGACTTGACTTGAATGACTATCTACCTAGTGTCTGACTAATGAATTAATAATTAAAGTAATGTGACTAAGACTTGAACTTGATTTAATTAGGTTTAAATGGTGTTTTAGACCTAATTAGGGTTTGTTAAGCTAAACCTAACGTGATTAAGGTCTAACTTGGTTTAGTTAGGTCTAAATGGTAAATTTAGACCTTAATTAGGTTTTTAAGCTAAACCTAATGTGATTAAGGTCTAATCACATAGGTCTAAATGGTGTCTTTTAGACCTAATTAGGTTTGTTAAGCTAAACCTAACGTGATTACAGTCTAACTTAGTTTAATTACGTCTAAATAGTGTCTTAGACCTAATTAGGGTTTCGTTAAGCTAAACCTAATGTGATTAAGGTTCAATCGATTTAATTAGGCTCCAATATGGCTCCTAGACCTAATTAGGTTTGTTAAGGTAAACATAATTTGATTAAGGTCTAACTTGGTTTAATCAAGTCTAAATGATGTCTTAGACCTAATTAGGCCGTTAAGCTAAACCAATGTGATTAAGGTCTGAAAGTTAGTTTACTAGTCTAAATGGCTTGTTAGACCTAATTAGGTTTTGTTTTGTTTTAAACCTAGTGTAATTAAGGTTTAAGGTAAATAATCATGTCTAGTGAGGGTTTTTTTGTATTAAGCCTAATGTAATTTCGCTAAGGAAAGTGATTAAGTTTAATTAGATTTTTGAAGGCTTAAGTTATATTTCAACCTAATCTAATTAGGACTTAAGGGTTCATCATAAGTATAAAATAGTTTAAACTTAAATATTAATATTTTGTTAATCTTAATTATGTCTTTCCATGAAATATGAAAGTTTTTAGAATTAAATTTATAATTTTCAAATTTATAAAATTTACTCTAAAGTTATAAATGTCATTTCAAATTTTCAAAAGTTAGAAAATGTCATTTTATGATGCAAATTCATCACCTTAAAGTTTCGAGGTTTCAAAATTTATTTTCAAATTCTTAATTAATGTAATTATTTTTTAAAATAATCACAAAATCAGGTTGAAAATTGTATATTTCATCTCGTAGACTTCCCCTAGATCTAAAAAACACAGAATGTCCTCAAGTATGAGGTAATTATTCTATGAAAATTTATTAATTGATGTAACAATTTTTCATACGGGAATTACTCTAGAGAGTAATTAATTAATTAAAAATTAAATATGTTCATAATTCTAAATGTTGTTTTTATAATTTTTTCATGTTCTCCTGACCAGTGTATTTTTTAGTTTATTTTTATGATTTTTCTCGTGTCAAGTTATGAATTTTCAAATATTTTATCATTTAAATTAAATAAGAAAATTCATATTTTTCTTATTTATCCATGCACCGATTGGATCACATTTATTGTATACGTGGCTCCATTTGACAAGGTGGATTCCACGCAGACAAATTAACGTGGCCTACTGCTTCATCTGCTTCATATGGTGAAAAATCGTTGTCCGACAAGATCTGGACCATCCATTTTTAATACATAAATATGGACAATATCCCGTCGGCTTCCCCAAACCTTGGTGTTTCCCGTAGACCGTCCATGATCTAGGCATAAGATCTCGCTCCTGACCTTAATGAAACTTCATAAGGATTGTTCCATGAGCTTCATCGTGGCAAGACGAACTCATCCATACAGACATTTATGGATGGCTCAATCACTTCACTTCATAAAGCTCAAACCGAGCACAAATTGAGTAATTTTGGCCATGCTCTAGTTTGATGAGGTGAACGCTCAATCAAATTTGGCAAGAATGACGTGAGACCTTGTGAAGCCCCCGCTATGTCCAATTTAGGGTGAAATCGAAATTAAGTAGGAGTTCACCAAAATGGGTTCACGACTCGATGGAACTAGGTTGAAATCCCGCGTAAAGATCAAATTTTGATTGGAATATTCGTTGTACACCTGTGTGAAGGGGCAGAAAGATTAATTTAAAGATTAGAGAGGTTTATGTAGGACCCAAAAAATGTCGTGTTTTTTGGGTGTTTCGTAATGGCTAAATTCGGAGAGGACAAGGTTTGAAGGCTTGATTCTATGGGGAATCAATTGCCTATATGATGGAGAGAAAGTTTGCTATTGAATCTTTCGAATGACGCAGTTGTGGTTCGGGTTCGACCTAACTTATAAATACAATAGTGTATAAAATTAAAATGTTATAAAATTTTAGAAAATATTTCTTAAATTTTACACACTAGGGGTACTACGCAAGTATACGTATCATTTCAAGTAATATAGGGTTTCAGCATCGATCCCTACGTATAGTTGTAGGTAAGTTAACTTTTAGTAGGCTAATTCCAGTCTATTTTTATAAGGCCTAAATTTGGAATGTCAATTAACATGAGCTTTCTAATAACTAATCCTAAATAAAGTTTTTAAATAAAAAGATCACTTATGGATAAATTGGTTTGGAGAATTTCGAGATATTAAAAACTACCTTTCTCTTGTAATTACATAGATAATGTGTAGGAAAAGAGATGCTTAGAATTTTATGTAGTAGTGCCAAATAGAAGCAATCCTATTATTTACCCTTTGGTCCAGGCATAAAGAACATTGGCTAATCTATAGATCGGTTCAGGATGTATTATTAGTAGAATGGGTTAATCTAGGCTCACACTTCTACATGTCCAAGGGTGGCTATGGTCGGCCCTACCAATGACCCGTTCCCTTTCTATAGACCAAATTATTAGAATTTAGTCTGTCACTCTAAAAGCTAATCAATTCTACGCCCAATAAATAATATCTTCCTATTTATTTGCACTTCACCTTAAATAACCCGCATAAAGCCTTCGATTACCTAAGGATTCATGTGATATCTAATAGTTAAGAACTCATCTCTGGATAGGTCTCAGAATTCTTCAACAAGTTTTAACAATACAAGTGATCAATTTGTAAAGTAAATGAAGATCTGATTTGAATATCGTCACCATAATTTAATAAGAGAATATCTAAGTAAATCTTAATTCCTAAACATGCATTTATTTCATTACAAAACAAAAGTAGATGAAAATAATGGCATAAGAGTAAAAGAACTGATAGAATTATGTAATAAATTAAGTGCCAACAAGGAACTTATTTCATTTGTATTCTATTATATTTATGCAACTATCTGTCACCTAGAAGCATCTAATAAATAATTCTATCGTAAAAATAATTTTCCTGCACATGCCACTACTTCATATTAAGAAAAGAGTAAAGAAAATCACTTACGAAGCATGGATAAATCACGACAGAAAACTCGATTTAAAACAAAGAAAATCCACTAGAAAGTGTTTACAACAATTACAAGAGAATGAAGAACACAATACTTAGCTTTTTCTCTTTGAAGGAAAGAAGGAGATCTCTCCACCAAAGTCTCCCACCAATCCATGCACCGCTCGTACATCCCTTACATAAATATCTCAAAATCCCTCACTAAGCTCTCCATAAGATGTAGAAATCTACATCTTCATGACTCTAAAATGACTAAAATGACTAAGGGGGAAGAAAGAGAGGGGGAGAGAGAGAGGGGGAGAGAGAGAGAGAGAGACAAGAGAGAGGCCGGCCGAGGCCCCCAAGAGTGAGAGAGAGAGGCCCTTTTCCCGTAGAAATGTCTCCTATTTATAGAGCTCTGAAAATGGCCAGGGGTTGCTTAAGGCACCTCTTCAAAATTCTTCCACATTCATTGAATCTTCTAGAAACAAGTTCTGGCACCTAAACGCCAAGTTCTGGCGCCTAGGCGCCAGACTCCGTGCCCAAACAATCGCACCACTTCACTTTGGGTGGCACCTCTTCGTGATTTAAACCGCTTCAATGTGTCTAGATTCATTGTATCATATGTCTTATATATTAGGAGTAACTTCCAGTCTTCTAGAAGATCTAGAAACCACTTAACTTCTTCAAAATAAATTCCAAAGTTGTCCATAAACATCTATAATCGTCCCTAGACGGGTTCTGGCACCTAGGCGCCGTTTTCTCGTCGTCACTGGTGCCTAAGCGTCACCTTGTGCACAACTCCACTGTTTTGATCCGTTTAGCTCAGTTTCAACTCCGTTTCGCCCCATTTCAGTTGCGTTGCGTTCCTAACATCTTCACCTACGAAGATAAACATAAAAATAATATTTCTCAAAAGTATAATTTAATGCAATAATATGTGAGAAATTTAAAATAGATTAAGCATAGAAAAATATATTAATATGTACTAGGTCAGAATTTTCTTCTTTGCTCATTTTGGCTCCAAATTGCATTGTTTTTGCTTCATTTTCTCTACAATCATATTTTTATACTTGAAGCCAAAAATATGCAAAATGCCTTCCTTTAAAGTGTAATATCATTAATAATGTGCATAAAATGGGCATGAGATGAACACTAAAAACAGGTAATTTTTAAGTGGATCATGTACCTCGATTGTGCTTTCACATTAAAGAATCGAGTTTCGTCGAATTCAAGTCATCTCTTTTGCCGTGGAGCCATTGTTTGATCTATCAAATCACAAAAATTCCAAAATAATTTCCAAAATAATAATACAATGGCTTCTAAAGGAGGTTTAAAAAAATCTAAATCAATTTCCATAAATTTCTTCCCAGTCTTTTCTCCACATTTTCAATTTTCCAAAATTTTTTAATATTGAAGAAATTCATGGTGAAAGTAAAAAATTTTTACATAGGAGTGAAGCTCTTACCAAGGGAAGACGAAATCTGATGTTAGAATTTGTTGAAATCGCTCCAAATCCAAGATCTATCAAGCCCTAGGTCGACTTTTCAGGTAAAAAGGGGAATAAGATGATGAATAGTGGAATTTGACCAGTCAAAATCACGGTAGACAGGTAATTTTCGTGATCGCGCCGTTGGCGGGCTAGTTCGTGCAGTCGACGGGCTAGTTCGCGCTGTAGGCAGGCTCTATTGAATTAAATTCCTATTCTTCTCGGGAAAATTGCACCGTCGACGGCCTCGAGCGCGCCATCGGCTAGATTCTAAAAAATTGATCATTTTTCAATTTTTTGTGATTTCGATCAATTTTAAGCCTCGTCGTCATCCATTCGATCCTTTTTATCTTATATTTAAGTGATTAAGTGATTTATTAACACAAATAAACATACACAGAACAAACTTCACATTTATATATTGAATCCAAGTATTTTCAACACATAATACATAACACACATAAGTAGATATTCTTTCAACCTAAATCTATCTAATCAGTGTCGCAATCCAAACCATAACACTCAAAATGCTGAAAACAAACATTTTAAACTTAATCTCATCTATGCTGAGATTAAAAAGCAAACTAAAGAAATCAATAACACAAACATACAAACACTGTTCAAATCAAGCACAACATAATGAAATAAATTAATCATGTCTACTACTCTTCAGAACTAGTGCTGCTCTCTCCTCTAATATCTCCCATTGCTTGAAGATGGAAAAACAGGTTATAAAAAGGTCGGTATGAGAATTCTTCAGTTGAATCTTCATCGATCAATCCCATCCTTCTCATTAATTGCACCAAACTCACTTTGAATTGTCCAGTATGATCAAAATGCTCTTTCATTCTCAAATCGATGTGATCAAAGAAATCAGACATGTTGTTAACTGTACTCATTAAGTTATGTACCTGATTCTCCATATTCTTGATTCTATGCAAGAGCATCGGTGTCTTGTCTGCTACTAAAGGTTGAACAAGAACAAAATTCTGTGATGCTTGATCCACAATCAAGCTTACATCACTCTTTCCATCATTGGCTGGGAACATCTGAGTTGGGTCCCAGGGTTTCCAGGGTAGCAGTATCTTCTCCCAAACCTCATACGGTACTTGAAACAAACTGCAAATCAAGAAAATTGTGGAAGGATGTCCAAGCACTTGGGATGATCCTTGAACGATCGGGCCAAACACAGACTTCACAATAGTTGATCCAATATCAATGAGCCGTCCCATTTGAATGCAGTAGTTCAAAATTGCACTTTCTTTCGTAACTTTGCCAATTTTCATCGTTGGCAATAACGTCGCAGAGATGAAAACGTGCCAATATTTTGAAACGGGATTTAAAAGTGCTGCAGAGAAACTAACATATTTGTTCTCTCTAACTTCCCAATCATCGGTTTCATCTGTAAAAAATTGGTATATTTCATTCATCTTTTCTCTTTTCGGCATGAAATTCAAATAATAATAGACTGGAACATTCTCAAGCAAATATAACTCATTAGTTCTTCTGGAATTGAATGTAATCCACTTACCTCGCACATAAATGCTTCGTCGGTTGATTTCATGTAAATTGGAGTAGAATTCCTTAACCACTGGAATGACTACTGCAGCAGTAGTGTAGCAAAACACCTCCCATCTTCTCCGCACAATCATTTCTTCAATTGTTTATGAAGAATTTCTTTGTCCTCTATTGACAAATCCTCTTTCTTTAATCAATCTTTTCTTTGAGATTACCTTGTTGAAAAGTCGTTGCGCCTACGCACTGACGAACTTTCTCTAGTTGTAGACTCAAAATCTTGGGTTATCAATTGAATTGGAAGCCATTTAAGAAGAATTCAAGAGAGTATCCATTCATTTTTGGGAGTTCGGAGTGTTTAGGAACCGTCCATAGGAGTTTATAGAAGACAAATTCACTAAAAACCGCCAAAAATTGTCATTTTGAACACGAAAAACTGCCCACTCGCCGATCCTGTTGTCGGCAGCCTCGAAGGCACCGTCGGCGAGCCTTATACAATTAAATACCAGAGCTCTCAGGAAAAACCCGCCGTCAGTGGCGTCGAGCGCGTCGTCGATGTCCTAGGCAAATGTTTGCATAAAAAACACCGTGGTCCAATACGTTCCAAATTTTCTCTATGGATTCAAATTCTATGATAATCAAAGGGTAAATATGAGTAGTAGGAAGTAAATATGAGTAGTAGGACTTAATATTACTACAAATTAACAATAATTTCAAACAAACACACAACTATTAAAGAAAAATATGGGATGCCTCTCATAAAGCGCTTGGTTTAACGTCGTCAGCCCGACCTATTCAGGTGTTATTCAGGTTGACTAAGAATTAAAACCTCTTTATAATTTGGTCTTTTACCCTCAAAATATGGTTTTAATCTATGTCTGTTTACTTTAAATCTATTCCTAATCTTCTGATCTTCAATTTCAATAGCTCCATAAATAAAAACTTGAGTCACAGTAAAAGGTCCTAACTAACGAGACTTCAATTTCCCAGGAAATAATTTTAGCCTTGAATTGTAAAGCAAAACTTCTTGTACTGGCTCAAAGTTCTTTTGATTAATCTTCCGATCATGTCTTAACTTCACTTTTTTTTATTAATTTTGTTGTTATTGTAAGATTCATTTCTTAATTCTTCTAATTCATTCATTTGCAGCATTCTCTTCTCACCAGCATTTTTCAAATTATAATTAAATTCTTTAATCACCCAATATACTTTATGCTCTAATTCTACCGGTAAGTGACAAGTTTTTCTATATATAAGCCTGTAAGGAGTCATACCAATAGGAGTTTTATAAGCAGTCCTATATGCCCATAATGCACTATCCAGTCTCGTAGACCAATCTACTCTATTATGATTTACAGTCTTTTCTAAAATTTGTTTGATCTCACGATTAGAAACTTCAGCTAAACCACTGGTTTGAGGATGATAGGAAGTAGAGAATTTCTGAACAATATTAAACTTTTCTACCAATCTTTTAATGTAATTATTCCTAAAATGGGATCCTCTGTCAGTGATAATCACTCTCAGCATTCCGATCATGCCATAATCTTGTGTTGTTTCCTTATTAAATCAGGTGAAAAAATATTGCTTACAATATAATTCACAATATCAGTATACCAAGGCAAATTACTTCCCATAATAGTATAAAGTTGCTCATCAGGGAAAATTTCAGTAATTTGTTTCTCAAATTCAGATAATTTATCATAATTTATTCTTGACGGATGATCAACTATTTGATTATCAGCTCCTTTCCTATCAACTACCATAAAATCAAATTCTTGCAAAAGAAGTATCCATCTAATGAGTCTAGATTTCGCTTCCTTCTTTTGCATTAAATATTTGATAGCCGAATGGTCTGTATGCACAATATTTTTAGCTCCAATTAAGTAAGGTCTAAATTTATGAAAAGCAAACACTATATCTAATAACTCTCTTTCATTTGTGGTATAATTAATTTGAGCCTCATTAAGAGTTTTACTAGCATAGTAGATGACTTTGAAAACTTTATCATGCCTTTGCCCCAATGCTACTCTGATTGCATAATCACTAGCATCACACATAATTTCAAATGGTTTCACCCAATTAGGTGAAACAATTATAGGTGCAGTGATTAATTTTCCTTTTAATAATTTGAAAGCTCTTAAGCTTTCATCATTAAAATCAAACTTTCTATCATTTTATAACAGTCAGCACAAAGGTTTAGTAATTTTAGAAAAATCTTTAATATATCACCTGTAAAATCCAGCGTGTCCTAAGAAACTCCTCACCTCTCTCACAGTAGTGGGTGGTGGCAATCTCTCAATCACTCTAATTTTTGTAGGATCGACCTCCATACAATGTTCAGAAATTTAATGCCCAAGTACAATTCCTCCTGTAACCATAAATTGACATTTCTCCCAATTCAGAACTAGATTTGTTTTCTCACAAAGCTACAAAACTTTAGCTAAGTTTTCTAGGTAAATTTCAAATGAAGTCCTGAATACAGAGAAATCATCCATAAAAACTTCTATTCCAATATCTATCATACTACTGAAGATAGACATCATACATCTCTGAAATGTTGCAGGTGCGTTACACAGTC
This sequence comes from Papilionanthe hookeriana x Papilionanthe teres, assembly GCA_022702705.1. NCBI lineage: Eukaryota > Viridiplantae > Streptophyta > Magnoliopsida > Asparagales > Orchidaceae > Papilionanthe > Papilionanthe hookeriana x Papilionanthe teres. The sequence continues at coordinate 11,813,476 of CM040427.1, forward strand.
CAAAATGCATTCTACGAAAAGCAAAGGTTCCATAAGGGCTAGTAAATGTTGTCTTTTTTTTATCCTCAGGAGCAATAGGTATTTGATGGTAACCAGTATATCCATCCAGAAAACAGTAGTACTTTGGTCCAGCAAGTCTATCTAGCATTTGATCGAGAAAAGGAAAAGGAAAGTGATCTTATCTGGTGGCGGCATTTAATTTCCTATAGTCAATACAAATTCGCAATCCATTGAATTATCTTGTGGGTATAATTTCATTACATTCATTCACTTCAACAGTCACTCTTCCCTTTTTTGGTACACAATATATTAGACTTATCCAAGCACTATCTGAAATAGGATAAATAATTCCAGCATCCAGGCATTTTAAAATCTCTTTCTTAACTACTTCTTTCATTATAGGATTCAATCTCCTTTGCGGATCAACTCTTGGTTTATGCTCTTCATCTAATAAAATTTTGTGCATACAAATCGAAGGACTAACTCCTTTAATATCTGCCAAAGTCTATCCAAAAGCTTTCTTGTATCTTTTTAAAGTTTCCAACAACTTCTGTTCTTGGTATTCATTTAGTTTCGACGATACAATAACTAGCAAGGTAGATGATTCTCCTAAAAATATATACTTTAAATGATTAGGGAGAATTGTCATCTCAAGTTCAGGAGGTTTGATGATAGATGGAATTAAGCTTTTATCTCCACCTTCCATAGTGTCTAATATTTCAAATCTCTCCTAAACATACTACAAATCTTCATTCTTCTTACTTTCTGAATTTTCTTCATCTTCACTTTCTTCTTCAAACATATTTTTATATTCTTCTTCTTTTTCAAATATATTTTCAAAATGATCGTTTCTCAAGTAATCACAGACCTCCATCCTAAAACATTCAGTACCTTTTTCCATTGAGGGATACTTCATAGATTTTAAAATATTAAAGGTAGCCTCTTGATCAATAAGTCTCATAGTTAATTCTCCTTTTTGAACATCAATTACCGCTCTTCTAGTAGCAAGGAATGGTCTTCCCAAAATGATTGGAATTTCTTTATCTTCCTCCATATCAAGTACAGTAAATTCACAGGAAAGATAAATTTATCCACTTTCACTAACACATCTTCCACCACTTCTTTAGGGTAAGTAATGGAACGATCGGACAACTGAAGAATCACAGATGTAGGAGAAATTTTTGTTATTCCTAACCTTTTGAAAGTTGATAAAGGCATAAGATTAATACTAGCTTCCAGATCACATAAAGGTTTTCCGAAAAAATTTTCACCTATAGCACACGGAATAGTGAAATTATCATGATCTTTAAGTTTTTCCGGAAGCTTCTTCTGAATAATTGCACTACACTCTCTACTAAGTGCAACAGTTTCATGATCTGTAAACTTTCTTTTCTTTCTCATAATATCCTTCATAAACTTAGCATAGTCAGGCATTTGTTCTAATGCTTCAACAAAAGGAATATTTATAGTTAATTTCTTAAGGATCTCCAAAAATTTTCCAAATCTGTTATCCCTGTTTTGTTTCTTCAATCTTTGAGGAAATGGAGGTGGTGGTTTTTCAACAGTTATCTTCATTGGCTTAAGAGGATAATCCAAGTCTGGATAAATCTTGTTTGAACCTTTTTCGATTTCCACCTTCTCCTTTTCTATTTCAACTTCTTTTTACACTCTAGTTTCTAATTCTTTTCTACTCCTTAATTGAATATCCTTAAGTTGTTCCTTGTTTTGATCTTTTAGATTGATCTCAACATTACTTGGAAGTGTTCCAGAAGGTCTATTATTAAGTGCAGTGAAAATATGTCCTAATTAATTTTCAATGTTTTTCATAGCAACACCTTGAGCTTGTAATTGATTTCCTATATTCAGAATAATTTTTTCAATAGACAACTTCTTATCCTTAAATTGTGGGTTACTATTAAATTTAGGAGGATAAGATGGTCTAAAATTAGTATTTTCTTTATTGTTCAAATTTCCAATTGGATTTATAGAATTATTATCCCAATGCGGGTTAACATTAGCATTAATATTATTCTAATTGAAGTTCAAGTGTTTCTTCTAACCAGGATTATAATAATTCGATCAAGGATTGTTAGGTCTATTAATAGCATTTAAAGTCTCTAAAGGTGTTTGAGTTTCTATTATCTGTCCAAATGAATTTTCCTCCTACACTTGAGGTGGTTGAGAATAATTCATTCCATATTGATCTATTTTCTTTGAAAGGGCTGCAATTTGAGAAACTACCATAGTCATCATATCTGAATCATGAAAACTAGCTACTCTCTTAGGATTTACCCATTCAGAGGGCCATTAAAAATTATTAGTAGCCATTTCTTCAATTAATGTGTATGCTTCATCAAAAGATTTTGACATTAATGATCCACCAGCAGCAGCATCTATAATAGATCTCAATGATCCCACTAATCCATCATAAAATGTTTGAATTATTAACCAATCTAGTAAAGCATAATGTGGGCACTTCCTAAGAAGATCTTTAAATCTCTCCCAAGCTTCATATATTGACTCTCGTTCAAACTGACAAAAGGATGTAATATCATTTTTTAGTTTAGCAGTCTTTGATGGAGGGAAATATTTTGATAAAAAATTTTGAGATAATTCTCCCCAAGTTCTAATAGATCCAGGTGCTAACGAGTTTAACTACGCCATAGCTTTATCCCTTAATGAAAAAGGCAAAATTCTAAGTCCGACAGCGTCACTAGACACTCCATTATATTTAAAAGTAGCACACAGTTCTTAAAAACTATCGAGATGTAAATTTGGATCCTCATTACGTGTTCCTCCGAATTGATTATTTTGTACCATTTGGATAATAACATGTTTAAGTTCAAATGAATTAGCAGCAACATCAGGATTTTGAATAGTTATGTGAATTTCATCTGCTATTGGGTTAGCATAATCTCTTAAAGGACTTAGCAAAATTCCAATATCATTTCTCTGATTATCTTGATTATTTGCCATTTTGCAAGGATTTTCAAATTTTTTTTTGTTGTTTTTATTGTTTTCTAATTTTTCTGACAGTATGCTCTAACTCTAAATCGTAAGGCACTAAACCTATAGATCCGCTAATACGCATATACAAACACAAATACTATAATAAAGGTAAACAAACACACAAATAAACACTACAAAATAAAGGTTTTCTATTACTATAAATACCATTTATACTTACTTTCTTTACTCCGTTACCTTCCCTTGCAATGACGCCAAAAACTTGATGCGTCGGACTTATATTGCAAGAATTTATAAACTCAAATTTATATATTTATAATGATTTTGTTAAGTCCAAGCATTTAACGAAAGTATACGTATCGTATCAAGTAATACTGAGCTCTAATGGAGTCCTGGTTATCGATCCCACAAGGAAGTTTGGAATATAAGAAAGCATTCACAATGTAGATAACGTAGCACTTAAATCCGATATTTAATTTGCAATTAAAGTTTTCTACTTACTACTACTATGCAGGAAATAGAAACAATTAACTAACTACAATTACTTCTAACAACTTTAGAAACAGAATTAACTAACAGACACACTAAGTTAAGTATTTGAAAGGTTTTTGATATATGAGAAAAGTATCTTTCTTCTTGCAATGAGAATATGATGTGTAGGATGATATGGAACAAATATTTATATTATTATGCCAAATAAGAGCATAAATGATTCTTTACCCTTAAAAGAGTACCACCTCTTCTAAGTAAGAAAAGAACATTGACATATCCTAAGTTTAGTCACTAAATCTAAGGCTAGGCTGAGAGGATACCTACTCTCACTTCGGAGCTCCCACTCACCCTTCACCCGAAGGCTAACCTTTGATATTAGTTACTAATCTTAGAACCAATTTGAGGATTTCAGTCTATCGCCCTGAAATTTCCACATTGAAGTCCATCAAAACATATTTCCCTATTTATTTGCACTTAATTCCCATGAACTACGCAATTCATACATAGAAATTGAATGGATCTTTCATTATTGTTGTAGGACATTAAATCCTTTCAAACTTAATGTTTAACAACATATTTTAACATTTCAATTTGCCAAACTGAAAATTAAATTAAGTTCGAAATGAAAAACCGTCACAATTTCTTCATACATTAAAAGCACATTAAATCCAAATCAATCTATCATCACATCTCTATGCAAGAAGAAAGACAAGGAAGATTACTCAGAATTCATGGAGAAGATATAATAAAACATGGATTTTATATATAAAAGAAAAGTCATACAAACAACAAAAGAAAATACAACTTATCTCTTTCTCTTCCCTAATGCAATTCCCTTGAAGTTCCTTTGAATCCTCTTCTCTCTTCTTTACAACACTTGATTCTCTCTTTAGAATGGAAAGGAAGAAGTAATCTCTCACTTTACCCCTTCTCCTTCACTCCTAAGAAAAGAATGTCTCTAAAATCCTCACTCTACACACTCTTCTCCTAACCCCTAACACTTAACACTTACTAAAAATACACTACAAGACACTAGACTCTACTGAAATCCACACCATTTTCATCCAAAAACAGTTACTTAAAAGATAGGGAGGAAATCCCAAGTGTTTCCATAGTCTTCCCTTCAAAAAGTCGCCAAAAATCTTCAAATTTGAACTCCACTGACTTCAGGCGCCAGCGGCGCCAGATAAGGCACCGGCGGTGCTCTATCTTGCCAATTTAAACTGGAGGCTCTGGGTTTGGGCACCGGCGGTGTCCATTCTAACGCCGGTGGCACCAAAACACCTTTTTCACCATATTGCTCCTTTTTGCTCCTTTTCCTCCTTTTTCCTCCTTTTTCCTCCAGATTCGTTCCTTTTTGCTTCTTTTCACTCCAATCACCTAAAATCATCATACATGCAACAAATCATGAAAATTACCTTTCTTTAAAGTGCAATATCACCAAAATGGGTAAAATTATATAGCAAAACCATATATATTTTTGGTGCATCACCCCTCTTCCAAGTTATGTAAATAACATTGTTAAATCCTAGGCTTAGCCACTAAATCCATGGTTAGGTTGGGAGGATACTAGCTTTCACTTCAGAGCTCCCACTTCCCTTCACCTGAAGGCTAACCTTATCCTTAGTTACCAAACTTTAGGAACAAATTAGGGATTTTAGCCTGTCACTCTAAAATCTCCAATTTGACGCCCATCAAACCACATTTCCCTATTTATTTACAGTCAATTCCCATGAATTATACAGCTCTTTCATGGACATTGAATGAATTCTCCACTATTGTTGTAGAACACTTAGTACTTTTGGATTGAATGTTTCACAACAAATTTTAACAATTCAATTGGCCATATCAAAAAGTAAATGAAGTTCAAAGTGAAAAATCATTATAATTTCTTAATACTTTTATGGCACATTAATTCTACATCAACACTTCACCACATCTCATTGCAAGAAGAAAGACAAAAAAAATCTACTCAAAATTCATGAGGAAGATACAACAATATATGGATTTTATATATAAAAGCAAAGTCATACAAACCACAAAAGTATAAACAACTTATCTCAATTTCTTCCCCAAGCAAATCCCTTGAAGTTTCTTTGAATCCTTTTCTCTCTTCACTACAACACTTAATTCTCTCTTTAGAATATTAATGAAGAAGCAATCACTCACTTTCATCCTTCACCTACACTCTTAGAGAAGAATACCGCATAAAAAAAGACTTCTACACACTTAAACAAACTTACCACACACTATCCACAAAGCCTAACACACTTTGCTCACTCCAAAGGTCTCTTTCTTGGCGTCCAAATCTGTTTGAAATAGTTTAGAACTGAATTTCTCAAGAGTTTTAAAAATATTCCAAATGCATTGAATTTAACTTAAACTGACATAGGGTGCCGGTGGAGCTAGATAGGGTGTCGACGCCGCTAGGACATCATTTAAATTCTGAACTCTTTGTATTTGGGCACCGACGGCGCCCATTTTGTTGCCGGCGGCGCTAGTAGGCTGATTTCTTCATTTTGCCTCTTTTTGCTCCAAATTTGTTTCATTTTGCTTCCTTCTGCTCCAATCACCTAAAATCATCACACCTCCAACAAAACATGAAGAATACACTCCTTTAAAGTGCAATATCACAAACAATGAGTACAAATTATATAGCAAAAATCTAACATATTGTTGGTGCATCAGGTGGTCCCAAGCCCTTATGCCTTAGTCTAAGTTGGCTAGGAACAACATGTGAAGACTCAAGAATAAGATCTTATAGGTTCAATGAAGCCTTAGGATGACCCCGAATAGCTTGGTTTTGGTCTCTCACACTCACACACTTTAACCTATCATAATTCCCCACATACCTTAAACACTAAATCATCTACACTTGACTTAGCACCAAACTCCCTTTTGGAAACTCATGCGGGTGGTCCTAAGCCTTTTTGTCTTTGGCTAAGATAGTTAGGACCAACTTGTGGAGGGTCCAAGGTGAGTTCTCCTATAATTCTTATTGCTTAGGGAGGCTTTTGGGCTTGCATGTCCACCCTACCCAAAATTTCCAAAATTTCCTTAAAACCTACAAATCCCAAAACTCACTAAATTCCTATTTTTTTATCAAAAGTTATTCTAAATCATCTCAAATGGATCAAATTACCCAAATTACCCCAAATCCCCAGTAATTACCCAAAATCTTAAAGATTCCTAAATTGCTGCTAAAATTTTTAAGTTCCAAAATCACCCTAATTTGATCAAATCCATTTCAAATACACTGAATTTCATCAAATTCAAATCCAGTTACACCCAATTCCAAACCAAAACTGCAAGTCCAAGCCAAACCACCCCAAATTAACCTTAAATTTAGTTTTGCAAAATTTAAGCCCATAAACCAAAATCTAAATTTTACCAAATTTGTGTCCTAAACTTCATCTTGATGAACTTCAAAACTTCATAAAACTCCACATGGCCAATTTTGAATATCATTTACATCAAGTCAAAAGCCCATTTTAAACCTAAAATAAATTTTTCACACCCATCCTAAAAGCCCAAGTTCAAGCCCATTACTCAAATTCTCTTTAGCCCAATCCCACATGACTATTTCATCCCTTCCTCGTTACATTTTGATTAAAATATCAACCCTAAAGTCTCATATGGCATGATTAAATCAACCAATATTTGGCCTCATGATAATTCTCCATAAATACTTTAAAAATCCTAAATCCATTCTCATGGAAATTCTTAAGCCAAAGGTGAGCCATGAAGCCTTGCTCCAAGCCAAAGGCAAGCCACGAAAGCCTTGTGATGTTATCCATGCTCAAAATGACAAAAGGAGGAGACCCTTTAATGTTCATCTAAAAAGTGATTAACCTTTCCTATGCTTCACCTAAACCCTAATTTAAGTTAAATAATCTTGAGACTTCCCTGTACTGATCAAGCTGACCTCATCACCATATCTTACCATCTTGGGGGTGACCCAAGCCACTTTATTGAGCCTAGACCCAACCTAAACCTAAGTTGACCGAAACCACCTTCCTCTTTCATTTAAATACCTCTACCAATAATCAGGCCTAATTGGCTTCACATTTACCAACCACTGATCATCCTCACTGATATGGTGACCTCTTCTTGGACGGTTGGCCACCTTGGCTTCCGGATAATATCATGGTTGAGAGGGACCATATGTCTTAAATACAATATTGCACCCATCCAAGCTGGCTCACTTCAGCTGGTCATTAAACCTTGTCATCACTCCACCTAAGCATCACTTTGGAAGCCTCAACTTGCCAAATTGGAGTCTCTTTTCCCCTCTATAAATTGACCACCATCTCACAGCCATAGGAGGTCGTTGCAAAAAAATTATGGAAAATCCTCTGCCCATTTGCTCTCAGCCCAACTTCCACTAGTCCTAAGATCAATCCAGTCATCCTCAGCCCCTCATCCCCGGTGAGAGTTTCAATTTTTCTACTGAAAACCAGGACATCTCATAGCCATACTCTCAAATCTACTAAAACCCAATATTGATCATTCCATTAGCTTCCCCACACCTCAAAACCACCTCCCCAATCAAATTCTCCCTCTTCTAAGTGCTTCAACATAGTTCAAGACCAATGTCAAGACCCCCCTTAATCGAACTCATCCACAAAATCCATCCCAGAGGAAGGCAACACCTCGCGGAAGTTTGTGGGACTCTAGCAAAGCTTTTGCAACCATCCTATTGAGGCCACACCCCTTGGGCCAAAGTGTGGATAAAAAAATCTAATTTTACTTTAGTTTGGACCTTTATGAAGAAAGTTTACATTTCATATGCATCTAGCCGTATGAATAGTTTCGTTCTCCAAGATGAAGGTGTAGGAATAATTTGCGAGTGGTTTGATTGAGTATCGAGTCAGATATTATGTCTAGAACACATACGATTCTTGGGTTAGGATGATCAAAGACGATGAACAGAAGTCATCCATTCGCGCCTGTTATTAGGTGGACGGCGGAGATCGAGCCGGACGAGGGAAGGATACGTGAACCACAGAGTTGAGGTGTAAAGCGTAGCCAATAGGAATGTGCCGCATGGCTTTCAGAGACATTAAGGATGACGCGGTGGCTGACTCAGATAATTAGAAAATGTAGGGAATTTTAGATTTAAATAATTACAAAAACTTTAAAAATTCATATCTTGGTGTAGAAAATCTTAAAAATAAAAAAGTAATACATTGGTGCTCAGTGAACAGAGGAGTGTTTTTTTAAACAATAATAAAAATATTTATTACGTATTTATTTTTTAATTAATTAAATATTCCAAATAGTAATTAAATCATAATTAATTAAATAATTATCCAAATTAAATGAAATTTTGAGGTCTTCTTCTTGATGGCATGAGGAACCCTCTCTGATTTATCCAGAGTCAGAGATCATCTCTATGACCAAAAGCCCTAATTTAATAGGATTACTAATTTTATTTTAATTAGAAAAATTATAAAAAATAAAATAAAAATAAGAAAATTATAAAATTTAGTTTGATAATTTCATTGTGGTTAGGGGACTCTACAAAAAATAAAAATCAAATTTAAAAGTTAAAAATGTATTTTCTTATTTAAATTTAATGAAATACTAAAAAAATAAAAAAAATTACATAATAATTCAAAAAAATCACCAAATTACCTCAAAATGAAGTAAATGGTATTGTATGGTTATGTAAAAATTTGAAAGTCAAGAAAAGTATTTTTAATATGAAAATGTAATTTTTAAGTAAATATGAATTTCACTTCAAATAATTATAAACAATAAAATAAAAATCAGAAAAATATGCAAACTTGTTTGAGTGTTCCTTGAGACCAAGGGAACTTAGGAAAAATAAATTAGAAGTTAAAATACAAAGTTAAATTTTGGGCATATTTCTAATTTAAAAATAATTAAAAATATCAAAAAAATCACAAAATATGAAAATACTCCAAAATGTTACAATTTTCATCCTAATTACAGAGAACCACTAAAAAATGCTTTTGCAAATTTTTTAAAACATAAAATATATATTAAAGTATTTAAATGTATTTTTCTATATTTTTCAAAAAAATAATTACAAAAATAAAATAAAAAGTAGAAAATATGAAATCCATCTCTCTGTGTTCTGTTGACCTCACATTTGGTTGAGGTCTAGTCTCTCTTTAGAATAGCTTAGGGTCTAGCCATAGGACTCTCCTGGTGACTTTCTTAGAACACTATTCACGGCACCCTTTCCCTTAGGAATTCAGACTATTCTCACTTCACTGGGAGTTTTCATATGCTTAAGGCCTAACCTCCTGTTTTTGGGAGGAAGAGACCAAGCATAAGGAAGCCCAGGAGAAGTCTCCTATAGGTGGTCAGACCTTAGGATCTAACTTGGGAGGTCTAGAGCTTACACTTTGCACTCACAAACCTAAGCAAAGTACATCCCACCTTGGCTCCCTAACTCTTTGGAAACTCATGTGTGTGGATTTCTCTTAGCCCCAAGCTAAAGGTTTGATTAGTACCAACACATAAAGGACCAAATGAGGACTACCCCTAGTCCATGGACTAACCTAAACAATGTCGTATTACTCACTCTCAACAAATTCCAATTTTCCTAAACATTCCAAATTTCTAACCTCTTTGCATTAAAATACCAAAAATATCCAAAATACCCTAAATGCCCCCAAAAACCTAAAATCCCCCAAAATTTCCAAAATCACCCAAATTACCCCTATTTCTCACAAAATAATTCCAAAATACTCCCTAACACTCAAATTATCCAAAATTACCCAAAATTGCCAAATTTCCCAAAAATCCCCAAAATGACCAAAATGCCCCTCATAGGCCAAAATTCCAAATTTCCAAAAATTTCCATAAGTTTCCAAAACCTCCCAAATATTCCAATTTCATTTCTCTCAACTACCATATGACCTAATTTGACCAATTTAGCCCAATTTAACCAAAATCCCCAATTTGACCCATTTAACCCAAAAGAGCCCAAGTTAAACCAAATGCCCACCAAATTGGTCCCATTTTTGCCCAAATCCAATTCCAAACTTTAATTCAACATCTCTAGCCTCAATCTAAACCAAATTCAAGCTCAATTGGACTCACATTTGAGTTAAATTTCACTTAAAACCCAAAATCCCCAATTTTGCCTAAGTGACCCAAATCCTCCAAATTGACCTAACCTCAATCAATTTCTCCCCAATTTGAATTCTAAACCATTCATGACACTCCCCTGAAGCAAATTCAACATTCAATTTCCCCTAATTTGAGCCTAAGCCTCACCTAAACCCACATAAAATCCAAAACCCCAATTTTGACCCAAATCAAATATATGCCCAAAATTCACCAAATTGAGTGCTCTAACCCTAAAATTTATACCCAATTAATGTTGGTAACTCTTTATAACATCCCCTTAGATCATTTGTAACCTTTAATTGGCCTTGGATCCAACGGTAGCCTAACCTAAACCCAAGTAAACCCAATTTGCCAAAAATTGACCAAAATCCCAAATCAAGCCAAATTAAACCCCCAAACATATTTAAAACCACTTCAATCCCCTTTCAAACACTTCATAAAAATCATACACATCATTTTTAACAATCAATTGGGTCCGACCCAAGCCCAAATCAAATCTAAGCCTCACCTAAACCTAATGTGATCCAAATTGAACCCATGACCCAATTTCACTTAAATTGAATCAAGCTGACCAAATTGACTCAATGACAGCCCACCTTGGGACCCTAAAGACCAGCCAAAACCCACTAGACCTAAGTCTATTGAGCCATGGACCAAAGGTCCTTCACCTAGGATAACTTGCCCTCACCTTTTGGCTTAACCAATCTCTCACAAACTTTGTTCTCAGCTGGGAAAAATGTCAATTTATGGTTGCAGGAGGAATAGTGTTAGAGCTTAAAATTTTTGAAAACGTGATCCATGATTTGATATTTATTCTTACGATATGTGTGTGTGTGTGTGTGTGTGTGTGTGTGTGTGTGTGTATTTCATTTTATACTCCTTTTAATGATTTATATTGTGGATACTACGCAAGTATATGTATCTTTTATCAAGTATTAAAGGACTTTCTGATTAAGCCCCAAGATATCAAACTCATATGGAAAGTTATAACAAAGAAAATATTTTCCAACTTAGAAAACAAAAAATTAACTTTTTACTTTAAGAAAAAAGATCTTACTCAAATTGAAGATAATATTTTAGGAAATAGAATTTGATTCTTTTTGTTAATTCTATAAATTGAATTGAAAAGTAAGTCTTTTTGTTAATTCTATAAATTGAAATGAAAAGTAAGCAAATAATTTAACTAAACATTTGTAAGATGAAAACTTATGCAACTGAAATATCTTTTTCCTTTATATGAATGAGTAACAAATTATGGAAAATGTTTTTTTTGGAAGTATCTAAAATGTGTTGTGTCAAATATGAGAAACAATATTCTTCACTCTTATTATAGATGTATAAAGAACATTTGTTAATTCACTATTCAAAAAATCTTGAAAACGGGTTAGGCAGGAAAGATACTAGCTCTCACTCTAAAGTTTCCTCGATTCCCTCCACCTAGGGGCTAACATCTCATATCAAAACATAAAATAATAAACAAAAATGGGGGTTTTAGCCTGTCACTCTAAAGTCCTCTAATTCTACACCCATCAAAGTTAATTTCCCTATTTATTTGCACTCAACCATATGTATTACATTCCCACCCATACAATCTGATATGATTCTTTCCAATTATTAATTGAGGCAATACCACCTGGATCTTACATGTTCTCACAACATATTTTAACATCTAAATTGGTCAAATCAAGAAGTAAATGAAGTGTAAGGTTTTGAATCATCACAACTTCCAACATTGAAATACTATACTTCACAAAACATATTTCCATAACTTAATTACTTCGTCACATTAAGGAAAAAGATAAAGAAAAGTACTTAGAACTCATGGAGAAAACAAAATCACAATATTTTTTAAAAGTAGAAATCTTAGTGAAAGCACAAGAAGTCTTAATTAAAAACCAAATGTAATACAAAGATAAAGACTTATCTATCAATCCTCTCCACAAAACTCTTGAAGTTCCTTTGGAAACTTTGCTTTCCTTTACAATACTCTATTGAGGTTGGTGCCCAACTCCGCAGACTCCAAATCTCAATTCTACGTCTAATACAAACTATATAAAATAAAGTAAAGATCGTGAAGTGCACAGGTGTGTTCTATGATAACTTCCTAACATAAACCTCACTCTAAAACACTAACCACACCCTCTACCAACAACCATTTTTCTGAACTTCAAGTCCACTTTTTATACTTTTCCAAAAGGTGTCTTCGTATCTCTTCAAATTGTGTCCTAATTGAATGTATCTTCCAAGAGATGCATCCATTCAAAAGTAATTTGAATGAAAATTGCGCCAATAGGTATTCACCCACGTTCTCACCAAGTGGTGCTTCGAAAACCTCTTCAAAATGGCGCCTAAATTAAAATAACTCCTTTTTTAACTGTCGCGCTTAGGCGTGGGGTACCGGCGCTTAGCCGCGAGCCTGCGGGCACGTAAGCTCCAAACTGTGGCGCATGGTCGTAGATCCTTAGCGCTTAAGCGTGATGTCCGGCGCTTAGCCGCCACTCATCACTTCTTCAATTTTCTTCATTTTTTCTCCAAATTTGATCCTTTTTCCTTTTTCTCATCACAATCATCCACTTAATCATACCTGTAAGAAAAACACACAAAATATCTTCCATTAAAGTGTAATATCATTAAAAATAGGTATTAAAAAATGCACAAAAATATTATATATTTTAGGTGTATCAAAATCCCCCAAACTTAAAATGTTACTTGTCGTCAAGTGACACTTTAATCGTATAAAAATCATACAACTAAATTATGTGATGAGTTTTTTTAGGAGTTTTTAAAATTTTGTTCAAGAAATGTAGCCGTCCAATTTAGAAAAAATTTTAGTAAATGAGACTAACTTAAATTTTAGAAATCTTTTAGGTAAATATTAATAAAAATACTAGTTCCTATCTTATTTAGAAATACTTATAGATTCTTTAAAATATAGGGATTAGGCATTTTATTTTCTTTACTTCAAATTCTTTACAAAAAATAATTATTCTCCCTACATTATATTTATAAGGTTCAACATTTTCATCAAATCTTATACTCTAAAAAGATCATGTGTGGAACTAATTTTTGATTAGGCCCTTTATCCTCGAGCTTCTTCTTCCTTTTTCATATACTCAATTTTCACTTTTTCTTTTCTTTTCTTTTACTTTTTTTTGTATAAGGCAAGGATTACTGTATCTGGATAGGACTTTAATGATTTTGAATTCCACCCTTCCTTTCCTAAAGCATAAGGTACATTATATACCTTTAATTAGAAATATAATAATAGTTTTGAAAATTATTTTCAATGAAAGAAACATAAGCATTAAAAATAAAAGTCTAACCATTCAATTTTTCCAAAATTACAACTTTTCTTAGTAAAGATAATTACAAAATTTTCATTATTTCTTTACTAAAAAATTTTTAACTTTAAATTTTTCAAGATTACTATAGATTTTAACTAAATTTTCTTACTCACTTCTATATTCAAAATTTTATTTCCCTAATATAACTTCATACACATAATTATTTTTCATTCAAAATTAAATTTTTAGTTCATTTGAAAACAAAAAAAAAATTTATGTTTTTTTATAATTACTTCTTATTCCCCACAATCTTTAAAATTTTCATTATAATGAAACATTTAAGCATGGTTACAACATACATAAGTAGGAACATAAAACTAAAAATATTAAATTTACAGGAATTTTTAATTATCCTAAATATGTAAGTATTAAAAACATGAATGAAAATGACTAGATTCAAAATTTTAAAAATTTTCATTTTTTAATAAAAAGATATTCAAAAGACTTCTAAAGTAGTGAAGGATATCAAACCAAATTCACACACTTAAATAGAAATTCAAACTAAGACATATATATATGGTAGTAAATTGAAAAGTTAAGCATAAAGTTTAATTAGTGGATTTTAATAGCACTTTAAAACTTCCAAAATAGTTTCTAGAAAAAGTTCTAAACTATCAAACAAAACACACTAACACATTTACTACCACAAACAATCGCATCACATATTACAAACATAAAACATCCACAACTAAAATAACAACACAATCTAAAGTGTTTTAGCAACTACTACAGCAACATGAAATACAAAAGGTAGTCTTCCATAACATTCACAAATGGCAATAACAACACAACATCAAATATAGAATTAATCCACAAACATATCATATAACAAACATAAGCAAATAAAATAGCAATTCTAATCATCTTCTTCCTTATCATCATCCTTAAGTAGGTACATATGGATTATATTGTGGATGAGTAGGTAGCAGAGCACTAAAATCTCCTCTCATCAATCTATCCATATAGCTATGATAATTCCCCTCATAATCATTGTGTCTCTGAAGATAATCTCCCATATTTCTACACTAAATCATGCACTCGATCCGCAATAAAATTAACATTATGTCTTATCCTTTTTAAAAGCTCAGTCTATGAATCAGAGAACTAACCTGAAGATCCCTGGGATGTAGAAGAATGAGATGTAGAAGCAGCAGAAGCTGATGCACTGAATCCTCTAGAAAGTCCTCATTTCCAACCAAATATTGAATGCTCAGCATAAGTCTTCAAATTTAAACTAGTAATGGGCTTAAGAGGTCTAAGAACCTCTTCCCAATTTTTAGATCTCACACCACCCTTCTCACACAATGAATGTATCAAAGAAGCAAATCCCATACTGCAGGAGTGGCAGCTCTAGCAGAAGTCCATATACAATCATAAATAATCCTTCCAATGTCTACCGCTTTCCTCTATTGGATAAAATAGTTCAAAAAGGCTCTCTTTAGTCACTTCGCTAAGATGATTTGTTGGAAGTAGCTTGGATGATATAAAGTAATGACATGCTTTGTAATAAGCATTTAACTTCAATGCAGGAAATTTAACTCTTCTCTCAGTAGTTATTTTCCATAACCCCCTTCCATCAGTCAAAGTCAAAATAATATCATCCAACTCTTCCTCAATAGGATTTTTAATTTGAATAAAAACATAACATAATAGGCGGCAGTAAGTAAAATCCATTAGTTACTATAGGAGAAAAGTGTATTACCTGTCCTCGCATGAAAACAAAGCTATCATCTGATTCTGGGAGGTTTGCATAGAACTCTTGAACAATAGAAGTAACAACAACAACAGTAAAACAACAAAACTTATCCCAAAGGTGATTCACAATTATATCTTCAATTTCTCTGCCTGGTTTATCAAAACCTTGCTCTTGGATCAATTTACATGATTGTAACGCTTGCACGTAATGATCTTGAGCTTTTGAACAGAAGAACTTGTCAGAATCAAACATAACTCTTGATTTGCTCCTTTTCGGTGCCATTTCTAAAATTTGCATAAAAATCACTATAAATTCCATATTTAACTTAAAAATCACTAAACTCAACTCCAAAAGGTATAAACTACTAAATTCAAGTAATTTCTTAAATTATTACTCAAATTTTCATCATGAATAGAGATTTTCAGATTTCTCCAAAATACACTCAAAATATTTGGTGAAAATAAAAAACAAATTTAACTTAGGAGAAGTGCTCTTACCTCATGAAGATTGAATCTAACAAATTTTTCTCGAAACAGCTTAAATTAGCAAATTCAAGGAAGCCCTAACCCTACAAATCGCAAAATACCGAAGAAAGAAGATGACGGTGGTGAAAATTTTTGTGGTTTTTTTGGGTTTTTAAAGCCGAAAATTGATTTTCGCGAACCGGCGCCTAAGCGCGAAAGTATGGAGCTTAGCTGCGGAGTTATGGCGTGTAAGCACCGGTCTCGGTGCATAGCTGCCAACTCACAGATTTTGATTTTTCGTTAAATAAATATTCTCACTCCTCTAATCAACCCTTAATTTATTTTATAAGTATCTCAACACCTTATAATCTTCTTATCTCCAAACATTTACTTCTTTTTAAATTAAGATCAATTCAAACGAAGTTTTACACAAACACAAACTTTACTAGATTAAACTCATACAAATTACAAGTACAAACCACAATTCTTTAATCCAAGATACTTGTATAAAATCTCATCTTCTCTACTCATACTAAAACACTCAAACAAAACACTATTCACTAGCATAAAATATAAAACAAATAACACACATTAAAAGTAAACATCAAACACTTTTGCACAATTAATTAAACAAAAAACATACATAACTAACACAAAACACACCATAGAACTTAATTCTAGTCTCCATTAGGTGGAACATATCCAATACCTCCATTAGTTCCCTCAGAATCATTGGGTTTATAGATTTGATAAAACGGTTGATGATGAAGACATCAGATAAAATCATTCTCAATCCACTTATTTTTTAAATACATCGCCTTGTCCGCTGCTTCAACATCACTTCAATGACTAAATTGCATTTTCAATTGCCATCAAATATGTGCTAAATGTGCATTTATATCATTTATCTTTGCTTCCATTGATGCAACATTAGCCTCGATCTTTCCAATATTTTCTGCTATTTTTTGAATACTAACGACCAGAAATTCGTTATCTAACTCTTGTTCACACTCACTAACAAACTTCCTTATTAGAATCCTCCTTGTTCTTAACTTCATTCTCTCAAGAATACTTTTTTCTCACCTAGACTCCTTAATCCTTTTGGGATGGAAATTTGGAATGTGATGAATTTCCTTTAATCCTTTCTCTTTTTATAGACTTTAGATGGCTAAAAACCATCCATCCACGTTCATAAACCTTCTGTAAATGTGCCATGTAACTTCCCTCATGATAATGGATTCTAGAAACACTTTTTTCACGTTTTTTATAACTCCGGCGCCTAAGCGCCAACTGCTGGCGCATAGCCACCAATGCTCATTTTAGCACAGGTAGGTTAAACGTCTGAAAACTCATTTTAACTCCTCCAAATGGTCAATTTAGGTCACATTAAACTCCACTAACCTAATAAAGATAAAATACTACCATATAACACTCACTTTAAACCAAATAAAACACACAAAACAAACTTAAAGCAAAGCACATCGATAACTATGGGTTGCCTCCCACAAAGCACTTGGTTTTACGTCGTCAGTCCGAGGTACCCAATACTTAATTTAGGTGATCCAACATCAATTTCTCATCAGTTTAATTTGATCAACTGAGAATAAGGTTTCACTCTATGACCATTTACTTTAAATATTTTCTCAGTTTTAGGATCTTTAATGTCCACAACTCCATAGGGGTAAACTTTCATTACAATAAATGGGCTCATCCATCTGGACTTAAGTTATCCAGCAAATAATCTCAATCTGGCATTATATAGCAAAACTTATTGTCCTGGCGCTCAATATTTTTATACAGAATCTTACAATCATGCCACAGCTTCATCTTTTTTTAATATATCTTGGCACTTTCATAGGGTTCATTCCTTATCTCTTCAAGCTCATTTAATTGCAATAATCTTTTCTCAGCACTTCAAATTATAATTGAACTCTTTAATAGCCCAATATGCTTTAAGGTCAAGCTCAATTGGTAAATGACAAGCTTTCCCAAAAATTAGTATATATAGGGGCATTCCTATAGGAGTCCTGTAAGCAGTCCTATAAGCCCATAATGCAAAATCCAGTTTAATTGACCAATCCTTTCTGTTTGGATTAAGTTTTTTTCAAAATTCTTTTAATTTCACGATTGGATAATTTAACCAAAGCACTTGTCTGAGGATGATAAGCAGTAGCAATTTTATGGATGATATGATATTTATTTACTAACTTTTCCATAATTGAATTTTTAAAAGGACTTCCTCCATCAGTTATGATTACGCTTGGCATTCCAAATCTACTAAATATGTTCTTTCTTAAAAACTTTGCAACACTGCGAGCATCACTTCGAGGTAAAGCAACAACTTTTATCCATTTAGATACATAGTCTACTGCCATCAATATGTATAAATTTCTAAAAGATGGGATAAACTGTCCCATAAAATCTAATCCCCAAACGTCAAATATTTCCACTTCCAACATATAATTAAGGAGCATTTCATTCCTTTTAGAAATATTGCCTACACGTTGACATCGATCACAATTTTTAATATAAGCATTAACATCCTTAAAAATTGTAGGCCAATAAAATCTTGATTGTAAAATTTTATATGCAGTTTTATCAACACCAAAATGTCCCCAATAATTAGAATTATGACTTTTTGAATAATTTCATAAGTTTCTTCTAAAGGCACACAACTTCGAATTCCTTGTTTATATAAAAAATGAGTCGTCCCAAAAATAAGTCTTAGCTACAGGTAAAAAATTTCTTCCTCTGTTGGTATTTCAATCCATAGGGTAAAATATCACTAATGATAAAGTTCACAATGTCGGCATACCATGGAACATGCCACTCATTAATAGTGAAAAGCTTTTCATCAGGAAAATATTCATTAATGTCTTCATCAGAGAAGAGAGATTTTTCTTTATCAAGCCTTGACAGATGATCAGCAATTTGATTATTAGCACCCTTCCTATCTACTATCTCAAAGTTAAATTCATGTGAAAGAAGAATCCATCTTATCAGTCTTGGTTTTACATCCTTCTTTTTTATTAAATACTTAATAACAGAATGATTAGTATGCACCACACATTTAGTCCCAAAAACTATGATCTAAATTTATCAAAAGCATATATTATAGTAGTAAGTTCTTTTTAGTTGTGGTATAATTGATTTGAGCTTCATTTAGAGTTATAGTTGCATAGTAGATCACTTTGAAAATTTTATCATATTTCTGTCCCAAAAAAGCTTTAATAGCATAATCACTTGCATCACACATTAATTCAAAAGAATTTTCTCATTCTAGTGAAACAATAACTGGTGCAGTGATTAATTTTTCTTTTAATAACTCAAAAACTTTCAAACAGTCTTCATTAAAATTAAAAATGACATCCTTTTCTAATAATTGGCATAGAGGCTTAGCAATTTTTGAAAAGTCTTTAATATATCACCTGTGGAATCCAACATTTCCTAATAAACTTCTAATGTCCCTTACATTTGTTGGGTAAGGTAAATTAGCGATCACTTAAATTTTTACAGGGTCTACTTCTATAAGTTTTTCTGAAATTTTATGTCCCAAAATAATTCCTCCTGCTATCATAAATGGTCATTTTTCTCAATTAAGAACTAGATTTGTTTCTTCACAGCATTTAAGAACATTGGATAAATGTTCTAAACATGATTCAAATGAAATTCCAAACATTGAAAAATCATTTATAAACACTACAATTCATTTTTCAATTAACTCACAAAAAATTGCCATCATACATCTTTGAAATGTAGCAGGGGCATTACATAAACCAAAGGACATTCTTAAAAAACAAATGTACCATAAGGATAGGTAAACGATGTTTTCTCTTGATCCTCTGGAGCAATTTGTATTTGGTGATAACCAGTATATCCATCTAGAAAAATAAATGTATTTATGCCCAGCTAGTCTATCCAACATTCGATCAAGAAAGGGAAGTGAAAAATGATCTTTCCTTGTGGCAATGTTTAATTTTCTATAATCAATGCATATTTTTCACCCTATAACTTGTCTTGTTGGTATTAATTCATTCTTCTCATTAATAGTTATCGTTACTCCTTTCTTAGGAACACAATGAATAGGACTAACCCATGCACTATCTGAAATAGGTTAGATAATTCAGGAATCCAATCACTTTAAAATTTCATTCTTAACAACTTCTTTTATGATAGGATTTACTCTCCTCTGAGGATCAGCCCGAGGTTTTCAGTTCTCTTCCATAAGAATTCTGTGCATAAAAATTGAAGGACTGATTCCTTTAATATCAATTATGGTCCATCCAAAGGTTTTCATGTATTTCTTTAGAATATTAAGAAAGCTCTCTTCTTCTTTTGTAGTTAACTTTGAGGAAATTATAATAGGAAAAATTGAGGAATCACCTAAAAAGGCATATTTTAAATGTTCAGGAAGTAACTTCAATTTAAGTTCAAGAGGTTTTTCAATTGAAGGATAAAAAGATTCATCTTTCTTTTTCATGTCCAAACTTCAAAACATTCTTGAATATAATTCAAGTCTTCCTCAATAATATCATCAGAATATTGTGTTTCTTCTTTTTGCTCGTGTTCTAACTGTTCTCTTTTAGATTTTTCTTCATATGTTGTTTTGAAATGACATTCACTCAAATATTTTATAACATACATCCTGAAACATTCATCATCATTACCTCTGGTAGGATATTTCATTGATTTTGAAATATTAAATGTAACAGTTTGACCATTGACATGCATAGTTAATTCCCCTTTTTGCACATCAATCATTGGTCTTCCTGTAGCTAGGAAAGGTCTCCCTAAAAAAATAGGTATTTCTTTATCTTCCTCCATATCAAGCACAATGAAATCAACAGGAAAGATAAATTGATCCACATTTACTAAAACATCTTCTGTAACTCCTTTAGGATATGTGATAGAATGATCTGCTAACTGCAGAGTTACAGTAGTAGGGGTTATTTCTCATAATCCATGTCTTTTAAATATATGTAATTGCATAAGGTTAATGCTTGCACCCAAATCACATATAGCTTTTTCAAAAAAGATGTCTTCGATTGCACATGGAATTGTGAAGCTACCAGGAGCTTTAAGTTTTTCAGGAAGCTTCTTCTGAATTATTGCACTGCATTCTTCACTAAGTGCAGCAATCTCATTATCTTCAAACTTCCTTTTCTTTTTTAGAATATCCTTCATAATCTTCACATAGCTTGACATTTGTTCTAATGCTTCACCAAATGGAATATTAATTGTATGTTTTTTAAAAATCTCCATGAACTTTGAAAATTGTTTATCCAATTTTTGTTTTCAAAGTCTCTGAGGAAATAGTGGTGGTGGCTTTTCTAAATCAATCTTAGATTGAGAAATAATTATTTCCAAATCTTTCTGAGTGTCCACTTTTGGTTCTTCAATCTATTATTTCTCTACTTCAATTTCTTTTTGAACTCTACATTCCAACTCTCTTCCACTTCTTAATTGAAAAACATTTACTTTGTCTTTATTATTGTCTCTTAGATTTACTTTTGTATTACTAGGAAGCGTTTGTTGGTATATTTATAGGTTTTATGTTTTGAAAAGGGGGTCGCCTACAGAAGTTGTCGGCGAATTTTAGATTTTAAGTTTGATTTAAATGTATATATATATATATATATATATATATATATATATATATATATATATATATATAATTTGGAATGTAAAATTTGATTTTTGAAAATATGAGACCAAACTAATCTCATGTTATTAATAGTTTAAATAAACGAGCATTCCATCACAAGTGACATATCTATTCCGAAGAGTAGACATATCACTTGAAAATGAAGCTCGATTAAATAAACTAGTAATTTTATGACATCTGTTTGGTCTGCGAACCAATTTTATAAGCCGAAAAGTTTCCCTGTTTAATATAAAAGAATTAAGCAGGGTTTATATTACCTAGGTTTTTAAAGTTCCCTATAAGGGCATGCCCTTATAGTTAATTACATCCTAAATTTCTGAAGAAACTTAAGAAAACTCTCAAAAAATATCAGTGGTTTCACTTTCAAAAATTTCAAAGTTTAAGCATTCAAAGGATTCGATTTTGGAATTTCAAAAAGGATTGGATCAAATTGGGAACATTTTATTTTGGGAATCCAATGGAAGAAAGGTAGGGGATGTCACGAATCTAAGGAGAACCTCGGTGACTTCCCAACTATCCTATTGTTTGGCTTCGATTTAGAGAGATATTATTTGATGTTACAATCCTACCAATTTTAATTAATTAGGACTTATACTTGTATGATATAATCATATAAATAGCCTTGAAGATTACGAGGGTTTATGTCATACCAAACGACTACCTCAGAGTCCAAAGACAAGTTGGAGCTTAGATTGCATAACATGATTATGCAAATGCCTAAAGATAAGTTGAGGATTTATGTTGCACTGGGAAAACTACCTCGAACTCCTATGACTTTGTTATTTGTTTCTAAAGAAGGGTAAGCTGACGAAGATGGCCTTGCTGCCCATCATACTTGCTCCGAGCTCCTTGTGGTTGCAGAGGGTTTAGTTTAGGAAGTGACAATCAAGAGATGAGAGAAGTGTCATGGTCTAGAGGTTGAGTTTTAAATTTAATGTCTTAAGTTTTATTAAGGGAAATCTTAAAGTTGGTTAAGCAAACCGGTTAAGATCCCACGGTTCCATTATCCCGACACCACTATTTTCATCGGATTCACTTAGTCCAAATGAATTTGCTAAACTCAACTGAATGAGTTCCACACTTTCATTTAGACCGTGGGAAATCTCGTTAGCAACACGTGAGTTACATCATCCGAGGGATTCCCGATCATCCAAAGAGACGTTTTAATTTTAGTTAAAATTACAGATTTTATTTTTGTTGGTGATTAAATTTTAAGTTGTTTAAACATGCTGGGTTCGATCATTTTCACAAGTTTATAGAATGTAGGAAAATAAAGCAATTAATAAAGTACAAAATGTAAATTGCAATAAACTTAAATGTGTACTTAAAGAGTCTTCTCGTTTCCACCAACTGCAACTCGAAATGTATGTTAGGGCATATATATATTTGTAACAAACACCTAGGTAAAGCTAAGGGAAGGTTCAGATCATCTACCAACCCTATGATGTCTAGGTTCATATCCTAGTTGCTCACCAAGTACTATGACGTCTAGGTTGAAATTCCAGTCATTTTTAAGGATGATTTTCTTCATCAATGAAGTCCAATTGTTCTTCTGAAACAACCCATCAGATTGAGGAAGTGTTCGGGGTAGAGCCCCGAACATGTTTTCAAAACTTCTGAATTTATCTTGAGTCCAAATGATTTCATTGTCTATTTGAATTAATCATCCAAAGTTTGATTGAAGTTTAAATTTGTTTTAAGTTTTCTTGCTCGGTGAATTTTATTATCCTATAAGAGAGGTGACATCTCATTTAATGTTTAACTTAAGAGTTATAAGGATGAGAGCCTTTAAGGGCAAATTAGTCCATCAAAGAACTTAAACATTCTTAATTGAAGTTAAATTAGTAATTTAAAATGATTTAATTTAGTTATAAAGTTTTAATTGGTTTTTTAAATGTTTTAAATTATTTTTGAAAAGAGTATTTAAATTATTTTTGTTCAATTAGACTAATTTTTAATCTTTTAACTTGTTTTAATTTAATTATAATATTTTAGATTAATTTTAGTTGTTTTAATTTGATTATGATATTTTAACTATAAATTATGTTATATTAATCTTAAGTTTTAAAGGATTTCAGATTAGGTTTAATATCTTAATTTTGTTTTAGTTTGATTTTAAATCATTTCAAATTAATTTTAATATTTTAATCCTTAATTTGATTATAAGATTTCAAGATTATTCCCTTCTTAATTATTAGTTTTAATTATCATTTTCATGGTTTCATTAATAAGAATTAAATGATAATTGATTAAATCATTAGTTAGGGATTCAATTTAAAGAATTAGAGTCTTCCTATGTTAAATCCCTTAAGCTTAATAATTTATGCTTTAATTGACTTTCAAAATTTAATGATTCAATTAATTGAGATTTTTTCTTTAATATTAAAGGTGATTAGTGGGTTTCTGCCCCTTAACTCCCTATGTTTCAGTCATCCAAGAAGAAGATTAAGATCATACATTTCCCCTTCCCCTTTGGTTAAGCCTAAATAATAATTAAGGCTAAAATTCAATAATTACCTTTTGCCCCTTTAGGCTCGTTGACCTCATAATTCATTAATCAAATTCAAATGACTTTAAAAATTTTATTTCACCTCACTCACATGTGAATTAAGTAATCAGAGGAGAAAATGTAATTTTTCTGATTTTAATTTAATTTATATAATTATTTTAATGGAAAATAGGGATTTTCAATGAAAATTCAATAACATGACCAACGTAAAGTTTCTATTTTTAGGAAAATTATGGTAGGTTTCCATTTACTAGAGGATCACTTGGACCAATTTTGATGATTTTTTGAATTTTAATTTAGTTATAATAATTATTTTAAATTTTAGAGTTTTAAATAAATAAAAAATATTTTAAAAGTAAAAAAATTAAGTTTTATATTTTTTAAAAATCTCTTTGATGTCAAGGAACCTAGAGAAGAAAATTTTACATTTTTCTAATTTTTATTTGATTTATTAGAATTATTTTAGTGAAAGGTTAAGAAAATTCATTTTTTAAATGTTAAAAATTATCCTAGGCCTTTAAAAATTAATATCTTAACTTAGAGACTTAGGAAAAATATTTTAATGGTTCCGAAGTGATTGGGAGGCCAAAAGTGACATTTTGGTGAATTTTTATATTTTTGTAATTTTTATGATTTTTTAATTATTAAATATTTAAAAATGGTTAAAAATCAAATTTTTATGAAAAATGCAATTTTATTTTTCTTGAACTCCTCTAATTACAGAGAACTCCCAAAATCATTTTTATAATTTTTTGAGTTGTATTTTAATTATTAGAAATTATTTAATTGTTTAAAATGGCATAATGTAGGGTTCTCATGATCCTAAAGCATGGTGGAGAATTGATTTTGAGTTATTTTGATGTGTGGTTATTCCAAATTAATTTAATTTATATTTTAGGGTTTTGGCCAAATTAGGGTTTGTTTGAGTGAAGTAAATCAAATTGAAATTTTCTAATGTTCCTCTAGTCACAGGAAACCAACCCTAATTTTCCTAGAATTTTCTAAGCAATATGCTGATTATTGGAATTAAAATACCAAAACAGACACATGAACTAGAAAAATAGATAACTTGTCATGGAGACCTCCTCTGACCTTGGAAAAATCATGAGGAGATAGCCCATGACAGAGGCTACCTAGGGTTTAAATTTCATGCCATGGTGAATTGTGCAATAGAATAGAGAATTCAAATACTCAAAACAGTATTTAATTAATTAAAAATCAAAGACTCAACTAAATGATTCAATTCTTTTTCCACGTTATTCTCGTCTGTTTACTGAGAAAGAGGGTATTTGTCTTTTAATTTTATGATTTTTCTGTGCAAAGATATGCATTTATGAAGTTTAGAGGATTTAAATAAATAGAAATTACCCTAATTTTCTATTTATCCACGTCGGCGCTGTGTCATCCTTGGACGGTTCAAAACGCCATGCGCCGCTCCGCCATTTAACACAGCAGTCTGTCCTGGCTGCCACGTGTCCGCGCTTTTATGCTCCATCTGCTCATCCGGCCCGATCAAGACCGTCCATCCATTACACGCGCCATCCAACGGCTCTCCTTCATCGTCCCCGACTGGTGTGAACCGAGCACCGTCCACGTTCTAAGGTTAAAATCTTGGCTGATACTCAACTAAATTGAGTGAAATTTGTTCCTACACCTAGATCTAACCTAGCTCTACACATCCATATGGTTGATGAAGCATGCAAAACAAGTTCTCTTCACAATGTCTCAAACTGAGCTCGGTTTGAGTGTTTTGAGCCATTATCTTACTCCAAGAGGTGTGGCTTCAATTGGATGCTTGTGGAAGCTTCGTCTAGTCCTGGCGAACCTCTGGGATGCACCAACTCGATCTGACTTTGAGGTTGGTTCAGAAGTCCTCCAAAGGGTGGACGGCTTGAGGTGGAAGTCCAGCTTAGGGGCTCGGGCAGAAGGGGATTTTGATGGGGATCTTCTCCTTAAGCTCTAGTGAAGCTTAAGAGAGCTTCAATTTGGGGATTGTTGGTGTATTTAGGAATGTCCTGTTTCGGGCTTCAAGTTGAGCTCTGAAATTGAGCTCAACCAGGGGGGATTATGG
Source organism: Papilionanthe hookeriana x Papilionanthe teres (assembly GCA_022702705.1). Classification (NCBI taxonomy): domain Eukaryota; kingdom Viridiplantae; phylum Streptophyta; class Magnoliopsida; order Asparagales; family Orchidaceae; genus Papilionanthe; species Papilionanthe hookeriana x Papilionanthe teres. The sequence continues at coordinate 11,839,791 of CM040427.1, forward strand.
CAGGAATGCAGTGGGGTTGAGCTTCTCTGGACTCTGAGAATGATTTGGGATAATTGGATGGAGGTTTGGAGAGACTTGATTTCAGCCACCTTTTGGCCATGGAGGTGGTGGGTTTAAATAGCCATGGCCATGGCTGAGCTCGGGGTTTGCTAGGGGTTGGGATCAACTGCCTAAGGGAGGAGAAGAACAGCAATGAAGTCCAACAGCAATGGGACTGCTCAACCATCAAGATTTGTATTTTTAAATTGATTTTAAGCCTCTCTACATGGTGGTTTCCGGCGGCTGGGGTGGTGGTCCGGCCAAAGTCAAGTCAAATCTGAGTTCAGGTGAGTTAGAGAGGTTGAGTGGTGGGATCAATTTGAGTATTTGATGGCTTGGAGGGGAGATTTAATGGTTTTTTGGAGTTTGGGTTAAATTGGATTTAGCCATTGGTTCATGGCTTGGTTCCCTACCCAAAATGTTTAGAGCTGAGTTTAAGGTCCATGGGGAGGTTTAGGTGGAGTTTGGTGGCTTTCATAGGAGTTTGGGGTGAGATTTGATTGTTTGGAAGTGGGGGGAATTTGAAGTGAAGGGGGAGAAGGAGAGGTCACCTCCCTTTTGACCCTCATAATGTCCATGAAAGAGCCCATGAGCCATGTCATGCCATGTATGGGGTCTTGGGGATGTTTCACATAAAAGAAATTAATGATTTTCATGATTTTTTTGGATTTTTATGCTCACATGCCCAACTTGGTATGATGCCATGTATGCATGCATTATATTGGGTATGATGCCATGAAATGATAATTTAAATGCCATGGAATGATAAGAAGATGGAATTATGACATGTGGGCTAAATTTTGGGCTTTTAAAATTTGATTTCATGGGCTTTTCAAAATGCATAAGGGAAATGGGCTTTTAACATGCATGTAATGATTTTGATTTTTTTTAATTAATCATGAGATGATCAAATTGAATTGGGTTTGGTTGAAATTGGGTTTAGATAAGTTGAATTTTGATTAAGAAGTGAAATTTGGGGAAATGATTGACCATAAAGTTTAATTTAGAGAAATTTGGGCTTATGGGCCAAAATTGGGCTTTTTGACCCAAATGAATTTGTGTGAGTTTTGGTCAAAATTTGTGTGAAATAAATGTTGTGTTTGGTTTAGGAATGTGTTATAAATAGTTTGAAACAAATTTGGTGTGATTTGGAGTTGAATTGGTTTCAATTTGGGAATTTTAATAATAAGGTCAAAATGGGTCAAATTGGGGAATTTGGGTCAAAGTTGGGCTAGTGTTGGATTTGATGTAAAATTAACGTTTAAAAATGTTTATGGGGTGTGAAAAAGAGTTTTCAACTTTGGTTGAGTTTTGATTTTATGATTTGGACTTGTTTGGGTTCATGGTTAATCCAGATCAAATTGGAGATTTTTGGTTGAGTTGGGCTTGGGTTGAGTTTGACTGCAAATTGTGGGAAAATTAATGTTGCATGTTGTTTGTGGGTATGTTAGGAAGTTTTTGGAATTTACTTTGGAAAAAATTAAGGGGTTTTGGGTTTTATTTGTGTGGCTTGAGTCATGAGGGTTAATTGGAGAAACTTGAATTTTTGGGGTTTGAACAATTTTAGAAAAAACTTGGGATCAAATTAGGGTCAACTTAATAAAATTTTTTGTTTATGGAAGTGTTATGAAGGTATGGAATTTTATTTGGAGAAAATTGGAGTTAATTTGGTTGACATTGGGCTCAATTGGGTTAAGTTTGGGTTAAAAATAAATCAACTTGGCATTCTAGCCAAATTGGATTAATTTGACAAAATTGAGCTATGGAGTAGATTAAGAAAATGAAATTAGGAATTTTTGGAACATCTTGGGTTTTTTTGGGATTTTTTGGAATTTTTGAAATTTTTTGCTATGAAGGGCATTTTGGTAATTTTAGGGGTATTTTGGGAATTTTGGAAATTTTGTCAGATTTGGATAATTTTTGTCAAATTGGATAATAGGGAACAACTTGGAATGATCTTTGTGAATTTTGGTAATTTTTGGGTAATTTATCGAATTTTGGGATTTTAAAGGGGTAATTGGGCAATTTGGTGGGTTTAGGGCCCCGAGGCTCAAAAATGAACATTTTGGAAAAATGAAGATTGGTTCAAGGTGAATAACATGGAATCATTCTGGTTGAGCCATGAAGCCATCTTAAACTCACAAGAGCTATGAGAGGACTCATTTTAGGCCCTCAATATGTTGTCCCTAACCCTCTTAGCTAAGGACTAGGGGTTAAGGTCCATCCATATGAGTCTCCTAAAAGAGTTAGGAGGCTAGGTTAAGTGTGAGTGATTTTAGGGGTTCAGGCATGTGCAACAATGTGGTGTGTGCAAGCTGGACCTCACCAAGACCAGGCCACCCAGGGTTATCATAAGGCTTGACCATCCTATAGGAACTCATCCTTATCTTTCTACACATTGGTCCTAACCTTCCAAGTAATTTGGAGGTTGATGACCATCCATGTAGGATCTAAAGAGAGTTTAGATTTGGTTGAATTTCTAAATGGTGGGTTCCATTTCTAGTCTTCTAGGATAGTCAAAGGGAAAATCCTATGGCTAGATCCTAAGCAGTGAAAGGCAGAAAGGACCTCACCAAAAATGAGGTCAACAACATTCCTTGGGATCTATTACTTAATGAATTGGCTATCTGTCCCAATTGATTTTCAATATTTCTAATTATAGCTCATTGACTTTGCAATTGATTTCCTATCTGTAAAACCACTTCTTCTATAGACAACTTCTTCTCCTTAAATTGCTAAGTTATTCCAAGTTCTGATAGATCCAGGAGCTAACGAACTTAACCATATATTAGCGTTATCACTTAATGAAAAAGGAAAAAGTCTAAGTCAAATAGCATCATCTGAAATACCATCAGAATTAAATGTAGCGTACTATTCTAGAAAATTGGCAAGATGCAAATTTGGATCTTCAGTTAGTGCTCCCCCAAACTGATTATTAGATACCATTTGGATAATAGCATGTTTTAGTTGAAATGAACTAGCAACTACAATAAGATTTTAAATACTACAATGAAATTCATCTACTGTAGGGTTAGCATAATCTCATAAAGGTCTAAAATCTTAATGGATTTTAGCATATTGATTATTTTGATTTGCCATTTCTTGAATATATTTATATTTTCAGCATTTTTAATTTTTTTGATTTTCCTTATAGTTCTTTCTAATTCAGAATCGTAAGGCACAAGTCCTTCAGAACCTGAACTACACATACACAATTAAATAAATCACAATAAAATTAAAATTGCACACTAAAAACAACAACTTCCTAAAATAAATCTAACAAATTTAAACAAAAGATTTAATTTTTACTTTTAGAAAAAAGATCTTACTCAAATTAAGGATAATATTTTGGAAACAGATATTGATTCTTTTTGTTAATTTTATAAATTGAAATGAAAGTAAGCAAATACTTTAACTAAACTTTTGTAAAATAAAAACTTATGCAACTGAAATATCTTTTTCCTTTATATGAATCAGTAACAAATTATCAAAAATATTTGTTGTGAAAGTATCTAAAATTTGTTGTGCCAAATAGGGGCAATAATATTGTTTACCCATACTAGATATGCTATAAAGAACATAGGTTAATTCACTGTTCTAAAAATCTTGAAGACGGGTTAGGCAGGAAAGATACTAGGTCTCACTCTAGAGTTTCCTCTATTCCCTCAACCTAGGGGCTAACATATCGTATCAAAACATAAAATAATAAACCAAAATGGGGCCTTTAGCCTGTCACTCTAAATTCCTATAATTCTACACCCATTAAAGTATATCTCCTTATTTATTTGCACTCAACCATGTGGATTACATTCTCACCTATACAATCTCATGTGATTCTTTCCAATTGTTAACTGAGACAATACCGCACTGGATCTTACATGTTCTCACAACATATTTTAACATCTTAATTGGCCAAATCAAGAAGTAAATGAAGTGCAAGGTTTTGAATCATCACAACTTCTTCCAACATTGAAATATTATACTTCACACAACATATTTCCATAACTTAATTACTTTATCAAATTAAGGAAAAAACATAAAGAATACTACTCAGAATTCATGGAGAAAACACAATCACAACTTGGTTTAAATGTAGAAATCATAGTGAAAACACAAGAAATCTTAATTAAAACCCAAATGTAATACAAAGATAAAGATTATCTGTCAATCCTCTCCACAAAACTCTTGAAGTTCCTTTAAAAACTTTGCTTTCTCTTACAATACTCTATTGAGGTTGGTGCCCAACTCCGTAGACTCCAAATCTCAATTCTACTTCTAAAACAAACTATATAAAATAAAGTAAAGATGGTGAAGTGGAGAGGTGTGTTATAAGATAACTTCCTAACATAAACCTCAGTCTAAAACACTAACCACACCCTCCAATAACGACCATTTTTTGATCTTCAAATCTCCTTTTAATACTTTTCCAAAATGTGTCTTTGTATCTCTTCAAATTTTGTCATGATTCAATGTATCTTCCAAGAGATGCATCCATTCAAAAGTAATTTGAATGAAAACTGGTGCCAATAGGTAGTTACCCACGTTCTCGCTAAGAGGTGCTTCGAAAAACTCTTCAAAATGGTGCCTAAATTAAAATAACTCCCTTTTTTAACTGCCATGCTTATGTGTGGGGTACCGGAGCTTAGCCGCGAGCCTACTGGTGTGTAAGCTCCAAACTGTGGTGCATAGACGCAAGGCCTTAGCTTGTAAGCGCGATGTCCGGCGCTTAGCTCCACTCATCACATCTTCAATTTTCTTCATTTTTTTCTCCAAATTTGATCCTTTTTCCTTTTTCTCATCACAATCATCCAGTTAATAAACCTGTAAGAAAAACACACAAAATACCTTCCATTAAAGTGCAATATCATCAAAAATAGGTATAAAAATGTGCACAAAAACACTATATTTTAGGTGTATCAAAGGAATGGGAGTTGATTCAGCAAAAATTTGAGTTATTTCTGAATTGCCACCTTTTATAAGTGTGAAGGGAACAAGAAGTTTTCTTGGACATGCTGGTTCTACAAACGTTATATTAAAGACTTTTTTAAAATTTCCAAGCCTTTATGTAAACTTTCAGAAAAAGATGCCAAATTTGATTTAATGATGAATGTTTACATGCCTTCAACTTCTTGAAAGAGAAATTAATCACTGCACCGATTATCGTTTCACCTGGTTATACAAAATATTTTGAATTAATGTGTGATGCTAATGATTATGCTACAGGGGATGTCTTAGGGCGGAGATATGAAAAAATGTTCAAAGTGGCATACTACACTAGTAAAACCCTTAATGACTCTCAAATTAATTACACTACCACTGAAAAGAAATTATTAGCAATAGTGTTTGCTTTTGATAAATTCAGATCTTATCTTATTGGAACCAAATATATTATGCATACTGATCATTCTGTTATAAATTAGTTAATGATGAAGAAAGATGCAAAACCAAGATTAACTAGATGGTTGCAATAATTTGATTTTTAAGTTGTGGATATGAAGTGTGGTGATAATTAAATTGCTGATCATCTGTCAAGGCTTGAACAGGAAGATAAAAAAGATTTAAATAATGAAATTAATGAGAACTTTCCTGATGAACAATTATATGCGATTAATGAATGTAAAATTTCGTGGTATGCTGATATAGTCAGTACTTAGTAATATTTTAACTTACAGATTAGATATCAATCAAATTAAAAAGTTTGTTTATGATTCACAATTTTACATTTAGGATGACCCTTATTTATATAAACAATGTAAGAACTTAATTATTCGATGATGTGTACCATTTAAGAAATTATTCAAAAATGTCATAAATCAACTTTTGGGGGACATATTAAAATGGATAAAACTACATCTAAGATTTTACAATCAAATGTTAATAATTATATAAATATATGTGATCAACGGCTGAGAGTAGGCAATATTTCTTGAAGAGATGAAATGACCCTATATTTTACTCTTGAAGTTGAAATCATTGATGTTTGGGGATTAGATTTTATGGGACCATTTGTACCATCTTTTGAAAGATTTATATTTTAATAGTTATGAATTATATTTCTAAATGGATTCAAGCAATTGCTTTACATTACTGTGATGCTAAAATTGTAGCAAAATTTTTAAGAAATAATATTTTCACAAGATTTGGAATGCCAAGAGTATCATTACATATGGAGGAAGTTATTTCAAAAATAGAATGACTGAAACATTAACTCAAAAATTTGGGATCCATATTGCCACATATTATCATCCTCAGACAAGTGGTTTTGCAGAAATATCTAATCAAGAAATTAAAAGAATATTAGAAAAAAAATGTAAAACTTAATAGGACCGATTGGTTGGTTAGACTTGATAATGCTTTTTGGGTCTATATGACTGCTTATAAAACACCTTTAGGAATGGTTCCATATATGGTCATACATGGAGAAGCGTGTCACTTGCTAGTTGAGTTGGAACATAAAGCTTACTGGGCAATTTAAGAGTTTAATTATAACTTGAATGATGTTAGAGAAAAGCGATTACTAAAATTAAATGAACTTGATAAAATGAGAAATGAAGCTTATGAGAATGCCATAATTTATAAGGAGAAAATGAAATTTAGGCATGATTCGAGAATTATGAAAAAACATTTTGAGCCTGGGTAAAAAGTATTGCTATATAATTTTAGATTAAAATTTTTTTTCAGAAAAAGTTAAATCTGGGGGTCAAGACCATTTATTGTGGTAAGAGCATATCCATATGGAGTTATTGATATTGAAGATCCAAAAATTACGAGAGTGATTAAGGTAAACGGATGTAGATTAAAACCTTACATAAGTGGAAAGGGTCCTGCATTTGAAGAGATCCTATTTTTGGGTCAAACCTGATTAAAACATTGGTTATGTCAGGCTGAAGACATTAAACCAAGCACATTGTGGGAGGTAACCCATAGTTATCGGGAAGATTTAGATTTGAATTGCTATTGTGATGAGTTTTATGGAGTGATTATGAGTCATATATGATTTTGATGGCACATAACATTATTATATTAAAATATTTGAAGAGTAGAAGAAAGAAATTTAAGAATTGAATATATTAGTTTGGCACTATAGCGCCAGATTATGCGTTATCACCCCACAATTTGAATAACTCTTTTAAACCACCAAAAATTCAATTTTTTGTCTTCTTCCTCTATATGACACTACCTAGGATAGTTGAAGTATCCCTATGAAATTCTTAAGTATTTTAGAGATTTAAGAGAGGGAATTTCATTACTATTGAGAGATCATGGAGAGTAAAGACAATGAGAGATTTGAAGATAAGAAGTTGGTGCTTAAGGATGCTCAGACCCACTTCACTGAATATCTTGCATTAAGTTTGGAGCAACTTATGGAAAAACTTGAGAAGATTGAAGATGAGATCTCTCTTCTACATACAAAGTTTGAAAACTTCTTTCACCAATATGAGCATATGGATTGGCAGTTGAAACTGTAATTCAATAGTTTGGCTTGTTTTCAAGATAGTCAAGTGACTATGTATAGCACCAACAAGTGGATCGATGATAAATTTGTTAAGGAATTTCCTTGTGCTCCTTTCTACCATTCCTACGATCGAAATTGTTTGGTGAGTGGAGTGGAGAATGTCACCACTAATCATGAGTGATCCTAAAGGATGTTTTTATATAGATATTTATGTTTAAGTGTTATGTGATTCCAAGTGGTGTGTCAATCATATTTGTATTAGGACTTAGTGTTATTTTTATTGTCTTTGTTGTATGAAAATCTGATGATGTCTTTGTGGTTGTGTCGTATGTATTGAACCTATAATTAATATAAGAAAACAAGTTCTGTTTTATTGTGAAAAATTGGCATTACGTAATCATATTGGAATTTGCAAACTTGAAATTTTGAATGACGATGAACTCAATAACTATAAACTGGTCATTAAAAATTGAAGATTAGCCTTTCTACATCCTAGATTTTTTTTCCTTTTCAAATATAAATTTCTTTTAATCTGGATAGGTATGAATGGAGATATAGTGCCACTATTGGACGTTATAACGTTATTTATCAGGATATGCATAGCGCTATAGTGCCACTGCCCGGTGCTATAGTGTCGAACTAACTTGTGAGTCATTTTAAGAGTCTGGGCCCATAGTTTTTGGTACTTTGACCCTTGGTTCATCTCCTTCCTCTTTTTTCATGTTTTTCTCTTCTAGGATTTAATTTTGTGCTTGATTGGCTTAGAGTTAGGCCTCCAAACTTTAGATTTTTTTATCTTTGGGTAAGACTTCACCTTAAATTTGAAAATTTTTTATTTGAAAATGGATTTCATCCACATTGTAGATTAGGCCGAAAATATTAAAACTTGATGAAAATAGTGTGAAATTCAAGGTTGAATGATTATTTATGTTTAGAATGCGTTTTAGGAGCCTCTTGAAGTTGAGTTCATGATTTTTAGAATTTATCTTGAACATTTTTTAGATTAATCATGGCTCCTAAAATAAAAAAGGCAAGGGAACGACCATTTTTTATGCTGACAAGTTTGCCAGTGCAAGGGCACAGGATAGATACGCTGATCTGCAATCAAAGAAATTGATTACAAAATGCAGTTTTTTTACTTCATGGCGGAACAATTGAATACTTGATTGTGGAGCAATTGTGGGAAAATGTTTTTTACTTCACTGTTGTTATTGTAATTTGAGTTGCTGAGAGTTCTTTGTCAATCTGTCGGAAGAATCTGATGATTTTGGTTTATGTACGAGGGAAATATGTGGATATCAGTTATGTTTGTATCAACCACATATACAAGCTGCACAGTGTTCCAACCTGCTTCTTTTCTGAGTTCCATCCTACTAATGATGAATTGGATGAGATTATGGGATTTTTAACTGATGGAAATGGAGTCTGGAAGATTAAGAATAGACGATGGGTAAACTTTTATTTCTCAAAACTTAATGTTCATTCGCGTGCCTGACACTATTTCATATAGGGTAGATTAATGTCTACCAACCATTTCAGTGAGGTAACCCATGAGAGAGCCACTTTAAACTAATATATTCATATGAAGAAACTTTTTGACTTTGCTCCCTCATTCATACAAACATGCTTTTTTTCCTAGAAAGGAGGAATACAGGAGGTTTGGGTTACCTTGTACTTCTTACTACCTTGTGTGTTGAATCTGGTATGAAGTATGAGACTTGGGAAGAAATTTTTATGTCACATAAACCCGTTGGGAAAACAAACTTAAAAAAGTATGAGAGACATTTTGGGACTAGACTTAGGACTGGAGTTAACATACCCTTTACTTCAGCTTCTACTTCTACTCCTGCTTCTACTTCTAGACCATCTACTTCAAGTACTACTTCTCTAGATTCTGTTATGGAACAAATGATAATTCAACTAGGAGATATTATATCTTTAACTAATCAATTGATGGAATTGAGAAGCCACATGAGTCATAATAATGATTACCTGCAGAAGAGGGTGGACTATAGCGCCACCTATATTTGCCTAATTCTGCTTCATGAACTTTCTTGCTTTAAATTAATTGAAATTTTAAGTTTGAGGGAAGAGATATAAATTTTTTATAAGAACTAAACTTTATTTTTCCTCCGAGAACTGTAATTCTAAAATTATTTTAATATAACCTGTGGGTTGTAGGGTTAATTTTAGATAACTATAATTTTTATTTTACAAATGTTATAGAAAACCTAAGTAAAAAATTTAAATAATAAGGGTTAGTTCTAAAATTTAGATATTTGATACAAAAGAGAAAGGTTATGCTTTCACTATTTAAATTAAAGAAATTTTTTTTTGGAAATATTAAGGATCTTAGATTTACACTTGAAAAGAAAGAATTGAGACTTTATGAAAGACCTTTTTCAGAAGCTAATTCATAGTAGTTAAAGTAAGGAAATGCGGAATGTTTTAACTTTAAGAAAAGGATAGTGGAGCTAAAAATCATTGAAGGCTATCTAGTAATTCTCACATGAAATGAAATAAAAATAAAGAATTGAAAAAGATCCTAGATCAAAAGAAAAGAAAAATCAAAATAAAAAGAGCAAATATAAAAAAATATATGTGAGAAGAAGCTTAAGGAGACGCCTAATAAAAAATTTGCTCCACTTGAATTAAGAAAAGAACTTAAATACATTTCTAAACTTAAAATTAAAGTATTAGCACCCTTACTAGTAAAGTCTTCATGAACTTCTTTTTCTAGTAATTCTTCTAAGTACCATTTGTTTGAAAGTTGCATTTACTCTTGATATAAATAGAAAATCAGAACACTTAGGATTGAATACTTGATATTCTTATATTTTAGTTTTAATCTGAGTTATTAAATTTTTTTTCTAAAGTTTCACTAACACATTTATATGAAAAAATCATAGAAATATTAAAGTTAAACTCACTACCACAAGTTACAAATTTTTACATAGTATAAGGAGTTACTTGAGGACAAGTAACATTTAAGATTGGGGAATTAATTCACCTAATAATAACCTATTTTTAGTGCATATTTTATAAGCCATTTGTGTACATTTTTGATGATATTTTGCTTTAAAAAAAGGTATTTGCATGTTTTGGTTTCAGGTACTTGGAAAGAACATTTAGAGAAAATAAGGAAAAATTTGAGCAAAAATGGGCAAATATAGGTGGTGCTATAACTCCATCCCTGACACTAATAGCATCGGTCTCAAGCCAGATGGGTGCTACAGCGTCCCAGACCGGTGGTATAGCGCCAGAAACTAACTATCTTGAAGATCCATTGAATTTGGCTGAATTTTGGAGAGGTGTTTGAAGCAACCCTTGGTTATTTTCTGTTCTCTATTAAATGAGATGCATTTGGCCAAATTTGGAGACCTTTTGCAGCTTCAAAAGTTCAATTGGGCAGCAATAGTTAATTAGGGTTTTCTTATTTTGTGTTTATGTTTGAGTGTGTTTTAGTGTGTTAAAGTTTAAAGATTTCTAAACGAAACTCCAAAAGTTTGCTTGAGGACAAGACATGAGGCAATTTATATATGTGTTTAAGTTTTTGTTGTAAGACTTAGATTTCAATGCAAGCGTTTTGCTTTTGTTTAATCTCCATAATTTATGAATCGTTCCCTTTCTTTATAATTGCAAATGGGAATTAATCTTGTAGGATGAGAAAGATTCAAAGAATTCTTTTTACTCTTAAAACTACGATGGTAATTGACCAGGCCACGCAACTAATATAATAATTTAGCCTCGAAGGAGAGTAGGGTAATAATTAAAAGGATGTATATAATTGTTAAGCTTAATAATTTGTAAATGTTTCTCAAAGTAAAAAAGCAATTGTACTCCCTCCCCTTTAATCAATGCAAGTATACGTATCGCTCAAGTAATAAAGGGCTCTATTGGAGTCCTAGATATCGATCCCACAGGGAAGTTAGAGATTTACAGAGTAATTTTTAGTAAGAGCAGATTACTAATCTATTTTAGTATAATATACGAAAATTGAAGAACATTTAAACTTCTAATATTTAAAAGACAGATTATATAAGTCAGTTTAAAAAAGTATCTTTCTCCTTGTTAAGAGTATTTGGTGAATAAATAATTAAATGAGTTTAGAATTATATTGTGCCAAATAGGAGCATTCCTATTCTTTACCCTTTGGTCCAGGTGCAAAGAATATTGACTAATCCTATGTTTGGTTACTGAATCTGTGGCTAGGCTGGGAGGATACTGGCTGCCACTTCAGAGCTCCCACATTCCCCTCGCCTGAGGGCTAACATCTACACTTCAGCTCCTAAACAATAGGACCAAATTGAAGATTTTAGTCTGTCACACTAAAATATTCAATTCTTCGTCTGATAATTAATATTTCCCTATATATTTGCACCCTCCTTCCAAGGCTTTTGAATTCCCTGAATCTTTGATGTAATCTTTACTAGAGTTGATAATTTAACATATGTTAACAATTCAATTGGCCAAATTGAAAGTAAATTAAGATTTAAGTAAAAGATTATCACAATCTCTATTTAATATTATTAGGCACAACTCATTTTAATTCTTCATTTCACAAAATCTCAACAATAAGGAGAAAGACAAAGAAAACTACTCAGAATGCATGGGAAGAATAACAAAGATTTTGGATTTCATTTAAAGTTATAAAACAATAAACAAATATACTTATCTCAATTCTTCTCCCCAAGCAGATTCCTCAAGTTTCTTTGACTCTTTCTTCTTGTACAACACTCTTAGAACTCACCAAGACACTAAACACTAACTCTTACTATAAAAGGAAACACTGACTGACACTTAATGATGACTTAACTGACACTCCAACTGACACACAAATACATAAAATTGTCTTATATTTATAGGAGTCAAATTTCCAAAGGTTGCTTAAGCACCTCTTCAAAACGCGTCCAGATTCATCGTATTTGGCTTGAATCAACGTCTCGCCGTCGGCGGGCTCAATCTCGCAGTCGGTGGGCTTCTAGAAGCAAGGCTAACTGTTTAGGCTCGTTGTCGGCGGGCTCGATCTCACCGTCGGCGGGATCTATTATAATATATTGAAAACTCTCGGGAAAATCTCGCCGTCGGCGACTTAAATCTTGTCGTCGGTGGGACAATTCAATTTTCATCATTTTTAGTCCTTTTTTGCTCTAGATTTGAGCCTTTTTGCTCTTTTTGCTTTCAGCACCTATAAATCTTCATTCCTGCAATTAACACAGAAAATACCTTTCTTTAAAGTGTAATTTCATATGAAATTGGTATAAAATTTGAAATATATTTTCTTGTGGTCAAAATTCCCCAAACTTAACTATTACTTGTCCTCAAGTAATCTAGATACTACATAAAAGTAATGATTATTTGTAGTAATGTTTTAATTCAGAATTACTATGAATTTAATTTAAATAAGTATTATAGTAAAGTTTTCTAGAAATATTTTTAAATAATTAATCTAATTCATATATATAAGGCTATTTAGTCTTCAAGTTTAAGATTTCTAGTCTTCTATTTATTTCAAGAATGACTATACTTTTCAATATTAAATTACTTGAGATATTCGGATGATAGGAATTTCATGAAAGCACTACTTAGTAAAATACTAATCCATATATATAAGTTCGAAATGTAATTGAAGTTTACCCTTTAGGTTGATTCAAATGAAGCCAATTTTTGATAAGGCATTTCCTCAAGCTTCTCCTCACTTATATATATATATTTTTTTTCTTTTTCTTTTCTCTTTTATGGATTGATTTTCAATCCCTTTTTCTTTTCTTTTTCAAGTGAGGATCACTATTTTTGGTTAGCCTGTTAATAAATTTGAACTTCATTTTCCTCTTCCTAAATTTGAAACTTGAAACATTTATTTCCCTTATATGTATTTCAAAGTTTTTACTTCATTGAGTTTCAATCTTTTCTTTCTCAACTAAATACCTAAGAATTTTATATTTGAAAATATAGTTTTCCTTACTTTAAATAGTTAACTATATTCTTATTCTCTTATACTAAATATCTTAATCTACAAAATTAGTTAATCATTAAAAGTATTTCTTTTAACTTTCCATAATAATTAAATAAATTAATTCTAGTTTACTAAATTAAAATTACTACAGAAAATCATTTTATAATAATTTTTGAAAATATAATTTGAGAACAATTTAATAATTAAATTTGTATTTTTCCCTCCCCCAAACTTAAATTTTTCTATCTATCTATATGGGGTGAAAAGAAAACAAACTATAAATTTAAATCATACCTTCGTACTTTAGGTATTTCTTCTTTTTGAAGTTCTACAGGTTCTTTTCATCACTTAATTACCTGTACTGTTAATAACTTTCTACACATATATATATCAAAGAAATTGCTGGGTAAAGAAGTTTCAAAATAAGTACAAAACACTATCACAACTTATATTCAATCTAATGCTAAACACACACAATTGACTATTTCAATTTAAGGTTACAATAACAATCTGAAATATCAAAATTTACAAACTATATAACTTTGACAACAATATTTAAAAAAGTCTACACCACATCACAATCAAGTTCAGAAACTAAATATTAATACTAAAGTTTTAAGAAAAACATACAATCAATCATAACATCATAATAATCAAAGTTTATAAATCAAAAAACTAAACAAATAAACATAGAATCTAATCTTCCGCATCAAAGTTCCAAACTATATCATCGTTTCCTTGATCAGTGGGAAGATTAGGCTGGTAATGACTGTAGCGGGGGCACTCAGGAAATATAACATCATGCTCTCCTCTCCTGTAACGATTCTCAGCATCATAATAAGCTATCTCAAACTCCGAATGTCTCTGGAGATACTCGCTATCATAATCATGCCTTCGCTCTAATTCTCCAATTCTCTGATCAATATGCTACAATTTTTCCTCAATCATTTCAAAACTCTTCCGCTACAGGGTCATTTCATTCATCAAATCATGAAGGGTAGGAGAACTATAAGTAGGAGGATCATAACTGGTGGAGGGAATATCCCTACTAGTTGAAGGTACGTAACTCCTAGTTCCAGATCTCCATCCTTCGTGGGATTCATAAGTCTTTATATTACCCTAGGTAATGGGTTTCATAGGCTCCACCCATTCCTCATCATCTCTTGCCTCTACCCCAGATAATTGGCAGAGTGCACCAGGATGCCCTAGTCCTCCTCCACTCTCACTTCTTGCAGAGGCTAATACATTCTTCTAAATAATACTTCCCACATTAATACTTCTTTGGTTATGAATACAGAAATTCAGCACTGCTCTATCTCTTGTTACTTCACTATGGTGATAGGTAGGTAACAAGGTAGAACAAATAAAATAATGTCAGGCTTTAGATAATGCATTTAGCATAGAAAGAGGGAAGTTTACCCGTTCACGCAGCTTGATTTTCCAAACTCCTTTCCCATCAATGAGAAAGTTGATTACTTCTTCCAGCGGTCCTTCCATTATTCCAAAAGTATCATACTCGCTGGTGTATAGGTCACGTACTTCATAGAAAGAATTGATTCTTGCAGCATTGAAATAGACTAAAAATCCCTAACCTTTATTGGTGCATCTTCTATTTCAGTTAAGTTGGCATAAAATTCCTTCATACTTCCACTGCAGCACTATTTGTGGTGTAACAGAAATTTTCCCACCTCCTTTCTTTTATAATTCGTTCCACTTCTCCTCCTGGATTCTTAAATACTCAATCTTGTATGCGCTTCCATGCTTGGATATTGTGGAAGTATTTCGATTGCGCTCAAGCACTTACAAATCATGTTTCGTCATATTCCATTCGTCTCTTTTGTCACGGAGCCATTTTTTTTATCTATCAAATTTACAAAAATCTCAACTAATCTTCAAAATATTACTAAAATGACTTCCAAAGATGACTAAAATCATTCTAAATCAAGTTCCATGAACTTCTTCCAAATATTTTCTCCACATTTTCAAATTTTCCAAAATTCCTTAATGTGGAAGAAATTCATGGTGAAAATTAAAAATTTTTACATAGGAGGGAAGCTCTTACCAAGGGAAGACGAAATCTGGCGTCAAAATGAGTTGATATCGGTCCAAATGCAAGATCTCTCAAGCCCTAGGTCGGTTTTTCGAAGTTTTGAGGAAGGGGATGATGAATACTGACGGTTAACAGGTCAAAATATAGTGTTTTACGGAATCTCGCTGTCGGCGAGAAATTTCTTGCCATCGGCGAGCTAATTAATTCAAAGAGGTTAAAAGTTTTCGGAAAAATCTCGCCGTCGGCCGGATCGACCTCGCTGTTGGCGAGGATTCCGAAAATTTAATATTTTTAATATTTATAATGTTTTCAATTCATTTTAAGCCTCAATAATGTCTGGTCACTTTAGATTATACTTTATCATGATTAGATATTATATTTACACATAAATTCACACAACACAAAGATTACAAATTTATATATATGAAATCCAAAAGTTTACAAATTACACACTTTACATTACTAACAAATGGCTTTGCAAAATCTTAACACACAGACAATTCAGCTTTGCAATCCACACTACAATACTCAAAACGCTGAGACTAAACAAATAACACAAAATCATATCTAGACTGAGATTAACTATAAAAGTGCAAAGAAAAACTAAATTCAAGCAATCACACACAAATAAGTACGAATGAATATCTTCTACTCATCAATATCTGAACTTAATTCTTCTCTGATATTTCCAATTGAACGTAAATGCACGAACATATTATAGAAAGGCCTGAAAGGGAATTCTTCTGGTAGAATCTTCTTCAATCCATCCCTTCCTTCTAAAAAGTCGTATAAAACTAGCCTCCAGATGTCCTGAATGATCAAAGTGCTCTTTCATTCTCCAGTCAATATGATCAAATAAATCAGAGATATTGTCAATAGAATTCATCACATTTTGTATTTCGTTCTCCAATCCTTTAAGTTTCTGTAAGATCATGTTAGTTCTATTAGTCAAGGGCCTGATTGAAGGATTGTTTTAAGATGCTTGATCCGTAATAATGGTTGTCTCATTATCGTTATCCAAAGTAGGAAATATATCAGTCGGATCTAATGGTTTCCAAGGCAATAGTACCTTTTCCCAAGCTTCGTAAGAAACTTGGTATTGACTACATAATGTGAAAATTGTTGAAGGATGTCCGAACCCGTGAATAGATCCATGTATAATTAGGCCTAAGGCAGACTTCACAATAATAGTTCCAACGTCGATGGGTAATCCAGTTTGAATACAATAATTCAAAATTACACATTCCTTAGAGACTTTATTTACCCTCATAGTGGGTAATAATTTTGAGGAAATAAAGAAGTGCCAGTGCTTAGAGACGGGGTTAAGAAGTGATGCAGAAAAGCTAACGTACCCGTCTTCTCGCATTTCCCAATCTTCTGGTTCATCAGTCAAATATCGGTAAATCTCATTCATTTTGTATCTTGTAGGGATGAAATTTGAATAGTGGCAAACATGTGTATTCTCAATTGAATACAACTCATTAATTCTTGAAGGAGTGAACTGCCTCGTACAAATACGCTTCCATTGTTGATTCTATGAAGATTGGAATAGAATTCTTTGACTACAGGGATAACTACCGTAGAAGTTGTATAGCATAATAACTCCCAACGTCATTGAATAATCATCTCTTCAATAGATGTTATCGAATTCTCCGCTCCTATATTAACAAATCCTCTTTCTTTAATCAATCGCTTTTTCGTCATAACCTTGTTGAATATTCGTTGTGCTTCATAACTGACGAACTTTCTCCTATTGAACACTTGGGATTTCATGATTTCAAGTGGATTGGATGCCATAATTTCTTGTTTTGGTGGAGTTTCTAGTCGTTTCTAGGAAGTAGAATGTGAAAAATTCGAATTCTAGACGTTTTATATAGAGAAAAACGCTTAGAATCGCCCGAAACCGCCAAGATAACTCCCTAAAACCGCTCTTGTACCAGTCTCGCCGTCAGCGGTAACAATCTCGCCGTTGGCAGGATAGTTATAATTTTAAATTGAATAAAGGCGCGCAAATCTCGCCGTCGGCGGCGTCGATCTCGCTATCGGCAGGCTAAGACAAAATTGCCCATTTTTGCTTTTGTTCCAAAAATTTTAATTTCTTTTGTCAATCTTAATATTGTGATGATTATAAAGACAAATATGAGTAGTAGAATTCATTTATACTAAAATTATCAATAAACCAAGTAAATAAACTATAATTTAAAACTATTATGGGTTGCCTCCCATAAAGCGCTTGGTTTAACGTCGTCAGCCTGACCTATTCTGGTTGTTAATCAAGTTGACTGAGCATTAAAAAATCTTTAAAATTTGGTCTTCTTCCTTTAAAATATGGTTTTAATCTATGTCCATTCACTTTAAATTTGTGTCCAGTCTTTGGATCTTCAATTTCTATAGTTCCGTAGGTAAATATTTTAGTTATAGTGAAAGGTCCTAACCATCGAGATTTCAATTTTCCAGGAAATAGTTTTAATCTTGTATTATAGAGAAAAACTTCTTGTCCTGGCTCAAAATTTTTCTGTTTAATCTTTCGATCATGCCATAATTTCATTTTCTCTTTATAGATTCTATCGTTATTGTAAGATTCATTTCTTAATTCTTCTAATTCATTCATCTGTAATAATCTCTTCTCACCAGCTTCTCTTAAATTATAATTAAATTCTTTAATCGCCAATACGCTTTGTGCTCTAATTCAACTGGTAAGTGACAAGTTTTTCCATATATAAGTCTGTAAGGAGTCATTCCAATCAGAGTTTTATAAGCAGTCCTGTATGCCCATAATGCAGTATCTAGTCTTGTAGAACAATCTAATCGAATAGGGTATAGTTTTTTCTAAAATTTGTTTAATTTCTCAATTAGAAACTTCAGCTAATCCACTGGTTTGTGGATGATAAGAAGTTGAAATTTTATGAATAATGTTGAATTTTTCTACTAATTTGTGAATATATTTGTTCCTAAAATGGGATCCTCCGTCAGTGATAATCACTCTCGGCATTTCGTATCTTGTAAAAATATTTTTCATTAAATATTTTGAAACACTCTTAGCATCACATCGAGGTAAGGCTTTTGCTTCAATCCATTTGGAAACATAATCAACAGCAACTAATATATATGAGTTTTCAAATAAAGGTATAAATGGTCCCATAAAATCTAATCCCCAAACATCAAAAATTTCAACTTCTAATAAAAAATTTAGAGGCATTTCATTTCTTCTAGATATATTACCTACTCGTTGGCATTTATCGCAAGTTTTTATATATCTATAAACATCTCTAAAAAGGTAGGCCAATAAAATCCAGATTGCAAAATTTTGTAAGTAGTTTTATTTGTTCCAAAATGTCATCCAAATTCAGAATCGTGACATTTTTGAATGATTTGCTCAGTTTCTTCATAAGGCACACATCTTCTATATATTGAATCCTTACATTGCTTATATAAATTTGGCTCATCCCAAAAATAAGTTTTAGCATTTTGAATGAATTTTTCTGTTGTTGTAAAGTTAGCATGGGTGGTAAAATATCACTTAGAATATAATTTACTATATCAGCATACCCAGGTATTTTCCATTCATTTATATTATAAAGTTGTTCATCAGGAAAATGCTCTATAATTTCATTATCAGTGTCAGATAGTTCAGTATATTCTAATCTTGATAAATGATCTGTAATTTGATTATCAGTCCTCTTTTTATTAATGATTTCAAAATCAAATTCTTGCATTAATAATATCCATCTGATTAATCTAGGTTTGGTATCCTTCTTTTGCATTAAATATTTAATAGCGAGTGATCGAGTATGCACAATACATTTAGTTCCAATTAGGTAAGATCTAAATTTATCAAAAGCATAAACAATTGCTAATAATTCTCTTTCCGTAACTGTGTAGTTGATTTTAGCATTATTGAGAGTTTTACTAGCATAGTATATGACTTTGAAAATTTTATTATATCTTTGTCCAAGAACAGCTCCTATAGCATAATCACTAACATCACACATAAGTTCAAATGGTTTCTTCCAATCAGGGGAAACTATTATAGGTGTTGTGATTAATTTATCTTTTATTAATTCAAAAGCATTTAAGCATTCTGTTGTGAATTCAAATTTCTTGTCCTTTTCTAAAAGTTGGCATAGAGGTTTAATAATTTTTGAAAAATCTTTTATGTAGCGTCTGTAAAAACCGGCATGTCTAAGAAAACTTCTTACCCCTCTCACTGTAGTAGGAGGTGGTAATTTAGCTATAACTTAAATTTTTGCAGGATTTGCTTCCATGCCATTTTCTGAAATTTTATGCCCTAATACATATCTTCCTGCAACCATAAATTGACATTTCTCCCAATTTAGAACTAAGTTAGTTTTCTCGCATACTTCCAAAACTTTTTCTAGATGACTCAAGCATACGTCAAATGATGTTCCAAATACAGAGAAATTATCCATAAATACTTCCATTCCATCATCAATTAATTTGCTAAATATAGACATCATACATCTCTGGAATGTTGCAGGTGCATTACATAATCCAAAAGACATTCTTCGAAAAGCGAATGTTCATAAGGACTGGTAAATGTAGTTTTTTTCTTGATCCTCAGGAGCAATAAGAATTTGATGATAACCGGTATATCCATCTAAAAAATAAAAATATTTATGTCCGGCTAGTCTATCCAACATTTGGTCTAGAAATGGTAAAGGGAAGTGATCTTTCCTGGTGGCTGCATTTAATTTTCTACAGTTAATACATATACGTCATCTAGTAACTTGTCTTATAGGTATTAAATCATTATTTTCATTAACTTTAACAGTCACCCCTCCTTTCTTAGGAACACAGTGAATTGAGCTTACTGCTAAGATCGTCGAAATAGGATATATAATACCATTATCTAACCATTTTAATATTTCTTTCTTGACTGTCTCTTTCATAATTGGGTTTAATCTCTTTTGGGGATCAACTCTTGGTTTGTGTTTGGTATCTAAAATAATTATGTGCATACAGATTGAAGGACTAATTCCTTTAATATCTACTAAAGTCCAGCCAAAAGTTTTCTTATATTTTTTTAATGTGTCCAAAAGTTTTTGCTCTTATGATTCATTTAATTCTGCTGATATAATAACTGGTAAAGTTAAAGAGTTACCTAAATAAGCATACTTCAAATGGGTAGGTAAGATTTTTAATTCAAGTTCAGGAGGTTTAATAATTGACGGAACTATATTATTTTCAGTATTTTCTGTATTATCCAACAATTCAAATCTTTATTGTATATATTCTACTTCTTCATTATTTATTTCTTCAATTAAGTCAGTATCTTCCATTTCGAGTTTTTCTTCAAAGTATTCTTTAAAATGTTCATTTTGGAGATGTTCAATAATTTCCATTCGAAAACATTCATTTTCTTTTTCTATAGCAGGATATTTCATTGATTTTGCAATGTTGAAAGTAACTTTTTGATCGTTTACTCTCATAGTTAATTCTCCTTTTTGAACGTCAATCATAGTTTTTCCAGTAGCTAAGAAGGGTCTTCCTAATATTATTGGTATTTCTTTATCTTCCTCCATATCTAAAACAATAAAGTCTACTGGGAAGATAAATTTATCCACTTTTACTAACACATCTTCAATAACTCCCTTAGGATAAGTAATAGAACGATCAGCTAACTGAAGAGTTACTGAAGTAGGTGAGACTTCTCCTAATCCTAATCTTTTAAAGATTGATAGAGGCATTAGATTTATTCTGGCTCCTAAATCATAAAATGCTTTTCCAAAAAAAATTTCTCAAATAGCGCAAGGTATAGTGAAACTACCAGAATCTTTTAATTTTTCAGGAAGCTTTTTCTGAATAATTGAACTACACTCTTCGTTAAGTGCAACAGTTTCATTATCTGTGAATTTTCTTCTTTTATTTAAAATATACTTCATAAATTTCACATAATTGGGCATTTATTCCAATGCTTCTACAAAAGGAATGTTTACCGTTAATTTCTTCAAACTCTCAAGAAATTTAGAAAATTGCTTATCTTTTTTATGTTGCCTTAGTCATTGAGGAAATGGTGATGGAGGTTTTTCTACAGAAATTTTCATAGGTATCAATGAATCTTCTAGATTTTGATCTTTCTGATCCTTTTCTTTTTCTATTTCCACCTCTTCATTCTGACTTTCGGTTTCTTTCTGTATTCTTGTTTCTAATTCTTTTCAGTAACTGTATCGCTTTAATTTGTTCTTTTGCTTGATCTTTAGTATTTATTTCCACATTACTAGGAAAAGTTCCAGGGCTTCTATTATTAAGTGCAGTAGCGATATGTCCAAGTTGAGTTTCAATATTTTTAATTGTTGTTCCTTGAGTTTGTAATTGATTTCCTTGAATTTGTAACTGACTACCTTGATTCTGTAAATGTTGACACATATTTAATATTAATTCTTCCATAGATAACTTCTTATCCTTATATTGAGAGTCATTATTAAATCCAGGTGGATAAGAAGGTTTAAAATTAGAATTTCATTGGTTAGAAGGATTTCCTACTGGGTTTACTGAATTGTTCATCCATTGCTGATTAGCAGAATTGTTATTCCAATTAAAATTTGGATGATTTTTCCACCTAGGGTTATAATAATTTACATAAGGATTATTGGGTTTATTGTTAACAGCATTTATAGTTTCATATGAAGATTGAGCATCTATCAATTGTCCAGTTAAATTTTCTTCTGTTATATTAGGAGAATAATTCATTCCAAAATGATCTAATTTCTTAGATATAGCAGCAATTTAAGAAGCTAACATAGATATTGCATCAGAATCATGTATACTAGCTATTTTTTTAGTATTTAACCTTTCAGAAGGCCATTGAAAATTATTAGTAGCCATTTCTTCAATTAATGAATAAGCTTCATCAAAAGGTTTTGACATTAATGAACCTCCAGCAGCAGCATCAATGATTGATCTAAGAGATCCTACTAAACCATTATAAAAAGTTAATATAATTAACCAATCTGGTAATCCATGGTGTGGGCATTTCCTAAGAAGATCTTTAAATATCTCCCTAGCTTCATATATTGATTCTCCGTCAAACTAACTAAAAGAAGTTATATAATTTCTAAGTTTTGCAGTTTTTGAGGGAGGAAAATATTTGGATAGAAATTTTTTGTGATAATTCTCTCCAAGTTTTAATTGATCCAGGTGCTAATGAATTTAACCACATCTTAGCCTTATCCCTTAAAGAAAAAGGAAATAGCTTAAGTCTAACGGCTTCATTAGATACTCCGTCATATCTAAAAATAGCACTTAACTCTAAAAAACTCGCAAGATGTAAATTAGGATCTTCATTTGGTGAACCACTAAATTGGTTATTCTGTAACATTTGGATAATTGCAGGTTTAAGCTCAAATGAAGTAGCCGCTACATCAGGGTTTTGAATAGTTAAGTGAGTTTCATCTAATGTAGGGTTAGCGTAATCTTTCAAAGGTCTTGGTTGGTTTAAATTTTCAATTTCTGGATTATTTGCCATTTGATTTAATTTTATGATTTCTCTTTTATGTTTTCTAATTCTTTTAATAGTGCGCTCTAATTCTGAATCGTAAGGTAATAAACTTTCGGTTCCAAATTTACGCATACACAACTAACAATAATAATAAAATAGTCTATTACTCTAGTAATTATTTTTATATATATATTTATATATATATATATATAATTGAATAATTACTTTACTTCCCGGCAACGACGCCAAAAACTTGACCCGGGTTCGATCCCCAGCAACAGCGCCAAAAACTTAACCGGGCCACACAACTAATATAATAATTCAGCCTCGGAGGAGAGTAGGGTAATAATTAAAAGGATGTATATAATTGTTAAGCTTAATAAGTTGTAAATGTTTTTCAAAGTAAAATAGCAATTGTACTCCGTCCCCTTTAATCAACGCAAGTATACGTATCGCTTAAGTAATAAAGGGCTCTATTGGAGTCCTAGATATCGATCCCACATGGAAGTTAGAGATTTACAGACTAATTTTTAGTAACAGCGGATTACTAAACTATTTTAGTATAATATACGAAAAATTGAAGAACGCTTAAACTTAAAACTAATACTTAAAAGACAGATTATATAAGTCAATTTAGAAAAGTATCTTTCTCCTTGTTAAGAGGATTAGGTGAATAAACAATTAAATGAGTTTAGAATTATATTATCCTGAATAGGAGCAATCCTATTCTTTACACTTTGGTCCAGGTGCAAAGAATATTGACTAATCCTATGTTTGGTTACTAAATCTGTGGCTAGGCTAGGAGGATACTGGCTGCCACTTCAAAGCTCCTACGTTCCCCTCGCCTGAGGGCTAACATCTACACTTCAGCTCCCAAACAATAGGACCGAATTGAAGATTTTAGTCTGTCACACTAAAATATTCAATTCTTCATCTGATAATTAATATTTCCATATATATTTGCACCCTCCTTCCAAGGCTTTTGAATTCCCTGAATCTTGGATGTAATCTTTACTAGAGTTGATAATTCAACATATGTTAACATTTCAATTGGCCAAATTGAAAGTAAATTAAGATTTAAGTAAAAGATTATCACAATCTCTACTTAATATTATTAGGCACAACTCATTTTAATTCTTCATTTCATAAAATCTCAACAACAAGGAGAAAGACAAAGAAAACTACTCAGAATGCATGGGAATAATAACATAGATTTTGGATTTCATTTAAAGTTATAAAACAATAAACAAATATACTTATCTCAATTCTTCTCCACAAGCAGAATCCTCAAGTTTCTTCGACTCTTCATTCTTGTACAACACTCTTAGAACTCACCAAGACACTAAACACTAACTCTTACTACAAAAGGAAACACTAACTGACACTTAATGATGACTTAACTGACACTCCAACTGACACACAAATACATAAAATCATCTTATATTTATAGAAGGAGTCAAATTTCTAAAAGTTGCTTAAGCACTTCTTCAAAACGCGTCCAGATTCATCGTATTTAGCTTGAATCAACTGTCTCGCCGTCAGCGGGCTCGATCTCGCCGTCGGCGGGCTTCTAGAAGCAAGACTAACCGTTCAAGCTCGCTGTCGGTGGGCTCGATCTCGCCATCGGCAGGCTCTATTATAATATATTGAAAACTCTCGAGAAAATCTCACCGTCGGTGGCTTAAATCTCGCCGTCGGCGGGATAGTTTAATTTTCATCATTTTTAGTCCTTTTTGCTCCATATTCGCGCCTTTTTGCTCTTTTTGCTTTCAACACCTATAAATCTTCATTCCTGCAATTAAACACAGAAAATACCTTTCTTTAAAGTGTAATTTCATATGAAATTGGTATAAAATTTGCAATATATTTTCTTGTGGTCAGTAATTTCACTGAAACTTCATTTACTTTGCAAACTAGTCACTTGTGAGGTTAAAATCCATTGAGAAATATAATGACCTGGGAGGCTATGATTTCACCCAACTAATGAATACCACGCTTCATTCTAGCCAGAGTCATGGCGATCACCTAAGTGGGAGTGAAAATGAATAAGGAGATAAGTTTTGATGGGTGTAGAATTGGTAAGTTCTAGAGTGAAAGACTAGATTCTTATCAATTTGGCTTAAGGTTTAGTACCCAGACACTGGGATTCAACCATCATAGTGGCATGGGCTTAGGGGCATCTAGAGGTGAGAGGCTAGATAGTTCTGATACGGAATCGACATGTTAAGTAATCATTCTTAAGTTAGTCGATGTTCTTTGCTAGCACCGAGAGGGGGTAAAGAATAAGGTATACTTCTATTTTTCACAATATATAAAGTCACTTGAATCCTACATAGGTTAAAATCTATTTACAAGGAGAAAAGTTTTCCATAATATCCAAACTCGTTGTTATATTTTATTAAACTGTTACACTTAGCTGTTACTTTGTTTTTGACTTTTACTTGTAATTTTTAGTAAGCATATAATTATAGACATCTTATATGTTTAATTTACAATTTAAATTTAAAATTTGTAAGTTGATTTTAAGAGTTAGAGCTTTTCCCATAGGATCAATACCAAGGTTTTTAAGGAGAATCCTATATTATTTGAAACGATACGTCTATTTGCGTAGCACCCCTAGTGTGAAAATTTATTATATAGTTCATAAATCATTACATTTATTCATAGTAGCTGCTAGATATAATTTGAGACATTTCTGGCAAAAATTTGGAGATTAAAAATACATGTAATTGCGGGTTGGTTCACACGATGAGAATGGAAGTGAAGAACATCTTTAAGAGAGCAAACAAGATCTACAAAAGCAAAACTTTCATTAGCATTAAATAACATAACCTATAGGATTTCGAGGTTGTCCATCTAGTGAGACATAAATTCGCTCATCTTTAAGCTTTTGCACAACCCTGTTGTGCAATATAAGCCCTAACTCTTTTATGACCTCGTGGTCATCGTCTGATACGACAAAAACCCTCATATCTTCCAGGCTATTTGCATGATCAGATAACGTACAGATGCAAGTCCTAAATAATGAAATGGCTGAAGTAAGCATTAAATAATTTTGTTTCCAAAACATAAAGCCTAATAATAGGATAGCTTGGGAAGTTATCGAGGTTCGTCTCGAGGTCTGTGACTTCCCCTACTTCTCATTCCTTTGAACTCCAATAATAACTGCTCCTATTTAAAACATTCTCTATTTACTTTGTGTACAACCTTGCAAACTAGATCCTTGAACTTCTTGAAGACAATAACTCTAATCATTATTGAGAGTTTCCTTAAGTGACTTCAGTCATTTAAGATGTAATTAACTATAAGGGGTTGCCTCTATAGGGAACAAAAGAACCTAGATAAAATAAACATTGCTTAATCTTCAATATTAAGTAGGGGAACCTATCAGGCACCCAAAAGATTCACAAACCAAATGGATGCATAAATCATATAGTTTATATAATCGAGCACACTGTCAAGTAATATGCATATCTCTTGGGATAGTGTATTACTTATAGTGTTAAGCCAATTACTTAAACTATTGAGAATATAAGATCTATTTAATCTCTTTTTTTTTTCAAAATTAAGATGCTACTTTAAAATTAATAAATATATAACTGTATTAATATAAATGATTTTTAAAACCAACTGACATATTTCAAATGAAAACTGACATCCTCCTCCTCAGGACTCTCTACCGGCTCATCTCAAATTAAAATAAAAATTTCCTCTGGTCAGTGTACTTAGGGTTAACCAAGCCATGACAAACGAATTATTGAATGACATACTCCACCCCAAGTTTAAAGCAATCTGCCCCGCCATCCTCATACTATTCTTTGGAGACCGACGATGATAATTTCTTTTTCAGCTCAGCACTTTCCTTCTATAGACTGACTATGGACCTCACGAATTTGTAGAACTTGAGCTTCAGAAGGTCCTGATTGTCACGAGCCCTTCACCTTCAATGAATCATCCTTCTTCTGGGCTTCCTCTAGTGACTGCTCCACCTCAATCAAGGCTATACCCAGAAAATGGGGGCTTTATGCCATAATTAACTGCCACAGGCCCATGTTCTAGAGAATCTCTTGACGACCGAAGCCTCCCATTCAATGACTGAGCTATCCGAACCACTACAGATTCAACAAGGTCGGGAGTAGTTCTCGGTTGACATCTGCCTATGGTGTAACAATCATAGGATTGATCTAGCATACCGAACTGCTTGCTAACAACCTCTCATATCCTCTCGGCACACTTGGGTATGGGGTACCACATGGACTCCCTCTTTCTTTCATGGAAGTGGGGGGGGGGGGTGAAGTGTTTACTCACTTCAACAACTCCTTTCCATGACGACGTACCCCTATTCCCTAACATGATGGTAGGACCTTGCTCTTTGGGGATGAAGTCGACTCCCTCGATGAAGAATTGGACGTAGAAGAAGGGATGGCTTGACTTACCTTGTTCTTCTTGGACAAAGAAACAAATGAAGAAACATTGACTTGATGGTTCGATAGAGCGGCAATGGCCAGCGACATACCACCCCGCAAACCGGCGACATACGAAGAGGGAGCTGTGGCTGCAGCTCTGTCGGGTGTACCTTTAGAAGTGGAATCCCTCTCATCACCTTTCCATGCATTAATAAAGTGAGAAGAATGTTTTTGAGGGATATCAGTGAGCTTGCTAGCAACATAGTCTTGAATAACAAACACGAAGACAAGGTATTTCGCGACTGCATTGTAAGGGGATGGATCCTTGTCTCCTATAAGATTACTTGACTCCTAGGGATGTTTTTGCTTCCAGAGCTTAATATTCAGTTTTTCTTTCATCACCCTCGCCTACAATTTCATGATCACACCACATTACTTCTGGAATCTCACTTGCCAATGCTTGAGTAACCGTCACCTCTAAAGTATGTTGCGGGATTGAGGAACGGGTAGTCAACATCTCCTTGACGAGTTACAAGCTCTCTGAGAGAGATCCCGACTTGGACACCAAGCATCCTATTAGCTCGTTCTGAATCCTCCAAGCATCAGAACAAGAACCCACCAAGAACTTCTTCTTCCAGTCCTTTATTTTGCTCTCAACTCCTGTCAACTCTTTCATCACTGAAAGCATGGAAAAATCCTCTCGGTTGACCATAAACAGAAAAAATACATAATGAGGTTGAAATTCCATGAAATACACTCCAGGCGATAGAAAAGAACCAACGTCATTCTCACGACTATGGAGTTTGGCTTGACTTGCAATGGAATAATCCCATATGTGTTATAGATGCTCTGAAGCTCATTATACAAAGGCAACTGGAGGTCTTATTTGAACTAGTGTTGGTAAGGGAACAATTCATAACCTAGAAGGTCTGTCACCTGCACCGACCCCTACAACTTTTGAAGGGTGATGTTAGCTTGCATAATATACCTTGTCTGCAATTCCTTCACATCATTCTCCATCAAATACACAACACCCTTAATGGAACCAAAGAGGGTGGGAGAGTACTTTGGGGCCATTGTAGAAAATCTAAGAAGGGTGAAAGAATGAAACGAGAAAAGAAGAAAAGTCAAAAGCTCAGATGTAGAAATTGGGACACATAAAGTAAGAAATAACAGTTACGCGACCTATTTATAAGGCAGAGATGAAAAATGAAGCGTCATAAAATGAATAGTACCATCTCAAACATCTTTTAAATTTTATTTAAATGTCTTTTCATTTTCAAATAACTTTATTACAGGTCTAAAATAAAATATTTTATGAGCGAGTCTTCTAAGGCCTCAGGCGGGAGGACCATCGCCCCTCCGGTCCTAAGATGTTTCACTCAGCGGCTTTGTGGTAAAATTTGGATAGGTTAGTCAACTTTTGAAGTGCTCCGAGAGCTATGAACAACTCGACAAAGCCATCCCGTAAAGCAGCAACCCCACCTACACTGCAGCCAAGACCGAGCCCTTGAACAGCTGAAACCTCCTACACATGATTAATGACCAGGCCCCCGATCGACCCAATTGATGAACCTGACACTTGGCACCATGGACTTGGTCCCTCCAGTCTGTTGTCCATGGCTCCAAGGGAAGGCGCCCAATGCTCCATTCACTCCTGTCCAATACCAACAACATGCAAAGGAGTAGAAGAATGGTATCTTTTTGAAATGGCTACCAGCAGGAATCTAATAAGCTCGGTCTGCAGATCGAACACTACAGTAACATACTCCGCAACATCTTTCGATTGCTTATCGTCTTTGTGACACTCTAATTTAACCAATTCATATGCATATGAAAAATGTCAAGGAACTATTAAAAAATGGTGACGGCTAAAATAATATTTACATACTCATAAATCTATCTATTGAGCAGATGGTCTCTAGATATCTTTCCCCTTCTTTTTTTGTGAGGTGCCATCGCCTTCTTGCTGTAGCGACTAGGAAGAGGCACAAATCTCATTCCCTACGGCCTTTTTTCAACCTCCTCGATGCGTTCAATAAGTAAGGCGTGCTAGGCCACGCAGCTCACACCCATGCTCAGGAAGCACTGTCTCCTGACGAGAAACCGTCGACACCTGCCTCTTAGGGTCCCAATATGAGTCAGCCCAGGTTCAGTCCTCGACTGCTTTTCATTCCTAACCTTTATCTTCTTTACAGAAGCTAAGGGCTCGTAGCCCATCTTCTCCAAAAATCTTGGGGTCTACATGAAACTCCCTCCGATCGTGGGTCATAACTCAAATCGGTTGATCAGGGAAAAATAACGACAACAAATGTAATACCAATTATAAAACCTTATTTATAGAGCATATTGGACACAAAATCCGAGGATAGTTTCTTTGAATACTAATAATTTCCTTGTCCTTATCGTACTTGTTATTGTCAAGGATCAGGAAAATTCAGGGAACTAATATGTGTGCACCACAACTCTCAGCAGGAATTTCAAAGCATTCGAATGGCCCAAATGATAGTCAGACAACCAAGGCGTCCTACCATCCCACTGCCAAACACGCGGTGAAGAATCGATCAACACACCATGGCAAGAGATTTGAACGACAAGCAATGCTGACAATCTCGATCGATCGGAAAATGGGAGAGAATATTTGATCACAACTAATAGGTCAACCGGACTTTACTGCGGAGGATGAGATTGACACTAAACCAGCCTCCTCAATCGAGCAACCCATGGCGCGGTCGTCACTTAGCCTGTCACCTCAATCATCGAACTCAAGCAAATCAACCAGCCAATTACGATCATGTTAAAAATCAAATTGTAATACAAATATAATATGAAATTCATAAGATTTAAGTAGAGCAACAAGTGTATTAAAAATAATTTCATAACTCATTTTAATTGAAATTATAATACTCATATAGTATGAAATTCATACGATTAAATAGAGCATCAATTATATTAAGAATAATTTTCATAATTATTTTATTTATTTATGTAATTATACAAAATTCACCCATATAAATAAGAGACTTTTTTTTAGATTCTATGTATAGGAAATTTCTAAACTCTAATGAATGTATTTTCTCTTTCTCTTCACTTACCTCTAGCGTGTTCGCAAAAATACAATGCTTTCACCTGAAAGGCTAAAGCCCTTCGTATTTCTGGTTCCTAGACGAAGAAACGTGCTAGTCATCCAAAAACTCCACCAGCAACAATAAGCACCACAATAAGTACCTTCTCCGAAACTCCGACACCAAATCTTGAGGCAAAAGACGCACAGAAAAACCAGGCAGATGAAGCTGCTAACGAGAGAGCCGGTGAGGCCGAGGGCGTGATCGAAGTAGGGCAAAGAGAGAACGAACGCCAGGATCAGTAGTAGCAAAGCCGAACCCACGGCGCCACGCATCAGCATTTGGTTAGGGAGTTCAGGGAGGGTGGGAGGCTGTGTTCGAGCTGGATGGCGAAGGGGTAGAACTCGTGGGCGTATTTGGTTATAGGAGTTAGAATTGTGGCCCATAGTACGATCTTGGTGACAAGAAGTTGTGGCGGCATGCTTAGGGTGATTTGGGAGCTTCCTGACAGACTGAAAAGCTTGGCGCCTGGAAGGAGAGGGCGCTGTAAAGGGTTGTGACTAGTGCAATGCTTGTGATTGAAACTGCGAGAGGGAACGGTTGATCCAACTGCAAGCAAAGGTTTGTGGAATTTGAACAAGTATTTTTTTTTTCCTTCATTTTTTGTTCAAGAACTATGTTCATTTTTTTTGAAAATATACTTTTGTTCTCAGCATGTTATAACTATTACAAATGTTGTTCATTTAGTGTTGAAATGTACTGTTTATTTTTTGAAATAGAGTATATATATGTTTATTTGGACAATGCACAAATAATTTGTTGTTTCCTATTATTCTTTATTTTGTTTGTTATTTGCCAAAGTTGATATGATCAGTCCTAATTATCTGGTTTAATATTCCATATGATGTCCTATTAGGCTGTCATATCTGCTGTTCAAAACCATTACTAAACCATTATTAAATTTTTGATTTATTTGGACATGTGTATTCATTAAAATAAGAGCAAATTAAGGTTTTTATACTATACTATTATTTTTTTCTACAGATTTTACAAACTGAAGATTAGATAATATGTCGCTGGGACAATTTTTCCTCAAAAAATATTTTTTGAATTTATATTTGTTAAGCCATCAACAAATTTCCTACATCTAACACGAATCTCGAGGCATGACATAGATTGATGCAACTATTTATGCAAGAAACATTCAAACTTCCATGTAAAGTGATTCAGAGCTCCAATTTCAGCAAACTTATAATCAGATTATTGGCTCCAAGAGACGAGCCTAATGATATCTAAGTTGGTCCAATCAGAGTCAAAATCAAGAACCGATCATGACATTAAACATCTTTTGAAAGCTTTCCCAGATATATTTGGAAGGTCAATAGGGTGTCGAATCTGATGAGCTTATAGTCAAATCAAGCGTTTCGAGAAGAAAAATTCAACGACCCCAAGATCGCTCAATTCTGATATCGTTGAGACATTTAAATGTCCATCAAAATCCGTCTGATCGAGGGAAGCCCTCCGAGCAGTTCGATGATATTGGTTCATATTCCTTCATTAATTATATCGAAAATCTGTAAATAGGGCCCTACCTCTCTTAAGAGAGGACCTGAAGCTTGATTCTTGAAGAGAGCTCGAAGCCTGAAGAAGAGCTTGAAGCTTAGAGGAGCTAAACTTCAGCATCACCTCATCGTCGACCGTCATCGACCACCGCTGACCACTAGTCGCCAACCATCTCTCACCTATATCTGCCGATCATCATTGGCTGCCGCCCACTTCTTACAACAAGTCTTTTGTGCACCGACGCTGTAACTCAGAAGAGTGTTCATCTCTTTCCCGCCTGTGGGACAAGAGACTGTACTTGTAATCTCTAGTTTATAGTAGATTTCTTCAACTAGGCCAGACCACATGGCTTTTTCTTTTTTCAGGATTTATGTAAAAACTTCTAGTGTTTCTATTGGTTATTTTCTTTCATCTCTTTTGTGATGAATTCTTGTGCAACGCTAAGACGATTTCCATTATTCCACAGCCGCTAATTTTCTAGCACACATTAGTTTGGAGCCGACTGTAGAAACGAAGCATTTTTCGACATTGTTTTCAACTCTAAGATGCCGAGCCACTACTTCATTTCCCAATGATGTAAATCATCCACCTGACGAAAGAACTTCCATTGCATCTTGAAGGTCATCTCTGAAGCATTCTTCAATGTGGAGAGCAACCTTCATCACAGTATCTAAAGGTTGTTCACGTCAACCTCCCGAGCTCAATTATAGCGGGGTAGTCTTCTCATATCCTATTCAGATATAAAGTCTTTTACAACTTTTTTCTGGCTGGGGATAACCTTCATTGCAGTCTCGAATGATTGTTTATTTTAATGTCTCGGGCACGACTGTAGTAGGATAGTCATTCTACTTTTCATTCAGACAAAAAGTCTTTGAGAACCGCTCTCGGATTGGGGGGGGGGGGGGCGAGCAATCTTCAACTTTAAAAGCTCTTCCTCAGTGCCCTCTCATGGATTTCTTCTTCGACCGAATCAGGAAGTTGATCTCTTCAAGACTCGATACATGAGCTGTTTTATAAGTTCGCGTGGAAAGCGCTTGCTGTTGGGCAAAAGATTCAAAAGTAACAACTAACAAGTTGTTAAACATTATTCTTGAGTATGGCTGCAACTATGTTTCCAATAAAAACATACAGTTCATTGCGACCTACACCTCAATCTTGAGAACGCAGAGCATCTCTGACACCTATTATGGGCTTAATCGATCCCAGAGGGGGTCGATTCAACAACTTCAATCACAGGCTACAGTCTTCAAGCAGAGCTTCAACTAACAGCCTCAGATAGGTCAAAAATCCTCAGTGGCTTTCCTTCGATCTCTTTTATAATAGGTTATGGTCGTAAACAAAAGCATTCTCAATGGATTTTGTATGACTTTGTCTTTTACGGGTTAATGTCGTCTAACATCTCCGGTTATAAAACATAGGACGAGTCTTATATCCTTAACGGATTCTTTTTCAACTATGCTCCAACACAGGCAACAATTGTCAAACAAATGCGCTTCGACAAACAGCTTGGGAAAATCGAACATTCATAGTAACAAATAAGGTGTCCAACCATGCCCCTAGAACTCAAGGTTAAGCGGCAAGACTTGATTGGAAGATACGATACCTGTGGAAGTCGAGCCTAAGATGCAAGACTTGATGGGAAGCTGCCATGCTCCTGGAAGAGTATGACTCAATGAGAAGATATGATACTCCTGGAAGTTGAGCGTAAGAGGCAAGACTCAATGGGAAGCTATCATATCCCTGGAAGTCGAGCCCAAATGGCAATACTTGATGGGAAGATACAATATTCCTGAAAGACCAGTCCTAAGGGGTAAAACTCGATGGAAAGCTACCACATCTCTGGAAGACAAACCCAAGCGACAAGTTTCGATGGAAAGCTAGTAGTGGACAGGATATTCACTAAAAAACTCAGCGAGAGCAAGTGGTTAACATGTTTTCCACTGAAAGACCTCAGAAGACTAGAAGCCTCAGAAGGCTAAAACCTCAGAAGATATAGGTACATAAAAAACCTCAGAAAGCTGCTAGCCTTAAGAGGCATATGTACATCAAAGATCTCAGAATGAAACAATCCTCAATAAATACAGATACATCAATGACCTTAGAAGGTTACAAGCATCAGAATGCACAAGTACATCAAAGACCTCAGAAGGCACAAGTACATCAAAGACCTCAGAAGGCTATCAGTCTCTGAAAGCACCGATGCATTTCAAGCTCCTAGAAGACATAAGTCTGAGAAGGCACGAGCCTCAGATTATACACGTCTAAAAAGAAACAAATCTCAGAAGGCACAAGTCTAAAATGATACGTGATTCTTTTTATATATAGCGTGAAGGGTTAACTTTGATTGCATGTTTCTGCATGTTTGAGAAGCCAAAAAACCTCACAAGACATAAGCCTTAGAAAAGGTCGGCACCAATATGCAACCTAGAAGTTGGGTAACAACACCCTGAAGGGGTAACTCCATCTCAAAAGGAAAAACAAAAGCAACCTCAAAAACAACAACAAACAAAACCTTTATCCCACTAAGTGGGGTCGGCTACATGAATCCTTTTTCTCTGTTGCGTCATATTTAATGTTATATTTTCAGGTAATTCTAATAATTTAAGATCTTTTTTATACAATATGTCGAAGTCTTCCATGGTCTATCTCTGCTTTTCTTAACATAAGTCGAATTTAAAATATTTAGTCTTCTAATAGAATCATCAGACGGTAGACGTTTAATGTGACCAAACCACTAAAACGAATCTCTCTAATTTTGTCCTCCACTGGAGCTACACCAACCCTATCACGGATATATTAATTTCGCATATTGTCTCTTAAGTGTAAAGCCACTCATCCACCTAATCATTCTCATCTCGTCAACACTTAGTTTTATGCTT
The DNA here is from genome assembly GCA_022702705.1 of Papilionanthe hookeriana x Papilionanthe teres. Classification (NCBI taxonomy): domain Eukaryota; kingdom Viridiplantae; phylum Streptophyta; class Magnoliopsida; order Asparagales; family Orchidaceae; genus Papilionanthe; species Papilionanthe hookeriana x Papilionanthe teres. Next base: position 11,874,664 of record CM040427.1, read on the forward strand.
CACTTTTGAAGGCCAACATTCAATGCCATATATCATTGCAGGTCTCACATCCATCTTATAAAATTTTCCGTTAATCTAAGTGGTACTTTCTATCAGTCAATAGGCCCGAAACATTCCTCCACTTCATCCAACTTGAATTCTACTAATAATATCCCCATCAATATCGACAACAATTTTCTATCTCACCACTATATATAGCATTGCAACCTCGAAAGCAGCATTCAAATTTTTATTACATCGAGCTAGAGACGAATGCACAAACAGACACATCATGACTGTGTACAAATGCCACTTTACGCAATTAAAAGACTACAAAGACCAACATATACTTATATAAGGGCTACAACAAATCAGCTCATCTTTGAGTAGAGTCGGCATTGCCTCCTTGAAATTTCAGTAGTTCTGCTAATCTGCAGGGGGTCTCCAGATATCGCCACCATAAAAGCATAAACATCTCCCCCTCAAAGTGCAACAGTAAATGTCTAGTATTTTTTCATGTCCACTGGAATTCGCAGCAGCAACAAACAAGAATATCCCGAGTCACCTATTGGGCAGGGATGGGAATTATTTTCTTCTTCTCAGCGGCGCGGAAGAAGATCCCGTTGATCGTTTGTTATAGACGTCGCGAACGACTTTCTTCTGCACCCTCTTCAAGTCAAAGATCCCCTTACTGCTACGCAACATGGGGATGACTTCCTTCTACGCTGCAACACGAAAGGTGATCCTGTTGATCGATTGTTACGCAGGATGGGGACGGCTTTCTCCTTTACAGCAACATGAAAAAAAATCCCGTTTATCGCTTGCTACAAAGGTCAGGGACGACTTTCTTCTTCTGGGATATTTATTTACCGCTAGTAAGTTAATGAAACTCCAACTACTCTCTCTCTTTTTCTCCTCTTTTTCCTCCCACTTGTGATGCTTTCTCTTATTCATGTCCTTTATTTATAAGCTTAAGAGGAAGCCTAGTATTAGAAGCAATGAGTTTTTTTTTACAAAAAAGAGAGAAAACTGAAATTATGTCTCGATTCCTACCCTTTGGCCTTACAAATATCCCCTTAACCAAAAGGAGAAAACAAAATTTTACTAGCTGACATTCCTAATTCTCTGACCGTTCTGTCATTTGCGGCATCCAATTTCCCATCGTTCGCAATTCTCTGCCTCTTCTAATTAGCCGCTCAAATTCCTACCATCCATCCGCATTAGAATGCAAAAACCACGGGTTGTTTTGTTAGAGGAAGTGGAAAATAGTTTGAATATTACATTATACTACATAATTCTTAAGGATTTGGAATCTTTACATTCCACGTAAATACTAAGCATTCACACCTCTAACCTCAAACCTCAAACCTCAAACTTATATAAATAAAAAAAAATTGTATTTTATATTATATATAATAATAATAAGAATAATAATAATAATAATAATAATAATAGTAATAACACAACCATAAAAATAAAGGGCTCAAATCTTGAGGTTTTCGGACGATAAAATTGATTTCGCCCAAAAATAGGGGCAATTATTATGTCATCAATAAATTTCCTATATTCAACACGAATCTCGAGGCATTACATGGATCTCGATGCAAATATTCGAGTAAGAAATATTTAGACTTTGATGTAAAGTGATCTAGAGCTCTCATTTCAACAAACTTACAGTCAAACTGATCGACTGAATGAGACGAACCCAATGATATCAAAATTGGTCCAGTTAGAGTCAAATCAAGCCACGATCAAGTTGTTAACCGCTTTTGAATGCTTTCCAAACATATTTGGAAGATCAAACAGATGTTAAGTCAGACTAGCTTATAGTCGAATCAAGCGTCTTAACAAGACGAATTCAATGAGCCGAAGATGGCTCAAGTACGACATCATTGAGACACTCAAATATTCATAAAACGCCGTCTGATTGAGGGAAACTCTCTGACTGTTCAATCAAAGTGGTTCATATTCATTCATTAATTGCAACCGAGATTCTATAAATAGGGCCCTACCCCTCACTTTAGAGATGACCTGGAGCTTGATATCTTAGAAGAGCTTGAATTCTGAAGAGGAGCTTGAAGCTTAGAGAAGGTGCTGAAGTCCAGCATCACCTCGTTGCCAACTCCCACTGACCACCAGCCGCCGATCACTATTGATCACCACCGCCGCCGATCGCTATTGATCACCACCGCCCACTTCTTACATCAAATTCATACGTGCACCGACGTTGTAACTCCGATGAGTGTTCAACTCTTTTCTGTCTGTGGGACGAGGGACTGTACTTGTAATCTCCAATTTATAGTGGATTTGCTTCAGCTGGGCCATGTCTCATAGTTTTCTCCTTTCCAGGTTTTTCATGTAAATACTTTTGGCGTCTCTACTGGTTATTTTTTTTCATCTGAGTGTGTGTTAAATTCTTGTGCATCTTCAAGACGATAATCCATTACTCTACCGCCGTGAATTTTTTAGTACACATCAATTATAATTACATTTTTTTCAAAGGATCAATTATCTGACCTCCTTTATATGTAAAATACAATGCCATTGAGCTAAAATGGCAACCTAGATTATCAGACACCCAAATATTTCCTTGCTACTTCGCTTATTTCCTGATTTATTTTTTAGTTTAACGAGAAAGCTTATAGTAATTAAATAAATAATACACTTATAATTGAGATTCTTCATTGTAATTTGTCGAAATTGATGCTATATGCATATATCCTAGAAGGTTTTTTCTATGCGGAGAACATACCGTGTTTATGTAATTTTGCTAGTTTCTAGAGGTGCTTGCAGGAGAAGAACAGAACAGAATAAAAAAGCATGGATATGTTCATTCTTATGTCCCAACCAAACAGCTAAAGAAGCTGGAACTTCATTTTAAAAATACAACGAGAGATTCTACTACTTATCAGTATACCCTTGAAATATAGTTTCTGCTTAAGTGTAAATTTTAGTTTTCATATTTCGTTTTAAATGTCCGGTGTATGCTGACTAAACATTGAAGCCAAAGTTAACAAGCAGTGTTCTGACAGAAAAAAAGAAAAGAAAAATTTGCATCAAGATATTACTATATAATTTTTATCAGGATGCATGGACAAGTGGTCAATGGAAATCGAAATCTTTTCAAAACTAGAGGATGCTGTCTTCTTCATTTGAACTGTTGCTTCTGTATTCTGGCACATCATATAAGGAAAATTTGATACTATTTTCTTCCCTATCAAAGGATCAATTATGCTTAAAGCCATAAATATTCATGGTCTACCAGGGCCTGCATGCTTCTGCTTTTAAGCTGCTCCTCTGCTATATTTCAATCCTTCACCTCTTATGAAATGTAACCTAAATCTTATCCTAAGGCTAGAATAACTTCAATTCATATTCGTTAAAATAAATCTTCTGAATATATAATAAATGCATATTTGGAGTGTTAATTCTATAAATACTTAAGATTAAGGAGTTGCCTTTGTGAATTTTGAAGGATCCTTCATAGCCTTCTGTAGGTTTTGGGAAAACAATATGACCTGCGTAGCTGAAGAGATACAAGCCAGATATATCAGGTATCTTACTTAGCTGAAGAACTGAAATACCCTTGTTTGCTTTCACTCCACCAAACACTGCAATTGAACCCACCGTTGAAACAATGAGGAGAGACATGAGGATTCCTCCGAAGGAGAGGAAGAGATTGAAGAGAGGTCCCGTATCCAAATGCTAGGGAGAGCAACAAGCTCGGCTATCACAGTGAGGACCTGAGTGGCGGACAGATGAAACCACGGAAGTTTGATGAGTGCCAGTAAATACAATGGACAAGCTATTTCTTAGTGAGATTGTGTAGGAGACAAGTTCATAAAAGATCTCTAATTAGATGAATTTGGAAGCTATGATCCTTCCTCTTCTCCCAAGAGCTCGCTCTCCTATGTCTTGGTAGCTTTTGGATGAGGCATCCTCCTGCAACCATTTTCCTAAGAGATGGGATGTGTAAGCACAAGCCATGCCAAGCCCCACAAGTATGAATACGGAGCTCCAGCCTCCTTTCTCTAATGCATAAAGAGTTGGTTGTTGTCCCTGCCCTGAAAGATGCATTTTCGTGCTGAAGTTTTAGATTGAAAGTATATGCATTAAGTTTCTGATGAGATAACCAAATTACACTAACTTATTTCTTTGTAATGCGATTAAACGTTCATGTTAATTTTTCATCTGCTACAATTGATGATTGTGTAGGCATGAAATAGTATTATATCTAGTTATGCATTGGCAGTATAAAAATATGTTATATAGAAATATTAAGTTGGTCCTTCTTGACAATTTTTTTGGTTTAAATCATCTTTCATTATTAATTTATCAAGCCAATTTGGTAGGGCTTATGTGACTTACTTGCCCTAACAGTCTATAAGAAAAGGGCAAAAGTCTATCAGGGTGCATGTGCTTGCTACACGGCTCCTATTGTTGGGGTCCCCATACTGTAGCTGTTAGAAGTATAAAAATAAAATTAGCATTATAAAATTAAGAAATAAATTAAACCCGATTAAGCAAATAAAAATAAAAGCAATGAGATTGAAATAGCTTGGGAGGGAGGCGTGTCGATGACACTATCCTGAGTAGATCAAGCCTTGGGTGCATCATTTATGGCTCTCTTATACTCTTGAGATATAACCCGTCCTTTAGCTTTGGTTGCACATGCATCATTACTGATTGGCAAATTTTGAACTAATCATGTGTCTCTTATTGACCCAAAAAAATAAAATTTGAAATGATGGAATGACTAGAAGAAAAATTGATGGAAAAAACAAGAAAATGTTCAAAATGTTTTCATCTTTTTTAAACTCATATTCTCTTGTATTTATAAGTGAGATGAGAGCAAAATAATAATTTTTTTTTTATGATTTATATTAGTTAAAGAATGTTATATTGAGTTATTGATTTATTAGTTTATTTATATTTAATTTAATTTATGTTATATGTTATAATATTAATAATGTTAATTTCAACATTATTAAGTTATAACATTATAACATTATAACTTGACATATATTTAATATAATTTATGTTATATGTTATAATATTAATAATGTTAATTTTAACATTATTAAGTTATAAAATTATAACATTATAACTTGACATTGTATTTTTTTAATATTAATTATCACACAGACAATGTCAATATTCCTACAAAATTTTGTAGCAAAACAAAAAAGGTCATATGAGCCTTCATGACTCTAGTGTATGTCACTCGGCTTCATTTATGCAAAGATTTTCAACTTAAGAGAGAGTGGTAGCCACTTTGAAGTGCTCTCGCATGAGGAGTGGAAAAAATTAAACCGAGTGCATCATGCAAAAAGTAAGAATTGAAGATCATGTTTAGCTAACAGGGTAAGTAAAAACAGAAATGACTGACCAATAAGCATTTCAACCATGTTGATGACTGAATGAGCAAGAGAACTATTTTTACTATGATGGCACTCACTCTCCAAAACTAGCATCCTATCCCACATTTGCACCGTCTGTTGCATACGCTACCAGCCAACTGTACGCCACAAACAGTCTGGGTTGCCATCTGGTTCAGGCGCCCAAGCTCAAGATATGCACTGCAGTCTGGGTTGCCATCTGGTTCAGGCGCCCAAGCTCAAGATTTGCACTGCATTTATTCATCAACTCGCTCATTCCTGACATTTCTTTTGCAACAGATCCTTGTTTCAAAACTTCTTGGTGATAGTTAGAAATGATTGTGACTTTATAAGCTAATAAAGCAGATAAGTGCAAGACTTACATGGAGAGATTATATTAGAGTATAGTTCGAGAAGTGGTAAGTTTTGTTTAGTTCTTTCTGTTGCCAAATGGAATTAGTTTAAGATTCAGATTCATTGTAGAAACTTGAAGGGCTGAGGTAACCCTCCACTTTGTTGTAACATGAATGCAAATATAGTTGCATTCTTATTCCACTTTATTGAAATAAAAATTTGATTCCAGATATTTTTAAGTTTAATTTAGCTCTGCATGAAAAATGTTTATTTTCAAGTTATAATATGTTTTTATCAAATTACAACCATTCATTTAGTTTCTATGGTCCTTTGACAGATGAGGTACGCTTTTTATACTTAATTTTTGGTTTTTGGTTTTCTTTTATAGTATTGTAGTTCATGATTTATTCTATACCTTCCTCCAATTTTTCTATCTGTTCATCTCTATGGTTTAGTGATCCGGGGTCGGGAGGCAGCAGTGTTTATATGATTGCGGAGCTTATATTTTATAAATGATTATCAGAGTAAAATTAACAATTGTGTCCTCCCCCCTTTTATCAACACAAGTATATGTATCGTTGAAGTAATAAAGGACTCTAATGAAGTCCTAGATATCGATCTCATAGGAAGTTTAGAGATTAAAAAACTAATTTCAGCAGATGCAATTACTATCTAGTGTACGAAAATAAAGAACGCTTATACTAAACTCTATTACTTAATTTTTAAATAGAAGATTGCAATTTAGAAAAAGTATATTTCTCCTTGTTAAGAGAATTAAGTGAATTAATAATTAAATTAGTTTAGAATTATATTGTGTCAAATAGGAGCATTCGTATTCTTTACCCTTTGGTCCAGACATAAAGAACATTGACTAATCCTATGCTTGGTTACTGAATCTGCGGCTAGGCTGGGAGGATACCAGCTGCCACTTCGGAGCTCCCACGTTCCCCTCGCCCGAGAGCTAACATCTACACTTCGACTCCCAAACGATAGGACCGAATTGAATATTTTCGTCCGTCACACTAAAATATCCAATTCTACGCCCGATAAATAATATTTCCCTATTTATTCGCACCTCCTTTCAAGGCTTTTGACTTCCGAATCTTGGATGTAATCTTTACTATAGTTGATAATTCAACATATTTTAACAATTCAATTGACCAAATTGAAAGTAAATTAAGATTTAAGTAAAAAGATTATCACAATTTTATTTAATATTTTTAGGCACAACTAATTCAATTCTTCATTTCACAAAATCTCAATAACAATGAGAAAGACAGAGAAAACTACTCAGAATGCATAGGAAAAATAATACAAAACTTGGATTTCATTTAAAGTTATAAAACAATAAATAAAAATTTATCTCGAATCTTCTCCCCAAGCAGATTCCTTGAAGTTTCTCTGACTCTTTCTTCTTGTACAACACACTTAATTATACTTCCTAATATACTCTAAAACACACTAATAGACTCACAATAGACTCACCACTCACTACTCACTTCCACAAGACACACCAAAGAAGAACACACACTTCAGCCTATATTCGTCTATATTTAAAGAAGAAGAAATATATTCAAAGGTTGCTTAAGCACCTCTTCAGAAAGCGTCCAGATTCAATGTATTTGGCTTGAACCGACCTTCTCGCCGTCGGCGGGCTCGATCTCGTCGTCGGCGGGCTTCTTGAACATTGGCGATCTCGCCGTCGGCGGGCTCGATCTCGCCGTCGACGGGCTCCTATATAATATATTCAAAACTTTCAGAAAAATCACGCCGTCGGCGACCTATTCCTCGCCGTCGGCGGGATAGTTCAATTTCCATCTCTTTTTAGTCCTTTTCATTCCAGATTTGCTTCTTTTCGATCTTTTTGCTTCCAATACCTATAAATCTTCATATCCGCAATAAAACATGTAAAATACATTTCTTTAAAGTGTAATTTCATATGAAATTGGTATGAATTTCTTAATACATTTCTTGTGGTCAAAATCCTCCAAACTTAACTATTACTTGTCCTCAAGTAATTTTGATACTAAATAAAAGTAATGATTATTTGTAATAAAATTTTAATTCAGAAATACTATGAATTTGATTTAAATAAAATATTATAGTAAATTTTATTAGAAAGATTTTTAGATAATTAAATTAACTCTATAGATGTAAGTGCTATTTAGTCATCAAGTTTAAGATTTCTACTTTCTATTTATTTCAAGAACGACTATATTTTGCAATATTAAATTACTTAAGATATTCAGATGATAGGAATTTAATGAAAACACTACTTAGTGAAATACTAATTTATATATATAAGTTTAGAAATGTGATTGAGTTTACCCTTTTGGTTGATTCAAATGAAGCCAATTTTTGATAAGACATCTCCTCAAGCTTCTCCTCACTTACTTTTTCTTTTCTTTTTTTTTGGATTGATTTTCAATCTTTTTTTCTTTTTCTTTTTCTTTTGTTTTCAAGTGAGGATTACTATATCTGGAGCCTGTTAATAATTTTGAACTTCACATTCCTCTTCCTAAATTTGAAACTTGAAACATTTCCTTATTTTATATGTATTTCAAAGTTTTTAGTTCATTGAGTTTCAATGTTTTCTTTCTCAACTAAATACTTAAGAATTTCATATTTTAAAATATAGTTTTCCTTACTTTAAATAGTTAACTATATTCTTATCCTCTTATACCAAATATCTTAATCTATAAACTTAGTTTAATCACTAGAAATATTTCTTTTAACTTTTCTATAATAATTAAATAAATTAATTCTAGTTCACTGAATTAAATTCATTACAAAAAATCATTTTATAATAATTTTGGAAAATATAAATTGAGAACAATTTAATAATTAAATTTTTATTTTTTTTCCCCCAAACTTAAATTTTTCTATCTATTTATATAGGGTGAAAAGAAAATAAACTATGAATCTAAATCATACCTTCGTGTTTTAGGTATTTTTTTCTTTTTGAAGTTCTGTGGGTTATTTTCATCACTTAATTAACCTGTACTGTTAATAAGTTTCCACACATATATAATATCAAAGAAATTGCTGGGTAAAGAAGTTTTGAAATAAGTACAACTATTAACACAATTTATACCACAACATAACACAACATCTACATATATTTCACAAATCCAGTTTCAGAGTTACAATCACAAATTGAAATATTAAAATTTGAAAGCCACACAAATTTAACTTATACAACAGTATTAAAATGTCTTGCACAACATAATAATCAAAGTCCATAAACTAAACATCAATACTGAATCTAAGAAAACAAACGAACGATCACATAACATAAATAACTAAGCATAAAATCTAATCATCAACATTAAAATCCCAAATTATATCTTCATCTTCTTATTCAGCAGGTGGAGTAGGCTGGTAGTGAGTATAACGAGGGCATTCAGGAAATATAATATCAGGCTCTCCTCTCCGATAGTGATTCTCAGCATCATAGTAGGCTATCTCAAATTCAGAATGTCTCTGGAGATAATCGATGTCATAATTATGCCTCCGTTCTAATCCTCCAATCCTCTGATCAATATGCTCTAATTTTTCTTCAATCTTTTCAAAACTTTTTCGCTGCAGGGTCATTTCATTCATCAAATCATAAATGGTAGGAGAACTATAGGTTGGAGGGTCATAACTGGTAGAGGGAATATCCCAACTAGTTGAAGGTGCATAGCTCCTAGTCCCAGATCTCCATTCTTCGTGGGATTCATAAGTTTTTATATTAGCCTGTGTAATGGGTTTCATAGGTTCAACTCATTCCTCATCATCTCTAACATCTGCTCTAGACAATTGGCAGAGTGCATAAATTAGACCAGGATGTCCTAGTCCTCCTCCACTTTCACTTTTTGCAGTGGCTAATATATTTTTGTAAATAATACTTCCCACATTAATACTTTTGTTGTTCTGAATACAAAAATTCAGAACTGCTCTATATCTTGTTACTTCACTATGGTGATAGGTAGGTAACAAAGTAGAACAAATAAAATAATGTCAAGCTTTAAAGGTTGCATTTAACATAGACAGAGGAAAGTTCACCCGTTCACGCTGCTTAATTTTCCAAGTCTCTTTCCCATCAGTGAGAAAGTTAATCACCTCCTCCAGCGGTCCTTCTATTGTTCCAAAAGTATCATATTCGCTGGTATGCAGATCTTGTACTTCATAGAAAGAATTTATTTTTGCAGCATTAAAATCAACTAAAAATCCTCTAACCTTTGTTGGTACATCTTTCATCTCAGTCAGGTTGGCAAAAAATTCTTTTACAACTTCAACTGCAGCCCTGTTTGTTGTATAACAGAAATTTTCCCATCTTCTCTCTTTTATTGTTTGTTCTACTTCTCCTCCCGGATTCTTAAAGACTTTGTCCTGAATGCATTTTCTTGCTTTGATATTAAAGTTGTATCTTGATTGAGCTTTAGCATTCACGAACCGTGTTTCATCATTATCTAGTCGCCTCTTCTATCGTGGAGTCATTTCTCGATCTATCAAATTTTTAAAAATCTTATCTAAACATCAAAATAATACTAGAGTGGCTTCCAAAGGTGACTTAAAATAATCTAAAATGAATTCCATGGATTTCTTCTAATTTTTTTCTATATTTCAATTTTTTTCAAAATCCCCAAATGTGGAAGAAATACTCAGTGAAAATAAAAAATTTTTGCATGGGAGTGAAGCTCTTACTAATGGAAGATAAAATCCGGTGTCAAAATGTGTTGATATTGCTCCAAATCCACGATCTCTCAAGCCCTAGGTCGGTTTTTCAAAGTTTTGAGGAAAGGGACGATGAATAGTGACGGTTGACCGGTCAAAATAAAGTGTTTTTCGGGATCTCACCGTCAGCGGGAAAAATCTCGCCGTCGGCAGGCTAATTAATTCAAATAGGCTTAAAATTTCTGGAAAATCTCGCCGTCGGCGGGATTTTTCGGGAATTAATATTTTTAATATTTATATTATTTTCAATTTATTTTAATCCTTGATAATGTTCGATCAATCAATTAAATACATTTTATTGTGATTAAATACTATTTTAACACATAAATTCACACAACACAAAACATAACAATTTTATATATGAAATCCAAGGTTTTACAATATGCATACACCACATTTACTTAACACATAAAATTCAGCGTCGCAATCCAAAACACAGTACTCAAGACGCTGAGACTAAACAAACAACACATAATCTCATCTATACTGAGATCAAATCTTAAAATCTAAAATATCAAAAGTGCAAATTTCATAAAAATTAAATTCAAACTAACTCAACACATAAACAAATATGAATGTCTTCTACTCGTCACTGTCTGTGCTAAATTTATCTCTGATATCTCCGATAGAACGTAGATGAACGAATAGATTGTAGAAAGGCCTGTAAGGGAATTCTTTCGTAGAATCTTCTTCAATCCATCCTTTCTTTCTCAAAAGCCGTATGAAACTAGCTTCAAGCTGTCCAGAATAATCGAAGTGTTCCTTCATCCTCCAATCAATATGATTAAATAAATCAGAGATATTATTAATGGAAGTCATCACGTTTTGTACATCTTTTTCCAATCCTTTGAGTTTCCGTAAGATCAGATTTGTTTTATCAGTAAAGGGCCTGATTGAAAGAGTTTTGAGATGCTTGATCCGCAGTAATGGCTGGTTCACTATTGTTATCCAGAGTAGGAAACATATCAGTTGGATCTAATGGTTTCCAAGGCAAGAGTACTTTTTCTCAGGCTTCATAAGAAACTTGGTATTGACTGCATAATGCAAAAAATGTTGAAGGATGTCCAAGCCCATAGTTCGATCCATGCACAATCAGGCCTAAGGCAGACTTCACAATAATTGAATCAACATCGATAGGTAATCCCGCTTGAATATAATAATTCAGAATTGCACACTCCTTAGAAACTTTGTTTACCCTCATAGTGGGTAACAATTTTTAAGAAATAAAGAAGTGCCAGTGTTTAAAGACGAGGTTTAGAAGTGATGCAGAAAAGCTAACATACCCGTCTTCTCTTGTTTCCCAATCTTCTGATTCATCAGTCAAATATCGATATATCTCATTCATATTATTTCTTGTAGGAACAAAATTGGAATAGTTGCAAACATGTGTATTTTCAATTGAATATAACTCATTGATTCTAGAAGGAGTGAAAGTTACACATCTGCCTCGCACATAAACGCTTCCGTTGTTGATTCCATGAAGATTGAAGTAGAATTCTTTTACTACGGGGATGACTACTCGCGAAGTTGTATAGCATAATACCTCTCAACATCGTCGCATAATCATCTCCTCGATAGACGTTGTCGAATTCTCCACTCCTCTATTCACGAATCTTCTTTCTTTGATTAATCTCTTCTTCATCATAACTTTGTTGAAGATTCGCTGGGCCTCATAACTGACAAACTTTCTTCGATTGAACACTCGAGATCTAGTGATTTCAAGTGGATTGAATGTCATAATGATGAGTTTTTGTGGAGTTTCAAATCGTTTTCAGGAAGTAAATGGTTTAGATTTCGAGTTTTAAGCGTTCTTAAAGAGTTAAAATACTTAGAATCGCCAGAAACCGTCAAAATAACTCCCTAAACCGCTCATTCACCGATCTCACCGTCGGCGGCAACGATCTCGCCGTCGGCGGGATTCTTAAAAATAAGAACTGAATTTGGCGAGCAAAACTCGCCGTCGGCGGTGTCGATCTCGTCGTCAACGGGCTAAGGCAAAATTGCTCAGTTTCGCTCTGTTCCAAATGCTTTCCAATTTTTTTTATGTATCCAATATCGTGATGATTATAAATATAAATTTGAGTGGTAGAATTCATTTTATACCAAAAATAGTAATAAATCAAATAAATGTACAATTATTACACCTAAATAAAGATCACTATGGGTTGCCTCCCATAAAGCGCTTGGTTTAACATCGTCAGCCCGACCTATTCTGGTTATTAATCAGGTTGACTGAGCATTAAAACCTCTTTAAAATTTAGTCTTTTTCCTTCAAAATATGATTTTAATCTATGTCCAGTCTTTTGATCTTCAATTTCTACAGCTCCGTATATAAATATTTGAGTTATAGTGAAAGGTTCTAACCATCGAGATTTTAGTTTCCCAGGAAATAATTTCAATATTGTATTATAAAGTAAAACTTCTTGTCCTGGTTCAAAATTTTTTTGGTTAATCTTCCGATCATGCCATGATTTTCTCTTTATAAATTCTATCGTTATTATAAGATTCATTTCTTAATTTTTCTAATTCATTCATCTGCAACAATCTCTTCTCACTAGCATCTTTTAAATTATAATTGAATTCTTTAATCGCCCAATACGCTTTGTACTCTAATTCAACTGGTAAGTAACAAGTTTTTCCATAAATAAGCCTGTAAGGAGTCACTCGGGGTTTTATAAGTATTCCTGTATGCCCATAATACAGTCTCTAGTCTTGTAGACCAATCTAATCTACTAGGGTTTACAGTTTTTTTCTAAAATTCGTTTAGTTTCTCGATTAGAAACTTCAGCTAATCCACTGGTTTGTGGATGATAAACAATTGATATTTTATGAATAATGTTAAATTTTTCTGCCAATTTCTGAATATATTTATTCCTAAAATGGGATCCTCCGTCAGTGATAATCACTTTCGGCATTCCATATCTTGTGAAAATATTTTTCATTAAAAATTTTGAAACACTCTTAACATCACAACGAGGTAAGACTTGTGTTTCAATCCATTTAGAAACATAATCAACAGCAACTAATATATATGAGTTTCCAAATGAAGGAATAAATGATCTCATAAAATCTAATCTCCAAACATCAAAAATTTCAACTTTTAATATAAAATTCAGAGGCATTTCATTTCTTCTAGATATATTACTTACTCGTTGGCATTTATCACAAATTTTGATATATCTATAAACATCTTTAAAAAGAGTAAACCAATAAAATCTAGATTGTAAAATTTTATAAGCAGTTTTATCATTCCCAAAATGTCATCCAAATTCAGAATCGTGACATTTTTGAATAATCTGTTCAGTTTCTTCATAAGGCACACGTCTTCTAATAATTATGGTATTTTTTATCTTCCTCCATATCTAAGACAATAAAATTCACTGGGAAGATAAATTTATCCACTTTTACTAACACATCTTCAATAACTCATTTAGGATATGTCACTGAACGATCAGCTAACTGAAGAGTTACTGAAGTAGGTGAGACTTCTCCCAATCCTAATCTCTTAAAAATTGATAGAGGCATAAGATTTATGCTGGCTCCCAAGTCACATAAAGTTTTTCCATAAATTTTTTCTCCAATAGCACACGGTATAGTGAAACTACCAGGATCTTTTAATTTCTCAGGAAGCTTTTTCTGAATAATTGCACTACACGCTTCGCTAAGTGTAACAGTTTCATTATCTGTGAACTTTCTTTTCTTGTTTAAAATATCTTTCATAAACATCACATGATTGGGCATTTGTTCTAATGCTTCTACAAAAAAAATGTTTATCGTTAATTTTTTCAGGATTTCAAGAAATTTAGAAAATTGCTTATCCTTTTTATGTTGCTTTAATCGCTGAGAAAATGGTGGTGGTGGTCTTTCTACAGAAATTTTCATAAGAATTAGTGGATATTCTAAATTTTGATATTGCTGATCCTTTTCTTTTCAGTTTCCACTTTCTGTTTTTCACTTTCAGTTTCTTTTTGTATTCTTATTTCTAATTCTTTTCTACTTCGTAACTGTATCGCTTTGATTTGTTCTTTTCCTATTAGGAAAAGTGTCAGGAATTCTATTATTATGTGCAGTAGCGATATATCCAAGTTGGGTTTCAATTTTTTTAATTGTAGTTCCTTGATTTTGTAATTGGTTCTCTTGAATTTGTAGCTGATTTCCTTGATTTTGCAAATGCTGACCCATATTTAATATTAATTCTTCCATAGATAACTTTTTTTCCTTAAATTGAGAGTTATTATTAATTCTAGGTGGATAAGAAGGTATATAATTTGAATTTCCTTGGTTAGATGAATTTCCTAATGGGTTTACTAAGTTGTTCATCCATTGTTGATTAGTAGAGTTGTTATTCCAATTAAAATTAGGATAGTTCTTCCAACCAGGGTTGTAATAATTTGCATAAGGATTATTGAATCTATTATTAATAGCATTTAAAGTTTCATATGAAGATTGAGCTTCTATAAGTTGTCCAGATGAATTTTCTTCTATTATATTAGGAGAATAATTCATTCCAAAATGATCTAATTTCTTGGATATAACAGCAATTTGAGAAACTAACATAGATATTGCATCAGAGTCATGTATACTAGCTATTTTCTTAGGATTCAACATTTCAGAAGGCCATTGAAAATTGTTGGTAGTCATTTCTTCAATTAATGAATAAGCCTCATCAAATGGTTTTGACATTATTAAACCTCCAGCAACAGCATCTATAATAGATCTAAGAGATCCTACTAATTCATTATAAAAAGTTTGTATAATTAACCAATCTGGTAACGCATGATGTGGGCATTTCCTAATAAGATCTTTAAATCTCTCCCAAGCTTCGTATATCGATTCTCCATCAAACTGACTAAAAGATGTTATGTCATTTCTAAGCTTTACAGTTTTTTATGGAGGAAAATATTTGGATAGAAATTTTTGTGATAGTTCTCCCCAAATTCTAATAGATCCAGGTGTTAACGAATTTAACCACATCTTAGCCTTATCCCTTAAAGAAAAAGGAAAAAGTCTAAGTCTAACAGCATCATTAGATACTCCGTCATATTTAAAAGTAGCACAAAATTTTAAAAAACTAGCAAGATGTAAATTAGGATCTTCGTTTGGTGAACTACTAAATTGATTATTCTGTACCATTTGGATAATTGCAGGTTTAAGCTCAAATGAATTAGCCGCTACATCAGTATTTTGGGTAGTTAAATGAATTTCATCTAATGTAGGGTTAGTGTAATCTCTTAAAGGTCTGGGTTGATTTATATTTTTAATTGCTGGATTATTTTCCATTTGAGTTAAATTTATAGTTTTTTTTCTCTGTCTTCTAATTCTTTTAATAGTGCGCTCTAATTCCGAATCGTAAGGTTTTAAACTTTCGGTTCCAAATTTACGCATACACTAATTAAGTAGATTTTTTTTAAATAGTCAGTTACTCTAGTAATTATCTTTAATAATTATTTTATTAATTACCTTAATAATTACTTTACTTCCCGACAACGGCGCCAAAAACTTGATTCGGGGTCGGGAGGCAACAGGGTTTATATGATTGCTGAGCTTATATTTTATAAATGATTATCAGAGTAAAATTAACAATTGTGTCCTCCCCCCTTTTATCAACGCAAATATACGTATCGTTTAAGTAATAAAAGGCTCTAATGGAGTTATAGATATCGATCTCACAGGGAAGTTTAGATATTAAAAACTAATTTCAGCAGATGCAATTACTATCTAGTGTACGGAAATAAAGAACGCTTATACTAAACTCTATTACTTAATTTTTAAATAGAAGATTGCAATTTAGAAAAAGTATTTTTCTCCTTGTTAAGAAAATCAAGTGAATAAATAATTAAATTAGTTTAGAATTATATTGTGTCAAATAGGAGCATTTCTATTTTTTACCCTTTGGTCCAGACATAAAGAACATTGACTAATCCTATGCTTGGTATCTGGGCAGCTCGGGAGGATACCGGCTGCCACTTCGGAGCTCCTACGTTCCCTCGCCCGAGGGCTAACATCTACACTTCGACTCCCAACGATAGGACCGAATTGAAGATTTTAGTCTGTCACACTAAAATATCCAATTCTACGCCCGATGAATAATATTTCCTATTTATTTGCACCCTCCTTCCAAGGCTTTTGACTTCCCTAAATCTTGGATGTAATCTTTACTATAGTTGATAAATCAACATATTTTAACAATTCAATCGGCCAAATTGAAAGTAAATTAAAATTTCAGTAAAAAGATTATCACAATTTTATTTAATATTTTTAGGCACAACTAATTCAATTCTTTATTTCAGAAAAGCTCAATAACAAGGAGAAAGACAGAGAAAACTACTCAGAATGCATAAGAAAAATAACACAAAACTTGGATTTCATTTAAAGTTATAAAATAATAAATACAAACTTATCTCGAATCTTCTCGCCAAGCAGACTCTTTGAAGTTCCTCTAACTTTTCCTTCTTGTACAACACACTTAATTATACTTACTAATATACTATAAAACACACTAATAGACTCACAATAGACTCACCACTCACTATTCACTTCCACAAGACAGACCAAAGAAAAACACACACTTCAGCCTAAATTCGTCTATATTTAAAGAAGAATGAATATATCCAAAGGTTGCTTAAGCACCTCTTCAGAAAGCGTCCAGATTCAATGTATTTGGCTTGAACCGACCTTCTCGCCGTCTGCGGGCTCGATCTTGCCGTCGGCGGGCTTCTAGAACATTTGCTAACCTCCAAGGCTCGCTGTCGGCGGGCTCAATCTCGCCGTCGGCGGGCTCCTATATAATATATTCAAAACTTTCAGGAAAATCACGCCGTCGGCAACCTATTCCTCGCCGTCGGCGGGATAGTTCAATTTCCATCTCTTTTTAGTCCTTTTTCTCTTCAGATTTGCTTCTTTTCGATCTTTTTGCTTCCAATACTTATAAATTTTCATACCTGCAATAGAACATAGAAAATACATTTTTTTAAAGTGCAATTTCATATAAAATTGGTATGAATTTCTTAATACATTTTCCTGTGGTCACTTAGTTAAATGTTTGATTGTTTCTAATGCAACATATTCCTCAATCATAATATCTTGTAGGTTAGCCTCATCTTGCCTTAAACCGCTCAAAGAAGAGGATGAAATCGTAGAAATTTTAGAAGAAATTGCTACCATTTTGATGGTTGAAAGTAGAGCTTTACTAACAGAGCGACAAGAAGAGGCTAAGCTACAAGTTATTATGATTGAGGAATATGTTGCACCAGAAACAACCAAGCATATTTTAAATTGGCTAAGCCATAGAGATGAACAAATAGAAAAATTGGAGAAAGGGATAGAAGAAATTAAGATTTCCGATACTATAAAAGAAAGTCAAATACCCGCAAATTGTCTGAATGTCGAGCAAATTAAGAAAGATGCAAACATATATTGATTTAAATGAAATTAATAGTTGAGTCCACATACCATTTTTTGCCACATGTGGATTTAATTTTGGCGTTGGATTAAAGTAAATGTGCTCATTTCATTCTAATTTTTTTCAGGAAGAAGAAATGAAAAGGAAATTCAAAGCATATTCCGAGCTTAATTTATTTGTTTGTATGCTCGTCTTATTCAGCAAGAAAAAATAATGCTCAACTAACAATACTACATATGTTTGCAATGATTCCCAAAATCTGTGTATGTAATTCTATTACTTTTCTAGTGTATGTGGTTGTATTATTCAGTTAATAGATGAATCGCAATGCAGTTTGATGCTATGTTCTTGATGGCTAAGCAGCCATACTTACTCCTATTCTGTTTCATTTTCTTGCTGCAACGCGAGTAAATGAAGAAGAAAAGCAGCAGCCAGTGGTTAGTAGACAGGATCCTGTGCCATACAGAGCGTTGATGAAGTAGAAGATTAGCAAATTAAGAGACAATGTTGGGGTTCTTTCTAAAGGCATACGATAGAAAACTGTTTAGAAATGACGGGTTTGTATGCTATAAGGTATTTAACATTTTATATAATCATGAATAATTTTTAGTCTGCTTGATTAAATTACATACGAAGTTTCATCTTATGCTTCATTTGATTATGCTTAACTTCAAGATACTATTCTTTTGCCTGTTTTTGTGTTGCGGGCGGGTCTCATTAATGACATTCAATTGGTTGTGCTTTTTGTGTTATTGTATGGACTATAAAATTTATACTATCTAGACTTCTTATCATATCCAATAAAATGTCTAGTAATTTGGAACTGGTAATTATTCTCCTAACCATATTCATTAATTTTTTATTAATTTTTTTCAGCTACAACATTCTCATCAGATGAACAAGATAGTATAACTTCACATATGGAACCATGACTTAGTCACTTTAGTGCATCTCCTATTAAACTCATCTTTTATATTAGTTCTCATAATTTTTAATTTACATTCCAAATGTTTCTCTATTTATATTTTGGAAATATTAATGGCATCCATTACTTCATTTTTATTTTGAAGTAAATACAAATAAATTGTGAGTAATCAACAATGAATGTGATAATATATTTTGGACTATAAAAATTAATATCATGTCAACAAATATTTGTATGTATGAATTTTAATATATTTATACTCTTCCTTGCACCTTTCTTTGACTTGTTATTTTTTTTCACCATTTATGTAACTTATACAAGTATTAAAATTAGTAAAATTTGAGTTACAAATCTTATTTTTATTTACTATTATCTTAATTCTATTTACAAGTAAATGGCAGGTTCTCTGATGACACGGAACGAAGAAATTTTTATTTATAACATAATTTTTAATTCAAGTTCGAATATGTATATTATCATAAGAAAAAATATTTTGTAAAAATATTTTGTAAATTAATTTATAAAAAATAGTTACAAAATCTATCATTACTCAAAAAGTTTATATTTAAAGATAAACAAATAATTTTTTGAAAAATTAAGGAATAACCCAAATATAGAAGTCTACAAATTAAAATTCTGCTTTTTTGAGAAATTAAATACAATTTTTTAATTACTAACTTCTCAATAGCTTCCTTAGATTTTGCAAGTCATATTAGATATTACAAATATGAATTAAAAAGCTAGTATCAATCCATCATGTGTTAAACAATATTAATTATATTAGATTCTTAATAGACAAATGAGATTATTTAATATTTTTTTGTCAAGTCAATTCTTAAAAGTCATCCGTCCCCATATGCCTCTTCTTCTTATGCAAGAAACATATATATTCTTTTGTTATTTCAGTTGGGGTGATATTTTAGCCTTCTTTTTCTTTTTCATTTTCATTTTAACTTGGCATGAATTTATTCCATGTTACTAATATTTTACTTTTACCCCTTTTCATGAGTAGGAATCTAGCATATATGACTAGAAGCTTATTAATTGACATTTTGTCCTTATGTATGTTGTATAATATTTTGAAATGATTATATTATTGTGAAAGAGTGCTTAGAATGTGTACATCAAAGAAATATTGGATATTTACTGATTGAATGATATCAAGATAAAATAAATAAAAAATATGCTTAATATACAAAAATTGAAGCTCTTAATTAAATATCATGATTTATCGATATAAATTATATATTAAATATTCATAAATTTAGTGACAAACTTATATATGTTTGGCATTTTAATTCAATTAAATTCATTTAAGGCTTTATAATAAAACTATAAAAATGTCTCTTTTCTAATCTTTGTGGATAAATAAGAAAATATAACCTGATATTTATCTTAATTAATTATATGAATATAATAAAACTTTACGTTTATATCATTAATGACAAACAATTTTCATAATTCAATATGTTGTGGATAATTTCTATCTATTCAAGCTCTATAGTTCACTAAGATATTTATTTTTAAGCTCTGACATATAATTTAAATTATATGCATGAAAATAATTCAAGCATAATCATAAAATTCAACACAATCAAGCAGAAACAAATTATTTTCTTGCATTGTGATTGATATAAATCTTCTAAAATCAGTTGAACTCATTGTCATTGTGAATGATATAGATCTTCTATATTCAACATAACCAAGCATAAAATTGCTCTGCACAATTTCCTTCATTGAAATTGAATCATTCATTATATTATGCCTAGGGGTGTAAACGAACCGAACACGAACTAACAGAGCTAGTGTTCGTGTTTGAAATGTTCGAACACATCACTGTTCGTGTTTAGTTCTTTTAACAAATCGAATGAAAAAAATTGTTCGTGTTCGTCTTGTTTGCTTATCGAACGAATCAAACACGAACTCCTTGGCGAACCGAACACGAACTGTTCGCGAACAACAAACTTTTTTGACAGCCCTAGCTTTGATAGCATACTTCCTCAATATGAAGCAAATTGATCAGGTAATCCGTACACATCAGGTAATCCCTACTCATAATCCACTATTTTAAGCAAATTGCAGAATTAATTACCTCATTTAAGCTAAATCTTGCAAAAATATTTTAGAGGCACATAAAATTATTAAAAAAACTTAATACTTTTATGCCAAACTTCATGATGCATAAGTCCTTTCCTGCACCATATCAAAAGCGTTAATTTTTTTAGAAATATATTTAGAAATAAAACCAATCAGCCATATGAGCTCTTGGAAATGTATAATTTATTGCAGCTAAGTCGAAGTTGAAGTCTTGGTTCCTGTATTGTGGATTTTACATACATGCCACAGCTTTCTTATGTATTACATATCTAACATCTAAATTTTTTCCAAATGGTTCTTTTTGATATATTTCTTTAAAATAAATATGAAATATTAAGGAAAATATGCTCAAAGATGACAGTTACGTAGCCTTACAACTAACCAAGCAATAATATCGAGCAACCAAGCAAATGAGGGCAAACCAAACGCCAGCTCGAAGGTAAATATGAATAGAGATTAGAGAACAAACACAGAAGACAAACCCTAAACTCTCGCAGGCAAAAACTTTTCGTGATTTTGAGAGAAGGAGAATGCTCGAACGAGGGAAAAGCGGCTAAAGAGGAGGCGAGGCGAGTTAGAGCTTTTGAGAATAAGACATTTAGGGTTTTATTTTAATATATAGTATAGTATATTAATTATAATGTTATAATATTTATACTAATAAAATTAATAATAATATATTTTTATTTTTATTAATAATTTATTTCAATATTATAATTTATAGAAGTTTACTTATTTAAAATATGATAAATTTTTATAATATATAATTATTTTTAAAGTATCATAAATTATATATATATAATTATTTTAAATTATTTTATCTTTCAAACAATAACGAACCGAACACGAAAGAACACATTATTGTTCGTGTTTGGTTCGTTTAAAGAACCAAACGAAAAAAATTGTTCGTGTTCGTCTCGTTTGCTTATCGAACGAATCAAACACGAACTTCCTGGCGAATCAAACACAAACTGCTCGCGAACAACGAGTTTTTTTGACAGCCCTAATTATATCATTAATAAAATTAAGTAATTATATATAATTTCTAATGGTTACTAATGCATCATTCACTGAAATATTAATGAAAAAATAATAGACATGTTTATTTTTTTTATCTGATATGCCAATTCAAATGAGTGAAAATTGAAGTTTCATGGCACTACCATCAATTTATCCATACTATTCTTTCGAACTAAATAACAAATTACTAATGGTTAAATACTAAACATTTCAAATTGCAAAAACGAAAGTATCAATTTACAGATAAAAGAAATAAAAATTCATTAAACTTGACAAAATAATTTTCAAAATTGTTGTTTCTTTGCAATGATTTATTGAGATTTTATTTCTACAATTTCTCACATTTATCAAAATTGAAATGCAAAAACAACCATTCCTAGCAGAGGTGCTATTCAACCAAGCTCTAATACAATTGGAAGAACTAAATTCAGTTATAAACGAATAACTCAAATATTGAATCTATCGAATAACACATGCAAAAATTAATATAAGAAAATAACATATATTTTATCTTTGATTTTATTCTAATTGTACTGATTTTAAAATCTTCTAAATATATTTAACTTTTAAAATGATGATTTATGTTTCTTAAGGAGAATAAAAGCATAGGGACAAAAAATAAATAAATAATCTTCTCTTTATAATTTTTGTCCATCACAGAATTTAAGGAAAAAAGTCTGCTATTATAATTGTTTTCAAGTTTAACTTAATGAGAAGAATTATTTGAATTGTTTTTTCATTTTTTTTTATTTCAGTAGACAGCAATTCAATTAGAATAGACTAATCATTTGTTCTTTGAAAGTCAATTATTTTTAATTTTTTAAATAATTGCTTGCCCTGATCTTCTTCTTTCCTGCTTTGGCTTTTATGTCCTCGTTACAACATTTGATACTATTAAAAATTATTTTTATCCTCTAAAATTTTGTTTAAGTTATTACATGAGGCGAGAAAAAAATAATAAAATTTAGCAACACTGTTTCAATAAACTTCAAGTTTTTATTCTATAATACTCAAATTCTAATTTAATTGTGACCATGAATCTTCATTTATGCTTTTCGCCTTTGTTAGACGGTGATGAGTTGAAATGCTTCTTTGGTTGGATATTTTATGGTTAATGATTTCTTCTTAATTCACTTGGTGCTCCGACCCAAACGACATTGCTACTAAAAGTTGTCATTTGGTTTTTTTTTGCAAAAAAATGATGAGTTTAAATGGCAATTTATGCAATTCGAACCGGTGAAACCTCTTAGTGAGAGGCTACACATTTTATTATTCATTGCTATCATGTTTCTTGTGAAGATTCTCTTGTGCAAATTGGAGGCATTTGCATGCATACCACCCAATTTCTATGTATTTACATTTTAAGATCTAATTTACTTTTTATATTTATCATTACATATCAAAAACACTGTCATTTAAATTTTAAAAAGTAAAATATACCTTTTCCATGCATACGTAAAATGGTACAAGGAAAACAACAACAAGAATAACACAAGCCTTTATTCCCACTAAGTGGGGTCGGCTACATGAATCCTTTTTCTGAATAGGTAAAATGGCATGTATGAAAAGAGGAAAAATTAGATGTTGGAATTGAGTGGTATTTATGTAAATCTATTATTCCCCTTTTTTAGCCTCTTATATGCTTGTCTTATACTTAAATGGAATGGCATTAACCCTCAATTATTTTTTAAAAATGGAAGGAAAAAAAAAATCTCATTTTGCATTACGCTTAAGGCATATCCTCCATGATTTCATGAGATTATGATCGATCATCTGTACATTCTCATAATTTCAAGATTATATGAATAATTTGACAAATTAATTTTATCCTTATGAGATAATTTGAAATTTTACTTACTATATTAAAATACTGTAGAATTTCAACTTGAAAAGCGAGGTTTACTTGTAGTGGTGAGTGACTAGGGAGTCTAATTTTGCAAATTGTTGCTCAGCTAAATGTATATCTTAACAAATTGATAAATCATAA
Source organism: Papilionanthe hookeriana x Papilionanthe teres (assembly GCA_022702705.1). NCBI lineage: Eukaryota > Viridiplantae > Streptophyta > Magnoliopsida > Asparagales > Orchidaceae > Papilionanthe > Papilionanthe hookeriana x Papilionanthe teres. Next base: position 11,898,525 of record CM040427.1, read on the forward strand.
TCAAGATGATTTATATTTTAATAATTTTGATGCTATTCAAAATATAATATAAATTATAGTTAAAATTTGGCAATTTTTTTATTTCAATAATTATATTTTGTTTAAAGGTTTGGTTATGATATTTAACAAATTCAAAAATGTGTTGTTAGTTAAATCATAATCAAGAGCATTCAGTTGCATAAGTAAAAAATTACAAAAATTTGATATATAAATTATTATCCAAATGGTCGAATTAGGAAACGTAGCATTAAACCTAAAACTAATGCACAGAAGCAAATTAAGCAACTAATAAATATTAGGGCCTGATTGGAGACAAATTAAGGGAAGTGAACTCTAGGGTTGGACTTCTCGTATGACGTTTGGTTTGGCTGAAAAATTATTCAAAAATTGAGTTTGAGTTAATGGTTCTAAGGTTCAATCAAAGATGACAGATTTATGTCTCTCACAAATGCATAACGTACCTACTCTTGATGATAGATTCAATGCAAGAGATTATCATCGCCACTCTTAGGATCTTAACAAGAAGACACATGTTCTTCATTTTTTTGTTTAACAAATAATCCAACCACAGTGATGTTTTGGCTCGTGAAGATTCTATTATACACTTCTCATTTTTAAATTGACATTGTATTCTATTACTAGATACCCATACAATTAATAGTTCTCTTATGATTCAAGTAAAACACACTGCATAAAGAAAGTCCAAAATAAAATACTTTTCATTAAAATAATTAGCGCTACTAAACACAGAGACATTGAATCTCTATAAATGAGGACTAGTTCAAGTTTAAGGATATATAATGCATATATATATATATATATATATATATATATATATATATATATATATATATATCACTCATAGCGATGGTGCAATTTGTTAAGAGTTTACTTTATGGATCTCACTAGGAACGAGCAAGAGCAAGCACGTTCTCGTTCGTAGACATGACTGTTTTGTAATTTTTTGTTATGACCTTAAGCTTCATTTTGTTTAGCGCTGTATCGTATGGGTTGGGCTTCAGGTTTCGGGCCCATCCACAAGCTCTTGTATCTGTTTTATCTTAATGAAATTGGCCCTTGAGGCCTTTATATATATATATATATATATATATATATATATGGTTAGATCACTTGAGATTAATACAAAAGTAAAGGAGTACTCATAGGAAATCTTTAGGGAATCTCCTACACAATCATATTCTTTATTCCACAATGCTTTCTCTTGCTTCCCCAAGACTCCTTGAAACCCCTAAGACTAACTCTTTAGTGTTAACTCTATGAGCCCATTATATACATGAATTTATTTTGATGATAGCGAACAAGTGTTTAAGATTTTAATGATTTGTATGATCAAGTGATTTCAAGACTCCAGAAGAATAAAAAATATGTTAGATGATCAAAAATATAGAAAATAATCAAGGAAAAAAAAAGAGACTCAAGAATATATTCTTTAGTTTTGGAGAAGTTTTCAGATCTATTGGGTTTGTAATTATAAAATGTTGGCTCCAACTTATGCTTCAAAAAGAAGAAAATTTAAAAAATAAAATATATTTATTTTGAATGTTTTGTAAATTTTGAAGTTATAAAAATTTGCATAATTATACTCAATTATATTTCTTAAATAAAGTAAACTTAAGTTTTTTTTTAAAATTTTTTTTCTAAATATACTTAAAATTATCATCTAAAATTTTATAAACCGTTGATAAATATATTTATTTCTATATAAAATTTTTCAATTTTTTCTTAATTTTATTCAGTATATTCAAATTCATATAAATATATTCAAATGTTTTTTATTGCAAAAATCATGACATAGTCATTGAATTTTAATTTTTTTATTTCAATGCAACAGGTAGATTTTTTAGATAAAGTTTAATAGGTTAAAAAAGAATTTTTTATAACTTTTTAACTACTAGCTAATTTTAATATCAATTGGCTAGCCATTTTAACTAGTAGTTGAGCCTATTAACTAGTATTTAGAGAGTAATTAAAACATATTCTTTTTATATTTTGACTATATTTTGAGTGTCATAAAATAGGAGAAATGTTGGTGAGTTGAGAAATTGAATGGAAAATAATAAAATTTTCACACACCACTTTTCAATCAAATGCTCTTCAAAATAATATTTACTCTAAATGACCCAAACCTCTCAAAAAGATTGAGCTCATACAAAATCACATCATCTGCAAGCAATTTTAAAGTTACTTGAATGACCACTAATTATGTAAGACCACTTTTGAGGTTCTTAAGTTTGTATTTAATTACTATAATTTTTGTCAATACTAAATAGTTAGATCTTAGAAAAGCACTTTTTTTACATATAAAGTCTAGAAAATTTTGTGAAAATATTATAACATTATTGTAAACATAGTGTCTGAGTTGCTCTAGCCTATTAAAAAAGATGATGGTTTATAAGAGATTCTTTATGCCTTAAGCAAAAGGAAATTTTATGATAGTGGAATATAATTGATGCAGGCTTATGTGAGGATGTAGAAAGGTGGCTAACCTCATAAATGTCTTTTGTATTATATCTTGCCAATTTTACTTCCTTTTTTGATTATTTTAAATTTATTTATTTAATATAAATTAAATTTATAGTCCCATATTTTTTTTGAAAATACACTAATTCTCCCTCTTGATCGGAAAATGCATTTCAACTACGATCAGAGCTTTAGCTCTATCATTTTGGCTTAACCATCAAGAACTAATCTAGTCACTATGACACATAATATATTTTTTAGCAATATTGAAGGCCATATATGACAAAACTTTTATTTTTATAGAATATTTTATTTCAGTAATGAAATAATTTTATTAGTCATTCTCTAAGGATATACTATCATCACATTTAAAACATAATAACCTTACAATATGTAGCACCCCTCTAAGATATTTAATGGTGTAAAAGTTGAGAAATCAGTTTTATAGTGGACTTCAAGTAAGATATAACTTTATAAATGAAACTCTAATGCAATGAGTGATTTGAATATGCTTTAAGACTTAATGATTATACAAGAGTTTCAATGATTAAATTTGCTAAGAATTTTGGGATAAGTATATATTAACTTATGATGGAATGTTAAACACATAGAAATGCAAATTTAAAAAAACTAGTTCAAGAATTTAAATTATTTTTGAATAAACTAGTTTTAAGAATTTAAGTTATTTTGCAAGAAACCTAATGAATCTATTACTGACATCCATATAAGATTTATAAAGAGTGTAAACTCATTGCACTCATTAAGTAGATTATATAAGAATATAGATTTGTTCAAGAACATTTGTGATGACTTACCTAATAACTGGATCAAAATGTGAATGAATCTAAAGAAATTTTTATTTATTTTTCTCTTTTGGCTAGTGAACATATAATAACAAAAAGAAAACGAAAAACCTCTAACAAAAAAGAAAAAGAAGAAAAAATTATAGCTCTATAAGTTCAAGACTTAGATGCATCTGCATTTGAAAGCGATGGCGACTTAGAAGAGGTAGCCATGTTATATAAAAGATTTAGATTTATTCTAGAGAAAAGATAAATGAGGTATGAAAGAAATAGAATTCACAAGTTTAGAACTAATTATGCTTCTACATATGACAAAATAAGATGCTTTGATTGTATGAAATTTGGGAATACATCCATTTAGCTGATTGAGTTGGAGGGGACATAAAGTTGAATAGATGCTTTAGTTTGCCCCCCCCCCCCCCACCCACCACCCCCACTCCCACCAACAAAAAAAAAAGAAAAAGAAAAAGCATCCAATCAGCTTTTTGTCCCTTCCAACCCAATCAATTTAACTGAGAGTTGAAATCTTTTGAGTGAGCAATGTTTTATCCACCTAAAAACAATTCAGCATCAAATCGATACATGAGCAACCAGAAAAAAATTCACCTTTTTTATTTCAATATATTTTGTGATTTACTTATTTCTAATGTTCTGATTTGGTGTTAAATTTTGAACGGTTAAAATTTTATTACTATATACATTTTCTCCTCGTTGGAAATGAAAATGCCAGCAGTGCAGCATAGCATCAGCATAGGGAGTAGTTCCCAGCATCTATACTGTCATCTTCTTGAACGGGGAGAGATGTACAAACCTAAGCCCCACCTGACCTCACTACCTCTCAGCTAAGAAATGACACCACCTCAACGCGCCCAGTACGCGCTGGTCCCTTCGATCTTTGTAGTCGAAGCAGGAGGCAAGGAATGTAATGCGCTCGCATGGCATATAAAGATCCATCTTCCTTTCTAATATTAACTTCACTGATAAAGCAAAAAACAAACAATTTTAATTGCACAATAGGAGCTTTAAGCATTCATGGATGATGCATATTAGACAAATGATTACAAATATTAACGGCCACTACTATTGATTAATATCTTGTATTCTAATTACTTGGTATGCTAATGGAGAAGGCTTAGCGTTTCAAGCGACTTGACAGGCTTTAATTCTTGCGGCACTGGTGATGGCAGCAGTGAGTGCATGAACTTGCAGTTTGGGCATGAGGGCGATGACCGGTAGAGCATGACAAGCAGGTAGCAGTTGAGGCAAACAATGGCAACCATGCCGCCTCCACTGTCAGATCCACTCGGCGGTTTTGTCTCATTTATTGTAAGAGAACTAGGCTTCTTGTCTTCTGAGGCTGGAAGATTTGATATGTTGAGATCTATGTCAAGCTTCTGCTCCTTTGGCTTCACCCAGCTTTTCCTATGAGTTTTTCGATTTATGCAGTACATCCTACCAGTCTGCACAGAGAAACCAAAATGGTTTTAAGCTGGAGCTAGAAGAAATTAAGCTTATTTGTACAAAGCAACTATAATAGCAGCAGAAAGGTTACTAAGTTAAGAAAGAGGCAGAAGGAAGTCTTACTTGAAGATCTAGGCACTGCTCCCAATCCAAGGGAAGAGAATTACTGAGCTGGAGATCTATATTTGTTTGATTGCTGGTCTGTTCCCAGCTTGATAGCTTCCTCTTCCTAACATTGTTTTCTTCAGATTCATAAGAGGAGCTATCGGTGAAGGAAAACATCGAAGGGCCTAACGAGAGCTCGGGATGATCCATGATTCTTACAGGAGGCGAGCTCTTATGAGTGGTGTCAGTTGTGGTCTTCTTCTCTTTCAATAAAGGTAACTCCCTCCTCGCTCGTAGAAGAAGCTCCTCAACCATTTTACGATAATTCACTCGTCTTCAAGGCAATATATAGAGAAAGGATGAGTTAGCAAGAGAGGAAGACAGAGAATTGAAGAAGAAGAGAATTTAGGGGAAATGAATTATAGGAAGAAGAGATGATTAAAGGGCCAGAGTGCTAGCTCAACCTCCCTTTATTGATAAATCCATGCAAGAGGAGGCGTGGGCACTAAATAAGGTTATTTAATGGCATTCATCCGAATGCCATCCATTAAAGGAAGGCCAGGCCTCCCATTTAAGATGAGATGTAGACCCACCTTAAATGCTTCATCTCTCTTTATTTCTCCCTCTACCGTCGCAGCTCTCATGCACTCCATTCACAGCCTCTCTAGCTACTTAACAAGATGTTACAAGGTTTTACTTGCCCCTAGATCAATTTTCCTCTCCCTTTGTTCTTAGCACCTTTGCCTCTTCAAGTTTGATTGATGACTGTTGAATCCTGTTGAGCCATATGGTCCCGTAATATTCGTAAGTGCATACAACCTGGTAAGAGATCTTATATCATAGAGAAAGAATGAGAGAGATAGAGAGAAAGATGGATGAGAGTCTTGAGATGGAACCTTAGGAATCATATTAAATTTTTATCTACGATAAACTAGAGGAGCATTGCTCCTCCAAAGTTCCATGAATTACAAAATTCCAGGAAGATAGATAGAGAGAGAGAATCCTGCTCCTCTCCCTTTCCTTTCCTTTTAAAGATAAGGGAGAAAAATAAGAAAATAATTATCGTAGTATATCTCATATAGTACGACTCCTTTATCTGATGTCTTGATAATAATATTGTGATGTATGTATAAGGTGTTTCCGATACAACCTCCATCCTTAGTGTTTGGATGAAAAGACTAAGTTCCAAGTGTCAGACGACATCTTTAATAATGGATTGATAGATGTCCTTACTAATCATGATAATTTTCTTCAATAGATGTGTTGACCTTACTTTTATGAGGACCCCAAATTAACACCCACCGACAAGACAGGTCTTGAGCCATTTGCACTGATTCAAGATCCCCAGACACCTCTTTAAAGAACTAATAATTATTATGATCATTAAATTCATCCTAGAAGGTGGTCTACCAATAATTACTACTTTGAACTCATCTAGGGTTCCCACAAACCCAAAAAATTGGATTGACCACTACACCCTTTTTTGGGATCAAACCATGATGACATCCCAAAATGGTCAGATCAGCAATACAAACCCTGATTTGGCAACATTTGACCCAATAGTAACCATATAGACCATTTAGTTAACGCTAAGACCAAATTGATCAAACTTGGTCAAAATAGTCAGATTTGAACCCAATGATCACCCATGGACCATTTGATCAACCCTAAGACCAAATTAGTCAAATTTGGTTAAAATGGTCAATTTGAATCCAATGACCACCCCATGGACCATTTGGTCAAACCTAAGACCAAATTAGTCAAAATGGTTAATTTTGAATCCAATGAACATCCCATGGATCATTTGGTCAACCTTAAGAACAAATTGGTCAAACTTAGTCAACATGGTCAATTTTGAATCCAATCCCCACCCCATGGATCATTTGGTAAATCCAAAGACCAAATTAGTCAAACTTGACTACAATAGTCAATGTTGAACCAAATGAACATCCCATGGACAATTTGGTCAACGCTAAGCCCAAATTGGTCAAACTTGGTCAAAATGGTCAATTTCGAATCTAAAAGACAACCACATTGACCATTTGGTCAACAAAGACATTAAATTGGTTAAACTTGACCTCTTGATCAACTCAAGACACCAATATGTTCAAACATGATCATTTAGTCAAGCCAAACACTAATAATTAGTCAAACCTAACCGATTGACCAAACCAAGCTATCTAATAGCCACCCATGACTAACTCAACCATGACATGGTCAAGTAAGTCACCCTGGTCAGCCTTAGACCTATATTGGTCAACCATGGTCAAACTTGGTCAATTTTACGATTTTGATCAAAATTTGATCTTTTAACCAAATTATTTTATTCTCTTAATCAATTAATCATTTAATTAATTAGATAAAGAGTGAAATTAAAGATTATTTGACCTAGGATTTATATCTAAAATCATGATATAAGCCCAGGGCATGACAAACCCATGACAACCCTAAACCCATGCTTTACCCTTAAACATTAAATTCAACTCATGGCCTATGGGTATTGAGTCATCCTTGACTCGTTAGTGCTTACCATGACATAGGTAACCCACAAAACCTATAAGCCATCATTTTTGACCCAAGTCAAGGGTCATCATGAAGCCATCATGAAAGGAGGAGGAGGTATCATTCCTTTACAAAATCATTGGTGACTTGTTAGCTTAGGTGGAAGGGGGTTATCCAGCTTAATTTTAAAGTCACCAATCACCTCATTCGTCATCCAATTGATGGGGAGCCTTACTCAGGTTACTCTCCATTCCATAATTGAACTCATCATGAAGGCCATTATGAAGAAATGCAAGGCGTCATTCCTTTCTAAAATCTTTATCCTATGTCTTGAGATAAGGTGGAGGTTTTCAAACCAACTCATCGATGGGGCCCTCACCATCTCACCATCTCCCCAATGGAAGAAAGTCAAACCCATGACCAATTTTCCACCTTAATGAAGGTTCGTTATGGAGGACTTAGAGATGCTCAACCATTGTTATCTTCAAGCTGAAATCTTATCTCGAGCCATCATGAGGTTGTCTACCATCTCCCCAAAGCAAATCAAAGCTTATCCATGGCTTCTCCATGCCTATAAATGGACTAACCCGAGAGCGACCATGGAAAAATGAACCCTAATTATGGTCCCCAATTCCAAAAACCTTCAACACCAAACTTGTTCCCCATAACCTAAGCATCTGATCCCCCATAGTTTGGAACTTTGTAATCCATTACAGAAGTCTAATTCTTCACCTGAAAACTAGGACAAATTTTTGGGTTGAAACAAAACTCTTCCAAACTTCAAATTAACCACTCCTACACCATCTTTGAGCTACACGAGGAAGTTCCCAATCCGAATTGACTCTTCCCGCAAAGCTCTAACCAATTCCAAAACCAAACCGTGAGCCCGTTTAACTGAAATCATACCTTGACTTAATTTCACTTTAAATTGAGCTAGGCAGGAGCTTTATAAGGGCCTAACGGTACGTTCCTATCAATTTTGATTAAGGCTTCACCTCATCAAAGACGGGTATGGACACTTAAACCTAATTCTTGCTCAGGTTTGGACCTTTATGAAGAAGATCATTTTAAAACATATACATCACCGTGTATCGGAAATAAATGGCTTTGATTAAGTCAAACCGCTAATCTGTTCATTTGAAATAGAATAAACAGCGGGCCACGTGGTCGCCGACGTGTAAATCACATCCAATAAAATTGCGCCGCGCGTTGCTTTGACTTGTCCGAGGTTCAAGTCAGCACCGCGTGGAAAATAGTTTATGTTGGAGTTAATTAAATCCAGAAAATTCTATTAAGCTTTAAAAAGGTCATATCTCGACATACGAAAATCACAAAAATATCACAAAAATACCCATGGATTCAGAAAAATGAGAAGAAAATTATAAAAATGAAATTAGAAATTAATGAATCATATTTTATTCTTAATTAAATAATTATTCCTTAGAGTTATTTAATTATTAAAAATTAATTATAATTTCAAATACCATGAAATTTTCAGGGATCACTCTTTTCACCCTTGAAAACATTCCATGATTTTTCCAAGGCCAGGAAAAATTCTTAGAGCCAAATTTACCAATTTTCATCAAACTTTGTAATTATTTTCAAAATTAATTATAAAATTTAAAAAATTGATTATCGAATTGGAAAATGGTTAGAAACTTCTGGGTGATAAAATTAAACCCTGAAATGACTATTTTTAATATATGAAAAATTTGAAATGACAATTTAGATCTTTAAGGTGAAAATTGTAAAATTAAAAATTTGTATTTTTAACCTTAAAATTCTCATCACTTTAAAAAAAGATAACTAAATTAACTAAATTCTAATATCTTGGTTTAATTTATTTTAAACCTAAGACCTAAGTTCTAATTTTGGTTGGGTTTAAACATAACTTAAACCTTTAAAAATTCTAATTAAACCTAATTAATCCTTTTAAACCTTAATTGCATTAGGTTTAAGCAAAACTAAACCTTAATTATGCGTAATCTCTATTAGGCTTAAATAATCCTCTTAAACCTTAATAATATTAGGTTTAAGTTAAATCAAACCTTAATTAGGTATAATCCCTATTAGACTTAATTAATCCTCTTAAACCTTAATTACATTAGGTTTAATTCAAATTAAATCCTAATTAGGTCTAATCCCTATTAGACCTAGTTAATCTCCTTAAACCTTAGTTACATTAGGATTAAGCCAAACTAAATCATAATTAGGTCTAACCCTAATTATACCTAAATAATTTAATTAAACCTTATTTACATTAGGTTTAATTAATCCTAAACCATAATTAGATGCAACCCTAATTAGACCTAATTAATCCAATTAAACCTTACTTACATTAGGTTTAACTAACCCTAAAAACATAATTAGGTCTAACCCTAATTGGACCTAATTAATCATATTAATCCTTACTTACATTAGGTTTAATTAACCATAAACCATAATTAAGTCTAACCCTAATTAAACCTAATTAATTTAATTAAACCTTACTTGCATTAGGTTTAATAAACCCTAAACTCTAATTAGGTCTAACCCTTGTTAGACCTAATTAATCTAATTAAACTTTACTTACATTAGATTTAATTAACCCTAAACCATAATTAGGTTTAACCCTAACTAAACCTAATTAATTTAATTAAACCTTACTTGCATTAGGTTTAACTAACCCTAAACATAATTAAGTCTAACCTTAATTAGACCTAATTAATTTAATTAAACCTTACTTAGGTTTAATTAATCCTAAACCATAATTAGGTTTAACCCTAATTATGCCTAATTAATTTAATTAAACCTTACTTACATTAGGTTTAATTAACTGTAAACTATAAATAGTCTAACCCTAATTAGACATATTTAATCTAATTAAACCTTACTTACAGTAGGTTTAATTTTCCCTAAACCATAATTAGGTCTAACTCTAATTAGACCTAATTAATCTAATTAAAACTTACATTAGGTTTAATTAACCTTAAACTATAATTAAGTCTAACCCTAATTAGACTTAATTAATCTAATTATACCTTACTTACATTAGGTATAATTAACTCTAAACTATAATTAGGTCTAACCCTAATTAGACCTAATTAATCTAATTAAACCTTATTAACATTAAGTTTATTTAATCCTAAACGATAATTAGGTTTAACTCTAATTAAACCTAATTAAATTAATTAAACCTTTCTTACATTAGGCTTAATTAACCTTAAGCCTTACTTAAGTTTAACCCAAGTTAGACTTAAATACCTATATTAAACCCAAGTCAACATAAAACTTAGGTTCAACCTACATTGAACCGAAGTCAACGTATACCTTAGGTTCAAACTACATTGAACCTAAGTTAATATATACTTTAGGTTCAATCTATATTGAATCAAAATCAATCTATAGGCTCAACCCTAATTGAACCTAAGTCAATCCAAACCATAGATTCAACTTACATTGAACCTAAGTCAACTTAAATCTTAGGTTCAACCCAAACTGAACCTAAATATACACAGACTTCGGGTTCAACCTACATTGAACTTGAGACAATTTAAACCTTAGGTTCAACCCAAATTGAACCTAAATTAACTTAAATCTTAGAGATAACACAAATTGAATCTAAAATAACCAAAATCATAGGTTTAGCTCAAATAGAAACTAAGTCAAACCAAATCAACTTAAACTTTAGTTTCAATTTAAATTAGACTCAAAATAGTTTAAACTTTAGACAACGTAATCTTATAAATGAATCTCAACTACTTTAGGTTCACCTTAAATTGAACCAAAATTTTAGATTCTACACATATTGAATCTAATAACATCAAACATGAGGTTCTACCAACATTGAACTTAAATCATCTTATACACTAGGTTCTATCTAAATTGAGCCTAAGTCACTTTATACTTTAGATTCTATCTAAATTAAATGTAAGTAATATCAAACCTTAGGCTCTATTTAAATTGCATGTAAAATCACTTTATACTAGATTCTAAACTAAGATAACCTAATGATTTTGACCGAATCATTCAAAATGAAATAAATGACAAAATAACTGAATTTAATCCGTTAATAAATCATAAACAACTTAATATCAAATTTTAAAATCCGACAGAGGACATTACAACTTAAATGAAACCTTAAGCAATAAAAATCACTGACACAACTTGAAACACAGTATGTTCTGATCTATGAAGATTTCTTGGATGATGCAATCCGTGGTTGTTGAAAAAAGTCTTTCATCCTAGTTTAAACACCTTTCCGATTAAGTAGGTCAATGCATCCGATGACCCTGGGACAACCGAGCCATGGACATCTTGACTGGGTTGTCTAAAATTAAAATTTAACCATCTAAATCAACAATTTAAAAAATAAAATCGACTTTATTTCTTTTATAAATCTGACACTATTTTTTTTGTTGGTTTAATTTAAGTTTTATTTTAGATTTACTTTGCATGTTATTAGGGTGTGCTAACTTTGTTTTGCAGGGCGACATTCTAAAGACAAGACAATAAACTTCAAAGCAAAACCAAAAACAAAATAAAACAATAAATACAAAACAAAACAACAACATCAAACAAAATAAAATCAAAATCATACTATGACAACAAAATAAAACCAAAATAAAATAAAACAAAACAAAAACAAAATACAGTATAAAAATACATCAAATCAAAATAAAGCCAAAACTTTAGAGTAGTACGTGACACTTATTATCCTTAGGATTAAACATTGATGTTTCTTTCCTTGATACTAACACTTAAATTTTCTTAGAGAACGAATGTTAATGTTAATAAGGAGTTTTCTTAGGAAATCCTAACTGTTTAAGATGTAATTAACTATAGAGGCTTGCTCCGATATGAGAATAAAGAACTAAAAATAGGTATCATACCTAAAATCTCAGATTACTATATTTTTCATGTGGTCATCCTTATATAAGGTTCTCCAGAATTAGAGATTCTAGAGTTTTCTCCGTAATGTTCACCACAATCCTGACATTTCCTTTTTCTACTATTTTCTATTTAATTAGCCTTTTTCTTTCTTCACCGAGCTTCTTAATATCTAAGGATCCTTCACATGATCCAAAAGAATAAGATTACATGGAGATTAGGGTGATGTGATAGATAAATGGAGCGGTGACTCCTCCGACAGACATTTGACATCCCAATGATATGAGAATTGGCGGCGCCGGTGGCGACGAGCCAACACAGATACCATCAAGTTTCCCTTGCACCGATGGGGTAGGATATCACTTTAGGAAATCAACATAATCAGATCAACATGTGGGTACATTTCAGCCAGTTTGTTAAATGACCTTGATTCAAACACTTTGGCAAGCAGGTTTGGTTCAACCACTTTGGCATGTTGGCTCAATTTTGCCACTTTTGTAGCGGGCGTGATTCAATCAATTTAGTCATTTCAGTATTTGGGCTCGATTTGGACACTTCAGTAGGTAGGCTTAATTCAATAAGCTCAAAATTTTATCTACTCATTTTTGTATACATTTAGTTTTCGATTCTATTAACTCTCTGATTGAATTTCCTTAAAAGAAAATAAGAGAATGATACTTTTTTTTATCTCTTTAAGAGTTTTGAGGTAAAGACAATGCTTATTTCGTTAATGAATCATTTTATTCTTAAGGGCTCAATGGATTATGCTACGAGGAATTGAATTTATCTATAATCAAAAAAATTTTGGGACTGATAGTTATTTTTGTATTTATGAAGATTCAAACCCACTCTTTTATTAGGCAACTTAGCTCTCCCTCGGAAAGAGTTCATTCTGATTCACCTACCACGCTTGTTGAGTTCATATGGGTGTCATATTTCTATTTAATTGAATGACTATATATTGAGAATGACTTCAGGTACATTTTGTATTAGAGTGTACTGCTTTATACATTAATGTTTGAACTTCTTCAAGATAAAATTGACAAAAGTTAAGTTAGAGGTCATAAAGTATTGACTGTGGTATTATTTTTTAGATTTAATTGAGTGTACTCCCTATTATGTTTTTTTATAAGGTTGCATAGGAACGATAGTGTATCCTCGTATATTTCAATAAATGTTCTTTGTTTTCAACGGAAAATGAGTTTTTTTGGAAGAGATGAGGATCTCGCTCTCTCGTGTAGATGAGGCTTCTAAAGGCAAAGATGATTCTTAGTTGAAATTGAAGATTGAGTATCAAAAGAAAGCCAATCAGAGGAGAAAAGAATCCTTGTGGGTGTTTCTTCGGCTGGCTCCTTGACGAGGGAAATATTTCCTTGTGACCATGTTTAGGCAAATTTTCTTAAGAAAAGATTGATAGAACATGGTCCTTTTGCTGAACATAAAGTTTTCTTATGAGGAAAAGACCCTGTGATTATAATGATATTGCATATGTTCATTTATCTAGAGTTCTTGAAGGGCTGATGCTGCATTCTGTTGTGGTCGCGATTGATCACAACTCTCCCAGTGAGAAAACTATTGACACATATCTATCACTTTTTTCATTTGGAATATACAAATCATTTTTATTTCTTAGATGATGATTTAACAAGAAAACTAAAAGGTAAATTCCTTGTATGCAAAAAATTTTTAAGGATTCGGTGTTGATGGACAATATTTTCCTTAAGGATTTGAGCACATGGTGATACAATTTTTGACCAGAATAATGACAGTTTGTCCATTGAAGGTAATGTGGCATGACCTTGTCAATTCAGAGATAATTTGTTGCTTTCAGAGGTGTCGTTGTAGCAGGAAGCGAGAGAGCTCAGGATGATTAAGATAAAGATTAGGGCTCCATCTAAAATGGATGACTCTGTTGTAGATGATGTTGGGATGCTGGAGAGATGTGCCAAGCCATGGAGGGGGTTTCTAACCCAATTGAGGCGATATTACAGAATCTGGTCACACGATCAATCTTCTTTCTTCATTGAGGGATCAAAGAATGCCAAATGATCATCTCATTGAGCTAGAGTAGGAAAAGGCTTGAGGTTGTACTGCTGAACTAGAGAGCAAGAAGTTATTTATTAACTTGAAGTTTAAGTAATAGAGACCAGATTTTGAAATAGAGATTGCTTTGTTTAACCATGATTTACAGACCGAATCCACTCTGCAAGAAGGAGATAGTTGAAACACGCCGTAAGAAAGAAGCTGTGAAACCCAAAGTGATGTATATCAAGCAGCTTTTAGAATTAAATTTTTTTTTATAATTACGTGGATGGTGATCGGATGGTACTCCAGCACCTCCTTCATTCAGGAAGCAGTGATATCTATGATGTTAAAATGAAAGATTTATTTCTTTTTTATGCCTAATTACATATTCAACCATTTTTATTTTGTTTGTAGTGATTTAATGCCTTTTTGGAGGATGGTGCGACTTTTTTAATTTGCCAAAATTTATGAACTCAGATTTAGATATATATATATATTGATTTAGTTTTATAATGAGTCACACAATTGAATGCAAGTATACATATCACTCAAGTAATACAGGGCTCTAGTGGAGTCCATGATATCGATCCCACAGGGAGGCCTTAATTTTATGGCATAGCACAGAAATCACTTATTGAATCACAACACAATTTCAAGTAAGTTCAATTCTTAAAATAAAGACAAACAGTTTTAATTACTATTTCTACCAAAGTACTTTCTAAGCTCTAGCAAGTTAAACTAACAAAAGATTAAATTTATAACAAAGTTCAGTTGCAAGAAAGAGTCTTCCTACATTCCAATCATAATGTGATGATTATTATGACATAGATCAGTGATGCAAATGTATTGTGCTAAATATGAGCATTCTTATTCTTTACCCATATTTCAGCGTATAAAGAACATTGGCTAATCCTAAGTTTAGTCCCCAAATCTGTGGTTAGGCTGGGAGGATACTGGCTCTCACTCCAGAGCTCCCACTTCCTTTTACCTGAAGGCTAACTCTTGCTTCAGTTTCCAAACATTATGACCAAATTGAGGATTTCAGCCTATCACTTTAAAATCTCCAATTCTACGCCCATCATAGTATATTTCCCTATTTATTTGTACTCAATCCCCATGAACTACATCTCTCATTCATGGACATTGAATGTGACCTTCACTTTTGTTGTGAAACTTATAATCCTTTCGGAAATATGTTTCCCAACAAGTTTTAATAATTCAATTGGCCAGATCAGAAAGTAAATGAAGTTCGAAGTGAAAAGATCATCATAAATTCTCCATAATAAATTAGCACATCATTTCTATATCACAACAACAACACATCACATGAAAATGAGAATGACAAAGAAATTTACTCAAGACTCATGAGGAAAAGATGACAAAACATGGATTTTATATATAAAAACAACGCCATACAAATAGAGTAAGTAAAGACAACTTGTCTCAAACTCCTCCCCAAGCGAATCTCAAGAAATTCCTTTGACTCCTCTTCTTTCTTGACAACAACACATAATTCTCACTTTAGATATGTAAGGAAGAAGAAATCTCTCACTTTTCCTCTCCTCTCATACTCCTTAGAAGAGAAAAAAAAACCTAGATTCCTAAACTAAATGAAAAGACACTCTCTCTAAACTCTCTCTATACTCTGAACTGTTCTCTCATCTCTAAACTTGGCTCCAAAAATGTTTAAATTCAGCCAAAACTGAATTCCTAAGAGTTTCCTAAAGAAACCCTCCAAAATCCAGCCAAATACATTGAATCTAGTTTAAAATTGGGATAGGGCGCGGTCTGTCACTGGATAGGGCGTTGTTCAACGCATTATTCCACCAATACGGTTGCAACTCTTTGTAAAATAGTGTGGTCCACTGACCTCAGGCTTCAAATATAAGAATTCAGCCTAGGGGGAGAGTAGGGTAAAAATAGAAGGATGTATATAATTGTTAAGCTTAATAAAGTTATATATGTTTTTCAAAGTAAGTAGCAATTGTACTCTCTCCCCTTTTAATCAACGCAAGTATACGTATCGTTCAAGTAATAAAGGACTCTATTGGAGTCCTAGATATCGATCATACAGGGAAGTTAGAGATTTACAAACTATTTTTTTTTAGTAAAGTCGATTACTAATCTAATTTAGTATAGCATACAAAAAATGAAGAATGCTTAAACTTAAAACTAATACTTAAAAGACAGAATATATAAGTCAATTTTGAAAAGTATCTTTCTCCTTGTTAAGAGGATTGAGTGAATGAATAATTAAATGAGTTTAGAATTATATTGTGCCAAAATAGGAGCATTCATATTCTTTACCCTTCGGTCCAGGTGCAAAGAACATTGACTTATGCTTATGTTTGAGTTACCGAATGCCGTGGCTAAGTCGGGAGGATACCGGTCGCCACTTAGAGCTCCCACGTTCCCCTCACTCGAGGGCTAACATCTACACTTCAGCTCCCAAACAATAGTACCAAATTGAAGATTTTAGTCTGTCACACTAAAATATTCAATTCTTCGCCCGATAATTAATATTTCCCTATTTATTTGCACCCTCCTTTCAAGGCTTTTGAATTCCCTGAATCTTGGATGTAATCTTTACTATAGTTGATAATTCAACATATGTTAACAATTCAATTGGCCAAATTGAAAGTAAATTAAGATTTAAGTAAAATATTATCACAATCTCTATTATTATTAAGCACAGCTCTTTAATTCTTCATTTCACAAAACCACAACAACAAGGAGAAAGACAAAGGAAACTACTCAGAATGCATGGGAATAATAACACAGATGTTGGATTTCATTTAAAGTTATAAAACAATAAACAAATATACTTATCTCAATTCTTCTCCCCAAGCAGATTCCTCAAGTTCCTCTGACTCTTCCTTCTTGTACAACACACTTTTAATTCACCAAGACACTAGACACTAACTCTTACTACGAAAGGAAACACTAAATTGACTCCAACTGACACCACACAACACACAAAATCGTCTCTATTTATAGAAGGAGTCATATTTCCAAAGGTTGCTTAAGCACCTCTTCAAAATGCGTCCAGATTCATCTAATTTGGCTTGAATCAACTGTCTCGCCGTCGGCGGGCTCGATCTCGCCATCGGCGGGCTCGATCTCGCCGTCAGCGGGCTCTATTATAATATATTAAAAACTTTCGGGAAATCTCGCTGTCGCCGGGACAGTTCAATTTTCATCAATTTTTGTCCTTTTTGCTCCAGATTCGCACCTTTTTGCTCTTTTTGCTCTCAGCACCTATAAATCTTCATTCTTGTAATAAAACACATAAAATACTTTCTTGAAAGTGTAATTTCATATGAAATTGGTATAAATTTCACAATATATTTTCTTGTGGTCATCCGGAGCTGGTGACAGCACCATTCGGCGCTAATTCAATATAATACACTTTTGTCCCTTTTTGCTCCAAATTTACTCCTTTTTGCTTTCTTTTGCTCCAAAGGCCTAAAATCATTGTACTGCATGAAATCATGAAAAATAATTTTCTTCAAAGTGAATATCATCAAAAATAGGTATGAAATGAATAGTAAAAAGCTATCAAATTTTTAGTGGATCAAGGTCCCCTAAACTTAACTATTACTTGTTCTCAAGTAATTTTAGTTAACACATAAAATAATGATCCACTGCAATGAACTTCCTTTCAAGAATACTATAACTTTTATTTAGATAAGTATAATAGTAAGATTTTCAGAAAGATCTTTGAATAATTCAAGTAAATTATGTAGGTGTAAGACTATCTAGTAGTCAAGTCTAAGAGTTCTAGTCTTCTATTCATTTCAACAATGACTGTAGATTTTCCTATTAAGGCACTTAAAAGAATTACATGAAAAGAAGTTTATGAGAACACTACTAGTAAGGATGCTAATCCACACATATAAGTTCAGGAAAGTAACTGGGTTTTCCCCTTTAGGTAGGTCCAAGTGAAGCCAATATTTGATTAGGCATCTCCTCAATCTTCTCCTTAGTTTTCTTTCTTTTATTTTCTTTTGCTTTTCTTTTCTTTTCTTTTCTTTTCTTTTCTTTTAAATGAGGATTACTATATCTGGATAGCCTTTAATAATTTTGAACTTCACCCTTCTCACCCAAAATTTGAAACTTAACACAATCCTTTACCTTATATTTGAAACTTACCACAATCCTTGGTTGATCCCGTGAAGATTTGCATAAAAATCCTTCACGATGGGAACAACAATGGCAGCGGTAGTGTAGCAAAGCACTGCCCAATGTCTCTCTTTAATAATTTCTTCAATTTTAGTAGTAGGATTATCCATACCTCGATTTATGAAGCCTCTTTCCTTGATAATCCTTCTTTTCATCATCACTTTGTTGAACAAACGCTGCGCTTCAAAACTTATGAACTTCCTTCGGTTGAAAACACGAAATCGAGGGGTTTCAATGGGAAAGGAATCCATAGGATACGAATTGGGATAGGTGGTTTTCATTTTCTAGAGTTAAGAAGTAAAAAATGGAGTTTAGAGAGTTATAAGGACGGAGATCCAGCCAAAAATCACATTTTAAAACTTAAAAACCTTCAAACACATTTTGGGTGCCGGCGATGCTCGATAGGGTGCCGGCGGCGCTCAAACAGTCAAGTTCAGTGCTGGAAATACGATAGGGCGCCGACAGTGCCCATTCGGATGCTGACGGCGCCAATGGTAAAAAATTCTCACCGAACTTATTTTGGTCCAAAATATTCCAATATCTCAATTCGATCCATCATTTATCAATTTTAAAGTATTTAGGAGTAATTAGTATTAAAAAAAACTATCTAAAAAACACAACTACAACAAAAAAGCAAACACACCACAAAGATACACATGGGTTGCCTCCCATAAAGCACTTGGTTTAACGTCGTCAGCCCGATAAACCATTGAGTTAATCGAGATGACTCAACATTAAAACTTCTTTGAAGTCAGGTTGAAACCCATCAAAGTAAGGCTTTAATCGATGCCCATTTACTTTAAAAATGTTTCTAGTATTAGAATCTTTAATATCAAAAGCTCCAAAAGAATGAACTTTTACAACTGTAAAAGGTCTTAACCATCTAGACTTGAGCTTTCTAGGAAATAAATTCAATCTTGTGTTGTATAATAAAACTTTTTGTCCATTTTCCAATTTATTTTTCAATATCTTCCGATCATGCCATAATTTCCTTTTCTCTTTATAGATCCTATCATTGTGATAAGATGCATTTCTAATCTCTTCCAATTCATTCAATTGCATAAATTTTTTCTCTCTAGCAGTTTTTAAATTAAAATTTAACTCTTTTATCGCCCAATATGCTTTATGCTCCAATTCAACTGGTGAATGGCAAGTCTTAACAAAAACTAGTCTATAAAGAGACATTCCAATAGGGGTTTTAAAAGCAGTTCTATAAGCCCATAAAGCAGTATCTAATCGAGTAGACCAATATAATTTATGCTTATCCACAGTTTTCTCCAAAATTCTTTTAATTTCACGATTAGACACTACTGCTAAACCACTAGTCTGGGGATGATAAGCAGTAGAGATTCTATGAATGATATTATATTTCTCAATTAATCTCTTAATTCGATTATTCCTGAAATGGGATCCACCATCATTTATGATTACTCTCGACATTCCATATCTTGTAAATATGTTTTCTTTAAAAATTTTGAAACACTCCGAGCATCACATCTGGGTAAAGCAACAGCTTCAATCGATTTCGAGACATAATCAACAACAACCAAAATATATAGATTTCCAAATGAAGGAGTAAATGGTCCCATAAAATCTAATCCCCATGCATCAAAAATTTCAACTTCCAAATTATAATTTAGAGGCATTTCATTTCCTCTAGAGATATTACCTACTCTCTGACACCGATCACATGATTTAATATATCTATAAACTTCTCTAAAAAGAGTAGGCCAATAAAATCCAGATTGTAAAATCTTAAAAGCATTTTTATCAACACCAAAATGACCTCCAAATTCAGAATCGTGACATTGTTGAATAATTAAATTTGTTTCTTCTTGTGGCACACATTTCC
This sequence comes from Papilionanthe hookeriana x Papilionanthe teres, assembly GCA_022702705.1. NCBI lineage: Eukaryota > Viridiplantae > Streptophyta > Magnoliopsida > Asparagales > Orchidaceae > Papilionanthe > Papilionanthe hookeriana x Papilionanthe teres. Next base: position 11,918,805 of record CM040427.1, read on the forward strand.
TAATAATCAGATCCTTACACTATTTATATAGATAGGGCTCATCCCAAAAATAGAATTTTGCATCATATTTAAAATTCTTTTGTTGTTGCCTTGTTAAATCAGGTGGTACAATATCATTTACAATATAATTCACAATATCAGCATACCAAGACAAATTATTTCCTATAATAGTATAGAGTTGCTCATCAGGGAAAATTTCAGTAATTTTTTTTTCAAATTCAGATAATTTATTATATTCTATTATGGATAGATGATCACCTATTTGATTATCAACTCCCTTCCTATCAACTATCATAAAATCAAATTCTTGCAGAAAAAGTATCCATCTAATGAGTCTAGGTTTCGGATCCTTCTTTTGCATTAGATATTTAATAATCGAATGGTCTGTATGCACTATACTTTTATCTTTAATTAAATAAAATCTAAATTTTTCAAAAGCAAACACTATAGCTACTAATTCTCTTTCAGTTGTGGTATAATTAATTTGAGCCTCATTAAGAGTTTTACTAGTATAGTAAATGACTTTAAATACTTTATCATGCCTTTGCCTCAATGCTACTCCGATTGCATAATCACTAGCATCACACATTAGTTCAAATGGTTTCTCCCAATCGGGTGAAATAATTATAGGCGCAGTGATTACTTTCTCTTTTAATAATTCGAAAGCTCTAAGCATTCATCATTAAAATCAAACTTTCTATCATTTTCTAAAAGTTGGCATAAAGGTTTAGTAATTTTAAAAAAATCTTTAATATATTGCCTATAAAATCCAGCGTGTCCTAAGAAACTCCTCACTTCTCTCATAGTAGTGGGTGGCGCTAATCTCTCAATCACTCTAATTTTAGCAGGATCAACCTCCATACCATGTTTAGAAATTTTATGCCCAAGCACAATTCCTCCTACAACCATAAATTGACATTTCTCCCAATTTAGACCTAGATTTGTTTTCTCACAAAGCTCCAAAACCTTTGCTAAGTTTTCCAGGAAAATTTCAAATGAAGTCCCGAATACAGAGAAATCATCCATAAAAACTTCTATTCCATTATCTATCATACTACTGAAAATAGACATCATACATCTCTAAAATGTTGCAGGTGCATTACACAGTCCAAAAGGCATTCTTCGAAAAGCAAAGGTTCCATAAGGGCTAATAAATGTTGTCTTTTCTTGATCCTCAGGAGCAATAGGTATTTGATGGTAACCAGTATATCAATCTAGAAAATATTAGTACTTGTGTCCAGCAAGTCTATCTAGCATTTGATCAAGAAAAGGAAGAGAAAAGTTATCTTTTCTGGTGGCGACATTTAATTTCCTGTAGTAAATACAAATTTGCCATCCACAAATTTATCTCATGGGTATAATTTTATTACATTCATTCACTTCAATAGTTACTCCTCCCTTTTTCAGTACACAATGTATTGGACTTACCCAAGCACTATCCAAAATAGGATAAATAATTCCAGCATCCAGCCATTTTAAAGTCTCTTTCTTAACTACTTCTTTCATTATAAGATTCAATCTTCTTTGCGGATCAACTCTCGATTTATGTTCTTCATCTAATAAAGTTCTGTGCATACAAATCGAAGGACTAAATCCTTTAATATCTGCCAAAGTCCATCCAAAAGCTTTCTTGTATCTTTTTAAAGTTTCCAACAACTTCTGTTCTTGGTATTCATTTAGCTCCGAAGATACAATAACAGGCAAAGTAGATGATTCTACTAAAAAACATATACTTTAAATGATTAGGGAGAATTTTCATTTCAAGTTCAAGAGGTTTTATGATAGTTGGAATTAAGCTTTTATCTCCACCTTCCATAATGTATAATATTTTAAATCTCTCTTGAACATACTCCAAATCTTCATTCTTCTCACTATCTAAATTTTCTTCATCTTCACTTTCTTCTTCAAACATATTTTTATATTCTTGTTCTTTTACAAATATATTTTTAAAATGATGGTTTCTCAAGTAATCACAGACCTCCATTCTAAAACATTCACTATCTTTTTCCATTGAGGGATACTTCATAGATTTTAAAATATTAAAGGTACCTCTTGATCATTAACTCTCATAGTTAATTCTCATTTTTAAACATCAATTACCGCTCTTCTAGTAGCAAGGAATGGTCTTCCCAAAATGATTGAAATTTCTTTATTTTCTTCCATATCAAGTACAATAAAATCCACGGGAAAGATAAATTTATCCACTTTCACTAACACATCTTCCACCACTTCTTTAGGATAAGTAATGGAACGATCGGCCAACTGAAGAGTCACAGATGTAGGAGAAATTTCTCCTATTCTCAATCTTTTGAAATTTGATAAAGGAATAAGATTAATACTCACTCCCAGATCACATAAAGCTTTTCTGAAAAATTGTTCACCTATAGCACACAGAATAGTGAAACTACGAGGATCTTTAAGTTTTTCCGGAAGCTTCTTCTGAATAATTGCACTACACTCTTCGCTAAGTGCAACAGTTTCATGATCTGTAAACTTTCTTTTCTTTCTCAGAATATCTTTAATAAATTTAGCATAGTCAGGCATCTGTTCTAATGCTTCAACAAAAGGAATGTTAATCGTTAATTTCTTAAGGATCTCCAAAAAATTTTCAAATATGTTATCCCTATTTTTTTTCTTTAATCTCTGAGGAAATGGAGGTGGTGGCTTTTTAACAGTTATCTTCATTGGTTCAAGAGGATAATCCAAGTCTGGATAAATCTTGTTTGAACCTTTTTCAATTTCCACCTTCTCCTTTTCCATTTCAACTTCTTTTTGCACTCCAGTTTCCAATTCTTTTCCACTCATTAATTGAATAGCCTTAAGTTGTTCCTTGTTTTGATCTTTTGGATTGATCTCCACATTACTTGGAAGTGTTCCCGAAGGTCTATTATTAAGTACAGTGAAAATATGTCTGAATTGATTTTCAATATTTTTCATAGCAACTCCTTGAGCTTGTAATTGATTTCCCATATTCAAAATCATTTCTTCAGTAGACAACTTCTTATCCTTAAATTGTGGGTTACTATTAAATCTAGGGGGATAAGATGGTCTAAAATTAGAATTCCTTGATTGTTCGAATTTCCAATTGGATTCATAGATTTGTTAGCCTAATGCGGGTTAACATTAACATTATTATTATTCCAATTGAAGTTTGGGTGATTCTTCCAACCAGGATTATAATAATTCGAATAAGGATTATTAGGTCTATTAATAGCATTTAAGGTCTCGTAAGGTGTTTGAGATTTTGTTATCTTTCCAAATGAATTTTCTTCTAACACTGGAAATGGTTGAGAATAATTCATTTTCCATATTGATCTATTTTCTTTGAAAGGACTGAAATTTGAGAAACTATCATAGTCATCATATTTGAATCATGAACAATAGCTACTCTCTTAGAATTTACTCGTAGAGAGGGCCATTAAAAATTATTAGTAGTCATTTATTCAATTAATACATATGCTTCATCAAAAGGTTTTGACATTAATGATCCACCAGCAGCAGCTTCTATAATAGATCTCAATGATCCCACTAATCCATTATAAAATGTTTGAATTATTAACCAATCTGGTAAAGTATGATGTGGGCACTTCCTGAGAAGGTCTTTAAATCTCTTGCAAGCTTCATATATTGACTCTCCTTCAAACTGACAAAAGATGTAATATCATTTCTTAGTTTAGCAGTCTTTGATGGAGGGAAATATTTTGATAGAAACTTTTGAGATAATTCTCCCCAAGTTCTAATAGATCCAAGTGCTAACGAATTTAACCACGCCTTAGCCTTATCCCTTAATGAAAAAGGAAAAAGTATAAGTCTGAAAGCTTCACTAGACACTCCATCATATTTAAAAGTAGCACACAATTCTAAAAAACTAGCGAGATGTAAATTTGGATCCTCATTAGGTGTTCCAGCAAATTGATTGTTTTGTACCATTTGGATAATAATAGGTTTAAGTTCAAATGAATTAGCAGCAACATTAGGATTTTGAATAGTTATATGAATTTCATCTGCTGTTGGGTTAGCATAATCTCTTAAAGGTCTTGTCAAATTTCAAATTTTATTTCTTTGATTATCTTGAATATTCGCCATTTTCCAAGGATTTTCAATTTGTTTTTGTTATTTTCTAATTTTTCTGTCAGTGCGCTCTAACTCCAAATCGTAAGGCACTAAACCTATAGATCTGCTAATACGCATATACAAACACAAATACTTTTATAAAGGCAAACAAACACAATACACACTACAAAATAAACTTTCTTCATTACTTAACTTTTGCTTTCTTAACTCGGTTACTTATTTAACTTTGATGAATTCTTAACTTCGTTAATTATATTTCCCTGGCAATGGAGCTAGAAACTTGATGCTCGACTTTATATTTTGCAAGAATTTATGAACTCAGATTTATAAATTTATAATAATTTTGTTAAGTCCATGCATTCAACACAAGTATACATATCGTATCAAGTAATACAAAGCTCTAATGGAGTCCTGGATATCGATCCCATAGGGAAATATTGAAGTTTTAAGAAAACGTTACACAATGTGTAATAAGCACTAAAGTTAAGGTTTACTACTTACTACTACTATGCAGGAAACAGTAAGAACAATGAAACAGTAACAATTAACTAATTATAATTATTTTTAATAACTTTTAGAACATGATTAACTAACAGACACACTAAACTAAGTATTTGAAAGGTTTTTGATATATGAGAAAAGTATCTTTCCTCTTGCAATGAGAATATGATGTTTGGACTGATATGGAATAATTATCTATATTAATGTGCCAAATAGGAGCATAGATGATTATTTACCCTTAAAAGAGTACCCCCTCTTCTAAGCAAGAAAAGAACATTGACATATTCTAAGTTTTGTCACTAACTCTAAGGCTAGGTTGGGAGGATACTGGCTTTCACTTCGGAGCTCCCACTCACCCTTCACCCAAAGGCTAACCTTTGATATTAGTTACTAATCTTATAACCAATTTGGGGATTTTAGTCTGTCACCTTGAAATCTCCACATTGAAGTCCATCAAAACATATTTTCCTATTTATTTGCACGCAATTCCCATGAACAATGCAATTCATCCATAGAAATTGAATGGATTTTTCATTATTGTTGTAGGACATTAAATCCTTTCAAACTTAATGTTCAACAACATATTTTAACATTTCAATTGGCCAAATTGAAAGTAAATTAAGTTGTAAATAAAAAACCGTCACAATTTCTTCATTACATTAAAAGCACATCAAATCCACATCAATCCATCATCACATCTCTAGAAGAATGATAAGGGAGACTACTCAGAATTCATGGAGAAGATACAATAAAACATGAATTTTATATATAAAAGAAAAGTCATACAAACCATAAAAGAAAATACAACTTATCTCTTTCTCTTCCCCAATGCAATTCCCTTGAAGTTCCTTTGAATCCTCTTCTCTCTTCTTTACAACACTTGATTCTCTCTTTAGAATGGAAAGGAAGAAGCAATCTCTCACTTTACCTCTTCTTCTCCCCTCCGTAGAGAAGAATCTCTCTCAAATCTTCACTCTACATTCTCTACTCCTAAACCCTAACACTTAACACTCACTAAAACTACACTAGAACCAATGAAGAAGCATTCTAGAACTCTCTCGTCTCACCACTGTTTGTCCAAAAGCAGTTATTTATAAGATAGGGACGAAATCCCAAGAGTTTCCATAGGCATCCCTTCAAAAAGTCGCCAAAACTCTTCAAATTTGAACTCCACCGACTTTGGGGGCCAGAGGTGCCCGATAGAGCGCCGGCGGCGCTCTATCATTCCATTTAATTGCTGTGCTTTCTAGATTTGGGTGTTGGCGGCACCAGAAAATTTTTTCACCATTTTGCTCCTTTTTACTCCTTTTTGTTCCGGATTCGTTCCTTTTTGCTTCTTTTCACTCTAATCACCAAAAACCATCTTACCTACAACAAATCATGAAAAATACCTTTCTTTAAAATGCAATATCACCAAAAATGGGTAAAATTAGATAACAAAAGCTGTATATACTTTCAATGCATCAGTACCCTAGGGGTCTATTGTTCATTGAGTTTGGCAGTTGTCCTAATTGAGTTTCAGGATTTTTGATGGCTACAATTTGGCTTTGTAAAGTTTTCTTCATTTGAATAACTAACTCCTCAATGGGTGATATCTTTTAGGTAGGCTGTGAATTGGCTTGGAATCCTAGTGGGTACTGTTGCCTTTGAGAGTTATTTCCTTAGTTCAGCCAGTTTCTTACAGAGCTATTATGAGGATTACAATATTGTTGGTGGTTGTTGCTCCATTGAAAATTTGGGTGATTTATCCAACCTGAGTTGTAGGTGTTTAAATAGGTTTTATGGCCATTTTTTCCTACAACATTCATGGAATCTAAGGTTAACATGCTTGGATCTACTACCGATCCATGTATCTGTTCAGTAACAGGTGCAAGTCTTTGCATGGGATTCATCCCCAGATTATCTTACCACCTAGAAATAAAATCCACTTGAGTCACAACGATAGCTAATACATCAAATTCTAATATATTGGGTATTTTATGGGATGTTACTCTCTTAGCAGACCATTAAAAATTATTTCTGTCCATTTCTTCTATAAATTGGTAAGCCTCCACGAACGTTTTGGACATAAATGCTACAACAACATCTATTATGTTCCTCAAGGAACTACCAATCTATTGTAAAAGGTTTGAACGATTAGCCAATCAGGTAAATCGTGGTGTGGGCTGAAGAAGTTCCTTAAATCTTTGACACTCCTCATAAAGGGATTTTCAAATAATTCAGATAAATGAGGTAATAACATTTCTAAGTTTGACAGTCTTTGACGGAGGAAAATATTTGTCAAGAAACTTTTGGGCTAGTCATTCCAGGTTGTGATTGATTACGGGGCAAGTAAATTAAGCCACACTTTAGCTTTATCACTAAAAAAGAATGGTAAAAGCCTAAGTCTAACAACATCGATGAGAACACCGTTGTACTAAAAAGTGGCACAACATCCAAGAAATTGGCTAAGTAAAGATTTGAGTCCTAAAACGGTAATTTAGACCTTTTGGAATATGATAGGTTTCAAATCAAAGGTTTTGGCCTCGTCGGTGGTGTAATTAATGCACATATGTATTTACTTAATAGAGGGGTTGGCATAGTTCTTAAGTGGTTTCATGATGGAAGTGTTGGGATCAACCATCTCAATGGGTGTTTAAGTGAGTGTGCTTGTTCTCCTAAGATGTCTGAAGATGGAATCAATCTCATGGTCAAAAGGGGCGTTAGCAACATTCAGTCAAAATAACCCACACGAGTTAGTCAACAAACATATATGTAATGCATACACAATATGAAAAAAAAGAAAATGATACAACTTTAATAGTATTATTTTGGCTTTTGGATATATATATATATATATATATATATATATATATATATATATATATATATATATATATATATATATATATCTGTGTGTGTGTGTGTGTGTGTGTGTGTGTGCATTCACTTTTTCTTAGCACCTGCAAATAAACACAATAAAAAACCTGACGCAACTAAAAAATAACAAACATAAATAATAATAGGAAAACAAATGGTGCCAAAACTAAACCCTAAGCTTATTAATAAAATATTTTCTAAAACAAAAATAATTATTAACGCCTTTCCCTGACAACAGTGCAAAAAACTTAATGCGACAAAACTTAACATGAAGTAAGTTGGTTGTACAATGCAAGCATATGTGTCAAATAATATACATTTTAAAAGTCCACCTATCGATCCCATGAGGAATGGTTTAACAATTCCTCCTACAAAAAGATCTCTAGTATACTAATCATGTGAACCTTGCTAGGCATGATATCGTAAGAGGATCATGTCCTAAAATTTTAACAAAGCAGATTGATCCTTGATTTTTATGCTTACGTTTTATATATGAGTGTATACTTTATACTTCCTTTTAATTATATTTATTTCTTTATAATGATGCCAAAAACTTGATGCTGATGCAATTGAGAGTTTAATTAAAATTCTACGCGAGTATACGTGTTATTAGCAAGTAATATAGGGCTTTCTGATTAAACCGTGAATATCGATCCCACGGATATCGAGGTTAATCACGGCGGCTTTCAAGAGCAATTCTAGTCTACAATAACACGCCTTAGCTTGGAAGGTCGATAAAAGTTTGGTTTTGATTAAATCCTATAATTATCACTAAAATACTACTTGTACTCCTAAACTAAAAGACTTAGTAAAAATCAAAATGTGGGGTTTGATATATTAAAAGTACCCTTTCTCATACAATGAAATTAGTGACATGTGTAAAAGTAAAATAAGTAGCGAGATAGATTGTGATAAATAGGAGCAATTATATTCTTTACCCGTACTAGAGATGATATAAAGAACATTGGTTAATCTAAAGTTTTTATAGTTCTGAAGATGGGCTCGGCATGGAAGATACTAGCTCTCATGCTATAGTTGTCTCTTATCCCTCCACCTGGAGGCTAACATCTCGCATCAAAACCTAAAATAATAGATCAAATAAGGGGGCATTAGCCTGTCACTCTAAAGTCCTATAATTCTACACCCTTCAAAGTTTATCTGCCTATTTATTTGCACTCAACCATATGGACTACATTCTCATCCATACAATCTCATGTGATTCTACCACAGTTGATTGAGACAATATCATACTTGTTTTTACATGTTCTCACAACAGATTTTAACATGCAAATTGATCAAGTTTACATGTAAATTAAGAACAAAGTAAAATCATCACAATATATTCTCACTCTACTCAATTCTATATCCTACACTTGCATACTATGGAAAGCTTAAAGAAAAATTCTCACTACACATGTAGAAACAATAAGATGTTTTCATTGAACAAAACTTTGAAACCATCTAAACAAGGTAATAGATTCAAATCAAAATACAATGAAAATACTTATCTTTGATGAACTCAAACTCTCCTTGTATAGTAAAAGCAATCTCCTTATAATCCTCTCCAAGAACAAAGTGAAAAGAAAAGTAGAAATCTCTCACTCTCTCTCTTCCTCTGTCACCTTGTCGCCCCACTTGGGGCTCTCGCCCAAGCCTTCTTCTTCTTCTTCAAGCCTTCTTCTTCTTTTCCAATTATTTGCCCCCTTCTTCAAGTGAGAGTTCAAGAGTTATTTATAATTTCTCAAGTGGTGCTTAAGTGTCTCTTCAAAAGTGTCCATATTCAATGAATCTACCAAAGGGTGTCACAAGTGTCTCTTCCATAGTAACTCCTTCTAATCACCCCAAATCTTTCTAGAAAGTCCATTTTCTCATTTCCAACAAATTCCCCATGAGTTGCACGAAGCACCACTTCAAAAATCATCCAAATCCGATGTATATTCTTGAAGATATGTAAAAAACCGTCACCAGTGCTTAAGCGTAGATTTTGGGCGCTTAGCCACCCTAAGGTGGCACCTAAGCCCCATGTTTAAGCGCTTAGCCACCCAGCACAGGTACATAAGTGTCTAGTTCGGCCCCCATAGCTCCGGTGTGCCTTGGTTAGACCCGTTTTGCTCTGGTATGCTCCATTTTGGTCCATTTTTGTTCCTTTTGCTCCAATCACTCCAAATTCTTCAATTTGTTGTATCTATAACCAAAAACACAAGAAAACATACCTTTAAAAATTTAATATCATTACAAAAAGATAGCATGAAAAATAGTACATTTTTAGGCGTATAAAAATCTCCCGCAAACTTAAACATTACTTTTCATCAAGTAATACTACACTTTAAAATAATTTATGTAGATTAGAGTTAATGGGCCATCCTTTAGAATTGCTAAAATTTTCTTCTAAAAATGTGATAGTTCAAATTAGAAGAATATCTAGTGAATCATACTAGCCCAGGGTCTAAAATATTTATCATCAAACTTTTGAAATTGTTTTCCTATCTAATTTAGAAATATATGCAGATTTTTCAAACTTCAGATTTTATGAACTTTACTTTCTAGACTTAAGAACTCTCTTAAAAATAATTTTTATAAAAAGCAAGCTTAGGATTGTTCTAAGTTCTTTACTCTAGAAAGACTCAAGTGAAACCAATTTTTGATTAGGACCTCTCCTCAAGCTTCTCCTCACACTTTTTCTTTCTTATTATTATTATTTTTATATGTGAGGATTACTATATCTGTTAAAGTCCTTAAATGATTTTGAATTCCACTATCCTCCTCTAAAGTTAAAACTTATTACTTTCCTTCACTTGAAATAATGTATTTTTTTATTTTTTTATTTTTATTTTTTTTAAATACTTTCTAAAAGAGCCTTAAATGTTTGAAAATAAAAATTATAAGAATCCTTAGATTTTCAAAAATACAATTCTTTCTAGTAAAGATAGTTATTCATTTTCCCAAGTTCTCTTCTAAATATGCTTAACTCTAGGTTCACCCTTTTAACTAAAATATCAACTAAGTTTTCCTACTCCATTCTATACGTAAAATTCTAACATTCCTAGGATGACTCCACATAACAATAATCATTAGAAATAAAATACAAATTCATTTGTAGAACTTTTGAAAATAAGTAAGGTCTAAATTTGAAACATAAACTTTAAACATTTAACAATAACATGACAGCAAATAAAAATTCAAATTTAAACCTAAACAATAAAGTAGCATGAAATTAAACACATCAGTCTACATCAAAAAGTCCAACGATGCAACAAAATAAAGCAAATTACAAGTTCAGAACAAACAACACATCACAACAAATCAAAATAACAACAAACCACTATCAGTAATCACTACCATCATGCTCCTCCTCCTCTTCTTCTTCTTTCTCTTCTTCATCTTCCACATCAAGATCTTGCTGCTGCTATGGAGTAAAGCTTGGGCAAGAAGGGAATTCAACAGTAGAATCACCGCTCATGAATCTGACCATAGCTTTATTATAAGCAACATCGCATTCAATTTTCCTCACCATAAAATCATCATTATATGCATTTTGAGTCTCTAAACCTTCAATTTTATTCTGTACTTTCAAAATGTCTCCCTGTTGGATCATCAGCTACTTCATAACACTATCAAGAGTAGGATTACTAGAAGTAGGTGGAATGTTACAACTACTACTTTCAGATCTCCATCAAACATGAGATTCATAAGTTTTCATATTCTCTAATAAGCTTTAGAAGCAAAACCTTCTCTTCATCATTACCAAAATCAATGACTACTACTTCTAAATCTCCATCCAACATGAGATTCTTTAGTTTTGATATCCGCCCTTCTAATAGGCTTTAGAGGAAAAACCTACTCTTCATCCTTACCAAAATCAACTCGTGATTCTTCACATAAAGTGAAAATTAGGATAGGATGACCTAAACCACAAGTGGTCTCACCCATAGCAATAGCAAGAATATTTATATAGATGATAGAGCCAATATTAATCATTTTCATTTGATAAATACATAAATTTAGGATGGCTCTATTCCTAGTCACTTCGCTATGGTGATAAGTAGGTAATAATCTCGCAGAAATGAAATAGTGACAGGCTTTAGATGGAACACTTAACTTTGAAGTAGAAAAGTTTACCTTTTGATTGTGCTTCAACTTCCAAACTTCTTTTCCATCAGTCAGATAAGCAATCACTTCATCCAAAATAGCATAAGTAGCACCGAGTCTCGTGTCCTCAAAGAATGAATCCCTCTATTGGTAAAAAGAATTAATTCGCTCCGGGGTAAATTCCACCATTTTTCCACTTACAAATACATGCTCGTTAGATGTTTCCCTCAAATTAGCATATCACGCCCGCACTATGCCAACAATATTCTCGGCAGTGAAGTAGCAAAAATTTTCCCAATGTCTATCAATAATCTCTTTAAATGACTCCACCCGGACTTTGGAAAGCCTGTTCTTGAACAAATTTCTTTGTTGAAAGTTGGGTATTGTAATGGTTTTTAGATTTCATGCTCACAAATCTTTTCTCATCAAAATCCAACTTCCTCTTCCCCTTACTCATCCTTGGAGCCAGAGTAAAATTTATAAAAATGCAAATAATCCAAATAAATTCAAAGATTACAATGTGGAAGACTCCAAAAATCAGTTTAATAGGCAAGAACTCTCCGCTATGGATTCTCTCAAAGTTTTCTCCAAAAACTTCAAAATTTCAGTTTTCCAAAATGTAGGAGCAATCCTTTGTGAAAATAAAAAAATTTCAAGTTTATAGTAAAGCTCTTATCAAGAGAAGATGAGATCCAAGTCCTTTTTCTCTTCAAACTGCTTCAAAACTGAGTGTAATAAAGTTGTAATCAAAGTTTCAACTTGGGCTAGAGGTAGAAGATGATTAAAAGAGTAAAAATGGCCTTTAACCGAGCAGTTTTCATGGTTTTTAAGAAAATATGGAAGTTTCAGGCTTCGGGCGCCGTCAGCGCCTAGAGCAAATTTTCAGATTTCAAAATTTTTTCTGAATTCAGCTATTTCGTCATTACACCATAATCAAATTAGTCATTTTAAGCATTAATTATAATAATTAAGTGATTCACTAACAATAATTTTCATAAACAATACAAAACTTCACATTCATATATAAAATCCAACACTTAGAAGCAAATACTTCAATCCACACTAACACAAGTGATGTAAGCCACACAACATTTCAGCGTCGAAATCAAACCACAACACCCTAACGCTAAAAACTAAACAACAAACACTCAATCAAAGAATAAAGAGTCTTCAATTTAAAGTAAATACATCACAAACACACATAAGCATATATTAGTTGAAATATTAAAAATTTAGTCTTCAGAGTCACTAATCCTCATCATCATCACTAATAACTTCTCCTCGGATGTCTCTGGTAATTTGGTGATGCACATATAAGTTGTAAAATGGTTGGTACAGAAATTCATCAGTCGAATCTTCTTTGATTCAAGCATTTTTATTAAACATTCGTATCATACCTTCTTCAACTCGTCTAGTGTGATCAAAATGCTCCTTCATCCTCCAATCAAAATGATCAAATAACTCAGAAACATTATTAATTGCATTCATAATATTCTGAATTTCTTTCTCCAGTTTCTTGAGCCTTTTAAAAATCACAATCGAACACTCGGGAATGCAGGGCCGTAAAGGTGTTGAACTTTGAGATGGCTGATCCAAAATAATGCACATATCATTTTCCTCCCCATTCCCTGTGTAGTTGTAATAATCAGATGGTCTAGAGATTTCCAAGATAAAAGCAGTTTTCCCAATGATTATATGGCACTTCTGACTGGCTACAAAGTAGGAAGCTGGTAGAAGGATGTCCTAGCCCATATGTAGATCCATGCACAATCAAGCCCATAATATATTTCACTATTATAGAACCCACATCAATAGAATTTCTCTTTTAAATGCAATAGTTCAGAATAACACTATCCCTAGTTACTTTACTAACTTTAATGGCAGGGAGAAAATTTACAGAAATAAAGAAATACAATTGATTTGACACAGGATTTAAGAGTGATGAAGAAAACTTACATTCTCATCGTCTATTGTCTCCTAATTTTCATTTTCATCAGTTAAGTTTCGATAGACTTCATTCATGATATCTCTTGTAGGGACGAAATTTGTGTAATGGAAAATTGGAACACTTTCAGTCATAAACATATCATTTATCCTAAAAGGAGTAAATGGTACCCACCTATCTCAAACATAGATGGCTCCATGGTTGATTCCATGAAAGTTTACATAAAATTCTTTCACCACTGGAACGACTACAGCAGCAGTAGTGCAACACAATACTTCCCAATGCCTTTACATAAATTTTTCTTCCACTTGAGTACTTGAATTACTCAATCCTCGATTCACAAAGCCTCTTTCCTTAAGTCTCTTCTTCACAAGAACTTTATCATAAAGTTTCTGCGCCTCAAAACTAATGAAGTTTCTTCTATTGAAATTCGATATCTTGAAGTATTTTTGAATTGGAATCCATGGAATTTGTTAAATGGTGAATCTATTGATGTTTTTCTATCCAAAATGGCTTTAAAAATGAGTTTGGAGAGTTATTTGAGCAAGAATTCCAAAAATAACCTCCAAATACCACTTTTTTAATAAAACAACTGTCCCTATAATTACGGTGCCGTCGGCACCGCAATTGGGTACCGTTAGTGCACAGTCTCTATAAGATGGTACCATCGGCACCTATTCCGGTGCTGTTGGCCCAGAGAGCAGGTTTGCTCAGTAATTCGTTCTTCGTCAGAAAAAATTCTAAATCTTCCTTAAATCTAAATATTGCAGTCAATAAAGATATAGATGGATGTGTAGGACTCCAAAGAAATATTAACTCGTAATAATATCAATAATTAAAATTCAAACAAAACAATAAAAAATAACTATGGGCTGTCTCCCACAAAGCGCTTGGTTTAACGTCGTCAGCTCGACGTATCCAATTTTTACTCGGGATGACTCAACATTAAATCCTCTTTATAATGTGGTTTATTCCCTTCAAAATAAGATTTTAATCTATGCCCATTAACTTTAAATATATTCCCAATTTTAGGATCTTCAATATCAACAACTCCATAATGATAGACATTAATAACAGTTAATGGTCATAATCACAAAGACTTCAATTTTATCAAAAATAATCTCAACCTTGTATTTTATAATAAATCTTCTTGTCCATGTTCAAATTTCTTTCTTAATATCTTCCGATCTTGCCGGAGTTTCATATTCTCTTTATAAATTTTAGTGTTATCATACACGTCATTTCTGAACTCTTCAAGTTCATTCAGTTGCAAAAATCTTTTCTCACAAGCATCCTTTAAATTGAAATTAAATTCCTTATCAGCCCATTGTGCTTTATGTTCCAATTCTACTGGCAAGGGGCAAGACTTTCCAATAATCATCCTTTATGGGATCATTCCTATAGGAGCTTTATAAGTTGTCCTATATGCCCACAATGCAGTGCTAATCTAGCAGACTAATCCAATTTGTTGAGATCCACAGGTTTTTTCCAAAATTCTTATAATTTTATGTTTTGATATTTCTGCTAGACCACTAATCTAGGGATGATAATCAATTGAGAATCTATGCATAATATTATAATTTCCAACCAGTTTCTCAATTCTCTTATTCCTAAAATGGGATCCTCCATCAGTGATGATCACTCTCGGCATTCCATATATTGTAAAAATATTTTTCAATAAAAATTTTGAAACACTCTGAGCATCACATTTAGGTAAAGCTATTGCTTCAATCCATTTTGAAACATAATCTACAACAATTAATATATATATAAATTTCCAAATGAAGGAACAAATGGTCCCATAAAATCTAATCCCCATATATAAAACATTTCAACTTCCAAAGTATAATTCAGAGGCATTTCATTTATTCTAGAAATATTTCATAGTCCTTGACATAGATCACATGATTTAATAAATTCATTAACATCTCTAAAAAGCGTATGACAATAACATCTAGATTGTAAAATCTTATGTGTAGTTCTATTAGTTCCAAAATGTCCTCCAAATTTAAAATTATGACATCTTTAAATAATTTGCTTTGTTTCTTCATAAGGAACACATCTCCTCATAATTTAGATCTTTACATTATTTATATAAATATAGGTCATCCCAAAACTAAAACTTTGCATCATAAATAAATTTCTTTTGTTGTTCATTATTAAGTCAAATTGTAAAATATCACACACATTATAGTTAACAATATCTGCATACCACGGTATATTCTTTCCATTATTACTATACAATTGTTCATCGAGGAAACTTTTCAAAATTTCATTTGCAAAATTAGATAATTCTTTCTGTTCCAGCCTAGATAAATGAACAGCTATTTGGTTTTAGATCTTTTTCTATCTAATACACCAAAATCAAACTCATGAGTTAGATGTATCCATCGAATTAATCTTGGTTTTGCATCTGTATGAACTATACATTTAGCCCTAAATAAATATGACCTAAACTTATCAAAAGCATAAAAAATTGATAATAACTCTCTTTCAATAGTGGTGTAATTAATTTGAGCATCATTAAGACTTTTACTAGCATAGTATATTACTTTAAAAACTTTGTCATATCTTTGTTCTAAAACTACTCCAATGGCATAATCACTAGCTTCACAAATTAGCTCAAATGGTTTCTCCCAATCAGGTGAAACTATTATCGGAGCAATAATTAATTTTTCTTTTAATAATTCAAAAGCCTTAATGCATTCTTTATTAAATCAAATTTTGTGTCTTTTTCTACAAGTAGAAGTAGAGGCTTAGTAATTTTTGAAAACTCTTTAATATAACACCTGTAAAAACCAGCATGCCCTAAAAGGCTTCTAATCCCTCTCACTGTGGTAGGAGGTGGTAGTTTAGTAACAATTTGGAATTTTGCCGGATCTACTTTTATATCATTTTCAGAAATTTTATGCCCAAGCACAATTCCTCCTGTAACCATAAATTTATATTTCTCCCAATTTAATACTAAATTTACTTTTTTCATAGAGTTTCAAAACTCTTCTAAGTGATTTAAACAGAATTCAAATGAGGTTCCGAACACTGAAAAATCATCCATAAACACTTCTATTGCATTTTCGATTAAATTATAGAAAATTGAAATCATATACCTTAGACATGTTGCAGGTGCATAACATAATTCAATGGACGTTCTTCAAAAAACAAATGTTCCATAAGGACTAATAAATGTTGCCTTTTCTTGATCTTGAGGAGCAATTGATATTTGATGATAGCCAGTATATGTATCCAAAATGCAATAATATTTGTGCCCAACTAATCTATCCAACATTTGTTCTAGAAAGGTGAAGGCAAGTGATCTTTCTCAGCGGAGTCATATAATTTTCTATAATTAATACATATTCGTCATCCAGTAACTTGTCTTATCGGTATTAATTCATTTTTCTAATTTACTTCAACTGTTACTCCCCCTTTCTTTGGAACGCAATGAATTGGAGTCACCCAAGCATTATTTGAAATAAGATATATTATTCTAGCATCTAACCATTTTAAAATTTCATTTTTAAACACTTCTTTCATCATCGGGTTTAATCTCCTTTGAGGGTCAGCCTTAGGTTCATGAAGTTCATCCAATAGAATTCTGTGCAAAAAAATCGAAGGACTGATTCCTTTAATATCAGCTAAAGTCCATTTGAAAGCTTTTTTGTATCATTTTAATGTTTCTAATAATTTCTGCTCTTGTAATTCAGTTAAATCTAAGGATATAATAACAGGTAATGTAGATGAATCTCCTAAAAATACATATTTTAAATGGGTAGGTAATATTTTCATTTCATGTTCAGGAGGTTTTATAATTGAAGGATGAGATTTTTATTATCACTTTCTAAAGTATCCAACATGTCAAATCTTTCCTGAACATAATCCAACTTCTCATTTTCCATCTCAACGTTATCCTCATATTTCAAATCTTCTTGCTCTAGTTTCTCTTCAAAATTTTCCTTAAAATGCTCATTACTTAGATAATCACAAACTTCCATTCTGAAACATTCATTATATTTTTCTATTATAGGATATTTCATGGCTTCTGAAATATTAAATGTTACCTCTTGATCATTAACTCTCATAGTTAATTCTTCTTTTCGAACATCTATCACAGCACTTCCAGTTGCAAGGAATGGTCTCCCCAAAATATTATGAATTTTTTTATATTCCTCCATATCTAAAACAGTAAAATCCACAGGAAAGATAAATTTATCAACATTTACCAATACATCTTTGATAACTCTTTTAGAATAGGTGATCGAATGATCAACTAACTAAAGAGTTACATGTCGGCATATTTTTAGGTTGTGTGATATTTTAAAAAGGGGTCGCCTAACAGAAGTTGTCGGCGAACTTTTAATTTAATTTAAATAAATAATTTGAAATAAGTAGTATTTGATTTTTGAAAATAATTTTAAATTTGAAGATTTTAAGATATGAAATCAAACCAATCTCACATCCCAAATAGTTTATATAAACGAGCACCGCACCGTAAACCGTGTATCTATCCCTAAGGATAGACACACTGCTTGATGGTGGGGCTCGGTTAAATAAACTAGAAGATTTGTGACATCCGTTTGGTCTGCGAACCAATTTTATAAGCCAACAAATTCCCCTGCTTAATATGAAAACATTAAACATGGTTTATATTACCTGGGTTCTTTAAAATTCCCTATAAGGGCAAGCCCCTATAGTTAATTACATCTTAAGTGACGGGAATCACCTAAGAAAACTCTCGATAATAATCAATAATTCTGCTCTCAAGAATTTCAAAGTTTAAGTTTTCAAAGGATTGAATTTTTGAAATTTCAAAAGGGATTAGCTCAAATTTGGAACATTTTATTTTGGAAATTCAAAGGAAGAAAAGTAGGAGAAATTACGGATCCGAAGCGGACTTCGGTAATTTCCCGACTATCCTATTGTTTGGCTTGGATTTAGGAGAGTCCTAACGTTTATTTAATGTTTTAATCTTGCCAATTTTAGTTAATTAGGGCTTATATTTATATGATAAAATCATACAAATAGCCTGGAAGATGTGAGGGTTTATGTCGTATCGGACGACTACCCCGGAATCCCAAGACCGGTTAGGGCTTAATTTGCAATGCAAATGCCTAACGAAGAGTTGAGGATTTATGTTGCACTAGGCAAACTACCTCGAAGTCCTATGGTTTTGTTGTTTAATTCTAGGAAAGTTTTGCTGAAGTAGACACGAGTTTTTGCTGACGACGATGGCCGTGCCTGCCCACCATGCTCCGAGCTCCTTGTTGTTGCGAGAGGTTTAGTTTTAGAAATCATAAATCAGGGTATGAGAAAAGTGTTTTGGTTTAGAGAAGTCTTAATTTCCAAGTGTTTTTTGTGTTTTAATTAAAACAAATCTTAAAGTTGATTATAACGACACCGGTTAAGATCCCACGGTTCCATCCTTCCGGCATCATTATTTTTATCGGATTCACTTAGTCCGGATGAATTTGCTAAACTCAACTGAATGAGTTCCACACTTTCATTTAGACCGTGGGAAATCCCGTTAGCAACACGTAGGTTACATCATCCGAGGTATTCCCGATCATCCAACGGGACGTTTTAATTTAGTTGTAATTGTAGTTTTGTGTTCCGTTTGTGATTAAATTTTGAGTTGTCTTATATTTTGAAATGTTGTGGAGGTGAATTTTATCTTGTAGTGTCTTTTAATTTAGTTATGGGTTTCGGTTTTGGTTTCGTCCTAAAGGTGTAGGTTTTCATGCAACGAGTTGTTTTATCATGCAAGAAAAGTAAAGTGCATTTGCAATAAAATAAATTGCAAGAAAATAAATTGCGAGTAAAATAAAAGCGTACCTGGAGGGTCTTCCCGTCATCCCAAGCTGCACTTAAAACACAATTAGAATATTTAAGCAAGTTCCTAGGTAAAGCTAAGGGAAAGATTTATGGTTTTCTACCAAGTTCCTAATCCTATAGCTAGTCATTTCCTATGACGTCTAGGTTCTCGTGTTTTTAGTTTGAGGACGATTTTCTTCATCAAAGAATAACTAAGTTCAATTGTTCTTATAAATATCCTAACATATTGAGGAAGTGCTTAAGAAGAATCTTAAACATCTTTTCAATATTTCTAGGATTGTTTTAAGTCCAAGAGAATTTAATTATGTAAATGAATCGATCATCCGAGGTTTTTTCAAGTTTTGTTAACTTGCTCAGTGAACTAGGACATTTGAATATCCTATAAGTGAAGTAACATTTCATTTTATATTCTGTTTAGGAGTTATGATAACTAAAGCTCTTGAGGGTAAATTGGTGTTCAAATGGTTCGTGATTCAAATTTAAGTTCAGATTAATGATTTAAGTTTGGAATAGTGTTCAAGTTATTTTAGATTTATTTTTGAGTTCTTTATGTCTTAGGTGATGTTATTTAATTTGACTTAATTCAATTTAATTTTAGTTTAATTTAATTCAATTTAATTCAATTTAGTTTGATTTGATTTAATTTTAATTTAATTTATTTAATTTGATTTAATTTTTAATTTAATTTAATTTAATTTAATTTAATTTAATTTAATTTAATTTATTTAATTTATTTAATTTAGTTTAATTAATTTAATTTAATTTAATTTATTTATTTAATTTTATTTAATTTAATTTAATTAATTTAATTAATTTTATTTAATTTAATTTAATTTTAATTTAACTTTTTAATCTTCATTTAATTTAATTTAATTTTAATTTAATTTACTTAATTTAATTTAATTTTTAATTTGATTTAATTTAATTTTAATTGAAATTTTTGAAAGAGTTTAATGATTTAATTTTAGTTTAATGATTAAGTCTTTTAATATTTTAAATTTGAGTTATCATTTTAATTAAGAGTTGAATATTAATGAGATGATTAAATTTAGGGATCTTTTAAATTAAAGAATAAATCTCTTCCTAATAATATCCCTATTTTAATAATTCCAATTTTGTTATTCTTCCAAATTTAATCAATTATTTAATTAATGTTTAATCATTTTAAATTGCTCAATGGGTTTCTACCCTTTAATTATTTAAATTTCAATCATCCAAATCAGATTAGGATCAAATATTTTACTTGTTAATTTTTTATTAAACCTAAAGTTTTAATTAAGGGTTAAAATTTTAATTACCATTTTGCCCTTTAAGCTTAATAATTTTATAACTCACTAAATTGAATTCAAATGAACTTGAAATTTTTATGTGACTTCACTCATATGTCAATAAAGACATGAGAGGAGAAAATGTGATTTTTCTGTATTTAATTTATTTATATAATTATTTCTAGTAGAAAATAGAGATTTTCAAGGAAAATTTGATAACATGACCAAGGGAAAGTTTCTGTCCTTAAGAAAATTAGGGGACATTCCTAATGACCAGAGGACCACTTGAACCAAAATTTGTGATTTTTTGAATTATATTTTATTTATTAGAATTATTTTAAGTTCTGGAGTATTAATTAATTTAAAAATAGAATTCAAGTTGAAAAATGAATTTTATAATTTTTAAAATTCTCTCTGATATCAAGGATTCCAGAGAACCAAACTTTACAATTTTTTGATTTTTCTTTGATTTATTATAATTATTTTGGTGAAAATGCTAGAAAATACATTTTTTTAATTTTAAAATTACCCTAGAGCTTTAAAAATTAATATCTCACCAAATAGACCTAAGAAAAATATGGGGTTTGTTCCTAAGTGATTAAAATTCAAAATGTGACATTTTGGTGAATTTTATTATTTTTGTGATTTTTATTATTTTTTAATTATTAAAAATATTAAAATAATATTAAAAATCAACTTTTTTATAAAATTGAAATTTTAATTTTCTTAAATTCCCTGATATCGGAGAGGCTCGAAAACCAATTTGGTGAATTTTTGAAAGGTATTTTGAAAGTTATAAATTTTTAAAGTTTAAAATGACTAAATGGCTTAATCAACCCAATTAATAGGGCTAACCAAGTCCAATTGACTTCAAACTTTTATGGTGGGTTCCTCTGATCCTAAAGGTCAGTGGAGAATTGATTTCAAGTCAATTTGATCTATGGTTAACTCTAATTAATTAGGGGTCTATTTTGGATGTTTAAGCCAATTAGGGTTATCTTAAGTGAATTAACCCAAGTCCTATTTTTCCTAAGGTTCTCTGGTCATAAGGAACATCACCAAATTTTCCTAGAATTTATTTCACAACATGCTAATTTTTGAAATTAAAATACTTAAAACAGCAACATGCATTTAAAAAATCAATAACTTTTCACGAGAGATGGCCTCGACCTTGGAAAATTCAGGGAATGTCCCTAAGTTCGGAGGCTTGAAAGCCCTATAGTCTCATGCCATGGTGAATTGTGTGAATGCATGGAGAATTAAAACAATGCAGGGAGTAAATAATTAATTAAAAATAAAATACTAGACAAAATTAATTAATTTCTTTTCCACATTATTCTCCTCTGTTCACTGAGCAAGAGGGTATTTTTATTTTATTTTTCCGATTTTCCTACACAAAGATATGAATTTTCCAAGTTTAGGGAATTAAATAAATCGGAAAATACCCTATTTTTCTATTTATCCGAGTCGGCGCCGCGTCGACCTTAGCCTCTCCGAAGCGGTACGTGTCGCGCTGTGATTGGGCGCCGCCATCCGAGTCGGCCGTCCCGGGACCCGCAGTTCATGTAACATTCTGCGGTCCGGCGCAATCGATCCGTCCGCTCGATACACGCGCGATCCAACGGCTCTCGGTCATCGTCTACGGCCGGTGTGCACCCGTGACCGTCAACCTTCTAACCCTAATTTCTCACTCGATTCTCTATGGATTTTCGTGTTCTTATGCTCTATGGATTCGTCTTGAAGAGACGAACACATCCATACGGTAAACATGCATTGAAATTTACTCAAATGAAATGGAGAATCTCTGTAAGCTCGGGAAGAAGAATGAGTTCATACCTTTGCTCAGAGAAGTGAAGCTTCGATCTGAGAGTTGTTGCACCTTCGATTGGATCCTAGCAAGCTCAGGATGAAGTCTCCTGGTCTGGTGAATTGTCTAGGTTGGACTTCGACCACGGTCGATCACAAAGCTTGGAGTCCGGAGCAAGCTGGGTGGCTCGGAGATGGGGCTTTTGCTTGGTGGACACCTTCCCTTGGTACGGTGAAGGTGTAGGACCAATCGATTTGGGGATTGGTTTACTGTGGAGAAGTGTCCTGGTTTTGGGTGGAATTTCGACTCTGAAATTGAGCTCGCGAGAGAAGAAATGGCGGGGGATCTCACTGGGGATCGAGTGCTCGTGTATGGGGAGGAGTCCGGAACAATTTTGGCGAGTTTTGGCAAGGTTTGTGCAACTCTTCTTCTATGGCCGAGAGGGGGTGGTGTTGGGGATGTTGAATTGAAGTTTAGAATTGAATTGGACCAGAATTTGGGTCGATTGGGTGGGTTAGGTTTGACATTAGGTTTACTTTGGGTTAAAATGGGTCGAATTGGGGGTTTTGATAAAAGTGGGGTAAATTGACAAAATTGGCCCATGGTGTAGTTGAACAAAATGAAATTGGGAATATTTGGGATTTTCTGGAATTTTCTGGGAATTTTCTGAATTTTTGGATTTTTGGGTCGAAGGGGTATTTTGGGTATTTGAAAGGTATTGGGGGGTATTTTGAAATTTTTGGCATTTTTGGGTATGGATGATCAGTTTGAGTGATGTGGGAATGTTTGGGATTGATTTTGGAGAATTTTGGGTAATTTGGAAACTTTTTGAGAAATTTGGGCTATTTTCAAAGGCATTTGGTAGGTTAGGCGGGGTGTAGGGTCCCGGGGTTAAAAATTGAAAATTTGGAAAATTGAAGATTGGGTGGATGTAAGTGGAATGAAATCATTTTGGTTGAGCCATGAAGCCATATCAAGCCCTGTTGACCTCATTTTTGATGAGGTCTTCTCTTCTTCTCTTTAAGTACTTAGGATCTAGCCTTAGGCTTTTCCTTTGACTATCTTAGAGGACTAGAATTGGGATCCACCATCTAGAATTTTAAACCACTTCTTAACTCCCTGCAAACTCCACAAACTTGACTGTAGACCCCTAATCACCTAGAGGGTTGAAATCGAAAGGTGGAAGTTTAAAGGATGAGTTCTATGGGACTCTTTGGCCTTAGGATCGCCTACGGGTAGCCCAGTGCAGTGAAGGGTTGACTTGCACACACACTACACTTTCACACACCTCCTAAAAACACACCCATACCTGACTTGACCTCCTGACTCATGTAGGTGATTCACATGGATGGTCCTTAACCCCTAAGCCCTCGGCTAAGAGGTTAGGAACAACATGGTGAATGCCTCAAAATGAGTCCCTTCATGGCTCATGTGGGCTTGATATGGCTTCATGGCTCAACAAAAATGATTTCATTTCACTTACATCCACCCAATCTTCAATTTTCCAAATTTTCAATTTTTGACCCCCCGGGACCCAACACCTGCCAACCTACCAGAGCCACGAATAGCCCAAATTTCTCAAAAATTTCCAAATCACCCAAATTTCTCCAAAATCAATCTCAAACATTTCCACATCACTTAAATTGATCATCCATAACCAAAAATGCCAAAAATTTCAAAAATACCCCCCAATACCTTCCAAATACCCAAAATACCCCTTTTGACCCAAAAATCCAAAAATTCAGAAAATTCCCAGAAAATTCCAGAAAATCCCAAATATTCCCAATTTCATTTTGTTCAACTACACCATGGGCCAATTTTGTCAATTTACCCCACTTTTATCAAAACCCCAATTTGACCCATTTTAACCCAAAGTAAACCCAATGTCAAACCAAATCTACCCAATTGACCCCAATTTTGGTCCAATTCAATTCTAAACTTCAATTCAACATCCCCAACACCAATCTAGACCAAATACAAGCCCAATTCGATTGGCATTGGGATCCAATTTCACTTTTGGCCTTAAAGCCCAATTTGGACCTATGACCCAAACCTAACCCAAACTCACCCAATTCAACTCCAATTAACCCCAAATCTTTTCTAAACCTTCCTTGACATCCCCATAAACAAAATACTAACATGATTTGCCCAAAACTTTGATCCAAACCCCACTCAAATTCAACCCAAAGCTAAAAGGCCCATTTTTGACCTAAACCCAAACCTAGCCCAAATGAGCCCAAATCCCAAAATCAAAACCTAACCAAAGCCAAAACCTCTTTGAAACACTCCCATAAATATTTCCCAACATTTATTTTACATCAATTTCAACCCTAGCCCAACATTGGCCCAAGTTAGCCCAATTTGACCTACATAGGCTCACTTACCAATTAAACCCAAATTCAAACCAATTCGAACCCAAATCACCTCAAACTTGTTTCAAACCACTCATGAAGCATCCCTAAACCAAACTCAACAATTATTTGGCCCAAGCCTTTACCAAAATCTCATCCCAAAATCCATTTTAAATTTAAAAGCCCACTTCCCTAAACCTCCCTAAAAGCCCATTTCCACCAAACATAAAAGCCCAAATTTGGCCCTAAAGCCCACATGACATTTCCATTTGTCATCCATTTAATCAAAGCCATTCCCTAAGTTATAATTCCATCATCAAACAATTCCAAATCAAGCCCCATACAAATTCACACCAAAATATCCAAAATTCTTAAAACCCATTTTTATGAAATTGACCCAACCTTTTCCCAAGCCAAATGGAGCCATGAACAAGCCATTCTCGAAGCCACATGAAGCCATGAGGGCTTTGACTTGTCATTAGTCCATTTATGGCAAGAAGAGGGGTTCTTTCTTAAACCTCCTTTAACCTTTTTTTACCTTAAGCATGTCACACACTAAACCATGCTTAGCCACCTCACCATGGATGGAGACTTCACCACTCCATGACGGCTGACCTAACCGATCCTCTCGGCCCAAAATCGAGGCCATGGGGAGGTGCACCCAACCCAAAACAATGGGTTGACCAAATTGAAGCCAAAATGACCCCTTCCCCATTCCATTTTGATTCAACCACTTTACACATGGCGGCCACCGATTGCCTTCACAAACATCGAAGCCACGACCCACTTGACCACGAGGGTGACCCATGCCTGCTCGGCCGGCCACCCCGATCGCCGGAAAACACCATGGCCGAAAGCTCACATATGAGCCAACATTGGAATTCTCCATTGCTGACTTGTCCCAACCCGAATGGATAGCATGGCTGTTTTTCCCTTAACCTAAGCAGTCGATCCCGACCATTAAACCCCACAGGAGAGCCTCCGACCATGCCTATTTAAACACCACCCCCTCACGGCCATGAGAAGAGAGTTGCAAAAACCTTGCCAAAACTCCGCCAAAATTGTTCCGGACCCCTCCTCATACACGAGCACTTGATCCCCAGGTGAGATCCCCTGCCATTTCTTCTCTGCGAGCTCGATTTCGGAGTTGAAATCCATGCCCAAAACCGAGGACACTCCTCCACGGTGAGCCAATCCCCAAATTGATTGTCTCTATACCTTCACTGGACCAAGGGAAGGTGTCCACCGATAAAAGCCCCATCTCCGGGTCACCCGGTTGCTCCGGCCTCCAAGCTTTGTGATCGAGCCGTGGTCGAAGTCCAACCTAGACGATTCACCGGACCGGGAGACTTCATCGCGGAGCTTGCTTAGGACCCGATCGAAGGTGCGAGCAACTCTCGGATTGAAGCCACACTTCTCCGAGCAAAGGTATGAGCTAATTCTTCATCCCGAGCTTACGGAGATTCTCCATTTCAAATGCCTTAATTTCGATGCATGTTTACCATATGGATGTGTTCGTCTCTTCAGAAGAATCCATAGAGCATAAGAACACGAAAATCCATTGAGAATCGAGTGAGTTCTTAGGGTTAGAGTGTGGACGGTCACGGGATCACACCGGTCATGGACGATGAACGGATGCCGTCCATTTAATACACGCGCGCACGGACGGCGGGATCGCGCCGGATGAGAAGACGGAGCGATACGGCGGGTCCCGGAGCGGCCGACGCGGATGGCGGCGTCGAATGGAATCGTGACGCGTGTGCCTTCGGAGACGTTAAGGTTGACGCGGCGCCGCGTCACTTAAGTAGATAAATAGGGGTATTTTCTATTTATTTAATTCCCGGAACTTTAAAAATTCATAACTTTGTGTAGAAAAATCACGAAAATAAAATAAAAATACCCTCTTGCTCGAGTGAACGAGAGGAGAATAATGTGGAAAAGAAATTAATTAATTTTGTCCGAGTATTTTATTTTTAATTAATTATTTACTCCCTGCATTGTTTTAATTCTCCATGTATGTATACAATTCACCATGGCATGAGACTATAGGGCTTTTGAAGCCTGCTGAACTTAGGGACATTCCACTGAATTTTCCAAGGTCAGAGGCCATCTCTGTGAAAAGTTATTGATTTTTCAAATGCATGTTGCTTGTTTTAAGTATTTTAATTTCAAAAATTAGCATGTTGTGAAATAAATTCTAGGAAAATTTGGTGATGTTCCTTATGACCGAGAGAACCCTAGAAAAAATAGGATTTGAGTTAATTCACTTAGATTAACCCTAATTAGCTTAAACACCCAAAATAGGTTTCTAATTAATTAGAGTTAACCATAGATCAAATTGACTTGAAATCAATTCTCCACTGACCTTTAGGATCAGAGGAACCCATCATAAAATTTGAGGTCAATTGGACTTGGTTAGCCCCACTAATTGGGTTAATTAAGCCACTTAGTCATTTTAAACTTTAAAAATTCATAACTTTCAAAATATCTTTCCAAAATTCACCAAATTGGTTTTGGAGTCTCTCTGATATCAGGGGAGTTTAAGAAAATTAAAATTTCAATTTTCTAAAAAAGTTGATTTTTAATATTATTTTAATATTTTTAATAATTAAAAAATAATAAAAATCACAAAAATAATAAAATTCACCAAAATGTTATATTTTAAATTTTAATCACTTAGGAACAAACCCCATATTTTTCCTAGGTCTATTTAGTGAGATATTAAATTTTAAAGCTCTAAGGTAATTTTAAAATTAAAAAATGTATTTTCTAGCATTTTCACCAAAATAATTATAATAAATCAAAGAAAAATCAGAAAATTGTAAAGTTTGGTTCTCTGGAATCCTTGATATCAGAGAGAATTTTAAAAATTATAAAATTTATTTTTCAACATTTATTTTATTTTTAAATTAATTAATACTCCAGAACTTAAAATAATTCTAATAAATAAAATATAATTCAAAAAATTACAAAATTTGGTCCAAGTGGTCCTCTGGTCATTAGGAATGTCCCCTAATTTTCTTAAGGACAGAAACTTTCCCTTGGTCATGTTATTGAATTTTCCTTGGAAATTTTTATTTTCTACTAAAAAATAATTATATAAATAAATTAAATACAGAAAAATCACATTTTCTCCTCTCATATCTTTATTGACACATAAGTGAAGTCACATAAAAATTTCAAGTTCATTTGAGTTCAATTTAGTGAGTTATGAAATTATTAGGCTTAAAAGGCGAAAATGGTAATTAAAATTTTAACCCTTAATTAAAACTTTAGGTTTAATAAAATTTTTAACAAGTAAAATATCTGATCCTAATCTGATTTGGATGATTGAAATTTAAATAATTAAAGGGTAGAAACCTACTAAACAATTTAAAAATAATTAAAATAAACCTTAATTAAATAATTAATTGAATTTGGAAGAATAATAAAATTGGAATTATTAAAATAGGGATATTATTAGGAAGAAATTTATTCTTTAATTTAAAAATCCCTAAATTAATCATCTCATTAATACTCAACTCTTAATTAAAATGATAACTCAAATTTAAAATATTAAAAGACTTAATCATTAAATTAAAATTAAATCATTAAACTCTTTCAAAAATTTTCAATTAAATTAAATTAAATCAAGATTAAAAGTTGAATTAAATTAAATTAAAATTAAATTAAATTAAATAAACAAATTAAATTAAATTAAATGAATTAAATACATTAAATTAAATAAATAAAATTAAATTAAATTAAGTTAAATAAAATTAAATAAATAAATTAAATTAAATTAAATTAAATTAAATTAAATTAAATTAAATTAAAATTAAATTAAATTAAGAAATTAAATCAAATAAATTAAATTGAATTAAATTAAATCAAATCAAATTAAATTAAATAAATTAAATTAAATTAAATTAAATTAAATTAAATTAAGTGAAATTAAATAACCTTACTTAAGACATGAAGAGATAAATCTAAAATAACTTGAACAATTATTCCGAACTTAAATCATTAATTTGAACTTAAATTTGAATCACAAATCATTAAATATCATTTTGCCCTTAGGAGCTTTAGTTATCATAACTCACTAAATAGAACATTAAAATGAAATGTTACTTCACTTATAGGACATTCAAATGTCTACAGTTCACTGACGAGTTAACAAAACTTGAAAACCTCGGACGATCGATTCATTTACACGATTAAATTCATTTGGACTTAAAACAATCCTAGAAATATTGAAAAGATGTTTAAGATTCTTCTTAAGCACTTCCTCAATATGATAGGATATTTACTGAGAACGATTGAACTTAATTGTTCTTTGATGAAGAAAATCGTCTTCGAACCAAAAACACGAAGAACCTAGACGTCATAGGAAATGACTAGCTATAGGATTAGGAATTTGGTAGAAAACCATAAACCTTTCCCTTAGCTTTACCTAGGAACTTGCTTAAATATTCTAACTGTATTTTAAGTGCGGCTTGGAATGACGGGAAGACCCTCCAGGGTACGCTTTTATTTTATTGCGGTTTATTTTATTGCAAATGCACTTTATTTTTCTTGCATGATAAACAACGAGTTGCATGAAAACCTACACCTTTAGGACAGAAACCAAAGCTGAAACCCAAAACTAAAATAAAAGACACTACAAGATAAAATTCACCTCCACAACATTTCAAAATATAAGACAACTCGAAATTTAATCACAAACGGAACACAAAACTACAATTACAACTAAATTAAAACGTCCTGTTGGATGATCGGGAATACCTCGGATGATGTAACCTACGTGTTGCTTAACGGGATTTCCACGGTCTAAATGAAAGTGTGGAACTCATTCGGTTGAGTTTAGCGAATTCATACGGACTAAGTGAATCCGATAAAAATAATGATGCGGAAGGATGGAACCGTGGGATCTTAGCAGGTGTCGTTATAATCGACTTTAAGATTTGTTTTAATTAAAACACACAAAAAAAAAACATTTGGAAATTAAGACTTCTCTAAACCAGAACACTTCTCTCATCTCTTGATTTATGATTTCTATAACTAAACCTCTGCAACAACGAGGAGCTCGGAGCATGGTGGGCAGCACGGCCATCGTCGTCAGCAAAACTTGAACCTACATCGACAAAACTTTCTTAGAATTAAATAACAAAGCCATAGGACTTCGAGGTAGTTTGCACAGTGCAACATAAATCCTCAACTCTTCGTTAGGCATTTGCATTGCAAATTAAGCCCTAACCGGTCTTAGGATTCCGAGGTAGTCGTCCGATACGACATAAACCCTCATATCTTCTAGGCAATTTATATGATTCTATCATATAAATATAAGCCCTAATTAACTAAAATTGGCGAGATTAAAACATTAAATAAACACTTAGGATTTTCCTAAATCCAAACCGAAACAATAGGGTAGTCGGGAAATTATCGAAGTCCGCTTCGGATCCGTAATTTCTCCTACTTTTCTTCCTTTGAATTTCCAAAATAAAATGTTCCAAATTTGAGCTAATCCCTTTTGAAATTCCAAAAATTCAATCCTTTGAAAACTTAAACTTTGAAATTCTTGAGAGCGAGAATTATTGATTATTATCGAGAGTTTTCTTAGGTGATTCCCGTCACTTAAGATGTAATTAACTATAGGGGCTTGCCCTTATAGGGAACTTTAAGAACCCAGGTAATATAAACCCTGTTTAATGTTTTCATATTAAACAGGGGAATTTGTCGGCTTATAAAATTGGTTCGCAGACCAAACGGATGTCACAAACCTTTCTAGTTTATTTAATCGAGCCTCATCATCAAGCAGTGTGTCTATTCTTCGGGATAGATACACGGTTTGTGGTGCGGTGCTCGTTTATATAAACTATTTGGGATGTGAGATCGGTTTGATCTCATATCTTAAAACCTTCAAATTTAAAATTATTTTCAAAATCAAATATTACTTTCTAAATTATATTTATGTTTAAATTTAAAATTCGCCGACAACTTCGTTGGCGACCCCTTTTCAAAATAAAACACGTAACCTAAAAATAAGCGCACAATTTACGGCGACTCCGTGAGGACTAGTTCCTCTCTCCATCTTAATCGAAATAATTACGCTTTCAAAAATCGGTAGTGTATCCATATCCCTTGTGGGTCAAACTACCCTTCTTTCCGATTGGATACTATGTTCATTTCTACCTTGAACAAGTATAACCAACATTCTCTCGGATTTAGGAGCCACTTGTTTAGACACCCCTGAGACGGAGAGGTTCGAGATCCTTTTACCTCATTTCGAGGTGGGGTGGACCCGATAGGTGTTAGTTTAGGAGTGATCCTTCGGGTCGAGAAGTCTTGCTTAAGACTCTCTTTTCCCTTCCAACTCCGATTCAGATTCCTTACCTTCTCTACACCTTTGAACACTCCGTTCTAAATAAACAAACCCTCTAATAAGTGATTCTTTTAATAAACGATTCCTTTTTATAAATACATGAACATGAATGAGTTCGGACTCTTTTCGATTCCTTTCTTTTCGTCCTAAAGAAAAGAAGCATAACTAGGACTGACAACGAGAATCTACCCTGCGAAATGGAA
Organism: Papilionanthe hookeriana x Papilionanthe teres; assembly: GCA_022702705.1. Classification (NCBI taxonomy): domain Eukaryota; kingdom Viridiplantae; phylum Streptophyta; class Magnoliopsida; order Asparagales; family Orchidaceae; genus Papilionanthe; species Papilionanthe hookeriana x Papilionanthe teres. The sequence goes on from CM040427.1 coordinate 11,950,092, forward strand.
GCCCCGAAGCCGATTTTCTCTTTCACCGATGGATTGGACCTCGCCGTCTATAAGGATGAGTTGCTCAGACAATGGAATCATCCGATTTGGACAAGGATTTGAAAACACGAACGTCGAGATCACCGACGTCTCCCTCTTTGCACCGATGAACAAGGTATACGAAGCCGAAGAGCCGTCGCTGGAGTTCGACCTTAGGTCGACCCAAGAGTTCCCTCCTCTGCAAAGGATCCCGACTAAGAGGAACTACTTGTTGCCGCGGAGAGGGCTGTTCTTTCTACCCCCACCTGGTCTAGTTGTTTCGCACCTACCCCGACTTTTGCCGAATCAAAGGGGAAAGAAATCCAGAATTATGATGGACTCATTACAGTGGAGGGTACGGATCTTCTGTAAGACCTTCTATTTTCGAGATCGGGTCCGGTTCGAGAATTCAGTCACTAACGAAGACCCGGAGAAGAAACGAAATAGAAGGATCGCTAAAGAAGCCGAGGCTGCTGAAATTGCTTTCTAGAAGAAATTCCGGAAGCTGCCGGAATATACACCGTTGCTCGAATACATACCACTTGTTGGGAGGAAGCGGGTTTCATCCCCTCTCCGCCGCGGAAGATGAAGAAAACATTCGCAAGATTGCTTTGCCAAATTACCACGGCCGCATATTACAACGATAGCCGCAAGAAAAGAACTAGAACTACGCCGTTTGCTCGATTGCAAACTTTGGTAGAAAAGTTAGCGAAGAAGGAAAAGCGCCCGTATCGAAATTCTACGGAGGATGGGGCGGGTGCCGGTCAAATCCCGTCTTGGGCCCCGAGTAGAACCCGCCATCATGGCAGAAAAGCTAAGTAAAAGAATGAAGGCTAGTCCGCCTGTTGTCTTCTCAGGATTACAGATTAGGGAGGATACCACCTTCCAGCATTTGGCCGACAGACCATCTGTTCCTAGACCTTCTGCTGCCGGAAGGATGGTATGGCGTCCCACTACTGGGCGGTTGAGATTGAAACAACAACCGAGAAAGAAAGTCTCGCCGGGAGACTTGAATGCGAAGAAAGTGCTACCGCGATGAAGGGGACTCGTGAGAAGGGGACCGGCGGTATCGCACGACAACCACAAAGACACACGAAAAGCCCCGCTAGAAGATGCCATGGAAAAGTTGAGAACCGATATCCGACGATTGGCAAAAGAAAGAGAAGAAAAGTTCGGAGACGAGATTGATTCATCGGAATTCATGGACGACGAATACGCAGAAATCAACATGGTTGAGACACGGGCTTCATCAGCTTCGCAAGGTGCTCCTGCAGCCGCAGAAGAGAGGAGCCGGGGTGATGAGAAGGCAACTTCGGGAAAAAGACGACACGATCGCTCGAATGGCAAAAGGATGGAAGAGATGGCCGTAGCTCGGCCGCTCTCCGGAGTCGAAGTACGACCACAAAGGGAAACACCCCGAGAGGTCATTCACATTGTAGACGGAGGAAAGGAGATTACGTCCGTCGATGGGGATGATCGGTGAAAAGGATACAACACAAAGTATGATTCTGAAAAGGATATCAAGAACTTGGTGGAACGGCGAGTGCGAGAAGCCTTAGCACAATCGAAGAGCGGAACATCCATTCGGACGGGTAGACCCTACCCGAAGAAGGGTCGACGACGTCCGATACCGAAAGGCTTCGTACCACCTCCGTTCGAGACCTTCGACGGAGCCAGGAACCCCGACGGCATGTGGCACACTTTCGTGCCGGTTGTTGCGATGCGGCGGGAGCGATGCATTACTCTTCCGACGAGTTCGTCGGCGGTACGTCGGGAATCGCCTTCGGCGGGTATGCGGAATTGCCAATCGGTTCGGTTAAGACATTTTCGAGCTAGAGAACCTCTTCATCGAGCGATTCTGCGGAGCTCGACACCACATCACTTATAGGTGATTTAGTGGTAGAGAAGCGAAGCCGAATGAAACTTTAGTGGATTACATACTCCGATGGAGGAACTTAAGTATGAAGTGTGAACCACAATTGCAAGAACGACATGCGATCGGCATTTTGCTAAAAAGCATCCATGGCCCGATAGCACTTCTCCTCGAGGATTTACTTATTAAGACTTTCGAGAAGTTGTTAAGCAAGGCCGGAAGCTTGCAAGAGGAGGCAAAGCAATTAAGTTTCACCGACAAGACGGATAAACAAAAGCACTGTAAAGACTTTTGAAAAGAAATCCGGGATCGTCGCGGCGGTTGACAAAGGCGAAGCAACCGATGCGAAATACCACCGGAACGGCCGCGACAACCACTACGGAATTACCGGCAACCCAGGCCCAGCTATCGGTCATCTCCGCAGTATGAACAACCGTCTCGTCCGCAACGTACATTAAGAGAGCTTTTGAGCGAGAGAATATCCGTTCAAGAATGAAGCAGTGCCAAAAATGTTCCGTAGTCTGATGAAGACTCCGGATTTCCAGCTGCCAGAGTCTAAAAGACCAGAAGAGGTCAACAAGAAAGGTGATCCCAACTTTTGCCCTTACCACCAGATGCTTGGGCACAAGATAGAAGATTGCATTACCTTCGAAAAGTTGGCTCGATGACAACTGCGGAAAGGGAATATAACGATCCCGAAGGAGTACATGAAGGAACCCCGGAAAGGAGGTTCCGTCGATGTTATCTCGGCCGATCCCATCATTCGATAGATCCCTATACGGCCGACGATGGATGGACTACCGCTTGGACGAGGTCTTCGAAAAGATTTTAGACGGCATCCAAGCCGCTTCGGTGCGAGCTTCGATTCGGAGTTTGAAACACGTTAAGCCGGTGCTATCACTTGCGATAGAAGAACCACCTCGACGGGAGACGATTGAAGAAAAGAAGAAAATTGACGAAGAAGAGAAGGCGAGGCACCTAAGGCTAGGCTCAGGGGCTGCTTATCCTAGGATAGTTGTTTCGATTCGGGGGAGAAATCCCTCGAACCCTCGACTACGTATGATTATACTGCTCACTTCGGTGGGATCATATAATGATAAGGGTGATGGCGTTGGCTACGTTTTGACTCGTTTCTAACGATTACGTAACTAACGATAATCCGGATATCGATTTCGATACCAACGACAATTCTCGAATCATACACGATCTCGACGAGCAAAATAATGAAGAAGACATCCATCGAGGAGGCTACGAGAGTTCAACGAAGCAACGAATCTATCCGTGAGTTTCGAGGAGCTCCGGTCGCGATAGAGTTAGAGCCTTCGGACTGCGAAGCTAATCCGGAAGAGCTCGTCATTCCGATTCGAAGAGACACCGGCGAGCTCGACGATAGATTCGGAGGAAATTACGAAGTCGACTTAAGAAGTGGAAAAGTTCTACCTCCGAGAATGGGTCCAAAAGACAAAGGGAAGCGGGTGGTTGTTCGGGAAGAACCAACCCCGGCGGAAGAAATACCCATTCGAGAAGAAGCGAGAGACACATGAAAACAAAGTGGACTACAACGTGCTAGCCCATCTTAGGAAACTACCGGCCAAGCTAAGCATCTATGACGCTCTCATCTTATCGAAAGGAGATGAGAGAAGCTCGATCGAGGCCTTACTTGATCCGAAATTTGCTTAGCTCGAATGGCCGGAGAGTCCTTAGATGAGGTTTGCTCGTTAAAGGAACGACGAGGTGTTACCTTCGCGGACGACGACCTACTACTTGGAACGGCGGATCACGACCGACCGTTGTACATTTCGATTACTAATCGGAAAATTTACACTCTCCGGAGTATTGGTGGATCCGGGAGCATCAATCGATATAATGAATCTTCGAACGCTAGCATACTTGGAAATTGATGCCCGCGAGCTCGAAGCGGACAAAATGTTATTAAGAGGATTCGACCGAGAAAGGAGAAAGAGCCCTCGGCTCGATAACGCTACCGATGAAGACCGGTGACTTAGCAAAGACAACCGCGAAATTTCACATAATTGATTCGAAACATCGTTCAACGCTCTCTTGGGCCGACCATGGATACATGAAAACGGGATGGTACCATCATCTCTACATCGGTGCATCGAAGTACTTACGATGGAGGGGAACGAGTGCATCAAAGGTGACTTACGACCATTCTCCGTACATGAAATTGGAATCCACGAGGATGCGGCTTATTATGCACCACCGAAGAAAACGATCTTCTCCGGAGATACCATAACAAATGAAGCAAAGAAAGTTCGGGACAACGAAGAACACGAAAATTCTAGTCCAACGAGTCACTCACCACTCCCTTACGGCGAGATGGTGAAGGTTTCTCCACGACTCGCATCGAGGTCGAGGCCGGGGACGAGGTCGTGGTAGAGACGTTAGGACGATTGGACGAGGAAACCAACCATCAATGTTGATTGGGAAGATAGTTCGAAGGAGAAAAAGAAATCGAAACGAAGCGACGACAATAAGTCGGAAGAAGCCGCAATTCGAGAATCCCTCTCGAAGATGAAAGAAACGAAGAATATAAATCGATGTACGAGAAGATTAACCACTATGTACATACTATGACCACGACCCCGATCCATTCTAATAAGATCGAGGGTATGGAGGTCGAAGAGGTACGTAGCGGTGGTGCGAAACCAATCAAATTCTACCAGTGGTGCTTCTTCCTCCAAAGCTGAAAATAATGTACAACTTGAAGATGCTACTTCATCGGAATTAATGGAATTGCCTTTTGAGTGGTACTCTCCATGTGTTCAAAATTTAATTCAACGTGGTTTCTTACCTCGACGATGGACAAAAGGTCGATCACAACGTTTTGAAAATTTATGGAATAACTCCGGTCGTCACCCGACTCGAAAACATGGTCTCGGATTTGGCACGGTAGGATCGGTTGATGATGCTGAATTTTGCTTGGTTATCACTGCGAATCTAATGAAAGCTGCATGGAAACTACGGAAGAACTCGAAGATTTGCAAATTGGAGACGCTCCACGAGAATTTGAAGAAGAAATCAAATCTACGATAGATGAGTTAATAGAAGTTAACTTAGGTACTAGCGAAGAGCCTAGACCTACCTTTGTTAGCTCTTTACTCGATAAAGAAGACTCCGAAGAAATAATCGAGTTATTAATGGAATTCAAAGACTGTTTTGCTTGGAGCTACGATGAGATGCCGAGTTTAGCTCCGAGAGGTCGCAGTCCATAAACTAGGAGTGGACCCTGCTACGTTCCGGTCGGACAAGGCCCGAGAAGAATGCGTCTAGAAATCGAACAACAAGTCATAGCCAGAGGTTAAAAAGCTAATAGACGCTAAATTTGTCCGTGAAGAACAATACCCGACTTGGTTAGCCAACGTGGTACCGGTCGGGAAGAAGAATGGTCGAGATCGGAATTTGTGTGGATTTCGAGAGATTTAAACAAGGCATGTCCAAAAGATGAATTTCCTCTACCGATCCCGGAATTAATGATCGACATCGCTTCGACACACGAAATATTCTCATTCATGGATGGATCTTCGGGATACAACCAAATAAAAATGGCTCCGAGAAGATGAAAAACTTACGGCATTCGAACGCCGATCGGAGTATATTGCTTATACGGTGATGCCATTCGGATCGAAGAACGCGGGAGCAACCTACCAGAGAGCAATGACAAGGATTTTTGATGATCTCATCCATAATCAAGTCGAATGCTACGTGGACGATGTGGTCATCAAAAGCAAAGTAAAGGACAACCACTTGTATGATTTGAGAATTGTTTTTGAACGATTAAGGCAATTTAACCTTAAGATGAATCCTTTAAAATGCGCCTTCGGCGTCACCTCCGGGAAATTCTTAGGATTCGTTGTCCGACATCGTGGAATCGAAATCGATCCGGAAAAGATAAAAGCCATCTTAGAAATGCCGCCTCCCAAAACCTTAAAACAACTACGATCTTTTCAAGGGAAGCTGGCATATCTTCGACGCTTTATCTCGAACTTGTCAGGTAGGTGTCAGCCTTTCTCGGCACTAGTTAAAAAGGACGCCAAATTTATTTGGGAAGAGAAATGCCGAGAAGGCCTTCGAGGACATTAAACAATACTTAATGACACCTCCTGTCTTAGCGGCCCCGAGTCTCGGGTAGACCGCTAATACTTTATACCGCGGCTTTAGACGACTCTCTCGGAGCCCTGTTAGCCCAGGTCAATGATGAGGGTAAAGAAAATGCTCTTTATTACTTAAGCCGTCGTTTACTGCCAACGGAAATAAGGTATCCCGCAATTGAAAAGCATTGTTTGGCCCTGATCTTCGCTGCTCAAAAGCTCAGGCATTACATGCTTTCTCATAAGGTCAACCTGATCTCGAAGTTTAATCCATTGCAATACTTGATGACTCGTCCAACGCTTTCCGCGGACTTGCCGGATGGTCGATGATATTATTGCAATTCGATATAACTTTCGTGCCTCTTCGTGCCGTAAAGGGACAAGCCTTAGCGGACTTCCTTGCGGCACACCCTTTGCGGCAGAATCTCCTCTCGATGACGATCGCCGAGATGAACAAATAATGAACCTAGAAGACCTTGATGATCGACGTTGGGAATTATATTTCGACGGAGCATCTTCGGCGCACAAAGACGAAGAATCGCAAGTGATAGTGCCCGGTAAGGCGGGAATCGGGCTAATCTTTATAACACGGAGCGGGGGATGTTAAGATACTCCTACCACTTGACGGAACCATGTACGAACAACGAAGCGGAATACGAAGCCCTCATAACGGGACTTGGAATTAACCATTCGAATGGGGATAACGGACATCGACATCTACGGGGATTCACGGTTAATCATTCGACGGATCGTCGGACAATACGGAATTTTAAAACCAAGGCTCGAGCAATACTTCAGGTATGCCGTACGGCTGTTGGAACAGATTCCGAATGTGACAATCTACAAAATTCCCGGAGAAAACGCTTTAGCGAGATGCGCTAGCCCGTCTCGCAAAAGAATTTGCCTGTTTGCAAGATGAATCGGTGGAAGTGTCGGTTCACGGACGCCGGGTCCTATCACGGCTTGACATTGACACGATACACGAAATCGAGAAAGGAAAAAGGATCGGTTGCAACGGTGACGGAAAACACGGAAGATTGGCGACGACCATTGATGGATTACCTACAAACAGGAAAACTACCGGACGATAGGTCATTAGCCCATCGGATCGAAAAGAACTACGTCCTGCGCATTAATAAACAACACATTATACGGAAGGTCTTTTGATCAAATGTGGCTAAGGTGCCTAAGTGGGTCCGAAGCTCGTGAAATTGTTAAGGAGGTGCATTCGGGACTGCGTGGCGCTCACCGGTCGGGTCAAAGATGAAAATGAAAATTAAAAGACTAGGGTACTACCGGCCCTCGATGATGACCGGCCGCATGAAAATCGCCGAGAGCTGTCACCGGTGCCGAGTGCGCGGAGTGGTTCTACACCAACCTCCAAATGTGCTACATCCAGACAATTGCATCGTGGCCATTTGAATGTTGGGGCACGGATATAGTGGGTCCAATAGAACCGCCGTCGTCGAAAGGACATCGCTTCATTCTTGCGGCTACGGATTACTTTTCCGAGTGGGCGAGGCGGTTCCACTAAGAGAAGTGAAAGCACATCACGTGCTACAATTTTTCAAGAACCAAGTTGTCTACCGTTTCGGGGTGCCGCGCGAGATCATCTCGGATAATGGGTCGGCATTCGGAAGCACACAAATCAACAATTTTGTCGGGAGACACGGAATCGGCGGCGATATTCAACAATTTACTACCCGAGAGCAAACGGCCTTAGCGAGGCTTTTAATAAAACTCTCGTTCGAATTTTAAAGAAGACTTTAGACGACGATAAGAGAAATTGGCACGAGAAGTTGTTAGAAGCCTTATGGGCCTACCGGACAACCTTCGGAACTCCTACGCAAGCTACACCTTACGCTGCGGTGTATGGGTCCGAGGCGGTGTTACCTTTAGAGGTTCGGCTCCTTCACTCGGAATTGCGATTGCAAATAAAATCACAACAGAAGAGAACGCCAAATTACGACTCGAAGAATTAGAGAGCACTGGAAGGGAAAAGACTTGCGGCGCAACGGAATCTAGAACTATACCGAAGCTAAGATGGTTCGAAGCCCATGATAAGCGGGTCCGCCGAAGAACCTTTAAAGTTGGTGACTTAGTTCTCGTTCTCGAGAGACTATTCTTGCACACGCAAGATAGGGGAAAATTTGAACCCACTTGGGAAGGACCGTTTGTGGTTGAAGCGGTATACTCGGGAGGTTCCTACCGGCTAGTGAATTGCCGAGGAGAACGACATATGCTTCCGATCGATGGACGATACTTGAAAAAGTATTACGTTACTGATGTTTCGAAGGAATGAACTTTCCATCCCTAGAAGCACGGGCGAAGTGATTACTTATAACTGGGTCCGAACCCAAAAATAACAAAAATGTGCCAAAATAAATAAAATCCTCACAATAAAATTTTCCTTCTTTTCCAAATCAAAATCTCTTACCTGATCTTATCCCACTTCATTCCTGTTAAGTTTGAAAATATAAAAATAATAATAAAACAAGATGTCTTTAATAAACATTTTCTTGATGTTCTTGTTCTTAGTACGGCCCACGATCCTTTTCCTTATCTTTTCGCGGGGAAATGTCGAGCGGGCGGTTGGTCTTGAACTTTAAGAATGGCGTAAGCCTTGCACTTGATGAAAAGAGGGTGAAAGATGGAGCGATAATCGAGATTGACTCGGATTTCACACCGGCGAGGCCTACGGTACGAGGAAAGTGAGCCGGGTCCCGGTTGACCGAGAAGAAGCTGCCGGACATACGAGTGATGAAAGTGGGTGGCCCAAGCCACCAATCCAGAGCAACGAAAAGAAAGACAAATATTGAAGAAGATAAGAAAATGAAGTACGTAGTCGCTACGGCGAGAGGGCGAGCTTGTCGGCGCCGCGCCCGCAGAGATTCAGAAGTTCGGAGAGCTACTCTCGCGGCAACGCAACGAAGAAATAAGAATCGCCGTATCAGTAAGATGTTGACAAAACTAGGCGCGGATCGGCATGACGAGGCAGTTGCTAATGTCAGTGCATACACTTCAAGGACACCAGTTCACCAGGAACCAGAAGAAAGGAGGCCAGCTCCTAGGATGACAGAAAGAACCAGGGAAATCTTCAGAAAATCAGAAGAAATAAGGCTACCACGCCACCGGATAGAACCACCGATGATGCATGACCTTGTTGCGGAAGCGACCCGGGGGATGTCCCGACGGACATCATCCACGAGGAGCCGAGGTATGCGGGGAGAACGTGAAGGGATCGAACCTTATATCCCACGATACGTCACCGGGCCTCGCCATCGCGGATCATTCGGAATACGAGCTGGAGAGAATGCAAAATGTTGAAAAGAAAACCTTTGAATACTTTGAAAGGATTAGAGGCGAGAAGAATCGATATGCTTGGAGGGCCTCGAATTACATACGGACGTATTCTCGGAGTATGAGCGAGCGGCAAATCATGGATTGCATCCGGGATTTGAAAAGGCTGGGCCGAGCGGGCCGCTGAGGAAAACACATACTCGGAACCCCGAGAGATGGATGCCGGGGAAAGGAAGAATCACGATACGATGTGGATCTTGTTACAACTTTGCCGAGGACGGGAAGGGAAACCCGCCGGGAATACTCGCGTCATGGGCGAGTGGACCCGATGCCATTAGTCATCAAGAGAATGGTAAAGAGATTGATAACATGGAGGGTGCTGCCGGCGGACCGCATACCCAATAGCTGCATCATCGATATCTACGAGCGGGGTGATTGTATACCCCCACACATTGATCACCATGACTTTGTCGAGCCTTTACGCACGATCTCTTTCTCGAGCGAGTGTAACATCATGTTCGGATGCGACCTCCGGATAGCGAGTCCGGGTGAGTTCGAGGGCCGGTGAAGATACCACTACCGGTAGGTTCCGTCATGATGCGAAGGGCAACGGAGCGGATATCGCTAAGCATTGCATACCGGGAGTACCGGTGAAGCGGATCTCGGTTACGTTCGGGAGGATGGACGACGGAAAGATACCTTACCATTTCCGGCCGGACCGGAGCTAGAAAGCCTCAGACCTTACGAGCTGTGAGTTACATGGAAAATATCACACCTCCGATGTACATCCATACGGCATCCTTGCCGAGGATGGCTTGGAAGGTGATGTTATTGACCATGTATCTCATTATTCGGACATGGACTTTTGACGAGATGCTTCTTTAGATGGATCGACAAAGATCATACACGATCCGTTTTGAGTCTACATGGATTGTATGAAATATATTCCGGATCGAGTTGTACGATGTATCTTCGGTATGATTGGAATAAAAGTGACCATGTCACATTTTTGGCCTTCACCTCTTTTGTGCAAATTGGTTGGGAAACGCGTTAAAGTTAAATGAACTTCGAACAAAGAACGAGAAAGAAAAAAAGAACGAGAAGAAAACTTTCGTTAAAAAAAAGAGGATCTAAAAAAAATGACAAACACCAAATTCACATGAACATTAAATAAATAACAAAATAAAATTTGAATCATTAAAGGATAAACAAAATCAACAAGAATGTTAAATCAAATCTCTATCGAAATTCGAATTCAATCTTTCCGGATTCCAAATCTCTATCAAATCTCGAAATTCGATCTTTCCGGATCTCACATCGAACATCACATCAAATTCGAACTCTTGGGTCGAGGATTTTACATCCAAGTCTGCCTTTGCCTTTAGGATTCTCTTCCTATTGCACTCTGAAATACATCAAATTCAAACTTTTGGGTCGAGGATTTTACATCCAGGACTGCCTTTGCTTTAGGATTCTTTTCCTACTTGCACTTGAAATACATCAAATTCGAACTTTTGGGTCGAGGATTTTACATCCAAGACTGCATCGCTTTAGGATTCTCTTCCTATTGCCTTTGAAATACATGAATTCAAACTTTTGGGTCGAGGATTTTACATCCAAAGTCGCATTGCTTTAGGATTCTCTTCCTATTGCCTTTGAAATACATCGAATTCAAACTTTTGGGTCGAGGATTTTACATCCAAGACTTGCCTTTGCTTAGGATTTTCTTCTCTATTGCACTTGAAATACATCAATTCGAACCTTTGGGTCGAGGATTTTACATCCAAGTACGCCTTGCTTTAGGATTCTCTTCCTATTGCACTTTGAAATACATCAAATCCAAACTTTTGGGTCGAGGATTTTACATCCAAGTACCTGCTTGCTAGGATTTTCTTCTCTTGCCTTGAAATACATCAAATCGAACTTTTGGGTCGAGGATTTTACATCCAAGTACCTTTGCTTTAGGATTTTCTTCTCTTTGCCTTGAAATACATCAAATTCAAACTCTTGGGTCGAGGATTTTACATCCAAGACTGCCTTGCTTAGGATTCTCTTCTATTGCCTTTGAAATACATCAATTCGAACCTTTGGGTCGAGGATTTTACATCCAAGTACCTTCTTTTAGGATTTTCTTCCTCTGCTGCTGAAATACATCAATTCAAACCTTTGGGTCGAGGATTTTACATCCAAGACTGCCTTGCTTTAGGATTCTTTTCCTGCTGCCTTGAAATACATCAAATCTAAACTTTTGGGTCGAGGATTTTACATCGAAGACTGCCTTTGCTTTAGGATTTTCTTCTCTCTGCCTCTGAAATACATCGAATTCGAACTCTCGAGGTCGAGGATTTTACATCCGAGACCTGCACTGCTCTAGGATTCTTCCCCTATTGCACTTGAAATACATCAAATCAAACTCTTGAGGTTAAGGATTTTACATCCGATACCGCATTACTGCGAGATCTTTCCTCATTGTAATGATCCGATCCAATCGATTCGATCTTCTTTTGGGGTTGAAGATGTTACATCTAAAACTTCGAAATTCCAATTTTCATTTCAAATCAAATTCCTTCAAATTAATCTTGACGAACTTCGATCTAAATTGAAACTCCAATTGAAATCTAAACTCACATATCATGACTTGAACATGAAACAAAATAAAATCTAAATCGAATTTCTCCCAGATCATGTGATTTGGGATTCACCTCCTTTTCCTTTCCCCAGCGAGAGTTCAAGAATCTCCAGTTCTAGAGATATACTTGACACTCCCTAGCGGAAATTCTTCTACTTCGTCCTAGGTTTGTTACTTGGACATCTGTGTTGGTTACGTTGATCGCTTCGGTCAGCACCGATACGCGCGGTGTGCTCCGTCGGCTCACCGCACCTATTGGGAGTCCATTTGTTGACCTCATTTTTGATGAGGTCTTCTCTTCTTCTCTTTAGTACTTAGGATCTAGCCTTAGGCTTTTCCTTTGACTATCTTAGAGGACTAGAATTGGGATCCACCATCTAGAATTTTAAACCACTTCTTAACTCCCTGCAAACTCCACAAACTTGACTGTAGACCCCTAATCACCTAGAGGGTTGAAATCAAAGGTGGAAGTTTAAAGGATGAGTTCCTATAGGACTCTTTGGCCTTAGGACTGCCCTGGGTAGCCTGGTGTGGTGAAGGGTTGACTTGCACACACACTACACTTTCACACACCTCCTAAAAACACACCCATACTGACTTGACCTCCGACTCATGTAGGTGATTCACATGGATGGTCCTTAACCCCAAGCCCTTGGCTAAGAGGGTTAGGAACAACATGGTGAATGCCTCGAAATGAGTCCCTTCATGGCTCATGTGGGCTTGATATGGCTTCATGGCTCAACAAAAATGATTTCATTTCACTTACATCCACCCGATCTTCAATTTTCCAAATTTTCAATTTTTGACCCGGGACCCAACACCTGCAACCTACCCAAAGCCCCGAATAGCCCAAATTTCTCGAAAATTTCCAAATCACCCAAATTTCTCCAAAATCAATCTCAAACATTTCCACATCACTTAAATTGATCATCCATAACCAAAAATGCCAAAAATTCCAAAAATACCCCCCAATACCTTCCGAATACCCAAAATACCCCTTTTGACCCAGAAAATCCAAAAATTCAGAAAATTCCCAGAAAATTCCAAAAATCCCAAATATTCCCAATTTCATTTTGTTCAACTACACCATGGGCCAATTTTGTCGATTTACCCCACTTTTATCAAAACCCCCGATTTGACCCATTTTAACCCAAAGTAAACCCGATGTCGAACCAAATCTACCCAATTGACCCCGATTTTGGTCCAATTCAATTCTAAACTTCAATTCGACATCCCCAACACCAATCTAGACCAAATACAAGCCCAATTTGATTGGCATTGGGATCCAATTTCACTTTTGGCCTTAAAGCCCAATTTGGACCTATGACCCGAACCTAACCCAAACTCACCCGATTCGACTCCAATTAACCCCAAATCTTTTCTAAACCTTCCTTGACATCCCCATAAACAAAAAACTAACATGATTTGCCCAAAACTTTGATCCAAACCCCACTCAAATTCAACCCAAAGCTAAAAGGCCCATTTTTGACCTAAACCCGAACCTAGCCCAAATGAGCCCGAATCCCAAAATCAAAACCTAACCAAAGCCAAAACTTCTTTGAAACACTCCCATAAATATTTCTCAACATTTATTTTACATCAATTTCAACCCTAGCCCAACATTGGCCCAAGTTAGCCCAATTTGACCTACATAGGCTCACTTACCGATTAAACCCGAATTCAAACCAATTCGAACCCAAATCACCTCGAACTTGTTTCAAACCACTCATGAAGCATCCCTAAACCAAACTCAACAATTATTTGGCCCAAGCCTTTACCAAAATCTCATCCCAAAATCCATTTTAAATTTAAAAGCCCACTTCCTAAACCTCCACTAAAAGCCCATTTCCACCGAACATAAAAGCCCGAATTTGGCCACTAAAGCCCACATGACATTTCCATTTGTCATCCATTTAATCAAAGCCATTCCACTAAGTTATAATTCCATCATCAAACAATTCCAAATCAAGCCCCATACAAATTCACACCAAAATATCCAAAATTCTTAAAACCCATTTTTATGAAATTGACCCGACCTTTTCCCGAAGCCAAATGGAGCCATGAACAAGCCATTCTCGAAGCCACATGAAGCCATGAGGGCTTTGACTTGTCATTAGTCCATTTATGGCAAGAAGAGGGGTTCTTTCTTAAACCTCCTTTAACCTTTTTTTACCTTAAGCATGTCGCACACTAAACCATGCTTAGCCACCTCACCATGGATGGAGACTTCACCACTCCATGGCAGTGACTCAGCTGATCCTCTCGGCCCAAAATCAGGCCATGGGGAGGTGCACCCAACCCAAACCAATGGGTTGACCAAATTGAAGCCAAAATGACCCCTTCCCATTCCATTTCGATTCAACCACTTTACACATGGCAGCCACCGATTGCCTTCACAAACATCAAGCCACGACCCACTTGACCACGAGGGTGACCCATGCACTGTCGGCCGGCCACCCCGATCGCCGGAAAACACCATGGCCGAAAGCTCACATATGAGCCGACATTGGAATTCTCCATTGCTGACTTGTCCCGACCCGAATGGATAGCATGGGCTGTTCTTCCCTTGACCTAAGCGAGTGATCCCGACCATTAAACCCCACAGGAGAGCCTCGACCATGCCTATTTAAACACCACCCCCTCACGGCCATGAGAAGAGAGTTGCAAAAACCTTGCCAAAACTCTGCCAAAATTGTTCCAGACCCCTCCTCATACACAGAGCACTTGATCCCCAGTGAGATCCCCCTGCCATTTCTTCTCTGTGAGCTCAATTTCAGAGTTGAAATCCGAGCCCAAAACCAGGACACTCCTCCACGGTGAGCCAATCCCCAAATTGATTGTCTCTACACCTTCACCGGACCGAGGGAAGGTGTCCACCGATAAAAGCCCCATCTCCAGGTCACCCGGTTGCTCCGGCCTCCAAGCTTTGTGATCGGGCGTGGTCGAAGTCCAACCTAGACGATTCACTGAGACCGGGAGACTTCATACGGAGCTTGCTAGGACCCGATCGAAGGTGCGGCAACTCTCGGATCGAAGCCACACTTCTCCGAGCAAAGGTATGAGCTAATTCTTCATCCCGAGCTTCGGAGATTCTCCATTTCAAATGCCTTAATTTCGATGCATGTTTACAGTATGGATGTGTTCGTCTCTTGAAGACGAATCCATAGAGCATAAGAACACGAAAATCCATTGAGAATCGAGTGAGTTCTTAGGGTTAGAGTGTGGACGGTCACGGGATCACACCGGTCATGGACGATGAACGGATGTCGTCCATTTAATACACGCGCGCACGGACGGCGGGATCGCGCGGATGAGAAGACGGAGCGATACGGCGGGTCCCGGGAGCGGCCGACGCGGATGGCGGCGTCGAATGGAATCGTGACGCGTGTGCCTTCGGAGACGTTAAGGTTGACGCGGCGCCGCGTCACTTAAGTAGATAAATGAGGGTATTTTCTATTTATTTAATTCCCGAACTTTAAAAATTCATAACTTTGTGTAGAAAAATCACAAAAATAAAATAAAAATACCCTCTTCCTCGGTGAACGAGAGGAGAATAATGTGGAAAAGAAATTAATTAATTTTGTCCAGTATTTTATTTTTAATTAATTATTTACTCCCTGCATTGTTTTAATTCTCCATGTATGTATACAATTCACCATGGCATGAGACTATAGGGCTTTTGAAGCCTGCGAACTTAGGGACATTCCACTGAATTTTCCAAGGTCGAGAGGCCATCTCTGTGAAAAGTTATTGATTTTTCAAATGCATGTTGCTGTTTTAAGTATTTTAATTTCAAAAATTAGCATGTTGTGAAATAAATTCTAGGAAAATTTGGTGATGTTCCTTATGACCAGAGAACCACTAGGAAAAATAGGATTTGAGTTAATTCACTTAGATTAACCCTAATTGGCTTAAACACCCAAAATAGGTTTCTAATTAATTAGAGTTAACCATAGATCAAATTGACTTGAAATCAATTCTCCACTGACCTTTAGGATCAGAGGAACCCATCATAAAATTTGAGGTCAATTGGACTTGGTTAGCCCCACTAATTGGGTTAATTAAGCCACTTAGTCATTTTAAACTTTAAAAATTCATAACTTTCAAAATATCTTTCAAAAATACACCAAATTGGTTTTGGAGTCTCTCTGATATCAGGGGAGTTTAAGAAAATTAAAATTTCAATTTTCTAAAAAAGTTGATTTTTAATATTATTTTAATATTTTTAATAATTAAAAAATAATAAAAATCACAAAAATAATAAAATTCACCAAAATGTTATATTTTAAATTTTAATCACTTAGGAACAAACCCCATATTTTTCCTAGGTCTATTTAGTGAGATATTAAATTTTAAAGCTCTAAGGTAATTTTAAAATTAAAAAATGTATTTTCTAGCATTTTCACCAAAATAATTATAATAAATCAAAGAAAAATCAGAAAATTGTAAAGTTTAGTTCTCTGGAATCCTTGATGTCAGAGAGAATTTTAAAAATTATAAAATTTATTTTTCAACATTTATTTTATTTTTAAATTAATTAATACTCCAGAACTTAAAATAATTCTAATAAATAAAATATAATTCAAAAAATTACAAAATTTGGTCCAAGTGGTCCTCTGGTCATTAGGAATGTCCCCTAATTTTCTTAAGGACAGAAACTTTCCCTTGGTCATGTTATTGAATTTTCCTTGGAAATTTTTATTTTCTACTAAAAAATAATTATATAAATAAATTAAATACAGAAAAATCACATTTTCTCCTCTCATGTCTTTATTGACACATAAGTGAAGTCACATAAAAATTTCAAGTTCATTTGAGTTCAATTTAGTGAGTTATGAAATTATTAGGCTTAAAGGGCAAAATGGTAATTAAAATTTTAACCCTTAATTAAAACTTTAGGTTTAATAAAATTTTTAACAAGTAAAATATCTGATCCTAATCTGATTTGGATGATTGAAATTTAAATAATTAAAGGGTAGAAACCTACTAAACAATTTAAAAATAATTAAAATAAACCTTAATTAAATAATTAATTGAATTTGGAAGAATAATAAAATTGGAATTATTAAAATAGGGATATTATTAGGAAGAGATTTATTCTTTAATTTAAAAATCCCTAAATTAATCATCTCATTAATACTCAACTCTTAATTAAAATGATAACTCAAATTTAAAATATTAAAAGACTTAATCATTAAATTAAAATTAAATCATTAAACTCTTTCAAAAATTTTCAATTAAATTAAATTAAATCAAGATTAAAAGTTGAATTAAATTAAATTAAAATTAAATTAAATTAAATAAACAAATTAAATTAAATTAAATGAATTAAATACATTAAATTAAATAAATTAAATTAAATTAAATTAAGTTAAATAAAATTAAATAAATAAATTAAATTAAATTAAATTAAATTAAATTAAATTAAATTAAATTAAAATTAAATTAAATTAAGAAATTAAATCAAATAAATTAAATTGAATTAAATTAAATCAAATCAAATTAAATTAAATAAATTAAATTAAAATAAATTAAATTAAATTAAATTAAGTGAAATTAAATAACCTTACTTAAGACATGAAGAGATAAATCTAAAATAACTTGAACAACTATTCCAAACTTAAATCATTAATTTGAACTTAAATTTGAATCACGAAATCATTAAATATCATTTTGCCCTTAGGAGCTTTAGTTATCATAACTCCTAAATAGAACATTAAAATGAAATGTTACTTCACTTATAGGACATTCGAATGTCACAGTTCACTTGAGCGAGTTAACAAAACTTGAAAACCTCGGACGATCGATTCATTTACACAATTAAATTCATTTGGACTTAAAACAATCCTAGAAATATTGAAAAGATGTTTAAGATTCTTCTTAAGCACTTCCTCGATATGATAGGATATTCTACGAAACGATTGAACTTAATTGTTCTTTGATGAAGAAAATCGTCTTTAAACCAAAAACACAAAGAACCTAGACGTCATAGGAAATGACTAGCTATAGGATTAGGAATTTGGTAGAAAACCATAAACCTTTCCCTTAGCTTTACCTAGGAACTTGCTTAAATATTCTAAGCGTATTTTAAGTGCGGCTTGGAATGACGGGAAGACCCTCCAGGTACGCTTTTATTTTATTGCGGTTTATTTTATTGCAAATGCACTTTATTTTTCTTGCATGATAAACAACGGTTGCATGAAAACCTACACCTTTAGGACGGAAACCAAAGCTGAAACCCAAAACTAAAATAAAAGACACTACGAGATAAAATTCACCTCCATGACATTTCAAAATATAAGGCAACTCAAAATTTAATCACAAACAGAACACAAAACTACAATTACAACTAAATTAAAACGTCTCGTTGGATGATCGGGAATACCTCGGATGATGTAACCTACGTGTTGCTAACGGGATTTCCCACGGTCTAAATGAAAGTGTGGAACTCATTCGGTTGAGTTTAGCAAATTCATACTGGACTAAGTGAATCCGATAAAAATAATGATGCGGAAGGATGGAACCGTGGGATCTTAACCGGTGTCGTTATAATCAACTTTAAGATTTGTTTTAATTAAAACACAAAAAAAAAACATTTGGAAATTAAGACTTCTCTAAACCGAACACTTCTCTCATCTCTTGATTTATGATTTCTATAACTAAACCTCTGCAACAACAAGGAGCTCGGAGCATGGTGGGCGGCACGGCCATCGTCGTCGGCAAAACTTGAACCTACATCAACAAAACTTTCTTAGAATTAAATAACAAAGCCATAGGACTTCGAGGTAGTTTGCACTAGTGCAACATAAATCCTCGACTCTTCGTTAGGCATTTGCATTGCAAATTAAGCCCTAACCTAGGTCTTAGGATTCCGAGGTAGTCGTCCGATACGACATAAACCCTCATATCTTCTAGGCAATTTATATGATTCTATCATATAAATATAAGCCCTAATTAACTAAAATTGGCAAGATTAAAACATTAAATAAACACTAGGATTTTCCTAAATCCAAGCCAAACAATAGGGTAGTCGGGAAATTATCGAAGTCCGCTTCGAATCCGTAATTTCTCCTACTTTTCTTCCTTTGAATTTCCAAAATAAAATGTTCCAAATTTGAGCTAATCCCTTTTGAAATTCCAAAAATTCAATCCTTTGAAAACTTAAACTTTGAAATTCTTGAGAGCAGAATTATTGATTATTATCGAGAGTTTTCTTAGGTGATTCCCGTCACTTAAGATGTAATTAACTATAGGGGCTTGCCCTTATAGGGAACTTTAAGAACCCGGGTAATATAAACCCTGTTTAATGTTTTCATATTAAACGAGGGAATTTGTCGGCTTATAAAATTGGTTCGCGGACCAAACGGATGTCACAAACCTTTCTAGTTTATTTAATCGAGCCTCATCATCGAGCGAGTGTGATCTATTCTTCGGGATAGATACACGGTTTGTGGTGCGGTGCTCGTTTATATAAACTATTTGGGATGTGAGATCGGTTTGATCTCATATCTTAAAACCTTCAAATTTAAAATTATTTTCAAAATCAAATATTACTTTCTAAATTATATTTATGTTTAAATTTAAAATTCGCCGACAACTTCTGTTAGGCGACCCCTTTTCAAAATAAAACACGTAACCTAAAAATAAGCCGCACAAGCCCACATGAGCCATGAAGGGACTCATTTGAGGCATTCACTATGTTGTTCCTAACCCTCTTAGCCAAGGGCTTAGGGGTTAAGGACCATCCATGTGAATCACCTACATGAGTCAGGAGGTCGAGTTGGGTAAGGGTGTGTTTTTTAGGAGGTGTGTGAAAGTGTAGTGTGTGTGTAGTGTATGTGTAAGTCGGCCCCTCACCGGACCGGGCCACCCGGGGCGGTCCTAAGGCCAAAGAGTCCTATAGGAACTCATCCTTTAAACTTCCATATTTGATTTCGACCCTCCAGGTGATTAGGGGTTTACGGTCGAGTTTGTGGAGTTTGCAGGGAGTTAAGAAGTGGTTTGAATTTCTAAAAGGTGGGTCCCAATTCTAATCCTCTAAGATAGTCGAAAGGAAAAGCCTAAGGCTAGATCCTAAGTACTAAAGAGAAGAAGAGAAGACCTCATCAAAAATGAGGTCAACAAATGGACCCCGATAGGTGTGGTGAGTCGACGGAGCACACCGCGCGTATTGGTGTTGACCGAAGCGATCAACAAAACCAACACGGATGTCCAAGTGACAAACTTAGGACGAAGTAGGAGAATTTCACCGGGGAGTGTCAAGTATATCTCCGGGACCGGAGATTCTTGAACTCTCGGCCTGGGAAAGGAAAAGGAGGTGAATCCCAAATCACATGATGCAGGAGAATTTCGATTTAGATTTTATTTTGTTCCATGTTCAAGTCGTGATGTGTGAGTTTAGATTTCAATTTGGAGTTTCAATTTAGATTGAAGTTTGTCAAGATTAATTTGAAGGAATTTGATTTGAAATGAAAATTGGAGTTTTGAGGTTTTAGATGCAACACCTTCAACCCCAAAAGAAGATCGAATCGATTGGATTGGATCATTACAATGAGGAAAGATCTCAGAGTAATGCGGTATTGGATGTAAAATCCTTAACCTCAAGAGTTTGATTTTGATGTATTTCATTGCGATAGGGAAAAGATCCTAAAGCAATGCAGTTTCGGATGTAAAATCCTCGACCCAAAAGTTTGAATTTGATGTATTTCAGTGCAATAGGGAAAGAATCCTAAAGCGGTGCGGTCTTGGATGTAAAATCCTCGACCCAAAGGTTTGAATTTGACGTATTTCGGTGCGATAGGAAAAGAATCCTAAAGCGAGTGCGGTCTTGGATGTAAAATCCTCGACCCAAAAGTTTGAATTTGATGTATTTCGGTGCGGTACGAAAAGAATCCTAAAGCGAGTGCGGTCTTGGATGTAAAATCCTCGACCCAAAAGTTTGAATTTGATGTATTTCGGTGCGGTAGGAAAAGAATCCTAAAGCGAGTGCAGTCTTGGATGTAAAATCCTCGACCCAAAAGTTTGAATTTGATGTATTTCGAGTGCAATAGGAAGAGAATCCTAAAGCGATGCGGTCTTGGATATAAAATCTTCGACCCAAAGGTTTGAATTTGATGTATTTCGGTGCGGTAGGAAAAGAATCCTAAAGCGAGTGCGATCTTGGATGTAAAATCCTCGACCCAAAAGTTTGAATTTGATGTATTTCGGTGCGGTAGGAAAAGAATCCTAAAGCGAGTGCGGTCTTGGATGTAAAATCCTCGACCCAAAAGTTTGAATTTGATGTATTTCGAGTGCGATAGGAAGAGAATCCTAAAGCAGTGCAGTCTTGGATATAAAATCTTCGACCCAAAGGTTTGAATTTGATGTATTTCAGTGCAGTAGGAAAAGAATCCTAAAGTAGTGCAGTCTTGGATGTAAAATCCTCGACCCAAGAGTTTGAATTTGACTGAGGTTTGATGTGAGATCTGGAAAGATCGAATTTGAGATTTGAAATTTGACTGAGATTTGATTTAAGATCTGGAAGATCGAATTTGAGATTTGATAGAGATTTGGAATCTGGAAAGATTGAATTTGAAATTTGACAGGATGAGTTTGAACTCGGTTGAAATTTGATTTAAGATTTGATTTGAAATTTGGAAGATCACATTTGAAATTTGTTTGAGAATTTGATTTAACTTTTATGTTGATTTTGTTTATCTTTTAACGATTCAGATTTTGTTTTATCGTTTGTTTAATGTTCATGTGAATTTGGTGTTTGTCATTTTTTAGATTTTTTTTTCTTTTTTTAGGAAAGTCTTCTTTTATTCTCTATTTTTTTATTCCTTTTCTGTTCTTTGTTCGAAGTTCATTTAACTTTAACGGCGTTTCCCAATCAATTTGCACAAAAGAGGTGAAGGCCAAAAATGTGACATGGTCACTTTCATTCCAATCATGTAGAAGATACATCATACATCTTGATATGGAATATATTTCATACAATCCATGTAAACTCAAACGGACTGTGTATGATCTTTGTTGATCCATCTAAAGAAGCATCTGTCAAAAGTCCATGTCTGAATAGTGGGATACATGGTCAATAACATCACCTTCCAAGCCATCCTTGGCAAGGATGCCGTATGGATGTACATTGGAGGTGTGATATTTTCCGTGTAACTCACAGCTCGTAAGGCCGGAGGCTCTCTAGCTCCGGGTCTGGCTGGAAATGGTAAGGTGTCTTTACGTCGTCCATCCTCCCGAACGTAAGCGAGATCCGCTTCACTCGGTACTCCCGGTATGCAATGCTTAGCGATATCCGCTCCGTTGCCCTTCAGTATCATGACGGAACCTACCGGTAGTGGTATCTTTACTGGCCCTCGGAACTCACCTGGGCCTGCTATCCGGAGGTCAGATCCGAACATGATGTTACACTCGCTCAGAAAAGAGACTGTGCAGAAAGGCCTGACAAAGTCATGGTGATCTATGTGTGGGGGTATACAGTCACCCTGTTTGTAGATGTTGATGATGCAGCTATTGGGTATGCAATCTGCTGGCAATACCCTCCATGTTATCAATCTCTTTACCATTCTCTTGATGACTAATGGCATCGGATCCACTTGCCCATGACGGAGTATTCCCGGCGGGTTTCCCTTCCCGTCCTCGGCAAAGTTGTAACGACGATCCACATTGTATTGTGATTCTTCCTTTCCCCGGCATCCATCTCCGGGGCTCGAGTATGTGTTTTCCTTTAGGCGGCCTTGCTCGGCCCATTCTTTTCAAATCCCGGATGCAATCCACGATTTGCTGCTCGCTCATACTCCGAGAATACGTCCGTATGTAATTCGAGGCCCTCCGATATATTGATTCTTCTGCCTCTAATCCTTTCGAAGTATTCAAAGGTTTTCTTTTCAACATTTTGCATTCTCTCCAGCTCGTATTCTGGAATGATCTGCAGATGGCGAGGCCTTGTGACATATTGTGGGATATATGGTTCAATCCCTTCACGTTCTCCTGCATACCTCGGCTCCTCAGGGATGATGTCTATCGAGATATCCCCTGGGGTTGCTTCTGCAACAAGGTCATGCATCACTCGGTGGTTCTATCCGGTGGCGTGGTAGCCTTCTTTCTTCTGGTCTTTGTGAGATTTCTCTGGTTCTTTCGCCATCCTAGGAGTCGGCCTCCTTTCTTCAGGTTCCTGGTGAACCGGTGTCCTTGAAGTGTATGCACTGACATTAGCAACTGTCTCGTCGTGCTGATCCGCAGCTAGTTTTGTCAACATCTTACGGATACGGCGATTCTTATTTCTTCGTTGCGTTGCTGTGAGAGTAGCTCTTCGAACTTCTTGAATCTCTGTGGGCGCGGCGCCGACAAGCTCGCCCTCTGTCGTAGCGACTACGGACTTCATTTTCTTATCTTCTTCAATACTTGTCTTTCTTTTCTTGTTCGTCGGATTGGTGGCTTGGGCCACCCACTTTCATCACTCTGTATGTCCGGGTAGTTCTTCTCGGTCAACCGGGACCCGGTCACTTTCTTCGTATCGTAGGCTCGTCGGTGCGAAATCCGAGTCAATCTCGATTACCTCTCCATCTTTCACCCTCTTTTCATCTAGTGCAAGGCTTACGCCATTCTTAAAGTTCAGGACCAACCGCCCGTTCGACATTTCCCTGCGAAAAGACAAGGGAAAGGATCAGGGGCTGTACTAAGAATAAGAACATTAAGAAAATGTTTATTAAAGGCATTTTTTTATTATTCTTATATTTTTAAACTTAGCAGGAATGAAGTGGGATAAATCAGGTAAGAGATTTTGATTTGGAAAAGAAAACAAGGAAAATTTTATTATCAGGATTTTATTTATTTTAGCACATTTTATTATTTTTTGGGTTCGGACCCAATCATAAGTAACCACTTCACCCGTGCTTCTAGGGATGGAAAGTTCATTCCTTCGAAACATCAGGTAGCGTAGTACTTTTTCAAGTATCGTCCATTGATCGGAAGCATATGTCGTTCTCCTTGGCAGTTCACTAGCTGGTAGGAACCTCCCGAGTATATCGCTTCAACCACGAAACGGTCCTTCCCGAGTGGGTTCAAATTTTCCTCCTATCTTGCGGTGTGCAAGAATAGGTCTTTTGAGAACGAGAACTAAATCACCAATTTTGAAGGTTCTTGGGCGGACCAGTTTATCATGGGCTTGAATCATCTTAGCTTGGTATAGTTCTAAATTTTGTTGCGCTGCAAGTCTTTTCCCTTCCAGGCTCTCTAATTCTTCGAGTCGTAATTTGGCGTTCTCTTCTGTTGTGATTTTATTTGCAACTGCAATTCTGAGTGAAGGGAGCTGAACCTCTAAAGGTAACATCGCCTCGTACCCATACACCGGAGCGTAAGGTGTAGCTTGCGTAGGAGTTCTGAAGGTTGTCCGGTAGGCCCATAAGGCTTCTAACAACTTCTCGTGCCAATTTCTCTTATTGTCGTCTAAAGTCTTCTTTAAAATTTGAACGAGAGTTTTATTAAAAGCCTCAGCGAGGCCGTTTGCTCTTGGGTAGTAAATTGTTGAGTACCGCCAGTCGATTCCGTGTCTCCTGACAAAATTGTTGATCTTTGTACTTCTAAATGCTGACCCATTATCTGAGATGATCTCGCGCGGCACTCCGAAACGGTAAACAACTTGGTTCTTGAAAAATTGTAGTACGTGATGTGCTTTCACTTCTCTTAGTGGAACCGCCTCCGCCCACTTGGAAAAGTAATCCGTAGCCGCAAGAATGAAGCGATGTCCTTTTGAAGACGGCGGTTCTATTGGACCCACTATATCCGTGCCCCAACATTCAAATGGCCACGATGCAATTGTCGGATGTAGCACATTTGGAGGTTGGTGTAGAACCACTCCGTGCACTTGGCACTGGTGACAGCTCTTGGCGATTTTCATGCGATCGGTCATCATTGAGGGCCGGTAGTACCCTAGTCTTTTAATTTTCATCTTCATCTTTGGACCCGACCGGTGAGCGCCACGTAGTCCCGAATGCACCTCCTTAACAATTTCACGGGCTTCGGACCCACTTAGGCACCTTAGCCACATTTGATCAAAAGACCTTACCGTATAATGTGTTGTTTATTAGTGCGTAGGACGAGTTCTTTTCTTGATCCGATGGGCTAACGACCTATCCTCCGGTAGTTTTCTCGTTTGCGGGTAATCCATCAATGGCTGTCGCCAATCTTCCGTGTTTTTCGTTCATCGCTGCAATTGATCCTTTTTCCTTTTCTGATTTGTGTATCGTGTCTATGTCAAGCTGTGATAGGACCTGGCGTCCGTGAACTGACACTTCCACTGATTCATCTTGTAAACAGGCAAATTCTTTTGCGAGATGGGCTAGCGCATCCGCTAAAGCGTTTTCTTCTCTGGGGATTTTGTAAATTGTCACATTCGGAATTTGTTCTAACAGCTGTATGGCATACTGGAAGTATTGCTCGAGTCTTGGTTTTAAAATTCCGTCTTGTCCGGCGATCTCGTTGAATGATTAACTGTGAATCCCCGTAGATGTTGATGTCCGTTATCCCCATTTGAATGGTTAATTCCGAGTCTGTTATGAGGGCTTCGTATTCGCTTCGTTGTTTGTACACGACTGCGTCGAGTGGTAGGAGTATCTTAACATCCCCGCTCCGGTGTTATAAAGATTAGCCCGATTCCTGCCTTACCGGGCACTATCACTTGCGATTCTTCGTCTTTATGTGCTGAAGATGCTCCGTCGAAATATAATTCCCAACGTCGATCATCATGGTCTTCTAGATTCATTATTTGTTCATCTGGCAGATCGTCATTGAGAGGAGATTCTGCCGGCAAAGGGTGTGCTGCGAGGAAATCTGCTAAGATTTGTCCCTTTACGGCACGAAGAGGCACGAAAGTTATATCGAATTGCAATAATATCATTGACCATCTGGCAAGTCTGCCGGAAAGCGTTGGACGAGTCATCAAGTATTGCAATGGATTAAACTTCGAGATCAGGTTGACCTTATGAGAAAGCATGTAATGCCCGAGCTTTTGAGCGGCGAAGATCGGGGCCAAACAATGCTTTTCAATTGCGGGATACCTTATTTCCGTCGGCGATGAACGACGGCTTAAGTAGTAAAGAGCATTTTCTTTGCCCTCATCATCGACCCAGCTAACGGGGCTCCGAGAGAGTCGTCTAAAGCCGCGGTATAAAGTATTAGCGGTCTACACCGAGGCCGGGGCCTGCTAAGACGGGAGGTGTCATTAAATATTGTTTAATGTCCTTGAAGGCCTTCTCGGCATTTCTCTTCCCAAATAAATTTGGCGTCCTTTTTAACTAGTGCGAGAAAGGCCGACACCTACCCGACAAGTTTGAGATAAAGCGTCGAAGATATGCCAGCTTCCCTTGAAAAGATCGTAGTTGTTTTAAGGTTCTGGGAGGTGGCATTTCTAAGATGGCTTTAATCTTTTCCGGGTCGATTTCGATTCCACGATGTCGGACAATGAATCCTAAGAATTTCCCAGAGGTGACGCCGAAGGCGCATTTTAAGGGATTCATCTTAAGATTAAATTGTCTTAATCGTTCGAAAACAATTCTCAAATCATACAAGTGGTTGTCCTTTACTTTGCTTTTGATGACCACATCGTCCACGTAGCATTCGACTTGATTATGGATGAGATCATCAAAAATTCTTGTCATTGCTCTTTGATAGGTTGCTCCTGCGTTCTTCAGTCCGAATGGCATCACTGTGTAGCAATATACTCCGATCGGCGTTCTGAATGCTGTAAGCTTTTCATCTTCTGGAGCCATTTTTATCTGGTTGTATCCTGAAGATCCATCCATGAATGAGAATATTTCATGTGTCGAAGCAATGTCGATCATTAATTCTGGGATCGGTAGAGGGAATTCATCTTTTGGACATGCCTTGTTTAAATCTCCGAAGTCCACACAAATCCCGATCCGACCATTCTTCTTCCCGACCGGTACCACGTTGGCTAACCAAGTCGGGTATTGTTCTTCACGGACAAATTTAGCGTCTATTAGCTTTTTAACTTCAGCTATGACTTGTTGTTCGATTTCTAGACGCATTCTTCTAGGACCTTGTCTGACTGGGACTGAAGTAGGGTCCACTCCTAGTTTATGGACTGCGACCTCTGGAGCTAAACCTGGCATCTCATCGTAGCTCCAAGCAAAACAGTCTTTAAATTCCATTAATAACTTGATTATTTCTTCTGAGTCTTCTTTATTGAGTAAGGAGCTAACAAAGGTAGGTTTGGGCTCTTTGCTAGTACCTAAGTTAACTTCCGTTAACTCATCTATCGTAGATTTGATTTCTTCTTCGAATTCTGGTGGAGCGTCTCCAATTTGTAAATCTTCGAGTTCGTCCGTAGTTTCCATGCAGTTTTCATTAGATTCGCAAGTGACAACCAAGCAAAATTCAGTATCATCAACTGATCCTACTGTGCCGAATCCGAGACCATGTTTTGAGTTGGGTGGACGACCGGAGTTATTCCATAAATTTTCAAAACGTTGTGATTGACCTTTTATCCATTGTCTAGGTAAGAAACCACGCTGAATTAAATTTTGAACACAGGGAGAGTACCACTCAAAAGGCAATTCTATTAATTCTGATGAAGTAGCATCTTCAAGTTGTACATTATTTTCAGTTTTGGAGGAAGAAGCACCACAGTAGAATTTGATTGGTTTTGCACCACCGCTACGTACCTCTTTGACCTCCATACCCTCGATCTTATTAGAATGGATCGGGGTCAGGGTCATAGTATGTACATAGTGGTTAATCTTCTCGTACATCGATTTATATTCTTCGTTTCTTTCATCTTCAAGAGGGATTCTGAATTGCGGCTTCTTCCGACTTATTGTCGCTACTTCTTGTTTGATTTCTTGTTTGATTTCTTTTTCTTCTTCAGAACTATCTTCCCAATCGACATTAATGGCTGGTTTCCTCTGTCCAATTGTCCTAATGTCTCTGCCACGACCTCGTCCCCGGCCTCGACCTCGGATGCGAGTTGTGGAGAAACCTTCACCATCTCGCCGTAAGGGAGTGGTGAGTGACTGTTGGACTAGAACTTCAGGTTCTTCGTTGTCCCGAACTTTCTTTGCTTCATTTGTTATGGTATCTCCGGAGAAGATCATTTTCTTCGGTGGTGCATAATAAGTTGCATCCTCGTGGATTCCAATTTCATGTACGGAGAATGGTTGTAAGTCACCTTTGATGCACTTGTTCCCCTCCATCGTAGTATTTGATGCATCGATGTAGAGATGATGGTACCATCCTCGTTTTCATGTATCCATGGTCGGCCCAAGTAGAGCGTTGAATGACGTTTCGAATCAATTATGTGAAATTTCGCGGTTGTCTTTGCTAAGTCACCGGTCTTCATTAGCAGTGTTATTGAGCCGAGGGCTCTTTCTCCTTTCTGGTTGAATCCTCTTAATAACATTTTGTCCGCCTCGAGCTCGCGGGCATCAATTTCCAAGTATGCTAGCGTTCGAAGATTCATTATATTGATTGATGCTCCTGGATCCACCAATACTGCGGAGAGTGTAAACTTCCCGATTGTAACCGAAATGTACAACGGTCGGTTGTGGTCTGCTGTCCCAAGTAGTAGGTCGTTGTTCGTGAAGGTAACACCTCGTTGTTCCTTTAACGAGCAAACCTCATCTAAGGAATCTCCGGCCATTTGAGCTAAGCAAATTTTCGGATCAAGTAAGGCCTTGATCAGAGCTTCTCTCATCTCTTTTGATAAGATGAGAGCATCGTAGATGTTCAGTTTGGCTGGTAGTTTCCTAAGATGGACTAGCACGTTGTAGTCCACTTTGTTTTCATGTGTCTCTCGCTTCTTCTCGAATGGGTATTTCTTCTGCCGGGGTTGGTTCTTCCCGAACAACCACCGCTTTCCTTTGTCTTTTGGACCCATTCTCGGAGGTAGAACTTTTCCTCTCCTTAAGTTGACTTCGTAATTTCCTCCGAATCTATTGTTGAGCTTGCCGGTGTCTCTTCTTGAATCGGAATGACGGGCTCTTCGCGGTTAACTTCGAGTCCGAAGGTTCTAACTCTATCGTAATCGGAGCTCCTCGAAACTCGCAGATAGATTCGTTGCTTGTTGAAATCTCGTAGCCTCTTTGATGGATGTCTTCTTCGTTATTTTGCTCGTCGAGATCGTGTATGATTTGAGAATTGTCGTTTGTATCGAAATCGATATCCGGATTACCGTTAGTTACGTAATCGTTAGACACAGTCAAAACGTAGCCAACGCCATCACCCTTATCATTATATGATCCCACCGAAGTGAGCAGATAATCATATAGAGTCGAGGGTTCGAGGGATTTTTCCCCGAATCGGAAACAACTATCCTAGGATAAGCAGCCCCTAGTCTAGCCTTAGGTGCCTCGGTCTTCTCTTCTTCGTCAATTTTCTTCTTTTCTTCAATCGTCTCCTGTTGAGGTGGTTCTTCTATCGCAAGTGATAGTACCGGCTTAACAGGTTTCGAACTCTGAATTGAAGCTCGCACCGAAGCGGTTTGGATGCTGTCTAAAATCTTTTTCGAAGACTTCGTCCAAGCGGTAGTCCATCCATCGTCAGTCGTATAGGGATCTATCGGAATGATAGGATCAGTCGAGACAACATTGACGGAACCTCCTTTCTGGGGTTCCTTCATGTACTCCTTCGGGATCGTTATATTCCCTTTCCGAAGGTTGTCATTGAGCCAACTTTTGAAGGTAATGCAATTTTCTATTTTGTGCCCAAGCATCCGGTGGTAAGGGCAAAAGTTGGGATCACCTTTCTTGTTGACTTCCTCTGGTCTTTTAGGCTCTGGCAGCTGGAAATCTGGAGTCTTCATCAGACTACGGAACATTTTCGGCACTGCTTCATTCTTGAACGGATACTCCCTGCTCAGAAGCTCCCTTAACGTACGTTGCGGACGAGGTGGTTGTTCATACTGCGGAGATGACTGATAGCCGGGCCGGGGTTGCTCGGTAATTCTGTTGTGGTTGCTTGCGGCCGTTCGGTGGTATTTGCATCGGTTGCTTGCCTTTGTCAACTCGCTGCAACGATCCCGGATTTCTTTTCAAAAGTCTTTACGAGGCTTTTGTTTATCCGTCTTGTCGACGAAACTTAATTGCTTCGCCTCTTCTTGCAAGCTTCCGGCCTTGCTTAACAACTTCTCAAAAGTCTTAATAGTGAATCCCTCGAGGAGAAGTGCTATCGGGCCATGGATGCTTTTAAGTAAAATGCCGATTGCGTGTTGTTCTTGCGAGTTGTGGTTCACATTTCATGCTTAAGTTCCTCCATCGAAGTATGTAATCCACCAAAGTCTCATTCGGCTTCGCTTCTCTACCACTAAATCACCTATAGTGATGTGGTGCCGAGCTCCGGCAAATCGCTTGATGAAGAGGTTCTCTAGCTCGAGAACGTCTTTACCGAACCATTTGGTAATTCGCATACCGGTCGAAGGCGATTCTCGACGGACTGCCGACGAACCGTCGGAAGAGTAATGCATCGCTCCCGCCGGCATTGCAACAAGCGGCACGAAAGTGTGCCACATGCCGTCGGGGGTTCCGGTTCCGTCGAAGGTCTTGAACGGAGGTGGTACGAAGCCTTTCGGGTATTGGACGGCGTCGAATTCTTCCGGGTAAGGTCTACCCGTCCGAATGGATGTCCCGCTCTTCGATTATGCTAAGGCTTCTCGCACTTGCTTGTTCCACCAAGTTCTTGATATCCTTTTCGGGAATCATACTTTGTGTTGTATCCTTTTTCAGTCGATCATCCCCATTGACGGACGTAATCTCCTTTCCTCCGTCTACAATGTGAATGACTTCCGGGGGTGTCTCTCTATGTGGTTGTACTTCGACTGCGGAGAGTGGCCGAGCTACGGCCATCTCTTCCATCCTTTTTGCCATTTGAGCGATCGTGTCGTCTTTTCCCGAAGTTGCCTTCTCATCGATTCCGGCTCCTCTCTTTCGCGGCTGCAGGAGCACCTTGCGAAGCCGATGAAGCTCGTGTCTCAACCATGTTGATTTCCGCGTATTCGTCGTCCATGAATTCCGATGAATCAATCTCGTCTCCGAACTTTTCTTCTCTTTCTTTTGCCAATCGTCGGATATCGGTTCTCAACTTTTCCATGGCATCTTCTAGCGGGGCTTTCTCGTGTGTCTTCGTGGTTGTCGTGCGATAGCCTGCCGGGTCCCCTTCTCACGAGTCCCCTTCATCGCGGTAGCACTTTCTTCGATTCAAGTCTCTGGCGAGACTTTCTTTCTCGAGCTGTCGTTTCGATCTCAATCGCCCAGTAGTGGGACGCCATACCATCCTTCAGCGGCAGAAGGTCTAGGACCGGATGGTCCGTCGACCAAATGCTTTGGAAGGTGGTATCCTCCCTAATCCGTAATCCCGAGACGACAACGGGCGGACTAGCCTTCATTCTTTTACTTGGCTTTTACGTCATGATGGCGGGTTCTACTCGTGGCCCAAGACGGGATTTGATCGGCACCCGCCCTAGCCTTCGTAGAATTTCGATACGGGGCGGTTTTCCTTCTTTGCTTAACTTTCCTACCAAAGTTTGCGGTCGAGCAAACGGCGTAGTTCTAGTTCTTTTCTTGCGGCTATCGTTGTAATATGCGGGCTGTGGTAATGTGGCGAGCAATCTTGCGAATATTTTCTTCATCTTCCGCGGCGGAGAGGGGATGAAACACTGCTTCCTCCCAAGAGCGGTATGTATTCGAGCAGCGGTGTATATTCCGGCGATTCGGAATTTCCTCTAGGAAAGCAATTTCAGCGGCTACGGCTTCTTTAGTGATCCTTCTATTTCGTTTCTTCTGCGGGTCTTTGTTAGTGACGGAATCTTTGAGCCTGGACCCGATCTCGAAAACAGAAGGTCTTACGAGAAGATATGTACCCTCCACGGTAACGGGTCCATCATAATTCGGATTTCTTTCCCCTTTGATTTGGCAAAAGTCGGGGTAGGTGCGAAACAACTAGACCAGGTGGGGGTAGAGATAACGAGTCCTTCATGGACATCGGTACTCCTCCTAGTTGGGATCCTTTGCAGAGGAGGGAAATCTTGGGTCGATCTAAGGTTGAACTCAAGCAGCGGCTCCTCAGCTTTGGATACCTTGTTCATCAGTGCGAAAAGGGAGACGTCGGTGATCTTGACGTTCGTGTTTTCAAATCCTTGTCCAAATCGGATGATTCCATTGTCGGGCGGCTCATCCTTATAAACGGCGAGGTCCGATCCGTTGGTGAAGGAGAAAATCAGCTTTGGGGCTTCCATTTGCGGGGTAGATTCGGTCGTCGGTCCCGAGTTATGCTTCTTTTCTTTAGGACGAAAAGGAAGGAATTGAAAAGAGTCCGAACTCATTCATGTTCATGTATTTATAAGAAGGAATCACTTATTAAAAGAATCATTTATTAGAGAGTTTGTTTATTTAGAACGGAGTATTCAAAGGTGTAGAGAAGGTAAGGAATCGAATCGGAGTTGGAAAGGAAAAGAGAGTCTTAAGCAAGACTTCTCGACTCGAAGGATCATTCCTAAACTAACACCTATTGAGGTCCACCCCACCTCAGAAATGAGGTAAAAGGATCTCGGAACCTCTCTGTTTAGGGGTGTCTAAACAGTGGCTCCTAAATCCGAGAGAATGTTGGTTATACTTGTTCAAGGTAGAAATGAACATAGTATTCCAACGGAAAGAAGAGTAGTTTGATCCATAAGGGACATGGATGCACTACCGATTTTTGAAAGCAGAATTGTCTGATTAGAATGGAGAGAGGAATTTTCCCCAGCGGAGTCGCCAGAAGTTTGTCGGCATATTTTTAGGTTGTATGATATTTTAAAAAGGGGTCGCCTAACAGAAGTTGTCGGCGAACTTTTAATTTAATTTAAATAAATAATTTGAAATAAGTAGTGTTTGATTTTTGAAAATAATTTTAAATTTGAAGATTTTAAGATATGAAATCAAACCGATCTCACATCCCAAATAGTTTATATAAACGAGCACCGCACCGCAAGCCGTGTATCTATCCCTAAGGATAGACACAGCGCTTGATGGTGGGGCTCGGTTAAATAAACTAGAAGATTTGTGACATCCGTTTGGTCGCGAACCAATTTTATAAGCCGAACAAATTCCCCGCTTAATATGAAAACATTAAACGGGGTTTATATTACTCAGGTTCTTTAAAATTCCCTATAAGGGCAAGCCCCTATAGTTAATTACATCTTAAGTGACGGGAATCACCTAAGAAAACTCTCGATAATAATCAATAATTCTGCTCTCGAGAATTTCAAAGTTTAAGTTTTCAAAGGATTGAATTTTTGAAATTTCAAAAGGGATTAGCTCAAATTTGGAACATTTTATTTTGGAAATTCAAAGGAAGAAAAGTAGGAGAAATTACGGATCCGAAGCGGACTTCGGTAATTTCCCGACTATCCTATTGTTTGGCTTGGATTTAGGAGAGTCCTAACGTTTATTTAATGTTTTAATCTTGCCAATTTTAGTTAATTAGGGCTTATATTTATATGATAAAATCATACAAATAGCCTGGAAGATGTGAGGGTTTATGTCGTATCGGACGACTACCTCGGAATCCTAAGACCGGTTAGGGCTTAATTTGCAATGCAAATGCCTAACGAAGAGTTGAGGATTTATGTTGCACTAGGCAAACTACCTCGAAGTCCTATGGTTTTGTTGTTTAATTCTAGGAAAGTTTTGCTGAAGTAGACACAGGTTTTGCTGACGACGATGGCCGTGCTGCCCACCATGCTCCGAGCTCCTTGTTGTTGCAGAGGTTTAGTTTTAGAAATCATAAATCAGGGGATGAGAAAAGTGTTTTGGTTTAGAGAAGTCTTAATTTCCAAGTGTTTTTTGTGTTTTAATTAAAACAAATCTTAAAGTTGATTATAACGACACCGGTTAAGATCCCACGGTTCCATCCTTCCGGCATCATTATTTTTATCGGATTCACTTAGTCCGGATGAATTTGCTAAACTCAACTGAATGAGTTCCACACTTTCATTTAGACCAGTGGGAAATCCCGTTAGCAACACGTAGGTTACATCATCCGAGGTATTCCCGATCATCCAACGGGACGTTTTAATTTAGTTGTAATTGTAGTTTTGTGTTCGTTTGTGATTAAATTTTGAGTTGTCTTATATTTTAAAATGTTGTGGAGGTGAATTTTATCTTGTAGTGTCTTTTAATTTAGTTATGGGTTTCGGTTTTGGTTTCTGTCCTAAAGGTGTAGGTTTTCATGCAACGGTTGTTTTATCATGCAAGAAAAGTAAAGTGCATTTGCAATAAAATAAATTGCAAGAAAATAAATTGCGAGTAAAATAAAAGCGTACTCGGAGGGTCTTCCCGTCATCCCAAGCTGCACTTAAAACACAATTAGAATATTTAAGCAAGTTCCTAGGTAAAGCTAAGGGAAAGATTTATGGTTTTCTACCAAGTTCCTAATCCTATAGTCTAGTCATTTCCTATGACGTCTAGGTTCTCGTGTTTTTAGTTTGAGGACGATTTTCTTCATCAAAGAATAACTAAGTTCAATTGTTCTTATAAATATCCTAACATATTGAGGAAGTGCTTAAGAAGAATCTTAAACATCTTTTCAATATTTCTAGGATTGTTTTAAGTCCAAGAGAATTTAATTATGTAAATGAATCGATCATCCGAGGTTTTTCAAGTTTTGTTAACTTGCTCGGTGAACTAGGACATTTGAATATCCTATAAGTGAAGTAACATTTCATTTTATATTACGTTTAGGAGTTATGATAACTAAAGCTCTTGAGGGTAAATTGGTGTTCAAATGGTTCGTGATTCAAATTTAAGTTCAGATTAATGATTTAAGTTTGGAATAGTGTTCAAGTTATTTTAGATTTATTTTTGAGTTCTTTATGTCTTAGGTGATGTTATTTAATTTGACTTAATTCAATTTAATTTTAGTTTAATTTAATTCAATTTAATTCAATTTAGTTTGATTTGATTTAATTTTAATTTAATTTATTTAATTTGATTTAATTTTTAATTTAATTTAATTTAATTTAATTTAATTTAATTTAATTTAATTTATTTAATTTATTTAATTTAGTTTAATTTAATTTAATTTATTTATTTAATTTTATTTAATTTAATTTAATTAATTTAATTAATTTTATTTAATTTAATTTAATTTTAATTTAACTTTTTAATCTTCATTTAATTTAATTTAATTTTAATTTAATTTACTTAATTTAATTTAATTTTTAATTTGATTTAATTTAATTTTAATTGAAATTTTTGAAAGAGTTTAATGATTTAATTTTAGTTTAATGATTAAGTCTTTTAATATTTTAAATTTGAGTTATCATTTTAATTAAGAGTTGAATATTAATGAGATGATTAAATTTAGGGATCTTTTAAATTAAAGAATAAATCTCTTCCTAATAATATCCCTATTTTAATAATTCAATTTTGTTATTCTTCCAAATTTAATCAATTATTTAATTAATGTTTAATCATTTTAAATTGCTCGATGGGTTTCTACCCTTTAATTATTTAAATTTCAATCATCCAAATCAGATTAGGATCAAATATTTTACTTGTTAATTTTTTATTAAACCTAAAGTTTTAATTAAGGGTTAAAATTTTAATTACCATTTTGCCCTTTAAGCTTAATAATTTTATAACTCACTAAATTGAATTCAAATGAACTTGAAATTTTTATGTGACTTCACTCATATGTCAATAAAGACATGAGAGGAGAAAATGTGATTTTTCTGTATTTAATTTATTTATATAATTATTTCTAGTAGAAAATAGAGATTTTCAAGGAAAATTTGATAACATGACCAAGGGAAAGTTTCTGTCCTTAAGAAAATTAGGGGACATTCCTAATGACTAGAGGACCACTTGGACCAAAATTTGTGATTTTTTGAATTATATTTTATTTATTAGAATTATTTTAAGTTCTGGAGTATTAATTAATTTAAAAATAGAATACAAGTTGAAAAATGAATTTTATAATTTTTAAAATTCTCTCTGATATCAAGGATTCCAGAGAACCAAACTTTACAATTTTCTGATTTTTCTTTGATTTATTATAATTATTTTGGTGAAAATGCTAGAAAATACATTTTTTAATTTTAAAATTACCCTAGAGCTTTAAAAATTAATATCTCACCAAATAGACCTAAGAAAAATATGGGGTTTGTTCCTAAGTGATTAAAATTCAAAATGTGACATTTTGGTGAATTTTATTATTTTTGTGATTTTTATTATTTTTTAATTATTAAAAATATTAAAATAATATTAAAAATCAACTTTTTTAGAAAATTGAAATTTTAATTTTCTTAAATTCCCCTGATATCAGAGAGGCTCCAAAACCAATTTGGTGAATTTTTGAAAGGTATTTTGAAAGTTATAAATTTTTAAAGTTTAAAATGACTAAATGGCTTAATCAACCCAATTAATAGGGCTAACCAAGTCCAATTGACTTCAAAATTTTATGGTGGGTTCCTCTGATCCTAAAGGTCAGTGGAGAATTGATTTCAAGTCAATTTGATCTATGGTTAACTCTAATTAATTAGGGGTCTATTTTGGATGTTTAAGCCAATTAGGGTTATCTTAAGTGAATTAACCCAAGTCCTATTTTTCCTAGGGTTCTCTGGTCATAAGGAACATCACCAAATTTTCCTAGAATTTATTTCACAACATGCTAATTTTTGAAATTAAAATACTTAAAACAGCAACATGCATTTGAAAAATCAATAACTTTTCACAGAGATGGCCTCCGACCTTGGAAAATTCGGGGAATGTCCCTAAGTTCGGAGGCTTCAAAAGCCCTTTAGTCTCATGCCATGGTGAATTGTGTGAATGCATGGAGAATTAAAACAATGCAGGGAGTAAATAATTAATTAAAAATAAAATACTGGACAAAATTAATTAATTTCTTTTCCACATTATTCTCCTCTGTTCACTGAGCAAGAGGGTATTTTTATTTTATTTTTCTGATTTTCCTACACAAAGATATGAATTTTCCAAGTTTAGGGAATTAAATAAATCAGAAAATACCCTATTTTTCTATTTATTCGAGTCGGCGCCGCGTCAACCTTAGCCTCTCCGAAGCGGTACGTGTCGCGCTGTGATTGGGCGCCGCCATCTGAGTCAGCCGTCCCGGGACCCGCAGTTCATGTAACATTCTCTGGTCCGGCGCAATCTGATCCGTCCGCTCGATACACGCGCGATCCAACGGCTCCTGGTCATCGTCTACGACTGGTGTGCACCCGTGACCGTCAACCTTCTAACCCTAATTTCTCACTCGATTCTCAATGGATTTTCGTGTTCTTATGCTCTATGGATTCGTCTTGAAGAGACGAACACATCCATACGGTAAACATGCATTGAAATTTACTCAAATGAAATGGAGAATCTCCGTAAGCTCGGGAAGAAGAATGAGTTCATACCTTTGCTCAGAGAAGTGAAGCTTCGATCTGAGAGTTGTTGCACCTTCGATTGGATCCTAGCAAGCTCCAGATGAAGTCTCCTGGTCTGGTGAATTGTCTAGGTTGGACTTCGACCACAGCCGATCACAAAGCTTGGAGTCTGGAGCAACTGGGTGGCCTGGAGATGGGGCTTTTGCTGGTGGACACCTTCCCTTGGTCTGGTGAAGGTGTAGGACCAATCAATTTGGGGATTGGTTTACTGTGGAGAAGTATCCTGGTTTTGGGTGGAATTTCAACTCGAAATTGAGCTCGCGAGAGAAGAAATGGCAGGGGGATCTCACCTGGGGATCAAGTGCTCTGTGTATGGGGAGGAGTCTGGAACAATTTTGGCAGAGTTTTGGCAAGGTTTGTGCAACTCTTTTTCTATGGCCGAGAGGGGGTGGTGTTGGGGATGTTGAATTGAAGTTTAGAATTGAATTGGACCAGAATTTGGGTCAATTGGGTGGGTTAGGTTTGACATTAGGTTTACTTTGGGTTAAAATGGGTCAAATTGGGGGTTTTGATAAAAGTGGGGTAAATTGACAAAATTGGCCCATGGTGTAGTTGAACAAAATGAAATTGGGAATATTTGGGATTTTCTGGAATTTTCTGGGAATTTTCTGAATTTTTGGATTTTTGGGTCAAGAGGGGTATTTTGGGTATTTGAAAGGTATTGGGGGGTATTTTGGAATTTTTGGCATTTTTGGGTATGGATGATCAATTTAAGTGGTGTGGAGATGTTTGGGATTGATTTTGGAGAGTTTTGGGTAATTTGGAAATTTTTGAGAAATTCGGGTAGTTTCAAAGGCATTTGGTAGGTTAGGCGGGGCGTAGGGTCCCGGGGGTTAAAAATTGAAAATTTGGAAAATTGAAGATTGGGTGGATGTAAGTGGAATGAAATCATTTTGGTTGAGCCATGAAGCCATATCAAGCCCACATGAGCCATGAAGGGACTCATTTGAGGCATTCACTATGTTGTTCCTAACCCTCTTAGCCAAGGGCTTAGGGGTTAAGGACCATCCATGTGAATCACCTACATGAGTCAGGAGGTCAAGTTAGGTAAGGGTGTGTTTTAGGAGGTGTGTGAAAGTGTAGTGTGTGGGTGTAGTGTATGTGTAAGTCAGCCCCTCACCGAGCTAGGCCGCCTGGGCGATCCTAAGGCCGAAGAGTCTATAGGAACTCATCCTTTAAACTTCCATATTTGATTTCAACCCTCACAGGTGATTAGGGGTTTACGGTCAAGTTTGTGGAGTTTGCGGGGAGTTAAGAAGTGGTTTGAATTTCTAAAAGGTGGGTCCCAATTCTAATCCTCTAAGATAGTCAAAGGAAAAGCCTAAGGCTAGATCCTAAGTACTAAAGAGAAGAAGAGAAGACCTCATCAAAAATGAGGTCAACAATACAGTAATAGGGGAAATCTCTCCTAAACCTAACCTTCTAAAAATTGATAGAGGCATAAGGTTAATAATGGCTTCCAAATCACATAAGGCTCTTCAAAAAAATCATTCACCAATAGTGCAAGGTATAGTGAAGCTACCAGGATCTTTTAGTTTTAGGAAGCATTTTCTGAATAATTGCGCTACACTCCTCACTAAGTGAAACAGTCTCATTATCTACAAACTTCCTTTTCTTATGAAGTATATCCTTCATAAATTTCACATAATTTGGAATTTGTTTTAAGGCTTTAACAAAAGGAATATTTATAGTTAATTTTTTTAAGGATTTCCAAAAAATTTGAAAATTGTTTATCTCTCCGTTGTTGCTTTAATTTTTGAGGAAACGGAGGTGGATGTTTTTCTACAGTAATTTTCATTAGTTTAATTGGATATTCCAAATCATGATATGTATCTTTATTACCTTTCTCAATTTCCACATTTTCCTTTTCAGTTTCATTTTCTTTTTGTACTCTTGTTTCCAATTAATTTCCACTTCTTAGTTGAATAGCCTTAATTTGCTCTTTATTTGGATCTTTTGGATTAATTTGACATTACTAGAAAGAATTCCTGAAGGTCTATTACTAAGCGCAGTCTCAATATGTCCCAATTGATTTTCAATGTTTCTAAGAGCAGCTCCTTTACTTTGTAATTGATTACCTTGACTTTGTAATTGATTCCCCAC
This sequence comes from Papilionanthe hookeriana x Papilionanthe teres, assembly GCA_022702705.1. Classification (NCBI taxonomy): domain Eukaryota; kingdom Viridiplantae; phylum Streptophyta; class Magnoliopsida; order Asparagales; family Orchidaceae; genus Papilionanthe; species Papilionanthe hookeriana x Papilionanthe teres. Next base: position 11,989,562 of record CM040427.1, read on the forward strand.
ATTTATTACCAATTCTTCAATAAAAATTTTTTTCTTTTTTACTTGTGAGTTACTGATAAAAATGAATGATAATAAGATCTATAATTAAGATTTCCTTGGTTGTTTGAATTTCCCAATGAGTTCACTAAATTGTTATTATTACTCTAATTTAAATTAGGGTGATTCATCCAACCAGGGTTATAATAATTAAAATATGGATTATTGGGCCTATTATTTATGGCATTCAAAGTCTCAAAAGATGATTGAGATTCCATTATTTGTCCCAATGAATTCTCCTCTAACACCGGGGGTTTTTGGGAATATTTAAATCCAATTTGATCAATTTTCTTAGAAATAACAACAATTTGAGAAGCCAAAATAGATATTGCTTCAGAATCATAGATACTAGCTACTTTTTTTGGATTTACCCGCTCAGTGGGCCATTGAAAATTATTAATAGCCGTCTCCTCAACTAAAGAATATGCTTCATCAAATGGTTTTGACATTAATGATCTACCAACAGCAACATCGATAATAGATCTAAGAGATCCTATTAATTGATCTTTAAAAAAATACCTATTTCTTTATATCTTAATTCTTATTAATTTCCAAGGATATTATGCTTTAATAAAAGGTATTTTTTGTGTTTTTGGATGTAGGTAATGTAAAAAGGTCTAAGAAGGAAAAAGGAGCAAAAATGGAGTAAAATACCAAAAGTATAAAAAATTATGGCCTGGCGCCTAGGCGCCAGACTCGATACGAAAACTGTCAAGTTTTTGACAACGTTTGATCAATTATTTTGACGGAGTGAGCGGTTATTGGACATTCTAGAAGGCTGGCAGTTGTTCCTTGATAAAAGGACATGTGATACATTGCATTTGGACGCTCCAAAACGGTTTTAATCGTGAAGAGGTACGAAGAACTGGACGCGGTGTCCGGCGCCTAGGCGCCAGATTCTGCGCCTAGGCGCCAGACCGACCTTCTAGAAGATTCATTGAATGTGAACATGTTTTGAAGAGGTGCCTCAAGGCAACCCTTGAAGCCTATAAATAGAGGTCCATTTCTTCATAAAACGTACCCCTCCCATTGTACCCCTTTCTCTTATCTACTTTTGAATCTCTCATCCTTAGAGAGAGAATTAGAGAGAGAAATTTAGGGCCACTTTTGTTTAGTTTAGTGAGTTTATTTTCAAGTTATTGCATCTGGAGTTCATTACACTGTGGAGTCAGTAGGAATCAAAAGATCTGTAGAAGAAATATTTGAGATAAGTATATTCTTACATTTGATTCAAAGTTTAATTATCATGTTTTGCTATTTATTTTCAATGTGTTCTGAGTAGTTAGTTTATTTTCTTCCTTCAATTATGAAGAGATAGATAAGATAATATAAAGATTCGATGGAGAATTAAAATTCAAAATATTTTCAAAACATTGTGATGACATTAATACCGATCTTACTTTACTTCTTAAAATGGTCGTTTGAATTGTTAAAACCTCGTTGAAGAGTTTTGAGACCTTGAAGGAGAAGAACTCTTAACTTGTAAATGTCACATGAATCCTTGGGTAGTCGAAGGCCATGAGCGGGCTATTCAAGGTGAAGTGCAAATAAATAGGAAGATAAGATTTAAAGGGCGTAGAATTGATAAGTTTTTAGAGTGATAGACTAAATTCTTATAATTTTATTTATAGACTAGGAAAGGGTCACTAGTAGGGCCGACCATAGCCACCCTTGGACATCTAGAAGTGTGAGCCTAGATTAACCCATTCTACTAACAATACATCCGGACCTTTTCTGTAAATTAGTCAATGTTCTTTATTCCTGGAACAAAGAGTAAAGAATAGGAATGCTTCTATTTGGCATAATACCATAAATCAAATTCTTCAACGAATATTAAATTATCTTAAAAATCTTAGATTAATTGAAGGAAAGAAAGTTGTTTATTTTATTTAGAATTCATAAAATCATTTTCTTATTATTGTTGTCTTTATTTGCATCTAGTAAATTAATAGTAATTTATCTAAAAGATAAAATAAAAATATTTTTACTATTTTATTTTTCTCTATAAATCTTCCATGTGGGATCGATACTAAGGTCTTTGTTTAAAAAACCTATATTAATTGAAACGATACGCGTAGTACCCCTAGTGTGTAAAAATATTTTCTATATTATATAATATTAATTTTATACACTATCTTTTGGAAGCAAACATTACTGCGTTATTTGCAGTCGGGTCAAGTTTTTGGCGTCGTTGCCAGGGAAGGAAGTAAGAAATAGAATAGTTTAAATTTTATATTATATTCCTTATTTTATGCGAAGATTTGGTTATGAAGGATTAATACCTTTAGATTCTGAATTGGAAAGAACAATTAGAAAAATTAAAAAGGGAAAACAAATTAAAAAATTTCAAGAAATGGCTACTTTACAAAATCCAGTTGAACTTAATGATTAAAATGTTTATAAACCATTAAGGGATTATGCTAACCCTACAGTTGATGAACTTCATAGTAGTATTCAAATACCCACTGTAGATGCTAATTCTTTTGAGCTTAAATTGTCTATTATTCAAATGGTTCAAAACAATCAATTTGGTGGAACACCAAATGAGGATCAGAATTTTCACCTTGCTAGTTTTTTAGAACTTTGTGCTACCTTTAAATATAACAATGTTTCTGAGATGCTATTAGGCTTAGACTCTTTCCTTTTTCATTAAGAGATAAAGCAAAGATGTGGCTGAACTTATTAGCAACAGGTTCTATTAAAACATGGGCTGAAATGGCATAAAAATTCCATGCTAAATATTTTCCTCCTTCTAAAACTGCTAAATTAAGAAATGATATTACTTCATTTAGTCAATTTGACGGGGAGACAATTTATGAAACTTGGGAAAGATTTAAAGAACTATTAAGAAAATGTCCTCATCATGTTTTACCTGATTGGTTAATTATTCAAACATTTTATAATAGATTAATTGGTTCTTTAAAATCAATTATTGATGCTGCTGCTGGAGGTTCTTTAATGTCTAAATCATTTGAAGAAGCTTACACTTTAATTGAAGAAATGTCTAATAATAATTTTCAATGGCCTTCCGAAAGGATTAATCCTAAAAAGATGGCCAGTATTCAAGATAATGAAGACTTTTCTATCTTAGCTTCACAAGTTGCAGCAATGTCTAAGAAATTAGATAATTTTGCAATTAATATTTCGCATAATAACTCTGCTAATATTTAAGATTCTCAAACTTTTGAAACTTTACAAGCTATTGCAAGTAAAAATAATCCTTATTCAAATTATTATAATCCAGGGTGGAAAAATCATCCTAATTTTAACTAGAATAATTCACAACAACAATGGGGTAATAATCAATCTCATCCCACTGGAAATTGGAATAATCAAGTTAATTCAAGTTATAAACCTCCTGGATTTAATAATTAACAGAAAAAGTTATCAATAGAAGAATTAATTATGCAAATGAATAATCAATTACAAAATCAAAATACTGCTATTCGTAATATTGAAAATCAAATGGGGCAAATTGCTACTTTAATTAATAACAGACCTGTAGGAACACTACATAGTAATGTTGAAACCCATCCAAAAGAAACTGGAAAAGAACATGAACAAGTTAAATCTGTGCAACTTAGAAGTGGAAAGGAATTAAAAGAAAGATTGCAGAATGAAATTGAAAAAGAGATTGAGGTTGAAGAGATTGAAAAACCTAAAGAAACTCTCTCTCCTAGTCGAAGATCGATCGTTATACCTATTAATGTGGAAGTTGAAAAACCACCACCACCTTTTCCTTAAAGAATTAAACAACAGAAACTTGATCATCAATTTTCTAAGTTCTTTGAAATTTTTAAGAAACTTACTTATTAACATACCTTTTGCTTGAAGCTTTGGAACAAATGCCAACTTACGCAAAATTTATGAAGGATATTTTAGGCAAAAAAAGAAAATTTGAAGCTTTTGAAACCGTTGCATTAAGTGAAGAATGCGATACAATAATTCAAAAGAAATTACTCGAAAAGCTTAGGGATCTCGGAAGTTTCACTATACCCTGTGCTATTGGAGAAAAATTTTGCGGAAAAGCTTTATGTGATTTAGGAGCAAGTATTAATCTCATGCCATTTTCTATCTTTCGAAGATTGGATTTAGGAGATATTACTCCCACCACTGTAAGCTGATAGATCTATCACTTATCCTAAAGGAGTTATAGAGGATGTCCTTGTTAAAGTGGATAAATTTATCTTCCCTGTAGATTTCATAGTACTTGATATGGAAGAAGATAAAGAAATACCTATTATTTTAGGAAGACCTTTTCTAGCTACCGGACGAGCTATGATTGATGTGCAAAAAGGAGAATTAACCATGAGAGTCAATGATCAAGAAATTAAATTCGATGTTCTTAAATCGATGAAGTACCACGATAAAGAGAAATGTTATCGAATGGATATAATTGATTATTTAATTGAAAAACATTATCAAGAAAAATGTAAAGTTATTTCTAAAGAAAAATTTGAATTTTTAACTGATGAAGATGAAATAATAGAAGAAGAAGAGACTCATTTTATTAAAGATAATTGGGAAACTTTAGACATAACTCAAAATGATATACTTTTACCCTCAATTAAAAAAGCACCTGAACTGGAATTAAAAATGTTACCTTCCCATTTAAAATATGCGTTTCTTGGAAATTCGTTAACTTTACTTGTTATTATTTCTTCTGAACTGAGTAAAGATCAAGAAGAAAAATTACTAGGTGTGTTAAAGAATTATAAGAAAGCTTTGGTTGGACTATTGCTGATATAAGAGGAATAAGCCCTTCCATTTGCATGCATAGAACTTTAATGGAAGAAAATTTTAAACCGACTATATAATCCCAAAGAATATTAAATCCTATTATGAAGAGGTTGTTAAAAAAGAAATTATTAAGTGGTTAGATGCTGGTATTATTTATCCTATTTCGGATAGTCAATGGGTAAGTCCTATTCATTGTGTTCCGAAGAAAGGAGTTATGAATCGTTATTATTAATGATAAAAATGAACTTATTCCTACAAGACAAGATTACTTGGATGGCGAATTTGTATTGACTATAGGAAACTAAATAAAACCACTAGAAATGATCATTTTCCTTTACCTTTCTTGGATCAAATGCTCGATAAATTAGCTGGACACTCATATTCCTGTTTTCTGGATGGATATTCTGGTTATCATCAATTACTTATTGCTCCTGAGGACCAAGAAAAGACAACTTTTACAAGTCCTTATGGAACATTTGCTTTTAGAAGAATGCCTTTTGGTTTACTTAATGCACCTGCAAATTTTCAAAGATGTATGATGTCAATATTTTGTGATTTGATTGACAAAGGAATTGAAATATTCATGGACAATTTTTCAGTCTTTGGAACTTCTTTTGAATCTTGTTTGGAAAACATAGCAAAAGTTCTGAAAAGATGCGAAGAAACAAATTTAGTTCTTAATTGGGAAAAATGTCAATTCATGGTCACAGAAGGCATTGTACTTGGTCACAAAGTATCACAAAAAGGGATGTAAGTAGATCAAGAAAAAGTGAAAATTATTGCTGAATTGCAACCACCTACTACTATTACTGATGTGAGAATCTTTCTAGGTCATGCTGGATTTTATAGAAGATAGATAAATGATTTTTTCTAAAATTGCTAAACCTCTTTGTCATTTATTAGAAAACGATGCACAATTTGAATTTAATAAAGAATGTATTAATGCTTTTAATATTCTAAAAGAAAAATTAATAACTGCACCTATCATTGTTGCACTCGATTGGAATAAATCTTTTGAATTAATGTGTGATGCAAGTGATTTTGCAATTGGAGCTATATTAGGACAAAAATATGAGAAGATTTTCAAAGTTGTATATTATGCTAGTAAAACTCTCACTGAAACCCAAAAAAATTACACTACCACTGCGAAGGAGCTTCTAGCTATAGTATATGCCATTGATAAATTTAGACCTTATCTTCTTGGTACTAAATGCATAGTTCATACTGATCATTCTGCTATTAAATATCTAATATCTAAGAAGGATTCTAAACCTAGAATTATAAGATGGGTTTTACTTCTACAAGAATGTGATTTTCAAATAGTAGATAGAAAAGGAACCGAAAACCAAATTGCTTGATCGTTTGTCTAGAATTAAAAATGATATTATTTCGAAGAAAATATAAATGAGAAATTCCCGATGAATCTTTATATGTTATTCAAAGATACAAAACACCGTGGTATGCTGATATTGTTAATTATTTAGTTAGAAATATTTTGCCTTATGACTTGGATAACAAATTTATTAAGAAATTTAAATATGATGCTAAATATTATATTTGGGAAGAACCTCATTTATTTAAAATTGGTAAAGATTCTATGATTTGAAGATGTGTACCTTATGAGGAAACTTTTGCTATTATTCAAAAATGTCATGATTCTGATTTTGGAGGACACTTTGACATAGATAAAACTGTATTTAAAATTTTAAATTCTGGATTTTATTGGCCTACCTTATTTAAAGATGTGAGACAATATGTGAAAACATGTGATCGATGTCAAAGCATGGGAAATATATCTAAAAAAGATGAAATGCCTTTAAACTATATATTTGAAGTTGAAATTTTTGATATATGGGGATTAGACTTATGGGACCATTTGTTCCATCATCTGGAAAAATTTATATTTTATTGGCAGTTGATTATGTTTCAAAGTGGATTAAAGCTGTTGCTTTACCCAACTGTGATTCCAAAAGTGTTTCAAAATTTTTAAAGAAAATGATATTTTCAAGATTTGGAATGCCAAAGGTAATTATCACTAATGGTGGAATTCATTTCAGGAATATAAGAATTCAATCATTACTACAAAAATTTGGAATCAAACATAGAATTGAAACTGCTTATCACCCTTAAACTAGTGGAATGGCTGAAGTATCAAACAGAGAAATTAAAAGAATTTTAGAAAAGACTGTTAATCCTAAAAGAACTGATTGGGTTGATAGACTTGATTCTGCATTATGGGCTTATAGAACGGCTTATAAGACACCAATCAGAATGTCACCTTACCGGTTAATTTATGGTAAACATTATCACTTACCTGTAGAACTTGAACATAAAGCTTATTGGGCGATAAAGGAGTTTAATTTTTATTTGAATAAAGTAGGAGAAAAACGATTATTGCAACTAAATGAGATGGAAGAAATTAGAAACGAATCGTATGAAAATGCTAGAATTTATAAAGAGAAAATGAAGATGTTGCATGATAAGACAATTTCAGGAAAAATTTTTGAGCCAGGACAAAAAGTATTTTTGTTTAATTCTCGTTTAAGACTTTTTCCTGGAAAATTAAGATCTAAATGGATTGGACCTTATTTTGTTGAGAAAGTATACCATTTTGGAGCTGTGGATATTAAAGATCCCAAAACAGGAAAAATTTTTAAAGTAAATGGATTAAGATTGAAGCCTTATCTGGGAGATATTAAGAAGATTTATAAAGAGGCATATGAATTGAGTCAACCTGATTAAAGATTTACTTAAGCCGGGCTAACGACGTTAAACCAACCGCTTTGTGGGAGGCAACCCATAATTATCTTGTATTTTTGTGTTTTAATGTAAGGTTATGCCTCGATCTTAATTAATTTTATATTACTTTAGAAAAATTTGATGCTTATAAGTCTTATTTGACTTAGGCTGAAAATTATTTTGAAGTATGTAAGATTTAAAAATAGGATCACTCTATTTTGAATATGAGTAAAAAGGAGATCAAGTTAACCTTCATTATGATAGTTTACAAAGTGAGTTATCAAGTCTAAATTACTCTTACCAGTATAATTTACCTATCTTGGAGAACGAAATTTTGAAAATTTGACGATTAGGCGAAACGAAGTTGAACATAGTTCCGACGCCTAGGTGCCAGAATTCGGCGCCTAAGCGCCAGAATCAACTATGTATCAATAGGTCCGGCGCCTAGGCACCAGATTTGGCGCCTAAGCGCCACGGTTACTGGGTCGTGCAAAAACCGAAAATTTTCAGTTTTTCACACGATTTTCACTTTTAAACCAACCCATCTTCTTCCCTAACCATCAAGCAATCAAAATTACGTCCCTTACACTTCATTCTTGAGAGATTTGAGAAATTTTTGAAGAAATGGAAAGAAGAAATCATGGAGAAGAGGCTAGGGACAAGGTATCAAGGGATCCTCAACCCTACTTCAATGGTTTCATCACTGTAAGTTTAGAGAAAATTTGTAGTCATTTGGATAAGTTTGAAGAAGATTTTAAATGGATTGGAGATCGCCTTCATGAGATGTTTCATCAAGTTGAGCATCTAGAATGGCAAATGAAACTTCAATTTGATCATTTTGTGGCTTATCAAGATGCTCAAGTTGAAATGTATGTGAAGAACAAATGGATTGACGAAAAGACGGCTACGGATTTCTCGAGAGCGTTAGTATTCTTTCCAAGTGGAATACACAATTTCCCTTGTGAAGATTAGAATATTACGGTAATGAGATAGTTATTATGGTTTGTTGAGTCGTTGTATCGATTTAGAGAATCGATTGTGTTTGTTTGTGTATTTGCTTTCATGTTCAATGTGTGTTGTTTTGCTTTGAAATTGTTATGTTTGAGTGTGTATTAGGAACTTGAATCAAATGTAGTACTTATCTGGAATGTATTGAGTTAATATTGAAGATTTTAAATGGAAATTAGTGAGTTTGATTGAAACCTTATATTTGATTGATGGATTTAATATTTAATTTTTATAAATTTTTGAAAAATGTTGTGGAAGTTAGAAACTGAAGCTCTACTCTGATATGAGTAATTGGGTGTTGAATTTATAAATTTTGGTGGAAAAATAATTTTAAAAAATTTTTTTGTGAAAGGCGAGTCTGGCGCCTAGGCGCCAGAATTCGCGCCTAAGCGCCAGTTCGGCCTGTACCCGAAAAATTTACTTAAATAACACTCAAAAGCCATTTTTGACGCCTAAGCTTCATCTTCTTCCCCATTTTCGCGAAAATACATCCTCTATATCCATTTTGAGGTCAAAACATCAAGGATTTGAGCTCGAAACCACTCAATTTCTTCGTCTCAAGGTCAAATCTACACTTTGAACCATTTATTTTCGATTTTCACCATAGATTTCCCTAAGTTTTGCTAAGAACTGAAAATTTGAAAAAATATTTGATTTTTAGTGATTTCTTTGGATTTCTAAACTTATTTTAAGTTTTATAAACTTAAAAAGAGTTTAAATCTTTGATTCCTAAATTTGTTCTTGTTTTCTTTCACGTTTAGATGGCTCCAAAATCTAAACGCGGGAAGGCACGAGATAACTTTGATAGCAGCAAATTCTCTACTGCGGCTGCGCATTTTCTCTTCCATGAATTTGCGACGTCCAGAAAGTTCATTTCTGAATGAAGTTTCTACCATCCTGGAGAAATGATCGAAAATACTATTGTTGCGCACAACTGGCAACGATTCTGTTATTTTACTGTTGTTGCTGTTATCCCGATTGTTCGAGAATTTTATGTAAATTTTCTGGATGCCGAGGATTATGAAGTCTTTGTTAGAGGAATCAGAGTAGGATTTAGTCCAGAAAGAATCAACATATTTTATGGCCCGCCACCGACTATTTAGTGCTATTATTCTGGATTATCACCATCTGAGGGAGATTTGGATATGATTATTACTTATCTGACTGACGGTACTGGATCTTGGAAGATCAGGAATGGAAAAAGAGTAAACTTCAAATCCTCTAAATTAAATGGTGTATCTAAATCATGGAATTATTTTATTTATGCAAGATTGTTGCCTTCCAACCACCTGAGTGAAGTGACTAGAGATCGAACGATCTTAAATTACTGAATTCAGGAGAGGAAGCCTATTGATGTCAGGAGCATTATCTATGATTCTGTGGAGTCTACTGCGAGGTCCAGCACTTCTGTTGGATTGGGATTTCCATCTCCGATCTACTCACTATGTGTTAGTAATGGAGTCACTGCGATATTTCGGAGGAGAAGCTCGAAGTCTACTAAGCCAATTGGGCGGGAGAGTGTTAGTATCTATGATCGTCTTCGAGGGAAGAGATCAACCGCTCCTTCTACTTCGCACATACTTCGGGTAGACCTTCTACTTCGCTGAGCCACCATCGATTTCCGGGAATCAATGCATGATCGGTTTTTAGAGCGAGCAACGGGAGTTATTTCAAACTCACTTTGCAGGATTGATACTATTGATAGAAAACTAGATCATTTATCCGATTATACCCAGAGGAAGAGTAATTATGATGCTGAGTATGATGAAGCCCTAGTCAGATTTCTGAAGGGTGAACATGATGTTAGTTTTCCTACTTTTCCTAGTTTCACACCATTTGTAGATCCTAAGGACGTAGAATTTTCCTTTGGTGATGAAGATGATGATGAGGCTACAACTAGTGATTAATAGTTATAGAATTCTATGATGTGTTACTCTATTAGTTTGTTTTATTTGGATTGTTTGTTAGTTTTATATTTGATGTATGTTGACTGATTAGTGTTAGGATTTTGTTATGTTGAGACCGAAGTTAGAATTAATTTATATGTTATTTTAGTTTAATGTTTAGTACTTAATTATTTTGCTCTGTTTTAATTCTGTTTCAAATTTAATATCATCACAAAATTAGCCTGCTTACTTTTTATATACATGCTTCAATTTTATCTTAATTATTCTTAAAAGCATGATTAGAAGTTAATTTTTCCTTTTAAGATTGTTTTTACATACTTATTAAAAATTCTTATGATTTTCTTTCTCTCATACTTTCAAATTATCATAGTATACCAAAACTTAAGTTTGGAGGAAGGGAAAATCCATTCAAAATTAAATTTTATTTGTCCTTAAAGAGCTAATATTTTTTTTAAAAATAAAAACTTTTTAACATAACTTAAGGAATGAAGAATTTATTTGAGATCAATTTTATTTTTGAAATTATAAACAATTTAGTGAAATTAACCAAAATTTTACTAACTTTGATTGATTTTAAGAATAGAATTATTTAACTTAAAGAAGAATGAGATAAAGAATTTTTCTATTCATGTTAGTGTTGACCTCATTTTTGATGAGGTCTTCTCTTCTTCTCTTTAGTACTTAGGATCTAGCCTTAGGCTTTTGCTTTGACTATCCTAGAGGATTAGAATTGGGACCCACCACTTAGAAATTCAAATCACTTCTTAACTCCCTGCAAACTCCACAAACTTGATTGTAGACCCCTAATCACCTAGAGGGTTGAGATCAAATGTGGAAGTTTAAAGGATGAGTTCCTATAGGACTCTTTGGCCTTAGGATTGCCACGGGTGGCACGGTGCAGTGAAGGGTTGACTTACACACACACTACACCTATACACTACACTTTCACACACCTCCTAAAAACACACCCATACCCAATTTGACCTCCTTACTCATGCAGGTGATTCACATGGATAGTCCTTAACCCCTAAGCCCTTGGCTAAGAGGGTTAGGAACAACATAGTGGGTGCCTCAAATGAGTCCCTTCATGGCTTATGTGGGTTTGATATGGCTTCATGGCTCAACCAAAATGATTTTATTCCACTTATATTCACCCAATCTTCAATTTTCCAAAATTTCAATTTTTGACCCCCGGGACCCTACACCCGCCTAACCTACCCAAAACCCTTGAAATTACCCAAATTTTGCAAAATCTCCAAATCACCCAAAATTCCTCAAAACCAATCCCAAACATTTCCACATCACTCAAATTGATCATCCATAACCAAAAATACCAAAAATTCCAAAAATACCTCCCAATACCCTCCAAATACCCAAAATACCCCTCTTAGCCAAAAAATCCAAAAATTCAGAAAATTCCCAAAAAAATCCAAAAAATCCCAAATATTCCCAATTTCATTTTGTTCAACCACACCATGGGTCAGTTTTGTCAATTTACCCCACTTTTATCAAAACCCCCAATTTGACCCATTTTAACCCAAAGTGAACCCAATGTCAAACCTAACCTACCCAATTGACCCAAATTCTGGTCCAATTCAATTCTAAACTTCAATTTAACATCCAAAACACCAATCTAGACCAAATCCAAGCCCAATTTGATTGGCATTGGGATCCAATTTCACTTTTGGCCTTAAAGCCCAATTTGGACCCATGACCCAAATTTAGCCCAAACTCACCCAATTCAACTCCAATTAACCCCAAATATTTTCTAAACCCTCCTTAACATCCCCATAAACAAAACACTAACATGATTTGCCCAAAATTTAGACCCAAACCCCACTCAAATTCAACCCAAAGCTAAAAGGCCCAATTTTGACCTAAACCCAAACTTAACCCAAATGAGCCCAAATCCCAAAATCAAAACCTAACCAAAGCCAAAACCTCTTTGAAACACTCCCATAAACATTTCCCAACATTAATTTTACATCAATTTCAACTCTAGCCCAACTTTGGCCCATGGTAGCCCATTTTGGCCCACCTTAGCCTCTTTACCAAAAAGGCCCATATCCAACCCAATTCAAACCCAAATCACCTCAAATTTGTTTCAAACCACTCATGACACATCCCTAAACCAAACTCAACAATTATTTGGCCCAAGCCTTTACCAAAATTTCATCCCAAAATCCATTTTAAAATTCAAAAGCCCACTCTCCTAAACCATTTTAAAAAGCCCATCTAAAACCATTTCAATGAGCCCAAAAATCTACCCTAAAGCCCACATGACATTTCCATTTGCCATCCACTTAATCAAATCCATTCCCTAAGTTCTAATCACATCATCAAATAATTCCAAATTAAGACTCATGCCAAATCACCCCTAAAATACCAAAATTTTTCTTAAATCCATTTCCATGAAATTGACTCAACTTTCCCCAAGCCAAAGGTGAGCCATGAAGCCATGCATGAGCCACATGTGAGCCATGAGGGCCTTGGACACTCCACCATGCCATATTGGGTAAGAAGAGGGGGGCTTTCCTTAATCCCTAAAGCTCATTAGCCTTAATCATGATTCACCTAAACTTAGATTTAATCCAAATATATTTGGATGGAGACCTCTCCATGCCAAACCAGTCGATCCCTTTGATCCCCCACAGCACCCAAAGCCACCTTGAAGGGTGCACCAAGCCCAAATGGGTGAATTGACCCATTTAGACCCAAAACTAGCCATGCCCCATTCTACTTTGGATCAAAGCCTTTACACATGGCAATTGCCAATTGTTTGCACCAAGTCCCATCCCTGACCTCCCTGGCCTTGAGGGTGACCCTTGCCTGCCGGCCAGCCACCTGGGCCGCCAGAAAACGCCATGGCCGAGACATGGGGAGGAGCCAAACCTTGGAATTCCACCTTGCTGAGCTGCCCCATGCCCAATGGCCACCATAGCTGTTCTTCCCATGCCCAGAGCAGCTGATCCCAACCCTTGGCCATCCCTGTGAGGCTCTCCAGCCACCTCTATTTAAACCCGACCCCCTCACGGCCATGGAAGAGAGTGGCATAAACCTTGCCGAAACTCTGCCAAAATTGTTCCAAACCCTACTCCACACTTAGAGCAGTTGATCCCCGGTGTCAATTTGCCCTAATCCCCAGCGACGTAATCCAATTTCTCAACTGAAATTTCACCCGAAAACCAGGACATCTCCTCACGAGTGAGCCAATTCCCAAATTGATTGGTCCTACACCTTCACTGGACCAAGGGAAGAAGTTTCCCACTCGAAAGCCCCATCTCCAGGGCCACCCGGTTGCTCCGAGCCTCCAAGCTTTGTGATCGAGCGTGGTCACTTTCATAGCTAGACAATTCACTGTGCCAAGGGACTTCATCCGGAGCTTACTTGGACCCAATCGAAGGTGACACGACTCTCAGATCGAAGCTTCACTTCTCTGAGCAAAGGTATGGACTCCCTCTTCTTCCCGAGCTTCCAGAGATTCTCATTTTAATTTGAGTCAATTTAAATGTATGTTTACCGTATGGATGTGTTCGTCTCTTCAAGACGAATCCATAGAGCATAAGAACACGAAAATCCATCGAGAATCGAGTGAGTTCTTAGGGTTAGAGTGTGGACGGTCACGGGATCGCACCGGTCGTAGACGATGACCGGGAACCGTCGGATCGCGCGTGTATCGGATGGACGGCTTGGATTGCGTCGGACCGGCGGATGGTGCGTGAACCGCGGGGCCCCGGCAGCCGAGTCGGATGGCGGCGTCGAATGGGAGCGCGCCGCGTGGTCGTTCGGAGATGCCGAGGATGACAGGGCGCCGCGTGGATAAGTAGGAAATTAGGGATTTTTCTGATTTATTTAAATACCAGGACTTTAAAAATCCATATCTTTGTGTAGAAAAATCACAAAAATAAAATAAAAATACCCGCTTGCTCAGTGAACAGAGGAGAATAATGTGGAAAAGAAACTAATTAATTTTGTCCAGTATTTTATTTTTAATTAATTATTTACTCCCTGCATTGTTTTAATTCTCCATGCATTCATACAATTCACCATGGCATGAGACCATAGGGCTTTTAAAGCCTCCGAACTTGGGAACATTCCCTGAATTTTCCAAGGTCGGAGGCCATCTCTGTGAAAAGTTATTGATTTTTCAAATGCATGTTGCTGTTTTGAGTATTTTAATTCCAAAAATTAGCATGTTGTGAAATAAATTCTAGGAAAATTTGGTGATGTTCCTTATAACCGAGAGAACCACTAGGAAAAATAGGACTTGAGTTAATTCACTCAAAATAATCCTAATTGGCTTAAACACCCAAAATAGACCCCTAATTAATTAGAGCAAACCATACATCAAATTGACTTGAAATCAACTCTCTACTGACCTTTAGGAGCAGAGGAACCCACCATAAAAATTTCAAGTCAATTGGACTTGGTTAGCCCTACTAAATAGGTTGATTAGGCCATTTGGTCATTTTAAACTTTAAAAATTCATAACTTTCAAAATACCTTTCAAAAATTCACCAAATTGGTTTTAGAGCCTCTCTGATATCAGGGGAATTTAGGAAAATTAAAATTTCAATTTTCTAAAAAAGTTAATTTTTTAGTATTATTTTAATATTTTAATAATTAAGAAATAATAAAAATCACAAAAATAATAAAATTCACCAAAATGTCATATTTTGAAATTTAATCACTTAGGAACAAACCCCATATTTTTCTTAGGTCTATTTAATGAGATATTAAATTTTAAAGCCCTAGGGTAATTTTAAAATTAAAAAATGTATTTTCTAGCATTTTCACTAAAATAATTATAATAAATCAAAGAAAAATCAGAAAATTGTAAAATTTGGTTCTCTGGAATCCTTGATATCAGAGAGAATTTTAAAAATTATAAAATTCATTTTTCAATTTATATTTTATTTTTAAATTAATTAATACTCCAGAACTTAAAATAATTCTAATAAATAAAATATAATTCAAAAAATCACAAAAATTGGTCCAAGTGGTCCTCTGGTCATTAGGAATGTCCCATAATTTTCTTAAGGACAGAAATTTTCCCTTGGTCATATTATTAAATTTTCCTTGGAAATCCTTATTTTCCACCAAAAATAATTATATAAATAAATTAAATGCAGAAAAATCACATTTTCTCCTCTAAAGTCTTTATTGACATATGAGTGAAGTAACATAAAAATTTCAAGTTCATTTGAGCTCAATTTAGTGAGTTATGAAATTATTAGGCTTGAAGGGCAAAATGGTAATTAAAATCTTAACCCTTTAATTAAGACTTTAGGCTTAATGAAATTAATAGGCAAAATATTTGATTTTAACTTGATTTGGATGATTGAAATTTAGATAATTAAAGGGTAGAAACCTACTAAACAATTTAAAATAATTGAAATAAACCTTAATTAAATAATTATTTAAATTTGGAAGAATAATAAAATTGGAATTATTAAAATAGGGATATTATTAGGAGGAGATTTATTCTTTAATTTAAAAAATCCCTAAATTGATCATCCCAATAATATTTAATTCCTAATTAAAATGATAATTCAAGTTTAAGATTTAAAATGCTAAAAGACTTAATCATTAAATTAAATTAATGTTAAATTATTTAAAACAAATTCCTTTAAAATTAAAAATTAAATTAAAAATTAAGAATTAAATTAAACTAAATTAAATTAAATTAAATTAAATTAAATTAAATTAGATTAAATTAAATTACATTATATTATGTTAAATTAAATTAAATTAAATTAAATTAAATTATATTATATTAAATTAAATTAAATTAAAATTAAATTAAATTAAATTAAATTAAATTAAAAGTAAATTAAATTAAATTAAATTAAATTAAATTAAATTAAATTAAACTAAATCATATTACATTAAATTAACTTAAGTTAAATTAATTTAAATTAAACCACATTAAACTAAATTAAGTTAAATTAAATTAAATTAAGTTAAATATAAAGACATGAAGAATTCAAAAATAAATCTAAAATAACTCGAACACTATTCCAAACTTAAATCATTAATTTGAACTTAAATTTGAATCACAAATCATTAAATATCATTTTGCCCTTAGGAGTTTTTACTATTATAACTCCTAAATGGAGTATCAAGTGAAATGACACTTCACTCATAAGGATATTCAAACATCCTAATTTACTAAGCAAGAAATAAAACTTAACTCGAACGCACCTGGATGATTAATTCACTTGAACAATAGAATTCATTTGGACTTAGGACAATTCCCGAAATATTGAAAAGATGTTTAAGATTCGTCTTAAACACTTCCTCAATATGATGGAATGTCCTTAAGAACAAATTGAGCTTAGTTGTTCTTTGGTGAAGAATGTCATCCTTAAAACCAAATTGTATAATTAAATTCACTTGGACTTAAAATAATCCAAGAAATATTGAAAAGATGTTTAAGATTTGTCTTAAGCACTTCCTCGATATGATAGGATATTTATAAGAACAATTGAACTTAACTGTTCCTTGATGAAGAAAATCGTCCTCAAACCAAAGTACAAGAACCTAGACGTCATAGGAGATGACTAGCTATAGGATTAGGAACTTGGTAGAAAACCATAACCTTTCCCTTAGCTTTACCTAGGAACTTACTTTAAATGCTTAAATATGCTAACTGTGTTTTAAGTGAAGCTTGGGATGACGGGAAAACCCTCAAGGTACGCCTTTATTTTATTGCGATTTACTTTACGGCAATTTATTTAATCGCATCGCAGTTACTTTTCTTGCATGATAAACAACAGTTGCATGAAAACCTACACCTTTAGGACAGAAACCAAAACTGAAACCCATAACTAAATTAAAAGACACTACAAGATAAAATTCACCTCCACAACATTTCAAAATATAAGACAACTCAAAATTTAATAACAAACAGAACAACAAAACTACAACTACAATTAAATTAAAACGTCTCATTGAATGATCGGGAATACCTCGGATGATGTAACCCACGTGTTGCTAACGGGATTTCCCACTGTCTAAATGAAAGTGCGGAACTCATTTAGTTGAGTTTAGCAAATTCATCTGGACTAAGTGAATTCGATGAAAATAACGGTGCCGGGATGACGGAACCGTGGGATCTTAATCGGTTCGTTTAATCAACTTTAAGATTTGTTTTAATTAAAACATAAAAAACACTTGGAAATTAAGACTTTCTTTAAACCGAACACTTCTCTCATCTCCCGATTTATGATTTCTAAAACTAAACCTCTGCAACAACAAGGAGCTCGGAGCATGGTGGGCGAGCACGGCCATCGTCGTCAGCAAAGCCGAAATCTACATCAGCAAAACTTTCTTAGAATTAAATAACCAAGCCATAGGACTTCGAGGTAGTTTGCCTAGGGCAACATAAATCCTCAACTCTTCGTTAGGCATTTGCATGATCATATCATGTAAATTAAGCCCTAACCGGTCTTAGGATTTACGAGGTAGTCGTCGATACGATATAAACCCTCACATCTTCGAGGCTATTTGTATGATTTTATCATACGAATATAAGTCCTAACTAATTAAAGCTGGCAGGATCAAAATACTAAATAAACATTATGACCTTCCTAAATTCAAGCCAAACAATAGGATAGTCGGGAATTTACCGGAGTTCGCTTTGGATCTGTGATTTCTCCTACCCTTCTTCCTTTGGACTCCTAAAATAAAATGTTCCAAATTTGATCCGTTCCCTATTGAAATTCAAAATTCAATCCCTTGAAAACTTAAACTTTGAAATTCTTGAGAGCAGAACTACTGATTATTATTGAGAGTTTTCTTAGGTGATTTCCGTCACTTAAGATGTAATTAACTATAGGGGCTTGCCCTTATAGGGAACTTTAAGAACCCAGGTAATATAAACCCTGCTTAATTCATTTATATTAAGCGGGGAACTTGTCGGCTTATAAAATTGGTTCGCAGACCAAACGGATGTCACAAATCTCTTAGTTTATTTAATCGAGCCCCATCATCAAGTAGTGTGTCTATTCTTCGGGATAGATACACGGCTTGTGGTGCGGTGCTCATTTATATAAACTATTTGAGATGTGAGATCAGTTTGACTTCATATCTTAAAATTTTTTAAAATTATTTTCAAAATCAAAACACTACTTTTCAAATTATAAATATATGTAAATTAAATTAAAAATTCGCCGACAATTCCTGTTAGGCGACCCCTTTTCAAAATACAACACCACAAACCTAAAAATATGCCGACAGTTAGAAATAATAGAATTTAAGAATTATTAAGTAATAAAAAAATATCACTTGAAAAAGAAAAAATTGAAATTCTTTTTGAATTTTTATTTATGTTATAATAATTAAGTAGAAATTTATAAGTTTTGAAAATATAAGTTAAGGATAGTGAAGTTCAAAACCATTAACAGGCTATCCAGATATAGTAATCCTCTCTATAAATTTAAAAAAAAAAAAGATAGAGAGGAGAAGCTTGAGGAAATGCCTAATAAAAAATTGGCTTCACTTGAGTTATCTTATAGGAAGAAAACTAATTACATACTTTACTTAATTTTTATACATAAATATTTATTTAGAAAATATTTTTCAAGAAGATCTTTTTCTTATAAATAATCTATGAAAGCTTAATATAATAGACTTCTATTATTTTCAAAATGAATGAAAAGTTTGAAATCTTATGATTTGGTAGTTAAATATTCTTTAAATTCTTAAAATTAAACCTAGTTAGTGAAATTGGGTTAATAATTTACTAAAGACTTTATAAAATAAAAAATTATAAGGAATCTTAAATATTTATCTTTATTTCCAAAGGTTATATTTTTTTTATATAGTAGAAAGAGTTACTTGAGGACAAGTAACATTTAAGTTTGGAGGATTTTGATCTATAAAAAAATACCTATTTCTTTATATCTTAATTCTTATTAATTTCTTAGGATATTATGCTTTAATGAAAGGTATTTTTTGTGTTCTTGGATGTAGGTAATGTAAAAAGGTCTAAGAAGGAAAAAGGAGCAAAAATGAGCAAAAATGGAGCAAAATACCAAAAGTATAAAAAATTATGGCCTGGCGCCTACGCTCCAGACTCGATACGAAAACTGTCAAGTTTTTGTCAACGTTTGATAAGTTATTTTGACGGAGTGAGCGGTTATTGGACATTCTAGAAGGCTGGAAGTTGTTCCTTGATAATAGGACATGTGATACATTGCATTTGGACGCTCCAAAACGGTTTTAATCGCGAAGAGGTGCGAGCCAAAGTGAAGTGGTGCGAAGAACTGGACACGGTGTTCAGCGCCTAGGCGCCAGACCGACCTGCTAGAAGATTCGTTGAATGTGGACATGTTTTGAAGAGGTGCCTCAAGGAAACCCTTGAAGCCTATAAATAGAGGTCCATTTCTTCAGAAAACGTGCCCCTCCCATTGTACCCCTTTCTCTTATCTACATTAGGATCTCTCATCCTTAGAGAGAGAATTAGAGAGAAATTTAGGGCCACTTTTGTTTAGTTTAGTGAGTTTATTTTAAAGTTATTGCATCTGGAGTTCATTACACTGTGGAGTCAGTAGGAATCAAAAGATCTGTAGAAGAAATATTTGAGATAAGAATATTTTTACATTTGATTCAAAGTTTAATTATCATGTTTTGCTATTTATTTTCAATGTGTTTTGAGTAGTTAGTTTACTTTCTTCCTTCAATTATGAAGAGATAGATAAGATAATATAAAGATTCGATGGAGAATTAAAATTCAAAATATTTTCAGAACATTGTGATGACATTAATACCTGATCTTACTTTACTTTTTAAATTGGCCGTTTGAATTGTTAAAACCTGTTGAAGAGTTTTGAGACCTTGAAGGAGAATAACTCTTAACTTGTAAATGTCACATGAATCCTTGGGTAGTCGAAGGCCATGAGCGGGCTATTCAAGGTGAAGTGCAAATAAATAGGAAGATAAGATTTAAAGGGTGTAGAATTGATAAGTTTTTAGAGTGACAGACTAAATTCTTATAATTTGATTTATAGACTAGGAAAGGGTCACTAGTAGGGCCGACCATAGCCACCCTTGGACATCTAGAAGTGTGAGTCTAGATTAACCCATTCTACTAGCAATACATCCGGACCTTTTCTGTAAATTAGTCAATGTTCTTTGCGCCTAGATCAAAGGGTAAAGAATAGGAATGCTTCTATTTGGCACAATACCATAAATCAAATTCTCCAACGAATATTAAATTCTCTTAAAAATGTTAGATTAATTGATGGAAAGAAAGTTGTTTATTTTATATAGAATTCATAAAATCATTTTCTTATTATTGTTGTCTTTATTTGCATCTAGTAAATTAATAGTAATTTATCTAAAAGATAAAATAAAAATATTTTTACTACTTTATTTTTCTCTATAAATTTTCTCTGTGGGATCGATACTGGGGTCTTTGTTTAAAAACCCTATATTACTTGAAACGATACGTATACTTGCGTAGTACCCCTAGTGTGTAAAAATATTTTCTAAATTATATAATATTAATTTTATACACTAGCCGCTATTTATAAATTGAGTCAAAGCTTTTGGCTATCTTTTGGAAGCAAACGTTACTGCGTTATTTGCGGTCAGGTCATTAATCCAATTTAAAAAGTTTGAATCATTAACCAATCTGTTAAAGCATGATGTGGTCACTTTCTACGAAGATCTTTAAATCTATCCAAAGCGTCATATATTGATTCCCCTTCGAACTGACAAAAAGATGTAATATTGTTCCTAAGCTTAGATGATTTTGAAGGTGGATAATATTTAGCTAGAGATTTTTGAGATAGTTCTCCCCAATTTTGAAAGATCTAGGTGCTAAAGAATTTAACTACTCATTAGCTTTAGCCTTTAATGAAAAAGGAAGAAATCTAAGTTTGACACTGTCATTCAACACTCCGTCATATTTAAAAGTAGCACAAAATTTTAGAAAACAAGATGTAAATTAGAATCTTCAGTAGGTGTTCCCTAAACTGATTATTTTGTATTATATGGATAATAACAGGTTTAAGCTCAAATGAATTAGCAGCAATAGCATGATTTTGAATTTTTAAGTAAATTTCATCTGTTGTAGGGTTAACATAATCTCTTAAAGGTCTTTGTTAACGTTTGTTTTTAATTCTTCGATTATCTAAGTTGTTTGCCATTTTGTTCAGATTTTTCAGATTTTGTAGTTTTCAAAATTTTTTAATAGTGCGTTCTAACTCAAAGTCGTAAGGTATTAAACCTTTAGATCCAATACTACACATAAACAAACACAATAAACATACTAAAAAAAAGTAATAACACAAATATAAGTTTAATAAACAAAAGTTTTTCAAATACTACTAAATTTACCATTACCTTCCCCGACAACGGCGCCAAAAACTTGATGTTTTGTTTTTGTATTGCAATATATTTTCTTATATACACCAGAATACAAACTCAAGTATACGTATCGCTCAAGTAATACAAGGATCTAATGGAGTCCTGATTATCGATCCCACGAGGAAGGTGTAAATTTATGATAGTGGCACTGAAACACAATGTTTAAAATATATAAAACTTACAAGTGAAAATGCATGACTTAACAATGTTTAATTATGATAATAGAACTAAGTTTACCGAATTACTTTCTAAACTTTAAAGTAAATTTACTAATTATAAACAAAGCTTTACTATTTTATAATGAATGGTTCAAATTGGAGAAAGCATCCTTCCCTTTGCAATGGTTTTATGGTTAGTGAAAGACTTAGATTGTTAGAAATTATATTGTGCCAAATAGGAGTATTCCTATTCTTTATCCTCTTTCGAGTGCATAAAAAAAATTGGCTAATCCCACGTTTAGTCACTAAATATGTGGTTAGGCTGAGAAGATACTGGCTTCCACTCCAGAGCTCACACTTCCCCCTCGCATGTGGGCTAACTCGCACTTTAGTTTCCAAACACTAGGATCAAATTGAGGATTTTAGTTTGTCACCCATAAAATCTTGAATTCTACGCCCAACAATGTATATTTAACTATTGTTTTGCACTCAAACCTATGGACTACTTTCTCATTCATGAAATTGAAGGTGATTCTCACTTTGTTGTAGAATGCATACTCCTCTCGGATCATATGTTTCACAACGAGTTTTAACATTTGAATTGACCAGATCAAAAAGAAAATGAAGTTAGAAGTGTAAAAATCATCACAAGATTTAACATTTAAATTTCATATCCAATCTATCTCTTCATTTCACCATATCTTATAAGAAGGAGAAAGACAAAGAAATCCACCTATCATCAAATGGCACCATCAGCACCCTGACTCTATGAAATGGCACCGTCGATGCCCATCTTGGTGTCAGGCCACATTTCTTGGTTTCTGCTCTCTAGATGAGGGCGTTATTGGCGCCCAGAGTTAATTTTTCAAAAATCGCCTCATTTGACTTCAAATTTGGTCCTTTGTTATTCCTTTTACTCTAAATGCCGAAAATTAATATACCTGCAAAAAGACATGAAAATACCCTTATTTAAAGTGTAATATCATGAAAAATGAGTATAAAACTTAGGTGAAAAATCCAACATATTTTTTTGTGTATCACCCCAAATGATGTCGGAGATAGTGGAGGGTCATAATGTTGAATCTGAAGAGTTGATCCATAAAGAGCATGTTGAATTATGAAATTGGTTGGACAATGACTGAGAACAAATGTGATCCTTATTTCAGGACATTGACCCGATATAAATATATGCGTACTAAAATCTTCTTCCCTGGCAACGGTGCCAAAAACTTGACCCGAAGTCCTCTGAAGATCAACGTACTAATTAATGCTTTCAAAAATATATGTTATAAATAATAATAGCGACTAGTGTATATAAATATAATTTTATATGAAAATACTTTACACACTAGAGGTTTTACGCAAGTATACATATCGTTTCAAGTAATATAGGATTTTGAAACAAAGACCCCAGTATCGATCCCACGAGGAGAGAGTTATAGGTTTATAAATATTTTTATTTTAAAGTATTTCTTTTATAATCTTTAATTTACTAGATGCAATAATAAAACAGGAATGAAATAATTGATGTAAATAGCAATAGGAAAGCAACTTTCTCCCTTTCAATTAATCCAAGATTTTCTAAGATAATGATAATATTCGTGGAGAATATAAATTTATGGTATTGTGCCAAATAGAAGCATTCATATTCTTTACCCTTTGATCCGAGTGCAAAGAACATTGGCTAGCCTATAAATCAGGTCCGGATGTATTGTTAGTAGAATGGGTTAATCTAGGCTCACACTACTAGATGTCCAAGGGTGGCTATGGTCGGCTCTACTAGTGACCCTTTCCTTTTCTATAAACCAAATCACAAGAATTTTGTCTGTCACTCTAAAAACTTATCAATTCTACGCCCATTATATAATATCTTCTTATTTATTTGCACTTCACCTTGAATAACCCTCACAAGGCCTTCGACTACCCAAGGATTCATGTGACAAGTTAAGAATTCATCTCCCTCTAGGTCTCAAAACTCTTCAACAGGTTTTAACAATTTAAATGGCCAATTTAAATAGTAAATTAAGAACCGATATTAATATCATCACAATGTTTTGAAAATATATGATTTTTAATTCTCTGATGAATTTTGTATTATCTTATTTATCTTTTCATAACTGAAAGGAGAAAGTAAAGTAACTACTCAGAACACATTGAAATTAAATAATAAAACATAATAAATAAACTTTGAATCAAAATAAAAATACTTATCTTAGATGTTTCTCCTACCGAACTTCTGATTCCTACTGACTCCACAGTGTAATGAACTACAGATGCACCAACTCTTTCAAACTCTGAATACAAACTCTAAAATAAACTCACTAATTTATGGAGGAAATTAAAAAGGTGACCCTAATATGATCTCTCTAATTCTCTCTCTAGATAGGACTCTAGATAGGGAAGGGTAGATGGGGCGTTTTTCTCAGAAGGAATACCCTCCTATTTATAGGCTTCAAGGGTTGCCTCAAGGCACCTCTTCAAAATGTGTCCACATTCAATGAATCTTCTTGAAGGTCTGTCTGGCGCATAGGCGCCGGACACCGCGTCCAGTTCTTCGCACCTCTTCACTTTGGATCGCACCTTTTTGCGATTAAAACCATTTTGAAGCGTCCAAATACATTGTATCACATGTCCTATAAACCAGGAACAACTGCCAGTCTTCTAGAAGGTCCAATAACTGCATAAACCATCAAAATAACAGCCCAAAAGTCGTAAAAAACTTAACAATTTTATGTATCAAGCTGGCGCTTAGGCATCAGACTCTGGCGCCTAGGCGCCAGGCCAATAATTTCGAAAATTCTTTTCTAATAAAAATACATGCATAAAAATTAATTAATAAATGTAATCAGTTTTCTTTTTATAAGTTAATTCAAGTGAAGCCAATTTTTTATTAGGCATTTCCTCAAGCTTCTCCTCTCTCTCTTTTTTTTTATTTTTTTTTGAAGAGAGGATTACTGTATCTGGATAGCCTGTTAATGGTTTTGAACTTCACTATCCTTAACTTATATTTTCAAACTTATACATTTTCACTTAATTATTATAACATAAATAGAGTTCAAAAAGAATTTCAATCTATTCTTTTTCAAGTTATAATTTTTTATTTCTTAATACTTCTAAAATTCAATTATCTCTACTATGAATAGAAAAATTTCTTAATCTTATTCTTCTTTAAGTGAATAATTCTTTTCTTAAAATCAATCAAAGTTATTCAAATTTTTGGTTAAGTCCACTAAATTATTTATAATTTCAAAAATTTTAGTGATCTTAAATAGATTCTTCATTCCTCATGTTATGTTAAAAATTTTTTATTTTAAGAAAATATTAGTTCTTTAAGGACAAATAAAATTTAAATTTGAATGTATTTTCCCTTTCCCCCAAACTTAAGTTTTGGTCTATCATGAATTTTTTTTTTAATGTATGAGAGAAAGAAAAACATAAATTTTAAAAAAGAATTTTTATAAGTATGTAAAAAAAAAATTCTAGAAAGAAAAATTTAATTCTACACATGCTTTTATGAATAATACTGAAATAATGAAGCAGGTATAAAAGTAAGCGGGCTCATTAGTAATTAAATTAAATGACTATACTACTTATAATAATAGAAATAGAAAAAAAATACTAACTACTAAACAGTAGGCTGAAACAAAAATAAACATAAATTTATCCAAATTTCAATCTTAAACACAATAAATTAAAAATACTCTAACAACAGTCTTAACACCCAACAATCCACACAAAGAAAATAAACAAATCTAAACTAGAAAACAACAAACAACAATCAATACTAGCAAACAAACTAAACTAACAACAGACTTAGCACAATTTAGAGGTAAATGAGGCCACTAATCTCTGTCTGTAGCCTCATCATCGTCATCATCACCAAAAGAAAACTCAACATCCTTAGGATCAACATATGGTGAGAAAATAGGAAAGGTAGGAAACTGAACATCATGCTCTCCCTTCAGGAATCTAACGAGAGCTTCATCATACTCAGCATCGTAACTACTCTTCCCCTGGGTATACTCAGATAAATGATCAATTTTCTTATCAATAGAATCAACTCTGCAGTGAGTTTGAAACAACTCATGCTGCTGCTCTAGAAACTGATCATGCATCGATTCCCGAAAACTAGATGGTGGCTCGGCGGTAGGAAGTAGAAGGTCTACCGAAGTGTGTGCGAGTAGCAGGAGCGGTCGATCTCTTCCCTCGAAGACGATCATAGATACTAACACTCTCCTGCCCAATTGTCTTGGTAGACTTTAGCTTCTCCTCAGAAATATCAGCAGTGACTCCATTACTAACACATAAAGAATAGATCAAAGATGGGAATCCCAGTCCCACAGAAGTGCTGGATCTAGCAGTAGACTCCACAGAATCATAAATGATACTGCCGACATCTATCGGCTTCCTCTCCTGAATGCAGTAGTTTAAGATAGCTCGATCTCTGGTGACTTCACTCAGGTGGTTGGAAGGTAGAAGTCTAGCAGAAATAAAATAATGCCAAGCCTTTGAAACACCATTTAATTTGGAAGATTTGAAATTTAACCGTTTTTCATTTCGGATCTTCCAGGCTCTAGTGCCGTTAGTCAAATAAGCAATAATCATCTCAAGATCTCCCTCAGATGGAGATAATCCAGAATAGTGGCACTTGATGGTAGGTGGCAGTCCATAAAACACATTGATCCTCTCTGGAGAAAATCCTAATCCAATACCTCTGAAGAAGACTTCGTAGTCTTCCGTATCTAAAAAGTTAGCATAAAATTCGCGAACGACTGGAATAACAGTAACAGCAGTGAAATAACAGAATCGTTGCCAATTGTGCGCAACGATTGTGTTCTCGATCATTTCACCCGGATTGTAAAAGCTTCGCTCCGAGATAAACTTTCTCGACATCGCAAATTCGTGATATCGAAAATGCGCTGCCGTAGTCGCGAACTTGCTATTGTCAAAATTTTCTCGTCCCTTCCCTCGCTTAGATTTCGGTGCCATCTAAACGTGAAAGAAAACAAGAACAAATTTAGGAATTAAATATTTAAACTCTTTTTAAGTTTAAAAAACTTAAAATAAGTTTAAAAATCCAAATAGAACACCCAAAAATCAAAATTTTTCTCAAAATTTCAGTTTTTAGCAAAACATAGGAAAAACTATGGTGAAAATCGAAAATAAATGGATTAGAGTGTAGATTGGACCTCGAGACGAAGAAATCAAGTGATTTCGCGCCCAAATACTTGATGTTTTGACCTCAAAATGGATCTAAGAGGTTTATTTTTGCGAAAATGGGGAAGAAGATGAAGCTTAGGCGTCATCCATGGCTAATGGGGTTTATATGGTGTTTTTCGGGTAAGCAGGCCGAACCGGCGCTTAGGCGCCGAATTCTGGCGCCTAGGCGCCGAACTCGCCTTTCACAAAAATCACTCTAAAAATTTTATTTTCCACCAAAATTCATAAATTCAACTTCCAATGACTCATATTAGAGTAGGGCTTCAGTTTCTAACTTCCAAAACATTTTCCAAAAATTTTAAAAATTAAGTATTATATCCACCAATCAAACACAAGGTTTAAATCAAACTTCTCTAATTTCCATTTATAATCTTTAATATTGGCTCAATACACTTCAGATAAGTATAATATAATGATTCAAGTCCTAACACACAATCAAACAACACAATTTGAAAACAAATACAACACACATTGAACATGAAAGCAAATACACAAACAAACACAATTGATTCACTAAATCGATACAATGACTCACTAGATAAATCACGATCTCACCAAATCACTATCTAATTTCCATTATCTTCACAATGAAGATTACTTGGCCTACTTGGGAAGAACACTGATGCTCTTGGAAAATTAGTAGCCATTTTCTCATCGATCCACTTGTTCTTCGCATAAATTTCCACTTGAGCATCTTGATAAGCCGCTATATGATCAAATTGGAGTTTCGCTTGCCATTCTAGATGTTCAATCTGATGATACATCTCATGAGGCGATCTCCAATACTTTTGAAATCTGCTTCAAATTTATCAAGACGACTAGAAATTTTCTCCAAACTTACAGCGATGAAACCATTGAAGTAGGGTTGAGGATCTTTTGGACTTTTGTCTCTAGCCTCTTCTCCAAGATTTCTCCTCTCCATTTCTTCAAACATCCTCTATAATCTCTCAAGAATGGAGTGTATGGGTCGAAATATTGATTGCTTAGGGATTGGGGACGAAGATGGGTTAATTTAAAGGTGAAAATCATGTGAAACGCGAAAGTTTTTGTTTTTACACTACCCGATGAACGTGGCGCTTAGGCGCCAAATCTGTCGCCTAGGCGCCGGACCCATCGACACACAGCTTATTTTGGCGCTTAGGCGCCGGTACCGCGCCTAGGCGCCGAAACCATGTTCGACTCCATTTTGCCTAACGTCAAATTTCAAGGTTTCGTTCTCCAAAAAAATGTAAATTCTAATGGTAAGATCAGAACAATCTCAATAGCACAATTATACATAATTTCAATGAAGGATAACATGTTCTCCTTTTTACTCACGTATGAAACGGAGTGATCCAAAGCCAAAACTTTATATACTTTAAGATAATTGTTAATATTCTGAAGTTATATAAAATTAGTCAAGACCAAGGCAAAACCATACATCAAAAATGTAAAAACACACTAAAAATTAAAATCTATGGTTGCCTCCCATTAAGCGCTTGGTTTAACGTCGTCAGCCCAACCTAAGTAATTCTCTAATCAGGTTGACTTAATTCATAAGCCTCTTTATAAATCTTTTTAATGTCTCCCAAATAAGGCTTTAATCTTAATCCATTAACTTCAAAATTTTTTCCCGTTTTGGGGTCTTTAATATCCACAACTCCATATTGGTATACTTTTTCAATTATATATGTTCCTATCCATTTTGATCTCAATTTTCCAGGAAAATGTCTTAAACGAGTATTAAATAGTAATACTTCTTGTCCAGGCTCAAATATTTTTTGTGAAAGTTTTTTATCATGTAATACCTGCATTTTCTCTTTATAAATTTCTGCATTATCATATGATTCATTTCTTATTTCATCCATCTCATTTAATTGCAATAATCATTTTTCTCCTACAGTATTCAAATCAGAATTAAACTCCTTTATTGCCTAATAAGCTTTATGTTCAAGTTCAACAGGTAAGTGACAGTGTTTTCCGAAAACTAGCCGGTAAGGTGACATTCCGATTGGTGTCTTATAAGTTGTTCTATAAGCCCATAATGCGGAATCAAGTCTATCAACCCAATCAGTTCTTTTAGGATTAACGAGTCTTCTCTAAAATTCTTTTAATTTCTCTCGTTTGATACTTCAGCCATTCCACTTGTTTGTGGGTGATATGCTAGTTGCAAGTTTATGTTTGATTCCAAATTTTTGCGGTAATGATTGAATTCTTATATTTCTAAAATGACTTCCACCATCTGTGATAATTACCTTAGGCATTCCAAATCTTGAAAAAATCATCTTCTTCAAAAATTTAGATACACTTTTGGAGTCACTGTTAGGCAAAGCTACATCTTCAATTCACTTTGAAACTTAATCAATTGCTATTAAAATATAAATTTTTCCAGATGATGGTACAAATGGTCCCATAAAGTCTAAACCCATATATCAAAAATTTCAACTTTCAATATATAGTTTAAAGGCATTTCATCTTTCTTGGATATATTTCCCATTCTTTGACATCGATCACATGTTTTAACATAATGTCCCACATCTCTGAATAAGGTAGGCCAATAAAATCCTGAATTTAAAATTTTAAATGCAGTTTTATCTATTCCAAAGTATCCTCCAAAATTGGAATCATGACATTTTTGAATAATAGCAAAAGTTTCTTCATAAGGTACACATCTTCGAATTATAGAATCTCTTCCTAATTTAAATAAATAAGGATCTTCCCAAATATAATATTTAGCATCATTTTTAAATTTCTTAATAAATTTTTCATCCAATCCATAAGGTAGAATATTGCTAACTAAATAGTTAACTATATCCGCATACCAAGGTGTTTGGTATCCTTGAATAACATATAAATGTTCATCGGGAAATTTCTCATTTATATTTTCTTCGGTAATAACATCATTCTTAATTCTAGATAAATGATCGGCAATTTGGTTGTCCGTTCCTTTTACTATCCACTATTTGAAAATCAAATTCTTGTAGAAGTAAAACACATCTTATTATTCTAGGTTTAGCATCCTTTTTTGACATTAGATATTTAATAGCGGAATGATCAGTATGAACTATACATTTAGTACCAAGAAGATAAGGTCTAAATTTATCAAAGGCATATACTATAGCTAGAAGCTCTTTCTCAGTAGTAGTGTAATTTCTTTGAGTTTTAGTAAGAGTTTTACTAGCATAATATATAACTTTGAAAATTTTCTCATATTTTTATCCCAATACAACTCCAATTGCAAAATCACTTGCATCACACATTAATTCAGAAGATTTATTCCAATTAGGTGCAACAATGATAGGTGCAGTTATTAATTTTTCTTTTAAAATATTAAAAGCATTAACACAGTCTTTGTTAAATTCAAATTTAGCATCTTTTTCCAATAAATGACAAAGAAGTTTAGCAATTTAGAAATATCTTTTATATATCTTCTATAAAATCCAGCATGACCTAGAAAACTTCTCACATCGATAATGATAGTAGGTGGTTGTAATTCAGCAATAATTTTCACTTTTGCTTGATCTACTTCCATCCCTTTTTGTGAAATCTTGTGACCAAGTACAATGCCTTATGTGACCATGAATTGACATTTTTCCCAGTTAATAACTAAATTTATTTCTTCACATCTTTTCAAAATTTTGGAAATATTTTCCAAACAAGATTCAAAAGAAGTTCAAAAAACTGAAAAATCGTCCATGAATATTTCAATTCTTTTGTCAATCAAATCACAAAATATAGACAACATACATCATTGAAACGTTGCAGGTGCATTACATAAACCAAAAGACATTCTTCTAAAGACAAATGTTCTATAAGGACTTGTAAAAGTTGTTTTCTCTTGGTTCTCAGGAGCGACAGGTAATTGATGATAACCAGAATATCCATCCAGAAAACAAAAATATGAGTGTCCAACTAATTTATCAAGCATTTGATCCAAGAAAGGTAAAGGAAAATGATCCTTTCTAGTGGTGTCATTTAATTTCCTATAATCAATGCAAATTTGCCATCCAGTAACTTGTCTTGTAGGAATTAGTTCATTTTTATCATTGACAATGACAGTTACTCTTCCTTTCTTCGGAACACAATGAATATGACTTACCCATTGGCTATCCAAAATAGGATAAATAATACCAGCATCTAACCATTTAACAATTTCTTTTTTAACAACCTCTTTCATGATAGGATTCAATCTTCTTTGTGGTTCAATAGTAGGTTTAAAATTTTCTTCCATTAATATTCTATGCATACAAATGGATGTGCTTATTCCTTTTATGTCAGCAATTGTCCAACCAAATGCTTTCTTATAATTCTTTAACACTCCTATCAATTTTTCTTCTTGATCTTTACTTAGCTCAGAAGAAATAATAACAGGTAAAGTTAATGAATTTCCTAGAAATGCATACTTTAAATGTGAAAGTAACATTTTTAATTCCATTTCAGGGGCTTTTTTAATTGAGGGTAAAAGTATATCATTTTGAGTTATGTCCAAAGTTTCCCAATTATCTTTAATATAATGAGTTTCTTATTCTTTTAGTTCCTCATCTTCATCGGTTAATAATTCAAATTTTTCTTCAGAAATGACTTTACATTTTTCTTGATAATGTTTCTTAATTAAATAATCAATTATATCCATTCGATAACATTTTTCTTTGTCAGGGTACTTCATTGATTTAAGGACATTAAATTTAATCTCTTGATCATTCACTCTCATGGTTAATTCTCCTTTTTGAACATCAATCATA
Organism: Papilionanthe hookeriana x Papilionanthe teres; assembly: GCA_022702705.1. Classification (NCBI taxonomy): domain Eukaryota; kingdom Viridiplantae; phylum Streptophyta; class Magnoliopsida; order Asparagales; family Orchidaceae; genus Papilionanthe; species Papilionanthe hookeriana x Papilionanthe teres. The sequence goes on from CM040427.1 coordinate 12,021,467, forward strand.
GCTTGTCCGGTCGCTAGAAAAAGGTCTCCCTAAAATAATAGGTATTTCTTTATCTTTTTCCATATCAAGTACAATGAAATCTACAGGGAAGATAAATTTATCTACTTTAACAAGAACATCCTCTATAACTCCTTTAGGGTAAGTGATAGATCTATCGGCTAAGCGAAGGGTTACGGTGGTGGGAGTAATCTCTCCTAAATTCAACCTTCGAAAAATAGAAAATGGCATGAGATTAATACTTTCTCCTAAATCGCATAAAGCTTTTCCACAAAACTTTTCTCCAATATCACAAGGTATAGTAAAACTTCCAGGATCTTTAAGTTTTTGAGGTAATTTCTTTTGAATTATTGCACTACTTTCTTCACTTAATGCAACAGTTTTAAAAGCTTCAAATCTTCGTTTCTTACTTAAAATATCTTTCATAAATTTTGCATAAGTTGGCATCTGTTCCAAAGCTTCAGCAAAAGGTATGTTTATAGTGAGTTTCTTAAAAATTTTAAAGAACTTAGAAAATTGATGATCAAGCTTCTACTGTTTAAGTCTTTGAGGAAAAGGTGGTTGTGGTTTTTCAACTTCCATATTAATAGAAATATCAGTTTGATCTTTATTAGGAGAAGGAATTTCTTTAGAATTTTCCATCTCTTCAACCTCAATCTCCTTTTTAATTTCATTCTGCATTCTTACTTTTAATTCCTTTCCACTTCTAAGTTGTACAGCTTTAACATGTTCATGTTCTTTTCCAGTTTTTTTTGGATTGATTTCAACATTACTAGGAAGTATTCCTGGGGGTCTATAATTAATTAAATTAGCGATTTGTCCCATTTGATACTCAATATTACGAAGAGCAATGTTTTGATTTTGTAATTGATTACTTAGTTATAAAATTAATTCTTCTATAGATAACTTTTTCTATTGATTGTTAAATCCAGGTGGTTTATAGTTTGAATTAACTTGGTTATTCCAATATCCAGTGGGATGAGATTGATTATTACCCCATTGTTGTGAATTATTCCAGTTAAAATTAGGATGATTTTTCCATCCAGGATTATAATAATTTGAAGAAGGATTATTTTTACTAGCAATAGCTTGTAAAGTTTCAATAGTTTGAGAATCATCAATATTAGCGGAGTTAATAAGTGATATATTAATAGCAAAACTATCTAATTTCTTAGACATTGCTGCTACTTGTGAAGCTAAAATAGAAAAGGCTTCATTATCATGAATACTTGCCATTCTTTTAAGATTAGTCCTTTCAGAAGGCCATTGAAAATTATTGTTAGCCATTTCTTCAATTAAAGTGTAAGCTTCTTCAAATGATTTAGACGTTAAAGAACCTCCAACAGCAGCATCAATAATTGATTTTAAAGAACCAATTAATCTATTATAAAATGTTTGAATAATTAACCAATCAGGTAAAGCATGATGAGGACATTTTCTTAATAGTTCTTTAAATCTTTCTCAAGTTTCATAAATTGTCTCCCGATCAAATTGACTAAATGAAGTAATATCATTTCTTAATTTAGCGAGTTTTAGAAGGAGGAAAATATTTAGCATGGAATTTTTATGCCATTTCAGCCCATGTTTTAATAGAACACTGTTGCTAATAAGTTCAGCCACATCTTTGCTTTATCTCTTAATGAAAAAGGAAAGAGTCTAAGCCTAATAGCATCATCAGAAACATTGTTATATTTAAAGGTAGCACAAAGTTCTAAAAAACTAGCAAGGTGTAAATTTGGATACTCATTTGGAGTTCCACCAAATTGATTGTTTTGAACCATTTGAATAATAGACGGTTTAAGCTCAAAAGAATTAGCATCTACAGTGGGTATTTGAATACTACTATGAAGTTCATCAACTGTAGGGTTAACATAATCCCTTAATGGTTTATAAACATTTTGATCATTAATTTCAATTGGATTTTGTAAATTGTTATGTAAATTAGTCATTTCTTGAAATTTTTGATTTTTTTTCCTTTTTTAATTCTTTTAACAGTTCTTTCTAATTCAGAATCTAAAGGTAATAATCCTTCAGATCCAAAACTGCGCATAAAAAGTCAATTAGCAAGAATTAAAACAAATATTATTATTATATAAATGTTTTTGTCTTTTTTAATAAAGAAAAATGAATAAAATAAAAATACTTAAAATCTAAAACTTTGCCTCTGCTCTCCCCGTGCAACGACGCCAAAAACTTGACCCGATATAAATATATGCGTACTAAAATCATCTTCCCTGGCAAGGGTGCCAAAAACTTGACCCGAAGTCCTCCGAAGATCAACATACTAATTAATGCTTTCAAAAATATATGTTATAAATAATAATAGCTACTAGCGTATATAAATATAATTTTATATGAAAATACTTTACACACTAGGGGTTCTACACAAGTATACGTATCATTTCAAGTAATATAGGGCTTTGAAATAAAGACCCCAGTATCGATCCCACAAGGAGAGAGTTATAGATTTATAAATATTTTTATTTTAAAGTAGTTCTTTTATAATCTTTAATTTGCTAGATGCAATAATAAAGCAGGAATAAAATAATTGATGTAAATAGCAATAGGAAAGCAACTTTCTCCCTTTCAATTAATCCAAGATTTTTTAAGATAATCATAATAATCCCTTTCAATTAATCCAGGTGCAAAGAACATTGGCTTGCCTATAGATCAGGTCCGGATGTATTGTTAATAGAATGGGTTAATCTAGGCTCACACTACTAGATGTCCAAGGGTGGCTATGGTCGGCCCTACTAGTGACCCTTTTCTTTTCTATAAACCAAATCACAAGAATTTTGTCTGTCACTCTAAAAACTTATCAATTCTACGCCCATTATATAATATCTTCCTATTTATTTGCACTTCACCTTGAATAACCCGCACAAGGCCTTCGAGTACCCAAGGATTCATGTGATATCTACAAGTTAAGAATTCATCTCCTTCTAGGTCTCAAAACTCTTCAACAGGATTTAACAATTTAAATGACAAATTTAAATAGTAAATTAAGAACCGGTATTAATATCATCACAATGTTTTTAAAATATATGATTTTTAATTCTCCAACGAATTTTGTATTATCTTATTTATCTTTTCATAATTAAAAGGAGAAGTAAAGTAACTACTCAGAACACATTAAAATTAAATAATAAAACATAATAAATAAACTTTGAATCAAAATAAAAATACTTATCTTAGATGTTTCTCCTACTTGAACTTCGATTCCTACCGACTCCACGGTGTAATGAACTACGGATGCACCAACTCTTTCAAACTACGAATACAAACTCTAAAATAAACTCACTAATTTATGAAGGAAAGTAAAAAAGTGGCCCTAATATGATCTCTCTAATTCTCTCTCTAGATAGGACTCTAGATAGGGAAGGGTAGATGGGGCGTTTTTCTCTGAAGGAATACCCTCATATTTATAGGCTTCAAGGGTTGCCTCAAGGCACCTCTTCAAAATGTGTCCACATTTAATGAATCTTCTAGAAGGTGTGTTTGGCGCCTAGGCGTCGGAATCTGGCACCTAGGTGCCAGACACCGCATCCTATTCTTCGTACCTCTTCACTTTGGATCACACCTCTTCGTGATTAAAACCGTTTTGAAGCGTCCAAATACATTGTATCTGTTGACCTCATTTTTGATGAGGTCTTCTCTTCTTCTCTTTAGTACTTAAGATCTAGCCTTAGGCTTTTTCCTTTGACTATCTTAGAGGACTAGAATTGGGACCCACCTTTTAGAAATTCAAACTATTTCTAAACTCCACTGCAAACTCCACAAACTTGACTATAGACCCCTAATCACTAGAGGGTTGAAATCGAAATGTGGAAGTTTAAAGGATGAGTTCTATAGGACTCTTTGGCCTTAGAGGCCCTTGCAGGTGGCTCGGTGCAGTGAAGGGTTGACTTGCACACACACTACACCTACACACTACACTTCCACACACTTCCTAAAAACACACCCATACCCAACTTGACCTCTTGACTCATGTAGGTGATTGACATGGATGGTCCTTAACCCCTAAGCCCTTGGCTAAGAGGGTTAGGAACAACATAGTGGATGCCTCAAATGAGTTCCTTCATGGCTCATATGGGCTTGATATGGCTTCATGGCTCAACCAAAATGACTTCTTTCCACTTACATCCACCCAATCTTCAATTTCCCAAATTTTCGATTTTTGACCCAGGGACCCTACACCCGCTAACCTACCCAAAACCCTTGAAACTACCCAAATTTTTCAAAAATTTCCAAATTACCCAAAATTCTCAAAAATCAATCCCAAACATTTCCACATCACTTAAATTGGTCATCCATGCCCAAAAATATCAAAAATTACAAAAATACCTCCCAATACCCTCCAAATACCCAAAATACCCCTCTTGACCCAAAAATCCAAAAATTCATAAAATTCCCAGAAAATTCCAGAAAATCCCAAATATTCCCAATTTCATTTTGTTCAACTACACCATGGGCCCATTTTGTCAATTTACCCCACTTTTATCAAAACCCCGATTTGACCCATTTTAACCCTAAGTGAACCCGATGTCGAACCTAACCTACCCAATTGACCCAAATTCTGGTCCAATTCAATTCTAAACTTCAATCTAACATCCCCAACACCAATCTAGACCCAATCCAAGCCCAATTTGATTGGCATTGGGATCCAATTTCACTTTTGGCCTTAAAGCCCGATTTGGACCCATGACCCAAACTTAACCCAAACTCACCCAATTCAACTCCAATTAACCCCAAACCTTTTCTAAACCTTCCTTAACATCCCCATAAACAAAACACTAACATGATTTGCCCAAGATTTTGATCCAAACCCCACTCAAATTCAACCCAAAGCTAAAAGGCCCATTTTTGACCTAAACCCAAACCTAACCCAAATGAGCCCAAATCCCAAAATCAAAACCTAACCAAAGCCAAAACCTCTTTGAAATACTCCCATAAACGTTTCCCAACATTAATTTTGCATCAATTTCAACTCTAGCCCAACATTGGCCCAAGTTAGCCCAATTTGACCTACATAGGCCCACTTGCACGATTAAACCCAAATTCAAACCAATTCAAGTCCAAATCACACCAAATTGACTCCAAACCACTCATGACACATCCCTAAACCAAACTCAACAATTATTTGGCCCAAGCCTTTACTAAAATTCCATCCTAAAATTCATTTTAAAATTCAAAGGCCCACTTTCTTAAAAGGCTCATCCAAGACAAATTCAAAGCCCAAAGTCCATAACAAAGCCCACATGAAATTCCTCTCATCATCCCTTTGATTTAAAACACTTCCTAAGTTCTAAAATCTATCACCAAATAAATCCAAATCAAGCCTTATGACAATTCTCCTTAAATCCATCAAAAATTTCAACATCCTTCCTCATGAAAGTTGACTAAACTTTTCCCGAGCCAAAGATGAGCCATGAAGCCATGCATGAGCCACATGAGAGCCATGGGATCTACTTTCCACCTCACCATACCCAAGATGGCAAGAGGAGGAGGTCCTTTCCATATTCCCTTAAAGGGATTAGCCACTTCCATGACTCCACTAAACCTTGCTTAAACTTAATTGTACTTGGATGGTGACCCTTCCCCACTAATTATCTTGACCTAAACCACTTTATCTTCAGCCCAAACTAGCCATGGGAAGGTGCACCTAGCCCAATCCATGCATTTGACTAATTTGAGCCAAAATACACCCTTACCCCATTCCACTTTGATTCAAACCCTTTACACATGGCGGCCACCAATTGCCTTCACTAAACATCGAGCCACGACCCACTGAACTACGAGGGTGACCCATGCACGGCCGGCCGGCCACCGGGCCGCCGGAAAACACCATGGCCGAAAGCTCACATGTGAGCCGACATTGAAATTCTCCATTCGTCGACTTGTCTCAGCTCAAATGGATAGCATGGCTATTCTTCCCTTGACCTAAGCAGTCGATCCGAAGCCCTAACTCTCCACAGGAGGCCCTCGCCCTCTCCTATTTAAACACCACCACCTCACGGCCATGAAAAAGAGTTGCACAAACCTTGCCGAAACTGCGCCAAAATTGTTCCAAACCCTTCTCCACCCTTAGAGCGAGTTGATCCCAGGTGTCGATTTGCCACTAATCCCCGCGACGAAATCCGATTTCTCAGCTGAAATTCCACCGAAAACCGGGACACTTCTCCACGGTGGATCAATCCTCGAATTGATTGGTCCTACACCTTCACCGAGACCAAGGGAAGGTGTCCACCAGCAAAAGCCCCATCTCCGGGCCACCCGGTTGCTCCGGCCTCCAAGCTTTGTGATCGGGCTTGGTCGAAATCACATCTAGACAATTCACCGGACCAGGAGACTTCATGCGGAGCTTGCGGGATCCGATCGAAGGTGCGACAACTCTCGGATCGAAGCCACACTTCTACGAGCAAAGGTATGAACTAATTCTTCATCCCGAGCTTCGGAGATTCTCCATTTCAAATGCCTTAATTTCGATGCATGATAACCAGTATAGATGTGTTCGTCTCTTCAAGATGAATCCATAGAGCATAAGAACATAAAAATCTGTTGAGTATCGAGTGAGATCTTAGGGATTTAGTGTGGACGGCTCTCGGGTGAGGACGCTCGGGGACGATGAATGGATGCCGTCCATTTAATACACGCGCGGACGGACGGCTCAGATGGTGTCGGACCAGGAGACGGTACGAAAACCGCGGGGCCCGGGCTGCGACTCGAGCGGCGGCGTCGAATGGGAGAGCGACGCGTGTGCTTTCGGAGATGCGAGGATGCGGCGGCGCCGCGTGGATAAATAGAAAAATAGGGTATTTTTCTATTTATTTAATTCCACTAAACTTGGAAAATTCATAACTTTGTGTAGGAAAATCGAGAAAAATAAAAGAAAAATACCCTCTTGCTCGGTGAACGGAGGACAATAATGTGGAAAAGAAATTAATTAATTTTGTCCAAGTATTTTATTTTTAATTAATTATTTACTCCCTGCATTGTTTTAATTCTCCATGCATGTATACAATTCACCATGGCATGAGACCATAGGGCTTTTGAAGCCTCCGAATTTGGGAACATTCCTTGAATTTTCCAAAGTCGGAGGCCATCCTATGAAGAGTTATTGATTTTTCAAATTCATGTCACTATTTTGAGTATTTTAATTCCAATAAATAGCATGTTGTGAAATAAATTCTAGGAAAATTTGGTGATGTTCCTTATGACCAGAGAACCACTAGGAAAAATAGGTTTTGAGTTAGTTCATTTTAGACGACCACTAATTGGCTTAAACACTCAAAATAGGTCTCTAATTAATTAGAGCTAACCATACATCAAATTGACTTGAAATCACCACTGATCTTTAGGATCAGAGGAACCCACCATAAAAATTTGAGGTCGATTGGACTTGGTTAGCCCTACTAATTGGGTTGATTAAGCCACTTAGTCATTTTAAACTTTAAAAATTCATAACTTTCAAAATATCTTTCAAAAATTCACCAAATTGATTTTAGAGCCTCTCCGATATCAGGGGAATTTAAGAAAATTAAAATTTCAATTTTCTAAAAAAGTTGATTTTTAATATTATTTTAATATTTTTAATAATTAAAAAATAATAAAAATCACAAAAATAATAAAATTCACCAAAATGTCACATTTTGAATTTTAATCACTTAGGAACAAATCCCATATTTTTCCTAGGTCTATTTAGTAAGATATTAAATTTTAAAGCTCTAGGGTAATTTTAAAATTAAAAAAAATGTGTTTTCTAGCATTTTCACTAAAATAATTATAATAAATCATATAAAAATTAGAAAATTGCAAAATTTGATTCTCTGATTTCTTTGATATCAGAGAGATTTTTGAAAAATATAAAATTCATTTTTCAACATTTATTTTATTTTTAAATTAATTAACACTCTAAAACTTAAAATAATTATAATAAAAATAATATAATTCAAAAAATCACCAAAATTAGTCCAAGTGGTCCTCTGGTCATTAGGAATGTCCCCTAATTTTCTTAAGGACAGAAACTTTCCCTTGGTCATGTTATCAAATTTTCCTTGAAAATCTCTATTTTCTACTAAAAATAATTATATAAATAAATTAAATACAGAAAAATCACATTTTCTCCTCTCATGTCTTTATTGACATATGAGTGAAGTCACATAAAAATTTCAAGTTCATTTGAGTTCAATTTAGTGAGTTTTGAAATTATTAAGCTTAAAGGGCAAAATGGTAATTAAAATTTTAACCCTTAATTAAAACTTTAGGTTTAATAAAAAATTAATAAGTAAAATATTTGATCCTAACCTGATTTGGATGATTGAAATTTAGTAATTGAAGGGTAGAAACCCATTAAGCAATTTAAAATGATTAAACCTTAATTAAATAATTGATTAAATTTGGAAGAATAATAAAATTGGAATTATTAAAATAGGGATATTATTAGGAAGAGATTCATTCTTTAATTTAAAAATCCCTAAATTAATCATCTCATTAATATTCAACTCTTAATTAAAATGATAACTCAAATTTAAAATATTAAAAGACTTAATCATTAAACTAAAATTAAATCATTAAATTCTTTCAAAAATTTCAATTAAAATTAAATTAAATTAAATTAAAAATTAAATTAAATTAAGTAAATTAAATTAAAATTAAATTAAAATTAAATTAAATTAAATTAAGATTAAAAGTTAAATTAAATTAAATTAAATGAATTAAATAAATTAAATTAAATAAATAAAATTAAATTAAATTAAATTAAATAAAATTAAATAAATAAATTAAATTAAATTAAATTAAATTAAATTAAATTAAATTAAACTAAATCATATTACATTAAATTAACTTAAGTTAAATTAAATTAAATTAAACCACATTACATTAAATTAAGTTAAATTAAATTAAATTAAATTAAATATAAAGACATGAAGAATTCGAAGTAAATCTAAAATAACTTGAACACTATTCAAACTTAAATCATTAATTTGAACTTAAATTTGAATCACGAAACCATTTGAACACCAATTTACCCTCAAGAGCTTTAGTTATCATAACTCCTAAATGGAATATTAAATGAAATGTTACTTCACTTATAGGATATTCAAATATCCTAGTTCAGCAAACAAGTTAACAAAAATTGAAAACCTCGGACGATCGATTCACTTACACAATTAAATTCATTTGGACTTAAAACAATCCTAAGAATATTGAAAAGATGTTTAAGATTCTTCTTAAGCACTTCCTCGATATGATAGGATATTTATAAGAACAATTGAACTTAGTTGTTCTTTGATGAAGAAAATCGTCTTCAAACCAAAACACAAGGAACCTAGACGTCATAGGAAATGACTAGCTATAGGATTAAGAACTTGGTAGAAAACCATAACCCTTCCCTTAGCTTTACCTAGGAAATTGCTATGAATGCTTAAATGCTCTAAATTGTATTTTAAGTGCAGCTTGGGATGACGGGAAGACCCTCCAGGTACGCTTTTATTTTATTGCAATTTATTTTATTGCAATTTATTTAATCGCATCGCACTTACTTTTCTTGCATGATAAAACAACAGTTGCATGAAAACCTACACCTTTAGGACAGAAACCAAAACTGAAACCCATAACTAAATTAAAAGTCATTACAAGATAAAATTCACCGCCACAACATTTCAAAATATAAGACAACTCAAAATTTAATCACAAACAGAACACAAAACTACAATTACAACTAAATTAAAACGTCTTGTTGGATGATCGGGAATACCTCGGATGATGTAACCTACGTGTTGCTAACGGGATTTCCCACGGTCTAAATGAAAGTGTGGAACTCATTCGAGTTGAGTTTAGCAAATTCATACGGACTAAGTGAATCCGATAAAAATAATGATGCGGAAGGATGGAGCCGTGGGATCTTAACCGGTGTCGTTATAATCAACTTTAAGATTTGTTTTAATTAAAACACAAAAAACACTTGGAAATTAAGACTTCTCTAAACCAAAACACTTTTCTCATCTCCTGATTTATGATTTCTAAAACTAAACCTCTGCAACAACAAGGAGCTTGGAGCATGGTGGGCAGCACGGCCATCGTCGTCAGCAAAACTTAAATCTACTTCAGCAAAAACTTTCCTAGAATTAAACACCAAAGCCATAGGACTTCGAGGTAGTTTGCACTAGTGCGACATAAATCCTCAACTCTTCGTTAGGCATTTGCATTGCAAATTAAGCCCTAACCGGTCTTAGGATTCCGAGGTAGTCGTCCGATACGATATAAACCCTCACATCTTCCAGGCAATTTGTATGATTCTATCATATAAATATAAGCCCTAATTAATTAAAATTGGCAAGATTAAAACATTAAATAAACATTAGGACTTTCCTAAATCCAAGCCAAACAATAGGATAGTCGGGAGATTATCGAAGTTCACTTCGAATCCGTAATTTCTCCTACTTTTCTTCCTTTGAATTTCCAAAACAAAATGTTCCAAACTTGATACATTCCCTATTGAGATTTCCAAGATTCAATTCTTTGAAAACTTAAACTTTGAAATTCTTGAGAGCAGAATTATTGATTATTATCGAGAGTTTTCTTAGGTGATTCCTGTCATTTAAGATGTAATTAACTATAGGGGCTTGCCCTTATAGGGAATTTTAAAGAACCCAGGTAATATAAACCCTGTTTAATATTTTCATATTAAGCAAGGGAATTTGTCGGCTTATAAAATTGGTTCGCAGACCAAACGGATGTCACAAATCTTCTAGTTTATTTAACCGAGCCCCACCATCAAGCAGTGTGTCTATCCTTAGGGATAGATACACGGTTTGCGGTGCGGTGCTCGTTTATATAAACTATTTGAGATGTGAGATCGGTTTGATTTCATATCTTAAAATCTTCAAATTTAAAATTATTTTCAAAATCAAATACTACTTTTTCAAATTATTTACCTAAACTAAATTTAAAATTCGCCGACAACTTCTGTTAGGCGACCTCTTTTCAAAAATACAACACCACAAACCTAAAAATATGCCGACAACTTCTGGCGACTCCGCTGGGGACAATTCCTCTCTCCATTATAATCAAATAATTCTGCTTTCAAAAATCGGTAGTGTATCCATATCCCTTGTGGGTCAAACTACCCTTCCTTCCGTTGGGATACTATGTTCATTTCTACCTTGAACAAGTATAACCAACATTCTCTCGGATTTAGGAGCACTTTGTTTAGACACCCCTAAACGGAGAGGTTCCGAGATCCTTTACCTCATTTCGAGGTGGGGTGGACCCCCAATAGGTGTTAGTTTAGGAGTGATCCTTCGGGTCGAGAAGTCTTGCTTAAGACTCTCTTTTCCTTTCCAACTCCGATTCAAATTCCTTACCTTCTCTACACCTTTGAACGTCCCATTCTAAATAAACAAACTCTCTAATAAGTGATTCTTTTAATAAGTGATTCCTTCTTATAAATACATGAACATGAATGTGTTCGGACTCTTTTCAATTCCTTTCTTTTCGTCCTAAAGAAAAGAAGCATAACTTGGGACTGACAACCAGAATCTACCCTGCAGAAATGGAAGCCCCGAAACCGATTTTCTCTTTCACCGATGGATGGACCTCGGCATGCATAAGGATGAGGCTGCCGACGATGGAATCATCCGATTTGGACAAGGATTTGAAAACACGAACGTCGAGATCACCGACATCTCCCTCTTTGCACCGATGAACAAGGTATCCGAAGGCGAGGAGCCGGCTGCGAGTTCGACCTTAGGTCGACCCGAGAATTCCCTCCTACGCAAAGGATCCCGACTAAGAGAATACCGATGTCCATAGAAGGACCGTTATCTCTACCCCCACTGAGTCTAGTTGTTTCCGCACCTACCCCGACCTTTGCCGAATCGAAGGGAAAGAAATCCGAGAATTATGATGGACACATTACCGTGGAGGGTACGGATCTTCCTGTAAGACCTTCGTTTTCGAAATCGGGTCTAGTTCGAAGATTCCGTCATCGACAAAGACCCGAAGAAGAAACAGAAATAGAAGGATCGCCAAAGAAGCCAGAGCTGCTGAGATTGCTTTCCTGGAGGAAATTCCGAAGCGCCGGAATATACACCGCTTGCTGAATACATACCACTCTTGGGAGGAAGCGGGTTTCATCCCCTCTCCGCCGCGAGAAGATGAAGAAAATGTTCGCAAGATTCTTGCCACATTACCTCGGCCCGCATATTACAACGATAGCCGCAAGAAAAGAACTAGAACTACGCCGTTTGCTCGATTGCAAACTTTGGTAGAAAAGTTGGCAAGGAAGGAAAAGCGCCCGTATCGGAAATTCTACGAAGGATAGGGCGGGTGCCGGTCGAATCCGTCTTGGGCCCCGAGTAGAGCCCGCCGTCATGACGGAAAAGCCAAGCAAGAGAATGAAGGCTAGCCGCTTTGTCGTAGTCTCGGGATTACAGATTAGGGAGGATACCACCTTCCGGCATTTGGTCAGACGGACCATACGGTCCTAGACACTTCGTTGCTAGAAGGATGGTATGGCATCCCACTGCGGGCGATTGAGATTGAAACGACGGCCGAGAAAGAAAGTCTCGCCGGGAGACTTGAATGCGAAGAAAGTGCTACCGCGATGAAGGGGACTCGTGAGAAAGGGACCCGGCGGCTATCGCACGACAACCGCGAGGACACACGGAAAGCCCCGCTAGAAGATGCCATGGAAAAGTTGAGAACCGATATCCGACGATTGGCAAAAGAAAGAGAAGAAAAGTTCGGAGACGAGATTGATTCATCGGAATTCATGGACGACGAATACGCGAGAAATCAACATGGTTGAGACACGAGCTTCGGCGGCTTCGCAAGGTGCTCCTGCGGCCGCGAAGAGAGGAGCCGAAGTGATGAGAAGGCGGCTTCGGGAGAAAGACGACACGATCGCTCGAATGGCGAAAAGGATGGAAGAAATGGCCGTAGCTCTGGCCACTCTCCAGAGTCAAGTACAACCACATAGAGAGACACCCCCAGAGGTCATTCACATTGTAGACGGAGGAAAGGAGATTACGTCCGTCAATGGGGATGATCAGCTGAAAAAGGATACAACACAAAGTATGATTCCCGAAAAGGATATCAAGAACTTGGTGGAACAGCAGGTGCGAGAAGCCTTAGCACAATCGAAGAGCGGGACATCCATTCGGACGGGTAGACCTTACCCGGAAGAATTCGACGACGTCCGATACCGAAAGGCTTCGTACCACCTCGCGTTCGAGACCTTCGACGGAACCGGGAACCCCAGACGGCATGTGGCACACTTTCGTGCCGGTTGTTGCAATGCCGGCGGGAGCGATGCATTACTCTTCCGACGGTTCGTCGGCGGTCTGTCGGGAATCGCCTTCGGCGGGTATGCGGAATTACCAAATGGTTCGGTGAAGAAATTCTCGAGCTAGAGAACCTCTTCATCGAGCGATTCGCCGGAGCTCGGCACCACATCACTTATAGGTGATTTAGTGGTAGAAAAACAAAAGCCGAATGAAACTTTGGTGGATTACATACTCCGATGGAGGAACTTAAGCATGAAGTGTGAACCACAGACTACGAGAACAACATGCGGTCGGCATCTTACTAAAAAGCATTCACGGCCCGATAGCACTTCTCCTCGAGGATTTACTATTAAGACTTTTGAGAAGTTGTTAAGCAAGGCCGGAAGCTTGCAAGAAGAGGCGAAGCAATTAAGTTTCGCCGACAAGATGGACAAACAAAAGCACTGTAAAGACTTTTGAAAAGAAATCCGGGATCGTTGCGTCGCGATTGACAAAGGCAAGCAGCCGATGCAAATACCACCGAACGGCCGCGGCAACCACAACGGAATTACCGAGCAACCCGGTCCGGCTATCGAGTCATCTCCGCCGGTATGAACAATCGCCTCGTCCGCAACGTACATTAAGAGAGCTTTTGAGCGAGAGAATATCCGTTCAAGAATGAAGCGATTGCCGAAAATGTTCCGTAGTTTGATGAAGACCCCAGATTTCCAGTCGCCGAGCCTAAAAGACCGAGAGGAAGTCAACAAGAAAGGTGATCCCAACTTTTGCCCTTACCACCGGATGCTTGGGCACAAAATAGAAGATTGCATTACCTTCAAAAGTTGGCTCGATGACAACCTTCGGAAAGGGAATATAACGATCCCGAAGGAGTACATGAAGGAACCCCGGAAAGGAGGTTCCGTCGATGTTGTCTCGGCTGATCCCATCATTCCGATAGATCCCTATACGGCCGACGATGGATGGACTACCGTTTGGACGAGGTCTTCGAAAAAGATTTTAGACGGCATCCAAACCGTTTCGGTGCGAGCTTCGATTCGGAGTTCGAAACCTCGTTAAGCCGGTACTTATCACTTGCGATGGAAGAACCACCTCGACGAGAGACGATTGAAGAGAATAAGAAAATCGACGAAGAAGAGAAGACCGAGGCACCTAAGGCTAGACTAGGGGCTGCTTATCCTAGGATAGTTGTTTCCGATTCGGGGAGAAATCCCTCGAACCCCTGACTCTGTATGATTATCTGCTCACTTCGGTGGGATCATATAATGATAAGGGTGATGGCGTTGGCTACGTTTTGGCTTGTTTCTAACGATTACGTAACTAACGGTAATCCGGATATCGATTTCGATACCAACGACAATTCTCGAATAATACACGATCTCGACAAGCAAAATAATGAAGAAGACATCCATCGAGGAGGCTACGAGAGTTCGACGAAGCAACGAATCTATACGCGAGTTTCGAGGAGCTCCGGTCACGATAGAGTTAGAGCCTTCGGACTGCGAAGCTAATCCGGAAGAGCACTGTCATTCCGATTCAAGAGGAGACACCGGCAAGCTCAACAATAGATTCAGAAGAAATTACAGAAGTCAGCTTAAGGAGTGGAAAAGTTCTACCTCTGAGAATGGGTCCAAAGGACAAAGGAAAGCAGGTGGTTGTTCAGGAAGAACCAACCCCGACAGAAGAAATACCCATTCGAGAAGAAGCAGAGACACATGAAAATAAAGTGGACTACAACGTGCTAGCCCATCTTAGGAAACTACCGACCAAGCTGAGCATTTATGACGCTCTCATCTTATCAAAAGAGATGAGAGAAGCTCGATCGAGGCCTTACTTGATCCGGAAATTTGCTTAGCTCAAATGGCCGGAGATTCCTTAGATGAGGTTTGCTCGTTAAAGGAACGACGAGGTGTTACCTTCACGGACAACGACCTACTACTTGGAACGACGAGATCATGACCGACCGTTGTACATTTCGATTACAATTGGGAAGTTTACACTCTCCGAGTATTGGTGGATCCGGGAGCATCAATCAATATAATGAATCTTCGAACGCTAGCATACTTGGAAATTGATGCTCGCGAGCTCGAGGCGAGACAAAATGTTATTAAGAGGATTCGATCGAAAGGAGAAAGAGCCCTCGGATCAATAACACTGCTAATGAAGACCGGTGACTTAGCAAAGACAACCGCGAAATTTAACATAATTGATTCAGAAACTTCATTCAACGCTCTTCTGGGCCGACCATGGATACATGAAAACAGGATGGTACCATCATCTCTACATCAGTGCATCAAATACTACGATGGAGGGGAACAATGCATCAAAGGTGACTTACAACCATTCTCCGTACATGAAATCGGAATCCATGAAGATGCAGCTTATTATGCACCTCCGAAGAAAACGATCTTCTCCAGAGATACCATAACAAATGAAGCAAAGAAAGTTCGGGACGACGAAGAACCTGAAATTCTAGTCCAACAGTCACTCACCACTCCCTTCCGCGAGATGGTGAAGGTTTCTCCACAACTCGCATCCGAGGTCGAGGCCGGGGACGAGGCCGTGGTAGAGACGTTAGGACGAGTTGGACGAAGAAACCGAGCCATCAATGTCGATTGGGAAGATAGTTCTGAAGAAGAAAAAGAAATCAAACAAGAAGCAGCGACAATAAGTCAGAAGAAGCCGCAATTCAGAATCCCTCTCGAAGATGAGAAGAATGAAGAATACAAATCGATGTACGAGAAGATTAACCACTATGTACATACTATGACCCTAACCCCGATCCATTCTAATAAGATCGAGGGTATGGTGGTCAAAGAGGTACGTAGCGGTGGTGCGAAAACCAATCAAATTCTACCGTGGTGCTTCTTCCTCCAAAGCGAAAATAATGTACAACTTGAAGATGCTACTTCATCGGAATTAATGGAATTGCCTTTTGAGTGGTACTCTCCCTGTGTTCAAAATTTAATTCGGCGTGGTTTCTTACCTCGACGAGTGGACAAAAGGTCAATCACAACGTTTTGAAAATTTATGGAATAACTCCGGTCGTCCACTCGACTCGAAGCATGGTCTCGGATTCGGCACGGTAGGATCGGTTGATGATGCGAATTTTGCTTGATTGTCACTTGCGAATCTAATGAAAGCTGTATGGAAACTACGGACGAACTCGAAGATTTACAAATTGGAGACGCTCCACCGGAATTCGAAGAAGAAATCAAATCTCGATAGATGAGTTAACGGAAGTTAACTTAGGTACTAGCGAGGAGCCTAGACCTACCTTTGTTAGCTCCTTACTCAATAAAGATGACTCGGAAGAAATAATCAAGTTATTAATGGAATTTAAAGGCTCGTTTTGCTTGGAACTACGATGAGATGCCGGGATTAGCTCCGGAGGTCGCGAGTCCATAAGCTAGGAGTGGATCCTACTTCCGTCCCGGTCGGACGAGGTCCCGGAAGAATACGTCTAGAAATCGAACAACAAGTCATAGCTGAAGTTAAAAAGCTAATAGACGCTAAATTTGTCCGTGAAGAACAATACCCGACTTGGTTAGCCAACGTGGTACCAGTCAGGAAGAAGAATGGTCAGATCAGAATTTGTGTGGATTTCAGAGATTTAAACAAGGCATGTCCGAAAGATGAATTCCCTCTACCGATCCCGGAACTGATGATCGACATTGCTTCGACACATGAAATATTCTCATTCATGGATGGATCTTCAGGATACAACCAGATAAAAATGGCTCCAAAAGATGAAAAGCTTACGGCATTCGAACGCCGATCGGAGTATTTTGCTACACGGTGATGCCATTCGGATTGAAGAATGCGGGAGCGACCTACCAAAGAGCAATGACAAGAATTTTTGATGATCTCATCCATAATCAAGTCGAATGCTACGTGGATGATGTGGTCATCAAAAGCAAAGTAAAGGACAACCACTTGTATGATTTGAGAATTGTTTTCGAACGATTAAGACAATTTAACCTTAAGATGAATCCCTTAAAATGCGCCTTCGGCGTCACCTCCGGGAAATTCTTAGGATTCGTTGTCCGACATCGTGGAATTGAAATCGACCCGGAAAATATTAAAGCTATCTTAGAAATGCCGCCTCCCAAAACCTTAAAACAACTACGATCTTTTCGAGGAAGGCGGCATATCTTCGACGCTTTATCTCGAAACTTGTCGAGGTAGGTGTCGGCCTTTCTCGGCACTAGTTAAAAAGGACGCCAAATTTATTTGGGAAGAGAAATGCCGAGAAGGCCTTCGAGGACATTAAACAATATTTAATGACACCTCCTGTCCTAGCGGCCCCGAGTCTCGGGTAGACCGCTGATACTTTACACCGCGGCTTTAGACGACTCTCTCGGAGCCCTATTAGCCTGGGTCGATGATGAGGGTAAAGAAAATGCTCTTTACTACCTAAGCCATCGTTTCTTGCCGACGGAAATAAGGTATCCCGCAATTGAAAAGCATTGTTTGGCCACGATCTTCGCCGCTCAAAAGCTCGGAGCATTACATGCTTTCTCATAAGGTCGACTCGATCTCGAAGTTTAATCCATTGCAATACTCGATGACATCGTCCAACGCTTTCCGGCGGACTTGCCGGATGGTCAATGATATTATTGCAATTCGATATAACTTTCGTGCCTCTCCGTGCCGTAAAGGGACAAGTCCTAGCGAGACTTCCTCGCAGCACACCCTTTGCGGCGGAATCTCCTCTCAATGAAGATGCGCAGATGAACAAATAATGAACCTAGAAGACCTTGATGATCGACGTTGGGAATTATATTTCGACGGAGCATCTTCGAGCACACAAAGACGAAGAATCGCAAGTGATAGTGCCGGTAAGGCGGGAATCGGAGCTAATCTTTATAACACGGAGCGGGGGATGTTAAGATACTCCTACCACTTGACGAACCGTGTACAAACAACAAAGCGGAATACGAAGCCCTCATAACGGAGCTGGAATTAACCATTCAAATGGGGATAACGGACATCAACATCTACGGGGATTCACGGTTAATCATTCAACGGATCGCGGACGGTACAGAATTTTAAAGCCAAGACTCGAACAATACTTCCGGTATGCCATACGAATTTGTTGGAACAGATTCCGAATGTGACAATCTACAAAATCCCCGAAAGAAAACGCTTTAGCGGATGCGCTAGCTCGTCTCGCAAAAGAATTTGCACTGTTTGTAAGATGAATCGAGTGGAAGTGTCAATTCACGGACGTCGGGTCCTATCACGGCTTGACATAGACACGATACACAAATCGAGAAAGGAAAAAGGATCGGTTGCAACGGTGACGAGAAAACACGGAAGATTGGCGACGGCCATTGATAGATTACCTACAAACGGGAAAGCTACCGGACGATAGGTCGCTGGCCCATCGGATCAAGAAAAGAACTACGTCCTACGCATTAGTAAACAACACGTTATACGAAGGTCTTTCGATCAAATGTGGCTAAGGTGCCTAAGCGGGTCCGAAGCCCGTGAAATTGTTAAGGAGGTGCATTAAGGACTCGTGGCGCTCACCGGTCGGGTCCAAAGATGAAAATGAAAATTAAAAGACTAGGGTACTACGGCCCTCGATGATGACCGACCTGCATGAAAATCGCCAAGAGCCGTCACCGAGTGCCAAGTACACGGAGTGGTTCTACACCAACCCCCAAATGTGCTACATCCGACAATTGCGTCGTGGCCATTTGAATGTTGGGGCACGGATATAGTGGGTCCAATAGAACCACCATCTTCAAAAGGACATCGCTTCATTCTTGCGGCTACAGATTACTTTTCCAAGTGGGCGAAGGCAGTTCCACTCAGAGAAGTGAAAGCACACCACGTGCTACAATTTTTCAAGAACCAAGTTGTCTACCGTTTCGGAGTGCCACGCAGGATCATCTCAGATAATGGGTCAGCATTCAGAAGCACACAAATCAACAATTTTGTCAGGAGACACGGAATCGACCGGCGATATTCAACGAGTTTACTACCCAAGAGCAAACGGCCCTGGTCGAGGCTTTTAATAAAACTCTCGTTCAAATTTTAAAGAAAACTTTGGACGATAATAAGAGAAATTGGCACGAGAAGTTGTTTGAAGCCTTATGGGCCTACCGGACAACCTTCGTAACTCCTACTCAAGCTACACCTTATGCTGCGGTGTATGGGTCGAGGCGGTGTTACCTTTAGAGGTTCAGCTTCCTTCACTCGAATTGCAGTTGCAAATAAAATCACAACAGAAGAAAATGCCAAATTACGACTCGAAGAATTAGAGAGCCTGGAAGGGAAAAGACTTGCAGCGCAACAGAATTTAGAACTGTACCAAGCTAAGATGGTTCAAGCTCATGACAGACTGGTCCGCCCAAGAACCTTCAAAGTTGGTGATTTAGTTCTCGTTCTCAATAGACCTATTCTTGCACACCGCAAGATAGGAGGAAAATTTGAACCCACTTGGGAAGGACCGTTTGTGGTTGAAGCGAGTATACTCGGGAGGTTCTTACCAGCTAGTGAATTGCCGGGGAGAACGACATATGCTTCCGATCAATGGACGATACTTGAAAAAGTACTACGCTACCTGATGTTTCGAAGGAATGAATTCTTCAGCCCTAAGAAACACGGGTGAAGTAATTACTTATGACTGGGTCCGAACCCAAAAAAATGACAAAAATGTGCTAAAATAAATAAAATCCTGATAATAAAATTTTCCTTGTTTTCTTTTCCAAATCAAAATCTCTTACCTGATCTTATCCCACTTCATTCCTGTTAAGTTTAAAAATATAAGAATAAAAAAATGTCTTTAATAAACATTTTCTTAATGTTCTTGTTCTTAGTACGGCCCCGATCCTTTTCCTTGTCTTTTCGCAGGGAAATGTCGAGCGGGCGGTTGGTCTTGAACTTTAAGAATGGCGTAAGCCTTGCACTTGATGAAAAGAGGGTGAAAGATGGAGCGGTAATCGAGATTGACTCGGATTTCGCACAAGCGGAGCCTACGATACGAGGAAAGTGACCTGGGTCCCGGTTGACCGAGAAGAACCGCCGGACATACGGTGATGAAAGTGGGTGGACCAAGCCACCAATCCGAGCAACAAGAAAAGAAAGACAAACATTGAAGAAGATAAGAAAATGAAGTCCGTAGTCGCTACGGCGAAGGCGAGCTTGTCGGCGCCGCGCCCACGGAGATTCAAGAAGTTCGAAGAGCTACTCTCACAGCAACGCAACGAAGAAATAAGAATCGCCGTATCCGTAAGATGTTAACAAAACTAGGTGCGGACCAGCGCGACGAGACAGTTGCTAATGTCAGTCCATACACTTCAAGGACACCGGTTCACCAGGAACCTGAGGAAAGGAGGCCAACTCCTAGGATAACGGACAGAACCGTGGAAATCCCCGGAAGATCGGAAGAAAGAAGGCTACCACGCCACCGGATAGAACCACCGGTAGTGCATGACCTTGTTGCGAAGCAACCCCGGGGGATGTCTCGACGGGCATCATCCCCGAGGAGCCGAGGTATGCGAGGAGAACGTGAAGGGATTGAACCATATATCCCACAATATGTCACCAGGCCTCGCCATCTGCAGATCATTCCGGAATACGAGCTGGAGAGAATGCAGAATGTTGAAAAGAAAACCTTTGAATACTTCGAGAGAATTAGAGGCAGAAGAATCAATATACTGGAGGGCCTCGAGCTACATACAGACGTATTCTCAGAGTATGAACAACAACAGAATCGTGGATTGCATCCGAGATTTGAAAAGAATGGGCCGAGCAGGCCGCCTAAGGAAAACACATACTCGGAACCCGGAGATGGATGCCGGGGAAGGGAAGAATCACAATACAATGTGGATGTCTGTTACAACTTTGTCGAAGACGAGAAGGAAACCCTCCGAGAATACTCCGTCATGGGCAAGTGGATCCGATGCCATCGAGTCATCAAGAGAATGGTAAAGAGATTGATAACATGGAGGGCTACGCCAGCGGATTGCATACCCAATAGCCGCATTATCAACATCTACAAACAGGGTGATCGCATACCCCCACACATAGATCACCACGACTTTGTCGGACCTTCACGCACGTCTCTTTCCCGAGCGAGTGTAACATCATGTTCGGATCCGACCTCCGGATAGCAGGTCCGGGTGAGTTCCGAGGGCCGGTAAAGATACCTTTACCGGTAGGTTCCGTCATGATGCCGAAGGGCAACGGAGCGGATATCGCTAAGCATTGCATACCATGAGTACCGGTGAAGCGGATCTCGGTTACTTTCGAAGGATGGACGACGGGAGGACACCTTACCATTTCCAACCAGTACCCGGAGCTAGAGAACCTCCGGCCTTACGAGTCGTGAGTTACATGGAAAATATCACACCTCCAATGTACATCCATACGGCATCCTTGCCAAGGATGGCTTGGAAGGTGATGTTATTGACCATGTACCCCACTATTCGGACATGGATTTTTGACGGATGCTTCTTTGGATGGATCGACAAAGATCATACATAGTTCGTTTTGAGTTTACATGGATTGTATGAAATATATTCCAGATCAAGATGTATGATGTATCTTCGACATGATTGGAAATGAAAGTGACCATGTCACATTTTTGGCCTTCACCTCTTTTGTGCAAATTGATTGGGAAACGCCATTAAAGTTAAATGAACTTCGAACAAAGAACAGAAAAGAAATAAAACAAAAAAAAAGATAAAAGAAAACTTTCTAAAAAAAAAATCTAAAAATGACGAACACCAAATTCACATGAACATTAAATAAACAATAAAGTAAAATTTGGATCATTAAAAGATAAACAAAATCAACATAAATGTTAAATCAAATCTCCAATCAAATTCTCAATCAAATTTCGAATCCAATCTCGATCAAACTTCAAATTTGATCTTCCAAATTTCAAATCAAATCTTAAATCAAATTTCAACCAAGTTCAAATTCATCCTTCCAAATCTCAATCAAATTCAAGTTCAAT
Source organism: Papilionanthe hookeriana x Papilionanthe teres (assembly GCA_022702705.1). NCBI lineage: Eukaryota > Viridiplantae > Streptophyta > Magnoliopsida > Asparagales > Orchidaceae > Papilionanthe > Papilionanthe hookeriana x Papilionanthe teres. The sequence continues at coordinate 12,043,724 of CM040427.1, forward strand.
CTTTCCAGATTCCAAATCTCTTTCAAATCCCAAATTCGATCTTCCAGATCTTAAACCAAATCTCAATCAAATTCAAATTCGATCTTCCAGATCTTAAACCAAATCTCTATCAAATCTCAAATTCGATCTTCCAGATCTTAAATCAAATCTCAGTCAAATATCAAATCTCAAATTCGATCTTCCAGATCTTAAATCAAATCTCAGTCAAATTTCAAATCTCAAATTTGATCTTTCCAAATCTCTTTCAAATCTCAAATTCGATCTTCCAGATCTTAAATCAAATCTCAGTCAAATTTCAAATCTCAAATTTGATCTTTCCAGATCTCACATCAAACCTACATCAAAATTAACTTTTTGAGGTTGAGGATTTTACATCCGATACCGCACTGCTTTAGGATTCTTTCCCTATTGCACTGAAATACATCAAAATCAACTTTTTGAGGTTGAGGATTTTACATCCGATACCGCACTGCTTTAGGATTCTTTCCCTATTGCACTGAAATACATCAAAATCAACTTTTTGAGGTCGAGGATTTTACATCCAAGACTGCACTGCTTTAGGATTCTTTCCCTATTGCACTGAAATACATCAAATTCAAACTTTTGGGTCGAGGATTTTACATCCAAGACTGCACTGCTTTAGGATTCTTTCCTATCGCCTTGAAATACATCAAATTCAAACTTTTGAGGTCGAGGATTTTACATCCAAGACTGCCATTGCTTTAGGATTCTTTCCCTATTGCACTTTGAAATACATCAAATTCAAACTTTTGGGTCGAGGATTTTACATCCAAGACCGCACCGTTTTAGGATTCTTTCCTATGCACTTTGAAATACATCAAATTCAAACTTTTGGGTCAAGGATTTTACATCCGAGATTGCACTGCTTTAGGATTCTTTCCCTATTGCACTGAAATACATCAAATTCAAACTTTTGGGTCAAGGATTTTACATCCGAGACTGCACTGCTTTAGGATTCTTTCCCTATCGCACTGAAATACATCAAATTCAAACTTTTGGGTCAAGGATTTTACATCCAAGACTGCATTGCTTTAGGTTCTTTCCTATCGCAATGAAATACATCAAATTCAAACTTTTGGGTCGAGGATTTTACATCCAAGATCGCACTCGCTTTAGGATTCTTTCCTATTGCCTCGAAATACATCAAATTCAAACCTTTGGGTCGAGGATTTTACATCTGAGATCGCATTGCTTTAGGTTCTTTCCCTATCGCAATGAAATACATCAAATTCAAACCTTTGGGTCGAGGATTTTACATCCGAGACTGCATTGCTTTAGGATCTTTTCCCTATCGCAATGAAATACATCAAATCAAATTCAAATTCTTGAGGTTAAGGATTTTACATCCAATACCGCATTGCTCTGAGATCTCTCCTCATTGCAATAATTCAATGCGAGTCGATTCAATTTTCTTTCGAGGTTGAAGATGTTACATCTAAAACCTCAAAATTCCAATTTTCATTTCAAATCAAATTCCTTCAAATTAATCTTGACAAACTTCAATCTAAATTAAAACTCCAAATTGAAATCTAAACTCACACATCAAAACTTAAACCGAAACGAAATAAAATCTAAATTGAAATTCTCCCAGATCATGTGATTTGGGATTCACCTCCTTTTCCTTTCCCAGCCGAGAGTTCGAGAATCTCCGGTTTCAAAGATATACTTGATACTCCCCGGCGGAAACTTTTCCACTTCGTCCTAAGTTTGTCACTTGGACATCCGTGTTGGTTGTGTTGATCTCTTCGGTCAACGCCAATACGCGCGGTGTGCTCCGTCAGCTCACCACACCTATTGGGGGTCCATTTGTTGACCTCATTTTTGATGAGGTCTTCTCTTCTTCTCTTTAGTACTTAGGATCTAGCCTTAGGCTTTTTCCTTTGACTATCTTAGAGGACTAGAATTGGGACCCACCTTTTAGAAATTCAAACTATTTCTAAACTCCCTGCAAACTCCACAAACTTGACTATAGACCCCTAATCACCTAGAGGGTTGAAATCAAATGTGGAAGTTTAAAGGATGAGTTCCTATAGGACTCTTTGGCCTTAGGACTGCCCCAGGTGGCACTGGTCCAGTGAAGGGTTGACTTGCACACACACTACACCTATACACTACACTTCCACACACTTCCTAAAAACACACCCATACCCAACTTGACCTCCCGACTCATGTAGGTGATTCACATGGATGGTCCTTAACCCCTAAGCCCTCGGCTAAGAGGTTAGGAACAACATAGTGGATGCCTCAAATGAGTTCCTTCATGGCTCATATGGGCTTGATATGGCTTCATGGCTCAACCAAAATGACTTCTTTCCACTTACATCCACCCAATCTTCAATTTCCCAAATTTTCAATTTTTGACCCCAGGACCCTACACCCGCTAACCTACCCAAAACCCTTGAAACTACCCAAATTTCTCAAAAATTTCCAAATTACCCAAAATTCTCAAAAATCAATCCCAAACATTTCCACATCACTTAAATTGGTCATCCATGCCCAAAAATATCAAAAATTACAAAAATACCTCCCAATACCCTCCAAATACCCAAAATACCCCTCTTGACCCAAAAATCCAAAAATTCAGAAAATTCCCAGAAAATTCCAGAAAATCCCAAATATTCCCAATTTCATTTTGTTCAACTACACCATGGGCCAATTTTGTCAATTTACCCCACTTTTATCAAAACCCCCAATTTGACCCATTTTAACCCTAAGTGAACCCAATGTCAAACCTAACCTACCCAATTGACCCAAATTCTGGTCCAATTCAATTCTAAACTTCAATCTAACATCCCCAACACCAATCTAGACCCAATCCAAGCCCAATTTGATTGGCATTGGGATCCAATTTCACTTTTGGCCTTAAAGCCCAATTTGGACCCATGACCCAAACTTAACCCAAACTCACCCAATTCAACTCCAATTAACCCCAAACCTTTTCTAAACCTTCCTTAACATCCCCATAAACAAAACACTAACATGATTTGCCCAAGATTTTGATCCAAACCCCACTCAAATTCAACCCAAAGCTAAAAGGCCCATTTTTGACCTAAACCCAAACCTAACCCAAATGAGCCCAAATCCCAAAATCAAAACCTAACCAAAGCCAAAACCTCTTTGAAATACTCCCATAAACGTTTCCCAACATTAATTTTGCATCAATTTCAACTCTAGCCCAACATTGGCCCAAGTTAGCCCAATTTGACCTACATAGGCCCACTTACCAATTAAACCCAAATTCAAACCAATTCAAGTCCAAATCACACCAAATTGACTCCAAACCACTCATGACACATCCCTAAACCAAACTCAACAATTATTTGGCCCAAGCCTTTACTAAAATTCCATCCTAAAATTCATTTTAAAATTCAAAGGCCCACTTTCTTAAAAGGCCCATCCAAGACAAATTCAAAAGCCCAAAGTCCATAACAAAGCCCACATGAAATTCCTCTCATCATCCCTTTGATTTAAAACACTTCCTAAGTTCTAAAATCTATCACCAAATAAATCCAAATCAAGCCTTATGACAATTCTCCTTAAATCCATCAAAAATTTCAACATCCTTCCTCATGAAAGTCGACTAAACTTTTCCCAAGCCAAAGATGAGCCATGAAGCCATGCATGAGCCACATGAGAGCCATGGGATCTACTTTCCACCTCACCATACCCAAGATGGCAAGAGGAGGAGGTCCTTTCCATATTCCCTTAAAGGGATTAGCCACTTCCATGACTCCACTAAACCTTGCTTAAACTTAATTGTACTTGGATGGTGACCCTTCCCCACTAATTATGCTGACCTAAACCACTTTATCTTCAGCCCAAACTAGCCATGGGAAGGTGCACCTAGCCCAATCCATGCATTTGACTAATTTGAGCCAAAATACACCCTTACCCCATTCCACTTTGATTCAAACCCTTTACACATGGCAGCCACCAATTGCCTTCACAAACATCAAGCCCTGACCCACCTGAACCTGAGGGTGACCCATGCTCGGCCGGCCAGCCACCAGAGCCGCGGAAAACACCATGGCCGAAAGCTCACATGTGAGCCAACATTGAAATTCTCCATTGCCGACTTGTCTCAACTCAAATGGATAGCATGGCTGTTCTTCCCTCGACCTAAGCAGTCGATCCAAAGCCCTAACTCTCCACAGGAGGCCCTCCACCCTCTCCTATTTAAACACCACCACCTCACGGCCATGAAAAAGAGTTGCACAAACCTTGCCGAAACTGCGCCAAAATTGTTCCAAACCCTTCTCCACCCTGTAGAGCAGCTTGATCCCCGATGTCAATTTGCCCTAATCCCCACCGACAAAATCCAATTTCTCAACCGAAATTCCACCCAAAACCGGGACACTTCTCCACAGTGGATCAATCCTCAAATTGATTGGTCCTACACCTTCACCGGACCAAGGGAAGGTGTCCACCGACAGAAAGCCCCATCTCCGAGGCCACCCGAGTTGCTCCAGCCTCCAAGCTTTGTGATCGGGCTTGGTCGAAATCACATCTAGACAATTCACTGCACCAGGAGACTTCATCCGGAGCTTGCGGGATCCAATCGAAGGTGCAACAACTCTCGGATCGAAGCCACACTTCTCCGAGCAAAGGTATGAACTAATTCTTCATCCCGAGCTTCTGGAGATTCTCCATTTCAAATGCCTTAATTTCAATGCATGATAACCGTATAGATGTGTTCGTCTCTTCAAGATGAATCCATAGAGCATAAGAACATAAAAATCCGTTGAGTATCGAGTGAGATCTTAGGGATTTAGTATGGACGGCTCTCGGGTGAGGACGCTCGGGGACGATGAACGGATGCCGTCCATTTAATACACGCGCGGACGGACGGCTCAGATGGTGTCGGACCAGGAGACGGTACGAAAACCGCGGGGCCCGGGCTGCTGACTCAAGCGGCGGCGTCGAATGGGAGAGCGACGCGTGTGCTTTCGGAGATGCCGAGGATGCGCTGGCGCCGCGTGGATAAATAGAAAAATAGGGTATTTTTCTATTTATTTAATTCCCTAAACTTGGAAAATTCATAACTTTGTGTAGGAAAATCAGAAAAATAAAAGAAAAATACCCTCTTGCTCAGTGAACAGAGGAGAATAATGTGGAAAAGAAATTAATTAATTTTGTCCAGTATTTTATTTTTAATTAATTATTTACTCCCTGCATTGTTTTAATTCTCCATGCATGTATACAATTCACCATGGCATGAGACCATAGGGCTTTTGAAGCCTCTGAATTTGGGAACATTCCCTGAATTTTCCAAAGTCAGAGGCCATCCCTATGAAGAGTTATTGATTTTTCAAATTCATGTCACTGTTTTGAGTATTTTAATTCCAATAAATAGCATGTTGTGAAATAAATTCTAGGAAAATTTGGTGATGTTCCTTATGACTAGAGAACCCTAGGAAAAATAGGTTTTGAGTTAGTTCATTTTAGACAACCCTAATTGGCTTAAACACTCAAAATAGGTCTCTAATTAATTAGAGCTAACCATACATCAAATTGACTTGAAATCAATTCTCCACTGACCTTTAGGATCAGAGGAACCCACCATAAAAATTTGAGGTCAATTGGACTTGGTTAGCCCTACTAATTGGGTTGATTAAGCCACTTAGTCATTTTAAACTTTAAAAATTCATAACTTTCAAAATATCTTTCAAAAATTCACCAAATTGATTTTAGAGCCTCTCTGATATCAGGGGAATTTAAAAAAATTAAAATTTCAATTTTCTAAAAAAGTTGATTTTTAATATTATTTTAATATTTTTAATAATTAAAAAATAATAAAAATCACAAAAATGATAAAATTCACCAAAATGTCACATTTTGAATTTTAATCACTTAGGAACAAATCCCATATTTTTCCTAGGTCTATTTAGTAAGATATTAAATTTTAAAGCTCTAGGGTAATTTTAAAATTAAAAAAAATGTGTTTTCTAGCATTTTCACTAAAATAATTATAATAAATCATATAAAAATCAAAAAATTGCAAAATTTGATTCTCTGATTTCTTTGATATCAGAGAGATTTTTGAAAAATATAAAATTCATTTTTCAACATTTATTTTATTTTTAAATTAATTAACACTCTAAAACTTAAAATAATTATAATAAAAATAATATAATTCAAAAAATCACCAAAATTAGTCCAAGTGGTCCTCTGGTCATTAGGAATGTCCCCTAATTTTCTTAAGGACAGAAACTTTCCCTTGGTCATGTTATCAAATTTTCCTTGAAAATCTCTATTTTCTACTAAAAATAATTATATAAATAAATTAAATACAGAAAAATCACATTTTCTCCTCTCATGTCTTTATTGACATATGAGTGAAGTTACATAAAAATTTCAAGTTCATTTGAGTTCAATTTAGTGAGTTTTGAAATTATTAAGCTTAAAGGAGCAAAATGGTAATTAAAATTTTAACCCTTAATTAAAACTTTAGGTTTAATAAAAAATTAATAAGTAAAATATTTGATCCTAACCTGATTTGGATGATTGAAATTTAGTAATTGAAGGGTAGAAACCCATTAAGCAATTTAAAATGATTAAACCTTAATTAAATAATTGATTAAATTTGGAAGAATAATAAAATTGGAATTATTAAAATAGGGATATTATTAGGAAGAGATTCATTCTTTAATTTAAAAATCCCTAAATTAATCATCTCATTAATATTCAACTCTTAATTAAAATGATAACTCAAATTTAAAATATTAAAAGACTTAATCATTAAACTAAAATTAAATCATTAAATTCTTTCAAAAATTTCAATTAAAATTAAATTAAATTAAATTAAAAATTAAATTAAATTAAGTAAATTAAATTAAAATTAAATTAAAATTAAATTAAATTAAATTAAGATTAAAAGTTAAATTAAATTAAATTAAATGAATTAAATAAATTAAATTAAATAAATAAAATTAAATTAAATTAAATTAAATAAAATTAAATAAATAAATTAAATTAAATTAAATTAAATTAAATTAAATTAAATTAAACTAAATCATATTACATTAAATTAACTTAAGTTAAATTAAATTAAATTAAACCACATTACATTAAATTAAGTTAAATTAAATTAAATTAAATTAAATATAAAGACATGAAGAATTCAGAAGTAAATCTAAAATAACTTGAACACTATTCCAAACTTAAATCATTAATTTGAACTTAAATTTGAATCACAAACCATTTGAACACCAATTTACCCTCAAGAGCTTTAGTTATCATAACTCCTAAATGGAATATTAAATGAAATGTTACTTCACTTATAGGATATTCAAATATCCTAGTTCACTGAGCAAGTTAACAAAAATTGAAAACCTCGGACGATCGATTCACTTACACAATTAAATTCATTTGGACTTAAAACAATCCTAAGAATATTGAAAAGATGTTTAAGATTCTTCTTAAGCACTTCCTCAATATGATAGGATATTTATAAGAACAATTGAACTTAGTTGTTCTTTGATGAAGAAAATCGTCTTCAAACCAAAACACAAGGAACCTAGACGTCATAGGAAATGACTAGCTATAGGATTAGGAACTTGGTAGAAAACCATAACCCTTCCCTTAGCTTTACCTAGGAAATTGCTATGAATGCTTAAATGCTCTAAATTGTATTTTAAGTGCAGCTTGGGATGACGGGAAGACCCTCCAGGTACGCTTTTATTTTTATTGCAATTTATTTTATTGCAATTTATTTAATCGCATCGCACTTACTTTTCTTGCATGATAAAACAACAGTTGCATGAAAACCTACACCTTTAGGACAGAAACCAAAACTGAAACCCATAACTAAATTAAAAGTCATTACAAGATAAAATTCACCGCCACAACATTTCAAAATATAAGACAACTCAAAATTTAATCACAAACAGAACACAAAACTACAATTACAACTAAATTAAAACGTCTTGTTGGATGATCTGGAATACCTCGGATGATGTAACCTACGTGTTGCTAATGGGATTTCCCGCGGTCTAAATGAAAGTGTGGAACTCATTCAGTTGAGTTTAGCAAATTCATCCGGACTAAGTGAATCCGATAAAAATAATGATGCCGGAAGGATGGAACCGTGGGATCTTAACCGGTGTCGTTATAATCAACTTTAAGATTTGTTTTAATTAAAACACAAAAAACACTTGGAAATTAAGACTTCTCTAAACCAAAACACTTTTCTCATCTCCTGATTTATGATTTCTAAAACTAAACCTCTGCAACAACTAGGAGCTTGGAGCATGGTGGGCAGCACGGCCATCGTCGTCAGCAAAACTTGAATCTACTTCAGCAAAAACTTTCCTAGAATTAAACACCAAAGCCATAGGACTTCGAGGTAGTTTGCCTAGTGCAACATAAATCCTCAACTCTTCGTTAGGCATTTGCATTGCAAATTAAGCCCTAACCGGTCTTAGGATTCCGAGGTAGTCGTCCGATACGATATAAACCCTCACATCTTCCAGGCTATTTGTATGATTCTATCATATAAATATAAGCCCTAATTAATTAAAATTGGCAAGATTAAAACATTAAATAAACATTAGGACTTTCCTAAATCCAAGCCAAACAATAGGATAGTCGGGAGATTATCGAAGTTCACTTCGAATCCGTAATTTCTCCTACTTTTCTTCCTTTGAATTTCCAAAACAAAATGTTCCAAACTTGATACATTCCCTATCGAGATTTCCAAGATTCAATTCTTTGAAAACTTAAACTTTGAAATTCTTGAGAGCGGAATTATTGATTATTATCGAGAGTTTTCTTAGGTGATTCTCGTCACTTAAGATGTAATTAACTATAGGGGCTTGCCCTTATAGGGAATTTTAAAGAACCTGTGTAATATAAACCCCGTTTAATATTTTCATATTAAGCGAGGGAATTTGTCGGCTTATAAAATTGGTTCGCAGACCAAACGGATGTCACAAATCTTCTAGTTTATTTAACCGAGCCCCACCATCAAGCGGTGTGTCTATCCTTAGGGATAGATACACGGTTTGCGGTGCGGTGCTCGTTTATATAAACTATTTGAGATGTGAGATCGGTTTGATTTCATATCTTAAAATCTTCAAATTTAAAATTATTTTCAAAATCAAATACTACTTTTTCAAATTATTTATCTAAGCTAAATTTAAAATTCGCCGACAACTTCTGTTAGGCGACCTCTTTTCAAAAATACAACACCACAAACCTAAAAATATGCCGACAGTATCACATGTCCTATAAACCAGGAACAACTGCCAGTCTTCTAGAAGGTCCAATAACCGCTCACACCGTCAAAATAACCAGCCAAAATTCATCAAAAACTTAATAGTTTTCTGTATCGAGCTGGCGCTTAGGCGCCAGACTCTAGTGCCTAGGCGTTAGGCCAATAATTTCGAAAATTTTGCCTTTTGGCTCTATTTTTGCTCCTTTTTGCTCCTTTTTCATATTTTTCTCCTTCTTGAACATTTTTGCATCACCTACATCCAAAAACACGAAAATACCTTTCATTAAAGCATAATATTCTTAAAATTTAATAAAAACAAAGGCATAAAAATAGTTATTTTTTCTTGGATCAGACATCCCTTTCCATTGTGAGGGATATAATTGAGCCTATAGTATATCTTAGAAGAATGCTCCAAGAGAAGAATTTTGAAGGCTGTCGTAGGCAAGAGAGTAACATATTAGTGCTGAACCTCGAACCTGAAAAACCTAAGGAGAACCCAATCCAAGAATTATTGTAGCCTAATTAACCTTTATGGACCCATTTCTTACAACTATAACAAAAAATAACAATATACAAACAGGAGGATTAATTGTGACTTAAAAATGATCGTCATAATAAACTCCATACATACCCTAAAGAAGATTGCCATCGAACTAAGAGGGAACATTTGCAAGAAAAATTGAGTTTTGATGAGAGTAAAAACTCCATCAAATAAAAAATATTGGGCGATTGATTGTGAATTAGTAAATTAGAATTTTGAACCTTGAGGACGCCTTTTTCGTTAGGATGAGACGTTAAACCAAGTGTTAACTAGGGAGGTAACCCAAGTGTTATCTGATGTGTTGAGCATGTTTTTTACTTCTGCTTTTCTTTCAAATTTTACTTTGAATTTTAGTTTAATTTTGATTTGGAGTAGCTTTAGATCTTGTTTCTCTACAAAGTAGCAGCCCTTCTATTGAGATTTGTAATATTGAAGTATTGATTACCTTTGTTAGATTAGTTGTAACCTACTGAGTTTGTACTTGGCTTTCTTAGATTCATGTGATTAGACTGTCTTTACTTTTTTCACACTTACTATCTTTATATCTTTATCTTTACTATTTCACATGTGTAGAGAAGAGGCAAGTTAGGGGGAGAAAAACTCTACCTTATTATAAATCTTGATAAGCAACTCACATAACTCAGCAGGATTTATACTTCATTATGTAACTCCTGCTAGAATTTTTGATTCATTCAAACTATTTATCATATTATCCTAATAACAGGTAAATGTCATTTAGAAAGATTAACTTTAATGAGTTAATAAAAAGATTCAGAACTTAACAGCTTCAAACTTTAGTTTAAAGAACACATGGAATATGAAAAAGGTATAATTTACGTGTTAACTGTCTAACAAAGGCTGTTCCAATCTTATTCAATTTATTTTGATCAAGTAGCACTATCTCAAGCTTTAACTAAAATATAGCCTAAATGTTGTGGCATTAAAATATCAAGTTTTGAGTTTTACTACTTATGAAACACAAACCTTCACCATATTTAAAATTAACAAGAAAAAGTTGCCAACTAGATATAGTAATTCTTAGGAGAAAAGAAAAAGAAAGAAGGAAATAAAAAGAAATAAAAAGAAAAAAATGTGAAAAATATCTAAGGAGAAGCTTGAGGTTAGCACAAGTACTAAAAGAAAAAGAATCGGAAGGGTGTCTAGTGTGATGTAAATAATTAAACGTTTCCTTGATTCTTTAATAAAAACCCTTTTTAGTTACCTTCAAAGGAAAACAACTATGTGATTTTGAGTTGGCTAAAATCTACTAGAATTGCATTAAAAACATTCGAGGTTCGTGAAGAAAGCTTATATTATGACTATTTCTATGGGATTTTTCTATGGATAAGAATGAGGGGAATTGAGGAAGAGTTAAGTTATTAACTATTAAAGCTAATGGATCTACAACGAAAAACATATTTATTGAGTAGTGATAAACACATGGAAGAATTAGAAACCTAAAGGAGTACCGATCATATTCATTAAATCCCAACTGAGTTATGGGAACACAGTTTTAATAGAGCAAAGTATTTAAGTCTTAATTGTACAGGAGGCGGGCTGAGTGGAGAATTTGGAGCAAAATAGAACAAAAACTAACATAATCTAAGGATTTTGGACCAGCACAATTGTCCCTACAAGATGGCGTAACCTGCTATGATTCACGCAAGCCCACACTGTTTTTACCACCCCTGCCTCCAGTCTAAAGAACCTACACTGAATCTCATGCACTCTCACCTGCTCTTTTGTTCAACCTTCAAGTGCTCTGGTATCGTTGTCATAGTGTAGCTGTGTCATACCAAGCATAGTTGTGCCATCTTCATGGTGCATCAGCGCCAGTTCACAGAAACAATAGTTTTTTCCTTTGCCAAGCTTTGCCTATAAATTAACTTATGAGGTCGTTCTTTGGGCATAATCAGTGGCTGTAGGATATAAGAAGGTTAGAGTTTTAATCAGAGAATGTTTTCCTCTCAGGTTTCTCTCCTTCCTTTGGATTGGAATCTCAAGAGGTAAGTTTCCACCACTAAATTCTTGTGAGTTCTTGAGAAAATGTGCTACTCTTATGGAGAGACATGTTTTATTACAAGTTTTTTCTTCTGTTTATTTTCTGCAATGAAAATTTGCATGGTTTTTGAATTTTTGGTTTTTCTAAAAAATGTGTGGCTAGACATTTCTTCATGTCTTTGTGATGTAGGGGTAGTGATTTGCATTGTGGTTTTCTAGGATGATTTTCAGTTAAACTTTTCTTGTGCTTTCATGAACTAATTTTTTTGGTTAACCTCCGATCCTAGTTTATTCCTTGTCTGGCCAACTAGGATGTTAAAATATTTTGTGAATCTATGAATTCTAACCATCATATATTGTAAACGAAGGGTTAAACATAGAATTACATGAGAATAAACATATTCTAGTGGAATTTCATAATATATTTGGGGATTAGAATAATCATGCGGAATATTATGGAGATTAAGAAAGCCTAAACTTCATTTATTCTAAGTTTCTTTTGACCTAGACATAGGCATATGAAGTAACATATCCTCGATTGGCAACCATCACATATGAAAACATTTAGGAAACCATAATCATTACAATCCTCAAATTGTAGAGGCATGAGCCTCATCAATATTGAAGGAACACATGAGATCTTTTTTATTTTTCTATTTCCTCTGCTTCAATTTATTCTACTTTCATTAGAATTAGGATTTCAAACCTCTTTTGATGACAAAAAAGGCAGGCTAACTAAATTAGTAAACTAAAGATTTTTTTTGTGTGGAAGCAAATATTACACTTTCTCAGTGGGAAATACATGTTACTCGTTAATAGTATTACTACTTGACATGCACTTATGTTATACAGCTGACTTAAGTCCCGACAAGTTTTGTCGTGTTAGTTGTCAAGCTGCCCTAATTGAATTTCCAGATTTTTTATTGCTACACTTGGCTCTATAAAGTGTTCCCCATTTGAATAACCAACTCCTAGATGGCTGATTTCTTTTAGGCAGCTTGAGAGTTGACTTGGAATTATGTTGGGTACTGATACCTTTGGGATTTATTTCCTTATTCGGCTAGTTCCTTACAGGGTTGTTTTGGGAATTTTCTAGTGTTGGTGCTTGTTGCTCCATTAAAAATTGAGATGATTTCTCCAACTTGTGTTGTAGGTGTTTGAATAGGAATTATGGTCACGGTTTCCTACAACATTCTTAGTATCTAAGGTTGAGATGCTTGGATCTACCACCCATCCATGCATCAGTTCATCATTGAGTGGAAGTCTTTGCATGGGATTCATCCCTATATTATCTAACTTCCTAGAAATTGCAACTACTTGAGTCACAAGGATAACTAATACATCAAATTCAATTGCACTAGCTACTTTCTAGGGTGTATCCCTCTCAACAGGACATTGACAAATGATTGTGATCATTCTTCTATCAATTGGTAAGCCTCCACAATAGGTTCATACATAAGTGAACCTCCTACAATAGCATATGTTATGCACCTCAAAGAACCTAACAATCTATTATATGATCAGCTAATCAGGTAAATTATGGTTTAGGCACCTCCAAAGAAGTTTCTTAAATCTCTTCGAGGCCATAAATAGATTCCACACGAGTTTGAGTGAATGAGGTAATATCATTTGTAAGTTTAACGTCCTTTGATGGAGAAAAGTATTTGGCTAGGAACTTTTGGTCTAGGTTATTCTGGGTTGTGAATGATCCTGGGATAAGTGAGTTAAGACACACCTTATGTTTGTCCCTCAAAGAGAAAGGAAAAGCTTAAGTCTAACGACATAACTGGACACACCATTATACCAAAAAGTGGCATAATATTCAATGAAACTAGCTAAGTAAAGATTTGGGTTCTTTGAAGATAGTCACCCAAACTTAATATTTTGGACAATTTGGATTATGATAGGTCTCAACTCAAAGGTGTTGGCCTCGGAAGTGGTGTAATTGATGCTCATATGGATTTCCTTAATAGAGGGGATGTGATTGTCCCTAAGTGGATTCATGATGGGGATGTTGAGATCAACCATCTTAATGGGTGTTTTAGTGAGTGAGTGTATGTTCCTAAGTTATCTTAAGGTGGGATTGATCTTAGGGTCCAAGACAGTGAGGGCCTCAGCTCCCCTATGCATAAAAAGATTAACTAAAAAAATTATGCAGTCGTCAGTTACAATGACTCACACGAGTCATTCAACAAACACAAATGAAACACACACAATATGAGAAAGAAGGAAATGAAAAAAGGTTAAGATTAAAACAACAATATAGATGCAACAACAAAAATAACAAATGCAAATAATAACAGGAAAATAGATCATCTCAAACCTAGATCCTATTCTTATCAACTAAATTTTTCAAAAAAGGGAAATAAATATTAGCACCTTTCCTTGACAATGGCACGAAAACCATAACGTACTAAAAATTATCAAGAAATGAGTTGGAAATCTATCCTAAGTACATGTGTTACAAAATATGAGGTTTGAGAGTCAATGTATCAATCCCAGAAGAACATGTTTAACAATTATTCTAGGAAAAAATGTCTAATTTTTTTATCGTGTGAACCTAGCTGGGCTTGATTGCAAAAGAGGTTTAAGTCCTAAAGTTATAGCAAAAGCTGACCAGATTGTAGAGAGTAGAAAGCATAAAAGAGAAGAAAATCTCTCAAGTTCTTCAAGAGTGATGAGGCGCTTGCTTCTGTAATTTAGAGATTATGGTGGATCGTGATGTTCCTAAATGTCTTCCAACATGATAGTTGTAAACATGGGATAACAAATTCTTCTTATGTCTAAGTTTAGGTCAAAATAATACTAGAATCCATGGAGTTGAGTCTCCCTCAATCCCCATGGCATTCGATAGAAATGTTATGATCCCAACAAAAGGTTACAGAATCCTTCTGGAATATGTTTATCCACTCAGGATTTTGTGGTTTTATTTTCTACTATGCAACAATGAGATGTCATTAGCTTCACAAAAGATTCTAACATCCTAGTTGGCTAGGCTAGGAGTAAATAAAATTCAGAGGTTAACTAACAATATAGACCATGAAAGCAAAGAAAATGCTACAGAACAATGATCTTAAAAGACATGATAAAAACCACTACCCCTACGTCTTAGAGACATGAAATAGTGTTTAGCCACGTATTATCAAGAAACCCACAGATAGGAAATCCATGCAGATCTTTATTCTAAGATATATTGAAAGTAAAACTTACAATAATGGCTTGTTCTCTCCATAAGAGCAATACCCCTCCCTCTGATAAAAAAATCTCCCCAAATTTACAAGAATACAAAGGGGAAACTTAGCCCACAAGGGTTTCAACCCCAAAGAGAGGAGTAATACCTAAGGGAAGAAGAATCTCTAAGAAAAATTCCACCTTTCTCTACCTCAAGCCTTCCTAAAGCCTTTTCTCCTCTTCCAGGAAGCCTTAAGAATAATTCTTATATTTGAATCCATCAATTTGGAAAGAAAATTTATTTCCAAAATAAGTTCCCACTTCATCAGTATGGTCATGCTGAAACTAGCGTAGTCATGATGGGCTTTTAAATTGGGTGGCGTGGTCATGATAGGCTTCTAAATTGGGTGACGTGGTCACACCTTATCCTGGCATAATCACGTTGCCTAAATGAAATTGTTTTGGGGCCACACTGGAACTGGGCGTGGTCACGCCAAAACTAGGTGTGGTGATGCTGAAACATGGCGTGGTGACGCCACTGGTGTATAGTCTCTTAAGATGTGGAATAATTTGTAGATAAAAAAGATGCTTGTATGGAGCTTCCTTCTAACTCTTATTATTTTTATTATGAGGTTTGAACATAGTATAATGATAAAATATGCATTGAGTCTCAGTTGCATTAAACTTATAAAATAACATGTATCCATTTACACAAAAATTAATAAACTTTGATCCAAACCTAACTAGGAGACCAACTTTTTTATCTTGTATATGTTTCCTAGAACTAAATTTTCTTATGATTTATCTCTTTCAATAATCTTGTTAATTGATTGAAGCACTTTTGGGGCACGTTAAACTCTATTTTAATTTTCAAGGTTCTGAGAGCTACAGATAACACAAAATGGATGTGCAACCCTCATATATTGGCCGTTGGGCTATATCAATAATTCATAAATGGACTGAGCATCATGTTTTTAGTAGCTCTTCCTCCACTTATCTCGGATAATATAGTATTATCCCATCAATGACCATTTCTTCAAATCAACTTGAGTCAAACTCAGGCTGAGGATCATAACTTGTCAAATGAGCATAACTGAGTATAATACGGTCAAGCTTGCCATGCGCAGCCAAATCTAGTAATCAGGTTGAAATCCTCAGTGATTTAAATCATATCCAACTTTATTAGGTGTTAAGTGTGTTCGATTCCTATGTTTAGAATAGGGAAACCAAAACAAAACCCTCAGATAGGCAAGTGTGAAATTCAGATGCCACTTGCATGAAGGTCTTGACACCATTTAAGTACCCTTCAGTGATTCCTTTTCTATTTGGATATAGCCTATATTACATCCATGACCTTGATGAGAAAATATGTATAAATAATATATATATATATTTGAGGAATTATTTTTAGCAAAAGCGGAAGGAGATATGGATCGGGAGATTAGAAGGATAAAAGTTAAGATATCACATTCGATGCATGATATGGCTAACAATTTTAAATGACGCTTAAAAAGTGGCAAATTTTTTAAATGTGAGTCTGCTAGGCTTAAGAAAAAATTTTCGAGTGCTTAACATTTATCGTTGCCCTTATAAAAAAAATGAAGAGAATGGAAACGGTAACACAGAAATTCATGCTTCTTTCATTTCACTCTCTACATTAATACTCTAAAGAATATTTTAAACATAAAGGACAACTTACATTTATGTATAAAGCAACTTGGTGCCATATATATATATAAAGGATAATTTATATTCATATTACAAAAATCTTGTGCATTTACATATCTCAAACTTAAACTTTGATATTTCCACACATTGCACTCCAAATTTTAACATGACCTCACAAAAAACACTTTTAATATTTTCTAGAAGGTGAAATCCTCATTCTCAGACATAGGATTAAAGGACCAAAGTATCACTTTTGTAAATACATAAATTTAGTTGTGAGGTACATAAAAAACATAAGAATTGTGTGCATTTACATATCTCAAATCTAAACTTTCATATTTACACACTTAGTATTACAAAATTTAACATTGCGTCAAGAACAAAGATTTATAAATTCAAAATGGGCATTTACATACACAACCCACATTTCTTATGGATTTATTTATCACACACCAAAACTTCCATATGGACATGCATAACACTAAATTATATTGCATCACATCACAAATAGCACTAATTATGACTTTTTAATAGTTAAATTCACCTTTTCATGCATATGTAAAGTGCTATGCTTGTAAAAATGGAATTTTTAGTGCGAGTTTCATAAATCCCTAAGAATTGAGGGCTGCATGTTTTTTATTCTAAAACTGTAAAAATGAAATACACATTTTCAAGCTTGGATTTAAATAACCAAAGCGTCATGTATCTAAATTTCAATGTTTAGGATTGAGATTGTTAGAAAATAAGATTTACGTATTGCACTCAAATCTTATGATTCGACGTATCCCAGACCAATACATCCATGTTTATAAGCAAACTACTCAATTCTTTGATATCACGTCAAAATTAGCATTAATTAACCATTTCAATAGTCAAATCCACCTTTTTATATAGAGGTAAAGCGATATGCATGTAAATATAAAAGTTTAGGTGTAAGATACTTAGATCTATTAGAACAGTGTGCTACCTATGTAAATTTCCCTTAAAATTTAAGTTTTAGATGGTGGAAGACCTATAAGATGAGCCATAAGCATGTTGCAATCATATACATCAAGAAAAACATACAAAACTGCATCAAACTTTTATATTTTTCCAAAACATATATTATGAAAATGTAAAATAAACTAATGGTTCAAATAAAAGAAAAACTTAGAAGACCATTGAAGTCTTGATTACCTTCGATTTGACTCGAAGAAATCGAGAAATCATTGAATCTAACGAAATTGCAAACGAAGGGCGGTCAGCAAGTTATAGAGTTCGAACATGGGCGGGAGGCAAACATTTGGAATTTCGACATCAGTTTGATATTAAATATAATTTCTGATTCCTTTCAAACAATATGAGGCCCATCTATTATTAATAACTTAAAAAACCGAAATATTTAAGCATTAGTTAATATCAAACAGCCATCAGTTTTTAACCTAGAAGAAATGACGTGTTAACATTTCGTTGACTTGCAGCCATTGGTTATAATTTGCTATGAACCAACGAATTAGACTGTTGATTTCTATATACAGACTGTTTGAAAGAGTTTTACTAGAAAGCATGATTTAGTCCGTGGAAAACTCCTAAGTTGAATGTCATACGCCAGTTATCGAAAATTAGCCCAAAATTTTGAAACTAAATAAGTCGTCATTTTTCCGCAACTTTTAACATCTTCCTGTAGTGGCTCAATTCAGCCACTTTGATAAGTGGACTCGATTCAACCACTTCTATAGAGGCTCAATTAAGCACAAAATTCTGTAAACTCGTATTTATGTATACAATGACATTGAGGTAAATCTACGTAAAGAGGACCATGCTAATTAAGCGCCCACATAGCTTTTCTACATCTTTATTGAACTTTAGTATAGAGGGAGATTGATTCCATTCTAATCAAACCAAAAAGCAGTGTTCAATAGTCAAGATGGACATATTACTTTCTTCGTGTCACCTCATATATATATATATATATATATATATATATATATATATATATATATATATATATATATATATTAATTCCTTTGATCTCCGCACTCTAATGCGCCATCAGATCATCATCCTCGCACACCTACTCCATTAACTTCCATCAAGTCTTGAAGTGGTATGGCCGTGCCGTAATCACGTTCCTAATGAAAATATAAAGTCTTATTTTACTATCAAATTAACACTTCTTTAACATTATCTCTTTATCATATATATATATATATATATATATATATATATATATATATATATATATATATATATATATATATACATATCATAAACTTTTATTTTCTTTTCGATAGTATTATCATGTATCTTACTTGACATATAAGATTTATATTCAATTTATGTTGACTTCCGAGATGTGGACATCTCTCTCTCTCTCTCTCTCTCTCTCTCTCTCTCTCTCTCTCTCTCTCTCTCTCTCTCTCTCTCGCTATATATATAGTAATTGATGGTAACCACCTATCTGTTTTTCATGCATTATAAATGAAGTCTAAGAGATTAGTACTAAACTCAAAATTGTTAGCTCCTGCATCAACCATAAGAACGTAGGCAGTAAATTAGACAATGCATTGAGGACGGAATAAATATGGCGTCTTTAAGCAGCAGCTTCTACCCAAAAAGTTGGTTCATTTCCAACCGTAACAATAAATTGTAGCACCTTCAGTAGTCTTTGGGGCCTGAAAGCATTTAAGTGTTTTGATATTTTTATTCCAAGGCATTGATGCGTCTCAACCAAACATATTGACATTTTCGAATGTTAATAAAACATTTGAAATTGTTGACATGAATGCCAGTCTGAAGTATATTATCTTCAACTCTTTGTTAAGTGGACTTGTTTTTATTGTGATCTAATATTGTTCAGTTGGCGAAAAAGTAGTAAGAGAGAGAGAGAGAGAGAGAGAGAGAGATGATCGAATAAATTTTCTTTGTTATTGTTCCAGTTAACTTGCAGTTCTTTTTCGCATATTTACTAATTTGGTCATCAGTTTCACTGTATGAAAGAGATTATTAGTGGAACTGCAATTTAGTGGTTTAAGAGATCTCTTTAAAAACCGGTAACAAGTTCTGGTTTCGAAGCTTAGAATTCTGATTTAGACTGATGGAAGAAAAAATAGTATTGATATTTTGTCGGAATATGACGGGAAATAAAAATCTATGAGGAGAATCTCGTCATAGTTACATGTATTATATTCATTCTATTCTGAGTGGATAAGACTAATCAAAATGAGGAAAAAAAAAATATTCTTAGTGCTACTAATGACATCTTTATATTCATCACATCAACGCTAAAATTATCCATAATTATGTTGAATGTTGATGTGGTTGACCCCATCAACTCATCTTTTAGATAAAAAAATGCATTTGATCAATGTTTATTATGTAAGAATTATCATATTTGATATAACTAAATGATATCTTCAAATGATATCTAAAATTGTTTATTAATTTCAATAAATATATTTGTTGAAATGATAAGCGGAAGCGATATAGGATCATACATACCTCCAATCATAACTTACACGTGCTGAATCGACACTCTCTGCTTACACGATAAATTTTGTGTTATGAATCTTCTAAACTTTTCTCACTCACAACTCGATAGTGAGGAAAACAAAATTATGAAGAGCAAGCTTAGAAATGAAAACAGTAAGCATCACATCTATTTATAGTGCTCTGCCCATCACAGAGATCTACGGTCGTGATCCCATCATAGAGATCGGCGGATGTGAGCAGGGCATACGAAAGGGTGGCATACAAATGGGTTAAACTTAGACTAAATATGGACCACATTATAAAATTTATTTCTCTAGAAAACACAAAGGTTTTTCAATGAGAATTGTAAAGGAAAAAAAAATTAATTAGGAAAATGAATGAAAAATCTCAAAATTCTCCCACTTGGTCCATATAGTTCAACACACACCATATAGAGAAGCAAAATATATGAATCATGGCGATAGGTCCTCTTATAGTGAGTATTATCTTCCATGTATTACACTATATACTAGCCCATATAACTTAATGAATAAACCATATGTATATTCCAGGTCCAAACCAAATGATATTTCTCATAATAAAAAAATAAATATGTGCACAAAACCATATGAGAAAACATCAACTGAATAAGAGTTTCATTAAAACAATAAATCACATTATGAAACCAAGTCTCATTTGTACTACATGATCCTTAAAATTCTTGGGTGGCATGCCTTTAGTCAAAGGATCAGCAATCATTAACTCAGTGCTAACGTGTTCAATGACCACTTTATTTTTCATAACATGTTCTCTTATGGCTAAATATTTGATGTCGATGTGTTTACTTCGACTTCCACTTTTATTGTTCTTAGCCATAAATACTACAGCTGAGTTGTCACAGTACAACTTTAATGTCCTTGAAATAGAGTTCACGATGCGAGGTAGCCTCAAAACATGATACGAACTCAGCTACTATAGTGGAAGTAGCAGTCAAAGTCTGCTTAGCACTTCTCCAAGATACAGCTCCACCAGCTAGCATGAAAATATAATCAGATGTTGATTTTCTTGAGTTAATGCAGCCAGCGTAGTCTGAATCGAAGTAGCCAATTACCTCTAAATTATCAGTTCATTTGTGCATGAGCATGTAGTCCTTTGTACCTTGAAGATATCTCATCACTTTCTTTGCAGCTTTCTAGTGGTCGATACCTGGATTACTCTGATATCTTCCCAACAATCCAACAACAAATGCAATGTCAGGTCTAGTACAAACCTGAGCATACATAAGTCTTCCAACAGCTGAAGCATATGGAATGTTCTTCATGTGTTCCCGCTCGAAATTATTATTTCGGGCACTGACTTAAATCAAATCTATCACCCTTCACAATAGGTGCTATACTTGGTGAACAATTCTTCATGTGAAATCTCTCTAGAACTTTATTGATATAGGTCTCTTGAGATAAACCCAAAATACCTTGAGGTCTTTACATATGAATCTTAATGCCAATGACATAAGATGCCTAACTCATATGCTTCATATCAAATTTCTTGGAGAGGAATTGTTTTACCTCATAAAGTAAACTCCTATCATTGGTTGCAAGTAAAATATCATCCACATACAATACAAGAAAATAAATTTTACTCCCACTAACCTTCTAGTATATACATTGATTCATGACGTTCTCTTCAAAGCTAAATGAAGTAATAACTTCATTAAATTTCAAATACCACTGACGAGAGGCTTGTTTCAAACCGTATATGGATTTATTTAGCTTGCAGACCAAGTGTTCACCGTCACTAGAAGAGAATCCTTCTGGTTGTTTCATGTAAACCTCTTCCTCTAGATCACCATTAAGGAATGTCATTTTCACATCCATTTGATGTAACTAAAAATCAAAATGAGCTACCAATGCCATAATTACTCGGAGAGAATCCTTTTTAGATACAGGAGAAAATGTCTCCGTGTAGTCAATTCCTTCCCTCTGAGTGATCTCTTTGGCAACAAGTCTTGCCTTATGTCTGTCTCTCAACGTTACCTTGTGAGTCTTTCTTTATTTTAAAAACCCATTTAGATTCAATGGCTTTTACACCATTAGGCAACTCAACGAGATCCCAGACTCGATTAGATGACATAGAATCCAACTCATCTTTCATGGAATTATGCCATAAGTCCGATTCCTTAGAACTCATAGCTTGTGAAAACATTTCAGGATCATTTTCGGCTCCAATGTGTTAGTTAGATTCTTGAAGATACACAACATAATCACTAGGTATGGCTGATTTTCATTCTCTAGTAGATCTTCTTAACGTTGTTTCAACATGTTGTTCAACTGGTCGTTCAACTGGTTGTTCAACAATATCTTGTTGTTCCTCATTAATAACTTGATCTACTTGATCATTATTAATAGCTTGTGGAACTTCAGCAATTGGTTGTTTAACACTTGTTTATCCTTGAGGGGTGTGAATGACAATTAATAAGTCACATGACCTAGAGGGTTTAGCTTCACAGTGATTCTTTTGAGAAACAATATCCTGAAATTGATCACTCCTACTGATCAAGTCATACTCAAGAAATTTTGCATTTCTTGATTCCACAATCCTAGTGTTATGAGACAGACAATAGAATCTATACCCTTTAGACCATTCTTCATATCCAATAAAATACCCACTAATGGTCCTTGGGTCTAACTTTTTTTCTTGTGGGTTGTAAATTCTTACTTCAGACGGGCAACCCCAAACACACATATGTCTCAAACTTTGTTTCCAACCTTTGAATAATTTAAAAGGCGTCTTTGAAACAGCCTTGTTTGGAACTCTGTTTAATATATACGCAGCCGTCTTTAGAGCTTCAGTCCACAAGAATTTAGGGAGTTTCGTGTTACTCCGCATACTTCTCAACATGTCCATTAAAGTTTGGTTTCTTCTTTCTACCACACCATTCTGACCCGGAAAACCAGGCAGAGTGTGCTGGGCAACAATCCCATGTTCTTGAAGAAACTTCGCAAATGGACCATGTGCTTGTCCACTCTCTATGTATCTTCCATAGTACTCCCGACCTCTATCTGGCCTCAGGATTTTAATTTATTTTCCACATTCATTCTCCACTTCAGCATTAAAGACTTTAAAGGCATCCAAAGCTTCGTCCTTAGAATGAAGTAAGTAGAGATACATATACCGTGAATAATCGTCTATGAAGGTGATAAAGTATTTTGGACCAACTACATCCATGTCTGGACAACAAAAATATGTATGTATGATCTCTAATAGGTTTTTGCTCCTCTTGACACTCTTTTTAGACTTATTAGTTTGCTTACCCTTTATGCAATCTAAACAAGTCTCAAAATCAGCAAAATCCAAAGTACAAACTACCCCTTCATTTGTCAAACTTTTAATTCTCTTAATGGAGATATGTCCTAATCTCCGGTGCCACAACATAGAGGATTCCTCATTCATAACACATCGTTTTAACCCAGCAGTAACATGCATAGAATTATAAGCAGAATCATTTTGCAATTCAATAGAGGAAAGACCATCAGATAAAGTACCATAACCAATAACCTTAGATTCAAAAGATAAACTAAAACCAGAATTCAAGAAGTTAAAGGAAAAACCCAAAGGTACAAGTCTTGAAATAGAAATTAAATTCCTAGAGAAACTTGGAACATAAAAAGTTTCTAAGCGTAAAACGAAACCACTGCTTAAAACCGAACTGCACGTGCCAATGGCTTCTACATGTGAACACATCTTACTTCCTGAATAGATGCATAGTTCACTTCCCATGACTTTCTTAGGTTTTGTATACCCTGTAAGGTATTAGACATGGATTGTAGAACCAAAATCAATCCACCATGTGTTTTGATTAACACTAACCATATTAGACTCATAATAGACGAATGAAAGTTGAGTACCTTTCTTGTCGAGCCAGTTCTTAAACTTAATGTTGTCTTTCTTCATGTGCCCCTTCTTCTTACAGAAGAAACACTTTGACTCTTTCTTTATGTCTGGCTGAGGAGGAATCTTGCCATTTTCCTTATTTTTGGCTTGATCCCTCTTTCTCTTTCCTTGAGTAGTAAAATTTACTTTTTCACCCTCTTCCATTGCCAACCTCCCTTCTTCTTGGACACACATGGTCAACAACTCATTAATTAACCATTTGTCTTTATGTGTGTTATAAGAGATTTTGAAGGGTCCATATTGTTGGGAAAGAGTGTTCAGAATGAAATGAACTAGAAAAGATTCCGACATTTTAACTTCCAAAGCTTCAAGCTGAGCAGCTATGTTCATCATGTGCATGATATGATCACACACGCCTTTAATTCTGGTGAGCTTCATGGATGAAAACTGCATAATTAAGGTGCTGGCCAAAGCCTTGTCAGATGTAGCAAACTACTCATCCATGGCTTTCAGAAGGTCCTTGACCTTGTTATGCTGCTCGACAGAACCACGGATACCAACAGATATCTTAGTCTTTATGAACATCACAGAGAGGCGATTAGATTGCTCCCATTTTTCATACAGATTAACAGCATCCGAAATGTCGTTTTCAATAATGGCAGGTGGTTCGTCTTTTCTTATAGCATAATCAATATCCATCCATCCTAAATGGAGAATAATTCTCTCTTTTCTCACCTTATAGTTATCACCCTTTAATTTGGGAATATCACACTTAAAATTAGAAGTTTTCGCAGGTTGAATAACTGCAAAAATTTTCAAATATATATGCTCATTAAACAAAATTTTTTAGACTTAAAAACAAAATGTCATATTTTACCAATGTAAATCATGCTCAAATTGATGAATCTAGTGACATAGAATTTGCTTGTGAGCTAAAATCCTACTCAAATAGATTCATCTAACAACTTTATGATAGAACTATCAAATTATGTTCTCTTTATTAATTCCTGTGGGTAGATTAATAAATATAAGTTGATATTTGATCCTAATTAATCATACAAATATAACAAAATACCAGCGGGTAGGTTTCATTATATTTCCTATGATTAATTACAACTAATGTTCTAATGTGATTCTTAAACTTAATATATAATTTTAATTAATTAAAGATGTTGTGGCTATTCCCTAGTTAATTAAAATTATATGAATCAACTAACATTAATTAATTCTTTATTAAGAGCTAAATATTTACATAAGTATACAAATAAATGAATAACAGTGCATAAACATTATTTAACATAATTATTTGCATGTATAATAATCATAAATTTATACACATAAATTTCAAGAAATAAATAAGTAATATATGCATAATTGATATTCAACTTTTAAACCAAAGAAGTTCTTAATTATAATTTTAATGTGCATAAATTACTTAACTTAATATTTTATGTTTAATCTAACATAAAAATTAAACATACAATTTAACAAAATAACTAAGTAACTCATAATTAATCTCAAAATCAATTATGTGCCAAACAATTCATATATGAAATCATTTAGAACTTGATTTCAACATGATTTTCGTTTTTATTTTGGATTAAAAATGTAAAAATTCTAATGCTAAAAAATTAAAACGTTTTCTCCAAAATCGGGCAATAAGCACGAACATTAACCTTAATGTCTCAGCCATGATTTAAACTCATGTAAGAACAATTAGATACATTAGAAATCAATGTTTTAAGGATTTCTAAACCTAACACAATCAAACAATTGCCCAGAATAAAAAATCACGTATATGGATATATAATAGAGTGAAATAGAGTAAGCAGGCAGAGGTTAAACTTGCTCTGATACCAAATGTAAGAATTATCATATTTGATATAACTAAATGATATCTTCAAATGATATCTAAACTTGTTTATTAATTTCAACAAATATATTTGTTGAAACGATAAACGAAAACGAGATAGGATCATACATACCTCCAACCATAACTTACACGTCTTTGAATCGACACTCTTTGCTTACACGATAAATTTTGTGTTATGAATCTTCTAAACTTTTCTCACTCACAACCCGATGGTTAGGAAAACAAAATTATGAGGAGCAACCTTATGGAGCAAAACAGTAAGCATCACATATATTTATAGTGCTCTACCCATCACAGAGATCTAAGGTCGTGATCCCATCATAGAGATCAACGGACGTGAGCAGGGCATACGAAAGGGTTGAACTTAGACTAAATATGGACCACATTATAAAATTCATTTCCCTTAAAAACACAAAGGTTTTATTTCTCTTGAAAACACAAAAGTTTTTCAATGAAAATTGTAAAGGAAAAGGAGAATTAATTAGGGAAATGAATGAAAAATCCCAACATAATATAGTTAATATTATTATTACTATTATTATTAATAATGTTAAAGAAAGAAAAAAAAACAACCTGGACCTCATAGATAACAACCAAAGTAGAATCGGGTAGCACAACTTGCTTGGAGTATCATTTTCCTCCCACAAACATGCAGAGAACCCGCAAAAAAACACTGTAGCATAGGCAAGATTCCCGTAGAAGAAATTCAATAAGGAAGGGAGCTAGGACAGAAATAGATGAATGGGAGAGGTGAGGAAAAGGAGAGTAAAGGATGTAATACACTATCCCAGAGAAAAATGCGCAGGACAATATTAGAATTCTCTTTTCTTATGTGGTATAAGAACCTAAAGCTTCACAACAGTCGATCAATGTATTCCCCAGACTCCTCCATCATAAAAAAAAAAGCTCCAATTCAATAGGATTTCTCAATCGCATAAAGGAAATATCACACCTGCATCACTCAAGTTCCTAATGTCAAACATTAAGAAATTAGCAAATTTACCTCTTTAATATGACAACTATCAGGTATGGAAACAAAGATACTGAAATGCTTTAAAGCAAATGGATTCAACTAATGTCTTGCAGAAAATTCTCCCATTCCACCACAATTTATCACAGGTCAGTTAGAAAGTTCATCAGAAAACCCAAACTTTAAACTCTGGCGTCTGGTTGATTAGAATCTCACAACTGCAATTTTATAACTATATCCACACCAATTCTACCATATGTACTCAGTCTCAATAGCACAGCCAAGATATGGGCACCCTTGAATGAAGATTTCAACAAAAAAATAGATACATAGTGATCCATCTAACAAATGCTCACCACAAAATACAATGGGAAGCAACACTATAACTCAATGTTAGGCTAACATCAAATATATTATTGATAACATAACAGCTGCAGGAGCCAAGCTCGACACAGAGTATATTATTCTCTAAACACTTAATGGATTACCATCCCAATACAAATGTTTTAAAACTGTCATACGCGCACAACTCAATCCAATCAAACTTGAGGAATTCTACTCTCTACTTCAAAGCGAGAAGTCAAAACTGGCCACTGAACAACTTAAACAATGACTGAGTATAGCCTTATGTGCCAATAAAACCAACACCAACTCAATATACCCACCCAAAGCAAATTACAAAAACACACAACAATCACACCATCCTTCCGAAACCATAACAAACCAAACAATAACAAACAATCCATCACTTGCCAAATATGCCTAAAACTAGGAAACTCACCCCTCCAATACTAGCACAAAAATAACCTTTAGTAAAAGCCCACGACAAAACAATACTACACTACCTACAATGCAGCAAACATTCCCAACAACCAATACTAGATTCTAGACACAGTTTCCACCTCATTCCTCACTCAAAACATAGGAATTTTACATTCCTCACATCCATATCAAGGCACAGATCAAGTTACCATATAAAATTGATAGGTCACCAACATATCCCATATAGAATCAGGCATACTTCCCACATCCACAAGTAAGCTCATTATCTCATCTCTATTTCACGTTCCACATCTATCACACAACCTCATATCAGCTCAAAAACTAGCTCAAGGCAACAACTACATTTTCTCCTTTGATTCTAATTAATACTACATATAGTACCTGAAACCTTGAAGAAACTCCTCATAGGACCTCTTAAGCAATGTCACTATAGCCTGTAAGCTCTCCACATATCCGCCTTCTCTTGCAACTGGCATAAAAAACTTGGTCATCCCCATCATCATACATTATTAACCATCTTGAGATAATCTCCACAACTACGCATCTCTAGATCCCACCCGCAATTCTTAGAATGTCATCAGAACATGAGTCATAGACTAGGCTTTTCTATTAGTGTTACTAATTATAAAACTTAGAACTACATCACTCTAATGTACGGGGACCCTTTCCCCTCCCTTCAATTAATGTATATAGATATTATGTCTTCTTTATAGATGCACACTCGCACATCTTTTGGTTATTTCCCATGTACAACAAATTTGAAACCACCACACACTTTATCAAACTTCATAACTACATCATAAATTAATTTAACACATAAGTAAAAAACACTTTGAATCAACAATGACAAAGAATTATCATCCTAGAAACTACAATAATATCTTCAACTGCATTGAACAAAACCTCAATTCTCATGTTCAAACATGCTACAACAAAATGGGTAGCCAAACAAAAAACATAGGAACATCACCAAAATAGCCAGAACAATTCTCTACACGGACCGTCTCCCCCATCCTTTTGCGTGGAGGCCATTCAAAAGGACTCCCACCTCACCAACATCTTGCCCTCCAAAAATACTAAAAACAAGTACCCTCAAGAACTACTCTACAAAACAACACCAACATATGATCACCTCATAGCATTCTATCGTTTATGCTTTCCTAGAAAAGCATCTCAAATGATAAACAGACACTAACCCAAAGCACCCAAATGTTTAATCAATGGCTACAACCCCCAATACAACGTATACAACTGTTTTAATCTCTCCAACAAAAAAAACCATTATGTTAAGGCACGTCACATTCATAGAAACACTATTTCCATTTTGCCACCAAAACCAAACCCACACAAAAAATGAAAAACCACCACCCTCATTTTTATTTACTACCTCCACCCTTCCTCAGATTCCACCAAACTGAGAACCCCCTTCACCGCAAAACAAAACCCAACAATTCTCTTCAACCCAACGCTACATCTCATCACAACAACCAACCAAATCAATCCCACATCCACCCATCCACCAACCCATAACATTATAACCGAAAAAAAAACAGGCCATTGAAAACCCAAAAATATTCTTGATCTTACTTACAAACAAACCCCACTGATCCATCGTCCTACACCCAAGCCAGCCAAATTCTGTAGCGGCGTCAAACCATGTCTACAGAACACCTCACACTTCAATAACAGAAGACCTGGTCCCTAGTAGTACCACCAGAGAATCACAAAAATCTTGGGCTAAAAATGGACATATAAAACAAAAAACCAATTTTGATGGATCATTGATAGATACTAGCCACACTTAATTTCCCAAGGCTATGCTAAAAAACCAAGCATCAGCCACACAAAGACGTTTAGCTCAGTGACAAAATTCCTAACCATTTGCATGCTCTTGGCTCTAGCCGCTGAACTCAAAAGAGAAGTTCAATAACTCGATGTAGCTAAAGCTTTCTTTTATGGAAAACTAGTTGAAACAGTGTTCATGTATCAACCCCTGGATTCAAAGACCAAAAGCATCCACATTTCATCTAGAAGTAACATAAGGAAAATTATGGGCTAAAACAGGCACCGAGACAATGATACTCCATACTTGCGTGTGGCATTGAAGTAGTGAAGTAGCCATTTGAGGAGTTGGTGGTGATGTGAGAGTGGTAGTACATGCATTAGTTGAGGAAGTTTACATTGTATGTGATATACAAGCTAGTTGCTCTGAGGTATTGAAAATATCCTATGGTTTGACGGAATTGATCAAGATTGTTGTTATGGGTGGTGTCTTTGATGCGGTCAGCTAAGGAAGGTAGAAGTTTGAGGTGAGGATTGGATTCAACCGTACCTTTGGCCGAAATTATGTTTGTAATCTCTCTATCTCTCTCTCTCTCTCTCACACACACACACACACACATCGAGATATATATATATATATATATATATATATATATATAAGCCATATTACGAGTTTGAGTTATATAAAACTTTTCCAAAGTATAATAAAATATTATATTGTAATGAGCTCAAACTAAATTGATTACATGTTGAAGTATTATGATTTTTTTTTATAATTGGTACATATGATTTAAACATATTGTTGTATTCTATAAACTAAAATACTTTGATTTTAATGCAAACTTATAAACATTATATGTTAAATTTGCAAAAAATTATAAAAATTGTGCAAGTAAGAATGACTATCCACTAAGATCAAAGTTGGAAAAGATATGATACATTGCATAGGAGGGTGAGCTGAAATGTATTCCTTTAAATTTGTTAATGGTGTGATTTGGATATATGTTAAGAGTAATAAAGGGTAGATATGATCTGAGATATATGAAAGGCAACTGGCTAAGGGCGAAGAGTTTATTATATTATGTCGCGTAACTATTCTTATAATATGATATGTTATAATATCTAACTTTTTTTAGTTTTTATAAGAAAGAATATTACAAGGGCAAATACTGCAGAAACATTCACCCCACTCCTGCTACTCCCAAGGTAGGTGATTGATGAAATAAAGTAATGCCATGACTTTGAAATACCATTTAACTTAGAAGATTTGAAATTTACCCTTTTATCGTTCCGGATCTTCCAAGCTCCAGTGTCGTCAGTCAAATAAGCAATAATCATCTCAAGATCTCCTTCAGATGGAGATAATCCAGAATAGTGGCACTCAATGGTAGGTGACAGTCCATAAAAAACATTGATCCTTTCTGGAGTAAATCCTACTCCAACACCTCTGACGAAGACTTCGTAGTCTTCCGCATCCAAAAAGTTAGCATAAAATTCGCGCACGACCGGAATAACAACAACAACGGTGAAATAACATAATCGTTGCCAGTTGTGCGCAACGATCATGTTCTCAATCATTTCACTAGGATTGTAAAGGCTTCACTCTGAGATAAATTTTCTGGACGTCACAAATTCGTGATATCGAAAATGCGCTGCCGCAGTCGCGAATTTGCTACTGTCAAAATTTTCTCGTGCCTTTCCTCGCTTAGATTTTGGTGCCATCTAAACGTGAAAGAAAACACAAATAAATTAAGGAATCAAAGATTTAAACTCTTTTTAAGCTTAAGAAATTTAAAATGAGTTTATAAATTCATGAAGAAACACTAAAAATCAAAAATTTTCTCAAAATTTCGATTTTTAGTCAAAAATAGGAAAAACTATGGTGAAAATAAAAAATAAATGGATTAGAGTGTAGATCTGACATTGAGATTAAGAAATCAAGTGATTTCAAGCTCAAAATCTTGATGTTTTGACCTCAAAATGGATTTAGGAGGTGGGTTTTCGCGAAAAAGAAGAATAAGATGAAGCTTAGGCGTTAAAAATGGCTAATGGGGGTTTAAATGGTATTTTTTGGGTAAGCAGGCCGAACCGGCGCCTAAGCTCCGAAATCTGGCACCTAGGCGCCAGACTCGCCTTTCCAAAAAAATCTCTTAAAAATTTTATTTTCCACCAAAATTCATAAATTAAACTTCTAATTACTCATATAAGAGTATTGCTTCAGTTTCCATCTTCCAAAATATTTTCCAAAAATTTTAAAAATTAAAAATTAAATCCACCAATTAAACACAAGTTTAAATCAAACTCTTCTAATTCTATTCATGATTTTCAATTTCGGGCTCAATACAATTCAGATAAGTTTCATAACATGATTCAAGTTCTAATAACAATCAAACAACACAAATTTGAAAGCAAATAAAACACACATTGAACATGAAAGTAAACACACAAACAAAAACACAATCGATTCACTAAATCAATACAACGACACACTAGATAAATCACAATCTCACCACATCACTATCTAATTCCCATTATCTTCACAATGAAGATTGCTTGGCCTACTGAGGAAGAATACTAATGCTCTCGAAAAATTCGTAGTCGTTTTCTCTTCGATCTAATTGTTCTTCGCATACATCTCCACTTGAGCATCTTGATAAGCCACTAGATGATCAAATTAAAGTTTCGCCTGCCATTCCAGATGTTCAATTTGATAATACATCTCTTGGAGGCGATCTCCAATGTTTTTAAACTCTGCTTCAAACTTATCTAGACGACTAGAAAGTTTCTCCAAACTTACAGCGATGAAACCATTGAAGTAGGGTTGAGCATCCTTTGAAACCTTATCTCTAGCCTCTTCTCCAAGATCTCTCCTCTCCATTTCTTCAAAAATCCTCTCTAATCTCTAAGAATGGAGTGTATGGCTCCAAATAATGATTGCATAATGATTGGGGACGAAGATAGGGTCATTTATAAGAGAAAATCGTGTGAAAAATTGAAGATTTTCTGTTTTGACACGATCCAGTAACTGTGGCGCTTAGGCGCCAAATCTGGCGCCTAGGCACCGAACCCATCGACACATAGTTTTACTCTGGTGCTTAGGCCCCAAATCTGGCGCCTAGGCGCTGGAACCATGTTCGACTCCGTTTCGCCTAATGTCAAATTTAAAAGTTTTGTTCTCCAAAATAGGTAATTTAGAATGGTAAGATCAATATAGACTCAATAATACAAATTATAAGCATTCCTAATGAAGGTTAACTTGATCTCCTTTTTACTCATATATGAAATAGAGTGATCCAATGTCTAAGCTTTATATAATTCGAGATAATTTTCAGCTTAAGTCAATAAAGACTTGTTAGCATTCAAATTTTCTAAAATAATATAAAATTAAACAAGACCGAGGCATAACTTTACATTACAAATGTAAAAACACACAAAACAACAAATAACTATGGGTTTCCTCTCACAAAGAGCTTGGTTTAATGTCGTCAGCCCGACCTAATTAAGTCTTTTAATCAGGTAGACTAAACTCATAAGCCTCTTTATAAATCTTTTTAAAATTTCCTAAATAGACTTCAGTCTTAATCCATTAACCTTAAAATTTTTTCTCGTTTTGGGATATTTAACATCCACAGCTCCATAATGGTATACTTTTTCAATTATATATGGTCCTATCCATTTTGATCTTAATTTTCTAGGAAAAAGTCTTAAACGAGTATTAAATAATAATACTTCTTGTCCAGGCTCAAATATTTTTCCTGAAATCTTTTAATCATGTAATATTTTCATTTTCTCTTTATAAATGCTTGCATTTTCATATGATTCATTTCTTATTTCATCCATCTCATTCAATTGCAATAATCATTTTTCTCCTGCAGTATTCAAATCAAAATTAAAGTCCTTTATCGCCCAATAAGCTTTATGTTCAAGTTTGAAAGGTAAGTGACAATGTTTACCATAAACTAACCGGTAAGGTGACATTCCGATTGGTGTCTTATAAGCTGTTCAATAAGCCCATAATGCAGTATAAAGTCTATCAACCCAATCAGTTCTTTTAGGATTAACAGTTTTCTCTAAAATTCTTTTAATTTCTTTGTTTGATACTTCAGTCATTCCACTTGTTTGTGGGTGATATGCAGTTGCAATTCTGTGTTTGATTCCAAAATTTTCCAATAATGATTGAATTCTTATATTTCTAAAATGACTTCCACCATCTGTGATAATTACCTTAGGCATTCCAAATCTTGAAAAAATCATCTTCTTTAAAAATTTTGAAACACTTTTGGAATCACAGCTAGGTAAATCTACGGCTTCAATCCACTTCGAAACGTAATCAAACACTAATAAAATATAAATATTTCCAGATGATGGTACAAATGGTTCCATAAAGTCTAAACACCATATATCGAAAATATCAACTTCCAATATATAGTTTAAAGGTATTTCATCTTTCTTGGATATATTTCTCATCCTTTGACATCGATCCCATGTTTTCACATAATGTCTCACATCTTTAAATAAGGTAGGCCAATAAAATCCTAAATTTAAAATTTTAAATGCAGTTTTATCTACAATAAAATAAGGTAGGCCAATATATTTCCAAAGTGTCCTCCAAATTCAGAATCATGACATTTTTGAATAATAGCATAAGTTTCATCATAAGGTACGCATCTACGAATTACATAATATCTTCCTAATTTAAATAAATGAGGATCTTCCCAAATATAAGATTTAGCATCATTTTTAAATTTCTTAATAAATTTGTTATCCAATCCATAAGGTAAAATATTGCTAACTAAATAGTTAACTATATCCGCATACCAAGGTGTTTAGCATCCTTGAATAACATACAAATGTTCATCGGGAAATTTCTCATTTATATTTTCTTCGGTAATAACATCATTCTTAATTCTAGATAAATGATCGCAATTTGGTTGTCCGTTCCTTTTCTATCCACTATTTGAAAATCAAATTCTTGTAGAAGTAAAACCCATCTTATCAGTCTAGGTTTAGCATCTTTTTTCATCATTAAATATTTAATAGCGGAATGATCAGTATGAACTATGAATTTGGTACCAAGAAGATAAGGTTTAAATTTATCAATGACATATACTATAGCTAAAAGCTCTTTCTCAGTAGTAGTGTAATTTATTTGAGTTTCAGTAAGAGTTTTACTAGTATAATATATAACTTTGAAAATTTTCTCATATTTTTGTCCCAATACTGACTCCAATTGCAAAATCACTTGCATCGCACATTAATTCAAAAGGTTTATTCCAATTATGTGCAATAATTATAGGTACAGTTATTAATTTGTCTTTTAAAATATTGAAAGCATTAACACAGTCTTCATTAAATTCAAATTTAGCTTCTTTTTCCAATAAATGACAAAGAGGTTTAGTAATTTTAGAAAAATCCTTTATATATCTTCTATAAAATCCAGCATGACCTAGAAAACTTCTCACATCGATAACGAGTAGTAGGGGTTGCGGTTCAATGAATAATTTTTACTTTTGCTTCGATCAACTTCCATCCCTTATTGTGAAACTTTATGACCAAGTACAATGCCTTCTGTGACCATAAATTGACATTTTTCCCAGTTAAGAACTAAATTTGTTTCTTCACATCTTTTCAGAACTTTGGAAATATTTTCCAAACAAGACTCAAAAGAAGTTCCAAAAACTGAAAAAATCGTCCATGGATACTTCAATCCTTTGTCAATCAAATCACAAAATATTGACATCATACATCTTTGAAAAGTTGCAGGTGCATTACATAAACAAAAAGACATTCTTCTAAAGGCAAATATTTCATAAAGAGTTGTAAATGTTGTTTTATCTTAGTCCTCAGGAGCAATAAGTAATTGATGATAACCAGAATATCCATCCAGAAAACAGAAATATGAGTGTCCAACTAATTTGTCAAGCATTTGATCCAAGAAAGGTATAGGAAAATGATCCTTTATAGTGGCGTCATTTAACTTCTGATAATCAATGCAAATTCGTCATCCATTAACTTGTCTTGTAGGAATTAGTTCATTTTTATCATTGACAGTGACAGTTACTCCTCCTTTCTTCGGAACACAATGAATAGGACTTACCCATTGGCTATCCGAAATAGGATAAATAATTCCAGCATCTAACCATTTTAAAATTTCTTTTTTAACAACCTCTTTCATGATAGGATTCAATCTTCTTTGCGGTTCAATAGTGGGTTTAAAATTTTCTTCCATTAAAATTCTATGCATACAAATGGAAGGGCTTATTCCTCTTATATCAGCAATAGTCCAACCGAAAGCTTTTTTATAATTCTTTAACACTCCTATTAATTTTTCTTCCTGATCTAAACTTAGCTCAGAAGAAATAATAACAGGTAAAGTTAATGAATTTCCAAGAAATGAATACTTTAAATGTGAAGGTAAAATTTTTAATTCCAGTTCATGGGCTTTTTTAATTGAGGGTAAAAGTATATCATTTTGAGTTATGTCTAAAGTTTCCCAGTTGTCATTAATACAATGAGTTTCTTTAAGTAATTCATCTTCTTTTAGTTCTGCATTTTCATCAGTTAAAAACTTAATTTCTTCTTTAGGAATCATTTTAAATTTTTCTCGATAGTGTTTTTCAATTATAAAATAAAAAATATCCATTCGATAACATTTTTCTTTGTCAGGGTACTTCATTGATTTAAGAACATTGAATTTAATCTCTTGATCATTAACTCTCATAGTTAATTCTCCTTTTTGCACATCAATCATAGCTCGTCCGGTAGCTAGAAAAGGTCTCCCTAAATTAATTGGTATTTCTTTATCTTCTTCCATATCAAGCACAATGAAATCCATAGGGAAGATAAATTTATCTACTTTAACAAGTACATCCTATATAACTCCTTTATAAGTGATAGATCTATCAGCTAACTGAAGGGTTATAGTGGTGGGAGTAATCTCTCCTAAATTTAACCTTCGATAAATAGAAAATGACATGAGATTAATACTTGCTCCTAAATCACACAAAGCTTTTCTCCAATAGCACAAGGTATAGTAAAACTTCCAGGATCTTTAAGTTTCTGAGGTAATTTCTTTTGAATTATTGCACTACATTCTTCACTTAGTGCAACAGTTTCAAAAGCTTCAAATTTTTGTTTCTTACTTAATATATCCTTCATAAATTTTGCATAAGTTGGCATCTGTTCCAAGGCTTCAGCAAAGGGTATATTTATAGTAAGTTTCTTAAAAGTTTCAAAGAACTTAAAAAATTGATGATCAAGCTTCTGCTGTTTTAATCTTTGAGGAAAAGGTGGTGGTGGTTTTTTAACTTCCCCATTAATAGAAATATTAGTTTGATCTTGATTAGGAGAAGGAGTTTCTTTAGGTTTTTCAATCTCTTCAACCTTAATCTCTTTTTCAATTTCATTCGGCATTCTTTCTTTTAATTCATTTCCACTTATAAGTTGTACAGTTTTAACATGTTCATGTTCTTTTTTAGTTTCTTTTGGATTTATTTCAACATTACTAGGAAGTGTTCCTGGAGGTCTGTAATTAATTAAATTAGCGATTTGTCCCGTTTGATTCTCAATATTACAAATAACAGTATTTTGATTTTGTAATTGATTACTCATTTGTAAAATTAATTCTTCTATTGATAAATTTTTCTGTTGATTATTAAATCCGGGTGGTTTATAATTTGAATTTACTTGATTATTCCAATTTCCATTTGGATGGGATTGATTATTACCCCATTGTTGTTGTTGATTATTCCAGTTAAAATTAGGGTGATTTTTCCATCCAGGATTATAATAGTTTGAATACGAATTATTTTTACTAGCAATAGCTTGTAAAGTTTCAATAGTGTGAGAATCTTTAATATTAGATGAGTTGTTATGTGATATGTTGATGGCAAAATTATCTAATTTCTTAGATATTGTAGCTACTTGTGAAGCTAAGACAGAAAAGGTTTCGTTATCTTGAATACTTATCATTCTTTTAGGATTAATCCTTTCAGAAGGCCATTGAAAATTATTATTAGCCATTTCTTCAATTAAAGTATAAGCTTCAAATGATTTAGACATTAAAGAACCTCCAGCAGCAGCATCAATAATTGATTTTAGTGATCCAATTAAACCATTATAAAATGTTTGAATAATTAACCAATCAGGTAAAACATGATGAGGACATTTTCTTAATAGTTCTTTAAATCTTTCCTAAGTTTTATAAATTGTCTCCCCGTCAAATTGACTAAATGAAGTAATATCATTTCTTAAGTTAGCAGTTTTAGAAGGAGGAAAATATTTAGCAAGGAATTTTTGTGTCATTTCAGCCCATGTTTTAATAGAACCTGTTGTTAATGAGTTCAACAACATCTTTGCTTTATCTCTTAAAGAAAAAGGAAAAAAGTCTAAGTCTAATAGCATCATCAGAAACATTATTATATTTAAAGGTAGCATAAAGTTCTAAAAACCTAGCAAGGTGTAAATTTGGATCCTCATTTGGTGTTCCTCCAAATTGATTATTTTGAACGATTTGAATGATAGATGGTTTAAGCTCAAAAGAATTAGCATCTACAGTAGGTATTTGAGTACTACTAAGAAGTTCATCAACTGTAGGTTAGCATAATCCCTTAATGGTTTGTAAACATTTTGTTCATAATTTCAATTGGATTTGTAAATTGTTATCTAAATTAGCCATCTCTTGAATTTTTTTAGTTTGTTTTCCTTTTTTAATTCTTTTAATAGTTCTTTCTAATTCAGAATCTAAAGGTAATAATCCTTCAGATCCAGCACTACGCATAAAAAGTAATTTAACAAGAAATAAAATCTCTACTAATTAAAAAAAATTTATTTTATTATATATATATATATATGGTATTTTATATTTTTGACAATAAAAGAAAATGAATAAAATAAAAATATTTAAATTATACTCCGCTCGTCCCCGTGCAACGGCGCCAAAAACTTTACCCAATGCTTGAAAGGAGAAAGTAAACTAACTACTCAGAACATCTACTAAGAATGGTGGTCGACCCCGACCTTGCAACGTAGTTTTGGCCCTTCTCTCATATTGTCGGCCCCTCCTCCCTTATCATGGCTGAAGGTCAACACTGATGGAAGCTTTTATAAGGATGCTGCTGGTTTTAGAGGTATCTTCATGAACTCCAAGGGGAACTGTCTGCTCTACTTCTCCTCCCCTACTGTGGCTTTAGTTGCATTAGAATTTGAAATCATTGCAATTTTTTAGGGTATCTTTCTTGCTCACATCTGCAAGTTCAAATATCTTTTGGTGGAATCTAATTCTATTACTTGTATCAAGTTTTTACAGATTATGGAAAACCCTGTCGGCATATTTTTAGGTTGGTGTTGTATTTTAGAAAAAGGGGTCGCCTAATAGAAATTGTCGGCGAATTTTAGATTTTAAATTTATTTTAAATATATATATAATTTGAAAGTAGCATTTAATTTTGAGAATAATTTTTAGTTTGAAAATTTTAAGATATGAAATCAAACCGATCTCACATTCCAAATAGTTTATATAAACGAGCACCGCACCACAAACCGTGTATTTATTCTGAAGAATAGACACACTGCTTGATGATGGGGCTCGATTAAATAAACAAGAAGATTTGTGACATCCATTTGGTTTGCAAACCAATTTTATAAGCCAACAAGTTCTCCTGCTTAATAAAATGATTAAGCAGGGTTTATATTACCTGGGTTCTTAAAGTTCCCTATAAGGGCAAGCCCCTATAGTTAATTACATCTTAAATGACGGGAATCATTTAAGAAAACTCTCGATAATGATCAGTGGTTTTGATCTAAAGAATTCCAAAGTTTAAGATTTTCAAAGGATTGGATTTTGGAAGTTTCAATAGGGATTAGCTCAAATTTAGAACAGTTTATTTTAGGAGTCCAAAGGAAGAGAAGTAGGAGAAGCTGAGGATCCAAGAAGAATCTTAGCAACTTCCAAAACTATCCTATTGTTTGGCTTCAATTTAAGAGTTTATTTAATTTTCTAATCCTGCCAATTTTAATTGATTATGACTTATATTTGCATGACATGATCATACAAATAGCCTTGAAGATGTGAGGGTTTATGTTGTACCAAACGACTTCCTCGGAGTCCTAAGACCGGTTAGGGCTTAATTTACATAACATGATTATGCAAATGCCTAACGAAAAGTTGAGGATTTATGTTGCACAAGGCAAACTACCTCGAAATCCTACGGTTTGATTGTTTAATTCTAGGAATGTTTAGCTGATGTAGAGTTGTTTTGCTGACGAAGATGGCCGTGCTGCCTACCGTGCTCCAAGCTCCTTGTTGTTGCAGAGGTTTACTTTTAGAATTCATAAATCAGGAGATGAGAGAAGTGTTTCGGTTTAGAGAAAATCTTAAAATCCTAGTTTGTTTTAATATTTTAATTAAAACAAATCTTAAAGTTATTTAAACAGAACCGATTAAGATCCCACGGTTCCGTCATCCCGACACCGTTATTTTCATCGAATTCACTTAGTCCAGATGAATTTTCTAAACTCAACTGAATGAGTTCCAAACTTTCATTTAGACCATGGGAAATCCCGTTAGCAACACGTGGGTTACATCATCCGAGGTATTCCCGATCATGCAACGAGATGTTTTAATTTAGTTATAATTGTAGTTTTGTTATTCTGTTTGTGATTAAATTTTGAGTTGTTTTATATTTTGGAATGTTGTGGCGGTGAATTTTATCTTGAGGTGACTTTTAATTAAGCTTTGGTTTCAGTTAAGGGACTATCCTAAAGGTTTTGGTTTTCATGCAACAGTCTTGTTTAACATGCAAGACAAAGTAAAGTATAGTGCATGTAAGTAAATTGCAATAAAATAAAAGCGTACCTGGAGGGTCTTCCCGTCATCCCAGGCTGCACTTAAAACACATGTTAATGCATTTAAATATTTTAACAGATACATAGGTAAAGCTAAGGGAAGGGGTTTTGGTTGTCTACCAGAATCGTAATCCTATTGTTAGTCATCTCCTATGACGTCTAGGTTGTTGGTTTGGTTTAAGGATGATTTTCTTCATCAAAGAACAATTAAATTCAATTGTTCTTCTAAAACACCCCATCGTATCGAGGAAGTGTTTAAGACGAATCTTAAACATCTTTTCAATACTTCTGGGATTATTTTGAGTTCAAATGAATTTTATTGTATTGATGAA
Source organism: Papilionanthe hookeriana x Papilionanthe teres (assembly GCA_022702705.1). Classification (NCBI taxonomy): domain Eukaryota; kingdom Viridiplantae; phylum Streptophyta; class Magnoliopsida; order Asparagales; family Orchidaceae; genus Papilionanthe; species Papilionanthe hookeriana x Papilionanthe teres. Next base: position 12,084,266 of record CM040427.1, read on the forward strand.
TTAATCATCAAAGGATTTTTAATTTTGTTTTGTTTCTTGCTCAGTGAACTTAGGACATTTGAATATCTTATGTGTGAAGTGGCATTTCACTTAATACTCTATTTAAGAGTTATAATTATTAAAGCCTTTAAGGACAAGTTGTGTTTTTGAGAATTTTAGTCATTCTTAATTTAAAGTTTGAGTTAATGATTTAAAGTGATTTAATTTAATTATGAGGTTTTAATTAATAATTTTAAGTTTGGAATAGTGTTCAAATTATTTTAGATTTAATTTAAATCTTTACACTTTCAATTATCTTATTTCAGATTGATGTTTATGTTTTTAAATTTACTTAGATAGAAAGAGGTGTTGAAATTATTGATATGTTTTGATTTAACTCTTAATGATTTCATTTAGGTTTGTTGTTAAGTGATTTTAATTTAATTTAATTTAATTTTAATTTAATTTATTTTAATTTTTATTTAATTTAATTTAATTTTAATTTAATTTTAATTTAATTTAATTTTAATTTTAATTTAATTTTAGTTTCAATATTTTAAATTTAATTTAATTTAATTTTAATTTTAATTTTAATTATTATTTTAATTTTTAATTAAAAACTAAATATTATTGGAGTGACTTATTTAGGGATTTTTAAATTAAAGAATAAATATCCTCTTAATAATATCCCTATTTTAATAATCCAAATTTAAATATATTCTTTCCAAAATTTAAATCATTTAATTAATTAGAGTTTCATTTTTATATTTTCAAAGTGTTTAATGGGTTTCTACCCTTTTAATTTCCCCAAGTTTCAATCATCCAAGAGAAAGTTAAAATCAAATATGACCAGAGGATCACTTGAACAAATTTTTGTGATTTTTTAAATTATATTTTATTTATTATAATTATTTTGAGTTTTAGAGTATTAATTAATTTTAAAATAAAATAAAGGTTGAAAAATATATTTTATATTTTTATTAAATTTATCTAACCTCAAGGAGTCCAGAAAAACAAATTTTATAATTTTCTGATCTTTCTTTGATTTATTAGAATTATTTTAGTGAAAAAGGTTGAAAATTCATTTTTTAATATTAAAAATTACATTAAGCCTTTAAATATCAATATCAATATCTTATCCTAGGGACTTAGGAAAAATATTTGGTTTGTTTCTAAGTGATTAGGAGTCAAAATGTGACATTTTTATGATTTTTAATATTTTTGTGATTTTTATTTTTTTTAATTATTAAAATATTAAAATATTGTGAAAAATCAACTTTTTTATAAAATTCCAAATTTAATTTTCCTGAACTCCCCTGATATCAGAGAAGCTCCAAAACCATTTTTATGAATTTTTGAAAAAGTATTTTTGGAGTTATGAATTTTTAAAGTTCCATTTTGCTTATGAGGTTTAATTAATCCATTTTATGGGGTTAATCAAGTCCAATTGATTTCAAAATTTTATGTAAGGTTGCTCTGACCCTAAAGAGCAATGGAGAATTATTTTCAAGTCAATTTAGTGTGTGATTAACCCTAATTAAGTCAAATTAAATTTTAGGAGTTTAGGCCAATTATGGTTATTATGAATGAATTAGCTCAAAATATATTTTTCATAGGGTCTCCTAGTCCTAAGAAACATCACCAAATTTTCCTAGAATTTATTTTACAACATGCTAATTATTGGAATTAAAATACCTAAAGTAGTGACATGAACTTGAAAAATCAATAACTTTTCACAGAGATGGCCTCTGACCTTGAAAAATTCAAGGAATGTTCCCAAGATCAGAGGCTTCAAAAGCCTTATGGTCTCATGCCATGGTGAATTGTCTATGCAAATGAAGAATCAAAACATTGGAAATAGTAAATAAATTATTAAAAATAAAATACTCAACCAATTAGCTTGATTTCTTTTCCAAATTATTCTCCTTTGTTCACTGAGCAAGTGGGTATTTTTATTTTATTTTTGTGATTTTTCTATGCAAAGATATGAATTTTTGAAGTTCTGGTATTTAAATAATTCAAAACTACCCTAATTTCCTACTTATCCGACTCGGCGCCGCGTCATCCTACGGCGGATCGAAAGTCCATGCGTCGCTCCATGATTCGGCGCCGCCATCTGACTGAGCGCTCCAGGGGCCCGCGGTTCACGTAACATTCCGCTGTCCGGCTTGATCTCGACCGTCCGCTCGATACACGTGCGATCCAACGGCTCCTGGTCATCGTCTACGACTGGTGTGCACCCGTGACCATCCACACTCAAACCCTAATATCTCTCTCGATTCTCAATGGATTTTCGAGTTCTTATACTCTATCGATTCGTCTTGAAGAGTTGAACACATCCATACGGTTTATAAGCTATGAAATTAACCCAAACAAAATGGAGAATTGCTGGAAGCCCGGGAGGAAGAATGAGTTCATACCTTTGCTCAGAGAAGTGAAGATTCGATCTGAGGGTTGTGTCACCTTCGATTGAGTCCAAGCAAGCTCCACATGAAGTCTCTGGCTCTGGGGAATTGTCTAAGTATGAAAGTGTCCACACCCAATCACAAGCTTGGAGGCTGGAAGCAATCGCTGGCCTGGTGAGGAGGTTTTTGCTAGGGAACTTCTTCTCTTGGTCTGGTGAAGGTGTAGGGTCAATCAATTTGAAGATTGGCTTACTGTGGTGAAATGTCCTATTTTTTAGGTGGATTTTCAACTCAGAAATTGAGCTCTGTTAATGGGGATTAGGGCAAAGGAACACTGGGGATCAACTGCTCTGGGTTAGGGGAAGGTCCTAGAGCAATTTTGGTTGAGTTTCCTCAAGGTTTGGTTCATCACCTCGTTTGGCTGAGAGGTAAGTTGGTTTAAATAGAGGTGGCTGGAGGGCTTCCCAGGGGGGTTTAATGGCTTGGATCAACTGCCTTGGCCAAGTGAAGAACAGCTGCAATGGCCATTGGGCATGGGACGAGCTCGACGAAGTTCAAATTGAATTTTGATTCAAATCGAGCCTCTCGGCCTGGTGGTTTCCAGCGGGTCGTGGTGGTGGCCGGCTAGAGCAAGGGTAACCCTCAGGGTCAGGGAGGTCAGTGCTTGAGTTTGGTGCCAACAATTGGCTTTGGACATGTGTAAAGGAGTTGAATCAAAGTGGAAGGGGGGAAGGGATAATTTTGGGGTTGGTTTGGTTAAAGGCATGGATTTGGGTTTGGTGCACTCACCAAGGCCTGATTTGGGCTGAAGGGAAACATATGGCTCAGCTGAATTGGAGTGGATAAGTCTTCATCCATGGTGAGGTGGCTAAGCATGGTTTAGTGTGTATCATGGATGAGGTTAAAAAGGCTTAAGGAAGGCTTAAGAAATGGCCCCCTCCATTTGCCATAAATGACATGGTGAGGTGTCAAGACTCTCATGGCTTCATATGGCTTGTAAATGGCTCACATTTGGCTTGCATTTGGCTTGGAAAAGGTTGGCTTGTTTCATGAAAAAGGGTTTTAGAAATTTTTGGCATTTAGGGGTAATTTGGCATGTGGCTTGATTTGGAATGACTTGATTATTGATTTAGGACTTAGGGATGATTTCAATTAAAGGTATGATGAGAATATTTTGTCATGTGGGCTTTGGATTGATTTTGGGATTTTGAAATGGTTTTGGATGGGCTTTTAAGGTGGTTTAAGGAAGTGGGCTTTTAGATTTCAAGATGGACTTTTGGATGAAAATTTTGTAAAAGTCCATGCCAAATAAATGTTAGGTTTAGTTTAGGGATGTTTCATGAATGGTTTGGAATCAATTTGGTGTGATTTGGAGTAGAATTGGGTTGAATTTGGGCTTTTTAGTTAAAGGGGCCAAAGTGGGTCAAATTGGGCTAACTTGGGCTAAGGTTGGGATAATGTTGGATTTGATGTAAAATTAATGTTGGAAAATGTTTATGGGAGTGTTACAAAGAGCTTTCAATTTTGGTTGGGCTCTAATTTTGGGATTTGGGCCCATTTGGGTTAGGTTTGGGCTTAGGTGAATTTAAGGGATTTTGGTTTTGGGTTAGGTTTGGGTGGAGTTTAGGTTCAAATTTTGGGCAAATCAAGTTAGTTTTTTGTTTATGGGGATGTTAGGAAGGCTTTAGAAAAGATTTGAGATCAATTGGGGTTGAATTGGGCTAGGTTTAGGTCATGGGCCAAAATTGGGCCTTAGGCTTCAAATTGAAATTGGGCCCAAATGTCAATCAAATTGGACTTGGATTTGGTCTAAATTGATATTGGGGATATTGGATTGAAGTTTAGAATTGAATTGGACCAAAATTGAGGTCAATTGAGGTGGTTTGGTTTGACATTGGGTTCACTTGGGTTTAAAATGGGTCTAATTTGGGGGTTTTGGTAAAAGTGGGGTAAATTGGCAAAATTGGCCCATAGTGTAGTTGAAAAAAATGAAATTGGGAATATTTAGAATTTTTTTAGAATTTTCTGGGAATTTTTAGATTTTTTTTAGATTTTTGGGGTAAAAGGGTATTTTGGTAATTTTGAGGGGTTTAGGGGTATTTTTTGAAATTTTGGTATTTTTGGCCAAAGATGGTCAACTTGAGTGGTGGGAAGTGTTTGGGATTGATTTTGAGGAATCTTGGGTAATTTAGGTAATTTTGCAAATTTTGGGTCATTTCAAGGGTATTTGGTAGGTTCGGTGGGTCTAGGCCCCCGGGGGTCAAAAATTGAAATTTTGAAAAATAGAAGATTGATCAAGTGTGAGTGAAATGGAATCATTTTGTTTGAGCCATGAAGCCATATCAAGCCAATATGAGCCATGAGATGACTCATTTGAGGCATTCACTATGTTGTTCCTAACCCTCTTAGCCAGGGGCTGAGGGGTTAAGGATCATCCATATGAATTACCTGCATGAGTCAGGAAGTCAAATTGGGTGAGAGTGTGGCTTTAGGACTTGGGATGTGTGTGAGAGTGTAGTGTATGTGCATGTCAACCCTCACCAGGCCAGGCCATCCAGGGTATTCCTAAGGCTAAAAAGTCCTATAGGGAACTCATCCTTTAAACCTCCACATTTGATTTCAATCCTCTAGGTGATTAGGGGTCTACAATCAAGCTTGTGGGGTTTGAAGAGAGTTAAGAAGTAGTTTGAATTTCTAAATGGTGGGTTCCATTTCTAGTCCTCTAAGATTAGTCAAAGGAAAAGCTTAAGGCTAGATCCTAAGTACTAAAGAGAGAAGCAAAAGACCTCATCAAAAATGAGATCAACCACATCAGTAGATGGATTAAGAGAATTTCCCCATATACTCTATCCTCTAAAATTACTTACATTTACACTCCTAGGGAAAGCAATAGAGTTGCTCACTGGTTAGATTCCTTAGGAAAAAATACTGAGTCCATTGTTATTGGTACTCCCCGCCCTCTCTGCTTTTTTTACATGGGGACATGTTGTTGTTCCCTTACTTACAATAAATGTAGTTGTATTTGAATGTTTTTTATTAATACATTGCTTGCATATTATGCAAGTTTTTGGTTATATATATATATATATATATATATATATATATATATATATATATATATATATATATAAAGGAAATCTAATCTTAATTTCTTATTGCTAGGAAGATGTTTTGTTTCATATTAGTATGGAAATGGACTCTTTATGTTTTTGGAATATTTGTAAATCTAATCTTAATTTCCACTGGAGTATTATTTTGCAGGTTAAAAGAATTCAGTCACTTGCTAATGGACTTAATATTGTTTGGAATCATACTAAATGGAAGGGAACCAGGTGGCTGATTAGATTGCTAAACTTGGTACTCATTTACGGACTCCTATTGTGTCTAAAACTTTACCTGAGTACTTACATTATTTGGTCTCTTTGGAATTTTAGTCTTTTCTTGTCGTGTCTTGGGTGTGTAGTGTTGTATTTTCTTTTTTTTTTGGAAAAAGAGCCCACCTTTTCTTCATTTTTTAAGTTTTTGTAGGGTGTGTGTGTTTGGGACCTTTTTCCCAGTTTTGTACTTTTTTTAGTAAAAAAATTAGAGCCATTAAGGCTCTTTTATATAATATATATATATATATATATATATATATATATATATATATATATATATATATATATCGGCATATTTTTAGGTTGTGTGTTTTATTTTGAAAAGAGAGTTGCCTACAAAAATTGTCGGCGAATTTTAATTTAATTTAAATAAATAATTTGAAAAGTAGTATTTGATTTTGAAAATAATTTTAAATTTGAAAATTTTAAGATATGAAATCAAACTGATCTCACATCCCGAATAGTTTATATAAACGAGCGCCGCACCACAAACCGTGTATCTATCCCGAAGAATAGACACACTCTGCTTGATAATGGGGCTCGATTAAATAAACTAGAAAGGTTTGTGACATCCGTTTGGTTCGCGAACCAATTTTATAAGCCGACAAATTCCACGCTTAATATGAAACTATTAAACAGGGTTTATATTACCCAGGTTCTTAAAGTTCCCTATAAGGGCGAAGCCCCTATAGTTAATTACATCTTAAGTGATGGGAATCACCTAAGAAAACTCTCGATAATAATCAATAGTTCTGCTCTCAAGAATTTCAAAGTTTAAGTTTTCGAGGGGTTGAATTTTGGAATTTCAATAGGGAATGGATCAAATTTGGAACATTTTTATTTTGGGAATTCAAAGGAAGAAAAGTAGGAGAGATCACGGATTCGAAGCGGACTTCGGTAATCTCCCGATTATCCTATTGTTTGGCTTGGATTTAGGAAAGTCCTAATGTTTATTTAATGTTTTAATCTTGCTAATTTAGTTAATTAGGGCTTATATTTATATGATAGAATCATACAAATTGCCTAGAAGATATGAGGGTTTATGTCGTATCGGACGACTACCTCGGAATCCTAAGACCGGTTAGGGCTTAATTTGCAATGCAAATGCCTAACGGAGAGTTGAGGATTTATGTTGCACTAGTGCAAACTACCTCGAAGTCCTATGGCTTTGTTATTTAATTCTAAGAAAGTTTTCGTTGAAGTAGGTTCAAGTTTTGCTTGACGACGATGGCCGTGCCGCCCACCATGCTCCGAGCTCCTTGTTGTTGCAGAGGTTTAGTTTTAGAAATCATAAATCAAGAGATGAGAGAAGTGTTCGGTTTAGAGAAGTCTTAATTTCCAAGTGTTTTTTGTGTTTTAATTAAAACAAATCTTAAAGTTGATTATAACGACACCGGTTAAGATCCCACGGTTCCGTCCTTCCGGCACCATTATTTTTATCGGATTCACTTAGTCCAGATGAATTTGCTAAACTCAACTGAATGAGTTCCACACTTTCATTTAGACAGTGGGAAATCCCGTTAGCAACACGTAGGTTACATCATCCGAGGTATTCCCGATCATCCAACAAGACGTTTTAATTTAGTTGTAATTGTAGTTTTGTGTTCTGTTTGTGATTAAATTTTGAGTTGTCTTATATTTTGAAATGTTGTGGATGTGAATTTTATCTTGTAGTGTCTTTTATTTTAATTTTGGGTTTCAGTTTTGGTTTACGTCCTAAAGGTGTCGGTTTTCATGCAATCGTTGTTTATCATGCAAGAAAAATAAAGTGCATTTGCAATAAAATAAACTGCAATAAAATAAAAGCGTACTCGGAGGGTCTTCCGTCATCCCAAGCTGCACTTAAAACACATTTAGAATATTTAAGCAAGTTCCTAGGTAAAGCTAAGGGAAAGGTTTATGGTTTTCTACCAAATTCCTAATCCTATATGCTAGTCGTTTCCTATGACGTCTAGGTTCTTTGTGTTTTTGGTTTGAAGACGATTTTCTTCATCAAAGAACAATTAAGTTCAATTGTTCTTGTAGAATATCCTATCATATTGAGGAAGTGCTTAAGAAGAATCTTAAACATCTTTTCAATATTTCTAGGATTGTTTTAAGTCCAAATGAATTTAATTGTGTAAATGAATCGATCGTCCAAGGTTTTCAAGTTTTGTTAACTTGCTCAGTGAACTAGGACATTTGAATGTCTTATAAGTGAAGTAACATTTCATTTTAATGTTCTATTTAGGAGTTATGATAACTAAAGCTCCTAAGGGCAAAATGATATTTAATGATTTGTGATTCAAATTTAAGTTCAAATTAATGATTTAAGTTTGGAATAGTGTTCGAAGTTATTTTAGATTTATTTTGAGTTCCTTATGTCTTAGGTGAGGTTATTTAATTCAATTTAATTTAATTTAATTTATTTTAATTTAATTTAATTCAGTTTAATTTAGTTTGATTTGATTTAATTTAATTCGATTCAATTTATTTGATTTAATTTCTTAATTTAATTTAATTTAATTTTAATTTAATTTAATTTAATTTAATTTAATTTATTTAATTTAATTTAATTTATTTAATTAATTTAATTTAATTTAATTCAATTTAATTTTAATTTAATTTAATTTAATTTAATTGAAATTTTTGAAAGAGCTTAATGATTTAATTTTAATTTAATGATTAAGTCTTTTAATATTTTAAATTTGAGTTATCATTTTAATTAAGAGTTGAGTATTAATGAGATGATTAATTTAGGGATTTTTAAATTAAAGAATAAATCTCTTCCTAATAATATCCCTATTTTAATAATTCCAAATTTATTATTCTTCCAAATTCAATTAATTATTTAATTAAAGTTTAATCATTTTAAATTGCTTAATGGGTTTCTACCCTTTAATTATTAAATTTCAATCATCCAAATCAGATTAGGATCAAATATTTTACTTGTTAAATTTTTTATTAAACCTAAAGTCTTAATTAAGGATTAAAATTTTAATTACCATTTTGCCCTTTAAGCCTAATAATTTCATAACTCACTAAATTGAACTCAAATGAACTTGAAATTTTTTATGTGACTTCACTCATATGTCAATAAAGACATGAGAGGAGAAAATGTGATTTTTCTGTATTTAATTTATTTATATAATTATTTTTTGTAGAAAAGAGAAATTTCAAGGAAAATTCAATAACATGACCAAGGGAAAGTTTCTGTCCTTAAGAAAATTAGGGGACATTCCTAATGACTAGAGGACCACTTGGACCAAATTTTGTAATTTTTTGAATTATATTTTATTTATTAGAATTATTTTAAGTTCTGGAGTATTAATTAATTTAAAAATAAAATAAATGTTGAAAAATAAATTTTATAATTTTTAAAATTCTCTCTGATATCAAGGATTCCAGAGAACCAAACTTTACAATTTTCTGATTTTTCCTTGATTTATTATAATTATTTTGGTGAAAATGCTAGAAAATATATTTTTTTAATTTTAAAATTACCCTAGAGCTTTAAAAATTAATATCTCACTAAATAGACCTAGGAAAAATATGGGACTTGCTCCTAAGTGATTAAAATTCAAAATATGACATTTTGGTGAATTTTATTATTTTTGTGATTTTTATTATTTTTTAATTATTAAAAATATTAAAATAATATTAAAAATCAACTTTTTTAGAAAATTGAAATTTTAATTTTCTTAAACTCCCCTGATATCAGAGAGACTCCAAAACCAATTTGGTGAATTTTTGAAAGATATTTTGAAAATTATGAATTTTTTAAGGTTTAAAATGACTAAGTGGCTTAATCAACCCAATTAGTGGGGCTAACCAAGTCCAATTGACCTCAAATTTTTATGATGGGTTCCTCTGACCCTAAAGGTCAGTGGAGAATTGATTTCAAGTCAATTTGATCTATGGTTAACTATAATTAATTAGAGATCTATTTTGGGGATTTAAGCCAATTAGGGTTAATCTAAGTGAATTAACTCAAATCCTATTTTTCCTAGGGTTCTCTGGTCATAAGGAACATCACCAAATTTTCCTAGAATTTATTTCACAACATGCTAATTTTTGGAATTAAAATACTTAAAATAGCAACATGCATTTGAAAAATCAATAACTTTTCATAGGGATGACCTCGACTTTGGAAAATTCGGGGAATGTTCCCAAATTCGGAGGCTTCAAAAGCCACATGGTCTCATGCCATGGTGAATTGTGTGAATGCATGAAGAATTGAAATAATGCGGGGAGTAAATAATTAATTAAAAATAAAATACTTGGACAAAATTAATTAATTTCTTTTCCACATTATTCTCCTCCGTTCACCGAGCAAGAGGGTATTTTTATTTTATTTTTATGATTTTCCTACACAAAGATATGAATTTTCAAAGTTCGGGGAATTAAATAAATTAAGAAAATCCCTAATTTTCTATTTAAGTGACGCGGCGCCTCGTCGACCTCGGCGGCTCCGAATGCACACGCGGCGCGCTCCCATTCGACGCCGCCATCCGCGTCGGCGCTCCGGGACCCGCCGTATCGCTCCGCCTTCGATCCGACGCGATCCCGGCCGTCCGTCCGCGCGTGTATTAAATGGACGGCATCCGTTCATCGTCCCCAAGTGTCCTCACCCGAGAGCCGTCCACACTAAATCCTTAATATCTCACTCGATACTCAATGGATTTTCATGTTCTTATGCTCTATGGATTCGTCTCGAAGAGACGAACACATCTATACGGTTATCATGCATTGAAATTAAAGCATTTGAAATGGAGAATCTCCAGAAGCTCGGGATGAAGAATTAACTCATACCTTAGCTCTGAGAGGTGAAGCCTCGATCGAAGATGCTTGGCACGTTCGTTGGAGATGCAGGAGGCTAGGGATGAAGCCTGGGGATGTGGTGAATTGCACTAGGTGTGATTTCCACCGAGCCGATCACAACCTTTGGAGTCCGGAACAAGCTGGGTGACCCGGAGATGGGGCTTTTGCTTTGGTGGACACCTTCCCTCGGTCCGGTGCGGGTGTAGGACCAATCAATTTGGGGATTGGTCCACTATGGAGAAGTGTCCTGGTTTTGGGTGAAATTTCAACTGCGAAATTGAGCTCGCAGAGAAGAAATGGCAGGGGGATCTCACTCGGGGATCAAGTGCTGCAGTGTGTGGGGAGGAGTCCGGAACAATTTTGGCGAGTTTCGGTAAGGTGCGGTTCGGCACTTCTCATGGCCGAGAAGGTGAGGGGTTTAAATAGGAGAGGTCGGAGGCTCTCCTGGGGAAGTTAGGGCTTGGGATCGACTGCTCCGGTGAGGAGAAGAACGACCATGGTGACCACTAGGCATGGGGCGGCTCGGCGAGGGAGAATTTCAATGTTGGCTCACTCCCGAGGTCTCGGGCATGGCGTTTTCCGGCGGCCGGGTGGCCGGCCGGCCGAGCATGGGTCACCCTCGAGGTCGGGTGGGTCGGGGTGGAGGCTTGTGCGGTCAATTAGCATTGGCCATGTGTAAAGGGTTTGAATCGAAGTGGAATGGGAAAGGGCTAGTTTTGGGTCTAAATGGGTCAACCCTTGGTTTTGGGTTAGGTTCACCCTCCAAGGCCAATTTGGGCTGAAGGGAAAGTCACTTGGATCGGCTTGATTAGTGGGGTCGAGTCACAATCCAAGTACAATTAAGCTTAAGCGAGAGTTAGGGGAGACATGGGAGTGGTTAATTACTCTTAAGAGAATCATTAAAGGGTCCCCTCCTCTTGCCATTTTGGGTATGGTGAAGTGTCCAAGGCTTTCATGGCTCACATGTGGCTCATGCATGGCTTCATGGCTCACCTTTGGCTTGGGGAAAGCTTGGTCGATTTCATGAAAATGGATTTTAGGAATATTTTGGTATTTTTGGGCAATTTGGCATGGTGCTTGATTTAGATTTATTTGATGATGGAATTGAAACTTAGGGAATGATTTTCATCAAATGGATGACAAATGAAAATGTCATATGGGCTTTAGAATCAATTTGGGCTTTTGTATTTGGTGGAAATGGGCTTTTAGGGAGGTTTAGGGAAGTGGGCTTTTAAATTTAAAATGGATTTTGGGATGAAATTTTGGTAAAGGCTTGGGCCAAATAATTGTTGAGTTTGGTTTAGGGATGCTTCATGAGTGGTTTGAAACAAATTTGAGGTGATTTGGGTTTGGATTGATTTGAATTTGGGTTTAATTGGTAAGTGGGCTAAGGTGGGTCAAATTGGGCTAACTTGGGCCAATGTTGGGCTAGAGTTGAAATTGATGTAAAATTAATGTTGGGAAATGTTTATGGGAGTGTTTTAAAGAGGTTTTGGCTTTGGTTAGGTTTTGATTTTGGGGATTTGGGCTCATTTGGGCTAGATTTGGGTTTAGGTCAAAAATGGGCCTTTTAGCTTTGGGTTAAATTTGAGTGGGGTTTGGATCAAAGTTTTGGGCAAATCATGTTAGTGTTTTGTTTATGGGGATGTCAAGGAAGGTTTAGAAAAGATTTGGGGTTAATTGGAGTTGAATTGGGTGAGTTTGGGTTAGGTTTGGGTCATAGGTCCAAATTGGGCTTTAAGGCCAAAAGTGAAATTGGACCCAAATTTCAATCAAATTAAGCTTGGCTTTGGTCTAGATTGGTGTTTGGGATGTTGAATTGAAGTTTAGAATTGAATTGGACCAGAATTTGGGTCAATTGGGTAGGTTTGGTTTGACATTGGGTTTACTTTGGGTTTACTTTGGGTTAAAATGGGTCAAATTGGGGGTTTTGACAAAAGTGGGGTAAATTGACAAAATTGGCCCATGGTGTAGTTGAACAAAATGAAATTGAGAATATTTGGGATTTTCTGGAATTTTCTGGGAATTTTCTGAATTTTTGGATTTTTGGGTCAAAAGGGGTATTTTGGGTATTTGGAAGGTATTGGGGGGTATTTTTGGAATTTTTGATATTTTTGGATATGGATGATCAATTTAAGTGATGTGGAAATGTTTGGGATTGATTTTGGAGAATTTTGGGTAATTTGGAAACTTTTTGAGAAATTTGGGCTATTCAGGACTTTGGGTAGGTTGGCGGGTGTTGGGTCCCGGGGGGTCAAAAATTGAAAATTTGGAAAATTGAAGATTGGGTGGATGTAAGTGAAATGAAATCATTTTTGTTGAGCCATGGAGCCATATCAAGCCCATATGAGCCATGAAGAGACTCATTTGAGGCATTCACCAGTGTTGTTCCTAACCTCTTACGCGAGGGCTTAGGGGTTAAGGACCATCCATGTGAATCACCTACATGAGTCAGGAAGTTAAGTTGGGTAAGGGTGTGTTTTAGGAGGCGTGTGAAAGTGTGGTGCATAGGTGTAGTGTATGTGTAAGTCAGCCCTTTACCAGACCAGGCCACCCAGGGCAGTCCTAAGGCCAAAGAGTCCTATAGGAACTCATCCTTTAAACTTCCACATTTGATTTCAACCCTCTAGGTGATTAGGGGTCTATAGTCGAGTTTGTGGAGTTTGCGGGGAGTTAAGAAGTGGTTTGAATTTCTAAAAGGTGGGTCCCGATTCTAGTCCTCTAAGATAGTCGAAAGGAAAAGCCTAAGGCTAGATCCTAAGTACTTAAAGAGAAGAAGAGAAGACCTCATCGAAAATGAGGTCAACAATATATATATATATATATATATATATATATATATATATATATATATATATATATATATATATATATATATATATATATATATATATATATAAAGATGGTGGCGGCAAGGAACAGTGCTCTGCTAGGGTTTCTAACATGACCCTGCCGGCGGCTGGTGTTCTGGTGGTGGCTCAGGTGGGTGGGGAGGTCGTTCTTTGTGTGTTTTGGCTCCTGTGAAGTGTGGCTCTGTTCTTTGGTTTTTTTGCTGGTTGGCTGGGCTTCCCGAGCAGCTCACTTTTCAAACATTCTGTTCCATTGAATTTGGTTCACTGCTGCTGTGATTTGTTCCTTGCTTTTCTGGCCTGGTGGATCTCTTGTTCTTCCTGTTCTGTGCTTTCCCTGGTCTTTCTGTTGTTTTCTTCTACTGGTTGGTTAGTTTCTCCCAGCCTGGCTTCTGGCTGGTTTTAGATTCTTCCAACCTGCTGGTTTTGTTTTGGTTCTGTTTTGGGTGTCTTCTATGGCTTGCCCTATTGATTTGGAGACCAATATTGCCTGGGCTAAGGCAACCTATGCTGGAGTGGTTGGTAATGCCCCTACCATTTCTGATCCTTCTCATCTCATTTTCCCTCAAAGGTTTCATGATGCTGCAGCTGGGAGATCCTCTTGCCCCTTTATCAGACCTATTGAGGAGAAGGAGGGTTGCCCAGCTGTCATTTTCACTGAACAAGAATTGGAGTTGGATGCTGAGGTTAAAATAACTCTCATTGGCAAATTTATGCTGGGACACCCTAAGATGGAGCTTATGAGGAAATACTTTGAGTCACTGAATTTCAAAGGAAGCTGGAAAATTGGCCTTTTGGATGGTAGACACCTACTAATCAATTTCTCCACTGAGGAGGACGATGCACTGCTGTTTGCTAAACAGTTGATTAGTATTGCAGGAGTGGAAATGAAATTCATTAAGTGGACTCCAGATTTTGATCCTAGTAAGGACCCTCAAATTGTACCAATCTGGTTTAAATTCCCAAACCTCCCTTATAGATACTTCGATCAAACGACTCTCTTTCGGATTGGTAGATCCCTTAGGACCCCTCTCGAATGTGATGCGGCTACTATCAAGAAAGATAAACCCGAACTTGCTAGAATACGGAGTTGAAAGAGATGTGTCCACTGCCGGAGATTAAGAAAATCTGGATTGGTACTGCTAAAGAGGGGCAATGGCAAGAGGTTATTATGCAACAAAAGCCTTATTTCTGCACACATTGTAAAATGTTTGGTCATACTGATGACAGGCGCTTTAGACTTCACCCCCCTAACATGAAATCTACGAAACTGGATAAAGCACTCCATAATGATAAAATGGTTACTAAATTACATGCTGTGGGCACTGCACCAAGTATTGTTGGGGTACAGGAGACTGCCATCCCTGATCCTATTGTGAGTTCCCATTTACCCCCAGTGGAAAATTTAAAGCTAGCAATGGATAAAGGACTAAATACTAGCTCTAACTCCCCCACTAAACTGGATTTTTCTATTAGTGAATCTCATCTTGTGGTGAACTCCCCCACTTCTGATAGGATTAACTGGTGCAAAAGAGAAATTGAAGATATCAGCATCATCTCTCCTTCACAGTCTACTGAAAAATTGTCTGAAAAGTTAACCCCTACAGTCATGGAAGAGATGCAGAATGATATTGAAGGGAAATGTAATACCCAAATATCAAGAAAGGAAAAAAAAGATCACTACTGAAGCCCAGAAACTAGGGACTCCTTTAACTGTGGGAGAATTGGCTGGATCCTTGACTGGGAGCAGGTCTAGATCTATGCCTTCCACTTCCCTCCCCCCTAATTAATGATCAATCTACTTTGCTGGAATATTAGGGGCATTGGAAACCCCTTATCTATGAAGAGAATTCTCTACCTTATCAAAAAACATCAGCTTTGGTGTTTTGCTATCTTTGAACCAATGGTGCACAAACATACCAACAAAACAATTAACAAATTTCATGGGTTTACCCAATTTACCAACTGTAATAATAAGATATGGATTTTCTGTAGAAGAGAAGTTTCGTGGACACTGCTCATTGATAACCATCAGTTCATTCACTCCTCTTTCAGTATTAATGGACAAAGTAGTTTTGCTACCTTTGTTTATGTTGGGTGCAGAAATGAAGATAGATAGAACTTATGGGCTAATCTTCACAACATTGGTGCTAATCTCAACTTTCCATGGCTTGTGGGTGGGGATTTTAACAGTATTGGTTCTGCTAGTGAAAAGCTGGGGGGCAGGGATCCTAATCTGTCTAAGATGTCTAAATTCAATGAAAATATTTATGCAGCAAATCTATTTGATGTTGGCTTTAGGGGTCCTGCGTACACTTGGAAGAGGGGGAGTATCTGGGAAAGGTTAGATATAATTTTGGTAAACAGCTGCTGGCTCTCCAAGTGGCTCCAAACTTATGTAACCCATTTGAGTTTTGTTGAATCTGATCATAGGCCTCTTCTTATCACCATTACTTCCCCCAACCTTTCCAACTCTCCTCCCCCTTTCAGATATCTGAATGTATGGTCTAACCATACTGACTTCCAAAGCATAGTCCAGCACAGTTGGTGCAACATTGCCCATCCCTCCCCCCTTATCAAATTAAGTCTTTTACAGATTAAACTCAGCAAAACTCTGAGAAATTGGAGTTGGAATTCTATTGGAGATATTTTCCAAGCAGTTAAAGTAGCTGAGAAGGAAGTTATTAATCTGGAAGCTAAAGTTCAGGATGGCACTGCTAATGAAGAACAACTCATTGATGCACAATCTAACCTCATGCTTGTTATTGAAAGACAGGAATTACTATTAAAACAAAAAGCTACTGTGAACCACCTACTACTTGGTGACAGGAACACTAAATTCTATCATGCCTTCATTAAATATAGAAGGAAATGCAACAACATTCATAGCATTCAGTCAGATGAGGGAATCATGCTTGTGGACCTTCCTACTATTGCTCTGGATGCTGTGAAACATTTTGAGAATTTACTTACTTACAATAAGGATCTCAGACAACAAATAGATAATGCACTTCTCCAGGATGATATTCACTATACTAGAAATATGGAACTTACTGAAATTCCTACAGAGAATGAAATTTGGAGTGCTATTAATTCTGTGGACAGCTCTAAAACTGCTGAGCCGGACGGCTATACAGAAGACTTTTATAAAAAAGCTTGGGGAGTGGTTAAATGGGATGTGATAGCAGCTATTCAAAGTTTCTTCCAGGGCGAACCTCTCCCTAGTTACTTCAGTGCCTCCAATTTTGTGCTGATCCCCAACAATAACAATTCAAAAAATTGGAACCAGTATAGGCCAATCTGTCTCACTTCAGTGATCAGCAAGACTATCAGCAAAATTATTGTGGGGAGGCTTCAACCTCACCTTGACAAACTAATTAGACCTAATCAATCAGCATTTATTAAAGGAAGATACATCAATGACAATATTCTGCTAGCACAGGAGCTGCTTCAAGATCTGGATAAAGTGCATAGGGGGCAATCTGATATACAAGTTGGATATTCAAAAGGCTTATGACACTATCTGCTGGGAGTTCATATTGGATGTTCTGACTGCTAGAGGATTCAAGCTGCAGTTCTGCAACCTTATCAGAAGATGGCTTGAGTCCAATGATCATTCTATCCTGATTAATGGGCAAGCTTGGGGTAACTTTAAAGCAACTAGGGTACTTAAGCAAGGAGATCCATTATCACCTACAATTTTCATCATGGCTTCGGATTACTTCTCTAGAATGCTTGACAGAGATATTTTGCACCAGAGCTATTCCAGGTACCACCATAGATCTAATATTGCCATATCTCATCTTATGTATCCAGATGATATTATGCTCTATTCAAAGGCCCACAAAACTGCTGTCAGAAAATTAAAACATTGTCTGGACTCATTTCAAGCCTAGTCAGGTATGTCACTCAATCCAGATAAATGTCAGATAATATTCTCTAAACACTCACTTGCCCACATCAAGCACTAGATTTTGGATCAGACTGGGTTTTCCTGTACTACCACTCCTTTCAAATATCTGGGGGTCCATCTTACATTAGGAAGGACTAAGCAAATTCAATTTGATGATATCTTAGATAAGATCAACCTCCAATTAAACTGTTGGACCAACTCTTTCTTGTCCAATGGAGGTAGAATCACTTTACTTAAGAGCATACTCACCACTTTCCCTTCTTATCTATTAGAAGTGACAACCCTGAAAAAGAGCCCACAATTGTAACTTGAGAGAGCATTCAATAGATTCCTTTGGTCTGGACAGAGACAACGGTTACCTTTGGACTTCTGGCGAAAGGTAACTAAACCTACCTTGGGCGGTGGATTGGGATTCAAAGGACTTCGAGCACTACATGACGGATTAATCATTATAAACTTTGGATCCTTTTCAGAGCCCAAACCTCATTATGAGCAAAATTCCTGAAAGGGAAATACTGTAGACATATTCATCCCTCACAAGTTGGTTAGAAGAGGGGGGATTCTAAAATCTAGGTTAAAATGATTAAAGCTAGAGAGGAGGCTGAAAACCACTGCATTTGGAATTTGGGAAATGGGGAGATAAAGTTCTGGCTAGACAATTGGTTCCCCAAAGACTGGCTTATTCCTAGAACTGATCAGGTTGATCACTCTTTAAAAGTGGCTGACCTTTGGGATGGCCAAAATTGGTCTCTCCCACACCTTAGAGCAATTCTGCAGGATCACTCAGCTCATCAAATCTCTACTGTCAATTTCACAAGAGGGAGACCTGACCAGATTAATATTTTAACTGATAAACACCAAATTATTACCAAAACTATCTATAGAAAAACTGCTGATTGGCCTTCTATACCTTGGGGGCAATCTATCTGGAGCAAATTCTTATCTCCTTCAATGTCATTCCTTTGCTGGAGAGCACTTCACAGCATCATCCCAATGGATGACATTCTCAAATTAAAAGGGCTGAGAGGACCGTCCAGGTGTGTACTTTGTCATCATCAGGAAGAAAATTTACCTCACCTCTTCTTCAAATGCAGCTTCTCAAAGTCAGTTTGGAATGACCTCAATTCTCATCTAAAAAAGGGGTGCTTAAAACTTTACTGGGAGCATTTCCACACCTGCTGGCAAGAGTGGAATGGTAAGAAATTTAATACCATTCATTTCATTATGCTTTGGTTCATCTGGATGGCAAGGAACTAGTCTAAATTTGAAGACACTCCTGCAACCATTTCTACTGTGGTGAGGAACTGCATATCTTACATCAGTAAAATCATTAAACACATGAGATTCCCTAATATATTACAACTGAGCCTACCACCTACTGCTTTTTCTCCTCTTATCAAAATTGTTAGATGGCTGCCTCCCCATGACAACAAAATCAAGATTACCACTGATGGGAGCTACTCTAATGATACTGCTGGTGTGGGTGGAATTTTCAGAAACCATCTGGGCCAATGTCTGCTATACTTTCAAGCCCCTGTGAAAGCACAAGATGCTTTTGAGGCTGAGCATATTGTTGTGCTATGGGCTTTACAATTAGCCAATAGAGTGAGCTGGACCAATTTATGGATTGAGGTGGACTCTAATGAGTTGGTTAACAGCCTTAATAATATTCCCCACCCTATTTGGCATCATAATTATTGGCTGCAACAAATTATTACAGTTAAAACCCCCCAGACCCATTTCTCTTTCAATTTTAGAGAGGGTAATAAACCAGCCAACTGGCTAGCCAGGAATGGTGCAGACTCCTCTACTGTATTGGTCTCTAACACCCCCCTACTGAGCTTCTTTTTCTGATCAATGGGGATAAATTAAGCTCTCCTCACTTCAGATTAGAACACCACTCTTACATCTGAATTTACAATATTTCCTTCTGTGGCAGTCCAGTTCTTCTTGCCATACACTCCTGGTATGGATTTGGAACACATTCAGCACAACTAGCTACTTCAACTTTGCTTCTATGTCAAGACCCTCCTCTCCTACAACTTTAAATGTTGATGTAATCACTGTTTTCATTTTGTTTTACTTTTTGCTTGAAACCCCTTTAGTTCTATGATTGTAATTCCCTATTTTAGTATTAACTTGTAAGGGGCCCATGTAGCCCTTTCTCTTAAAAAAAATATATAGGGGAAAGAGCACTTGTGGCTCCCTACGTGTTGATATAGAAAAATTAGGTACAAAAGGGAGGGATGGTGGATCCCCAGTCTAAAAAAACCAAAAAAATATAATTGTAACTTTCCCGTAGGGATTCCACGAGCCACATTACAACTCACACCAAAAAATCTCCAAAAAAATACAAGTATAAAGAAATATACAAGTATACTAAAAAGAGAAATAACCCCACAGTGATAGGTGGTGCAGATAAAAGAGCCAGATCCATCAGCCATCCATCAAAACCTCAGTAGTAACAGAAAAACCTCAGACAGTAGAGCATGAAGGCAGAAATCCTAAGCAGATTAGAGAGGAAACCAATACTGAAAACCTGCACCATATAGGAGACAACAAAAGACAAAAAAGGCCTTATAAAGAGGCACATAAGACAACAAAAGCTCCAGCAGACAGGAAAGAAACCTCCCAGTTATTAAACCTGCAACCTCACCCTGTTACTGTAGTAGCTAAATTGAAATACATAGTCGGAATAACAGCAAAAGAAAGGTGCAGAACTCTAGAAAAAAAAGGAAACAGCCAGCTGTGACAGCTCCAGGAAATATGAAACCATGCATATCAGGACTCCAGGAAACCAAATAGCAGCATCCAGGTAGTGAAAATCCATGCAGAAAGGGGTCTATGGCGGAAGAAGTAAAGCCAAACCTAAAAAAATTTGAAATAACAAGAATTAAAAAAAAAAACATTTGCAATTAACAACATTAAGGCCGAATGTAAGGGGCCTCCATAAGATCCCCATTTAACTAAGCTTTCAATAGGGGGGGGAGGAGGCTTAGTACCAATAAGTATATAAAAAATTATATATATATATATATATATATATTGAATTTTTTGTTTTTCTAATTTTTTTAAATTTTTAGATTTTCTAATTAATTTTTAAAAAGTTATAAAAAATAAATTTAATAATTTTCAATATTTAATTCCCCTAAAAATTAAATCTACAATTAAAATAAAAATGTAAGTAAAAAATTTTTGTTGCACTACCCGGAACCGCGCAAAAACATGGCCCGGCCCGCAATTACCTGTATTTTTTATATCTCCTAAATTTAGCCCAAAAATATGTTTAAAATGGTATTTAGTGGCTAGTGTGAATAAATGTAATGATTTATAATTTATATAATAAAATTTTCATACTATGGGTACTATACAAGTATACGTATCGTTTCAAGTAATATAGGATTTTTCTTAAAAACCTCAGTATCAATCCTATTGGGAAAACTGTAACTCTTAAAATTAACTTACATAATTTCTTTTTAAATTAAAAATTAAATAGATAAGACATCACTAATTATATGCTTGTTGAAAATCACTACAAAAAGTTAAAAATAAAGTAACGACTAAGTGTAACAATTTAATAAAATAAAATGATGAGTTTGTTTATTATAAAAATCCTTTCTCTGTGCAAAAAGATATTAATCTATGTAGGATTTAAGTGACAAAGGAGAAGATAATGTATTCTGACAAGTATAAGCATACTTATTGTTTACCCCTCCCAGTGCTAGCAAAGAACAATGGCTAACTTAAGACCGATTCCTAAACAACTCGATTCTGCATGAGAACTATCTAGCCTCTCACCTCTTGATATCCCTAAGCCTATTCCATTATATTGAATAAATCTGAGCATCAGGGTACTAAAACTTAATCCAAATTGATAAGAATCTAGCCTGTCACTCTAGAAGTAACCAATTCTACACCCATTAAAACCTATCTCCCTGTTTATTTTCTCTCCCCCTTAGGTGATTACCATGGTTCTGCTTAGAATGAAGTGTGGCTTTCAATATTTGGGCGAAATCATAGCCCTCCAGGGTCATTATGTTTCTCAAATGATTTTAACCTCACAAGTGGCCAATTTATAAAGTCAATAAAGATTTAGTGAATATCATCAAAATTTTAAGAGCAAAGAGAAGTCCATAAATCACCTTCATCCCATAAGATTAATTATCATATGCAAGGAGAAAGAAAAGAAACTACTCATAATTCTTGGAAATTCAACAAAAATAAAATATTTGCATTGAAATCCAAGTCTTACAACAAAAACATAAACACCAATAAAAATAATTTATTTCTACTCCCCAAGAAAATTTCTGGAGTTTCCTTCCACCAATCTCTTAACTTTAATTCTTACAAACACTAAATACACTCACACTCAGACTTAAACACAAAACAAGAAAACCCTAACCAACTATTGCAGCCCAACTATGGTGTAAAACCCTTTTATTTTTGACCAAATTGCTTCCATTAAATAGAAAATAGAAAATAACCAAGGGTTGCTTCAAGCACCCCTTATAAATTTAGCCAAATTTAATGTATGTTATAGATAGATAGCTGGAGTTATAGTGCCTATTTAGCTTGAGTCTGGCGCTATTAGCGCTTGGGGTGGCGCTATTAGAGCCAGGGGTGTCATTATAGCTCCACACAATTCATCCCATTTTTGCTCCATTTTTTCCTCATTTTCTTTAAATATATATTCCATGCACCTGAAACCAAAAACATGCAAAATTCATTTCTTTAATATGCAATATCATCTAAAATGTATATAAATTGCTCACACAATGTACACTAAAAATAGGTAATTTTTGGGTGGATCAGGATGATAATGAGGAAGAGGATGATTATAGTATTTTTCATTTACTGTAGATCTTATATTTGGATTTCTTTTGTTATTCATTTGATCTGTTATTGTTGGAGTGTTATTTTTGTGCTTTATTTAGTTACCTATGTGTACATGTGTATGGAACTGATGTGTAGCACCTTTTTGTTCTATTGTTTTATTTTTTACCATTTACTCCAGTTTCTATTATTTGTGTGCTAAAGTAGTCATTTGCTTTGTGCTTTTATTTTTATCCATACTAATTTTTGATTTACTATTGCTCAGCACCTATCTTTAGTACTGATACCTATACTATTCTCCTGTTTAAATTTATCAAGTTTTTCTCTTTCTTCATGAACTACACTGTTTTAATTTTTTAAGTTTGGGGAAGGGATAAAGACTTTTTAAGAACTAATCCACATTATTCCTCAGTAAACCATATTTTTAGAAAAAAAATTATTTTAACTTTACATGTGGTATGTAGGGATTGCTTTATATAAATATATTTTTTATTTTATAAATGTTATAGAAAACTTAAGTGAAAGTTTTTAATAATAAAGGTTGGTTCTAAAGATAAGATATTTTGTATAAGAGTATAAGATTTTGCTTTTACTATTTAAAGTAAAAAAAGTTGTATTATTGGAATTAATAAGGATCTTAGATTTACACTTTAAAAAAAGAATTGAGACTGTATGAAAAAACCTTTTCAAAGTTAATACACAATTGTCAAGTAAGGAAATGTGGGAAGTTTTTAACTTTAATAAGATAAGGGTGGAGTTCCAAATCATTAAAGGCTATTTAAATATAGCAATCCTCACATAACATGAAAAAAAATAAAGGATTGAAAATGATCCTAAAAGTAAAAGAAAAGCAAGATTTTAAAATAAATAAAAGTAAAATAAAAGAAAATATATGTGAGGGGAAGCTTGAGGAGATGACTAATCAAAAATCAGCTCCACTTAAATCATCTAAAGGAAAGGAACTTAAATATATTTCTAAACTAATTTTTAAAGTATCAGTACCCTTACTAAAAGAGTTCTCTTGAAAGGCTTTCTCTTGTAATTCTTCTAAGCATCCCTAGTATGACAAATTAAAGTTATTATTGAATTGAATAGAAAATCAGAACACTTAGACTTAACTACTAGATATTCTTACATTTTAGTTTTAACTTGAGTTATTAAAATTTTTTCTAGAGTTTTACTATTACATTTATAGGAAAAAAACTATAGAAATCTTTAAGTAAAACTTACTACCATTAGTTAAAAAATTTTACACAGTACAAGAAGTTACTTGAGGATAAGTAATGTTTAAGTTTGGGGGAATTGATCCACCTGAAAATTATCTTTTTTTAGTGTACAATTCATTATCATTTTATGCACATTTTTTATGATATTACACTTTAAGGGAAGATATTTTGCATGTTTCTGGTTTCAGGTGCATGGAATGGACATTTAGAGAAAACAAGGGAAAAATGTAGCAAAAATGGCAAATTTTGTATGGCTCCATACTGCCACCCTTGGCTTCAACTATCGAGTGAAATGGATGTTATACTGCCAGTAACCAATTTTCTAGAAAGTGCATTGAATTTGTTGATTTTTGAAGGGTGGTTATTGGTCGCGTTCGGACCTTTCATCGCCATCGCTACCAGAGGTACTGGCGCTTTTTGTATGGAGAGGGTGTATTATCGGTTTGAGGAAACACCACTTTGTTTATCTATCTTTTCACCCGAGTTCCCGAGTAACTTGTTCAATTTGGATTAAGTCAAGAATCCTTAGAAACTTTAATAAACATAGAAAATGAAAGGGAATGGTTAAGAATGATATAAAATAGAGAAAAGAGAGTATCAAATGATAAACCTATAGAGAAAATCTTCAAATTATGTCATTACTAAATTTTTCATATAGGGAGAATCATGTAGAAGATTTTATAACCAAAGGTTCTATTCTGAGTTCTTTAATTCTCCTATAAGAGCAAGATCCTATTGTTAATCACATCTTAGATAATTAAAATTACCTAAGAAAACTCCTGATTAATGTCAAATATTCATTTTTCTGAGAAATTCTAAGATCAAGGAAAGAAACTTAAATATTCAATCCTTGGGGTAACATGTTTCTAAGTGTCATGTGCTACCTTAAAGGTCTGGTTTTGTCAGTGTCATTATTATTATGTCGATTTTATTTTTTTTAGTTTTTTTTTTATTTTATTGTTGTTTGTTTTATTGGTATTTTGGTTTTGTTTTGTTTTTGTTCGGTGATTATCTTTAAAGTTTAGGTTTTGCGGCTATCCTAGAAGTTTAGGTTTTGTGTTGTTTGGTTTTATCATTTTGTCGTTGTTTTATTTTAATGTTATTTTAGTTTTGTTTTTATTTTTTTTGTCCCGTCTTTAAAATGTCCCCCTGCAAAACAGAGTTAGCACACCCTAATATCATGCAAAGTCAATCTAAAATGAAACTTATCTTTATCCTGCAAGAGAAATAGTCTCAGAGATATTCTTATAAAAGAAATAATGTCGATTTTATTTCTCAAATTGTTGATTTAGTTGGTTAGGTTTTTAATGTTTAGATAACCTGGTCAAGATGTCCATAGCTCCGTCGACCTAGGGTCGTCAGAGCCTTGATCTGCTTAGATCGAAAGGTGTTTAAACCAGGTTCAGAAGACTGTTGTCAACAACTAGGATTGCATCGTCCAAGAAATCCTCGTAGATCAAGAATATTGGCGTTCAAGTTACATTCAGTGATCTTTTTTTGTTAATGTTTCATTTATGTTTTAATGCCTTTTCAGATTTTAGGTTGAAAAATTTTAAGTTCTTTAGAATTTATTAACCAATTAAAATTTTCATGTATCATTTTAACTGATTTTTATATGTTGGTTTTGATTTGTTTATTTATTTCTAATATAATCTAGACCTAAAGAAAGGAGTTAAGTTTATTTAGATCTAATTAAACTTGATCATTTTTGATTCAGTGTCGTTTGAATCTAATGATTTTGAGTTAAAGTTAATATGAATTAGATTTAGGAATTTAAATTCTATGTCTTTTGAATATAAAGGTTTTAATTATAATATAGATTAAACTTAAATTAAGAAAGACCCAACATAGGTTAGTCTATAGGATTGTTTTAAATGTCATTTGAATTCAAAGGTATTATGCCCTTTTTAGTTTAGATGTAAGTTGAGTAAAATCTAACATTAGTTAGACTTTGTGATTTATTATGTCATTTGAATCTAAAGATTAAGTCTATTGTAGTTTAGAATTAATTTGAACAAAATCTAGCATAAGTTAGACTTTAGGATTTTTAGATTCAATGTCATTTGAATCCAAAGATTAAGTCTAATATAGATTAGACTTAGATTCATGGGTTTAGACTGGCTTAAGTTTAAGTTGATCATAAAGTTTGATTGAGTTAGGTTCAATGTAGATTGAACCTAAATATTTTAATTAGGTTTAATTTGGGTTGAACCTGAAATTTAGTTGAGTTAGGTTCAATGTAGGTTGAACCTAGAGGTTTGGTTGAGTTAGGTTCGATGTAGATTGAATTTAGGGGTTCAGTTTAACTTAGGTTCAAGTTAGGTTGAACCTAAGGTTGTAAGTTTGACTTAAGTTCAATATTAGTTAACTTAGGTTTGGGTTAAATTGGTTTCATGTTAGGTTGAACCTAGGTTTAACATAAGTTCAATATGGGTTGATCTTAAGTTTGGGTTAACTTGGGTTCAAGTTAGGTTGAACCTAAGTTGTAGGTTTGACTTAAGTTTGATATGGGTTTAACTTAAATTTGGGTTAACTTTGGTTTAAGTTAGGTTGAACCTAAGTTGCAGGTTTGACCTAAGTTTGATATGGGTTGAACTTAAGTTTTGGTTAACTTGGTTTTAAGTTAGGTTAAACCTAAGTTATGGATTTGATTTGGACTTTAGGATTAAAGTTAAGTTTTGACCTAGTTAAATAAAGCATAAGGATTAATTAAGTATAATTAGGTTTAGATTTAATTAGGGTTTAAGGTTGATTAAGCATAATTTAAGTAAGGCTTAAGGATTAATTAAATCTAATTTGGCTTATACTTAAGTAGGTTTTAAGGTTAATTAAGCCTAATTTAGGTAAGGCTTAAGAATTAATTAATTCAAATTAGGGTTATATTTAATTAAGATTTAAGGTTGATTATGCCTAATTTAAGTAAGTCTTAAGGATTAATTAAGTCTAATTAGGGTTAGACTTAATTTGGGTTCGGGTTGATTAAGCCTAATTTAAGTAAGGCTTAAGGACTAATTAAGTCGAATTAGGGTTTAAGGTTAATTAAGCCAAATTTAAGTAAGGCTTCAAGATTAAATAGGTCTAATTAGGATAAGACTTAATTAGGGTTTAGTGTTAATTAAGCTTAATTTAAGTAAGGTTTGAGAATTAATTAAGTATAATTAAGGTTAGACTTAATTATGGTTTATGATGTTAAACCTAATTTGATAAAGGCTTAACATGGTTTAATTAGGTTTAATTGGTGTCTTAGACCTAATTAGGGTTTATGATGTTAACCTAATTTGATTAAGGCTTAACATGGTTTAATTAAGTCTAATTGGTGTCTTAGACCTAATTAGGGTATATGATGTTAAACCTAATTTGATTAAGGCTTTACATGGTTTAATTAGGTCTTATTGGTTCTTAGACTTAATCTAGTTTTATGATGTTAAACCTAATTTGATTAAGGCTTAACATGGTTTAATTAGGTCTAATTGGTGTCTTGAACCTAATTAGGGCTTATGTTATTAAACCTAATTTGATTAAGGCTTAACATGGTTTAATTAGGTTTAATTGGTGTCTTAGACTTATTTAAGGTTTATGATGTTAAATTTAATTTGATTGAGACTTAACATTGTTTAATTATGTCTAATTGGTGTCATAGACCTAATTAGGGTTTATGATGTTAAATCTAATTTGATTAAGGCTTAACATGATTTACTTAAGTCTAATTGGTGTCTTAGACCTAATTAGGGTTTATGATGTAAAACCTAATTTGATTAAGGCTGAACATGGTTTAATTAAGTCTAATTGGTATCTTAGACCTAATTAGGATTTATGATGTTAAACCTAGTTTGATTATGGCTTAATATGGTTTAATTAGGTATAATTGGTGTCTTAAACCTAATTAAGGTTTAATTTGTATTAAACCTAATTTAATTAAGTTTTAATGGGGTTAATTAGGTCTAATGATGGGTTAGACCTAATTAGGGTTTAATTTGTATTAAACCTAATTTAATTAAGCTTTAATAGGTTTAATTAAGGCTAATGATGGGTTAGACCTAATTAGGGTTTGATTTATATTAAACCTAGCTTGATTAAGTTTTAGTGGGGTTAATTAAGTCTTATGTTCAGTTAGACCTAATTAGGTTTTGATTTGTACTAAACTTAATTTTATTAAGGTTTAGAGAGGTTAATTAGGTCTAATGATGGGTTAGACCTACTTAAGGTTTGGTTTGTATTAAACCTACTTTTATTAAGGTTTAATGGAGTTAAATAGGTCTAATGATGGGTTAGACCTAATTAGGTTTTGATTTGTATTAAACATAATTTTGTTAAGGTTTGATGGGGTTATTTAGGTCTAATGATGGGTTAGACCTAATTAGGGTTTGATTTGAGTCTATTTAGAGTTAGACTCAAAATTGACTTAGTCCAATGTGAAATGGGCAATGTTTGATAATTTAAGGTTTTAAATATAAATTTCTAATTTATAATTTTAACCCTAAAAGCTAAGTTGTCATTTTGAATTCTCAAATGGTTAAGATTTTTCATTTTAAGGTTCTAATTTTGTCACCCTAAATTTCCTAACCAATTTTGAATTAAATTTCCTATTTTATAGATAGATATAAAGATAATTTTTTGTGGGTGTATAATTAGTGATTCTAGGGTGACAGACTAGTTTCTTTTATCAGTTCAGTCTTATGTTTAGATCTAAGTGTCCCTAGTAGGTCCTATAGAGAGAGCACAATGGGTAATGTAGGAGAGGCTAGTATCTACTGAGCACTACTACACAAGCTGGATATAAACTTTAGGTTAGCTAATGTTCTTTGCTAGCACAGAGGGGTTAAAGGATATGTACGCTCCTATTTGTCACAAAACATCATTTCATATTTTAAATCATTCAAATCCTATACTGATTAGCGTCTCTTTGCAAGGGGAAAGATCTTTAGATAACTTTCAAACTCACTTTTAAACTTTATTAATGTTTTGAACTTCATTAAACCTTTAAACTTTGTTATTACTTTCTGCTTAAAATTTAGTCCTAATATTTTATAAACATTTTGACATTTATCTCATATCATATTTATCTACAATTTAGATAGAGGTTTTGCAAGTCAATATTAAGAGTTATAACTTTCCTCGTGGGATCAATACTTTAAAGAAAACTCTATATTACTTTAATTGATACGTAAACTTGCGTAGTACCCTTAGTGTGAAGGCTTATTATATATTTTTTAAATCATTTTGTTTATTCACACTAGTCGCTAAATATAATTTGGGACAAGATTTTGAAAATCTTTTGGAGTATAAATATCTACATAATTGTGGGTCGAGTCACTTGCAGACATTTACCTTTCAATCTATTAAGTTCTTCAAGCCATAATTTTGCATTTTTTTAATTATATTGTGAGGGCTTGCTATTCTAAGACAGAAGTTGCACCTCAAGCGGTAGTACAGCTTTGGACCCATACAGCTTCTATTCTATGTTTTACAATTATTTTCTTCTTGCAATGATGATCTGCATGGATTTCTTGTTTTTGGTTTGCTCTACTATGCATGTCTAAATCCTCTTTCGTGTCCTTGTAATGTCAGGTTTGTGGTTTTATCATGATTTTCTGAGATGTTTTCCTTGTAAGACTTTATGAGCTTTAATGTTTGTATGTAGTTAGTTAACCTTTTAGATTTTATTTACTTCTAGTCTAGCCAACTAAGATATTAATATCTTTCATGATCTATGATTTCTGCCTCTTACAGAGTAGAATGAATAGGTTAACTATAAAATTCTAATAAAATAGGAATATTGTAATAGGATTTAACAACCAAGATAAGATAATCAGAGGAGTCCTGGGAAATGCCATGGGATTTAGCGAAATTTATCTTCATGGGCTTCTAATTCTTCTACTAACATAGAAATAAGGATAAGAACAACTTTATTCATGCATGACAACTATCATGTAGGAAAACATTAAGGTAAAACACAAATCTCCATGATACGGGAATCAAGGAGGCATGAGCCTCATTCCACTTGAAGAGCACTTAGTTTCTTTCTATGTTTTATTTTATGCTTTATGAGTTCACAATTTATTTCTAGTTAGGATTTTAGAATGATAACCCTTTATTGTAATCACCCCAAGATAGATTTATAAGGTTGGTAAACTTGAAATTTTCTTCCTAAATTATTTTTAGCCCTTTCCTCGTTTTATCAAAATGCAGACTCTGATACAAAATATTACTTGACTTGTATACTTATACTATTGACCTTTCTACCTCACGACAAAATTTTGACCATCATGTCCTAATGGATTTGTCATCCCAACAACCTTCAAGGTAGTAAATGTTCCAATGAGGGGGAAGGGCTACCTTGGAGTATTCGAGTGTATGGCTCCCCCTTTTTGAAAAAGGAAGGGCTCTTCTGTTGGATGGACCTTGACTTTTGATTAGAGTAGAAGTTCTAGATGAGTTTTGAATATCGGTACACTCTCATTGACTTGGACAAGAACTGGATCCTGGGATCTCCTAAGGTGGAGCATATTTCTACATTGCTCGCTTATGTGATGTGGTCCTGTGAATTTGCCAAGTCTATGAAGTAGCTCGACTGTCATGAACTTGTGCAGTATTCTACCCATTATCATGTGATCATGATTGTGGTCATCCATATCCATTCCATTCCCTCATGCGTTTTTATCATGCTTAGATAAAAGCCGAGAAAAAATTGAAATTTTGAGTGTTCATATCAGGGAAAGCTTGCTTGAGATAGGAAATCAGGTAAATGTTTTACTCACCACAACAAATAAGGACACCCTTGAGTATGAAAGGAACTTAGTGATCTTAGATAGAGAGAACCAAGAATTAAAAGAAGAATTGGAGAAGTCAATTTTGGAGGATAAGCATAAAATGGAACTCGTTTAATAACTCTGGATCAGTCTTTCTTTGGTGATCGATGCATTATTGTAGTATGGGCTCGTTGACTCCAAATGGTCCATCACAGAGAAATTCGCTAGCCTTCTATCTACTCTGATTAATAAAAAAAATATGGAGTTTCTAGTGGGAGCCGCAGATTCATTACTGTCTGATACTTCTCATTGTCTTCTTTTTACTTGTAAATTATATTTTAGAAAAGAATTATTTTGTAACCATATTTCATGACTATTGATACGCCTAAAAAATGTTTAATTTTTAATATAAATTTAATGTCTATATTTGGTAATTTTTAATAATATTACACTTTAAAAGAAGGTATCTTGCATGTTTTTGGATTCAAGTACAGCAAAATGATTTTTTGGTGAAAATCAAGCAAAAATTGTGCAATTTGGGGCAAAAATGAGAAAGAATGAAAATTCTGACCTGCACATTTCAATGTATTTATATGCTTAATCTCCTTTACATTTTTCACATATTTTTTAATTAAATTACACTTTAAAGAAATGTTGTTTATATGCTTTTCTTGTAGGTAAGGATGTTAGGAATGCAATGCAACTGAAACGAGGCAATATGAAGCTAAAACGGAGCCAACCAGAGCAAAACGATGGAACTGCTGCATATGGGCACTGACGATGGCCAGACCAGCACCGCAGTGACCAATTCCAGAGAACTATGAGAAATGGCACCGACCTCACCCAGAAATGGTGCTGACGGTGCTAGAGAAGGTATGGATGGATTTTTGTGTGGTTATGACCGAGATTCATTATATTTTGACACTTTTTTGGAATTTTCCTTGAGGAATCTCTTGAGAAATTCATCCCTACACCATAAAATAGTGATTTTATGTCATAAATGTGGTTGGTATGTTAGGAAAAATGAGAGGAATGTAGAGAGATCTTAGAATAGGAGTAGAAATGTAGATTTCTACCTTTATGAGAGATTGGAGAGAGGATTTTGAGAGATTTTGTAAGGAATTGTACTAGCATTGCATGGATTAGTAGGAGACTTTATGGGAGAGAATCTATCCTTCTTTCAAGGGGAAAAAGCTCAGTATTATGTTCTTCACTATCTTATGATTCTATAAACACTTATCTAGTGGATTTGCTTTGATGTAATGAAGTTTTCTGTTGTTTTTTCTTCGTGCTTTGTGGTGTGTTTTTCTTACTCTATCTTCTTATTTGGAAATAGTGACATGAAAAGATTATGTCGTTATTTTCTTTTTACTTTTCTTTTGCAATGAGTATGATACATGTTTAGGATATTAGGATGCATGCTAGAAGAAGTTTAAATTATAAATGTGATTGTTTTTTACTTGCACTTCATTTACATTACAATAAGATCTCGTTATAGTATTAAAATTTGTTATAATTACATTAATACCCAAAAGGGTGGTGTAATTCTTAACAAAGTGGAACCACATTCAAATTCCATGGATGAATGAGTATTCCATGGGTGTTAGTGTAAATAAATAGAAAAATATTGTTTGATGGGAATAAAATTAGAGATTTTAGGGTGACCGACTAAAATCCCCAATTTGGTTCTAGGGTTTGGAAACTAAAGTGAGAGTCAGCCCCCAGGTGGGGGGAAGTGGGAGCTCTGGAGTTAGCCAGTATCCTCCCAGCCTAACCATGGATTTAGGGACAACCTTGGATTAACTAATGTTCTTTATACACTTAGAAGAGGGTAAAGAATTGAATTTCTCCTCTTTGGTACATATAATATTTAATGTATCCCATTGCTAAAGTTTATCCAATTCATTACATAAGAATAGTAGTTTTAAACATCTCAAAATTCTTCAAACCAATTCATCCAAAATGGGTTATCTTTAGAATTATTATTTTCCTTTAGGAGTAGTTATTAGTTGTTTTAAACATAAGACTTGTTTTTAGGAGTACTTATTAGAAAAATCACTTTAAATCGGCCTTCCAAACTAAGGACTTATAGTTGTAGACTAAAATTAGCCTAAAGTCTTACATCGCTTCTCTATGGGATCAATACTGAGGTTTTTAAACAAAATCCTATAATAATTGAAGAGATACGTGCACTTGTGTATAATTCATAGTGTGTGAAATATTATCTACATTTTATAACATTTCAATTTTTGCATAAATTGGGTCAAGTTTTTTACCATATTTTGGAAGCTAAATTACTGCATAATTGTGAGTCGGGTTAAGTTCTTGACACCGTCTAAGTGAATTGAATTGAAAAAACAACACAAGCTAGGAACGCATCAAGTTTTTGGTGTTGTTGTCGAGGAAGCTTCGGTAAGAACTTTAGGAGAATTTTAGTTAAACCTGTAAGACTGAGATTTGGAATTTATAATATTATTATATAGTGTTTTTATTTATTGTATGTTTATTTTAAGAAAAACCCAAAATACAAAAAATATTTTTGATATCTGTCCTATTAGTTAAGTCGTTAAATATGTATGCATGGTTCAGGAGCTGCAGACCTTAGATTGTATGAATTTGATTTAGAGAGAACTTTTAGGTGGATGATGAATCAGAAAAGACTCCTTGGATTTAATGTAGAAAGGGCAGATCAACAATATAATATATATTCAAATTTGGAAAGTCAAAGGGCCGTAATTAGGAATAGAGAAAAACAAATGGGGCAGATTATTAATTCAATTTACAGTTACCCTCCATAGATTTTACCTTGTGATCCTAAGATAAACCCTAAGCAGATGAATGATGAGCAATATAAAGTTAAAGAACTAATATTTAGAAGAGAATTCGAGGATATGTTTCAAAAGAACTTTGAGTTGAGAGATGAGAATAAGGAGATTGAAATACCAATGGAAGAAATTCCTAAGGAACTAGAAATACTTATTTCTTCAACTAAGATAAATATTGAAAGACCACCTCTACTCTTATTCAGTGCGAAGGGGAAGAATTAGAAGATAACTTGAATCAAAAGAGTAACATAATAGAATTTGATCACGAATCTGAATTATCTAGAGAGAATCCAATCCAAAATTTGGAAGATCTTGAATTATCTTATAGATACCCATTTCTTATAAATTTCAAGAATGATAGTAATATGAAAATTGAGAAAATCAATAGAAGAATTTTGGATCTCAAAAGAAATATGAAGAACAATGATATGAATCAATTTGAAAGGAAGAGCTGAAAGAAAAATTACAATTTAAGGATTTTGTAGGAATCCCTGGATCTAGAAAAGATTGGTTGATTGATCGAGGATTACTTAATTAGAATTTTGATCTAGGTAAAAACATTTATCGTGCTGGCCACTTTAAACAAAGTGCTTTATGGGAGGCAACCCATAGTTCTTATTGTGGTTTGATTTAGTATGCTTGAGAGTCATAATTGTTAATGTTGTATTGTGGTTGCTTTAATGTGGATTGATCAATTTGATTGATTGTATGATTTTTGGATTGTTAGTGTTTTGATTTGATCTCTGTGTATTGACCGCGAATTTATATATTAAGAAAGAATTTATGAAGTCGAATTTATATATTTAGAATGATTTTGTAAAGTCACAAATTCAACACAAGTATACGTATCGTATCAAGTAATACAGGGCTCTAATGGAGTCCTGGAAATCGATCCCACAGGGAGGTGATCGTTCTTTAAATCAGATAATATAGCACTATAATCCAATACCCATTGTAACAATTACTTAAGTGTACTACCACTAGTTAATGCAAAGTATAATAAAGCTACTACAATTACTTCTAATTACGGAACTATATTAACTAACAAACACACTAACTTATGTGATTTATAAGATACTTCTATATGAAAAGTGTCTTTCTTCCTGCATAAAGATTATTATGTGTGGATGATGAAGAATGGTAATTATTTGTGTTGTGCCAAATAAGAGCATATTTTCTTCTTTACCTTTAAAAGAGTACCCCCTCTTCCAAGCAGGTAAAGAACATTGACATATCTTAAGTTTAGTTACTAAATCTAAGGCTAGGTTGGGAGGATACCGGCTCTCACTTCGGAGCTCCCACTCACCCTTCACCCGAAGGCTAACCATAGGCTTTAGTTACCAATCTTAAGACCAAATTGGGGATCCCATTCGTCACCATTAAACCTCCAATTTTAAGTCCATCAAAACTCATTTCCCTATTTATTTGCACTTAATCCCCATGAACTACGTAATTCATTCACGGACATTAAATGATTTCTTCATTCTTGTTGTAGAACATTCAATTCTTTTGGAATTAATGTTACTCAACATGTTTTAACAAATCAATTGGTTGGATTGAAAAGTAAATTAAGTTCCAAATTAAAGAAACATCACAACTTTTATATATAAGAGAAGAGTCATAGAAACTACAATAGTAAATACAACTTATCTCTTTCTCTTCCCCAAGCATATTCCTTCAAAGTCCCCTCGATTCCTTTTCTCTTCCTTGCAACACTTGATTCTCTCCTTGGAACAAAGATGAAGAAGCAATCTCTCACTTTACTCCCTCTTCTCCCCTCCTTAGAGAAGGATCTCTCTTAAAATCAAAAACCCTAACTCTCTCTCACACTTTCATCACACTCTCTACAGCAATTCTCTTCTCTTCCTTCTCTCTATTTTCATCTTGGACACTTAATTTAATGTTAGGAACGAATTCCCCAAGAGTTTCTTCAAGCACCTCTTCAAAAATCCGCCAAAACTTTTGAATTGGAAGTAAACCGACATAGGGCACCGGCGGCACCCAATAGTGGTGCCGGCAGCGCCCTATCGTGCCAATTAATTTTGAGTCTCTGGAATAGGGCGCCGGTGGTGCCAGGGCTGTTTTCCTCCAAATTGCTTCATTTTGCTCCAAATTTCGTTCCTTTCTGCATCTTTTCGCTCCAATCACCTATAATCATCATACCTGCAACAAATCATGAAAAATACATTCTTTTAAAGTACAATATCACCAAAAATAGGTAAAAACATATAGCTGAAAGAGTGTATATTTTTTGTGCATAAAAATCCCCCAAACTTAAACTATTACTTGTCCTCAATTAATCCTTTTACTACATAAAAATATAACTCTAGGCAATGTACTTTTCAATTGTAAGGACCAAAATTTTTCATTCAATAGAGTATAGTGTTTAGATTTTCAGAAAAAGTTTAGCAACTCCGGTCAACATTACAGGTATAATAATATTCAGTACATAAGTCTAAAAGTTCTAGTCTTCTATTTATTTCAAGATGAACCATAATTTGTTATATTAAGAGTGCCTTAATGGACTATGTGAAAAAGGAGTTCATGCAAAATTTGTTAGAATGTAGGCTAGTACCTTAAACATAAATTCAGAAATGAAATCAAGCTCTCCCTTTAAGGTGATTCAACTGAAGCCAATTTCTGATTAGGCATCTCCTCAAGCTTCTCCTCATAACATTTTTCTTTTATTTTCTTTTTCTTTTTCTTTTTATTTTTCTTTTCTTTTCTTTTTATGAGAATTACTATATCTGGATAGCCTTTAATGATTTTGAACTTCACTCTCCTCTTTATAAAGTTCAAACTTAAGTCATCTCTTTACTTTATAATTAAGTACAAGCTTTATTATTGATCATAAAGTTACAATCTCTTCTTAACACACAATACTTTAAATCCCTTAATATTTTAAAAAAATACAGTTTTCTTTACTTTAAATAGTTGACTATAATCAAATCCTTTCATACCAAATATCTTACATCTATAAAATTAACTTTTATCACCAAAAAATTTCATCCTTTCGTTCCATAATATTCAACTGAATTGAAAAGTTTTAGTTATCTTATAATGAGGTTCAATTACCAAAAGTTATGCTAATAAAATTTTTATAAATATAATAATTGAGAACAATTAAATGTTTAGCATTTCTCTACCCTCCCTCAAACTTACATTTTTCAATAAATTTGAAATAGTTGAGAGTAAAAGAAAACTAACCTTCATGTGCTGAGATTTTGAAATTTTCATAATTTACCTGGTATTAATCAAAATTTACAGCTAGCAAGCATGAAACAATTAGTAGCAGTTATATAACAATTTTAAATATTTACATGGGTAAAGAGAAATTAACATTAAACAACTAAATATCCAACAGAACACTTAACATAAAGCAAATTATCACACCTCATAATAGTACAACTAACAGTTCAACATGAAAAATAAATGACACTACATCACATAGTACAACATAGGGTTACACATCACATGAAAAGTAAATGTCCACTACATCACATCAATACATCTCAACAGACTAAGAACAACAAAAATAAACAAACTATCTACCAGTTTTCATCACCAGGATCAGCAGCAGGGTCATCAGTAGGGTCATCAGGTTTAGGCCTGTATGGTGTATAACCAGGGCAAGAAGGAAATGTCACATAAGACTCCCCCCTCATAAATCTGGCCTTAGCATCGTAATAAGCCATATCGAACTCAACTCTTCTATGAAAACAGTGATCATTCACATCACTCCTGGCCTCAAATACATCCATCCTACGATGCATCCTATCAGTACTATCACTTAGCAATCTCAACTGCTGCATGACATCAGATAGTGTCAAGGGCTTAGAAGTATATGGGACATCATAACTCGTGGTAGGAATATCAGTACTCCTACTCTCCTCTCTTGCACCCACATGAGCCTCATAAGTACGAATAATGATCTTTGTAATCGGTCTCAAAGGTATCGCCACTTCCTCAGAACTACTTACTTCACTCCAGAGTGAACACAATGGGCATGAATCAGGGCAAGATGTCCTAATCCACCAGTGGTTTCTCCTTTGGCAATAGAGTGAATGCTCTTGAAGACAACAGCTCCAATATTAATCCTCTTCATATTCTGGATGCAATAATTTAAAATAGCTCGAACCCTAGTAACTTCATTGTGATGATAATAAGGCAATAGTCTTGCAGAAATGAAATAATGTCATGCTTTAGAAGCAACATTTAAAGTAGAAGCAGGGAAGTTAATCATTTGTCTCTGATTCATCTTCCATTCCCCTCTTCCATCGGTCAGATACGTGATTACACTCATCAAATTCCCTTCACTAGTATCAAAATTCTCAAATTCACAAACAAAAGGTTCTCGAATTTGATAAAATGCATTAATACATTGTGGGGTGAACTCAACCAGCTTTCCTCGGACTAGCACATATTCCGTTTCAGACCAGAGAACGTGAGCATAAAATTCTCGGACTACTCCCAAAATAGCATTAGCATAAAAGTAACATAAATGTTCCAAATTTCGCTCAGAAATCAACTGTTCTATAGATCCACCAGAATTTTCAAACGCTCGATCCTGAATACACTTCTTATTTTGCAATTGAGAGTTGAAGCAAAACTGAGCCTTAACAATAACAAATCTTTCATCGTACCAATCAAATTTTCGCTTCCCCTTACTCGTTCTAGGAGCCATGTGAATTTCTAGAAAAATTACAAAAATTTGCCAATAAATTCCAAATCCACAATGTATTAACTCCAAGCATTAATCTATTCAAGTAAGAACAAATTCTACCATATGAAACTTCACTTTTTCCCAAAAATCTCCAAAAATATCATCCATCATTGTGAGAGTTTCACATGGCAAAAATCCAAAAATTTTAGGTTAAAGTAAATCTCTTACCAAGAGAAGTGCAGATCCGGCCTCATAAATCCTTGAAATCCTCTCTGGTCTAAGATCTAACTAGCCCTAAAGCTTCAAAATCACAAATATGGAGGTGGGAGACGAAAGAAATGGTGGAAAAATGGGTCCCAGGCTATTTTTGCGAATGTTTAAGGGTCCTGGGCTATTTTCGGTGTTTGGAAGCCGGCGACGCCCGATCTGGCGCCGACAACGCTCTATTTAAAATAATAGCCCGTTTCTCTGGATTTGGGCGCCACCGCCAGTCCAAAATTCTATTGGGTTCAAAAATTTTCGTCGCAAATTCAATCGTTTCAACCTCTGCATTCCTATTTTAACACATTAACAAGCATCTATTTCATCTCACAAATATTAAACAACATCAATTTACACAAACAACACATCACATTACTTTCATATATATAAAATCCACGATACAACGATTACACACATATGTTCATCAAATATAAGCAACACTCCTTAGATCCTTAGTGTTGCAAGTACACTACGATAAGCAAACACTAAGTCCTAAGTACACACAAGAAATCAAAGCAAAGTCCACATACACCCTACTAAAACAAAGCAAAGCAAAGCAAACAACATAGCAATCAAAGCAAACACTTAAACAAAACAAAGCAGCATATAGAATCTACTAATTACTCCTCATCAGTCTCAGAAGTCTCATCCTCTCTAATGTCTCTCATTGATTGAAGATGAATGAACAAATTGTAGAATGGACGATATGGGAATTCATCAGATGAATCTTCAGCCACCACAGCATTCTTCTTCAACAGATTAACCAAACCCAACTCAATTCGACCAGTATGATCAAATTGCTCTTTCATCCTCCAATCAATGTGATCAAATAAATCAGAAATATTATTAATAGCATTCATAATAATCTGTGCCTCATTTTTCAACTTCTTTATCTTCTTCAATATCACCCTCGAACTTTCCGAATAGCAAGGCTGAATAGGTTGTGAACTCTCAGTGGGCTGATCAGCAAGCACATCCATGTCTCCTTCATCACCTACTGCACAGTAGTCATAAAGATAAGTGGGATCAATAGGTCTCCAAGGTAGAAGAACTTTTTCCCAACTCTCATATGACACTTGTGATTGACTACATAACAGAAATATGGTGGACGGGTGTCCACATCCATATTTAGATCCATGCACAATCAATCCCAATACATATTTAGTAATGATTGATCCAATATCCACTGGCCTTCTAGTTTGTATGTAGAAATTCAGAATATCACTTTCCTTCGTTACCTTACTTATCTTCATAGTAGGAATTAATTTTGCCGAAATAATGTAATGCCACTGCTTTGATACCGGATTCAAGGATGAAGAAGAGAAACTGATATATCCATTATCCCTTACTTCCCATTCTTCATTCTCATCCGTCAAATAACGATAGATGTCGTTCATATCATTGCTCGTCGCATTAAAATTTTCATAATGACAAATAGATACACTTTCTATCATGAAGAGATCATTTATCCTCACAGGAGTGAATGGTACATACCTTCCTCGCAAAAAAACACATCCTTTGTTGATCCCATGCAAATTTGCATAAAATTCTTTCACAACCGGAACAACCACTGCGTCGGTAGTGTAGCATAACACTTCCCAACGTCTTTGCTTTACTATCTCTTCAACTCTTGTAGTCGGACTCTCCAAACCTCGATTCACAAAGCCTCTTTCTTTGATAATCCTTCTCTTCATCATCACTTTATGGAATAGATGTTGCGCCTCAAAACTAACGAACTTCTGTCGATTGTTGATGCGAGATCTAGGGAGTTCAATGGAGTGGGAATCCATGGGATGCGAATTGAGAAAGGGAGTTTTTGTTTCTCTGGTGGTTATGGATTTAAAATGGAGTTTTTGGGTGTTTTAAAAAAGAAAATCCCGCTCAAAACTGCCAAAAATAGCATTTTAAAACGTAAAAACAGTCACCCAGAATTTGGGCGCCAGAGGCGCTCGATAGGGCGCCGGCGGCGCCAGTGGTAAAAATTTTCACCAAACTTCGTTTGGCTTGAAATACTTTATTTCACAATACGATCTAATATATTTTTAATATTTAACTTATTTAGAGGTAATTAGGATTCTTTAATATTAAACTAAAAGTATAAACAACAATAAGCAAGCAAACTCAACACACAAATACACATGGGTTGCCTCCCACAAAGCGCTTGGTTTAACGTCGTCAGCCCGACAAACCATTCAGTTAACTAGGATGACTTAGCAATAAAACCTCTTTGAAATCAGGTAAAAACCTCCAAAGTAAGGTTTTAAAAAATGCCCATTAACCTTGAAAATATTTTCAGTTTTAGGATCCTCAATATCAACAGCTCCGAAAGAATGAACTTTTACTACAGTAAAAGGTCCTATCCATCTAGACTTAAGTTTTCCAGGAAATAATTTCAATCTCGTATTATATAATAAAATTCTTTCTCCCAATTCAAATCATTTTTTCAATATCTTCTGATCATGCCACAATTTCATTTTCTCTTTATAAATCCTATCGTTATGATATGATTCATTTTTAATTTCTTCCAACTCATTTAATTGCATAAATCCTTTTTCTCCCGCATTTCTCAAATTAAAATTCAACTGCTTAATCGTCCAATATGCTTTATGCTCCAATTCAACATGCAAATGACAAGTTTTGCCAAACACTAATCTATAAGGAGACATTCCAAAAGGGGTCTTAAAAGCAGTCCTATAATCCCATAATGCAGTGTCTAATCTAGCAGACCAATATAATTTATGAATATCCACTGTTTTCTCCAAAATTCTTTTAATTTCCCGATTCGATACTTCCGCTAATCCACTAGTTTGGGGATGATAAGCAGTAGAGATTCTATGAATAATATTATATTTTCCAGTTAATCTCTTAATTTGATTGTTTCTGAAATGGGATCCACCATGAGTTATAATCACTCTCGGCATTCCATATCTTGTAAATATATTTTTCTTTAAAAATTTAGAAACACTCCGAGCATCACATCTTGGTATTTCGAAACATAATCAACAGCGACCAATATATATAAATTTC
This sequence comes from Papilionanthe hookeriana x Papilionanthe teres, assembly GCA_022702705.1. NCBI lineage: Eukaryota > Viridiplantae > Streptophyta > Magnoliopsida > Asparagales > Orchidaceae > Papilionanthe > Papilionanthe hookeriana x Papilionanthe teres. Next base: position 12,125,173 of record CM040427.1, read on the forward strand.
TAAATGAAGGTGCAAATGGACCCATAAAATCTAATCACCATACATAAAAAATTTCAACTTCCAAATTGTAATTCAGAGGCATTTCGTTTCTTCTAGAAATATTACCTACTCTTTGACATCGATCACAAAATTTAACATATTTATAAAAATCACGAAAAAGAGTGGGCCAATAAAATCCAGATTGTAAAATCTTATAAGCTATTTTATCAACACCAAAATGACCTCCAAATTCAGAATCATGACATCTCTGAATGATTGGATTAATTTCCTCATGTGGCACACATCTTCTAATAATCAGATCCTTACACTGTTTATATAAATAGGGCTCATCCCAAAAATAAAATTTAGCATCATATTTAAACTTTTTTTTGTTGTTGCCTTGTTAAATCTGATGGTATAATATCACTTACAATATAATTCACAATATTAGCATACCAAGGCAAATTCTTTTCCATAAGAATATACAATTGTTCATCAGGAAAAGTTTCTGCAACTTTCTTCTCAAATTCAGAAAATCTATCATATTTTATTCTTGACAAATGATCAGCAATTTGATTATCAAACCCTTTCCTATCAACTATCTTAAAATCAAATTCTTGCAAAAGGGGTATCCATCTAATCAATCTTGGTTTACCATCCTTCTTTTGCATTAAATACTTGATAGCTGAATGATCAGTATGCACTATACTTTTAGTTCCAATTAAATAAGGTATAAACTTATAAAAAGCAAATACTATAGCTAATAACTCTCTTTCAGTAGTGGTATAATTAATTTGAGCATCATTAAGAGTTTTACTAGCATAGTAAATAACTTTGAAAGTTTTATCATACCTTTGACTCCAATAGCATAATCACTAGCATCACACATTAATTCAAAGGGTTTCTCCCAATCAGGTGAAACAATTATAGGAGCAGTGATTAATTTTTCTTTAAGTAATTCAAAAGCACACAAAAATTCATCATTAAAATTAAACTTCCTATCTTCTAGAAGTTGGCACAAAGGTTTAGTAATTTTAGAAAAATCTTTAATATAATGCCTGTAAAATCCAGCATATCCGATGAAACTCCACACCTCTTTCACAGTAGTGGGTGGTGGTAATCTCTCAATCACTTGAATTTTAGTAGGGTCGACCTCCATACCATATTCAGAAATTTTATAGCCAAGCACTATTTGTCCTGCAACCATAAATTGACACTTTTCTCAGTTCAGAACTAAATTTATTTTCTCACAGAGTTCCAAAACTTTTGCCAAGTTTTCCAAACAAATATCAAATGAAATTCCAAACATAGAAAAATCATCCATGAAAACTTATATTCCATTATCTATTATAATACTAAAGATAGACATCATACATCTTTGAAAAGTTGTAGATGCATTACACAATCCAAAAGGCATTCTTCGAAAAGCAAATGTTCCATATGGGCTAGTAAATGTTGTCTTTTCTTAATCTTCAGGAGCAATAGGTATTTGATGATAACCAGTATATCCATCCAAAAAGCAATAGTACTTGTGTCCAGCAAGTCTATTCAACATTTGATCAAGAAAAGGTAGAGGAAAGTGATCCTTTCGGGTGGCAGCATTTAGATTTCTATAATCAATACAAATTCGCCATCCATTAACTTGTCTAGTAGGTAAAATTTCATTCCTTTCATCCACTTCCACAGTCACTCCGCCTTTCTTCGGTACACAATGAATTGGACTTAACTAAGAACTATCCGAAATAAGATAAATAATTTTATCATTAAGCCATTTTAAAATCTCCTTCTTAACTACTTCTTTCATTATAGGATTTAATCTCCTTTGCGGATAAATTTTAGGTTTATGTTCTTCATTTAATAAAATTTTATCCATACAGATCGAAGGACTGATTCCTTCGATAACTGCCAAAGTCCATCCAAAAGCTCTTTTGTATCTTTTTATGATTTCCAATAATTTTTGTTCTTGATACTCAGTTAATTCTGAAGATACAATAAAGGTCACCTCCACTTTCATACTCCACTTTCTTTTCAAACATCTCTTTAAAATAATCATTTCTCAAATATTCGCATACTTCCATCCTAAAACATTCATTATGTTTTGCAACTGAGGGATACTTCATATACTTCAAAATATTAAAGGTCACCTCTTGATCATTAACTCTCATAGTTAATTCCCCTTTTTGAACATCATTTACAGCTCTTCCAGTTTCTAGGAATGGTCTTCCTAAAATAATTGGAATATCTTTATCTTCCTCCATATCAAGCACATTAAAATCCACAGGAAAGATAAATTTATCCACTTTTACTAACACATCTTCTACCACTCCCTTAGGATAAGTAATAGAACAATCAGCTAATTGAAGAGTTACAGATGTAGGAGAAATTTCTCCAATTCCCAATCTTTTGAAAGTTGATAAAGGCATAAGATTAATACTAGCTCCCATATCACATAAGGCTCTTCCAAAAAACGTTTCACCTATAGCACATGGGATAGTGAAACTACCAGGATCTTTAAGTTTTCAGGAAGCTTTTTCTGAATTATTGCACTACACTCTCCGCTAAGTGCAACTGTCTCATGATCCGTGAACTTTCTCTTCTTTTTAAGAATATCCTTCCTAAATTTCGCATAATCAGGCCTCTGTTATAATGCTTCAACCAAAGGTATATTTATTGTTAACTTCTTAAGGATTTCAAAAAATTTTTCAAATCTATTATCCCTATTCTTTTGCTTCAATCTTTGAGGGAATGAAGGAGGTGGTTTCTCAACAGTAATCTTCATGGGTTCAAGAGGATATTACAGGTCTGGATAAATCTTATTTGAACCTTTTTCAATATTCACCTTCTCCTTCTCTTCTTCAACTTCTTTCTGTGTTCTAGTTTCTAATTCTTTTCCACTCCTTAATTGAATAGCCTTAAGTTGCTCCTTGTTTTGATCTTTTGGATTGATCTCCACATTACTAGGAAGCGTTCCGAAGTCTATTATTAAGCGTGGTGAAAATATGTCCCAATTGACTTTCAATATTTTTTATCGCAACACCTTGAACTTGTAATTGGTTACCCATATTCAAAATCATTTCATCTATAGACAACTTCTTATCCTTAAACTGTGGGTTATTATTAAATCTAGGAGGATAAGATTGTCTAAAGTTAGTATTTCCTTGGTTGGTTGAGTTTCCAATTGGGTTTATAGAATTGTATCCCCATTGTGGGTGCACATAAGCATTATTATTATTCCAATTGAAATTTGGGTGATTCTTCCAACCAGAGTTATAATAATTTGAATAAGGGTTATTAGGTCTATTAATCGAGTTCAAAGTTTCATAAGGTGTTAGAGATTCAGTTATCCGCCCAAATGAATTTTCCTCTAACACTGGGGGTGGTTGAGAATAATTCATTCCATATTGATCTATTTTCTTAGAAAGTGCTGCTATTTGAGAAACTATCATAGTCATCATGTCAGAATCATGAACACTAACTACTCTTTTAGGATTTACCCATTCAGATGACCATTGAAAATTATTAGTAGCCATCTCTTCAATTAATGAATATGCTTCATCAAAAGGTTTTGACATTAACGATCCACCAGCAGCAGCATCAATAATTGATCTTAATGATCCCACTAATCCTTTATAAAAAGTTTAAATTATTAACCAATCTGGCAAAGCATGATGTGGAAACTTCCTAAGAAGATCTTTAAACCTCTCCCAGCTTCATATATTGACTCTCCTTCAAACTGACCAAAAAATTTGATATTATTTCTTAATTTAGTAGTTTTTTATGGATGGAAATATTTCGATAGAAACTTTTGAGAAATTTCTCCCTAAGTTCGAATAGATCCAGGTGCTAACAAGTTTAACCACGCCTTAGCCTTATCCCTTAAGGAAAAAGGAAAAAGTCTAAGTCTGACAGCATCAATCGACACTCCGTCATACTTAAAAGTAGCACACAGTTCTAAAAAACTAGCGAGAAGTAAATTTGGGTCTTCATTAGGTGTTCCTCTGAATTGATTATTTTGTACCATTTGGATAATAACAGGTTTGAGATCAAATGAATTAGCAGCAACATCAGGATTTTGAATAGTTATATAAATTTCATTTGTTGTTGGGTTAGCATAATCTCTTAAAGGTCTTGGCAAATTTCTAACATTAATATTCTGATTCTCTTGATTATTCGCCATTTCACAATAATTTTCAGTTTATTTTTGTTGTTTTCTAGTACGCTCTAACTCTGAATCGTAAGGTATCAAACCTACAGATCCACTACTACGCATATAAAATCACACTACAAAGTAAAGGCTTTTAGTTACTACAATATCTATAAATAAGTATCGTTTATCTACCTCCCCGGCAATGGTGCCAAAAACTTGACCGCGACTTTATATATTAAGCAAGAATTTATGAAGTCGAATTTATGTATTTAGAATGATTTAGTAAAGTCACAAATTCAACGCAAGTATACGTATCATATCAAGTAATACAGGGCTCTAATGGAGTCCTGGTTATCGATCCCACAGAGAGGTGAACGTTCTTTAAATCACATAATATAGCACTAAAATCAAATACCCAATGTAACGATTACTTAAGTGTACTACCACTAGTTAATGCAAAGTATAATAAAGCTAATACAATTACTTCTAATTACTAAACTATATTAACTAACGAACACACTAACTTATGTGATTTATAAGATACTTCTATATGAAAAGTGTCTTTCTTCCTGCATAAAGATTATTATGTGTGGATGATGAAGAATGGTAATTATTTTTACCTTTAAAAGAGTACCCCCTCTTCCAAGCAGGTAAAGAACATTGCCATATCTTAAGTTTAGTTACTAAATCTAAGGCTAGGCTGGGAGGATACCGACTCTCACTTCGGAGCTCCCACTCACCCTTCACCCGAAGGCTAACCATAGGCTTTAGTTACCAATCTTAAGACCAAATTGGGGATCCCATTCTGTCACCATGAAACCTCCAATTTGAAGTCCATCAAAACTCATTTGCCTATTTATTTGCACTTAATCCCCATGAACTACGCAATTCATTCACGGACATTTAATGATTTCTTCATTCTTGTTGTAGAACATTCAATTCTTTTGGAATTAATGTTACTCAACATGTTTTAACAAATCAATTGGTCGGATTGAAAAGTAAATTAAGTTCCAAATTAAAGAAACATCACAACTTTTAGAGCACTTAAATAGCACATCATTTCCACATCACCACATCATAATTACTTCATGCAAGAAGAAAGGCAAGGGAGACTACTCACTAACCATGGAGAAGATATAAAAATATATGAATTTTATATATAAAAGAAGAGTCATAGAAACTACAATAGTAAATAAAACTTATCTCTTTCTCTTCCCCAAGAAAATTCCTTCAAAATCCCCTTGATTCCTTTTCTCTTCCTTGCAATACTTGATTCTCTCCTTAAAACAAAGATGAAGAAGCAATCTCTCACTTTACTCCCTCTTCTTCCCTCCTTAGAGAAGAATCCTCTTAAAATCACAAACCCTAACTCTCTCTCACACTTTCCTCACACTCTCTACAACAATTCTCTTCTCTTCCTTCTCTCTATTTTCGTCTTGGACACTTAATTTAATGTTAGGAACGAATTCCCCAAGAGTTTCTTCAAGCACCTCTTTAAAAATCCACCAAAACTTTTGAATTCGAAGTGAACCGACATAGGGCGCCGGCGGCGCCCGGCGCTCGATAGTGGCACCGGCGGCGCCCTATCGTGCCAATTAATTCTGGAGTCTCTGGAATAGGGTGCCGGCGGCGCCCATTTTGGCGCCAGCGGCGCCAGGGCTATTTTCCTCCAAATTGCTCCATTTTGCTCTAAATTCGTTCCTTTCTGCATCTTTTCGCTCCAATCACCTATAATCATCATACCTGCAACAAATCATGAAAAATACCTTCCTTTAAAGTGCAATATCACCAAAAATAGGTAAAAACATATAGCTAAATGAGTATATATTTATGGTGCATCATGTATCATGAGAGAGGTGATTCATTTACTTCTTATTATGGCCAAATTTTTATGTTCTCTTGTAGTAGTTGGATTGACGAATCCACTACGACTTGGGTCTTTCCCAGACTTGTGTTTTACAAGAGATATCATGAATTTGAACAATGACAGTTCCATATCAGTTTTGTTACTTCATTTCTCTGATTTTGTTTTCATTTGATTGGAGTCACAAACCTATTTGATGAGTAACATGTGGATGATCTTACACTATCTTTATAACTATTAGAGTTGCTTAATTAAAAGGAATAGATGATGCCTGAGATTGGTGCCCGTGAACTATATTGGGGATAATTTTATTTTTAGGATTATACTATAATATTATTTAAAATTTACCTTATTTATCAGTGTAGTGATTCCGATAGAAACTAGAAGTCGGGTAGTATGATGTGATAAGTTAAAGGAAGAATTGACCTTATTTATCATGTGTGTTTATGTTTGTGTTCCAACTTTATATAGGACTTGAAGAACATTTTTATATTACCATGCTAATACATATTATTCTAGTTAAACTTCTATTTAGTCACTTTTATTCTTGCATGTTTAGTTTAGATTTACTTTCTACAACATGATTTCCATCTAATTAATAATTGTAGATGTTTCTGATAGACATGTGTGGCAGATAGAATTTCTGAACTGTTTTTATTCCTACTTATATTTTCTATACTAAATTTTATACATGTTAAAAATCAAGTTTGGGGTAGGAAGAAAAATAAGATTTTAAAGTGAGTATACTTCCTTATAGATTAATATTATTGCAAGCATGTTTTAGGCTAGCTTTACTTTCTCCTGCAGTCATTCCATCCTGATTATGCATGTATATAAGTTTGATAGGATCTTGTAGTAGCTAGTAAATTCAATTACTTCTTCTTCCTGCTACATTTTATGGAATTAATTGCAAAGTATTCAAAAATTCAAGTTTGGGGGGAAGAGAATTTAAAAAAAAAACTAACCTTTTTATTCCTGAGTAGGCCATATTTAATATAATATTACTTTTAAAATGACTTGTAGTATGTGGTGTTATATTTAAGTTACTATAAATGTAATTTTAGGAATGTTAGAAAAATAATATAGTTGAAATCTTTTGTGAAGAAACTGTTCTAGAGTTAAGATATTTATAAGAAACTTTAGGAAAATAATCTTGCTTTTTATTATAGAAAGGAGTTGAATATTTGAAAGCTAAGATCCCTAGATTTTTACTTAATAATAATTGAGCCTTTATGAAATCCTTTTTCAAACTAATACTTACACTTTTAAAAGTAAAGGAAAGTTTTGAGTTTTGTACTTTAGAAAGAAGATAGTGAAATTTGAAATTATTAAATGCCTATCCATACATACTAATCTTCACACGAAAAAAGAAGGAAAAAAAAAGAGAAATGTGTAAGGATTAAAAAGTTCCTGAAAGAAAAGAAAAAGAAAAAAAATGAAAACAAAAAGAAAAGTCAAAAGAAAATATGTGAGGAGAAGCTTGAAGAGAAGCCAAATCAAAAATTGATTTCACTTGAATCTTTTTAAATGAAAATCTTAGAAACAATCATAAGCTTATTCTTATTTATAAAAGTAATGGTCAAATTATTATAGATAATGTGTTTAAATTTTTTTTATACTTTCTATGAATCTTTAGTTTGACGAGTTTTAATAACTTTTGAAGTAAATAGAAAATCAGGATCCATAAGTTGAATATGAGATATTCTTACACTCTAGTCTTAGTTTGATTTTCTAGAATTTCTCATAAGTTATACTATAACATTTCTGAGAAAAAATTATAGGAAACTCTATTGAAACTCACTACCTCAAGTCAACATATTTGGTTTCTAAAAGTTATAGTGTTACTTAAGGACAAGTAACAGTTACATTTGTGGAGTTGATACACCTAAAAATGTTCAATTTTTAATATACTTTTAATGCCTATATTTGATGATTTTTAATGATATTGCACTTTAAAGAAAGATAATTATTCATGTTTTTTGTTTTAGGTACAAGGAAAGATTTTTTGGTGAAAATGAAGTAAAAACTTTGCAATTTAAAGCAAAACGAGCAAGAAAGAAAATTTTGACCTTGCACGTTTGGATGTCTTTCTATGCTTAATCTCCTTTACACTTCTCACATGTTTTCAAATGAAAATATGCTTTAAATAAAGGTTGCTTTTATGCTTGTCTTGTAGATTAGGATGTTAGCAATGCAACGCTACTGAAATGGGGCGAAACGGAGCTAAAACGGAGCAAAAATGGTGGAGCTGCTGCATATGGCACCACAGTGCCCTGGTCAGAAGAAAGATGAAAATTGGCTATGACGGAGCTCAGAAACGGCGCCGACTGTGCCATAGATGGTTTGGATGGATTTTTGGGCTGTTATGACCAAGATTCAATGTGTTTGGACTATTTTTGGAAGGTTGCTTGAGGAGTCTCTTTAGAAATTCATCCATACACTATAAAATAGTGATTTAATGTCAAAAAAATAGTTTCTATGTTAGTAAAAATGACAGGAATGTTGAGAGATCTTAGAATAGAGTAGAAATGTAGATTTCTACCTTTCTAGAGAGATTGGAGAGGGATTTTGAGAGAATTTGTTAGGAATTGTACTAGCATTGTATCGATCAGTAGAAAGCTTTGTGGGAGTGATTTTCAACTTTATTTCAAGGGAAAATGCTATGTATTGTGCTCATCATTATCTTATAATTTTGTAAACACTTGTCTAGTGAATTTGATTTGATGTAATGAAGCTTTATGTTGTGTTTTCTTCGTGCTTTGTGATGTGTTTCTCTTGCTCATTCTTCTTATTTGGAAATAATGGAATGAAAAGATTATGTCGTTATCTTCCTTTTACTTTTTTTTTTTAAATGAGTATGATTCATATTTTGGATATTAAGATTCATGCTAGAAGAAGTTTTAGTTATAAATGTGATGGCTCACTTGCACTTCACTTACGATACAATAAGAGCTCGTTGTAGAGTTAAAATTAATTGTAATAGCATTAAGATCCGAGAAAGTTGTGTAATTCTCAACAAAGTGGAACCACATTGAAATTCCACGGATGAGTGAATAGTTCACGGATGTTAAGTACAAAAAAATAGGGAAATATATTTTATGGGTGTAGAATTGGAGATTTTAGGGTAATGGACTAAAATCCCTAATTTAGTCCTAGTGTTTAAAAACTAAAGCGAGAGTTAGCCCTCATACGAGAGGAAGTAAGAGCTCTGGAGTGAGAGCCAGTATCCTCCAAGCCTAACCAGAGATTTAGGGACAAAACCTTGGATTATCCAATGTCTTTATGCACTCATAAGAGGGTAAAGAATAGGATTGGTCCTATTTGGCACATACAATATTTAATGTATCTCATTCCTAAAATTTATCCAATTCACTACATAAGAATAGTAGTTTAAAACATCTCAAAATTCTCCAAACCAATTCATTCATAAAAGATTATCTGTAGAATTAATATTTTCCTTTAGGAGTAGTTATTATTTTTTTTAAACATAAGACTTACCTTTAAGAATACTTGTTAGAAAAACTACTTTAATCGACCTTCCAAACTAAGGACTAATAGCTTTAGACTAGAATTAGCCTAAAAGATTTCTTACCTCGCATCTCTATGTGATACATGCACTTGCGTAGAACCCATAGTGTGTGAATTATTATCTACATTTTATAACATTTCAATTTTACATAAATTGGGTCAATTATTTGTCCATATTTTGGAAGCAAATATGACCAATTTTTTACCATATTTTTTTGACCATATTTCGGTAATTGCGAGTCGGATCTAGTTTTTGTCACCACCTCAGGAGAATTAAATTAACATAAAACACGTAAATAAACAACACACACTAGGGGCACATACATTTTAGTTGGATTTAATCTTCATAAAATTTTCATTTACCATTATTTGCTTGTGGTGTTGTTTGTTCATCTGAGTCTCCTTGATTGTGTTTTTTACCACTTGGTGCAAGTCTTATCTTTCAATTTTATATGTGATTTATAGGTTTCTTTCCTCCCTTATAAGGTTTGATTTGGTGTGGTTCACGGAAAGCTTTTCGCTTGTGAGTATGGCATTTTTTGCTTTAAGTGAGTTAGTTGCTTAAACATTGAAGGTCGATATTTTATCTTGATGACGATCAAACATCGTACATCACAATCTGTCATCTGGAAGACATTTCATTAGTTTATGACTTATGCTATCATCAAATTCATTTTTTTATGATTGGTCCACAACTTGTACTTCTATAATATCAGTCATGTGATTGAATCTTCGTCTTAGTTGGATTACCCCTCACACTAGGCATTGAGCTTGTTGTTGCTTTCATGGAGGTGTCCACTAAGGATCTCTTCTAAAGAAATTTGCTCGCTACTCTTGTGGAGCTTATCAATGACAGGTAGGGAACCACCTCTAAAAATTATCTAATCAAGTTTGGAGATGATGATTTGTGATGCACGAGCATTGTAGTTTATCGATTGGATGACTTTCATCATTGTTAACCTATTTTCATATGAATCATGCTCTTGGTTAGCTTAAGTTCACGAAGTTTGGAAATTGAGATGCCTAAAATCTTTTAGTTATCCTAGTTTCATTCCAACCTAGGTTTGTACACATTGTTAGTCAAATCATAAATTATATTATGAACAAATATGGATTTGGAAGTATTTGGAAATCAAACTCATTTACAGGTTCAATGCATGGTTTACAAGAGATTTCTCTATTGATAAAATCTTTTGTCAAGTCATCTACACTCCACATATGTGCATCCCTTCAGGTTTATGTTTTGAGTTTATAGGTTTCATGTGAGACTCATCGGCTGAGGATGTATGGGCTGCTTCAAGTTTTCTCTAGCATGTCAACCGCCTATTAGAACCAGTTGGGTCAGCTTTCTTCAAAACTAGATCTCTAAGACTGAAAGCTTTCTGTTGAACATGTTTATTGAAGAATCGAGTGGTGCCCCTTTTGTCTTCCTCTTATCACAAGGCTAAACTGGTTCATTTTTCTTTTGAAAGATCTTGGGCCAAAGAAACTACCTCATAATTGGCTTCCTGCAATTCAGGTAAACCTTCTTTAACGAATAGATATGTCATGATTACCCTTTAACTCTGATGGTTGTACTTCACTGAAATTGTTCCCTCCATCCCATGCATTAGAATGAAAGGCACTTTACAGGTCGCTATTGAAGGTGTTATTCAGGTAGTCAGGAGTACGAATAGTAATTAATCCATGTACTTACCCTTGGCTCTTTCATCTTTCTTAAATGTTCTAGATGTTATTTTTGGTCTCTTCTGCTTACACATTCATTCAAGGATGATGCACTAAGGTAAACTTCAAGTTTATAACTTGAGTGGAATCTCTCATGTATTGTTCGGTAAATTGTGTCCTTTTGTTAGTGATGATAGCCTATGGCAAACCATACCGATGGATTAGATCCATCAAGATGAAATTCTTGATCACTTATGCGAAAAATTGGAAAAGTGGTTTGAATTTGATCCACTTGGAAAAGTAATATGTCGCAACTAAGAGAAAACATTTTTCTCCTCAATGGTAGAAATTGTATGAGAATATCCAACCCCCAGATGTAGAAAGACCAAAGGCTAGTTTTCAACTAAAGTTTGGGAGTTGTCCAGTGATATGGAGGAGCCTATTTTTTGGCACTACTTGTACTTCCTTGAGAATTCTTCTACATCATTTAAGAGAATAGAACATAAATAGCCTTGGCGCCACACTCGGTAGGCAAGACTTTTACCCGTAAAGGGTTTTTTACACTCTCTTATATGTACATTATTAAGAACTTCCTTTGCTTTTACTTCTCTTAGGAACCTCAAGTACAAAGAGGTGAACAATTTATTAAAAAGTTTTCCTTCAATCATTAGGCACACTGCAGCTTTACTTTTGAATCATATCGAGCCAGTAATATCATCTGCAGTCTCCCCACCTCCAGGTAAAATATGTACAAATTAATCCAACTTTTAGTTCGTTTGATCTCCACCTCCATGGATTTGTTTCTTTGATTTTCATTTAGATTAGTTTTTACGATGCTAAATTTTTCAAATCAATGTGCTTGCATAGAATTTCGACAACGTAATTCTATTCATAACTCATATGTTTGATCCTAAAGTAAGCTAACTTTTTTGATCTCCTTTTAATCTTTACTGAGGTACATAACCATCATTTTGTCTACAGCCTTGAATTCTTTATTAACTTGGTTTACCACCAACAGTGAGATTGATTGAACTATAATATTTAAAGCGCCCATCTCATAATCAAGACATACTCTGGTGACCAAAGTTTTGTACTTTGCCCAATTAGAAGTGACCTCAAACTCCACTACAATTGAATGGTATGTATGATTTATGTTAGGGCTACTTAGTGCAACTACAATGCATTTGTTTGTTGGTTTACAGGCTCCATGAAAAAAAAAACCCACATTTGTTCATCCATGGTAACTCCAACTAGCTTGCATTTTACCAAAATATCTGTCAAGAAGTTTATAATTGCATGTACTTTGTTATCCTTTGAGGTACCTAGGATATTTCAAACTTGATGAGTTCCACCACCCATTTTAGAAGCTAACTGATATTTTCCTACCGTGTGAGGACCACTTTAAGTAGATGATTGGTTACAACCCCAATCAGAAACATCTGAAAATAAGATCAGAGTCTGTGAGAAGAAATAATTAAGGAAAAAGTTATGCTTTCTATAATGGGATACCTGGCCCTGGTGGCTATGAAGACTCGATTGATGGAGTAAATTGGGAGTTATCCTCATTGACAAGTACAGTGCTATTGAATTCAAGTCCAAAATCTTAGTACAACGAGAGTTCCTCATCTAGTCTTGGGCTTTATAGAAGTGGCGTAGATTCCAAAGACTTATTTAAGCATTGAAATCTTGCTTGCAGCCATCCCACCATTAAAAAAACTTGGTTTTTCTTAACATGCAGAAGACTGCCACACATTTGTTGTCCAATCTAGAGATAAATCAGTGGAGGGGTGCTATCTGTTCAATTAATTTTTGTATCTCTTTATGGTTGTGAAGGAAAGCATGTTCAACAAAGCCCAGACTTTTTAGGGTTGGGTTTTATGCCTTCAAACGTTAAGAGATAACCGAGGAAATTCCTGGTTGACTCCCCAAAAGTTTTTTTATGCGATTTGAGCTTCACTTTTTATTTCCTAAGGGTTTAAAAGGTTTCTTTTAAGTCCTTAATTTGATGTTCAACCAAATGAGTCTTAACTAACACATCATCAATGTATACCTCAACATTTTTCCTTTATGATTAGAAAATATCACATCCATAATATGCTGGTACGTAGCCTCAGTGTTCTTAAGCTCATGGAGTATTAAATTATAAAAATAGACACTCTCACTAGTGATAAATACCATCTCTACATCTACTGAGTGCATATCTATCTGACGATAGCAGAGAAGGCATCCAAAAAACTCATCATGAGGTAACTAGCTGCTTCATCAACCAACTTGTCAATCTTTGGTAACAGGTAGCTATCTTTTGGGCAAGCAGTGTTTAGATTCTTGAAATAAAAATAACATTTTTTACTCGTCATTGGCCTCCTGCATCATCACAACATTGGAGACCACAACTAGGATGCTAGACCTTATAGATATAACTTGCCACCTTCAGCTTCATCATTACTTGTAGATCAGTCTGTTCAAGGTTCTAGTTGACAACCAGAGTTTTTGCTTCATAGTTTGAATGGTTAGATTGATGTCAGGTAATGATGTGCAACATCAATCAAAGTTCCTAGCATTTCTACTGCTGCCAATTAGAAAACATCATGATGCCCATGAGTGCTTTGAATTAGCAAGCTTTTATTTTCTTAAACAAAATTTTCATTTAATAGAAATGATTGCCATGTACTTCAACCTAGGCAGTGATTTTGAGGGTGATCTAGTTGGTCTCGAGATTCCTACTCGGCGTGTGGATGTTGAGTGGCTCCTACTACATGCTTGTGATAGCATAAAGGTAACAGATTCAAGATTGTGTCAAGAAATTTTACTACTACAAGATACGTAGAGGTGATTGCCCGATAACACTTCAACAAAGGAAAACAAAAAAGGTGATCTATGTTGATAGGAATCCTACGACATAGAATTCCTCTATTCTGGTAAACTGTTCGTCTCCTTAGCTCCAAACGACACCCAGAGCAATAACACCCAACACTTCTTTCCTTTTGCTAAAGAAGCTAAATAGTGGGTAGGCAGTTGCAGTCAAGCGATTGATTTTGAACCCTATATTGTCAAACTTTATGTTGAACAAGATGTTCATAGAACTCATAATTTCAATCAATATACTGCTTATTTGTTAGTTCTTAATCATGGTGGTAACATGTAATGCATTGTTGTAAAGACTTTCCTTCTGGAGAAAATCTGTGTTGGTAAAGATGATGGGGGATTGTTGCGCATTTAAGAGGAAGCGTCTATGAGTGCTTCACCTGATCTAAACCTTTTCTAACTAACCCAACAAGATGATTCTACATCTCCAAAAATTTATGGAATTATATCTATGATACGTGTGGCATTCGTGAGGATAGGTTCTTCCGACAACTGCTTCGTTCGAGCATTGCCCTGTCTACATGATTTAGCTCTGAAAGCAATGAATTTCTTCAGTTTTCTCTCCTGGATTAGTTACTCGATTAGAATCCGAAGATGAAAGAATTCATTCATGTCATGGTCAAGGTCACGATGGTAGTTGCAGTACTTGTTGGGATTCCAGGAATAAGGTTCGACCTTCATTGATGGAGCCTTAATTCCTTATATGGATGGCCTCCACAAGCTCAACCATTGAGACCCTCAGTCAGGTCTTCTATGTTTCATAGTGCATTTGCTCATTGTAGTGAAATGACCGCTTGTCAAAATATCAAGTATGCCCCTAGCTAATTTTGCCTTCATTTTGGTCCTTGGTGTGTTAATCATTTTCATAGAAAGAACAACCATAATATTGTTTTTCATCTATCAATGTATGTCTGCCATCTTGCACAGCGCTCTTCTTTGAATGACATTTGGAAATCCTTGTTCAATTATGGGAGGAATCGATATCTCCATCCTTAGTGACAAATTTGTTGTTGGTCATCTCCATCAACTCCGCCAAAAACGTGAACTCACACAAGCCCTAGTCATATTTGAATCGCTCCATCCTGACTCCTTGCATAAAAGTAAAATGTGTGATAAGTGACAGTAGTTTTTGCACCTCCAACATCTTCTTTTGGAAACAAATGATATAAGAACAAAGGCTCTCAGTCTTTCTTTGCATGATCTGAAAAAGGACATGCGACTTCTTCAGAGTTTTCTAGGCACAGGAGAAGTGTGTCACTAACAGCTTCTTGGAGTTAATAACATAGCAGATAACACTTATCAACAACCATTGAACCACCCGAGGAAGAATACACTTAAAGTGGTAAGGAACAACATACACTTAAGGGCGTCGATGATCCACAACATACTCACTACTGATTGAAATGCAGTGATATGGTCGACCAAGTCAGTCTAACCCATATAAGAATTAAGGTACGGGGCTTTAAATTTCTCTGGAGGTTCGACCTATAAGATCAGTCAAAAGAAAGCAATCTCTATTTGTTGCTATCAGGGGACTTCATCGTATCAATCGGCATTGACCAAACACTATCAATGCACTGGGGGTCTTCTTGTCTTTGTGGTGCCATGGTGACTCTTCAGCCACTTGGCACTTGTGATTCCTTTTGTGGAGGCTCGTTAAGGATATGTGGTTTATCAAGAGGTTCTCTCTAATATGAAAATTCATTGTTCCTCCCTCAAAATAATGGCATCTCAAATCGTGAAAATCATCTGATCTATTAGTTCTTGATTTGTTGTGGCATAAATTCTCTGGTGCAGTCCATGGTCTGAGTTGAGTTTGCTCTTCGTGGTTCTGTGCTCTACTTCTCGTCTAGTGCATGTCCTCGCTACTGAATAAACTTTTAGGATTTTGAATTCAAATTTATCTTTTGAAACACGCCTTGAGAGATAGAACAAAAGGAAGAGGTGAGAAGAGAGAAATAAAGAAAATAATGTGCAAGATAAATTGGCCAAGAAAAAAGATCCATCCCTTCATTCATAAAATGGTCCCTATATAAAATCATAGAAGACCTTTGATAAAATTCCATTTTTATCCCCACTTCAATGGGGGTGTAATAAGTCATTTATTCTTACTAATTTTCCCTTATTTGATTATAGGTGTTACAAATCTACTTTGCTCTCATTGATATATTTTCATCATTCTAGCTGATTCAAGTGTTTTTCCATATCTATAATTGATAACGATACCCTTTTATATTCATAGCTAGCATAAAAAACCTTTGGTATCAGTATCTGATTTTGACATCCCTGTGTGAGTCCACGTTTCCCGATTAGCGGGCTCTTGTGCCAGTCAACTGAGTGTTCATGGGCCTTTGCTTTACGAAATTGAGTGGCTTTTTGAGTGGTAGTCGGTGAGCCGTGAGGCGATCGACATAAGTAACTTTGGCTTGGGTGGCCGTTTGATAGTAGCATCGTCGTTTAACCGATCAACCTTTCTTTTGTTCAGTCAACTATCGATCCTAAACTGATCTGCTTCACGAGTCCTTGTAGTTTCCTGTAAGACCATTGAAGTTTGCATTTTCCCATCCGGTCTGCTTGATCACCTCGAGAATCTTGCTGATAATTTTCATGCTAATGTGTTTTTGGTGCAACATTAATGATCACTTAAGTGTATTAACTAAACCGTTTTCAAATTAATTAAATGACTACCTTGAAAATTCAAACCCCATTTATTGTTTATTATATTATTTGGAGCAATATTGCACTATTTGTCACCTGTTTATTTGAATAGTTGTTCTTTGATTTCTTGTGTAAGAAGAAAGAAAAAAATTATTCTCACGAGACATTTAATATTTTTTTTTATTTTTGAATGTGAGATAATAATTCATTAAATTAAATTTGCTTGCATATTTCCCTAAAAACTATTAATGTGATACTTTCCAAATAGAATTACAAAGCTACAATTGATTGTAAACGCAGATGAGAGGGTGCCTGTGCTTGAAAAAAAGAAGATTTTCAGGCATATGCTATAAGTTCTTTCTTAACTTTGATGGGCAAGTTTCGCATGTCTCAGTAGTTAATATTGAATCAAAGATTTATGTTTAAAGTTGTGAATTGACTTAGCTTACAGAGTAAAATAAGCATTTTATTTATCAACGTCTCCTTATTAAATAGGAATAGCTTCCTTATTAATAATCATGCTTAGTGCCCATTTAGGGTAGCTTATTTGGTGCGATGGCGTTTTGAAAATGCACCTGACATGTTTGGTTAAACTACATTTTGGCAGCTTATGCGTTTTCAAAACGCTGAAAATAGCATTTTCACACTGCATCTATCAAGATGCGGAGACAGCTATCTGGCTACATTCTGACTTATCCAAAAAAATTAAAATTTGTAATAGTCACCGCACCTTATTTTTCAGCAGATTATTTTTAATTAGCTTATCAACAAGCTGCAACTGCCCTTATTTTATTGTATTTCATTAATAAATTAAAAAAACCTGGAAAAGCTTGCGTCCATATTACAGAGTATTTTAAGTGCTAGATAAGAAATAACATAAAATAGAAATATCTATTTAAACTTAAATTTCTTTTCTTTAATCGAAACATTTGCAGCAGTGACGTGAGCAGAGTTAATTATTTGTTTTTTTTTTATTGGAGTGACATTGTTTTCTGCCAACTTTCTAAATTATAAATCAATACTATTCTGCAGAGAACCATTCCACAACTAATATATTGAACACGAAAGCAATCTTACTAAAAAATCAAATTAAAGTTAATCCTTAACAGAAAAATAAGCTAATAAAAAACATATCAAAACTTGACATCAGAGAGCCTTGAATTGAACTGAAATTTTCTGTCCACATACTCTTTAATAAGCGAACTCCAAAAGGCTTGAAGTCTATAAATGACTTGAAATAGACGTTGAAGTATGCTTTGATCAGCAAATCTAGAAGAACTGAAGGAACAATCTATGCCCAGAATTAATTGATATGAATAAATTTATCACCTACTAGAAACAGATTCTTCATTCAATTTAAGCTACCATATACAGATTAACTCTCAGCAAAACTGATTTAAATATTACTGTTATCCATGGCAAAAAATTATTCAGATTTAGTATATGATAACAAATGCATTATTATTTCTAATAACCAATGATAATTTTTTAAGGAGCGGAGCTGCTGACAACGGTACTATAACATGCCATCTCATTTAAAGTGATTAAATGAAGAAAATAACTTCTCCTTACCACTTCCTGTGTGTCATAAAAACTCTTTAGCTACCAGAAGATGAGCAGTGCATTGAAATTTAAACCTACTTTCATCACGATCTAGTTTCCCATACTTGTTCTGCATTTAATCCCTACACCTTTTTTAGTTTATATCCATCATCTCCTTCAGGGAGGTGCTTCTTACCTCAGTTGGCTCCTGAGGCAAAATTCAAACTTTTCATATTACAGGCATGCTCTTTGTAAATGCTGCATTAACTCTACTCAATTGGCTATCCTGCTGAATATGTCACCTATTCCTCATCAGTCAAGGCACACTTGAACGTCTCTGAACTTCCTGTGGGCTCTACAGTCCATAAAAGATTGCAGTAATGGCCGTCTTTGTTTGCTGCATGGCTCAGTCCTTCATTGCCCTCCAACCAGTTAAAGAACTCATCAAGCCAGTTTTACGCTGATGACCTACCCTGCCATCGTTTCCCTGACACATAGATTAATTGGTCTTGGGTAAGAACTAAGCCCTTGGCCCATTATCAGTTGCAAAATTTCAGGTCAGATCTGGAATGAATAAGGTTTAGCAAGCACATAAAAATTACAGACAATGAGAAGAGAAGGTCTCCATCACATTTACAGCCTCTGTACTGAAAGTGTGAATAGTTATTGTAACAATTGGAGTATGGGCTGTGCCTCCAATGTCACAGAAGTCGAGGAGTCTATGGAACTTCTTTTGAAGAAGAGATATGGGGAAACAAAATTGCCTAAGAGGTGGAAATGTATTGCTTCACATCTTCCTTGGTTGAATTTGGTTTTTGCCCTATGATGTTTATTAGATGTTTCGTTCTATTTTTGAAGCGTTTTATATATAAACCAAGTGAATATATATATATATATATATATATATATATATATATATATATATATATATATATATATATATAGATAGATAGATAGATATATAGCACTATTAATATAATAAGTTCATCCTTCCTCATAGTTGTTAGAGGCAAATAATTTTTACTGCTTGTATCTTTATTTCAGCCTTTAACATGTTATAGAATATGGAACTCGTTTGATCTTTTTCTACCATCACTTCCCATTGGTAGTATTATAGGGTTTTGATTCAATAAGGTTTTATGGAGATATATTATTGTGTAATATGAACTGATGAGAGTAGAAGACTACGAACTGTGAGCCTTTCTCAAAGATACAAAATTTATATCCAATATGTAGAAGTCATTTTTTATGTAGAGCGATGCAATGCGGGAATTATGAAAGCGGAAGGAATTGATGAAGAAAAACAAAGGCGAAACCGACAGAAGAAAAAAAATTTAGGCCCGCTTTCTTAGAGGGAGAACGTAGTGTGCTAAGCATCGTTTCATTCGATACCTAAATCTATCTATACATGTATTTATATTAGAAGATCGTCTAGGTTAAGACTATAACTTATCCAAATTAACTTACAAATGATCATATATATTACCATTAAAATTTAAAATGATCATTATAAACAAACTAAAAATAGAATTGAAATGAAAATACAACTAAATTACTAGGAAGCGAGACAATCCATATTTGCCTTGAATTAATTCTTCAGAGATGCAGAGACTGCTAATTTGGAAAGTTCAAAATATTCGGACGAAGAAACATAAGGCCTTTTGCTTTGGTGCTAAGTATTTAAATATATTTTATTGGAAACATATCCTATTAAAGAAGATGTCTATCCCAGCTGCGTACTCGCTCGAATAAAAGACAAGGTAGCGAGCTCGATCAGTCCAGCTCAGGATCTACAGATTGAATGGATTCAAGGTAAATATAGATCGCCATCAAAGCCCAGAGTAGACTAGCTAGCCACATACAAATGGACTCATCAGCCAACTAATGAAAGTAATATCCACTTAGAATAACAAAAGACACACATGAACAACCTAAGTCCCATAGCGATTTCATGGTGTTGAATCCGAAAGCTCATAGGGAACACACCCATGGAATAGAGCATACACGGAAGTGGGAGAAGAAACAATAATGAACATAAGGAGAGCATAAACTAATCATGACGAGGATCCCCTATTTATAACTATAGCATTATAGTCCCATCAAATTACAAATCTGTCCCCTCATTATAAGTTTTTTTTGGGGGACTTTTAGTAAAATTATTAGAAATTTTTCGATCGTTTGCTCCGCGTTTCCTCTGTCTTTCCATGACCCATGGTCGAGCTATTTGATGACCACTTCGTAGAAAATTAGTCACCTTTCTGAGGGACAAGGTCCTCCGTTACAATCGAAGATGGACTTCATATCTCGACAATCAAAGAGCTTGCTGGTGGCCAATCGAGGTATCAGTCAGTTTTCTAACATCTGTTCGTCCTTGGTAACTATGGACGAGCGATTACTTAATCGGTTACCCCTTTCTTCTGAGCCATTTGATTGCCTTGAGATTCGTGTCAACATATTTTTTGTATACATGTCTAGTCTCTCTATTCCCTTATTTAAAGAAAGCTATGCAAAACATGAGAAAGGGAATCTTTTTCAATGTTGCAAATAATATAAAAATAAAATTAAATGTCATCATTAACCAATAGCTAACTTCCCTGGATTTCTGCACCCAAACAGTTATAAATAAGTTGTAGAGCAAGAGGGGTTCACACAATCCTCCTTCCTTCTCAGTCCATTGTTCTTCTCTCTTCTTCTGCTTGTGTCAGTCACGATGTCCGGTGAGGGAGATTCTTTTGTTAATACAATCGTCCTCTTTAAGGCATTACGTGGCATGGGCGTGAAAGTCCGAAAATTAGATTTGAAATGCAAACCGGTGGGTGTTCCTGCTGGGGAGATGAGCCAGAAGAGGATTGTGCAGACTTTTAGGACTGATATGATGAGGATTAAATCAGATCCTCCAATTCTCTCCTAGGCTCGTTGCAAGGCAAACTCTGGAATGGACTAAAGGTCATCCTAACGATCACTTTACTGGGCATCTGAAGAAAGTGAATGTTCCCATCAAAGGAAATGAAACGACCTTCCAGACCTTTGCGGGGGAAATATCTCCTCAGGGATGTTTTGATGAGGCAGCGACCTGGCGAAAACATCACTTAAGTTGACGAAGATCAAAGGAAGACTGGTGAGGGTGTTAACCCTTACAACACTTCCAATTAGAACCAGATCTTGGGTATGTTGATTAAATTTCTTCTTTAATACTTGCATTTCATTATTTGATTCAGCTATAGAAGTCAAGACGATTGATTCTACCTTGTCAGATACTGACGGTGATTTTGAGGATGATGCGACAGACATGGAACAGTTGTTGTGGAGGGCGTGGCTACCACAGAACAGAATGCTAGGGATCAAAGGATGGATAGGGATCACCTGTCTCGTGCCATAGGCAAGGGAAAAAAATTGTGTACGTATGACGTATGCAACACTGCGTATGTCTGAAGGTTATATGGAGGTTATTCAGAGGGTATTGGCGGGTTATTTCCGTGCTCTAACCTTTGTAACATCCATGTAACCTACCTGTAACTTCCCTGTAACGTCCCTATATGTCTAGGTTACAGGTAGGTTACAACAAGGTTATAGATACGTGACAGCTTATTATTGGATGACGTACGCAGTGCTGCGTACGTCTTACATATGCAAATATTTTTCGTAGGCAAGAGTTCAGGTCACCAAGGCCCCCCCATCACAACAAGGGAAGAGGAGGTAACCGAGGGGCACCAGTTGTTTGCTAAATTTCTAATGTGTCACATTGTGGAAACAGAGGAACATTTGGCTTGTTCCATGGGATATCCTTTGGGAGATAGTGACAGAGGTATTGTCAAGGTCTTGGAAAGAGTTCATTCGGTGGAAAATGATATCGTAGCTCTTTGTGAGGAATTCTCTACTTTCCTGGGGGAGATGCTGATGCACCAAAAATATATACTCTTTTAGCTATATGTTTTTACCTATTTTTGGTGATATTGCACTTTAAATGAAGGTATTTTTCATGATTTGTTGCAGGTATAATGATTATAGGTGATTGGAGTGAAAAGATGCAAAAAGGAACGAATTTGGAGCAAAATGGAGCAATTTGAAGGAAAACAGTTCTGGCGCCGCCGGTGCCCTATTCCAGAGATTTCAAATTTATTGGCATGATATGGCGCCGCCGGCGCCACTATCGGGCGCCGCCGGCACCCTATGTCGGTTCACTTCAAATTCAAAAGTTTTGGCAGATTTTTGAAGAGGTGCTTGAAGAAACTCTTGGGGAATTCGTTCCTAAGATTAAATTAAGTGTCCAAGACAAAAATAGAGAGGGAGAAGAGAAGAGAATTGTTGTAGTGAGTGTGAGGAAAGTGTAAGAGAGAGTTAGGGTTTATGGTTTTAAGAGAGATTTTTCTCTAAGGAGGGGAGAAGAGGGAGTAAAGTGAGAGATTGCTTCTTCATCTTTGTTCCAAAGGGAGAAATCAAGTATTGCAAGGAAGAGAAAAGGAATCAAGGGGACTTTGAAGAATTTGCTTGGGGAAGAGAAAGAGATAAGTTGTATTTACTTTTGTGGTTTGTATGACTCTTCTTTTAAATATAAAATCCATGTGTTTTTATATCTTCACCATGAATTATGAGTAGTTTCCCTTGCCTTTCTTCTTGCATGAAGTAGTGATGATGTGATGATGTGGAATTGATGTGCCCTTAAAGTATTATAAAGTTGGGAGGTTTCTTTCATTTAGAACTTAATTTACTTTTCAATCCGGCCAATTGAATTGTTAAAACATGTTGTGGAATATTAATTCCAAAAGAATTGAATATTCTACAACAAGAATGAAGAAATCATTTAATGTCTGTGAATGAATTGCGTAGTTCATGGGGATTAAGTGCAAATAAATAGGGAAATGAGTTTTGATGGACTTCAAATTGGAGGTTTCATGGTGACAGAATTGGATCCCCAATTTGGTCTTAAGATTGGTAACTAAAGCCTAAGGTTAGCCTTCGGGTGAAGGGTGAGTGGAAGCTCCGTAGTGAGAGCCAGTATCCTCCCAGCCTAGTGATCAATGAAAAAAACACCTATTTTTATGCCTTGATTTTTATTAAAGTTTTAAGGATATTATGCTTTAATGAAAGATATTTTTTTATGTTTGTGGATGCAGGTGATGTAAAAATGTTCAAAAAGAAAAAAAGATGAAAAGGGATGAGAAAGGAGCAAAAAGGAGCAAAAAGGAGCAAAAGCCAAAATGCAAAATTGCCAAAATAATGGGTCTGGCGCCTAGGCTCCAGAATTCGGCGCCTAAGCGCCAGCTCGATACCAAAACAGTTACGATTTTGTAACTACTTTGGGCAGTTATT
The DNA here is from genome assembly GCA_022702705.1 of Papilionanthe hookeriana x Papilionanthe teres. NCBI lineage: Eukaryota > Viridiplantae > Streptophyta > Magnoliopsida > Asparagales > Orchidaceae > Papilionanthe > Papilionanthe hookeriana x Papilionanthe teres. The sequence goes on from CM040427.1 coordinate 12,148,731, forward strand.
TTGACGGTTAGAGCGGTTATTGGACCTTCTAACAGTTATTCCTGGATTATAGGACATGTGATACAATATATCTAGACGCTTGGAAACGATTTGGATCGCGAAGAAGTGCGATCCAAAGTGAAGAGGTGCGAAGAACTGGATGCGGAGTCCGGCGCCTATGCGCCAGATGCCGGCGCCTAGGCGCCAGATGCTGGCGCTTAGGTACCAGATGCTGGCGCCTAGGCGCCAGACACAACTTTTAGAAGATTCATTGAAATTGGAAACATTTTGTAGAGGTGCTTTAGGCAACCGATGAAGCCTACAAATAGGAGGCCATTTCTACAGAAAAAAGGCCCCCAATCAGAGAGATAATTTTAAATATAGGGCCACACTTTTAGTTTACTTTCCTTCATAAATTAGTGAGTTTATTTTATTTAGAGTTTGTATTGAGAGTTTGGAAGAGTTGGTGCTTTTGAAGTCTATTTCACTTTGGAGTCAGTAGGAATCAGAGGTTCAGTTGGACAAACACTTGAGATAAGTATTTGTAATTTGATTCAAAGTTTTATTTATATATTTTATTATTTAAATTCAATGTGTTATGAGTTGTTACTTTCCTTTCTCCTTTCAATTATGAAAAGATAAATAAGATAATATAAAATTTGTTGGAGAAATAAAAACTAAATATGTTTAAATATTGTGATAATATTAATAGCAGATCTTAATTTACTATTTAAATTGGCCATTTAAGTTGTTAAAATCTATTGAAGAATTTTGAGACCTAGAAGGAGATGAATTCTTAACTAATAGATATCACATGAATCCTTGGGTAGTCGAAGGCCTTGTGCAGGTTATTCAAGGTGAAGAGCAAATAAATAGGAAAATATTATTCAATGGGCGTAGAATTAATAAGTTTTTAGAGTGACAGACTAAATTATTTTAATTTGGTTTATAGAAAGGGAACAGGTCACTAGTAGGGCCGACCATAGCCACCCTTGGACCTCTAGTAGTGTGAGCCTAGATTAACCCATTCTACTAACAATATATCCAGACCTGATCTATAGATTAGCCAATGTTCTTTATACTATCGAGTGAAGGTAAAGAATATGAATGCGTCTATTTGGCACAATACCATAAATTTATATTCTCCACGAGTATTACATTATCTAAAAAGTCTTGGATTAATTGGAAGGAATAAAGTTGTTTGCTTATTATTATTTACATCACTCATTATTTTAGTACTCGCTTTATTTCGCATTTAGTAAATTAAATATTAAACTTATAACTTTAAAAGAAATACATAAAAATAAAATTAAAATATTTAAAAATCTATAAACTTCATCGTGGGATCGATACTGGGGTCTTTATTTAAAGCCCTATATTACTTGAAACGATACGTATACTGGTGTAGTACCTCTAGTGTGTAAAATATTTTCCATAAAATTATATTTATATACACTAGCTACTATTATTATTTGGGTCAAAGTATTGGCTATAACATATTTTTGGAAGCATAAATTACTGCGTTATTTGCGGTCGGGTCAAGTTTTTGGCGTCGTTGCTTGTGAGGCAAATTTTTAGATTTTAAATATTTTTTTATTTTATTTATTTCTTTTATTGTTAAAATACAAAAATATAAAATACAAAAACATTTACAAAAAAAAATAAAAAAAAGAAGAGATTTTATTTCTTGCTATTTTTTTTTACTTTTTATTTGTTTTTTATGTGTAGTTCTGGATCTGAAGGATTATTACCTTTAGACTCTGAATTAGAAAGAACTGTAAGAAAAATTAAAAAAGGAAAACAAATTCAAAAATATTAAGAGATGGCTAATTTACATAACAATTTACAGAATCCAATTGAAATTAATAAACAAAATGTTTACAAACAATTAAGGGATTATGCTAACCCTACAGCTGATGAACTTCATATTAATATTCAAATACCTGCTGTAGATGCTAATTCTTTTGAGCTTAAACCGTCTATTTTCAAATGGTTCAAAATAATCAATTTGGGAGAACACCAAATGAGGATCCAAATTTACAGCTTGCTAGTTTTTTTAGAACTTTGTGCTACCTTTAATTATAACAATGTTTCTGATGGTACTGTTAGACTTAGACTCTTTCCTTTCTCTTTAAGAGATAAAGCAAAGATGTGGCTGAACTCATTAGCAACAGGTTCTATTAAAACATGGGTTTAAATGGCAAAAAAATTCATTGCTAAATATTTTCCTCCTTCTAAAACTGCTAAATTAAGAAATGATATTACTTCGTTTAATCAATTTGACGGGGAGACAATTTATGAAACTTGGGAAAGATTTAAAGAACTATTAAGAAAGTTTCCTCATCATGCTTTACCTGATTGGTTAATTATTCAAACATTTTATAACGGACTTATTGGATCACTGAAATCAATTATTGATGCTGCTGCTGGAGGTTCTTTAATGGTTAAATCATTTGAAGAAGCTTATACTTTAATTGAAGAAATGACTAACAATAATTTTCAATGGCCTTCTGAAAGGGTTAATCCTAAAAGAATGACAAGTATTCATGATAACGAAGCCTTTTCTATCTTAGCTTCACAAGTGGCTGCAATATCTAAGAAATTAGATAATTTTGCTATCAATGTATCACATAACAACTCTGTTAATATTGAAGATTCTCAAACTATTGAAACTTTACAAGCTATTGCTAGTAAAAATAACCCTTATTCAAATTATTATAATCCTGAATGGAAAAATCACCCTAATTTTAACTAGAATAATTTACAATAACAATGGGTTAATAATCAATGTCATCCAACTGGAAATTGGAACAATCAAGTAAATTTAAACTATAAACCTCTTGGATTTAATAATAAACAGATAAAGTTATCTATAGAAAAATTAATTTTACTACTGAGTAATCAATTACAAAATCAAAACACTGCTATTAGTAATATTGAGAATCAAATGGGACAAATCGCTAATTTAATTAATTACAGACCTCCAGGAACACTTCTTAGTAATGTTGAAATCAACCCAAAAGAAACTGGAAAAGAACATGAACATGCTAAAGCTGTACAACTTAGAAGTGGAAAGGAATTAAAAGAAAGAATTCAGGATGAAATTGAAAATGAGATTGAGGTTGAAGAGATTGAAAAACCTAAAGAAACTCCTTCTCCTAGTAGAGGTCAGACAGTTATTCCTATTAATGTGGATGTAGAAAAACCACCACCACCTTTTCCTCAAAGACTAAAACAACAGATGCTTGATCAACAATTTTTTAAGTTCTTTGAAATTTTTAAGAAACTTATCATTAACATACCTTTTGCTGAAGCTTTAGAACAGATGCCAACTTATGCATAATGTATGAAGGATATTTTAAGTAAGAAACGAAAATTTGAAGCTTTTGAAACTGTTGCATTAAGTGAAGAATGTAGTGCAATAGTTCAAAAGAAATTACCTCAGAAACTTAAAGATCCTGGAAGTTTCACTATACCTTGTGCTTATTGGAGAAAAATTTTGTGGAAAAGCTTTATGTGATTTAGGAGCAAGTATTAATCTCATGCCATTTTCTATTTTTGAAGGTTGAATTTAGGAGAAATTTCTCCCACCATCGTAACCCTTCGGTTAGCTGATAGATCTATCACTTACCCTAAAGGAGTTATATAGGATGTTCTTGTTAAAGTGGATAAATTTATTTTCCCTGTGGATTTCATTGTAATTGATATGGAAGAAGATAAAGAAACACCTATTATTTTAGGGAGACCTTTTCTAGCTACCGGACGGGCTATGATTGATGTAAAAAAAGGAGAATTAACTATGAGAGTTAATGATTAAGAGATTAAATTCAATGTCCTTAAATCAATGAAGTACCCTGACAAAGAAAAATGCTATTGAATGGATATTAATGATTATATAATTGAAAAACATTATCAAGAAAAATGTGAAGTGATTTTTAAAGAAAAAATTGAATTATTAACTGACGAAAATGAAGAACTAAAAGTAGAAGAATTATCTAAAGAAACTCATTATATTAAAGATAACTGAGAAATTTTGGACATAACTCAAAATGATATACTTTTACCTACGATTAAAAAAGCCCCTGAACTGGAATTAAAAATGTTACCCGCACATTTAAAGTATGCTTTTCTTGGAAATTCATTAATTTTACCTGTTATTATTTCTTCTAAACTAAGCTTAGATAAAGAAGAAAAATTAATAGGAGTGTTAAAGAATTATAAGAAAGATTTTGGTTGGACTATTGCTGATATAAGAGGAATAAGCACTTCCATCTGTATGCATAGGATTTTAATGGAAGAAGATTTTAAACCTACTATTGAACCTCAAGGAAGATTAAATCCTATCATGAAAGTGGTTGTTAAAAAAGAAATTTTAAAATGGTTAGATGCTGGAATTATTTATCCTATTTCAGATAGTCAATGGGTGAGTCCTATTCATTGTGTTCCGAAGAAAGGATGAGTAACTGTCATTGTCAATGATAAAAATGAACTAATTCCTACAAGACAGGTTACTGGATGGCGAATTTGCATTGATTATCAGAAATTAAATAACGCCACTAGAAAGGATCATTTTCCTTTACCTTTCTTGGACCAAATGCTTGATAAATTAGCTGGACACTCATATTTCGTTTTCCGGATGGATATTCGGTTATCATCAATTACCCGTCGCTCCCGAGGACCAAGAGAAAACAACATTTACAAGCCCTTATGAAACATTTGCGTTTAGAAGAATGCCTTTCGGTTTATGTAATGCACCTGCAACTTTTCAAAGATGTATGATGTCAATATTTTGTGATTTGATTGACAAAGGAATTGAAATATTTATGGACGATTTTTCAGTTTTTGGAAATTCTTTTGAATCTTGTTTGGAAAATATTTCCAAAGTTCCGAAAAGATGTAAAGAAAAAAACTTAGTTCTTAACTGGAAAAATGTCAATTTATGGTCGCGAAGGCATTGTACTTGGTCACAAAATTTCACAAAAAGGGATGAAAGTTGATCAAGCAAAAGTGAAAATTATTGCTGAACTGCAACCTCCTACTACTGTATATCTGATGTGAGAAGTTTTCTGGGACATGCTGGATTTTATAGAAGATATATAAAGGATTTTTCTAAAATTGCTAAACCTCTTTGTCATTTATTGGAAAAAGAAGCTAAATTTGAATTTAATGAAGATTGTATTAATGCTTTCAATAGTTTAAAAGAAAAATTAATAACTGCACATATTATTATTGCACCTAATTGGAATAAACCTTTTAAATTAATGTGCGTTGCAAGTGATTTTGCAATTGGAGCTGTATTGTGACAAAAATATGCGAAAATTTTCAAAGTTATATATTATGCTAGTAAAACTCTTACTGAAACTCAAAGAAATTACACTACTACTGAGAAAGACCTTTTAGCTATAGTCTATGCCTTTGTTAAATTTAGACCTTGTCTTCTTGGTACCAAATGCATAGTTCATACTGATCATTTTTCTATTAAATATTTAATGTCAAAAAAGGATGCTAAACCTAGACTGATAAGATGGGTTTTACTTCTACAAGAATTTGATTTTCAAATAGTGGATAAAAAAGGAACCGATAATCAAATTCGTCGTTCATTTATCTAGAATTAAGAATGATATTATTATTGAAGAAAATATAAATGAGAAATTTCCTGATGAACAGTTATATATTATTCAACGATGCCAAACACCTTGGTATGCAGATATAGTTAATTATTTAGTTAGCAATATTCTACCTTATGGATTGAATAACAAATATATTAAGAAATTTAAAAATTATGCTAAATCTTATATTTAGGAAGATCCTCATTTATTTAAATTGGGATGAGATTCTGTAATTCGAAGATGTGTACCTTTTGAAGAAACTTTTGCTATTATTCAAAAATGTCATGATTCCAAATTTGGAGGATACTTTGGAGTAGATAAAACTGCATTTAAAATTTTAAATTCAGGATTTTATTGGCCTACCTGGTTCAAAGATGTGAGACAATATGTGAAAACATGTGATCGATGTCAAAGGATGGGAAATATATCTAGGAAAGATGAAATGCCTTTAAACTATATATTGGAAGTTGAAATTTTTGATATATGGGGTTTAGACTTTATGGGACCATTTGTACTCGTCATCCGGAAATATTTATATTTTATTAGCGATTGATTATGTTTCAAAGTGGATTGAACTCTGTAGCTTTACCTAACTCGTGATTCCAAAAGTGTTTCGAAATTTTTAAAGAAAATGATTTTTTCAAGATTTGGAATGCCTAAGGTAATTATCACGAGATGGTGGAAGTCATTTCGAAATATAAGAATTCAATCATTACTTGGAAAAATTTGGAATCAAACATAGAATTGCAATCGCTTATCACCCACAAACAAGTGGAATGGCTGAAGTATCAAACAGAGAAATTAAAAGAATTTTAGAAAAAACTGTTAATCCTAAAAGAACTGATTGGGTTGATAAACTTGATTATGCATTATGGGCTTATAGAACAGCTTATAAGACACCAATCGGAATGTCAACTTACTGGTTAGTTTATGGTAAACATTTCACTTACCTGTTGAACTTGAACATAAAGCTTATTGGGCGATAATGGAGTTTAATTTGATTTGAATACTGCAGGAGAAAAACGATTATTACAATTAAATGAGATGGATGAAATAAGAAATGTGTCATATGAAAATGCAAAAATTTATAAAGAGAAAATGAAGATATTACATGATAAAAAGATTTCAGGAAAAATATTCGAGCCTGGACAAGAAGTATTATTATTTAATACTCATTTAAGACTTTTTCCTGGAAAATTAAGATCTAAATGGATGGGACCATATATAATTGAGAAAGTATACCATTATGGAGCTGTGGATATTAAAGACCCCAAAACGGGAAAAATATTTAAAGTTAACGGATTAAGACTGAAGCCTTATTTGGGAGACATAAAAATGATTTATAAAGAGGCTTACGAGTTGAGTCTACCTCATTAAAGACTTAATTAGGTCGGGCTGACAACGCTAAACCAAGCGCTTTGTGGGAGACAACCCATAGTTATTTTTGTGTGTTTTTACATTTTTAATGTAAGGTTATGCCTCGGTCTTGACTAAATTTTATATAACTTTAGAAAATTGGATGCTAACAAGTCTTTATTGACTTAAGCTAAAGATTATCTCGAAGTATATAAAGTTTGGACTTTGGATCACTCCATTTTGTATGTGAGTAAAAAGGAGATCAAGTTAACCTTCATTATGATTGTTTATAATTTAAGTTAATTTTAATTACTGAGTTTGTATTGATCTTACCATTCTAATTTACCTATTTTTGAGATCGAAAATTTGAAATTTGACGTTAGGCGAAACGGAGTCGAACATGGTTTCGGCGCCTAAGCGCCAGAGTAGACTGTGTATCGATGGGTCCGGAGCCTAGGCGCTAGTTTTGGCGCCTAAGCGCCACAGATACTGGGTCTTGTAAAAACTGAAAATTTTCAGTTTTTCACACGATTTTCTCCTATAAACTACCTTATCTTCATTCCCAATCCCTAAGCAATCATAGATACAACCTTTACACTTCATTCTTGAGGAGATAAGAGAAGATTTTGAAGAAATGGAGAAAAGAAATCATGGAGAAGAGGCTAGAGACAAGTGTTCTAAGGAACTTCAACCTTTCTTCAATGGTTTTATTGTTGTTAGTTTGGAGAAGTTTTCTAGTTGCCTAGATAAGTTTGAAGCGGAATTCAAAAGTACTGGAGATCACCTCCATGAGATGTATCATCAAATCGAGCATCTGAAATGGCAGGCAAAGCTTCAATTCAATCATTTAGTGGCCTATCAAGACGCTCAAGTGGAGATGTATGCGAAGAACAAATGGATCAATGAGAAATTAGCTGCGGATTTTCCAAGGGCGTTAGTGCTCTTCTCAAGTAGGCCGAGTAATCTTCATAGCGACAAGAGTGGAAATTTCAAATTTGAAGATTAGATAGTAAATGTGGTTTGATCAAGACTTTATCTTGTGTGTCGTTGAATCTATTTGGTAAATCGAATGTGTTGTTTGTGTGTTTGTTTTATTGTTCAATGTGTGTTGTATTTTCTTTGAAATTGTGTTGTTTGATTGTTTGTTAAGACTTGAATCTTATTATTATACTTATCTGTAATTCATTAAGGCCGAAATTGAAGATTATGAAATGGAATTAGAAGAGTTTGACTTAAACTAGTGTTGGATTGGTGGATTCAATTTATAATTTTTTAAAATTTTTGGAAAATATTTTGGAAGTTGGAAACTGAAGCAATACTCTTATATGAGTAATTGAAAGTTGAAGTTGTGAGTTTTGGTGGAAAATTAAAATTTTAAAATGATTTTTGTGAAAGGCGAGTCCAGCGCTAGAGGTTGGCGCCTAGGCGCAGGTTCGGTCTGAACCAAAAATTTCATCTTCTTAAACCCCCATGTCATGGCCGACGCTTAAGCTCTCCTTCTTCCTCCATTTTTGTGAAAACCTACCCCATAGATCCATTTTAAGGCCAAATCTTCACGTTTTTTAGCCCGAAATCACTCGATTTCTTCATCCCGAGGTCAGATGTACCTTCTAATCCATTTATTTTTGATTTCTACCATGGATTTTCCTATTTTTACTAAAAATTGAAATTTTGGAGAAAAATTTTGATTTTTAGAATATTTTCCATGGATTTTTAAACTCATTTTAAGTTTCTCAAGCTTAAAAGAGTTTAGTTTATTTGGTTCCTTAATTTATTTGTATTTTCTTTCACGTTTAGATGGCACCTAATTATATACGCGAAAAGAACAAGAAAATCTCGATCTCAGCAAGTTCGCTACTGCGGCAGTGCACTTTCGTTACCACGAATTTGCAACATCGAGGAAATTTATCTCGGAGAGCAGTTTTTATAGTCCTGGAGAGATGATCGAAAACACGATCGTTGCACACAACTGGCAGCGATTCTGTTATTTCACTGCCGTTGCTGTTATTCCTGTTGTACAAGAATTTTACGCCAACTTTATGGATGCGGAAGACTATGAAGTCTTCGTTAGAGGTGTCGGAGTGGGATTCACTCCGGAGCGGATCAACATTTTCTACGGCCTACCACCTACTGTAGAGTGCTACTATTTTGGTCTATCTCCATCTGAAGGAGATCTGGAGATGATCATTGCATATCTAACTGAAGGCACTGGAGCTTAGAATACCCGGAATGACGAACGGGTAAATTTTAAATCTTCTAAGCTGAATGGTATTTCAAAGGCCTGACACTTTTTTATTTCTGTTAGACTACTTCCTTCCAACCATCTGAGTGAAGTTACCAGAGATAGAGCTATCCTGAGCTACTGCATTCAGGAAAGGAAGTCGATTGATGTTGGCGACGTTATACATGATTCTGTAGAATCAACTGCACGATCCAGCACTTCTGTGGGATTAGGATTCCCATCTTTGATATATTCTTTATGCGTGAGCGATGGAGTTATTGCTGATATTTCTGAGGAGAAGCTGAAGACTACAAAGCCTATTGGGTAGGAGAGTGTTAGTATTTATGATCGTCTTCACGGGAAGAGATCTACTGCTCCTTCTACTTCTGTACCTACTCCAGGTAGTGCTTCTACTTCTAGACCTTCTACTTCTGCTACACCACCACCTAGTTTGTAGAAGACTATGGATGAGAGTTATTCAGAGCAGCAGAATGTGTTACATTTAGCTCATTGTCACATAGATACGATCGATGCGAAATTTGATGATCTTGCTGATTTTACCCATAGGAAGAGCAATTATGATGCCGATTATGATGAAGCTCTTGTTAGATTCCTGAAGGGAGAACAGTTTGTTCAGTTCCCTACTTGTCCTAGATTCACACCTTATGACTAAGGATTTTTCCTTTGGTGTTGATGATGATGATGATGAGGATACTGCGAGTGATGATTAGATTGTCGAGATTATGTTCTTGTTTTATTTCTCCATGTGTTACACTTATTAGTATGATTGGTTTATGTTTGTTTGATGTTTTATTGATGTTAGTCATGACTTGATGATTGTCGTACTTATTTAGTTATTGATGTTGTTCGTTTCTAGTTATTGTGATTAGTATAGTCATTTAATTTAGCTATCGATATAAAAATTGAACTCGCTTACTTTTATATATGCTTCATTATTTCAGTGATATTCATAAAAAACATGTGTAGAAGTAAATTTTTCTTCGTAGACTGTTTTTACATACTTATAAAATTCCTTTTTAAATTAAGCCTTTCTTTCTTTCATACTTTAAAATTTTTCATGATATACCAAAACATAAGTTTGGGGGAAGGGAAAATACATGCAAATTTAAATTTTATTTGTCCTTAAGTGCTAATATTTTCTCTAAAAAATATTAACATAACATAAGGAATGAAAAATCTATTTAGGATCACTTAATTTTTTTGAAATTATAAATAATTTAGTAGACTTGACCAAAATTTTAATAACTTTGATTGATTTTAAGAATAGAATTATTCAATTTAAAGAAGAGTAAGATTAAGAATTTTTTCTATTCATGGTAGAGATAATTAAATTTTAGAAGTATTAAGAAATCAAGAATTATAACTTGAAAAAGAAAAGATTTAAAGTCTTTTTGAAAACTATTCATATTATAGTAATTATGTGAAGATGTATAAGTTTGAAAATATAAGTTAAGGATAGTGAAGTTCAAAATCATTAACAGGCTATCCAGATACAGTAATCCTCACTGTGAAAAAAAAAAAAGAGGAGAAGCTTGAGAAGATTGTTGACCTCATTTTTGATGAGGTCTTCTCTTCTTCTCTTTAGTACTTAGGATCTAGCCTTAGGCTTTTCCTTTGACTATCTTAGAGGACTAGAATTGGGACCCACCTTTTAGAAATTCAAACCACTTCTTAACTCCCTGCAAACTCCACAAACTTGACTATAGACCCCTAATCACCTGTAGGGTTGAAATCAAATGTGGAAGTTTAAAGGATGAGTTCCTATGGGACTCTTTGGCCTTAGGGCGCCTTACAGGTGGCCTGGTGCTAGTGAAAGGTTGACTTGCACACACACTACACTTTCACACACCTCCTAAACCACACCTATACCTAACTTGACTTCCGACTCATGTAGGTGATTCACATGGATGGTCCTTAACCCCTAAGCCCTCGGCTAAGAGGGTTAGGAACAACATAGTGAATACCTCAAATGAGTCCCTTCATGGCTCATATGAGCTTGATGTGGCTTCATGGCTCAACCAAAATGGTTGCATTCCACTTACATCCACCCGATCTTCAATTTTCCAAATTTTCAATTTTTGACCCCCGGGACCCTACACCCCGCCTAACCTACCAAATGCCTTTGAAACTACCCAAATTTCTCAAAAATTTCCAAATCACCCAAAATTCCCCAAAATTAACCTTGAACACTTCCTCACCAATCAAATTGATCATCCATAGCCAGAAATACCAAAAATTCCAAAAATACCCCCATTACCCTCCAAATACCCAAAATAGCCCTCCTAGCCAAAAAATCCAAAAATTCAGAAAATTCCCAGAAAATTCCAGAAAATCCCAAATATTCCCAATTTCATTTTGTTCAACTACACCATGGGCCAATTTTGTCAATTTACCCCACTTTTATCAAAACCCCCAATTTGACCCATTTTAACCCAAAATGAACCCAATGTCAAACCAAACCTACCAAATTGATCCAAATTGTGGTCCAATTCAATTCTAAACTTCAATTCAACATCCCTAACACCAATCTAGACCAAATACAAGCCCAATTTGATTGGCATTGGGATCCAATTTCACTTTTGGCCTTAAAGCCCAATTTGGACCTATGACCCAAACCTAACCCAAACTCACCCAATTCAACTCCAATTAACCCCAAATCTTTTCTAAACCTTCCTTGACATCCCCATAAACAAAACACTAACATGATTTGCCCAAAACTTTGATCCAAACCCCACTCAAATTCAACCCAAAGCTAAAAGGCCCATTTTTGACCTAAACCCAAACCTAGCCCAAATGAGCCCAAATCCCCAAAATCAAAACCTAACCAAAGCCAAAACCTCTTTGAAACACTCCCATAAACATTTCCCAACATTAATTTTACATCAATTTCAACTCTAGCCCAACATTGGCCCAAGTTAGCCCAATTTGACCTACATAGGCCCACTTACCAATTAAACCCAAATTCAAACCAATTCAAACCCAAATCACCTCAAACTTGTTTCAAACCACTCATGAAGCATCCCTAAACCAAACTCAACAATTATTTGGCCCAAGCCTTTACCAAAATTTCATCCCAAAATCCATTTTAAATTTAAAAGCCCACTTCCCTAAACCTCCCTAAAAGCCCATTTCCACCGAATACAAAAGCCCAAATTTGGCCCTAAAGCCCACATGACATTTCCATTTGCCATCCATTTAATCAAAGCCATTCCCTAATCATCAAACAATTCCAAATCAAGCCCCATACAAATTCACACCAAAATATCCAAAATTCTTAAAACCCATTTTTATGAAATTGACCCAACCTTTTCCCAAGCCAAATGGAGCCATGGAGCCATGCACAAGCCATATGCAAGCCATGAGAGCCTCTTTACATGTCACCATGCCATTTTGGGCAAAAGGAGGAGGCTCTTTCCTTAATTCCTAAAGGTGATTAACCACTCCCATGATTCCCCTTAACCATGCTTATGCCTAATTGTGCTTGGATGGTGACTTGACCCTACTGATTATGCTGAGCCAAATCACTTTTCCCTCAGCCAAAACCAAGCCTTGGGTGGTGCACCTAGCCCGAGTGGAGGGGTTGACCAATTTGAGCCAAAATAAGCCCTCTCCCATTCCATTCTAATCCAAGCCTTTTACACATGGCATTTGCCAATTGATTGCACCAAGTCCCAGCCACGACCCACCCGACCTTGAGGGTGACCCATGCTCGGCCGGCCGGCCACCCGATCATCGGAAAACACCATGCCCGAAACCTTGGGAGAAGCCGAGCTTTGAAATTCCATCCTGCTTGAGCCGCCCCACTCCGAATGGCCACCATGGCCGTTCTTCACATGCCAAGAGCAGCTGATCCCGACCTCGACTCCCCCGGGAGAGCCTCCGACCTCTCCTATTTAAACCCCTCACCTTCTCGGCCATGAGAAGTGCTCGAACCGAACCTTATCGAAACTACGCAAAATTGCTCCGGATCATTCTCCATACTTAGAGCACTTGATCCCCGGTGAGATTCCCCTGCCATTTCTTCTCGAGAGCTCGATTTCGGAGTTGAAATTCCACCCAAAACCGGGACACTTCTCCGCAGTGAGCCAATCCCCAAATTGATTGGTCCTACACCTGCACCAGGTCAAGGGAAGGTGTCCACCAGCAAAAGCCCCATCTCCAGGTCACCCAGTTGTTCCAGACTCCAAAGGTTGTGATCAGCTTTGGTGGAAATCACACCTAGGCAATTCACCACATCCCTGGGCTTCATCCCTAGCCTCCTGCGGCTCCAACGAACGTGCCGAGCATCTCGATCGAGGCTTCACCTCTCGAGCTAAGGTATGAGTTAATTCTTCATCCCGGAGCTTCGGAGATTCTCCATTTCAAATGCCTTAATTTCAATGCATGATAACCGTATAGATGTGTTCGTCTCTTTAAGACGAATCCATAGAGCATAAGAACATAAAAATCTGTTGAGTATCGAGTGAGATCTTAGAGATTTAGTGTGGACGGCTCTCGGGTGAGGACGCTCGGGGACGATGAACGGATGCGCGTCCATTTAATACACGCGCGGACGGACGGCTCGGATGGCGTCGGACCGGGAGACGGTACGAGAACCGCGGGGCTCGGGTTGCCGACTCGGATGGCGGCGTCGAATGGGAGCGCGCCGCGTGTGCATTCGGAGTCGCCGAGGTTGACGCGGCGCCGCGTGGATAAATAGAAAAATAGGGTATTTTCCTATTTATTTAATTCCCTAAACTTGGAAAATTCATATCTCTGTGTAGAAAAATCACAAAAATAAAATAAAAATACCCTCTTGCTCGGTGAACGAGAGGAGAATAATGTGGAAAAGAAATCATTCAATTTTGTCCAAGTATTTTATTTTTAGTAATTTATTTACTCTCTGCATACATTTAATTCTCCATGCATTCATACAATTCACCATGGCATGAGACCATAGGGCTTTTGAAGCCTCTGAATTTGGGAACATTCCACGAATTTTCCAAAGTAGAGGCCATCCCTATGAAAAGTTATTGATTTTTCAAATGCATGTTGCTATTTTAAGTATTTTAATTTCAAAAATTAGCATGTTGTGAAATAAATTCTAGGAAAATTTGGTGATGTTCCTTATGACCAGAGAACCCTAGGAAAAATAGGATTTGAGTTAATTCACTTAGATTAACCCTAATTGGCTTAAATACCCAAAATAGATCTCTAATTAATTAGAGTTAACTATAGATCAAATTGACTTGAAATCAATTCTCCACTGACCTTTAGGATCAGAGGAACCCATCATAAAAATTTGAGGTCAATTGGACTTGGTTAGCCCCACTAATTGGGTTGATTAAGCCACTTAGTCATTTTAAACTTTAAAAAATTCATAACTCTCAAAATATCTTTCAAAAATTCACCAAATTGGTTTTGGAGTCTCTCTGATATCAGGGGAGTTTAAGAAAATTAAAATTTCAATTTTCTAAAAAAGTTGATTTTTAATATTATTTTAATATTTTTAATAATTAAAAAATAATAAAAATCACAAAAATAATAAAATTCACTAAAATGTTATATTTTGAATTTTAATCACTTGGGAACAAGTCCCATATTTTTCCTAGGTCTATTTAGTGAGATATTAATTTTCAAAGCTCTAGGGTAATTTTAAAATTAAAAAAATATATTTTCTAGCATTTTCACCAAAATAATTATAATAAATCAAAGAAAAATCAGAAAATTGCAAAGTTTGGTTCTCTGGAATCCTTGATATCAGAGAGAATTTTAAAAATTATAAAATTTATTTTTCAACATTTATTTTATTTTTAAATTAATTAATACTCCAGAACTTAAAATAATTCTAATAAATAAAATATAATTCAAAAAATTACAAAATTTGGTCCAAGTGGTCCTCTGGTCATTAGGAATGTCCCCTAATTTTCTTAAGGACAGAAACTTTCCCTTGGTCATGTTATTGAATTTTCCTTGGAAATTTCTCTTTTCTACAAAAAAATAATTATATAAATAAATTAAATACAGAAAAATCACATTTTCTCCTCTCATGTCTTTATTGACATATGAGTGAAGTCACATAAAAATTTCAAGTTCATTTGAGTTCAATTTAGTGAGTTATGAAATTATTAGGCTTAAAGGGCAAAATGGTAATTAAAATTTTAACCCTTTAATTAAAACTTTAGGTTTAATAAAAAATTAACAAGTAAAATATTTGATCCTAATCTGATTTGGATGATTGAAATTTAATAATTAAAGGGTAGAAACCCATTAAGCAATTTAAAATGATTAAACTTTAATTAAATAATTAATTGAATTTGGAAGAATAATAAAATTGGAATTATTAAAATAAGGGATATTATTAGGAAGAGATTTATTCTTTAATTTAAAAATCCCTAAATTAATCATCTCATTAATATTCAACTCTTAATTAAAATGATAACTCAAATTTAAAATATTAAAAGACTTAATCATTAAACTAAAATTAAATCATTAAACTCTTTCAAAAATTTCAATTAAATTAAATTAAATTAAATTAAAATTAAATTAAATTAAATAAACAAATTAAATTAAATTAAATGAATTAAATACATTAAATTAAATAAATTAAATTAAATTAAATTAAAATTAAATTAAATTAAATAAGTAAATTAAATTAAATTAAATAAATTAAATTAAATTAAATTAAATTAAATTAAATTAAAATTAAATTAAATTAAATTAAATAAAATTAAATAAGTAAATTAAATTAAATTAAATAAATTAAATTAAATTAAATTAAATTAAATTAAAATTAAATTAAATTAAATTAAGAAATTAAATCAAATAAATTAAATTGAATTAAATTAAATCAAATCAAACTAAATTAAATTAAATTAAATTAAAATAAATTAAATTAAATTAAATTGAATTAAATAACCTCACTTAAGACATGAAGAAATAAATCTAAAATAACTTGAACACTATTCGAAACTTAAATCATTAATTTGAACTTAAATTTGAATCACAAAATCATTAAATATCATTTTGCCCTTAGGAGCTTTAGTTATCATAACTCCTAAATAGAACATTAAAATGAAATGTTACTTCACTTATAGGACATTCAAATGTCCTAGTTCATCGAGCAAGTTAACAAAACTTGAAAACCTCGGACGATCGATTCATTTACACGATTAAATTCATTTGGACTTAAAACAATCCTAGAAATATTGAAAAGATGTTTGGGATCTCTCCTAAGCACTTCCTCGATATGATAGGATGTTGATAAGAACAATTGAACTTAATTTGTTCTTTGATGAAGAAAATCGTCTTCGAACTAAAACACGAAGAACCTAGACGTCATAGGAAATGACTAGGCTATAGGATTAGGAATTTGGTAGAAAACCATAAGCCTTTCCCTTAGCTTTACTAGGAACTTGCTTAAATATTCTAACTGTGTTTTAAGTGCGGCTTGGGATGACGGGAAGACCCTCCGAGTACGCTTTTATTTTATTGCGGTTTATTTTATTGCAAATGCACTTTATTTTTCTTGCATGATAAACAACGAGTTGCATGAAAACCTACACCTTTAGGACAGAAACCAAAGCTGAAACCCAAAATTAAAATAAAAGACACTACAAGATAAAATTCACCTCCACGACATTTCAAAATATAAGACAACTCAAAATTTAATCACAAACGGAACACAAAACTACAATTACAACTAAATTAAAACGTCTTGTTGGATGATCGGGAATACCTCGGATGATGTAACCTACGTGTTGCTAACGGGATTTCCCACGGTCTAAATGAAAGTGTGGAACTCATTCGAGTTGAGTTTGGCAAATTCATCCGGACTAAGTGAATCCGATAAAAATAATGATGCCGGAAGGATGGAGCCAGTGGGATCTTAGCCGGTGTCGTTATAATCAACTTTAAGATTTGTTTTAATTAAAACACAAAAAACACTTGGAAATTAAGACTTCTCTAAACCGAACACTTCTCTCATCTCTTGATTTATGATTTCTAAAACTAAACCTCTGCAACGACAAGGAGCTCGGAGCATGGTGGGCGGCACGGCCATCGTCGTCGGCAAAACTTCCTAGAATTAAACAACCAAGCCATAGGACTTCGAGGTAGTTTGCACTAGTGCAACATAAATCCTCAACTCTTCGTTAGGCATTTGCATTGCAAATTAAGCCCTAACCGGTCTTAGGATTCCGAGGTAGTCGTCTCGTACGACATAAACCCTCATATCTTCTAGGCGATTTGTATGATTACATCATATAAATATAAGCCCTAATTAACTAAAATTGGCAAGAATAAAACATTAAATAAACATTAGGACTTTCCTAAATCCAAGCTAAACAATAGGATAGTCGGGAGATTACGAAGTCCGCTTCGAATCCGTGATCTCTCCTACTTTTCTTCCTTTGAATTCCCAAAATAAAAAAATGTTCTAAATTTGATCCATTCCCTATTGAAATTTCCAAAATTCAATCCTTTTGAAAACTTAAACTTTGAAATTCTTGAGAGCGAATTATTGATTATTATCGAGAGTTTTCTTAGGTGATTCCCGTCACTTAAGATGTAATTAACTATGAGGGCTTGCCCTTATAGGGAACTTTAAGAACCCGAGTAATATAAACCCCGCTTAATTCATTTATATTAAGTAGGGGAACTTGTCGGCTTATAAAATTGGTTCGCGGACCAAACGGATGGCACAAACCTTTCTAGTTTATTTAATCGAGCCCCATCATCGAGCGAGTGTGTACTATTCTTCGGGATAGATACACGGTTTGTGGTGCGGCGCTCGTTTATATAAACTATTCGGGATGTGAGATCGGTTTGATTTCATATCTTAAAATTTTCAAATTTAAAATTATTTTCAAAATCAAATACTACTTTTCAAATTATTTATTTAAATTAAATTAAAAATTCGCCGACAATTTCTGTAGGCGACCTCTTTTCAAAAATACAAACACACACAAACCTAAAAATAAGCCGTACAAAGATGCCCAATCAAAAATTGGCTTCACTTGAAATATCTTATAAGAAGAAAACTAATTACATATTTTACTTAATTTTTATGCATGCATCTTTATTAGAAAAGATTTTCATAAACATCTTTTTCTTGTAAATAATTTATGTGATCTTAATATAACAAACTACAATTATTTTCGAAATGAATGAAAAATTTTGAAGTCTTACGATTTGGTAGTTAAATATTCTTTAAATTCTTAAAATTAAACTTAGTTAGTGAAATTTGGTTAATGATTTACTAAAGCCTTTATAAAATCAAAAATTATAAGGAATCTTAAATATTTACCTTTTATTCCAATTGTTATACATTTTATATAGTAAAAAGGGTTACTTGAGGACAAGTAACGTTTAAGTTTGAGAAATTTTTGATCCATGAAAAAATACCTATTTTTATGCCTTGATTTTTATTAAAATTTTAAGGACATTATGCTTTAATGAAAGGTATTCTTTTATGTTTTTGGATGCAGGTGATGTAAAAATGTTCAAAAAAAAAGATGAAAAAGGATGAAAAAGGAGAAAAAAGGAGCAAAAATGGAGCCAAAATGCAAAATTACCAAAATAATGGGTCTGGCGCTTAGGTGCTAGAATTCGACGCCTAAGCGCCAGCTCGATACCAAAATAATTACGATTTTATAACTACTTTAGGCAGTTATTTTGACGGTTAGAGCGGTTATTGGACCTTCTAGAAGATTGGCAGTTATTCCTGGATTATAGGACATGTGATACATTGTATCTAGACGCTTGGAAATGGTTTGGATCGCGAAGAGGTGCGATCCAAAGTGAAGAGGTGCGAAGAACTGGATGCGGAGTCTGGAGCCTTGGCACCAGATGTCGGAGCGTACGTGCCAGACACAGTTTGTAGAAGATTCATTGAACTTGGACACATTTTGAAGAGGTGCTTTAGGCAACCCTTGAAGCTTATAAATAGGAGGCCATTTCTACGGAAAAGAGGCCCCAATCAGAGAGATAATTTTAAATATAGGGCCACACTTTTAGTTTACTTTCTATCATAAATTAGTGAGTTTATTTTATTTAGAGTTTGTATTGAGAGTTTAGAAGAGTTGGTGCTTTTGAAGTCTATTTCACTTTGGAGTCAGTAGGAATCAGAGGTTCAGTTTGACAAACACTTAAGATAAGTATTTGTAATTTGATTTAAAGTTTTATTTATATGTTTTGTTATTTATATTTAATGTGTTCTAAGTAGTTACTTTACTTTATCCTTTCAATTATGAAAAGATAAGTAAGATAATATAAAACTGGTTGGAGAATTAAAAACTAAATATGTTTAAATATTGTGATGATATTAACACCGAATCTTAATTTACTATTTAAATTGACCATTCAAGTTGTTAAAATCTGTTGAAGAATTTTGAGACCTAGAAGAAGATGAATTATTAACTAGTAGATATCACATGAATCCTTAGGTAGTCGAAGGCCTTGTGCGGGTTATTCAAGGTGAAGTGCAAATAAATAGGAAAATATTATTCAATGGGCGTAGAATTAATAAGTTTTTAGAGTGACAGACTAAATTCTTTTAATTTGGATTATAGATCTAGTAGTGTGAGCCTAGATTAACCCATTCTACTAACAATACATCCAGACATGATCTATAGATTAGCCAATGTTCTTTATACTATCGAGTGATGGTAAAGAATATGAATGCTTCTATTTGGCACAATACCATAAATTTATATTCTCCACGAGTATTGCATTATCTAAAAAGTCTTGGATTAATTGGAAGGAAGAAAGTTGTTTGCTTATTATTATTTACATCACTCATTATTTTAGTACTTGCTTTATTTACGCATTTAGTAAATTAAATATTAAATTTATAACTTTAAAAGAAATACATAAAAATAAAATTAAAATATTTAAATATCTATAAACTTCCTCGTGGGATCGATACTGAGGTCTTTATTTAAAGCCCTATATTACTTGAAACGATACGTATACTTGAGTAGTACCTCTAGTGTGTAAAATATTTTCCATAAAATTATATTTAAATACACTAGCCGCTATTATTATTTGGGTCAACATATTTTTGGAAGCATAAATTTCTGCGTTATTTGCGGTCGGGACACCTAGCCTTAGACTTAGTGACTAAACTTAAGATATGACAATGTTCTTTACATGCTTAGAAGAGGGGGTACTCATTTAATGGTAAAGACGAAAATATGCTCCTATTTGGCACAATACAGATAATTAACATTCTTCATCATCCACACATCATGATCTTTATGTAGGAAGAAAGACACTTTTTCATGTAGAAGTATCTTATAAATCACATAAGTTAGTGCGTGTGTTAGTTAAGAGTTTAGTACGTAGAAGTAATTGTAGTAATTTTATTAATAAACTTTGCATTAACTAGTTGTAGTACACTTAAGCAATAGTTACATTTGGTATTAGATTTTAGTGCTATATTATCTAATTTAAAGAACGTTCACCTCCCTGTGGGATCGATAACCAGGATCCATTAGAGCCCTATATTACTTGATACGATACGTATACTTGCGTTGAAAGTGTGACTTTATTAAACCATTATAAATATATAAATCTAAATTCATAAAGTCCGGCATTTTTAAGTATATAAAGTAGTCGCATCAAGTTTTTGGCGCCGTTGCCGGGGAGGTAGATAAACGGTACTTATTTATAGATGTTGTAGTAATTAAAAACCTTTACTTTGTAGTATATTTGTGTGCTTATTTACTTAGTAGTGTGATTTTATATGCGTAGTAGTGGATCTGTACGCTTGATACCTTACGACTCAGAGTTAGAGCGTACTATTAGAAAAATTAGAAAACAACAAAAATAAACTGAAAATTACTGTGAAATGGCGAATAATCAAGAGAATTAGAATATTGATGTTGGAAATTTGCCAAGACCTTTAAGAGATTATGCTAACCCAACATCAGATGAAATTCATGTAACTATTCAAAATCTTGATGTTGGTGCTAGTTCGTTTGAACTTAAACCTGCTATTATCCAAATGGTACAAAATAATCAATTCGGAGGAACACCTAATGAAGACCCAAAATTACATCTCGCTAGTTTTTTAGAACTGCGTGCTACTTTTAAGTATGACGGAGTGTCAGACTTAGAATTTTTCCTTTTTCCTTAAGGGATAAAGCTAAGGCGTGGCTAAACTCATTAGCACCTGGATCTATTCGAACTTGGGGAGAACTTTCTCAAAAGTTTCTATTAAAATATTTCCCTCCATAAAAAATTGTTAAATTAAGAAATGATATCACATCTTTTGGTCAGTTTAAAGGAGAGTCAATATATGAAGCTTGGAAGAGGTTTAAAGATCTTCTTAGGAAGTGTCCACATCATGCTTTGACAGATTGGTTAATAATTCAAACTTTTTATAACAGATTAGTGGGATCATTAAGATCAATTATTGATGCTGCTGTTGGTGGATTGTTAATGTCAAAACCTTTTGATGAAGCATATTCATTAATTGAAGAGATGGCTACTAATAATTTTCAATTACCCTCTGAACGGGTAAATCCTAAGAGAGTAGCAGTGTACATGATTATGATATAATGACTATGATAGTTTCTCAAATAGCAGCACTTTCTAAGAAAATAGATCAATATGGGATGAATTATTCTCAAACACCCCCAGTGTTAGAGGAAAATTCATTTGGGTAAATAACGGAATCTCAAACACCTTATGAAACTTTAAACGCAATTAATAGACCTAATAACCCTTATTCGAATTATTGTAACTCTGGTTGGAAGAATCACCCAAATTTCAATTGGAATAATAATAATGCTAATGTGAACCCACAATGGGGACACAATTCTATGAACCCAGTTGGAAATTCAAACAACCAAGGAAATACTAACTTTAGACAATCTTATCCTCTTGGATTTAATAATAACCCATAGTTTAAGGATAAGAAGTTGTCTACAGATGAAATGATTTTGAATATGGGTAATCAATTACAAATTCAAGGTGTTGCGATCAAAAATATCAAAAATCAATTGGGACATATTTTCACTGCGCTTAATAATAGACCTTTGGGAACGCTTCCTAGTAATGTGGAGATTAAATCAAAAGATCAAAACAAGGAGCAACTTAAGGCTATTCAATTAAGGAGTGGAAAAGAATTAGAAACTAGAGTGCAGAAAGAAGTTGAAGAAGAGAAGGAGAAGGTGAATATTGAAAAAGGTTCAAAGAAGATTTATCCAGATCTGGAATATCCTCTTGAACCTATGAAGATTACTATTGAAAAACCACCTCCTCCATTTCCTCAAAGATTGAAGCAGAAAAATGGGGATAATAGATTTGGAAAATTTTTGGAAATCCTTAAGAAGTTAACAATAAATATACCTTTTGTTGAAGCATTAGAACAAATGTCTGATTATGCAAAATTTATGAAGGATATTCTTAAAAAGAAGAGAAAGTTCACGGATCATGAGATTGTTGCACTTAGCGGAGAGTGTAGTGCAATAATTCAGAAAAAGCTTCCTGAAAAACTTAAAGATCCTGGTAGTTTAACTATCCTGTGTGCTATAGGTGAAAAGTTTTTTGGAAGAGCCTTATGTGATATGGGAGCTAGTATTAACCTTATGCCTTTATCAACTTTCAAAAGATTAGGAATTGGAGAAATTTCTCCTACATCTGTAACTCTTCAATTAGTTGATCGTTCTATTACTTATCCTAAGGGAGTGGTAGAAGATGTGTTAGTGAAAGTGGATAAATTTATCATTCCTGTGGATTTTATTATGCTTGATATGGAGGAAGATAAAGATATTCCAATTATTTTAGGAAGACCATTCCTAGCTACTGGAAGAGCGATAATTGATGTTCAAAATGGGGAATTAACTATGAGAGTTAATGATCAAGAGGTGGCCTTTAATATTTTGAAATCTATAAAGTATCCCTCAGTTGCAAAAGATAGTGAATGTTTTAGGATGGAAGTCTGTGAATATTTAAGAAATGATTATTTTAAAGAGATGTTTGAAAAGAATATGGAGTATGAACATATAATTGAAGATGAAACTGAAAATGAAACAGATTCAGATAATGAGAAGAATAAGGAATTGGAGTATATTCAAGAGAAATTTGAAGTGTTAGATACCATGGAAGGTGGAGATAAAAGTTTAATTTCATCTATTTATAAACCTCCTAAACTTGAGATGAAAATTCTCCCTAAGCATTTAAAGTATATGTTCTTAGGAGAATCATCTACCCTACCAGTTATTGTATCTTTAGAGTTAACTGAAAATCAAGAACAAAAATTATTGGAAATCTTAAAAAGATAAAAAAGCTTTTGGATGGACTTTGTTAGATATCAAAGGAATCAGTCCTTCGATCTGTATGCATAGAATTTTATTAAATGAATAACATAAAACTAAAATTCATCCACAAAGGAGATTAAATCCTATAATGAAAGAAGTAGTTAAGAAGGAAATTTTAAAATGGCTAGATGCTGGAATTATTTATCCTATTTTGGATAGTTCTTGGTAAGTCCAATTTATTGTGTACCGAAGAAAGGTAGTGTGATTGTGGAAGTGGATGAAAATAATGAAATTTTACCTAGTAGACAAGTTAATGGATGGAGAATTTGTACTGATTATAGAAAACTTAATGCTGCCACCCGAAAAGACCACTTTCCTCTTCCTTTTCTCGATCAAATGTTGGATAGACTTGCTGCACACAATTGGATGGATATAGTGGTTATCAGCAAATACCTATTGTTCTTGAGGATCAAGAAAAGACAACATTTACTAGCCCCTATGGAACATTTGCTTTTCGAAAAATGCCTTTTGGATTGTGTAATGCACCTGTAACTTTTCAAAGATGTATGATGTCTATCTTTAGTAGTATGATAGATAATCAAATAGAAGTTTTCATGGATGATTTTTCTGTGTTTGGAACTTCATTTGATATTTGTTTGGAAAACTTGGCAAAAGTTTCGCAACTTTGCGAAAAAACAAATTTAGTTCTGAATAGGGAAAAATGTCAATTTATGGTTGCAGAAGGAATAATGCTTGGGCATAAAATTTCTGAATTTGGTATGGAGGTTGATCCTGCTAAAATTCGAGTAATTGAGAGATTACCACCACCCACTACTGTGAGAGAGGTGCGGAGTTTCTTAGGACAAGCTGGATTTTACAGGTGTTATATTAAAGATTTTTCTAAAATTACAAAACCCTTGTGCCAACTTCTAGAAAATAATAGGAAGTTTGATTTTAATGAAGAAAGTTTGTGTGCATTTGAATTACTTAAAGAAAAATTAATCACTGCTCTTATAATTGTTTCACCTGATTGGGAGAAACCCTTTGAATTGATGTGTGATGCTAGTGACTATGCTATTGGAGTTGCGTTGGGGCAAAGATATGATAAAACTTTCAAAGTTATTTACTATGCTAGTAGAACTCTTAATGATGCTCAAATTAATTATACCACTACTGAAAGGGAATTATTAGCTATAGTATTTGCTTTTGATAAGTTTAGACCTTATTTAATTGGGACTAAAAGGATAGTTCATATTGATCACTCTGCTATCAAGTATCTAATGCAAAAGAAGGATGCTAAACCTAGATTGATTAGATGGATACTCCTTTTGCAAGAATTTGATTTTGAAATAGTTGATAGGAAAGGATCTGATAATCAAATTGTTGATCATATGTCAAGAATAGAATATGATAAATTGTCTGAACTTGAGAAGGAAGTTACAGAAACTTTTCCTGATGAACAATTGTATATTCTTATGGAAAAGAATTTTCCTTGGTATGCTGATATTGTGAATTATATTATTAGTGACATTATACCATCAGATTTAACAAGGCAACAACAAAAAAAATTTAAATATGATGCTACATTTTATTTTTGGGATGAGCCCTATTTATATAAACAGTGTAAGGATATGATTGTTAGAAGATGTGTACCACATGAAGAAATTAATCCAATCATTCAGAGATGTCATGATTCTGAATTAGGAGGTCATTTTGGTGTTGATAAAACAACTTATAAGATTTTACAATCTCGATTCTATTAGCCAACTCTTTTTCGTGATGTTTATAAATATGTTAAATTTTGTGATCAATGTCAAAGAGTAGGTAATATTTCTAGAAGAAACGAAATGGCTCTGAATTATAATTTGAAAGTTGAAATCTTTGATGTATGGGGATTAGATTTTATGGGACCATTTACACCTTCATTTGGAAATTTATATATATTGGTCGTTGTAGATTAGGTTTCAAAATGGATTGAAGCTATTGCTTTACCAAGATGTGATGCTCGGAGTGTTTCTAAATTTTTAAAGAAAAATATATTTACAAGATATGGAATGCCGAGAGTAATTATAATTGATGGTGGATCCCATTTCAGAAATAATCAAATTAAGAGATTATTTGAAAAGTATAACATTATTCATAAGATCTCTACTGCTTATCATCCCCAGACTAGTGGTTTAGCGGAAGTATCTAATAGACAAATTAAAAGAATTTTGGAGAAAACAGTGGATATTCATAAATTCGATTGGTCTGCTAGATTAGATACCGCATTATGGGCTTATAGGACATCTTTTAAGACCCCTATTGGAATGTCTCCTTATTGATTAGTATTTGGCAAAACTTACCATTTGACAGTTGAATTGGAGCATAAAACATATTGGGCGATTAATGAGTTGAATTTTAATTTGAAAAATCCGGGAGAGAAAAGATTTGTGCAATTGAATGAGTTGGAAGAAAACATAAATGAATCATATCATAATGATATAATTTATAAAGAGAACATGAAATTGTGGCATGATCTGAAGATATTGAAAAAATGATTTGAACCTCGAAAAAGAGTTTTATTATATAACACAAGATTGAAATTATTTCCTGGTAAACTTATGTCCAGATGGATATGACCTTTTACTGTAGTGAAAGTTCAATCTTTCAGAGCTGTTGATATCGAGGATCCTAAAACTGAAAATATTTTCAAGGTTAATGGGCATCGTTTAAAACCGTACTTTGAAGGGTTTTCCCCTGATTTCAAAGAGGTTTTATTGCTAAGTCATCCTGATTAACTGAATGGTTTGTCGGGCTGACGACGTTAAACCAAGCGCTTTATGGGAGGCAACCCATATGTTTGTTTGTGTGTAGTATTTGCTTGCTTATAGTTGTTTGTGCTTTTAGTTTGATATTTAAGAATCCTAATTACCCCTAAATAAGTTAAAAATTAAAAATATATTCGATCATATTGAGAAAACGAAGGATTTCAAGCCAAACGAAGTTCGGCGAAAATTTTTGTCACTGGCGCCGCCGGCGCCCAATTCTTTTATACTAGCCGAATTTCTAGTTTGAGCGCCGCCGACGTCCAAATTCTGGGTGACGGTTTTTAAATTTTAAAATGCAGATTTTGGTGGTTTTGAGCAGGATCTTCTTCCTTAAAACAACCCAAAACTCCATTTTAAACTCATAACTACCAGAAGAACGAAAACTACCTTTCCCAATTCGCATCCCATGGATTCCCACTCCATTGAACTCCATAGTTCTCGCATCTACAGCCGACGAAAGTTCATTAGTTTCGAGGCACAGCGTCTATTCCATAAAGTGATGATGAAAAAGGATTATAAAGGAAATAGGCTTTGTGAATCGAGGTTTGGAGAGTCCGACGACAAGCATTAAAGAGATAGTGAAGCAAAGACGTTGGGAAGTGTTATGCTACACTACCGCCACAGTGGTTTTTCTGGTCGTGAAGGAATTTTATGCAAATCTGCATGGGATCAACCAAGGTTGTGTTTTTGTGCGAGGAATGTATGTACCATTCACTCCTGCAAGGATTAATGATCTCTTCATGATAGAAAGTGTACCTATTTGTCATTACACAAATTTCAATGCTACGAGCAACGATATGAATGAAATCTATCGTTATTTGACGGATTAGAATAAAGAATACGAAGTAAGGGAAAATGGATATGTCAGTTTCTCTTCTTCATCCTTGAATCCGGTAAGAAAGCAGTGACATTACTTTAATTCGGCAAAATTAATTCCTACTATAAAGATAAGTAAGGTGACGAAGGAAAGTGCTATTCTGAATTTCTGTATACAAACTGGAAGGACATTGGATATTGGATCAATCATTATCAAATCAGTTCTGGGATTGATTGTGCATGGATCTAAATATGGGCTTAGACACCCGTCCACCATATTTCTGTTATGTAGTCAATCACAGGTGCCATATGAAAGTTGGGAGAAAATTCTTCTACCCTGGAGACCTATTGATCCCAATGATCTTTATGACTACAGAACAGTTGGTGATGAAGGAGACATGGATTTGCTTGTCGATCAGCCCACTGAGAGTTCACAACCTATTCAGCCTTTATATTCTGAAAGTTCAAGCATGATATTGAAGAAGTTAAAGAAGTTGGAAAATGAGGTACAAAATGTTATGAATGCTATTAATAATATTTCTGATTTATTTGATCACATTGATTGGAGGATGAAAGAGCAATTTGATCATACTGGTCGAATTGAGTTGGGTATGATTAATCTATTGAAGAAGAATGCTGTAGTGGTTGAAGATTCATCTGAGGAATTCCCATATCGTCCATTCTACAATCTGTTCGTTTATCATCAATCAATGGGAGACATTAGAGAGGATGATACTTCTGAGACTGATGAGGAGTAATTAGTGGATTCTGTATGCTGCTTTATTATGTTTAAGTGTTTGCTTTGATTACTATGTTGTTTGTTTTGCTTTTCTTTAGTAGGTGTGCTTAGAGTTTGCTTTGATTTCTTGTGTGTACTTATGACTTAGTGTTTATTTATCATAGTGTACTTGCAACACTAAGGATCTAAGGAATGTTGCTTTTAGTTTGATGAACTTATGTACGTAATCGTTGTATCGTGGATTTTATATATAAAAGTGATGTAATGTGTTGTTTGTGATGTGATGTTGTTTAATGTATTATGAGATGAAATAGATGCTTATTGATGTGCTAAATAGGAATGCGGAGGTTGAAACGATTGATTTTGCGACAAAAATTTTTGAACCCAATAGAATTTTGGACTAGCGCCGCCGGCGCCAGATTGGGCGCATCCGGGGCCCTATTGGGCGCCGCCGGCGCCCAAATACCGAAAAAGGCCTAGAACCCTTAAAAATTCATGAAAATCATCTGGGACCCATTTTTTCCGCCATTTCTTTCATCTCCTACCTCCATATTCGGGGTTTTAAGCTTTAGGGCTTGTTAGATCTCGGAATAGAAAGGATTTCAAGGATTTCTGAAGTTGGATCTGCACTTCTCTTGGTAAGAGCATTACTTTAAACTAAAATCTTTGGATTTTCACCTTGTGAAACTCTCACATTGATTGGATGATATTTTTGGAGATTTTTTAGAAAAAGTGAGATTTCATATGGTAGAAATTGTTCTTACTTGTTTAGATTAATGTTTAGAGTTAATACATTGTGGATTTGAGATTTATTGGTAAATTTTTGCAATATTTAGAAATCCACATGGCTCCTAGATTGAGTAAGGGGAAGCGAAAATTTGATTGGGATGATGAAAGATTTGTTAATATTAAAGCTCAGTTTCGCTTCAACTCTCAATTAAAAAACAAGAAATATATTCAGGATCGAGCGTTTGAGAATCCAGGGGGATCTGTGGAACAATTAATTTCTAAGCGGAATTGAGAGCGTTATGTTATTTTTCTGCTAATGCTGATTTGGGAGTAGTACGAGAATTTTATGCTAACGTTCTCTGGTCTGAGATCGAATACGTGCTAGTCCGAGGAAAATTGGATGAGTTCACCCCACAACGTATCAATGCATTTTATCAAATTCGGGAACCTTTTGTTTGCGAATTTGAAAATTTTAATACTAGTGAGGGGAATTTGATGAATGTAATCACGTATCTGACCGATGGAAGAGGGGAGTTGAAGATGAATTAGAGACAGATGATTAACTTCCCTGCTTCTAATTTGAATGTTGCTTCCAAAGTGTGACATTATTATATTTCTGCAAGACTATTACCTTTTTATCATCACAGTAAAGTTACTAGGGAACGAGCTATGTTGAATTATTGTATCCATAATATGAAGAAGATTAATATTGGAGCCATTATTTTTAAGAGCATTCACTCTATTGCTAAAGGAGAAACCACTGGTGGATTAGGACATCCTGCTCTGATTCATGCACTTTGTGTTCAGTCTGGAGTGGAGTATAGTATCTCTGAGGAAGTGGCAATAACTTTGAGGCCGATTACAAAGACCATTATCCGTACTTATGAAGCTCATGTGGGTGCAAGAGAGGAGAGTATGAGTACTGATATTCCTACTACGAACTATAATGTTCCATCTACTTCTGAGCTCCAGACACTATCTGATATCATGCAGCAGTTGAGATATCAGAGTGATAGTATGGATATGATGCATCATAAGAGGATGTATTTGAGGCCCGGAGTGATGTGAATGAAGACTATTTACAGAGAAGAGTTGAGTTTGATATGGCTTATGATGATGCTCAGGTCAAATTTATGAGAGGGGAGTCTGATGTGACATTTCCTACTTGTCCTAGTTATACACCATATAGTGCCCGGAACTTCGACCTCGCCGATGACCCCGTCGTCGATCCTGGTGATGGAGACTGGTAGATAGTCTGTTTGTTTTATTTCTATTGTTTTTAGTCTGTTGTGATGTATTGATGTGATGTAATGGATACTTACTTTTTATGTAATGTGTAATACTATGTTGTACTGTGTGTTGTAGTGTCATTTACTTTTCATGTTGAACTGTTAGTTGTAATGTTATGTAGTGTGATATTTTGTTTCATGGTATAGTGTTCTGTTGGATATTTAGTTGTTTAATGTTAATTTCTCTTTAACCATGCAAATATTTAAAATATTATATCACTGCTACTAATTGTTTCATGCTTGCTAGCTGTAAATTTTGATTAATACCAGATAGATTATGAAGATTTCAAGATCCCAACACAGAAAGGTTAGTTTTCTTTTACTCTTAACCATTTCAAATTTATTGAAAAATGTAAGTTTGGGGGAGGGTAGAGAAATGCTAAACTTTTATTTGTTCTCAATTATTATATTTTCAAAAATTATTAGCATAACTTTAGGCAATTGAACTTCATTATAAGATAACTAAAACTTTTCATTTCGAGTTGAATATTATGGAAGGAAAGGATGAAAATTTTTTTAGTGATAAAGGTTAATTTTATAGAAGTAAAATATTTGGTATGAAAGGATTTAATTATAGTCAACTATTTAAAGTAAAGAAACTGTATTTTTGAAATCTTAAGGGATTTAATGTATTGTGTGTTAAGAAGAGATTGTAACTTTATGATGAATAATAAAGCTTGTATTTAACTATAAAGTAAAGAGGTGACTTAAGTTTGAACTTTATAAAGAGGAGAGTGAAGTTCAAAATCATTAAAGGCTATCCAGATATAGTAATCCTCAGGAAAAAAAAAAGAAAAAGAAAAGAAAAGAAAAATATTTATGAGGAGAAGCTTGAGGAGATGTCTATTCAAAAATTGGCTTCACTTTAATCACTTTAAAGGGAGAGCTTGATTTCATTTCAGAATTTATATTTAAAGTATTAGCCTACATTCTAATAAAGTTTACATGAACTCCTTTTTCACATAGTCTTTTAAAGTACTCTTAATGTAACAAATTATAGTTCATCTTGAAATAAATAGAAGACTAGAATTCTTAGACTTAAATATTGAATATTCTTATAGATGTAATGTTGACCTGAGTTGCTAAATTTTTTCTAAAAATCTAACCACTATATTCTTTTGGATGAAAATTTTAGTCTCTTACAATTGAAAAATACATTGCCTAGAGTTATATTTTATGTAGTAAAAGGATTACTTCGAGGACAAGTAATAGTTTAAGTTTGGGGGATTTTGATGCACCAAAAATATATACTCTTTTAGCTATATGTTTTTACCTATTTTTGGTGATATTGCACTTTAAAGGAAGGTATTTTTCATGATTTGTTGCAGGTATGATGATTATAGATGATTGGAGCGAAAAGATGCAAAAAGGAACGAATTTGGAGCAAAATGGAGCAATTTGGGGAAAACAGTTCTGGCGCCGCCGGCGCCCTATTCCAGAGAGTTCAAATTTATTGGCTCGATAGGGCGCCGCCAGTGCCACTATCGGGGCATCCAGCGCCACTATCGGGCGCCGCCGGCGCCCTATGTCGATTCACTTTGAATTCAAAAGTTTTGGCGGATTTTTGAAGAGGTGCTTGAAGAAACTCTTGGGGAATTCGTTCCTAACGCTAAATTAAGTGTCCAAGACGAAAATAGAGAAGGAGAAGAGAAGAGGATTGCTGTAGAGAGTGTGAGGAAAGTGTAAGAGAGAGTTAGGGTTTGTGATTTTAAGAGAGATTTTTCTCTAAGGAAGGGAGAAGAGGGAGTAAAGTGAGAAATTGCTTCTTCGTCTTTGTTCCAAAGGGAGAATTCAAGTGTTGCAGGGAAGAGAAAAGGAATCAAGGGGACTTTGAAGAATTTGCTTGGGGAAGAGAAAGAGATAAGTTGTATTTACTTTTGTGGTTTGTATGACTCTTCTTTTATATATAAAATCCATGTGTTTTTATATCTTTTCCATGAATTGTGAGTAGTTTCCCTTGCCTTTCTTCTTGCATGAAGTAGTGATGATGTGATGATGTGGAATTGATGTGCCCTTAAAGTATTATAAAGTTGTGATTTTTCTTTCATTTAGAACTTAATTTACTTTTCAATCTGGCCAATTGAATTGTTAAAACATGTTGAGGAATATTAATTCAAAACGAATTGAATATTCTACAACAAGAATGAAGAAATCATTTAATGTCCGTGAATGAATTGCGTAGTTCATGGGGATTAAGTGCAAATAAATAGGGAAATGAATTTTGATGGACTTCAAATTGGAGGTTTCATGGTGATAGAATGGGTTCCCCAATTTGGTCTTAAGATTGGTAAATAAAGCCTATGGTTAGCCTTCGGGTGAAGGGTGAGTGGGAGCTCCGTAGTGAGAGCCGGTATCCTCCCCGCCTAGCCTTAGACTTAGTGACTAAACTTAAGATATGGCAATGTTCTTTACATGCTTAGAAGAGGGGGTACTCTTTTAAGGGTAAAGAAGCAAATATGCTCCTATTTGGCATAATACAGATAATTAACATTCTTCATCATCCACACATCATGATCTTTATGCAGGAAGAAAGACTCTTTCATATAAAAGTATCTTATAAATCACATAAGTTAGTGTGTGTGTTTGTTAAGAGTTTAGTATGTAGAAGTAATTGTAGTAATTTTATTATTGAACTTTGCATTAACTAGTTGCAGTACACTTAAGCAATTGTTACATTTGGTATTGGATTTTAGTGCTATATTATCTGATTTAAAAAACGTTCACCTCCATGTGAGATCGATAACCAGGACTCCATTAGAGCCCTGTATTACTTGATACGATACGTATACTTGCGTTGAAAGTGTGACTTTATTAAACCATTATAAATATATAAATCTAAATTCATAAAGTCCTGCATTTTTAAGTATATAAATTCGTCGCATCAGTTGCTTATTGTTCGGGGGAGATGGCATGCTTCTGTTTGGATTTATTGGTCGTTAGAGAAGGCTTTATTGATCAAGCGCAAGATAGTCAGAATGAACTTTTTAGGTTAGGTAGCAAATTTGTATATGAGAGCTTGCTTCACAGAGGGTTTTTTTTGGGGGAAGTGGCAGTCAATCGTTTAGTTAGATTATTTTCTTTCTTAATTACTTTTAGGGGTTTATGTGATGTACTCTTATTTGTAAATAAAAAAATGAAATGTAATTTTCTCTTTCTGGTAAAGATTACTTTACCTAAAGTATCGTGTGATCCCATTGTGTTACTATCTTATTAGTTGTGTTTTGTCCTCTCGCACCTCGCCCTCACATATATACATAGGCGTGTAGTAGTTGGGAACTTCTATCCTTTTCTATTTTCTCTACACTCTGCTATTTCTCTCTTCCCACCTTTTCTTCTCCTGGTATGATACCTCAAGTTCCATGGTGCTGAAGTTCGCCCAAGACTTATTCATTTCAATTCCATCTTTAGAGATTTTTGTTCTTTCTCCGGAAAATGTGAAGGATATTCAAAATCTATAAATCTTGATTCTTCCATTTTCTTTCAGCTGACAGTTTGCCATGAGCGAAACATGGACCACTTCTCTTCTGACTTAGTTTTCTATAAAGGTCAGTTTAAGATAGATCTTTAGTTATCATTCTGTAGGGAGTTGCAGTTGATTTTCAATAATGATGGGATTGTCCCTGCCCAGATTCTCTTGAATTCAGTGGTTGATGTGACGAAGTTTGCCCTTTTTTTATCAAAGTATGAAGATTCTATATTCGATTGAATTATTCAACCATTTCATTTTGTTTAGGATCAGTCAGGATGGTTACTTTTAGTTTCTCGCTCATTCCAAGGTCCATCTAATTGGTCTTGAAAAAAAATGTATGGATTGAAAACAAAATTTTTGGTTGGCTATTGTGCTGTGTAATTGGGGGTATTTCCGTTCTTTTTCTCTTTTTATTTTTGACTGAGTAGCCAGTTTGTCCATTGTCAAGTACTTCCCTTTTCTGAATAAGTCTTTCTTCTGGATCATATGAATCATGAGGGAAAAAAGGAACCAGAAAAATAGGACATATGATAAAGGTGGGCAAGCAAGAAAATAACGTGGAGAATTTACATGCAGTAAACCTCGTAAGGATAGGTCAAGCATGTACGTCTGAACAGGATCATATCGAAGCTGCTAGTTTTAAATATTCATGACTAAATGACTATAAAAGCTACCCACAACTAGAGATTAAGGTGTGTATGCATATTCTTAGGTCACGAGTGATCTCTAAAGGACGTATCCCACTTGGTTAATTACATCTTGGGAGTTGCTCAAGAATACTCTTGATCCAATGAGTTCTGATAACAAATAAGTGACGACTAGTAATGGCTACCAAAGGGTGGTATATTTCATAGGAAACAACTCAATGATTTTTGAGCTCTTGATAAGCAATAGGGCAGAGATTAAGTCTCTCATTGTCCCAAATGATTAGTGGCTCATAGGCAATCAGTGGCTAATCTTCGTATCCCAAAAGGGAAACAATCTATCTGCTAAGTGAGGCCAACCAAATGACATCGATGAACTGTCAAAGGAGCGATAAGGCTTAAAATGGGTAGTGGAAGGAGGGGAGGAGTAATCACTAAATAGGTAGAGTTAGCCAGGCTAGAGTACCAAGGACCCATCATTCCAAGCTACAAGGACCTTAGTTCTACCTAATCATGAAGGTAGTCGAGCCAACGCGTCTGAAGATCCTCTGTAAGTTATCTGTAAACAACATCATCTATAGGGACCTCGGTAGCCTTAAGGTAAAAAAATCAAACTATATTATATGAATATCAGGTAGAGCTCCAAGAGGTGGGACTTATACTTACGGAAGTGGTAAGAATGCCGCTAAAAAGGAAAAGAAAGCATGGTTCGACCACAAAGCTTAAAACACTCCCAACAATGGGTTTACACTCTGTCTGGGTCGGGGAACCTTATAATGGCCTATGCGTTTTAAATAACTTTCTATATAAAAATATATGCCCGGACAGTCAGTATGGAGGAGTGCAAGGACTCCTCCTTGGGTGTATGTAAATGAAGCAGTTATCTTGAGTATTCCTTAAATATTATGGAGGCCCTATTAGCAAGATGGGTTATATATTCATGCAAAATCCTTTTCAATTTAACCCGAGATTCATGTAGGAAAGAAGAGGAAATTTTTAAAATCCTAACAATTTTAATCCTAAAAATTAGATTATCTCAATCTTTTATTTTTAGAATTTTATGTAGAAAATTTTTTATGTTAAGGTTCTTAGAAAGAGCATAGATTATGATTTTTGTGACATTCCCAGACAAAACACACAAGAATGAACCAAGTAACCATTTTTAGGCACCTAGGCTTGCAATAGAAACTAAAGAGCATGCCATAATATAAAAAAAAGCCAATCTTGTTAGGTCGGCAATATATCCCAGAATAAGTAGGAAAAGCAGCCATGCACCACATAAACATACCTAGTCCTAATTCTATAAAAAAATGTGAATTCAGACTTAAGGTATATGGCTCAATGCATCGTGCATCTCAAAACACATGATCGTAACTTAGTTATGATACAGACTCGATCATAAGACTCTATCAAATACATATGAAAGAGAAAAGACTCAAGCTACAAAAAATTTTAGCACAGGTTAACATGCAACATATATGACCCATGACTAGCAAGAAGAGCTTAGCATATCCTGTGAGAACGTGTTAGCACATAAGTAGTACATTGCACCTCCCATATATATGTGTGTATATGTATTTTAGGCATAGCTTTTACAAAAACGGCTGATTTAATATACTATTGCACATACACGAACATGGTAACCTACAAGCATACCAAAAGCACGAGCAGAGAAAGACACCTAGCCAAGACAACCAAGCCAGCACAGACCAATAGTCAGGTTCCAAAAATTCTACCTAGCAACCTAGTGCTAGCCTAGCACATAATGTTATGGAAAACATCCTAACCAGGATTTAAGTGCTTAGGGTAAAGTCTCTGAGAATGTATGACTTTGATGGCATCGCCACTCCGGCTCCATCCTAATGATCCAAGGGATGGTGTTACCCATGATGAATTTTTTAAATACATGGCCTCACATACAGCCTAGCTTGCTATCTACATAATTTTAAAATTATGATAGGTATTATAAGTAGACAAAAATTTATTTCTTAAGTTTTCAAATAGGGCCATTAAATACAAACTCGTAATATGCAAGTGGTGAAGCCTGAAGTAGTGTCGTAGGACTTCATTTTGTTGTCGCATTTTATGTCCTTTTTTTGGAGTTGGTAGTTTGAATTCCAGTATATTGCCCTTCTTTCTTAATATGTCTCTATTTTAGATCATATCAATGATCCTGAGAAGTGAGAACTCTGGGAAGAAGGAGGACAATAATAAGAGAATCAAATAAATGAAGAATTTGGGCAAAATACTTATATGTGGTGAATTTCATGTAGAAGGACCCGAAGTACTCGGTTTATTACACTTTGAAGACATCTCTATGAAAAGAACCTCATGAAAAGCAAATCCCTTGAGCCAGAGAGTTTGGTTTTAAATTCTTCTATATAGGTAAACCCTTATGGTTAATTACATCTTAAGTAGTTAAACCACTTAAGAAACTTCTAATTAAGGTTGCTTTCTATTTTTAAAAATTTTATGTGTTGTCATCAAGGAAAGAAACTACAATTTCTCATCTTAAGGATAGTAAAATCCAAAGGTTTCAAACTATCCTATAGATTTATGTTTAGCTGGAATTCATCCTTCATTCCATGTTTTGAATGTTCGTGACTGCAAAACAAAGTCTGCACACCCTAATAACATGCAAAGTAAATCTAGGGTGACGTTCACCATTTTGTCTTTAGTAGACTTGAATTGTGAGATTAACAGAAAATTATGTTTTAATTTCTTAATTTAGATTGTTTGTTAATTTTTAAATTTTTTGACAATCTGGTCAAGATATATGTGGCTCCATCGTTCTGGGGTAGCCGAGTACCCTAATCTACCTAATCTAAAAGTTAATTAGACCTACCCTGACAGGAAGATTCTTGTTAGCAAACATGGATTACGTCATCCAAGAGATCTTCATAGACTCAGATATCTGGGCTTTAAGTTCGTTTGGCGATCTTTTTTTGTTAGGGTTTCATTTAAATTTTAAGATTTTTTTTGAAGTTTAGGGGTTGAAAATTTTGGGTTGCTTAAGACTTATTAACCATTTTTTGTCATTTTATTTATCTTTATTTGAGATGAACCAATCAAGATCCCATGGTTCCATCATCCCGGGTCAATTTGGTTTGCTATTTGATTAATCACGAGTGACTGCAAGATATTTTGTTAATAGCCATGTGTTACCTCCTACAAACAATTATCTCAATTTGAATTGCATTAAGGTTCAAGTTTAAGTTTTAATGTCTTTTAGGGTGGATTTTATGTAATTTAAGTTGATTTGTTACTATTAACCCAAATTATCCCTGATTGAGGCTAAGTGTGCTTTTATTCTTGTACATGAAGTCAAAACCCTACTTAACCTCCACTCACCTAGATCAAAATTGATTTTGGGTTAGTTCAAATTGAATTGAACTGATCCAGACTAAGCCATTAGGCAATCCAAGCTTACTTGAATTAGACAAATTATCCCTTAAAATATCCTTAATCCTCATCTTAAGCTTATTAGGATTAATCCATGTTGGTTTAATTCAATTGGAGTCAAACTAAACCTACTTGACTTTAGGCTAACTAAGTAATACTTAGTTGATCATCTATCAAGTCACATTAACTTAATCAACTTTGATTAAACTGAGCTAATTCAAATTAATATTTTGGATTAAGTCAAATTTAAGTTATACTAGACTTTTTTAAGTCCAAAATAATTTATAATTGGATTGCTACTCAAGTTTAAGTTGGATTAAACTTGAATAAATCCTTAATTCAACTTATTGCGAAGTTCAAGGTTGAGTCTTAAATTGGGTTGAGTTAATTTAATTTAGGTCAACTCAATCAAAAAAACTAGGCTAAGTTAAATTAACCTGGGTAAGGTAGAGTCAGCTCAGTGATTCATTTGATTTGGGTTAACTCGAGTTAGGTTAAGTTCACAATGGTTCAGTTGACATGGGTTAACCAAAGCTAGTCTGGTTAACCTAAGTTAGTCTGGTTGACCTGAATAGTTGGTTAATTTGGTTTAACCTAAGTTAGGTCGAGTTAACCTGGTGATTCAGTTGAAATGGGATAACCCGAGTTAGGTCGGGTTTACCCAGTGTTTCAGTTGCATTGGGTTTACTCGCGTTAGGTCGAGTTGAACCAGTATTTCAATTGATTTGGGTTAACTCAAGTTAGGTCGGGTTGACCTAGTGATTCAATTGATTTGGTTTATTCTAAGTTAGTTTGGGTAGACTTAGTGATTCAATTAAATTTATTTGTGTTGAATCTAAAATTTTGATTAAATTAGTTTCAATTTGGGTTGAATCTAAGATTTAGGTTAGATTAGGCTCAATTAAGATTGAACCTAAGGCTTTGATTGAGCTAGGATCAGTTTGGGTTTAACATAAGGTTTAAGATAAATTTGGTTCAATTTTGGTTTAACCTAAGGCTTAGATTGAGTCAGGTTCAATTTGGTTTTAACCTAAGGCTTAAATTGAGTTAGGTTGGGATGAACTTAAGGTTTTAGGTTGAGGTTGGGTTTAATATGGGTTAGAGCCAACATTTCAAGTTATGTTGAATTTAGTATAAAGAATAACTAAATCTAATTTAAGTAATGCTTGGTATGATAAGTAGTTCTAGGCCTAATTAGGTTTAAGTTTTAATTAAGTTTTATTTAAGTAAGACTTAATAGGATAAATAGGTCTAATGTAGGTTAGACCTAATTAGGTTTAAGGTTTAACTAAGTCAAATTTAAGTAAGACTTAGTAGGATAAATAGGTATGTTCGTTAGACCTAATATGGTTTAAGGTTTAACTATGTCTAACTTAAGTAAAACTTAGTAGGATAATTAGGTCTCATGTAGGTTTGACCTAATTAGGTTTCTAAGTCTAGTTTATGTGACACAGAGTAGGATAATTAGGTCTAATGTAGGTTAGACCTAATTAGGTTTAAGGTTTAACTAAGTCTATTTTAAGTAAGACTTAGTATGATAATTAGGTCTAATGTAGGTTAGACCCAATTAGGTATAAGGTTTAACTAAGTCTAATATAGGTAAGACTTAGTAGGATAATTAGGTATAATATAGATTATCCTAAGTAGTTTTAGGGTTTGACTAATCTAATTTATGTAAGACTTAGTAGGATAATTAGGTCTAATGTAGGTTAGACCTAATTAGGTTTAAGGCTTAACTTAGTCTAATTTAAGTAAAACTTAGTAGGATAATTTGGTCTAATGTGGGTTAACAACACCTAATTTAAGTAATTTTTAGTAAGATAATTAAATCTAATGTGAGTTAGACCTAATTAGGTTTAGGGATTAACTAAGCCTAATTTAAGTATGATTTAGTAAAATTATTGGGTTTGATGTAGGTTAGACCTAATTAGGAGTAAGGTATAAATAAGCCAAATTTAAGTAAGATTTAGTAAGGATTATTGGGTCTCTTGTATGTTAGACCTAATTAGGTTTAATTTCTAACTAATTCTAATTTTAGTTTGACTTAGTAGGATAAATAGGTGTAATGTAGGGTAGACCTAATTAGCTTTAAGTTCTAACTAAGTCTAATTTAAGTAAGACTTAGTAGGATAAATAGGTTTAATGTAGGTTAGAATTAATTAGGTTTAAGGTCTAATTAAGTCTAATTTATGTAATACTTAGTAAGATAATTAGGTGTAGTGTAGGTTAGACCTAATTAGGTTTAAGGTCCAATTATGTCTAATTTATGTAAAACTTAGTACGACAATTAGGTCTAATGTGGGTTAGACCTAATTAGGTTTAAGGTTTAATTGAGTCTAATTTAAGTAAATTATAGTGTGGATAATGATCATGGTTGTCTTAAATAAGTATTTACAAAGTATTTTTTGTTTAGTCACAAAGTATAATCAGTCTAATAAGAAAGCAGCCAATCTATACACAAGTGTACATATCGCTCAAGTAATACATGGCTCTAGTGGAGTCCTGGTTATCGATCCCACAGGGAGGAACTTTAAAGCGTAGCCCAGAAATCCAATAGTCAAATTACAATGCACGTAAAGTAAATACTAAAATTGCTAAATTTTAATGATGTTAAAGATTCTAAGATCACTAAAGTACTTTCTAAACTTTGAAATAAAGTTTACTACAAAGATGTTGAGATGAGTGAATGATAAAGATTAGTGAAAATCTTATATTGTGCCAAATAGGAGCATACCTATTCTTTATCCCCTTCTGAGTGCTCTTCCGAGTGCTATAAAAAACATTGGCTAATCCTAGGTTTAGTCCCTAGATCCGTGCTTAGGTTGGGAGGATACTAACTCTCACACTAGAGCTCCCACTTCCCTTCGCCTAAAGGCTAACTCTCGCTTTAGTTTCCAAGCACTTGGGCCAAATTAGGGATTTTAGTCTGTCACCCTAAAATATTTAATTCTACATCCAATAAACCATATTTCACCCAACCCCCATGAACTACATCACTCATTCATGGACATTAAATGCAATCTTCACTTTTTTTTTTGTAGAATGCATAGTCCTTTCGAATTGTATGTTTCACAACATATTTTAACAATTCAATTAGCCAGATCAAAAAGTAAATGAAGTATGAAGAGAAGATTCATCACAATTTCTTAACATTCACATGGCACATCCAATATAAATCATCACTTCACCATTTATCATCGTAAGGAGAAAGACTAAGAAATCTACTCAGAATTCATGAGGAAGATAAGACAAAACAACGATTTTATATATAAAAGAAAATTCATATAGACAATAAGTAAACTTATCTCAATTTCATCCCCAAGCAAATCCTTGAAGTTCCTTTTAATCTCTTTCTCTCTTTACAACAACACACAATTCCATCTTAGAACAGTAAGGAAGAAGCAATCTCTCACTTTCCTTCTCCTCTTATAACTCTTAGAGAAGAACCCTCACAAAAACAAAACTTTTCACACCAAACCCTAGACTCGAAACACTCATCTCACTTCTTCTCTACTTCTCTCAACTCTCACAACACTCGAACTGCACTCACGCACCAGAAACACTGTTCTCACACTACTTTTATGGATATAAATTTGCTTAGAAATTGCCTAGGGATGAATTCCCCAAGAGATGCCTCAAGAATGCATCCAAAAACCGTCCAAATACATTGAATCTGGCCTCCACCGACATTGGGCACCGTCAGTTGTTTTTGGGTGGCATCGACAGCCAGAGCGTCTTTTAATCCGGTGCTCTCTAGATTTGGGCACCATTCGCACCCATTCTGGTGCCGAAGGCGCTTGAATGGGCACCGATAGATTTCTGAGTTTTGCCTTTTTTTGCTTCTTTTTGCTCCAAATTCCTAAAATCATCATACTTACAACAAAACATGAAAAATACTATCATTTAAAGTACAATATCACAAAAAATTAGTACAATATATATATATATATAATTAATTAATCATATTTTTGGTGGATTAAATTCCCTCAAACTTAACTATTACTTGTCCTCAAGTAATCCTTTTACTACATAAAAATATGACTCATAGTAGTGAACTTTACTTAAAGAATACCATGTTATTAATTTAGATGACTATAATAGTAAGACTTTTAGAAAGATTTTCAGTAACTTATTTATAAACTATATTTATAAGATTATTTATTCATCAATTCTTAGAGTTCTAGTCTCCTATTCATTTCATGAATAACCATAATTTGTCACATTAACCGTGATTTGAAGGATCATATGAAAAAAGAAGCTCATGAGAACTCTATTAGTAAGGATGCTAATATGTAAATATAAATTCATAAATGTATTTAAGCTATTTCTTTAAGTTGATTCAAGTGAAGCCAATTTTTTATTAGGCATCTCCTCAAGCTTCTCCTCACATATATTTTCTTTTTATTTTCTATGTACGAATTGCTTTTAAATCCTTTCTTTTCTTTTTTTTTTCTAAAGTGAGGATTAATATATCTGGATAGCCTTTAATAATTTTGAACTTCACTCTCCTCCCTCTAAACTTAGAACTTGTAACATCTCTTTACTTTATAGATATATATTAGCTTTTAAATGATTCATCAAAGAGTCTCAATCTTTCTTCTCACAAAAACTTCTAAGACTCATAATATTTGAAAAAAACAGTTTCTTTACTTTAAATAGTCAACTATAGTCTAATCCTCTTATACAAAATACCATAGCCCATAAAGTTAACCTTCATTACAAAAACTATCATTTAATTCTAACTATGATATTTAAATAAAATAAAAAGTTTAATTATCTAAAGTTAAGCTCTACTAATTGAAGTCATGTTAATATTATTATGAAAATATATTTTAATTGAGAAAAAAAACAGTTAATTTTTTCTCCCTCAAACTTAAATTTTTTAGTATGTATCAAATTAGTAAATGAGAGAGAAAAAAATAGAAAACTAAACTTTTTGTGTCGGGCTTTTGATACTTTTGAAGCTATGTAGATATTAATCAAAAATTTAAACTAGCATTCATAAAATAGTTAGAAACTTTGGTTGACATAATATATTAAAGATTTTCGGGTAAAGAAAATTTAAAAACATAAACTTTAAAATTTAATACAAGCATACAACTATTACAATTTTAATCTAACTAATAAACAAACAAACACAAGTTTCATCATAACTTTACTAACATACCAAATTACAATCACCTCACACATCAATCACATTAAAGAAAATAACAAACACACAAGTTTACACATCAATAATAAACTAAAATGACACCACTCTATCAGTCATCCTCTCCTTCTTCTTCTGCTTCTTCTTCCACTTCAGGTTGGTATGGAATAAAGCAGGGGTAGGTAAGAAATATCACACCAGACTCACCACTCATGAATCTCATCTGAGCATCATGATAAGTTGTATCATACTCAGCTCTTCTCTTCTGATAATCATCATTAATATTATTTTTTTTTATTCCACCAATTCTGTTATGAAGCCTCACAATATGAGCCTGTTGTATCATCAAATGCTCCATAACATTAAAAAGAGTAGGTGTTCTGGAGGTAGAATATATATCATGACTAGTGGAAGGAACATCACTACTATTACTTCCAGCTCTCCATCTTACATGAGATTCATAAGTACGAATGTTGGCCTTACTGTAGACTTTAAAGGATGGACCAACTCTTCACTA
The DNA here is from genome assembly GCA_022702705.1 of Papilionanthe hookeriana x Papilionanthe teres. NCBI lineage: Eukaryota > Viridiplantae > Streptophyta > Magnoliopsida > Asparagales > Orchidaceae > Papilionanthe > Papilionanthe hookeriana x Papilionanthe teres. Next base: position 12,191,727 of record CM040427.1, read on the forward strand.
CTATCAACCTTAAAACCTGATTATACACATAATGTGTAAATCAGGGCAGGATGTCCTAATCCCCCAGTGGTTTCTCCTTTAGCCATAGTTTGGTACTCTTATAAATAATTGCACCAATATTAATCATTTTCATATTTTAAATACAGTAATTCAAAATAGCTATACCTCTAGTAACTTTGCTATGATGATAGGTTGGTAGTAATCTTGCAGATAAAAAATTGTGTCAGACTTTAGATGCAACGTTTAACATAGAAGCAAGAAAATTTATCTTTTGCCTTTGCTTCATTTTCCATTCCCCTTTTCCATCAAGAAGAAAAGTAATTACCTCATTTAAATTAGCATCTATACTGCCAAAGGATTCATACTCATAGAATGAAGTATCTCTCAATTGGCAGAAATCATTGATTCGCTTAGAAGTAAATTCTACCATTATTCCTCGAACAAGCACAGGAACAACTTCAGTCCATTGAAAATTAGCGTAAAATTCACGAACCACATATACAATTGCAACAACAGAAAAATAACATAATATTTGAAGTAGAATTTACTTATTCCACAACTCCACCTGGTTTTTCAAATGCTCGATATTGTATACACATTTTACTTTGGAGGCTAGAGCTGAAGTGGTATTATGCTTTAATATTTACAAACTTCTTTTCATCAAAATTCAACTGCCTCTTCCCCTTACTCATCCTTGGAGCCATTTCAAAATTCTACAAAATGTTAAAATAAATCCAAATAAATTTCAAAATTGCAATGTAGTAAACTCCAAAGACAAATCTAATATGTAAGAACTTTACACCATGGATTATCTCAAAGATTTCTTTAAAACCTCCAAAATTTTGGATTTCCCCAATGTAGAAGATTTCCATGGTGAAAATAAAAAATTATAGTTCAAAATAGGGCTCTTACCAAGAGAAGATGAGTTTCAACCTATAAAAGCCTTGAAATCGCCATTAATCCAAATGTAAGCAAGCCCTAGGTGGAGGTTTCGGCCTTAGCAAGAGTTTGAAGATGGTCAAAATGAGATCAATTGCTTAAATTCATGATTTTAAGAGGATCTGGAAAGTTTCGGGTTTTGGGCGTGGTCGACGCCCTTTCTGGCGCCGTCGGGACGGCGCCAGACTAATTTTCTAATTCCTGTTTTTTGTGATTTCGATCATTTCTAAGTTACGTCGATAGATATTTAGACCTTTTAAGCATCTATTTTAATAATTAAGTGATTAACTAATAAAAAGTTTACACAAATAACACAAAACATCACTTTTATATATAAAATCAACTATAACAAATATTCACATATAAATCATTCTGCCACATAACACTGACATTGACGAGGATTAGTGATTCTCTATGATTTATCTAGTATTTAATGTTTGAATCTCTATTATGATTAGTAGTGTTTAGTTTTTAGCTTGCTTTATTGTGTAATTTTAGAATTATTATTCTTGGAATTTCAGTCTATCTTTAGTTTTCAGTGTTAGAGTGTTGTGGTTTGATTGCGACACTGAATTATTATCTTCTCCTCTGATATCTCCCATGAATTTGTGGTGCACGAACAAATTGTAGAAGGGTTGATATGGGAATTTTTCAGTCGAATCCTGTTCAATCCAAGTTTTTTTCTTCATCAAATGTATCAAGCCTTCTTCAATAGGCCCAGTATGATCAAATTGTTTCTTAATCCTCCAATCCAGAAGATTAAATAATTCAGAAACATTATTAATTGCATTCAAAAGATTTTGTAACTCTTTCTCCAATTTCTTGATCTTCTTCTGAATTAACTGCGAACTTTTAGGAAAGCGAGATTGAATAAGTAGTGAACTCTGAGATGATTGGCCCACAATTATGCTCAGATCATTCTCATCTCCAATTGCTCGCAATGATAAATGTTAGTTGGGTCCATGGGCTTCTAAGGAAGAAGCACTTCCTCCCAGATTTCATATGACACTTGTGACTGATTGCAGAGAAGAAATATAGTGCAAGAATGTCCCAACCCATAATTTTATCTATGTGCAATCAAGCCCAAGACAGATTTTGTAATTATGATACTAATATTGTTGGTCTAGTCTTCTTTTAGAATAGCCTAGGGTATAGCCATAAGACTTTCATGGTGACTATCTTAGAAGACTAGTGATGGGTTCCTTACGCCATAGAAACTCAAAACACTTCTTTGATTCACTTGGAGTTTCAAATGCTGAAATTCTAACCTCTAATTACTTAGGAGGATGAGACCAAACATAAGGAAACTCAAAAGGAGTTCCCTATAAGATGGTCAAGCCTTAGGACTCACCCTAGGTAGTCTGTTATGGGTCAGGCTTACACACACATACACTCACTACCTCACAACCCTAAACCAAACATGCATATATGTCTGTCGGCATATTTTTAGGTAATGTGTTGTATTTTGAAAAGGGGTCGCCTAACAGAAATTGTTGGCGAATTTTTAATTTAATTTAAATAAATAATTTGAAAAGTAGTATTTGATTGTAAAAAATAATTTTAAATTTGAAAATTTTAAGATATGAAATCAAACTGATCTCACATCCCGAATAGTTTATATAAACGAGCACTGCATCACAAACTGTGCATCTATCTCGAAGAATAGACATACAGTTTGGTGATGGGGCTCGATTAAATAAACTAGAAGATTTGTGACATCCGTTTGGTCTGCGAACCAATTTTATAAGCCGACAAATTCCCCTGTTTAATATGAAAACATTAAACAGGGTTTATATTACCTGGGTTCTTAAAATTCCCTATAAGGGCAAGCCCCTATAGTTAATTACATCTTAAGTGATGAGAATCACCTAAGAAAACTCTCGATAATAATCAGTAGTTCTGCTCTCAAGAATTTCAAAGTTTAAGTTTTCAAAGGATTGAATTTTGGAATTTCAATAGGGAATGGATCAAATTTAGAACATTTTATTTTGGGAATTCAAAGGAAGAAAGGTAGGAGAAATCACGGATTCGAAGCGAACTTCGGTAATTTCCCGACTATCCTATTGTTTGGCTTGAATTTAGGAAAGTCCTAATGTTTATTTAATCTTTTGATCTTGCCAATTTTAATTGATTAGGACTTATATTTGTATGATAAAATCATACAAATAGCCTCGAAGATGTGAGGGTTTATGTCGTATCGGACGACTACCTCGGAGTCCTAAGACCGGTTAGGGCTTAATTTACAATGCAAATGCCTAACAGAAGGTTGAGGATTTATGTTGCACTAGGCAAACTACCTCGAAGTCCTATGGCTTGGTTATTTAGTTCTAAGGAAAGTTTTGCTGAAGTAGACTCAGGTTTTGCTGATGACGATGGCCGTGCTGCCCACCATGCTCCGAGCTCCTTGTTGTTGCAGAGGTTTAGTTTTAGAAATCATAAATCAGGAGATGAGAGAAGTGTTTCGGTTTAGAGAAGTCTTAGTTTCCAAGTGTTTTTTTATGTTTTAATTAAAACAAATCTTAAAGTTGATTATAACAACACCGGTTAAGATCCCACGGTTCCATCCTTCCGGCATCGTTATTTTTATCGGATTCACTTAGTCCAGATGAATTTGCTAAAATCAACTGAATGAGTTCCACACTTTCATTTAGACCGTGGGAAATCCCGTTAGCAACACGTAGGTTACATCATCCGAGGTATGCCCGATCATCCAACAAGACGTTTTAATTTAGTTGTAGTTGTAGTTTTGTGTTCTGTTTGTGATTAAATTTTGAGTTGTTTTATATTTTGAAATGTTGTGGCGGTGAATTTTATCTTGCAATGACTTTTACTTTAGTTTTGGTTTCAGTTTTAGGGACTATCCTAAAGGTGTGGGTTTTCATGCAACAGTTGTTTATCATGCAAGAAAGGTAAGCGCGATGCGATTAAATAAATTGCAACAAGGTAAATTGCAATAAAATAAAAGCGTACCTGGAGGGTCTTCCCGTCATTCCAAGCTGCACTTAAAGCGCAATTAGAATATTTAAGCATTTAAAACAGATTCCTAGGTAAAGCTAAGGGAAGGGTTATGGTTTTCTACCAAGTTCCTAATCCTATAGCTAGTCATCTCCTATGACGTCTAGGTTCTTGTATTTTGGGTTTGAGGACGATTTTCTTCATGAAAGAACAATTAAGTTCAATTGTTCTTATAAATATCCTATCATATCGAGGAAGTGCTTAAGACGAGTCTTAAACATCTTTTCAACATTTCTAGGATTATTTTAAGTCCAAGAGAATTTAATTATACAAATGAATTAATCGTCCGGGAGTTTAAGTTTGTTGTCTTGCTCAGTGAACTAGTACATTTGAATATCCTATAAGTGAAGTAACACTTCACTTAAGGCTCCGTTTAGGAGTTATGACAACAGAAGCTTTCGAGGGCAAATGGATGTTCAAGTGACTTATGATTTGATTTAATTTCAGTTAATGGATTTAAGTTTGGAATAGTGTTCAAGTTGTTTTAGATTTATTTTTGAATTCTTTATGTCTTAGGTGATGTTATATTTAATTTAATTTAATTTGATGTACTTTAATTTAATGTGGTTTAATTTAATTTAATTTAATATGATATGATTTAATTTAATTTAATTTAATTTAATTTAATTTAATTTAATTTAATTTAATTTAATTTAATTTAATTTAATTTAATTTAATTTAATTTAATTTAAATTTTAATTTGATTTAATTTAATTTAACTTAATGTGTTTTAATTTAATTTAATTTAATATGTTTTAATTTAATTTAATTTAATTTAATTTAAATTTTAATTTGATTTTATTTTTTTAATTTTAATTTAATATTTTATTTTAAAAGGGTTTGATTTAAATAATTTAATCTTTAATTTAATTTAATGATTAAGTCTTTTAGCATTTTAAATCCTAAATTTGAATTATCATTTTAATTAGGAATTAAATATTATTGAGATGATTAATTTAGGGATTCTTAAATTAAAGAACAAATCTCTTCCTAATAATATCCCTATTTTAATAATTCCAAATTTATTATTCTTCCAAATTTAATTAATTATTTTAATTAAAATTCATTTCAATTATTTTTGAATTGTTTAATAGGTTCCTACCCTTTAATTATTTAAGTTTCAATCATCCAAATCAGATTAGGATCAAATATTTTACTCTTTAATTTTATTAAGCCTAAAGTTTTAATTAAAGATTAAAATTTTAATTACCTTTTTGCCCTTCAAGCTTAATGATTTCATAACTCATTAAATTGAGTTCAAATGAACTTGAAATTTTTATGTAACTTCACTCATATGTCAATAAAGACATTAGAGGAGAAAATGTGATTTTTCTGTATTTAATTTATTTATGTAATTACTTTTGGTGGAAAATAAGGATTTACAAGGAAAATTCAATAACATGACCAAGGAAAAGTTTCTGTCCTTAAGAAAATTATGGGACATTCCTAATGACTACAGGACCACTTGGACCAATTTTTGGTGATTTTTTGAATTATATTATTTTTATTATAATTATTTTGAGTTTTGGAGTATTAATTAATTTAAAAATAAAATAAAGGTTGAAAAATGAATTTTATATTTTCAAAAATCTCTCTGATATCAAGGAAATCAGAGAATCAATTTTTATAATTTTCTGATTTTTCTTTGATTTATTAGAATTATTTTAGTGGAAATGCTAGAAAATACATTTTTTTAATTTTAAAATTACCCTAGGGCTTTAAAATTTAATATCTCATCATAGAGACCTAAGAAAAATATGGGGTTTGTTCCTAAGTGATTAAAATTCAAAATGTGACATTTTGGTGAATTTTACTATTTTTGTGATTTTTATTATTTTTTAATTATTAAAATATTAAAATAATAAAAAAATCAACTTTTTTGGAAAATTGAAATTTTAATTTTCTTAAATTCCCCTGATATCAGAGAGACTTTAAAACCAATTTGGTGAATTTTTGAAAAACATTTTGAAAGTTATGAATTTTTAAAGTTTAAATTGGCTAAATGGCCTAATCAACCCATTTGGTAGGGCTAACCAAGTCCAATTGACTTTAAACTTTTATGGTGGGTTCCTCTGATCCTAAAGGTCAGTGGAGAATTGATTTCAAGTCAATTTGATGTATGATTAGCTCTAATTAATTAAAGAGCTATTTTGGGTGTTTAAGCCAATTAGGGTCATTCCAAGTGGATTAATTCAAAACCTATTTTTCCTAGGGTCCTCTGGTCATAAGAAACATCACCAAATTTTCCTAGAATCTATTTCACAACATGCTAATTATTGGATTTAAAATACTCAAAACGAGTAACATGAATTTGAAAAATCAATAACTTCTCATAGGGATGGCCTCGACTTTGGAAAATTCAAGGAATGTTCCCAAATTCGGAGGCTTCAAAAGTCCTATGGTCTCATGCCATGGTGAATTTCCTATATGCATGGAGAATTAAAACAATGCAGAGGGTAAATAAATCATTAAAAATAAAATACTTGATGAAATTAAATGATTTCTTTTCCACATTATTCTCCTCTGTTCACTGAGCAAGAGGGTATTTTTATTTTATTTTTCTGATTTTTCTACACAAAGTTATGCATTTTTGAAGTTTACGGAATTAAATAAATAAGAAAATACCCTAATTTTCTACTTATCCATGCGGCGCCGCGTCAACCTAGGTATCTCCGAACGACCACGCGACGCTTTCTGATTCGACGCTGCCATCAGACTCAGCTCTCCAGGGCCCCGCGGGTCACGTACCAACGCGCTGTCCGACTCAATCCAGGCCGTCCATTCGATACACGCTCGATCCGACGGCTCATGGTCATCGTTTACGACTGGTGTGCACCCGTGACCGTCAACCTTCTAACCCTAATTTCTCACTCGATTCTCGACGGATTTTCGTGTTCTTATACTCTATGGATTCGTCTTGAGGAGACGAACACATCCATATGGTAAACATGTATTTAAATTGACTCAAATTAAATGGAGAATCTCTGTAAGCTCGGGAAGAAGAGTGAGTCCATACCTTTGCTCGAGAAGTGAAGCTTCGATGCGAGAGTTGTGTCACCTTCGATTGGGTCCAAGCAAGCTCCGGATGAAGTCCCTTGGCCTCAGTGAATTGTCTAGCTATGACGGTCGACCACGGCCGATCACAAAGCTTGGAGGCTGGGACAATTGGGTGGCTCTGGAGATGGGGCTTTCGAGTAGGAAACTTCTCCTCTTGGTCCGGTGAAGGTGTAGGACCAGTCGATTTGGGGATTGATCCACCGTGGAGAAGTGTCCTGGTTTTTGTGCTGAAGTTTGAGCTCGAAAATTGAGCTCGATCTGGAGGGAATGGGGGTCGGAATCCGGTGGGGATCAAGTGCTCTATGTGTGGGGAGTGATCTGGAATGATTTTGGCAGAGTTACCTTAAGGTTTGGTTCACCACCTCCCATGGCTGAGAGGGGTGGTGTTTAAATAGAGGTGGCTGGAGAGCCTCGCGGGGATGGCCGAGGGTTGGGATCGACTGCCTTAGGTCGAGCGCGAACGGCCATGGTGGCCATTGGGCATGGGGCGGCTCGGCAGGGGTGGAATTCCAAAGTTTGGCTCCTCCCCATGTCTCGGCCATGGAGATTTCCGGCGACCGAGCGGTGGCCGGCAGGGCATGGGTCACCCTCAGAGTCCAGGGTGGGTCGGGGCTGGGGTTTAGTGCGATCGGTGGGCCTTACCATGTGTAAAGGGGATGGCTTGGAATGGAATGGGGAAGAGGCCATTTTGGCTTGGTTTGGGTCAACCCATCATTTTGGGCTTGGTTCACCCTTCAAGGATCAGCTGGTTTGGCATGGAGAAGTCCTTATCCAAATATATTTGGATTAAATTTGGGTTAGGGTGAAACATGCTTAAGGCTAATGACTTTTAGGAGGTGCTTAAAGGACCTCCTCCTTTTGCCATTTAAGGAGGGTTGACAACTTAGAGATCCTCATGGCTTGCTAATGGCTTGCATGTGGCTTCATGGCTCCATGTGGCTTGGGAAAAGATTGGGTCAATTTCATGAAAAGGGATTTTATGGATTTTGGCATTTAGGGGTGATTTGGCATGAGGCTTGATTTGGAATCATTTGATGATGGGATTGGAACTTAGGAAATGTCTTTGATTAAATGGATGACAAATGAAAATGTCATATGGGCTTTAGGGTAGATTTTGGGCTCTTTGAAATGGTTTTAGATGGGCTTTTAAAGTGATTTAGGGAAGTGGGTTTTTTTGTTTGGAAATAAATTTATGGATGGGAAATTTGTGAAGGATTGGGCCAAACAAATGTTGGGTTTAGCTCATGGATGTGTCATGAATGATTTGAAATGAGTTTGGAGTGATTTAGGTTTGAATGGGGTTGGATTTGGGCCTCTTTGGTGAATGGGCCAATATAGGTCAAATTGGGCTAACTTGAGCCAATGTTGGGCTAGGGTTGAAATTGATGTAAAATAAATGTTGGGAAATGTTTATGGGAGTGTTTCAAAGAGGTTTTGGCTTTGGTTGGGTTTTGATTTTGAGGTTTGGGCTTATTTGGGCTAGGTTTGGGTTTAGGTCAAAATTGGGCTTTTTGATTTTGGGTTGAATTTGAGTGGGGTTTGGGTCTAAATTTTGGGCAAATCATGTTAGCGTTTTGTTTGTGGGAATGTTAAGGAAGGTTTAGAAAAGATTTGGAGTTAATTGGAGTTGAATTGGGTTAGTTTGGGTTAGGTTTGGGTCATGGGTCCAAATTGGGCTTTAAGGCCAAAAGTGAAATTGGATCCCAATGCCAATCAAATTGGGCTTGGATTTGGTCTATATTGGTGTTGGGGATGTTGAATTGAAGTCTAGAATTGAATTGGACCAGAATTTGAGTCAATTGGGTAGGTTTGGTTTGACATTGGGTTCACTTTGGGTTAAAATGGGTCAAATTGGGGGTTTTGATAAAAGTGGGGTAAATTGACAAAATTGGCCCATGGTGTAGTTGAACAAAATGAAATTGGGAATAGTTGGGATTTTCTGGAATTTTCTGGGAATTTTCTGAATTTTTGGATTTTTTGGCTAAGAGGGGCATTTTGGGTATTTGGAGGGTATTGGGAGGTATTTTTGGAATTTTTGGTATTTTTGGCTATGAATTTTCAATTTGAGTGATGTGGGAATGTTTGGGATTGGTTTTGAGGAATTTGGGTGATTTTGGAGAATTTTGAAAAATTTAGGTAATTTCAAGGGTTTTGGGTAGGCTAGGCGGGTGTAGGGTCCCGGGGGTCAAAAATTGAAAATTTGGAAAATTGAAGATTGGGTGAATGTAAGTGGAATGAAATCATTTTGGTTGAGCCATGAAGCCATGTTAAGCCTATATAAGCCATGAGAGGACTTATTTGAGGCATTCACTATGTTGTTCCTAACCCTCTTAGCCAAGGGCTTAGGGGTTAAAGACCATCCATGTGAATTACCTTTATGAGTCAGGAGGTCAAGTTGGGTGTGGGTGTGGTTTTAGGAGGTGTGTGTGAAAATGTAGTGTATAGGTGTAGTGTATGTGTAAGTCGGCCTTCACTGAGACCGAGCCACCTGAGGCAGGTCCTAAGGCGAAAGAGTCCTATAGGAACTCATCCTTTAAACTTCCACATTTGATTTCAACCCTCCAGGTGATTAGGGGTCTACAGTCGAGTTTGTGGAGTTCGGGGAGTTAAGAGGTGGTTTGAATTTCTAAGTGGTGGGTCCCAATTCTAATCCTCTAGGATAGTCAAAGGAAAAGCCTAAGGCTAGATCCTAAGTACTAAAGAGAAGAAGAGAAGACCTCATCAAAAATGAGGTCAACAACGTCCTCACACTTGATCCCTTACTCTTTTGGAAACTCATGCGCGCGGTTCCCTAAGCTCTTGGCCCTAGGCTAGGGTTTGGCTAGAACCAACACATGGAGGATCCAAAGTGGGATTTCTCTTAGTTCATGGCTAAAAAAGATTGAAATTCTCATTTAACCCCACTTTCACCCAAAATTTCAACCTTTGACCCTTTTACCCCTAAACTCCACCAAATTACCAAATTGCCTTGTTGACCTCATTTTTGATGAGGTCTTTTCTCTTCTCTCTCCTTAGTACTTAGGATCTAGCCGTAGGTTTTCCCTTTGACTATCCTAGAGGATTAGAGATGGCACCCACCACTTAGAAATTTAAACACCTTTTAACTCCCTGCAAACCCCATAAGTTTGATTGTAAACCCCCAAGCCACTGGGAGGGTTAAGATCAAATGCGGAGGTTTAAAGGATGAGTTCCCTATGGGACTCTTTGGCCTTAGGACTACCCCTGAGTGGCGGGTGCAGTGAGGGTTGACCTGCACACATTATACTTTCACACACATTCCAAATCCTAAAACCATTCATACTTAGCTTGACTTCCTGACTCATGTAGGTAATCCATATGGATGGTCCTCAACCACTAAGCCCTTGGCTAATGGGGTTAGGAACAACATAGTGAATGCCTCAAATGAGTCCTCTCATGGCTCTTATGTGCTTGATATGGCTTCATGGCTCAACCAAAGTGATTCCATTCTACTCAAACTTGATCAATATTCATTTTTCCAAAATTTCAATTTTTGACCTCCGTGGCCCTACACCCACCTAACCTACTAAATGCACTTGAAACTACCCAAAATTTGCAAAATTGCCTAAATTATCCAAAATTCCCCAAAACCAATCCTAAAAATTTCCCACCATTCAAATTGATCATCCTTAGCTAAATATACCAAAATTTTCAAAAATACCCCCCAATACCCTCCAAATACCCAAAATGCCCTTCTTAACCAAAAAATCCATAAATTCCAAAAATTCCTAGAAAATTCTAAAAAATCCCAAATATTCCGAATTTCATTTTGTTCAACTACACCATAAGCCAATTTTTTCAATTTAACCCACTTTTACCAAAACCCCCAATTTGGCCCATTTTTAACCAAAGTAAGCCCAATGTCAAACCAAATCAACCCAATTGACCTCAATTTTGATCCAATTCAACTCTAAAATTCAATTCAATATACCCAATATCAATTTATACCAAATCCAAGCCCAATTTGATTAAAATTTGGATTCAATTCCAATTTGAAGCTTAAAGCCCAATTTTGGCCCATGACCTAAACTTAGCCCAAACCAACCCAATTCAACTCCAATTAGCCCCAAATCTTTCCCTAAACCTTCCTAATATCCCCACAAACAAAACACTAACAAGATTTGCCCCAAATTTGAACCTAAACTCCACCCAAACTTAACCCAAAGTCAAAATCCCCTAAATTGGCCTAACCCAAACCTACCCGAAATAGGCTCAAATCCCAAAATTAAAGCCCAACCAAAATTGAAAACTCTTTGTTACACCCCATAAAAATTTCTCAACATTAATTTTACATCAAATCCAACATTAGCCCAACCTTAAACCAAGTTAGCCCAATTTGACCCACTTTGGCCCCTTTACTAAAAAGACCCAAATTAAACCCAATTCAATTCAAAATCACATCAAATTTGTTCCACATCACTCATGACACATCCCTAAACTATACCCAAAATTTGTTTGACCATCTCTTTTACAAAATTTCCATCTACCAATTTGTTTTCAAACCTAAAAGCCCACCTCCTTAAACCTTTTTAAAAGCCCACTTCCAACAAATTCAAAAGCCCACATGAAATTTTCCTTCATCATTCCCTATGATTTAAATCACCCCTAAGTGCAAAACCCATCATTTTAATTAAAAAAAAATAGCATCATGACAAAACCAATCAAAAAACCCAATGTTTTAAAAAAATTCCAAAAAACCTTTTTTCATGAAAATTGACCAAGCCATGGACAAGCCATAGGCTAGCCATGAAGCCATCCTTAAGCCCCATGCAAGCCATGTGAGTGGTGTTCATGTGACCATACCATATTGGGAAAGAGGAGGAGCCTCTTTCTTGATTCCCTTAAAGTAATTAAGCACTCTCATGTCTCCCCTAACCCATGCATAAGCCTAATTGTACTTGGATTGTGACTTCTCCCCACTAATCAAGCTGAATCGAGGAGCTTTTCTCGACCAAAATCAGACCATGGAAAGGTGAACCAAGCCCAACCTCATGCTTTGACCAATTTGAACTTAAACTCCTCTATTTAAGCTCCATTCGAGGCCAAAGAGAAGAGATGCAAAAAGATTACCTTGGGGAAACTGCGCCAAATTGTTCCCGATGCTTCTCCAAGCACTCCTAAGCTCAATCCAACCATTTCCAATTGAGGCCTCACCTCTTGGACAAATGGTATCAAATTTTTTCTCCTCCAACCAAGCTTATTTTAAATTTTTGTACATATTCACATGCTTTAAGTATATCATCACTGTATAGATGTGTGCTACTCGATTAGACGATCATTTTAAAAAAAATTCACTCAATTTCGTTGAGAAACGAGTGAGATATCAAGGTTTGAAGGTAGATGGTTTTGGGTGAATAGAACTAGGAGAGAGGAGCAGTAGCCGTCCGATCACATGTGTATCGCACGGACGGCCGAGATGCAGTCAGACGGGAGCTTCATCCATAAGCAGAAACGTGCCAGCCAATCACGGAGCGACACGTGGCCCCCCTTGATAGCGATAGTTTGAGAGGGAAATTGGAAAATTGATTTATTTTTGAACATAAACTTCAAAAAATCATAACTTTTCATAGAAAAATTACAAAAATAAAATAAAAATACCCTCTTACTCAGTGAACAGAGGACAACAATGTGGAAAAAGAATTAGGTTAAATTTGATGAGTATTTTATTTTTAATTAATTATTTACTCTTTTTAAGTATTTTGATTTTCCATTTGCATACACAATTCACCATGGCATGAGACCATAGGGCTTTTGAAGCCTCTGATCTTGGGAACATTTCCTAAATTTTTTAAGGTCAGAGGCTATCTCTATGGCAAGTTATGTATTTTTCAAGTTTATGTCACTGTTTTCATATTTTAATTCCAATAATTAGTATGTTGCTCAATAAATTCTAGAAAAATTTGGGGAAGTTTCTTAGGACTAGGGGACCCTAGGATAATTATGGTTAGGCTTAATTCATTAAGAATAACCCTAATTCACCTAAATACTCAAAATTAAATTTTAATTTATTAGGGTTAACCACACATTAAAATAACTTGAAATCAATTCTCCATTGATCTTTAAGATACAGAGAACATTGCATAAAAATTTGAAAATTGGAAATGATTAGCCCCACTAAATGAATTAATTAAGCCACATGATCAAAATTAAACTTTAAAAATTCATAACTCCAAAAATACATTTCAAAAATTCACCAAATTGTTTTTGTGGGCTCTCTGATATTAGAGGAGTCTATAAAAATTAAAATTTGAATTTTCAAAAATTTTTCATTTTTAATGATATTTTTGATATTTAAATAATGAAAAAATAATAAAAATCACAAAAATAATAAAAATCATAAAAATATCATATTTTGACTCCTAATCACTTAGAAACCAACCAAATATTTTTCCCAAGTCTCTAAGTTAAGATATTGAATTTTAAAGGCTCAAAACAATTTTTAATATTAAAAAATGTATTTTCCAACCTTTTCACTAAATTAATTCCAATAAATCAAATAAAAATCAAAAATTGTAAAATTTGTTTCTCTAAACTCCTTGAGGTCAGAAAAATTTAAGAAAAATATAAAATTCATTTTTCAACTTTAATTTTATTTTATAATTAATTAACACTCCAAAAGTCAAAATAATTATAATAAATAAAATATAATTTAAAAAATCACCAAAATTAGTCCAAGTGGTCCTCTGGTCATTAGAAACATTCCAAAATTTTCTTAAGGACAGAAACCTTACTTTGGTCAAGTTGTTGAATTTTCCTTGAATTCCCTTATTTTTCATTAAAAATAATTATATAAATAAATTAAATTCAGAAAAATCACATTGTCTCCTCTAATGTTTTAATTGGCATGTGAGTGAGGTGAAATAAAAATTTCAAGTTCATTTGAACTCAATTTAGTGAGTTATGAAATAAATAAGCCTAAAAGGGCATAAAGGTAATTAAAGAATTTAAACCCCTTTATTAAAATTTTAGGTTTAATTAAAATGGAGGGTAAAATATTTGATTTTATCTTTCTTGGATGATTGAAACTTTGGGAAATTAAAAGGGTAGGAACCCATTAATCACTTTTAATAAACCAAAAATGAAACTTTAATTATTTAAACAATTTAAATTTTGGAAGATTAATGAAAATTTGAATTATTAAAAATAGGGATATAACTTGAGAGGATATTAATTCTTTAATAAAAAAATCCCTAAATAAATCACTTCAATAATATTTAACTCTTAATTAAGATTAAAATGATAATCCAAACTAAGTAAATTAAAAATTTTAAAAAATAACCTTTAAATTAAAGGAAAGCTCAAAATATTAAGTGGTTTAACAATTAAATTAAATTAAATTAAATTAAAATTAAATTAAATTAAATTAAATTAAATTAAGTAAAAATTAAATTAAACTAACATTTTAACAATTAAATTAAATTAAATTTAAAATATTGAAATTAAATTAAATTAAATTAATTTAAATTCAATTAAATTAAATTTAAATTATATTAAATTAACATCAATCAATAATAAAAGTAAAACAAATTTGAAATATTAAGACAATTCATAATTAAGAATATAAAAAATCAAACTAATTAAGATTAACGTAAAATATCATAATTAACCTAAACCAAATCATTAAGATATATGAATAATCTAAGTGAATTTGAAACACCAAAGATTAATTTAAAATATTAAGATCACTTAAAGTATAAAGATTTAAACCAAAAATAATTTGAACACTATTCCAAACTTAAAACTATTAATTAAAACCGCATAATTAAACTAAATCACTTTAAACCATTAACTCAAACTTCAAATTAAGAATGATTAAAATTCTTAACAAACCAACTTGTCCCTAAAGGCTTTAATTATTATAACTCTTAAATGGAGTATTAAGTGAGATGTCACTTCATTCATCGGGTAATGAAATGCCCAAGTTCATCTGAAGCGAGAGACAAAGCTTAACTAAACTCTGGATGATTAATTCACTCGTGCGACTAAATTTACTTGGACTCAAAATAATCTCGAAAGTATTGAAAAGATGTTTAGGACTCGTTCTAAGCACTTTCTCATTATGATGAGATGTTTTAGAAGAACAATTGAACTTAATTGTTCTTTGGTGAAGAAAATCATCCATAAACAAAACACAAGAACCTAGACGTCATAAGAAATGACTAGTTATAGGATTATGATCTTGGTAGACAACCAGAACCTTCCCTTAGCTTTACCTAGGTACTTGTTGAAATATTTAAATGCCTTAACATGTGTTTTAAGTGCAGCTTGGGATGACGGGAAGACCCTCCAGGTACGCTTTTATTTTATTGTAATTTTCTTTATTGCAATTTACTTACATGCAGTGCACTTTACTTTTTCTTGCATGTTAAACAAGATTGTTGCATGAAAACTGAAACCTTTAGGATAGTCACAAAACTGAAACCCAAAACTAAATTAAAAGTCACCACAAGATAAAATTCATCGCCACAACATTCCAAAATAAAAAACAACTCAAAATTTAATCACAAACAAAACAACAAAACAACAATTGCAACTAAATGAAAACTTCTAGTTGAATGATCGGGAATACCTCGGATGATGTAACCCACATGTTGCTAACGGGATTTCCCACGGTATAAATGAAAGTGTGGAACTCATTCAGTTGAGTTTAGCAAATTCATCTGGACTAAGTGAATTCGATGAAAATAACGGTGCCGGGATGACGGAACCGTGGGATCTTAATCGGTTCTGTTTAAATAAATTTAAGATTTATTTTAATTAAAATATTAAAAATATTTGGACTTTAAGATCTCTAAACCAAAACACTTCTCTCATCTCCTGATTTTCACCTTCGAAAACTAAACCTCTGCAAGAACAAGGAGCTCGGAGCATAGTGGGCAGCACGACCATCTACTTCAGCAAAACTCGGATCTACACCAGCTAAACCTTTCTTAGAAATAAATAAACAAGCCATAGGACTTCGAGGTAGTTTGTCTAGTGCAACATAAATCCTCAACTATTCGTTAGGCATTTTCATAATCATGCCATGTAAATTAAGCCCTAACCGGTCTTAGGACTCCGAGGTAGTCGTTTGGTACGACATAAACCCTCACATCTTCGAGGCTATTTGTGTGATTATATCATATAAATATAAGTCCTAATTAATTAAAATTGGCGGGATTGTAATATTAAATAAATTCTCGAATTGAAACCAAACCATAGGATAGTTTGGGAAGTTGCCAAGATTCTTCTTAGATCCTCAGCTTCTCCTACTTCTCTTCCTTTGGACTCTTGAAATTAGTTGTTCCAAATTCGAGTTAATCCCTTTTTGAAATTTCCAAAAGCCAATTCTTTGAAAACCTTAAACTTTGAAATTCTTGAGAGCAAAACCATTGAACTTTATAGAGAGTTTTCTTAAATGATTCCCTTCAATTAAGATGTAATTAACTATAGGTGCTTGCCCTTATAGGGAACTTTAAGAACCCAGGTAATATAAACCCTGCTTAATTTCTTTATATTAAGCAGGGAACTTGTCGGCTTATAAAATTGGTTCGCGGACCAAACGGATGTCACAAATCTTCTAGTTTATTTAATCGAGTCCCATCGTCGAGCGAGTGTGTTTGTCCTTCGAGATAGATACACGGTTTGTGGTGTGGTGCTCGTTTATATAAACTATTTGGGATGTGAGATCAGTTTGATTTCATATCTTAAAATTTTCAAACTCAAAATTATTTTTAAAATCAAATACTACTTTCTAAATTATATATATATATCTATTTAAATTAAATTTAAAATCTAAAAAATTCGCTGACAACTTCTGTAGGCGACCCCTTTTCAAAACACATAACCTAAAAATAAGCCGCACAACTTCTGGTGACTCTGCTGGGGACTAGTTCCTCTCTCTATTTTGATCAGATGGTTTTGCTTTCATAAATCGGTAGTGTATCTATGTCCCTAGTGGAGCAAACTATCATTCTTTCCGTTGACATACCACGTTCATTTCTATCTTGAACGGTATTAGGAGCCACTGTTTAGACACCCCTAAACAGAGAGGTTCCAAAGTCCTTTTACCTCTTTTCTGAGGTGGGGTGGACCCCAAATAGGTGTTAGCTTAGGAGCGGTCCCTCAGGTTGAGAAGTTTTGCGAGACTTTCTCTTCCTTTCCAATTCTGAATCGGGTCCTTTACCTTTTCTATACCTTTTAATCATTTTGTTCCTAACAAACAAATCCTCTAATAAACAATCTTCTAATAAACAAATTCTCTTAAAAATCACAAATACATTAAGATAAATGAGAATATGTTCGGACTCTTTCTTTTTTGTCCTAAATTTTACGACAAAGGAAAGCATAATTCGGGACTGACGCTTGGAATCTGTCCTGCAGAAAATGGCTGCCCCAAAGTTAATCTTCTCCTTCACCAATGGACAGGACTTGGCTTTCTACAAGGATGAGCTGCCTGACAATAGGATCATCCATTTTGGACAAGGATTATACAATACAGATATAAAGTTCGCTGACATCACTCTCTTCACACTAATGGACAAAGTGCCAGAAACTGAGGAGCCCGTAATTGAGTTCAACACGAAGTCGACTCGAGAATTCCCTCCCCTTGCAAAGGGTTCCAATTTGAAAGAAGTACTTGTTATTCGTAGGAGGACCGTTGTCTCTACCCCCACGGTCTAGTCATCTCCGCACCTACCCCGGCTTCCGCCAAGGCGAAGGGGAAGGAAATCCAAGTCTGTGATAAGCCTGTCACCATGGAGGGTACAAATTTTGCTACAATACCGTCCGTTTTCGAGATTGGGTCCAGTTCAAGAGTTGCACCCCTAACTTGGACTCAAAGGAGAAATAGAAGCAGAAAGATCTCCGAGATCGAGAAAGCCAAAGCTGCTGAAGTTGCTTTTCTAGAGGAAATTCCTGAGGAAAGAGAAGAACTGCTAGAGTATATACCTCTGTTGGAAGGGAGTAGGTTTCACCCCCTCTCTGCTGCATCGGATGAAGAAGACGTCCGAAGGATTGCTACTACATTACCCGACCTGCATACTATAGTAACTACAAAAGAAAAAGGGTTAAGACTACGCCATTTGCTCGACTACAAGCTGTGACAGAAAAATTGGCAAAGAAAGAAAGATGCCCCGTGTCAAAAATCCTAACAAGAATGGGACGAGTGCCAGCTAGATCCCGCCTCGGACCGCGAGTAGAGCTCGTCATCTGCCATAAAGAAACCAAGGAAGAAAATGAGAGCAAGTTCACTCGTTGTTGTATTGGGCCATCATATTAGGGAGGACACCACCTACCGGCATATGGCCGATGGACGCGTCCGGTCCTAGGTCTTCTGCTGCAAGAAGGATGGTGTGGCGACCTATTATTACCGAGCCGAGACCAACACAATGCCCTGAGAAGAAAAGCCTCGTCAAAGTGCCTAAATCTGAAGGAAGTGCTACTGCAATAAAAGAAACTCCCGATAACGAGACCGTCTAGAAGAGACCCCTCGAGGATGCTATAGGAAAGCTAAGGATGGATATCCGACGGTTGGCGAAGGAAAGAGGAGAAAAGTTGGAAAATGAAGTCGATTCATCAGAATTTATGGATGAAGAGTATGTCGAGATCAACATGGTAGAGACACGAGCATCGACAGCTTCTCAAAAGCTGCAGAAAGAGATGAACCGAAAGTGATGAGAGCACATCTTCGGGAAAGAGATAACACAATTTCCCAGATGGCAAAGAGGATGGAAGAGATGGCTGCTGCTTTAGCCACTCTCCAGAGTCAAGTACAACCTCAGAAAGAAACACCCCCAGAGATCATCCATATTACAGATGGAGGAAAAGAGATCACATCCGCCAACAGAGACGAGCAACCAAAGAAGTACTCTACACAGAGTATGATTCCCGAAAAGGACATTAAAAACATGGTAGAACAGCAGGTGCGAGAAGCTTTAGCACAATCCAAGAGTGGAGCATCTATTCAGACGGGTAGACATTACCCCAAAGAGTTCGATGCAGTCCAATACCCGAAAGGCTTCGTACCACCCCTGTTTAGACTTTTGATGGAACGGGAAACCCCCAGCAGCATGTCGCACATTTTCGTGCTAGTTGCTGCAATGCCGATGGGAGTGACGCTTTACTCTTCCTTCAGTTCGTCAGCAGCTTTTCAGGGATCGGCTTCGACTGGTATGCAGAATTGCCAAATGGTTCAGTTAAGACCTTTATAGAATTGGAAAACCTCTTCGTTAAGCGGTTTGTCGGGGCTCGGCACCACTTCACCATCGGTGATCTAGTGGTGGAGCACTAGAAACCGAACAAGACTTTAGTGGATTACATACTTCGATGGAGGAACTTAGGCATGAAGTGTGAACCACAGCTTCAAGAACAGCATGCAGTCGGGATCTTGCTTAAGAGTATCCATGGCCCGATAGCACTTCTCCTTAAAAGATTTAAAATCAAGACTTTCGAGAAGTTGCTTAGCAAGACCAGGAGCTTGTAAGAAGAGGCAAAGTAGTTAAGTTTTATGGACAAAAATGATAAGCAGAAGCCCATAAAAGCATTTGAAAAGAAATCTGAAATCCTCGCGGTAGTAGATAAGGGCAAGCAGCCGGTTCAGAAACAGCCAGAGCGGCCACAGCCTAGTTATTGACCACCGCAACGGACATACCAACAACCTCAACAGATCTATCAGTAACCTCAACAGGGTTATCAACAGCTCGACCAAGCTATCAGTCGCCTCAGCATTATGAACAACCGCCTTGTCCACAGCTTACTCTGAAAGATTTTCTGAATAAGGAATATCCATTCAAAACTGAAGCAGTGGTGAAGATGTTCCGCAGTTTAATGAAGACACCTGATTTTCAGCTACCAGAACCGAAGAGGCCAGATGAAGTCAATAAGAAAGATCATCCGAACTATTACCCTTACCACCGAATGCTCGGGCATAAGATAGAGGATTGCATCACTTTCAAGATTTGGCTTGACGACAATCTCCCGAAAGGGAACATGACGATCCCGAAGGAATACATGAAGGAACCTCAAAAAGGAGGTTCCGTCAATGTTATCTCGATGGATCCTATTGTTCCGATAAACCCGTACACGACTGATGATGGATGGAGTACCGTCTGGACAAAGTCTTCAAAGAAAATTTTGGATCACATCCAGACCGCTTCGGTGCGCGCTTCAACTCAGAGTTTGAAACCTGCCGAGCCTGTACTATCGCTTGCGATCGAAGAACCGCCTTAGAAGGAGGAGAAAATTGTGGAAGAGAAGAAAACTGAGGCTCCGAAGGGTAGACTAGGGGCTGCTTATCCTAGGATGGTTGTTTCCGATTCGGGGGAGAAATCCCTCGAACTTCTGACTTTGTATGATTATTTACTCGCCCCGGCGGGATCTTATAATGATAAGAGTTATGGCATTGGCTACGTTGTGACTGTTTCTAACAATTACGTAACTAACGAAAACCAAGCTAATCCGGATCTCGATTCCGATATAAATTATGATTCTCAAATCATACTAAACCTCAACGACCACGACGAAGGAGAAGACGTTCACAAGGATGGCTACGAAACCTCAACAAGCAACGAGTACATTTGTGAATTTCGAGGAGCATCGATTGCGATAGCATTAGAGTCATCAGATTCTGAAGCAACGCTAGAAGAGCTAGTCATTCAAATTCAAGAGGATACACCGGAAGATTCAGCACCAGATGCAGAAGAAATAACTGAAGTCAACCTAAGAAGTGGAAAAGTTCTACCCCCGAGAATGGGTCTAAAGGATAAAGGAAAGCAGGTGGTTGCTCAGGAGGAGCCAACCCCAACAGAGGAATTTCCCATTCGGGAAGAAACAGAGGAACATGTTAATAAAGTGGATTATAACGTGCTAGCCCATCTTAGGAAGCTACCAGCCAAACTAAGCATATACGACGCTCTGATCCTATTAAAGGAGATGAGGGAAGCTCTGATCAAGGCTTTACTTGATCCAGAGTTTTGTTTAGCTCAAATGGCCGGTAATTCCTTTGACGAGGTTTGCTCGTTAAAAGAACAGCTAGGTGTTACCTTCACGGACAATGATCTACTACTTGGAACAGCAGATCACAACCGACCACTGTACATATCGGTCACTATTGGAAAGTTTTTGCTCTCCAGGGTGTTGGTTGATCCAGGAGCAACAATCAACATAATGAATCTTCGTCCACTAGCATATTTGGAAATTGATGCTCGTGAGCTTGAAGCAGATAAAATGTTACTAAGAGGCTTCAATCAAAAAGGAGAGAGAGCCCTTGGATCGATAACACTATTAATGAAAACCGGTGACTTAGCAAAGACAACCGCAAAATTCCATATAATTGATTCTGAGACATCGTTCAATGTTGTACTGGGTCAGCCATGGATCCATGAAAACCGGATGGTACCGTCGTCTTTGCACTAGTGCATAAAGTATTACGAAGGAGGAGAACAGTGTATCAAAGGTGACTTGCAACCATTCTCCGTGCATGAAATCAGAATTCTCGAATATGCAGCCTATTACGCGCCTCTAAAGAAAACAATCTTCTCCAGAAATGTCATACCAAATGAAGCAAAAGAAGTGCAAGACGATGAAGAGCCTGAAATTCTAGTCCAACAATTATTCAGCACTCCCTTAGGTTGAGCCCGGGGACAAGGTCGTGGAAGAGACGTTAGAATAGTTGGACGGAAGAAACCAGTCATTGACGTTGATTGGGAGACCAGTTCCGAAGAAGAAGAAATTAAGAAAGAAGCAGTGACAGTAAATCAAAAGAAACCACAGTTCAAGATCTCTCTCGAAGATGAAAAGAATGAAGAATACAAATCAATGTACGAGAAGATTAACCATTATGTACACACTATGATCCTGACCCCGATCCATTCTAATAAGATCGAGGGTATGGTGGTCGAGGAAGTGCATGGTGGTGGTACTAAACCGATCAAGTTTCTTCGTGGTGCTTCTTCTTCCAATGCTGAAAAAGATGTACAATTTGAAGGTTACTTCATCTGAATTAATGGAATTTCCTTTTGAGTGGTACGAGTCGGCATATTTTTAAATTTAATTTAAATAAATAATTTGAAAAGTAGTATTTTATTTTGAAAATAATTTTAAATTTGAAAATTTTAAGATATGAAATCAAACTAATCTCACATCCCAAATAGTTTATATAAACGAGCACCGCATCCCAAACCATGTATCTATCCCGAAGAATAGAAACATTGCTTGATGATGGGGCTCGATTAAATAAACTAGAAGATTTGTGACATCTGTTTGGTCTACGAACCAATTTTATAAGCCGACAAATTCCACAGTTTAATATGAAAACATTAAACGGGGTTTATATTACACAGGTTCTTAAAATTCCCTATAAGGGCAAGCCCCTATAGTTAATTACATCTTAAGTGACGGGAATCGCCTAAGAAAACTCTCGATAATAATCAGTAGTCCTACTCTCAAGAATTTCAAGGTTTAAGTTTTCAATGAATTGAGTTTTGGAATTTCAATAGGGAATGAACCAAGTTCGGAAAATTTTGTTTTGGGAATTCAAAGGAAGAAAGGTAGGAGAAATCACAGATTCGAAGCGAACTTCGGTAATTTCCCGATTATCCTATTGTTTGGCTTGAATTTAGGAAGGTCCTAATGTTTATTTAATGTTTTGATCTTGCCAATTTTAATTAGTTAGGACTTATATTTGTATGACAAAATCATACAAATAGCCTCGAAGATGTGAGGGATTATGTCGTACCGAATGACTACCTCGGAGTCTAAGGCCAGGTTAGGGCTTAATTTACATGACATGATCATGCAAATGCACTAACGAAGAGTTGAGGATTTATGTTGCACTAGGCGAACTACCTCGAAGTCCTATGGCTTGCTTATTTAGTTCTAAGGAAAGTTTCGTTGAAGTAGACTCGAGTTTTCTTGATGACGATGGCCGTCTTTGCCCACCATGCTCAGAGCTCCTTGTTGTTGTAGTGGTTTAATTTTAGAAATCATAAATCGGGAGGTGAGAAAAGTGTTCGGGTTTAGAGAAAATCTTAAAATCCAGGTGTTTTTAATATTTTAATTAAACAAATCTTAAAGTTGATTATAACAACATCGGTTAAGATCCACGGTTCCATCCTTCCGGCATCGTTATTTTTATCGGATTCACTTAGTCCGGATGAATTTGCTAAACTCGACTAATGAGTTCCACACTTTCATTTAGACCGTGGGAAATCCCGTTAGCAACACGTAGGTTACATCATTCGAGGTATTCCAGATCATCCAACAAGACGTTTTAATTTAGTTGTAGTTGTAGTTTTGTTGTTACGTTTGTGATTAAATTTTGAGTTGTTTTATATTTTGAAATGTTGTGGCGGTGAATTTTATCTTGTAATGACTTTTTAATTTAGTTTTGGTTTCGGTTTTAGGGACTATCCTAAAGGTGTAGGTTTTCATGCAACGAGTTGTTTATCATGCGAAAAGTAAGTGCGATGCGATTAAATAAATTGCAATAAGGTAAATTGCGATAAAATAAAAGCGTACCTGGAGGGTCTTCCAGTCATCCAATTGCACTTAAAACACGAGTTAGAATATTTAAGCATTTAAAGTAAGTTCCTAGGTAAAGGCTAAGGGAAGGGTTATGGTTTTCTACCGAGTTCCTAATCCTATAGCTAGTCATTTCCTATGACGTACTAGGTTCTTGTATTTTAGTTTGAGGACGATTTTCTTCATCGAAGAACAATTAAGTTGATTGTTCTTATAAATATCCTATCATATTGAGGAAGTGCTTAAGACGAATCTTAAACATCTTTTGATATTTCTAGGATTGTTTTAAGTCAGAATGAATTTAATTATACAAATGAATTAATCGTCCGAGAGTTTAAGTTTTGTTGTCTTGCTCGGTGAACTAGGACATTTGAATATATCATGAATGAAGTAACACTTCATTTAGCACTCCTTTTAAGAGTTATGATATCGCGAGCTTTTGATGGCGAATGGATGTTGAGTGAGTTGTGATTTAATTTTAGTTAATGGATTTAAGTTTGGAATAGTGTTCGAAGTTGTTTTAGATTTATTTTGAATTCTTCATGTCTTAAGTAATGTTATATTTAATTCAATTTAATTTAATTTAACTTAATTTAATTTAATGTGGTTTAATTTAATTTAATTTAATTTTAAGTTAATTTAATATAATATGATTTAGCTTAATTTAATTTGATTTAATTTAATTTGATTTAGTTTTAATTTTATTTAGTTTATTTTAATTTAATTTAATTTAATTTAATTTAATTTAATTTAATTTAATTTAATTTAATTTAATTTAATTTAATTTAATTTAATTTAATTTAATTTAATGTAATTTAATATGTTTTAATTTAATTTAATTTAATTTGATTTGATTTAATTTAATGTGTAATTTAATTTAATTTAATTTAATTTAATTTAATTTAATATTTTATTTAAAAAGGGTTTGCTTTAAATAATTTAACCTTAAACTTAATTTAATGATTAAGTCTTTTAGCATTTTAAATCTTAAACTTGGATTATCATTTTAATTAGGAATTAAATATTATTGGGATGATTAATTTAGGGATTCTTAAATTAAAGAGCAAACTTCTTCCTAATAACATCCCTATTTTAATAATGCCAATTTTATTATTCTTCAAATTTAATTAATTATTTTAATTAAAGTTCATTTCAATTATTGTTGAATTGTTTAATAGGTTTCTACCCTTTAATTATTTAAATTTCAATCATCCAGAATCAGATTAAGATCAAATATTTTACCTTTTCATTTTATTAAGCCTAAAGTTTTAATTAAGGATTAAAATTTTAATTACCATTTTGCCCTTCGAGCTTAATAATTTCATAACTCATTAAATTGAGCTCAAATGAATTTGAAATTTTTATGTGACTTCACTCATATGTCAATAAAGACATTAGAGGAGAAAATGTGATTTTCTGTATTTAATTTATTTATGTAATTATTTTTGGTGGAAAATAGAGATTTCCAAGGAAAATTTAATGATATGACCAAGGATAAAGTTTATGTTCTTAAGAAAATTATGGGACATTCCTAATGACGCAGAGGACCACTTGGACCAATTATGGTGATTTTTTGAATTATATTTCTTTTATTATAATTATTTTGAGTTTTGGAGTATTAATTAATTTAAAAATAAAATAAAGTTTGAAAAATGAATTTTATATTTTTCAAAAATCTCTCTGATATCAAGGAAATCAGAGAACATATTTTTATAATTTTCTGATTTTTCTTTGATTTATTAGAATTATTTTTGTGGAAATGCTAGAAAATACATTTTCTTTAATTTTAAAATTACCTTAGGGCTTTAAAATTTAATAACTTATCATAAAGACCTAGGAAAAATATGGGGTTTGTTCCTAAGTGACTAAAATTCAAAATATGACATTTTGGTGAATTTTATTATTTTTGTGATTTTTATTATTTTATTAATTATTAAAATATTAAAATAATGCGAAAAAATCAACTTTTTTAGAAAATTGAAATTTTAATTTTCTTAAATTCCCCTGATATCAGAGAGACTCAAAACTGATTTGGTGAATTTTTGAAAAGTATTTTGAAAGTTATGAATTTTTAAAGTTTAAATTGGCTAAATGGCTTAATCGACCCATTTGATAGGGCTAACGAGCCAATTGGCTTCAAATTTTTATGGTGGGTTCCTCTGATCCTAAAGGTCGGTGGAGAATTGATTTCAAGTCAATTTGATGTATGATTAGCTCTAATTAATTAAGAACCTATTTAGGGTGTTTAAGCCGATTAGGGTTATTCAAGTGAATTAATTGAAAACTTATTTTTCTAGGGTCCTACTGAGTCGTAAGAAACATCACCAAATTTTCCTAGAATTTATTTCACAACATGCTAATTATTGGATTTAAAATACTCGAAAACGACAACATGAATTTGAAAAATCGATAACTTCTCATAGGGATGGCACTCGACTTTGGAAAATTCGGGGAATGTTCCCGAATTCAGAGGCTTAAAGCCCTATGGTCTCATGCCATGGTGAATTTCCTATATGCATGGAGAATTAAAACAATGCAGAAGGTAAATAAATCATTAAAATAAAATACTTGGATGAAATTAAATGATTTCTTTTCCACATTATTCTCCTACGATTCACTGAGCGAGAGGGTATTTTTATTTTATTTTTCGATTTTTCTACACAAAGTTATGAATTTTCCAAGTTTAGGGAATTAAATAAATAAGAAAATACACTAATTTTCTATTTAAAACGGCGGCGGCGACTCGAGCCTTGGCGGCTCCGAACGCACGCGCGTCGCCTTCGATTCGGCGCCGCCATCCCGACTCGGCGCTCGGGGGCCCGCTGTATCGTTCGCGTCTCCTCGTCCGGCGCGATCCGGACGTCCGTCACGCGCGTGTATTAAATGAACGGCATCCGTTCATCGTCCCGAACCTCTGACCCGAGAGCCGTCCACACTAAATCCCTAATATCTCACTCGATACTTAACGGATTTTCGTGTTCTTGTGCTCCATGGATTCGTCTTGAAGAGACGAACACATCTATATGGTGATCATGCATTGAAATTAAGGCATTTGAAATGGAGAATCTTCGGAAACTCGGGATAAAGAGTTAGCTCATACCTTTGCTCGGAGAAGTGTGGCTTGATACGAGGGTTGTGTCACCTTCGATTGGATCCCGGCAAGCTCCGGATGAAGTCTCCTGGTGCGGTGGATTGTGCAGGTATGATTTCGACCAAGCCCGATCACAAAGCTTGGAGTACGGAACGGATGGGTGGCACTGGAGAGGGGCTTTGCTTGGTGGACTTCTTCCCTTGGTACGGTGAAGGTGTAGGACCAATCGATTTAAGAATTGATCCTTTGTGGAGAAGTGTCATGGTTTTGGGTGGAATTTTGGGTGAGAAATTGGGCTCTGTTGGTGGGGATCGGGGCAGAATTGACCTTGGGGATCAAGCTGCTCTAAGTATGGAGAATGATCGGAACAATTTTGGCGAGTTTCGATGAGGTACGGTTCGGCACCTCTCATGGCCGAGAGGAGGTGGTGTTTAAATAGGAGAGGGTGGAGGGCCTTCGAGGGGGTTTAAGGTTGGGGATCGGTTGCTACTGGTGAGGAGAAGAAGAGGCTATGCTGTCCATTTGGGTTGAGACGAGTCGGCGAGGAGAATTGAATTTTTGGCTCCTCCCGAGGTCTCGGCCATGGTGTTTTCCGGCGACTGGTGGTCGGCCGGCGAGCCTTGGTCACCATCTTGTTCGGGTGGGTCGGGGCTGGGGTTTAGTGCGGTCAATTGGCCATGGACATGTGTAAAGGAGTTTGATTTAAATGGAATGGGAGAAAGGCTCATTTTGGCTTGGTTTGGTTCAACTCATGCATTTGGGCTAGGTTCACCATCAAGGCTTGACCTTGAGGCTGAGGGAGAATCATTTAGGTCAGCTGAATTGGGGTAGTGAAGTCCCCATCCATGGTGAGGTGGCTAAGCATGGTATAGTGTGTGACATGCTTAAGGTAAAAAAGGTTTAAAGGAGGTTTAAGAAAGAACCCCCTCTTCTTGCCATAAATGGACTAATGACAAGTCAAAGCCCTCATGGCTTCATGTGGCTTGAGAATGGCTTGTTCATGGCTCCATTTGGCTTGGGAAAAGTTTAGTCAACTTCATAAAAATGGATTTTAAGGATTTTGGATATTTTGGTGGAAAGTTGGATGAAGCTTTATTTAGAGTTATTTGATCATTAGATTAGGACTTAGGGATGATTTTAATTGAATGCATGATGAAGAAGAGTGTCATATGGACTTTGGATGAATTTTTTTTTGGGCTTTTGGATTTGGTGGAAGTGGGCTTTTAAAGGCTTCATGGAAGTGGGCTTTTGGATTTTAAAATGGGCTTTTGGAATGAAAGTTTTGTGAAGTACCATGTCAAATAAATGTTACAATTGGTTTAGGCATGTGTCATGAGTGGTTTAAAACAAATTTGAGGTGGTTTGGGTTTGAATTGGGTTGAATTTGGGTTTGTTTGGTGAATGGGCCAATATAGGTCAAATTGGGCTAACTTGGGCCAATGTTGGGCTAGGGTTGAAATTGATGTAAAATAAATGTTGGGAAATGTTTAAGGGAGTGTTTTAAAGTGGTTTTGGCTTTGGTTGGGTTTTGATTTTGAGGTTTGGGTTTATTTGGGTTAGGTTTGGGTTTAGGTCAAAATTGGGCTTTTTGATTTTAGGTTGAATTTGAGTGGGGTTTGGGTCTAAATTTTGGGCAAATCATGTTAGTGTTTTGTTTATGGGGATGTTAAGGAAGGTTTAGAAAAGATTTGGGGTTAATTGGAGTTGAATTGGATGAGTTTGGGCTAAGTTTGGGTCATGGGTCCAAATTGGGCTTTAAGGCCAAAAGTGAAATTGGATCCAAATGTCAATCAAATTAAACTTGGATTTGGTCTAGATTGGTGTTGGGGATGTTGAATTGAAGTTTAGAATTGAATTGGACCAGAATTGGGGTCAATTGGGTAGGTTTGGTTTGACATTGGGTTCATTTTGGGTTAAAATGGGTCAAATTGGGGATTTTGACAAAAGTGGTGTAAATTGACAAAATTGGCCCATGGTGTAGTTGAACAAAATGAAATTGGGAATACTTGGGATTTTCTGGAATTTTCTGGGAATTTTCTGAATTTTTGGATTTTTGGCTAAGAGGGGTATTTTGGGTATTTGGAGGGTATTGGGAGGTATTTTTGGAATTTTTGGTATTTTTGGCTATGGATGATCAATTTGAGTGGTGAGGAAATGTTTAGGATTGGTCTTGAGGATTTTTGGGTGATTTAGGTGATTTTTGCAAATTTTGGGTGGTTTCAAGGGTATTCGGTAAGTTTGGCGGGTGTAGGGTCCGGGGGTCAAAAATTGAAAATTTGGAAAATTGAAGATTGGGTGAATGTAAGTGGAATGAAATCATTTTGGTTGAGCCATGAAGCCATATCAAGCCCACATGAGCCATGAAGGGACTCATTTAAGGCACCATTATGTTGTTCCTAACCCTCTTCCAAGGGCTTAGGGGTTAAAGACCATCCATGTGAATCACCTGCA
Source organism: Papilionanthe hookeriana x Papilionanthe teres (assembly GCA_022702705.1). Classification (NCBI taxonomy): domain Eukaryota; kingdom Viridiplantae; phylum Streptophyta; class Magnoliopsida; order Asparagales; family Orchidaceae; genus Papilionanthe; species Papilionanthe hookeriana x Papilionanthe teres. The sequence continues at coordinate 12,220,798 of CM040427.1, forward strand.
TGAGTTAGGAGGTCAAATTGGGTATGGGTGTGGTTTTAAGAGGTGTGTGAAAGTGTAGTGTATAGGTGTAGTGTGTGTGTAAGTCAGCCCCTTCACCAGACCAGGCCACCCAGGGCAGTCCTAGGGCCAAAGAATCACATGGGAACTCGTCCTTTAAACTTCCACATTTGATTTCGACCCTCACAGGTGATTAGGGGTCTGCAATCGAGTTTGTGGAGTTTGCGGGGAGTTAGGAAGTGGTTTGAATTTCTAAGTGGTGGGTCCCAATTCTAATCCTCCAGGATAGTCGAAGAAAAACCTAAGGCTAGATCTGAAGTACTAAAGAGAAGAAGAGAAGACCTCACGAAAGATGAGGTCGACAAATGGACCCCCGATAGGTGTGGTGTGCTAACCGAGCACACGCGCGTATTGGCGTTGACCGAAAAGATCAACAAAACCAACACGGATGTCCAAGTGACAAACTTAGGATGAAGTAGAAGAATTTCCGTCTGGGGAGTGTCGAGTATATCTGCGAGACGGGAGATTCTGAACTCTCGGCAGGGAAAGGAAAAGGAGGTGAGTCCCAAATCACATGATGCGGGGAATTTCGATTTAGATTTTGTTTCATTTCATGTTCGAGTCATGATGTGTAAGTTTAGATTTTGAGTTTTAATTTAGATTGAAGTTTGGTTTAAAATCGATTTGAGAAAATTTGGATTTGAAGTGAGAATTGAAACCTAAGTTCCAATCCGGGATTGTGGAGAAAAGCTGGAATCGGGGTACCGGCCACGAGAATGAGAATCGGAGTTTAAGTGTTGATTGAAGGGGATGAGAATCGGAATTTAGTTGCTGATCTCGAAAGTTTAAAGAAGAGCTGGAATCGGGTTCAGTCCCGAAGGTTTAAAGAAGCTGGAATGCGGTTCCGATCTCGAAGGTTTAAAGAAAGCGGAATGCGGTTCCGATCTCGAAGGTTTAAAGAGAAATGGAAGCTGGTTCCAATCTCGAAGGTCTAAAGAGAACTGGAGCTGGTTCCGATCTCGAAGGTCTAAAGAGAAATGGAGCTGGTTCCAATCTCGAAGGTCTAACGAGAAATGGAAGCGGTTCCCGATCTCGAAGGTGCAGAGAAATGGAGCGGTTCCAATCTCGAAGGTCTACAGAGAAATGGAAACTAGTTCCAATCTCGAAGGTCTAAAGAGAAATGGAAGCGGTTCCGATCTCGAAGGTTTAATGAGAATTGGAAGCTGGTTCCGATCTCGAAGGTTTAATGAGAATTGGAAATGGATTCCGATCTCGAAAGTTTAATGAGAATTGGAAATGGATTCCAATCTCGAAAATTTAATGAGAATTGGAAGCTGGTTCCCGATCTCGAAGGTCTAAAGAAGCTGGAAGCTGGTTCCGATCTCGAAGGTCTAAGAAATGGAAGCTGGTTCCAATCTCAAGGTCTAAAGAGAAATGGAAGCGGTTCCAATCTCGAAGGTCTAAAGAGAATGGAAGCTGGTTCCAATCTCGAAGGTCTAAGAGAAATGGAAGCGGTTCCGATCTCGAAGGTCTAAAGAAATGGAAGCTGGTTCCAATCTTGAAGGTCTAAAGAGAAATGGAAGCTGGTTCCAATCTCAAAGATCTAAAGAGAAATGGAGCTGGTTCCAATCTCGAAGGTCTAAGAGAAATGGAAGCTGGTTCCGATCTCGAAGGTTTAATGAGAATTGGAAGCGGTTCCAATCTCGAAGGTTTAATGAGAATTGGAAATGGATTCCAATCTCAAAAGTTTAATGAGAATTGGAAATGGATTCCAATCTCGAAAATTTAATGAGAATTGGAAGGAGGTTCCAATCTCGGAAGTTTAATGAGAATTGGAAATGGATTCCAATCTCGGAAGTTTAATGAGAATTGGAACCAGGTTCCAATCTCGGAAGTTTAATGAGAATTGGAAATGGATTCCAATCTCGGAAGTTTAATGAGAATTGGAACGAGGTTCCAATCTCGGAAGTTTAATGAGAATTGGAAATGGATTCCAATCTCGAAAGTTTAATGAGAATTGGAACGAGGTTCCAATCTCGAAAGTTTAATGAGAATTGGAAATGGATTCCAATCTCAGAAGTTTAATGAGAATTGGAACAAGGTTCCAATCTCGGAAGTTTATTTGTGTGAAGAGGGACCCAGTCTCATGCCATCAGAACCAAATCAGACAAAGCTCGTGGCTCCGTGTCAATAGACCTAGTCGATCTCCATACGGGGAAGAAAGGTAGGCCACAAAAGTCGAAATGATTTTGATGTGACGAAAGAAAGGTTTAGGGTTACGAAATTGAAGTGTGGGTCTCTTGTGAGGAAGAGTTGTGCCTGACGAGAGAATTTCAAAGCTTCTTGAGATAAATTTCGATTTGGAGTTGATTTGAAATGTTTGAAAAGATGAATTTAGAGTGGGATCCGATTTGAGATTCATTTTCATTTTGTTTGTCCTTTAACTTTCCAAATTTTTTTAATTTGTGTATTTAATGTTCATGTGGATTTTATTTGGCGTTCACGTGGATTTTGAAGTTATTTTTATGTTTGGATTTTTAAGGAAAAATAATTCTCATTTATTATTTATATTTATATTTTCTTTTTTTTTTTAATTTTATTTCATTTTTATTATTATTTTTTTTTATTATTTTTTCCTTTTCTGTTCTTTGTTCGAAGTTCGTTTAACTTTAATGGCGTTTCCCAGTCAATTCGCACAAAAGAGGTGAAGGCCAAAATGTGACATCATCACTTTCATTCCAATCATCTTGAAGATACTTCATACAACTCGATGCGGAATACATCTCATACAATCCATATAGACTCGAAACGGACTATGTATGATCTTTGTCGATCCATCCAAAAGGGTATCTGTCAAAAATCCGTATGCGAATAGTGAGGTACATGGTCGATAACATCACCTTCCAAGCCATCCTTGGCAAGAATGCCGTAGGGATGTACGTTGGAGGTGTGATATTTTCCATGTAACTCACGGCTCGCATAGGTCGGAGGCTCTCTAACTCGGGTACAGTTGGAAGTGGTAAGGTGCTTTCCTGTCATCCATCCTTCGAAAGTAAGCGAGATCCGCTTCATTGGTACTCCGGTATGCAATGTTTAGCGACATACTGCTCCGTTGCCCTTCGATATCATGACGGAACCTACCGACGATGGTATCTTTCTTGGCCCTCGGAACTCACCGGGCCTGCTTATCCGGAGGTCGGATCCGAACATGATATTACACTCATTCGGAAAAGAAGCTGTGCGGAAAGGTCGACAAAGTCGTGGTGATCTATGTGCGAAGGTATGCGGTCACCCTTCTTGTAAATATTAATGATGCAAGCTGTTGGGTATGCAATCTGCGGCGAGTACCCTCCATGTTATCATTCTATTTACCATCCTTTTAATGACTAATGGCATTGGATCCACACAGCCATGACGGAGTATCCCGGTGGGTTTCCCTTCTGTCTTACGCGAAGTTGTAGCGACATCCACATTGTATTGTAATCCTCCCCTTTCACGGCATCCATCTCCGGGGTTACGAGTAAGTGTTTTCTCTTAAGCGACACTGCTCGGCCCATCTTTTTCAAATCCCGGATGCGATCCACGATTTGTTGTTGTTCGTATTCGAGAACACGTACGTATGTAACTCGAGGCCTTCAGTATATTGATCCTCCTGCCTCGATTCTCTCGAAGTATTCAAAAGTTTTCTTCTCGACATTACGTATTCTTTCTAGCTCGTATTACGGAATAATTTGCAAATGGCGAGGCACAGTGACGTCTTGTGGGATATATGGCTCGATCCCTTCACGTTCTCCTGCATACCTCGGCTCCTCGGGGATGATGTCCGTCGGGACATCCTCCGGGGTTACTTACACAACAAGGTCATGCATTACTGGTGACTTTATCTGGTGGCGTAGTAGCCTTCTTTCTTTTGTTCTTCTTGAGATTTCCCTGGTCTCTTCTGTTATCCTCGGAGCTGGTCTCCTTTCTTCAGGTTCCTGGCGAACCGGTATCCTTGAAGTGTATGTGCGCGTGCTCAGCTGCCTCGTCGCGCTGGTCCGCCGCTAATTTAGTTAACATCTTGCGGATACGGCGATTTTTATTTCTTCGTTGAGTTCTTGTGAGAGTAGCTCTTCGTATTTCCGAGTTTACGTAGGCGCGGCGGCTGACAAGCCTGCCCTCTGCTGTAGCGACTACAGACTTGATTCTCTTGTCCTCTTCGGTGTTTGTTTTTCTTTTCTTCTTACTTGGATTGGTGGCTTGGGCCACCCACTTTCATTCTTGTCGGCGGGCGGTTCTTCTCGATCAATTGGGACCCGATCACTTTCCTCGTATTGCGGGCCTGTCGGTGCGAAGCTCTGAGTCGATCTCTATTATCGCTCCATCTTTCACCCCCTTTTCGTCGAGTGCGAGGCTTACGCCATTTCTAAAGTTCGGGACCCAACCGCCCGGTTCGACATTTCCTGCTAAAAGACAAGGAAAAGGATCATGGGCTGTACTAAGAACAAGAACATTAAGAAAATGTTTATTAAAGACAGTTTTTTTATTACTTTTGTATTTTTCAATTTAACAGGAATGAAGTGGGATAAGCTTAGGAAAGAGATTTTGATTTGGAAGAGAAAACAAGGAAAACTTTATTATCATGATTTTATTTATTCTAGTACATTTTCTATTATTTTGGGTTCGGACCCAGTCATAAGTAATTACTTCGCCCGTGCTTCTAGGGATGAAGAATTCATTCCTTCGAAACATCGGGTAGCGTAATACTTTTCAAGTATCGTCAGTTGATCGGAAGCATATGTCGTTCTCCTTGGCAATTCACTAGGCGGTAGGAGCTTCTGAGTAGGCTGCCTCGACTACTGAACGGTCCCTCCCAAGTGGGTTCAAATTTTCCTCCTATCTTGCGGTGTGCGAGAATAGGTCTTTTGAGAATGAGAACTAAGTCACCAACTTTGAAGGTTCTTGGGCGGACCGGTCTGTCATGGGCTTGAACCATCTTAGCTCGATATAGTTCTAAATTCTCAGCTGCTGACTGCAAGTCTTTTCCCTTCCGGGCTTTCCAATTCCTCTAGTCGTAATTTGGCATTCTCTTCGTCGTGATCTTGTTTGCAGCTACGATTCGAGTGAAGGAAGCTGGACCTCTAAGGGTAACACTTGCTTCGGACCCATACACCGGAGCGTAAGGTGTAGCTTGAGTAGGAGTTACGAAGGTTGTCTGTAGGCCCATAAGGCTTCTAATAACTTCTCGTGCCAATTTCTCTTATTGTCGTCTAAAGTCTTCTTTAAAATTTGAACGAGAGTTTTATTAAAAGCCTCGACTAGGGCCGTTCGCTCTTGGGTAGTAAATTGTTGAATACCGCCGGTCGATTCCGTGTCTCCGAAAAAATTATTGATTTGCGTGCTTCGAATGTCGACCCATTATACGAGATGATCTGCGCGGCACTCCGAAACGGTAGACAACTTGGTTCTTGAAAAATTGTAGCACGTGATGTGCTTTCACTTCTCTAAGTGGAACTGCCTCTGCCCACTTGGAAAAGTAATCTGTAGCCGCAAGAATGAAGCAATGTCCTTTTGAAGATGGTGGTTTTATTGGACCCACTATATCTGTGCCCCAACATTCAAACGACCACGACGCAATTGTGGGATGTAACACATTTGGAGGTTGGTGTAGAACCACTCCGTGCACTTGGCATTGGTGACGGCTCTTAGCGATTTTCATGCGGTCGGTCATCATCGAGGGCCGGTAGTACCCTAGTCTTTTAATTTTCATTTTCATCTTTGGACCCGGCGAGTGAGCGCCGTAGAGTCCGAGTGCACCTCTTTAACAATTTCACGAGCCTCGGACCCGCTCGAGCATCTTAGCCACATCGATCGAAAAGACCTTCGTATAATGTATTGTTTATTAATGCGTAGGACGGAGTTCTTTTCTTGATACGATGGGCTAACGACTTATCGTCACGGTAGTTCTCCTGTTTGCGGGTAGTCGATTAATGGCTATCGCCGATCTTACGTGTTTTTACATCACTTTCTTGCAATTGATCCTTTTTCCTTTTCGATTCGTGTATTGTGTCTATGTCGAGCTGTGATAGGACCCGACGTCCGTGAACCGAGCACTTCCATCGATTCATCTTGGAAACGGGCAAATTCTTTTGCGAGACGGGCTAGCGCATCCGCTAAAGCGTTTTCTTTTACGGGAATTTTGTAGATTGTCACATTCGGAATCTGTTCCATTAGTTGTATGGCATCTTGGAAGTATTGCTCGAGTCTTGGTTTTAAAATTACGTATCTTGTCCGGCGATCCGTTGAATGATTAGCTGCGAATCCCCGTAGATGTTGATGTCTGTTATACCCATTTGATAGTTAATTCCAGTCCTGTTATGAGGGCTTCGTATTACGCTTCGTTATTTGTGCACGGCTCTGTCGAGTGGTAGGAGTATCTTAACATCCCCCGCTCCGGTGTTATAAATATTAGTCCTATCCACTGCCTTGCAGGACACTATCACTTGCGATTCTTCTTCTTTATGTCTTGAAGATGCTCCGTCGAAATATAATTCCCAACGTCGATCATCGGGGTCTTCTAGGTTCATTATTTGTTCATGCGGCAAATCGTCATTGAGAGGAGATTCGCCGTGCAAAGGGTGTGCTTCGAGGAAGTCTGCTAAGACTTGTCCTTTTACGGCACGAAGAGGCACGAAAGTTATATCGAATTGCAATAATATCATTGACCATCCGGCAAGTCCGCCGGAAGCGTTGGACGGGTCATCGAGTATTGCAATGGATTAAATTTCGAGATCGGGTTGACCTTATGAGAAAGCATGTAGTGCCGAGCTTTTGAGCGGCGAAGATCGGGGCCGAACAATGCTTTTCGATTGCGGGATACTTTATTTCCGTCGGCGATGAACGACGACTTAGGTAGTAAAGAGCATTTTCTTTACCCTCATCATTGACTCAGGTCTAACGAGGCTCGAGAGAAGTCGTCTAAAGCCGCGGTATAAAGTATCGTCGGTCTACACGAGGCTCGGAGCTGCTAAGACGGGAGGTGTCATTAAATATTGTTTAATGTCCTCGAAGGCCCTACGGCATTTCTCTTCCCAAATAAATTTGGCGTCCTTTTTAACTAGTGCGAGAAAGGTGACACCTACACGACAAGTTTGAGATAAAGCGTCGAAGATATGCCAACGTCCCTTGAAAAGATCGTAGTTGTTTTAAGGTTACGGGAGGTGGCATTTCTAAGATGGCTTTAATCTTTTCGGGTCGATTTCAATTCCACGATGTCGGACAACGAATCTAAGAATTTCCGGAGGTGACGCCGAAGGCGCATTTTAAGGGATTCATCTTAAGGTTAAATTGTCTTAATCGTTCGAAAACAATTCTCGAATCATACGGGTGGTTTTCCTTTACTTTGCTTTTGATGACCACATCATCCATGTAGCATTCGACTTGATTGTGGATGAGATCATCAAAAATTCTTGTCATCGCTCTGCGGTAGGTTGCTCCTGCGTTCTTCGATCCGAATGGCATCAACGTGTAGCAATATACTCCGATCGACGTTACGAATGCTTGTAAGTTTTTCTTCTTAGGAGCCATTTTTATCTAGTTGTATCACGAAGATCCATCCATGAATGAGAATATTTCATGTGTTGAAGCGATGTCGATCATTAATTCACGGGATCGGTAGAGGAATTCATCTTTTGGACATGCCTTGTTTAAATCTGCGAAATCCACACAAATTCGATCGACCATTCTTCTTCTATGGCTGGTACCACGTTGGCTAACCAAGTCGGGTATTGTTCTTCATGGAAAAATTTAGCGTCTATTAGCTTTTTAACTTCAGCTATGACTTGTTGTTCGATTTCTAGACGCATTCTTACGGGACCTTGTCGGTCGGAACGAAGCGAGGATCCACCCCTAGCTTATGGACTGCGACCTGCGGAGATAAACCCGGCATCTCATCGTAACTCCAAGCAAAACGGTCTTTAAATTCCATTAATAACTTGATTATTTCTTCGGAGTCTTCTTTATTGAGTAAGGAGCTAACAAAGGTAGGTCTAGGTTCTTCGCTAGTACCTAAGTTAACTTCCGTTAACTCATCTATTGTAGATTTGATTTCTTCTTCGAATTCTGGTGGAGCGTCTCCAATTTGTAAATCTTCGAGTTCCTCAGTAGCTTCCATGCAGTTTTCATTAGACTCGCAAGTGACAACCATGCAAAATTCGGTATCGTCGACCGATCCTCTTGTGCCAGAATCCGAGACCATGTTTTGAATTGGGTGGACGGCCGGAGTTATTCCATAATTTTTCAAAATGTTGTGATCGACCTTTTGTCCATTGTCGAGGTAAGAAACCACGCTTAATTAAATTTTGAACACGGGGAGAATACCACTCGAAAAGGCAATTCCATTAATTCGATGAAGTAGCATCTTCAAATTGTACATTATTTTCAGTTTTGGAGGAAGGAGCACCACGGTAGAATTTGAAGAGCTTTGCACCACCGTTACGTACCTCTTTGACCTCCATACCCTCGATCTTATTAGAATGGATCGGGGTCAGGGTCATAGTATGTACATAGTGGTTAATCTTCTCGTACATCGATTTATATTCTTCGTTTCTTTCATCTTTGAGAGGGATTCGAATTGCGGCTTCTTCGAGCTTATTGTCGCTGCTTCTTGTTTGATTTCTTTTTCTTCTTCGGAACTATCTTCCCGATCGACATTGATGGCTGGTTTCCTCGTCCAATAGTCCTAACGTCTGCGCACGACCTCGTCCCCGGCCTCGACCTCGGATGCGAGTTGTGGAGAAACCTTCACCATCTCGCCGTAAGGGAGTGGTGAGTGAGCTGTTGGACTAGAATTTCAGGTTCTTCGTTGTCCCAAATTTCCTTTGCTTCATTTGTTATGGTTTCTCCGGAGAAGATTGTTTTCTTCGGAGGTGCATAATAAGTTGCATCTTCATGGATTCCGATTTCATGTACGGAGAACGGTTGTAAGTCACCTTTAATACACTTTGTTCCCCTCCATCGTAGTATTTAATGCATTGATGTAGAGATGATGGTACCATCCTGTTTTCATGTATCCATGGTCGGCCCGAGTAGAGCGTTGAACGACGTTTCGAATCAATTATGTGAAATTTCGCGGTTGTCTTTGCTAAGTCACCGGTCTTCATTAGCGGTGTTATTGATCCGAGGGCTCTTTCTCCTTTACGGTTGAATCCTCTTAATAACATTTTGTCCGCTTCGAGCTCACGAGCATCGATTTCCAAGTATGCTTAGCGTTCGAAGATTCATTATATTGATTGATGCTCCTGGATCCACCAATACTGCGGAGAGTGTAAACTTCCCGATTGTAGCTGAAATGTACAACGGTCCGTTGTGGTCCGTCGTCCCAAGTAATAGATCATTGTCCAGTGAAGGTAACACCTCGTTGTTCCTTTTACGAGCAAACCTCATCTAAGGACTCTCCGGCCATTTGAGCTAGCAAATTTCTAGATCAAGTAAGGCCTTGATCGAGCTTCTCTCATCTCCTTTGATAAGATGAGAGCGTCGTAGATGCTCGGTTGTGGTCGGTAGTTTCCTAAGATGGGCTAGCACGTTGTAGTCCACTTTGTTTTCATGTGCCTCGTTTTCTTCTCGAATGGGTATTTCTTCTGCCGGGGTTGGTTCTTCCTGAACAACCACCTGCTTTCCTTTGTCCTTTGGACCCATTCTCGGAGGTAAAACTCTTCCACTCCTTAAGTTGACTTCTGTGATTTCTTCTAAGTTTAGCATTGAGTTTGCTGGTGTCTCCTCCTGAATCGGAACGACAGGTTCTTCAGGATTAGCTTCGGAGTCTGAAGGCTCTAACTCTATTGTGATTGGAGCTCCTCGAAACTCGCAAATAGATTCTTTGCTTGTTGAACTCTCGTAGCCTCCCTGGTGGATGTCTTCTTTGTCATTGTGATCGTCGAGATTGTGTATGATTTGAGAATTGTTATTTGTTTTGGAATCGACGTCCGGATTAGGTTGATTGTCGCTAGTTACGTAATCGTTAGAAACAGTCAAAACGTTGCCAACGCCATAACCCTCATCATTATAAGATCCCACCGGAGTGAGCAAATAATCATACGAGTCGGAGGTTCGAGGGATTTCTCCCCGAATCAGAAACAACTATCCTAGGATAAGCAGCCCCTAGTCTAGCCTTAGAAGCCTCGGTCTTCTCTTCTTCGTCAATTTTCTTCTTTTCTTCAGCCGTCTCTTGTTGAGGTGGTTCTTCTATCGCAAGTGATAGCGCCGACTTGACAGTTTTTGAACTCTGAATTGAGGCTCGCACCGAAGCGGTTTGGATGTGATCCAAAACCTTCTTCGAAGACTTTGTCCAAGCGGTAGTCCATCCATCGTCAGTCGCATAGGGATCTATCGGAACAATGAAATCCGTCGAGATAACATTGACGGAACCTCCTTTCCGGGGTTCCTTCATGTATTCTTTCGGGATCGTTATATTCCCTTTCCGAAGATTGTCGTTGAGCCAACTCTTGAAGGTAATACAATCTTCTATCTTGTGCCCAAGCATCCGGTGGTAAGGGCAAAAGTTGGGATCACCTCTCTTGTCGACTTCTTCTGGTCTTTTAAGCTCCGGCGATTGGAAATCGGAGTCTTCATCGAGTTGCGGAACATTTTCGGCACTTGCCTCATTCTTGAACGGATACTCACTGCTCGGGAACTCCCTAAACGTACGTTGTGGACGAGGCGGTTGTTCATCTTGTTGAGATGAGCGATAGTTGGGTCGGGGTTGCTCGGTAATTCTGTTGAGGTTGCTTGCGGCCGTTCGACGATATTTGTATCGGTTGCTTGCCTTTATCGGCTAGCTGCGACGATCCGGACTTCTTTTCAAAAGTTTTCACGGGCTTCGTTTGTCCGCTTTATCGGTGAAACTTAATTGCTTCGCCTCCTCTTGCAAGCTTCCGGCCTTGCTTAACAACTTCTCGAAAGTCTTAATAGTAAATCCCTTAAGGAGAAGTGCTATCGGGCCATTGATGCTTTTTAGTAAAATGCCGACTGCATGCTGTTCTTGTAACTGTGGCTCACACTTCATGCTTAGGTTCCTCCATCGAAGTATGTAGTCCACCAAGGTTTCATTCGGCTTCGCTTCTCTACCACTAAATCACCTATAGTGATGTGATGCCGAGCTCCGACAAATCGCTTGATGAAGAGGTTTTCTAATTCGAAAATGTCTTCATCGAGCCGTTTGGTAATTCCGCATACCAATCAAAGGCGATCCACGACGAGCTGTCGACAAATTGTCGGAAGAGTAAAGCATCACTTCCACCGGCATTGCAACAAGCGGCACGAAAATGTGCGACATCTTGCTTGAGGGTTTCCGGTTCCATCGAAGGTCTTGAACGAGAGGTGGTACAAAGCCTTTCGGATATTGGACGACATCGAATTCTTCAGGGTAAGGTCTACCCGTCTGAATGGATGTTCCGCTCTTTGATTGTGCCAAGGCTTCTCACACCTGCTGTTCCACCAAGCTCTTGATATCCTTTTCTGGAATCATACTTTGTGTTGCATCATTCTTTAATTGATCATCCCCGTTAACGGATGTAATCTCCTTTCCTCCGTCTACAATGTGAATAACTTCTGGGGGTGTTTCTCTTTGGGGTTGAACTCGACTGCGGAGAGTGGCTAGGGCTACGACCATCTCTTCCATCCTTTTCTCCATTTGGGCGATCGTATCATCTTTCTCTTGAAGCTGCCTCCTCATTACTTCCGGCTCCTCCCTTTCTGCAGTTCGCGGGAGCACCTTGTGAAGCCGACGAAGCTCGTGTTTCAACCATGTTAATTTCGCATATTCATCATCCATGAACTGCGACGAGTCAACTTCATCTCCGAATTTCTCTTCTCTTTCCCTTGCTAGTCGCCGAATATCAGTTCTTAACTTTTCCATAGCATCTTCCGGTGGTCTTTTCTGTACATCCTTGCAGTTGTCATGTGACAATTGTCGAGTTTCTTTCTCATGAGTCCCCTTTACTGCGGTAGCACTTTCCTCGGACTCAAGTCTCCTGACGAGACTTTCCTTTTCTGGTCGTTGTTTCGGTCTTAATTGGCCGGTAGTGGGACGCCATACCATCCTTCTGCGAGTAGAAGGCTCAGGACCGGATGGTGCATCGTCGCTGAATGCTGGAAGGTGGTATCCTCCATAATCTGTAAACCTGAAACAACAACATGTGGACTAGCCTTCATCTTCTTATTAGGCTCTTCTGCAGCGATAGCAGATTCTACCCGTGGCCCAAGACGGGATTTGGCCGGCACCCGCCCTATTATTCTTAAAATTTCCGATACAGGGCATCTTTCTTTCCTTGTTAACTTCTCAATCACAGTCTGTAGTCGGGCAAGTGGTGTAACCCTAGCCCTTTTCTTTCTGTTGTTGCTATAGTATGCGGGCCGAGGTAATGTAGAGGCAATCCTGCGGACATTTTCCTCGTCAGCTGCGGCGAAAAGGGGATGGAATCTACTTCCTTCCAAAAGGGGTGTATACTCAGACAATGGTATGTATTCAGGAAGTGGTGTGTACTCAGGGATTTCTTCTAAGAAAGCGACTTCGGCGGCTACGGCCTTCACGGCAATCTTCCCTGCCTCTGTTTCTCCTCCGAGTCCGTGTTAGGGGTGGAACCCTCGAGCTGGACCCAATTTCAAAAACAGAAGGTCTTGCACGGAAATCTGTACCCTCCACGGTAACATGCTCATTGCAAATTTGAACTTCCTTCCCCTTCAGTTTGGCGGGAGCCGGGGTAGGTGCAGAGACGACTAGACCAGTGGGGGTAGAGATAACAGTCCTCGTTTGGACAGCGGTATTCCTCTCGAGCTGGAATCCTTTGCGAGAGGAGGAAATTCTTGAGTTGACTTAAGGTTGAACTCGATCATGGATTTCTCGGTTTCGACACTTTGTCCATCGGTGCGAAAAGGGTAACGTCGGCGATCTTGACATTTGTGTTTTCGAATCCTTGTCCAAACCGGATGATCCCATTGTCGGGCGGCTCATCCTTATAAACGGCGAAGTCCGAGTCCATTGGTGAAGGAGAAAATCGGTTTGGGGCTTCCATTTCGCAAGGTAGATTCGATTGTCGATCCCGAAGCTATGCTTCTTCTCATCAGGACGAAAAGAAAGGAATCGAAAAGAGTCCGAACACACTCTTGTTCATGTATATTTGTTAAAAGAGTCATTCATTAGAGGGTTTGTTTATTTAGAACGGAATGTTCAAAGGTGTAGAGAAGGTAATGAATCTGATTCATAATTAGAAAGGAAAAGAAAGTCTTATGCAAGACTTCTCGACTCGAAGGATCACTCCTAAACTAACACCTATTGGGGGTCCACCCCACCTCAGAAATGAGGTAAAAGGATCTCGGAACCTCTCTGTTTAGGGGTGTCTAAACAGTGGCTCCTAAATCTGAGAGAATGTTGGCTATACTCGTTCAAGGAAGAAATGAACATAGTATTCCAACGGAAAGAAGGGTAGTTTGATCCATTAGGGACATGGATACACTACCGATTTTTGAAAGCAGAACTATTTGATTAAAAATGGAGAGAGGAATTTTCCCCAGCGGAGTCGCCAGAAATTGTCGGCATATTTTTAGATTTAATTTAAATAAATAATTTGAAAAGTAGTATTTTATTTTGAAAATAATTTTAAATTTGAAAATTTTAAGATATGAAATCAAACTAATCTCACATCCCGAATAGTTTATATAAACGAGCACCGCATCACAAACCATGTATCTATCCCGAAGAATAGACACATTGCTTGATGATGGGGCTCGATTAAATAAACTAGAAGATTTGTGACATCCGTTTGGTCCGCGAACCAATTTTATAAGCCGACAAATTCCCCTGTTTAATATGAAAACAATAAACGAGGTTTATATTACACGGGTTCTTAAAATTCCCTATAAGGGCAAGCCCTATAGTTAATTACATCTTAAGTGACGGGAATCACCTAAGAAAAATCTCGATAATAATCAGTAGTCCTGCTCTCAAGAATTTCAAGGTTTAAGTTTTCAATGGATTGAGTTTTGGAATTTCAATAGGGAATGGACCAAGTTTGGAAAATTTTGTTTTGGGAATTCGAAAGGAAGAAAGGTAGGAGAAATCACAGATTCGAAGCGAACTTCGGTAATTTCCCGACTATCCTATTGTTTGGCTTGAATTTAGGAAGGTCCTAATGTTTATTTAATGTTTTGATCTTGCCAATTTTAATTAGTTAGGACTTATATTTGTATGAGAAAATCATACAAATAGCCTCGAAGATGTGAGGGATTATGTCGTACCAAACGACTACCTCGGAGTCCTAAGACAGGTTAGGGCTTAACTTACATGACATGATCATGCAAATGCCTAACGAAGAGTTGAGGATTTATGTTGCACTAGGCAAACTACCTCGAAGTCCTATGGCTTGGTTATTTAGTTCTAAGGAAAGTTTTATCGAAGTAGACTCGGGTTTTCTTGATGACGATGGTCGTGCTTGCCCACCATGCTCCGAGCTCCTTGTTGTTGTAGTGGTTTAATTTTAGAAATCATAAATCGAGGAGGTGAGAAAAGTGTTCGGGTTTAGAGAAAATCTTAAAATCCAGGTGTTTTTAATATTTTAATTAAACAAATCTTAAAGTTGATTATAACAACACCGATTAAGATCCACGGTTCCATCCTTCGGCATCGTTATTTTTATCGGATTCACTTAGTCCGGATGAATTTGCTAAACTCAATCTGAATGAGTTCCACACTTTCATTTAGACCGTGGGAAATCCCGTTAGCAACACGTAGGTTACATCATTCGAGGTATTCCGATCATCCAACAAGACGTTTTAATTTAGTTGTAGTTGTAGTTTTGTTGTTCGTTTATGATTAAATTTTGAGTTGTTTTATATTTTGAAATGTTGTGGCGGTGAATTTTATCTTGTAATGACTTTTTAATTTAGTTTTGGTTTCAGTTTTAGGGACTATCCTAAAGGTGTAGGTTTTCATGCAACAGTTGTTTATCATGCAAGAAAAGTAAGTGCAATACGATTAAATAAATTGCAATAAGGTAAATTGCAATAAAATAAAAGCGTACCTGGAGGGTCTTCCCGTCATCCCAAGCTGCACTTAAAACACAGTTAGAATATTTAAGCATTTAAAGTAAGTTCCTATGTAAAGCTAAGGGAAGGGTTATGGTTTTCTACCAAGTTCCTAATCCTATAGCTAGTCATTTCCTATGACGTCTAGGTTCTTGTATTTTAGTTTGAGGACGATTTTCTTCATCAAAGAACAAGCTAAGTTCAATTGTTCTTATAAATATCCTATCATATTGAGGAAGTGCTTAAGACGAATCTTAAACATCTTTTCAATATTTCTAGGATTGTTTTAAGTCCAAATGAATTTAATTATACAAATGAATTAATCGTCCGAGAGTTTAAGTTTTGTTGTCTTGCTCAGTGAACTAGGACATTTGAATATCTCATGAATGAAGTAACACTTCATTTAGCACTCCTTTTAAGAGTTATGATATCACGAGCTTTTGATGGCAAATGGATGTTCAAGTGAGTTGTGATTTAATTTTAGTTAATGGATTTAAGTTTGGAATAGTGTTCAAGTTGTTTTAGATTTATTTTGAATTCTTCATGTCTTAAGTAATGTTATATTTAATTCAATTTAATTTAATTTAACTTAATTTAATTTAATGTGGTTTAATTTAATTTAATTTAATTTTAAGTTAATTTAATATAATATGATTTAGCTTAATTTAATTTGATTTAATTTAATTTGATTTAGTTTTAATTTAATTTAGTTTAATTTAATTTAATTTAATTTAATTTAATTTAATTTAATTTAATTTAATTTAATTTAATTTAATTTAATTTAATTTAATTTAATTTAATTTAATTTAATTTAATTTAATTTGATTTGATTTAATTTAATGTGTTTTAATTTAATTTAATTTAATATTTTATTTAAAAAGGGTTTGCTTTAAATAATTTAACCTTAACTTAATTTAATGATTAAGTCTTTTAGCATTTTAAATCTTAAACTTGGATTATCATTTTAATTAGGAATTAAATATTATTGGGATGATTAATTTAGGGATTCTTAAATTAAAGAGCAAACTTCTTCCTAATAACATCCCTTATTTTAATAATGCCAATTTTATTATTCTTCCAAATTTAATTAATTATTTTAATTAAAGTTCATTTCAATTATTGTTGAATTGTTTAATAGGTTTCTACCCTTTAATTATTTAAATTTCAATCATCCAAATCAAATTAAGATAAAATATTTTACCTTTTCATTTTATTAAGCCTAAAGTTTTAATTAAGGATTAAAATTTTAATTACCATTTTGCCCTTCAAGCTTAATAATTTCATAACTCATTAAATTGAGCTCAAATGAATTTGAAATTTTTATGTGACTTCACTCATATGTCAATAAAGACATTAGAGGAGAAAATGTGATTTTTCTGTATTTAATTTATTTATGTAATTATTTTTGGTGGAAAATAGAGATTTCCAAGGAAAATTTAATAATATGACCAAGGGAAAGTTTCTGTTCTTAAGAAAATTATAGGACATTCCTAATGACCTGAGGACCACTTGGACCAATTTTGGTGATTTTTTGAATTATATTTCTTTTATTATAATTATTTTGAGTTTTGGAGTATTAATTAATTTAAAAATAAAATAAAGTTTGAAAAATGAATTTTATATTTTTCAAAAATCTCTCTGATATCAAGGAAATCAGAGAACCAATTTTTATAATTTTCTGATTTTTTTTGATTTATTAGAATTATTTTAGTGGAAATGCTAGAAAATACATTTTCTTTAATTTTAAAATTACCTTAGGGCTTTAAAATTTAATAACTTATCATAGAGACCTAGGAAAAATATGGGGTTTGTTCCTAAGTGACTAAAATTAAAAATATGACATTTTGGTGAATTTTATTATTTTTGTGATTTTTATTATTTTATTAATTATTAAAATATTAAAATAATGCAAAAAACCAACTTTTTAGAAAATTAAAATTTTAATTTTCTTAAATTCCCCTGATATCAGAGAGACTCCAAAACCAATTTGGTGAATTTTTGAAAAGTATTTTGAAAGTTATGAATTTTTAAAGTTTAAATTGGCTAAATGGCTTAACTCAACCCATTTGATAGGGCTAACCAAACCCAATTGGCTTCAAATTTTTATGGTGGGTTCCTCCGATCCTAAAGGTCAGTGGAGAATTGATTTCAAGTCAATTTGATGTATGATTAGCTCTAATTAATTAAGAACCTATTGAGGGTGTTTAAGCCAATTAGGGTTATTCCAAGTGAATTAATTCAAAACCTATTTTTCCTAGGGTCCTCTGGTCATAAGAAACATCACCAAATTTTCTTAGAATTTATTTCACAACATGCTAATTATTGGATTTAAAATACTCAAAACATCAACATGAATTTGAAAAATCAATAACTTCTCATAGGGATGGCCTCGACTTTGGAAAATTCGGGAATGTTCCCAAATTCGGAGGCTTCAAAAGCCCTATGGTCTCATGCCATGGTGAATTTCCTATATGCATGGAGAATTAAAACAATGCAGAGGGTAAATAAATCATTAAAAATAAAATACTGGATTAAATTAAATGATTTCTTTTCCACATTATTCTCCTACGTTCACCGAGCAAGAGGGTATTTTTATTTTATTTTTCTGATTTTTCTACACAAAGTTATGAATTTTCCAAGTTTAGGGAATTAAATAAATAAGAAAATACCCTAATTTTCTATTTAAAACGGCGGCGCTGACTCAACCTTGGCAGCTCCGAACGCACACGCGTCGCCTTCTGATTCGGCGCCGCCATCCAATTCAGCGCTCCGGGGGCCCGCTGTATCGTTCCTTCTCCTCATCCGGCGCGATCCTGGCCGTCCGTCCGTGCGTGTATTAAATGAACGGCATCCGTTCATCGTCCCCAAGCCTCCTAACCCGAGAACCGTCCACACTAAATCCCTAATATCTCACTCGATACTTAACGGATTTTCGTGTTCTTGTGCTCTATGGATTCGTCTTGAAGAGACGAACACATCTATACGGTGATCATGCATTGAAATTAAGGCATTTGAAATGGAGAATCTTCGAAACTCGGGATAAAGAGTTAGCTCATACCTTTGCTCGGAGAAGTGTGGCTTCGATCCGAGGGTTGTTTCACCTTCGATTGGATCCCGCGAAGCTCCGGATGAAGTCTCCTGGTGCGGTGAATTGTCTAGGTATGATTTCGACCAAGCCCGATCACAAAGCTTGGAGTCCGGAACGGATGGGTGGCCCGGAGAGGGGGCTTTGCTTGGTGGACTTCTTCCCTTGGTCTGGTGAAGGTGTAGGACCAATCAATTTAAGAATTGATCCATTGTGGAGAAGTGTCCTGGTTTTGGGTGGAATTTTGGTCGAGAAGTTGGGCTCGTTGGTGGGGATCGGGGCAAATTGACATCTGGGGATCAACTCGCTCTAAGTATGGAGAATGATCTAGAGCAATTTTGGCGAGTTTCGGTAAGGTACGGTTCGGCACCTCTCATGGCCGAGAGGAGGTGGTGTTTAAATAGGAGAGGGTGGAGGGCCTCCCGGGGGTTTAAGGCTGGGGATCGACTGCTCCTGGTGAGGAGAAGAAGAGCTATGTTGTCCATTTGGGTTGAGACAAGTCAGCAAGGGAGAATTGAATTTTTTAGCTCCTCCCAAGGTCTTGGCCATGGTGTTTTCCGGCGGCCTGGTGGCTGGCCGGCCAGGCACTGGTCACCATCTTGTTCGGAGTGGGTCGTGGCTAGGGTTTAGTGCGATCGATTGGCCATGGACATGTGTAAAGGAGTTTGATTTAAATTGAATGGGAGAAGGCTCATTTTGGCTTGGTTTGGTTCAACTCATGCATTTGGGCTAGGTTCACCATCCAAGGCTTGACCTTGGGCTGAGGGAGAATCATTTGGGTCAGCTAAATTGGGGTAGTGAAGTCCCCATCCATGGTGAGGTGGCTAAGCATGGTATAGTGTGTGACATGCTTAAGGTAAAAAAGGTTTAAAGGAGGTTTAAGAAAGAACCCCCTCTTCTTGCTATAAATGGACTAATGACAAGTCAAAGCCCTCATGGCTTCATGTGGCTTGAGAATGGCTTGTTCATGGCTCCATTTGGCTTGGGAAAAGTTTAGTCAACTTCATAAAAATGGATTTTAAGGATTTTGGATATTTTTGTGGAAAGTTGGATGAAGCTTTATTTATAATTATTTGATCGTTGGATTAGGACTTAGGGATGATTTTAATTGAATGCATGATGAAGAAGAGTGTCATATGGACTTTGGATGAATTTTTTTTTGGGCTTTTGGATTTGGTGGAAGTGGGCTTTTAAAGGCTTCATGGAAGTGGGCTTTTGGATTTTAAAATGGGCTTTTGGGATGAAAGTTTTGTGAAGTACCATGTCAAATAAATGTTACAATTGGTTTAGGCATGTGTCATGAGTGGTTTAAAACAAATTTGAGGTGGTTTGGGTTTGAATTGGGTTGAATTTGGGCTTTTTTTGGTGAATGAGCCAATATAGGTCAAATTGGGCTAACTTGGGCCAATGTTGGGCTAGGGTTGAAATTGATGTAAAATAAATGTTGGGAAATGTTTATGGGAGTGTTTCAAAGAGGTTTTGGCTTTGGTTGGGTTTTGATTTTGAGGTTTGGGTTTATTTGGGTTAGGTTTGGTTTTAGGTCAAAATTGGGCTTTTTGATTTTAGGTTGAATTTGAGTGGGGTTTGGGTCTAAATTTTGGGCAAATCATGTTAGTGTTTTGTTTATGGGGATGTTAAGGAAGGTTTAGAAAAGATTTGGGGTTAATTGGAGTTGAATTGGATGAGTTTGGGCTAAGTTTGGGTCATGGGTCCAAATTGGGCTTTAAGGCCAAAAGTGAAATTAGATCCAAATGTCAATCAAATTGAACTTGGATTTGGTCTAGATTGGTGTTGGGGATGTTGAATTGAAGTTTATAATTGAATTGGACCAGAATTTGGGTCAATTGGGTAGGTTTGGTTTGACATTGGGTTCATTTTGGGTTAAAATGGGTCAAATTGGGGATTTTGACAAAAGTGGTGTAAATTGACAAAATTGGCCCATGGTGTAGTTGAAAAAAATGAAATTGGGAATATTTGGGATTTTCTGGAATTTTCTGGAAATTTTCTGAATTTTTGGATTTTTGGCTAAGAGGGGTATTTTGGGTATTTGGAGGGTATTGGGAGGTATTTTTGGAATTTTTGGTATTTTTGGCTATGGATGATCAATTTGAGTGGTGAGGAAATGTTTAGGATTGGTCTTGAGGATTTTTGGGTGATTTAGGTGATTTTTGCAAATTTTGGGTGGTTTCGAGGGTATTCGGTAGAGTTGGCGGGTGTAGGGTCCGGGGGTCAAAAATCGAAAATTTGGAAAATTGAAGATTGGGTGAATGTAAGTGGAATGAAATCATTTTGGTTTAGCCATGAAGCCATATCAAGCCCACATGAGCCATGAAGGGACTCATTTGAGGCACCCACTATGTTGTTCCTAACCCTCTTGCCGAGGGCTTGAGGGTTAAAGACCATCCATGTGAATCACCTGCATGAGTTAGGAGGTCAAGTGGGTATGGGTGTGGTTTTAAGAGGTGTGTGAAAGTGTAGTGTATAGGTGTAGTGTGTGTGTAAGTCGGCCCTTCACTGGACCGGGCCACCTGAGGCGGTCCTGTGGCCAAAGAATCCTATAGGAACTCATCCTTTAAACTTCCACATTTGATTTCAACCCTCAGGTGATTAGGGGTCTACAATCGAGTTTGTGGAGTTTGCGGGGAGTTAGGAAGTGGTTTGAATTTCTAAGTGGTGGGTCCCAATTCTAATCCTCTAGGATAGTCGAAGGAAAAGCCTAAGGCTAGATCCTAAGTACTAAAGAGAAGAAGAGAAGACCTCACCAAAATGAGGTCGACGATACGCTCCCCGTGTTCAAAATTTAATTCAACGTGGTGTCTTACCTAAACAATGGACAAAAGGTCAATCACAACATTTTGAAAAATTATGGAATAATGCCAGCCGACCTCCCAATTCAAAACATGGTCTCGGATTCGGCACAGTAGGATTAGTTGACGATACGGGATTTTGCTTGGTTGTCACTTGCCAGCCTAATGAAGACTGCTTGGAAGCTTCAGAAGATCTCGAAGATCTACCAATCGGACATGCTCCGCCAGAATTCGAAGAAGAAATTAAATCTACAATAGACGAGTTAGTGAAAGTTAACTTAGGTACTAGCGAAGAGCCTAGGCCGACCTTTGTTAGCTCCTTACTCAATAAAGAAGTCTCCGAAGAGATAATCAAGCTATAGATGGAATTCAAGAAGTGTTTTGCTTGGAGTTATGATGAAATGCCAGGATTAGCTCCAAAAGTCGCAGTTCACAAGTTAGGAGTAGATCCCACTGCTATTCCAGTCAGACAAGCTCCAAGAAGAATGCGTCTAGAGATTGAACAACAAGTAATAGTTGAAGTTAAGAAGATAATAGACGATGAATTTGTTCGTGAAGAACAATATCCAACTTGGTTAGCCAATGTGGTACCAGTCAGAAAAAAGAATGGTCAAATCAGAATCTGCGTGGATTTCAGAGATTTGACTGAAGCATGTCCAAAGGATGAATTCCCGCTACCAATTCCAGAATTGATGATCGACATTGCTTTAACACATGAAATCTCTTCTTTCATGGATGGATCTTCAGGATACAACCAGATAAAGATGGCACCGGAAGATGAAAAGCTCACAGCCTTCAGAACGCGAATTGGAGTGTACTGCTACACAATGATGCTATTTGGATTGAAGAACGCAGGAGCAACTTATCAAAGAGAAATGATAAGGATTTTTGATGATCTCATTCACAACCAAGTCAAGTGTTACGTGGATGATGTGGTCATCAGGAGCAAATTAAAGGAAGATCACTTGTATGATTTGAGAATTGTTTTCGAGTGATTAAGACAATTTAACATTAAGATGATTCCCCTGAAATGCGCCTTCGGCGTCACCTCTGAGAAATTCTTAGGATTTGTTGTTCGACATCGTGGAATTTAAAGCGATCCGGAAAAGATTAAAGCTATCTTAGAAATGCCGCCTCCCAAAACCTTGAAACAACTACGATCTTTACAAGGAAAAATGACATATCTTCGACGCTTTATCTCAAATTTGTCAGGAAGGTGTCAGCCTTTTTTCTGATTTGGTTAAGAAGGATGCCAAGTTTACTTGGGACTCCAAATGTCAACATGCCTTCGATGACATCAAACAGTATTTAATGACACCTCCTGTCTTAGCAGCCCCAGTCTCGGGTAGACCATTGATACTTTATACCGCGGCTTTAGACGACTCTCTCGGAGCCCTGCTAGCCCAGGTCAATGATGAGGGAAAAGAAAATGCGCTCTATTAACTAAGTCGTCATCTAATTCTGATGGAAGTAAAGTATCCTCCTATTGAGAAGCACTGCTTGGCCCTGATCTTCACCGCACAGAAGCTCAGGCACTACATTCTTTCTCATAAGGTCAACCTTATTTCGAAGTTCAATCCGTTGCAATATTTGATGAACAGACCGATGCTTTCTGGTAGACTTGTCAGGTGGTTGATGATACTATTGCAATTCGATATAACTTTCGTTCCTCTTTGTGCCGTGAAGGGACAAGTCCTGGCAGACTTCCTTGCAACACACCCTTTACCGACAGAATCGCCTCTCAACAACGACTTGCCAGACGAGCAGATAATGAGCCTAGAAGACTCCAATGATCAGCGTTGGGAACTGTACTTTGACAGAGCATCTTCAGCACGAAAAGATAAAGAATCGCAAACAAAAGTGCCCGGTAAGGCAGGAATCAGACTAATCTTTATAACACCAGAGCGGGGGATGTTATGGTATTCCTATCACTTAACAGAACCATGTACAAATAATGAGGCAGAATACAAAGCCCTTATAATAGGATTGGAATTAACCATTCAGATGGGAATAACATATATCAATATCTACGGAGATTCACAGTTGATCATTCAGCAAGTTGCGGGATAGTACAGAATTCTGAAGCCAAGACTCGAGCAGTACTTTCAGTACGCCATGAAACTGTTGGAGCAAATTCCAAATGTAACAATCTACAAGATTCCCAGATGAGAAAACGCTCTCGCAGATGCGTTAGCCTGACTTGCAAAAGAATTTGCCTGCTTGCAGGATGAGTCAGTTGAAATGTCAGTTCAGGGACGGCAGGTCCTATCACAACTCGGCATAGATACAATACACAAATCAGAAGGAAAAGAAAAAGAATCGGTTGCAGCAGTAACAGAAGTTACGGAAGATTGGCGGCATCCACTAATAGACTACTTGCAAACGGGAAACCTACCAGACGAAAAGTCATTAGCCCATCAAATCAAGAAAAGAACTCTATCTTACGCATTAATAAACAACACATTATATAGAAGGTCTTTCGATCAGAAGTGGCTAAGGTGCCTGAGCGAGTCTGAGGCTCGTAAAATTGTCAAAGAAGTACACTCAGGACTTTGTGGTGCTCATCAATCAGGTCCAAAAATGAAAATGAAGATTAAAGGACTAGGGTACTACTAGCCCTCAATGATGACTGATTGCATGAAGGTCGCCAAAAGTTGTCACCAGTGCCAAGTACATGGAGTGGTTCTACATCAACCTCCAAATGTGCTACATCCGACAATCGCATCGTGGCCATTTGAGTGTTGGGGCACAGATATCATGGGTCCGATAGAGCCGCCTTCTTCAAGAGGACATCGCTTCATTCTTGCAGCTACAGATTACTTTTCTAAGTGGGCAAAAGCTATACAACTCAGAGAAGTGAAAGCACATCACGTGCTACAGTTCTTCAAGAATCAAGTCGTTTACCATTTTGGGGTACCGCGCAGAATTATCTCAGATAACGGGTCCGCATTTAGAAGCACGGAGATCAACAATTTTGTCAGAAGACACGGGATTGATTGGCGCTATTCAACAATCTACTACCCAAGAGCGAATGGCTTGGCCGAGGCTTTTAATAAAACTCTTGTCCAAATCCTAAAGAAAACTTTGGACAACAATAAGAGAAATTGGCACGAGAAGTTGTTAAAAGCCTTATGGGCCTACAGGATGAGTTTCAGAACTCCCACCCAGTCTACACCTTATGCCTTAGTGTACGGGTCCGAGGCCGTTCTAACCTTAGAGGTCCAGCTTTCATCTCTCAGAATTGCAGTTGCAAAAAAAATCACTACAGAAGAAAATGCCAAAATATGACTCGAAGAGTTAGAAAGCTTGGAAGGGAAAAAACTTTTAGCACAGCAGAATCTGGAACTGTTTCAAGCCAAGATGATCCAAGCCCATGATAAATTAGTCCGTCCCAGAACATTCAAAGTCGGTGACTTAGTTTTGGTTCTCAGAAGACCTATTCTTGCACATCGCAAGATAGGTGGTAAATTTGAACTAACTTGGGAAGGGTCATTCGTGGTCGAGACAGTTTACTTAGGAGGTTCCTACCAGCTTGTAAATTGTCGTGGAGAACGTCCTATGTTTCCAATTAATGGACGATATCTAAAGAAGTATTACGTAACCTGATGTTTCAAAGGATGAATCCTCATTCCTAGAAGCACGGGCACAGTAATTACTTATGACTGGGTCCGAACCCAAAAATATAAAAACAGTGGATGATAAAGAAAATTGTTTTAAAAAAAATGTTAAAAGAAAACATGTGAAATCATGATAATAAAGTCTTTATCCTTCCTTTCAAATCAAGTCTCACTCTTGATATTTCTTCATCTTTTCCTACTCCTATTTAATATTAAAATAAACGAATATAAAGCTCTTCATTAAAAAACAAATTATTTTTCTATTGTTCTTGTTCTTAGTACAGCCTCTGATCTTTTTCTTGTTTTTTGCAAGGAAATGTCGAACGGGCAGTTGGTTCTGAACTTAAGAATGGCGTGAGTCTAGCACTCGATAAAAGGAGGATGAATGATGGAGCCGTGATTGAGATCAACTCTGACTTCACACCAGCCGGGCTACAGTACGAAGAAAATGATTGGACCCCGATTGATCGGGAAGAACTTCACAGCCATACAGTGATGAAATTGGGTGGCTCAAAGCAACCATCTACCAGCAAGAAGAGAAAAGTAAATACCGCTCATGCAACAGGAGAAGATAAAAAGTTAAGTCCATTGTTGCTACAGCAGAGGGCAGGCTTGTCAGCGTCATGCCCACAGATAACTAAGGGGTAAGGAGAGCTACTCTCACTGCCACCCAGCAGACGAACAAGAATCGCTGCATTCGCAAGATGTTAACCAAGTTAGCAGAAGATTAACATGAAGAGACAGTTGCAACCGTAAATACAAATACTCCAAAGAAATTGGTTCATCAGGAAACTAAAAGGAGGAGACCAACTCCAAGGAAAGTAGAGCAGATAAAGGAAATCCCAAGAAGAGCAGAAATAGAATCAGCGCCTCAACGCCAGATAAATGCACCAGTTTTAAAGAGACTTGTTGCGAAAGCAACCCCGAAGGATGTCCCGACAGAGACTGTCCCTGAGGAGCCAAGACATGCAGAAGAGCGTGTCGGGGTTGAGCCATACATTTCCCATTACGTTATTAGACCTCACCGATTGCAGATAATTCTAGAATATGAGTTGGAAAGAATGCACAATGTTGAAAAGAAAACTTTTGAATACTTTGAGAGAATTGGAGGCAAGAGGATCAATATCTTAGAAGGCCTCGAGCTGCATACAGATGTATTTTTAGATTACGAATAACAGCAAATTGTAGACTGCATTGTTGAACATCAGAAAATGGGCCAAGCTGGTCGTCTGAGGGAGAAAACTTATTCAGAACCCCGAAGGTGGATGCCATGAAAAGGAAGAGTTACGATCCAATGCAGATGTTGCTACAACTTCGCGGAAGACATAAAAGGAAATCCATCAGGGATACTCCATCACAGTGAGGTGGATCCGATGCCGAATATTATTAAAAGAATGGTAAAGAGGATGATAACATGGAGGGTATTGCCTGCAGATTGCATACCAAACAGCTGCATCATTAACATCTACAAGGAGGGTGACTGCCACACATAGACCATCATGATTTTGTTAGACCTTTCTACACAGTGTCTTTTGTCAACCAGTGCAATATCATGTTCGGATCTGACCTCCGGATAGCAGGCCCCGGTGAATTCCGAGGGCCAGTAGAGATACCACTACCGGTAGGTTCCGTCATGGTGTTAAAAGGGAATGGAGTGGACATCGCAAAGCATTGCATTCCAGGAGTGCCTGTTGAGCGAATCTCTGTTACTTTCAGGAGAATGGATGACAGAATGATTCCTTTTCACTTCCAACCAGATCTAGAGTTAGAGAACGTCCGGCCTTACGAGCTGTGAGTTATATGGGAGATAGCACACCTCCAATGCACATCCATACGACATTCCAGCCAAGGATGACAAGGAAGGTGATGTTATTGTCCATGTATCTCACTATTTAGACATGGATTTTGACAGCTGCTTTTAGAAGAAACTTGAAGAATCTTACACAATCCGTTTTGGATTTATGTGGATTGTATGAGATGTTGAATTTTTAAGGAAAATATCATCATGTTTTGGATCGAGCTATATGATGTATTTTCAACGAGATTGGAATGAAAACGACCATGTCATGTTT
The DNA here is from genome assembly GCA_022702705.1 of Papilionanthe hookeriana x Papilionanthe teres. Lineage (NCBI taxonomy): Eukaryota > Viridiplantae > Streptophyta > Magnoliopsida > Asparagales > Orchidaceae > Papilionanthe > Papilionanthe hookeriana x Papilionanthe teres. The sequence goes on from CM040427.1 coordinate 12,247,436, forward strand.
TGCCTTCACCTCTTTTTGTGCAAATTGACTGGGAAACACCATTAAGTTAAATGAACTTCGAACAAAGAACAAAGAAAAAATAAAAATAAATGAAAACTCTCTAAAAAAAATCTGAATGTCAAAATAAACTACAAATTAACACGAATTCTAAATAAATTTGAATCCTAAATTGAAAATCAAGCTAAAATCAAATCACAACAAGCGACTAAAACAAATTTTTGAATCTGAAATCCCCAGCCTTTGGCTATTCTCAAATCTTTTTTTGACTCTCCATATTTCCTTCCCTCTTTTGAGAAGGTCAACTGAATCTACTGACACAGAACCACGAAAATTTTCGATTTGGTTCTGATGGCATGGATTCATATCCTTCGCCAAATAATCAGACTTTGATCAATCCTTGTGGGATGTGAAACACTTTCACTTCTCATTCCAAGTCTTCCGATAAATTCAAATCTGCACAACAAATTTCTACCCTTTAAACCTTCGAGACTGGAACCAGATTCCAGCTCTCTTTAAACATTCGAGACTGGAACCAGATTCCAGTTCTCTTTAAACCTTTGAGACTGGAACCGGATTCCAGTTCTCTTTAAACCTTCGAGACTGGAACCGGATTCCAGTTCTCTTTAAACCTTCAAGTTTGGAACTAGTTTCCATTTCTCCTTAAACCTTCGAGATTGGAACCAGTTTCCATTTCTCTTTAGACTTTCAAGATTGGAACCAATTTCCATTTCTCTTTAGACCTTCGAGATTGGAACCAGTTTCCATTTCTCTTAAGACTTTCAAGATTGGAACCAGTTTCCATTTCTCTTTAGACCTTCGAGATTGGAACCAATTTCCATTTCTCTTTAGACCTTCAAGATTGGAACCAGTTTCCATTTCTCTTTAGACCTTCGAGATTGTTTCCAATTCTCTTTAGACCTTCGAGATTGGAACCAGTTTCCATTTCTCTTTAGACCTTCGAGATTGGAACCAGTTTCCAGTTCTCTTTAGACCTTCGAGACTCGGAACCAAATTCCAGTTCTCTTTAAACCTTCGAGACCGGAACCGGATTCCAGTTCTCTTTAAACCTTTGAGACTGGAACCATATTCCAGTTCTCTTTAAGCCTTCGAGACTGGGACCAAATTCCAGTTCTCTCCTTTCGAGGTCGGTACTAAATTCCGACTCTCTTCCCGAGATTGATACCAGATTTAAACTCCGATTCTCACTCCGAGGCTGGACGCAAATTCCTGTTCTCTTTGCATTCCCGAGATTGGAACCTAGGTTCCAATTCTCATTTCAAATCCAGATTTCCTTGAATTGATTTTTTAAATTAAACCTCAATCAAAATTGAAACTCAGAACAAATCGAAATCTAAACTCACACATAAAAAAAAAGAAAACTCGAAATAAAAAAATGAAATCTAAATCAAATTTCCCCAGATCTTATGATCAGGAATTCACCTCCTTTTCTATTCCCCAGCGATAGTTCAGGGATCTCCAGTCTTGGAGATATACTCGACACTCCCCAGCGGAAATTTGTCCCTGCTCTATTCTAAGTGCATCACTTAGACATCTGTGTTGGTTTTGTTGATCTCTTCGGTCAACGCCAACACACGTGGTGTGCTTGGTTAGCACACCACACCTATTGGGGGTCCATTTGTTGACCTCATTTTTGATGAGGTCTTTTCTCTTCTCTCTCCTTTGTACTTAGGATCTAGCCTTAGGTTTTCCCTTTGACTATCCTAGAGGATTAGAGATGGCACCCACCACTTAAAAATTTAAACACCTCTTAACTCCCTGCAAACCCCATAAGTTTGATTGTAAACCCCAGGCCACTGGGAGGGTTAAGATCAAATGTGGAGGTTTAAAGGATGAGTTCCCTATAGGACTCTTTGGCCTTAAGACTACCCTGAGTGGCCTGGACTGGTGAGGGTTGACCTGCACACATTATACTTTCACACACATTCCAAATCCTAAAATCATTCATACCTAGCTTGACTTCCTAACTCATGTAGGTAATCCATATGGATGGTCCTCAACCCCTAAGCCCTAGGCTAAGAGGGTTAGGAACAACATAGTGAATGCCTTAAATGAGTCCTCTCATGGTTATTATGGGCTTGATATAGCTTCATGGCTCAACCAAAGTGATTCCATTCTACTCAAACTTGATCAATCTTCATTTTTCCAAAAATTCAATATTTGACCTCCGGGGCCCTACACCCACCAAACCTACCAAATGCCATTGAAACTACCCAAAATTTGCAAAATTGCCTAAATTATCCAAAATTCCTTAAAACCAATCCTACACATTTCCCACCATTCAAATTGTTCATTCTTAGCCAAATATACCAAAGATTCAAAAAATACTCCCAAATACCCTCCAAATACCCAAAATGCCCTTCTTAACCAAAAAATCCATAAATTCCAAAAATTCCCAGAAAATTTTAGAAAATCCCAAATATTCCCAATTTCTTTTTGTTCTACTACAAAATAAGCCAATTTTGTCAATTTAGTCTACTTTTACCAAAACCCCAAATTTGGCCCATTTTTAACTAAAGTAAGCCCAATGTCAAACCAAATCAACCCAATTGACCTCAATTTTTATCCAATTCAATTCTAAACTTCAATTCAATATCCCCAATATCAATTTAAACCAAATCCAAGCCCAATTTGATTAACATTTGGATCCAATTCCAATTTGAAGCTTAAAGCCCAATTTTGGCACATGACCTAAACTTAGCCCAAACCAACCCAATTCAACTCCAATTAGCCCCAAATTTTTTCCTAAACCTTCCTAATGTCCCCAAAAACAAAACACTAACAATATTTGCCCCAAATTTGAACCTAAACTCCACCCAAACCTAACCCAAAGTCAAAATCCCCTAAATTAGCCTAAACCCAAACCTAACCCAAATAGGCCCAAATCCCAAAATTAAAGCCCAACCAAAATTTAAAACTCTTTGTTACACCCCATAAACATTTCACAACATTAATTTTACATCAAATCCAACATTATCCCAGCCTTAAACGAAGTTAGCCCAATTTGACCCACTTTGGCCCCTTTACTAAAAATACCCAAATTAAACCTAATTCAATTCAAAATCACTTCAAATTTGTTCCAAATCACTAATGACACATCCCTAAACTAAACCCAACATTTGTTTGACCAAATCTTTTACAAAATTTCCATCTGCCAATTTGTTTTCAAACCTAAAAGCCCACCTCCTTAAACCTTTTTAAAAGCCCACTTCCAACAAATTTAAAAGCCTAAATTTCATTCCAAAGCCCACATGAAATTTTCCCTCATCATTCCCTATGATTTAAATCACCCCTAAGTCCAAAACCCATCATTTTGATTAAACCAAAATAGCATCATGACAAAACCAATAAAAAAATCCAAAGTTATCAAAGAATTCCAAATAACCTTTTTTCATGAAAATTGACCAAGCCATGGACAAGCCATAGGCTAGCCATGAAGCCATCCTTAAGCCCCATGCAAGCCATGTGAGTGGTTTTCATGTGACCATACCATATTGGGCAAGAGGAGGAGCCTCTTTCTTTATTCCCTTAAAGTAATTAAGCACTCCCATGTCTCCCCTTACCCATGCTTAAGCCTATTTATACTTGGATTGTGACTTCTCCCCACTAATCAAACTGAATCAAGGGAGCTTTTCTCAGCCCAAATCACACCATGGAAAGGTGAACCTAGCCCAACCTCATGCTTTGACCAATTTGAACTTAAACTCCTCTATTTAAGCTCTATTCATGGCTAAAGAGAAGAGATGCAAAAAGATTACCCTGGGGAAACTCTGCTAAATTGTTCCTAAAGCTTCTCGAAGCACTCCTAAGCTCAATCCAACCATTTCCAATTGAGGCCTCACTTCTTGGACAAAGATATCAAATTTTTTCTCCTCCAACCAAGCTTATTTTAAATTTCTGTAAATATTCACATGCTTTAAGTATATCATCACCATATAGATGTGTGCTACTCGATTAGATGGTCATTTTAAAAAAATTTCACTCAATTTCGTTGAGAAACGAGTGAGATATCAAGGTTTGAAGGTAGACGGTTTTGGGTGAATAGAACTAGGAGAGAGGAGCAGTAGCCGTCCGATCACATGTGTATCACACGGACGGCCGAGATGCAGTCGGATGGGAGCTTCATCCATAAGCAGAAACGCGCCAGCCAATCACGAAGCGACACGTGACCCCCCTTGATAGTGATAGTTTGAGAGGGAAATTGGATTTTTGATTTATTTTTGAACATAAACTTCAAAAAATCATAACTTTTTATAAAAAAATCACAAAAATAAAATAAAAATACCTTCTTGCTCAGTGAACAGAGGAGAACAATGTGGAAAAAGAATTGGGTTAATTTGATGAATATTTTATTTTTAATTAATTGTTTATTTTTTTGAGTATTTTGATTCTCCATTTGCATACACAATTCACCATAGCATGAGACCATAGGGCTTTTTCAAGGTCAGAGGCTATCTCTATGGCAAGTTATGTATTTTTCAAGTTTATGTCACTGTTTTGGTATTTTAATTCCAGTAATTAGCATATTGCTCAATAAATTCTAGAAAAACTTGGGGAAGTTTCTTAGGACCAGAAGACCCTAGGATAATTATGGTTAGGCTTAATTCATTAAGAATAACCCTAATTAGCCTAAATACTCAATCTTGAATTTTAATTAATTAGGGTTAATACACATCAAAATAACTTGAAATCAATTCTCCATTGATCTTTAGGATACAGAGAACCTTGCATAAAAATTTGAAGTCAATTGGAAATGATTATTCCCATTAAATGAATTAATTAAGCCACGTGATCAAAATTAAATTTTAAAAATTCATAACTCCAAAAATACATTTCAAACATTCACCAAATTGGTTTTGTGGGCTCTCTAATATCAGAGGAGTCTATAAAAATTAAAATTGGAATTTTTTATAATTTTTCATTTTTAATGATATATTTGATATTTAAATAATTAAAAATAATAAAAATCACAAAAATAATAAAAATCATAAAAATGTCAAATTTTGACTCCTAATCACTTAAAAACCAACCAAATATTTTTTCTACGTCTGTAAGTTAGGATATTGAATTTTAAAGGCTCAAAACAATTTTTAATATTAAAAAATGTATTTTCCAACCTTTTCACTAAATTAATTCCAATAAATCAAAGAAAAATAAAAAAATTGTAATATTTGTTTCTCTGAACTCCTTGAGGTTAGGGAGATTTAAAAAAAATATAAATTCCATTTTTAAACTTTAATTTTATTTTATAATTAATTAACACTCCAAAACTCAAAATAATTATAATAAATAAAATATAATTTTAAAAATCACCAAAATTGGTCCAAGTGGTCCTTTGGTCATTAGGAATATTCCATAATTTTCTTAAGGACATAAACCTTACTTTGGTCATGTTGTTGAAGTTTCCTTGAAATCCCTTATTTTTCACTAAAAATAATTATATAAATAAATTAAATTCAGAAAAATCACATTTTCTCCTCTAATGTCTTAATTGTCATGTGAGTGAGGTGACATAAAAATTTCAAGTTCATTTGAACTCAATTTAGTGAGTTATGAAATAAATAAGCCTAAAAGGGCATAAAGGTAATTAAAGAATTTAAACCCCTTTATTAAAATTTTAGGTTTAATTAAAATGGAGGGTAAAATATTTGATTTTATCTTTCTTGGATGATTGAAACTTTGGGAAATTAAAAGGGTGGGAACCCATTAATCACTTTTAATAAACCAAAAATGAAACTTTAATTATTTAAACAATTTAAATTTTATAAGATTAATGAAAATTTCAATTATTAAAAATAGGGATATAACTTGAGAGGATATTAATTATTTAATAAAAAAATTCCTAAATAAATCACTTCAAAAATATTTAACTCTTAATTAAGATTAAAATGATAATCCAAACTAAGTAAATAAAAAATAAAAAAAAAACAACCCTTAAATTAAAGGAAAGCTCAAAATATTAAGTGGTTTAACAATTAAATTAAATTAAATTAAAATTTAATTAAATTAAATTAAGTAAAAATTAAATTAAAATTAAAATTAAATTAAAATTAAAATTAAATTAAATTAACATTTTAACAATTAAATTAAATTAAATTTAAAATATTGAAATTAAATTAAATTAAATTAAGTTAAATTCAATTAAATTAATTTTAAATTATATTAAATTAACATCACTCAATAATAAAAGTAAAACAAATTTGAAATATTAAGACAATTTATAATTAAGAATATAAAAAATCAAACTAATCAAGATTAACCTAAAATATCATAATTAACCTAAACCAAATCATTAAGATATATGAATAATCTAAGTGAATTTGAAACACCAAAGATTAATTTAAAATATTAAGATCACTTAAAGTATAAAGATTTAAACCAAAAATAATTTGAACACTATTCCAAACTTAAAATTATTAATTAAAACGCATAATTAAACTAAATCACTTTAAACCATTAACTCAAACTTCAAATTAAGAATGATTAAAATTCTCAACAAACCAACTTGCCCCTAAAGGCTTTAATTATTATAACTCTTAAATGGAGTATTAAGTGAGATTTCACTTCATTCATCAGGTAATCAAATGCCCAAGTTCACTGAGCAAGAGACAAAGCTTAACTAAACTCCTGGATGATTAATTCACCTGTGCAACTAAATTTACTTGGACTCAAAATAATCTCGGAAGTATTAAAAAGATGTTTAGGACTCGTCCTAAGCACTTTCTCAATATGATGATATGTTTTAGAAGAAAAATTGAACTTAATTGTTCTTTTGGTGAAGAAAATCATCCATAAACAAAACACAAGAACCTAGACGTCATATGAAATGACTAGTTATAGGATTATGATCTTGGTAGACAACCAGAACCTTCCCTTAGCTTTACCTAGGTACTTGTTGAAATATTTAAATGCCTTAACATGTGTTTTAAGTGCAGCTTGGGATGACGGGAAGACCCTCCAGGTACGCTTTTATTTTATTGCAATTTACTTTAATGCAATTTACTTACATGCACTGCACTTTACTTTTTCTTGCATGTGAAACAAGATTGTTGTATGAAAACTGAAACATTTAGAATAGTCACAAAACTGAAACCCAAAACTAAATTAAAAGTCACCACAAGATAAAATTCACCGCCACAACATTTCAAAATATTAAACAACTCAAAATTTAATCACAAACAGAACAACAAAACTACAATTGCAACTAAATTAAAACGTCTAGTTGAATGATCGAGAATACCTCGGATGATGTAACCCACGTGTTCCTAACGGGATTTCCCACAATCTAAATGAAAGTGTGGAACTCATTCAGTTGAGTTTAGCAAATTCATCTGGACTAAGTGAGGTCGATGAAAATAACGGTGCCGGGATGACGGAACCGTGGGATCTTATTCGGTTCTGTTTAAACAACTTTAGGATTTGTTTTAATTAAAATATTAAAAATATTTAGACTTTAAGGTCTCTAAACCAAAACACTTATCTTATATCCTTATTTTCACCTTCTAAAACTAAACCTCTGCAATAACAAGGAGCTCGGTGCATAGTGGGCAGCACAGGCATCTACTTCAGCAAAACTCGGATCTACACCAGCTAAACCTTTCTTAGAATTAAATAAACAAGCCATAGGACTTCGAGGTAGTTTTCCTAGTGCAACATAAATCCTCAACTCTTCGTTAGGCATTTGCATGATCATGTCATGTAAATTAAGCCCTAACCGGTCTTAGGACTCCGAGGTAGTCGTTTGGTACGACATAAACCCTCACATCTTCGAGGCTATTTATGTGATTATATCATATAAATATTAGTCCTAATTAATTAAAATTGGCAGGATTGCAATAATAAATTAATTCTAAAATTGAAACCAAACCATATGATAGTTTGGGAAGTTGCCAAGATTCTTCTTGGATCCTCAGCTTCTCCTACTTCTCTTCCTTTAGACTCTTGAAATTAATTGTTCCAAATTCGAGCTAGTCCCTTTTTGAAATTTCCAAAAGCCAATCCTTCGAAAACCTTAAACTTTGAAATTCTTGAGATTAAAACCACTCGATCATTATCGAGAGTTTTCTTAAATGATTCCCGTCATTTAAGATGTAATTAACTATAGGGGCTTACCCTTATAGGGAACTTTAAGAACCCGAGTAATATAAACCCTGCTTAATTTCTTTATATTAAGCAGGGGAACTTGTCGGCTTATAAAATTGGTTCGCAGACCAAACGGATGTCACACATCTTTTAGTTTATTTAATCGAGCCCCATCGTCAAGCAGTGTATTTGTCCTTTGAGATAGATACACGGTTTGTGGTGTGGTGCTCGTTTATATAAACTATTTGGGATGTGAGATCAGTTTGATTTCATATCTTAAAATTTTCAAACTCAAAATTCTTTTTAAAATCAAATTATACTTTCTAATTTATAGATATATTTAAATTAAATTTAAAATCTAAAAAATTCACCGACAACTTCTGTAAGCCACCCCTTTTCAAAACACATAACCTAAAAGTAAGCCGCACATGCCTCTAAACCCTAATTTTTACCAAAATCCCAAAATGCCCAAATTGGCCAATTTTTTCCAAAAAAGCATCCCAAAACATTCCTTACTACTCAAAATACTCAAAACATCTCAAATTTACCAAAATCCCTAAAATACCCCAAAAATTCCTAAAAATTCTAAAATCATTCCAAATGTCCCCAAAAGTTATTAAAACTACTTCACTAGACCCAATATGACCAAATTCACCCATTTTAACCAAAAGCCCCTAATTGCCCCTTTAAGCCCAAAAGGCCATGTTGACCTCATTTTTGATGAGGTCTTTTCTCTTCTCTCTGCTTAGTACTTAGGATCTAGAATTAGGCTTTCCCTTTGACTATCCTAGAGGACTAGAGATGGGACCCACCACTTAAAAATTCAAAACACTTCTTGACTCCCTTCAAACCACACAAGTTTGATTGTAAACCACTAAGCCACTTGGAGGGTTAAAATCAAATGTGAAGGTTTAAAGGATGAGTTTCCTATAGGACTCTTTGGCCTTAGGATTACCCTGGGTGGCCTAGTTTGGTGAGGGTAAGCTTGCACACACCACACTCGCACACACACACATTCCAAACCCTAAAACTACCTTTAGCCAATTTGACTTTCCGACTCATGTAGGCAATTCATATGGATGGACCTCAACCCCTAGGCCCCTGGCTAAGAGGGTTAGGAACAACATAGTGAATGTCTAAAATGAGTCCTCTCATGGATTTTGTGAGCTTAATATGGCTTCATGTCTCAACCAAAATGATTTCATTTCACTCACACTTGATCAATCTTCACTTTTCCAAAATTTCAATTTTTGACCCCGGGGGCCCTAAACCCACCAAAACTACCAAATGCTCTTGAAATTGCCCAAAAGTTGCAAAATTGCCTAAATTACCTAAAATTCCTTAAAAACAATCATAAACATTTCTCCCCACTCAAATTGATCATCCATGGCCAAATATACAAAAAATTCCAAAAAATACCCCCCAATACCCTCAAAATACCCAAAATACCCTTTTAACCCAAAAATTCCAAAAACACAGAAAATTCCCAGAAAATTCTAGAAAATCCTAAATCTTCCCAATTTTATTTTGTTCAAATACACCATAAGCCAATTTTTTCAATTTAACCCACTTTTACCAAAACCCCTAATTTGACCTATTTTTAACCTAAGTGGACCCAATGTCCCACCAAACCAACCCAATTGACCTCAATTTTGATCCAATTCAATTCTAAAATTCAATTCAATATCCCCAATACCAATTTAGACCAAATCTAAACCCAATTTCATCAACATGTGGATCCAATTTCAATTTGAAGCTTAAAGCCCAATTTTGGCCCATGACCTAAACTTAGCCTAAACCAACCCAACTTAACTCCAACTAGTCCGAAATCTTTTCCTAAGCCTTCCTAACATCCCCACAAACAAAACACTAACTTGATTTGCCCCAAATTTGAAACCAAACTCCACCCAAACCTAACCCAAAACCAAAATTCCCTAAATTGGCCTAAACCCAAACCTAACCCAAATAGGCCCAAATCCCTAAATCAAAGCACAACCAAAGTTGAAAACTCTTTGTCACACCCCCATAAACATTTTTCAACATTAATTTTACATCAAACCCAACATTGGCCCAACCTTAACCCAAGTTGGCCCAATTTGATCCATTTTGAACCCATTATCAAAAAGGCCCAAATTGAACCCATTTCAACTCCAAATGACACCAAACCTTTTCCAATTCACTCATGACACATCCCTAAAATAAACCCAACATTTGTAAGGCCCAAACTTTAATAAAAATTTTATCCATCAACATGATTTAAAATCTAAAAGCCCACTTTCCTAAAGACTTTAAAAGCGCTTTTTCATCAAATTTAAAAGGCCCAAAACTTATTCTAAAGCCCACGTGAAATTCTTCTCATCATCCTTTTAATTGAAATCATCCCTAAGTCCTAAATCAATAATCAAATAATTCTAAATCAAGCCTCATGCCAATTTCCCCTAAATCCATCAAAAATGCCAAAATCCATTTTCATGAAATTGAGTCGAGCCATGGGCAAGACATAGGCTAGCCATGAAGCCATCCATAAGCCCCATGCAAGCCATGTGAGTGATGTTCATGTGACCATACCATATTGGGCAAAAGGAGGGTGACCTTTATTGATTCCCTTAAGAGTAATTAAACCTTTTCATGCTTCCCCTAAACCATGCTTAAACTTAAATATGCTTAGATGGTGACTTCTCCCCGCTAAGCTAGCTAACTTACCTGACCTCCCTCAGCCCAAATCAGTCATTTGGTGGGTGCACCAAACCCAAATCCATGACTTGGACACATTTGAACCCAAAATAGCCCTCTCCCCATACCATCTAAATCAATTACTTTACGCATGGCTAACCCCCATTGTTTGCACAAAACTCAATCCCTGGACTCAGTGAGTCAAGATGATGACCTGACTCTGCCGGCCAGCCACCTGGGTTGCCGGAAAACACCATGGTCGAGAGCTTTACTTGGATTCAAAGATTCAAATTCACCTGGCTGAGCTATCCCAACTCAATTGGACTCCATGGTTGTTCTTCCCTTGCATAGAGCAGCTGATCCCAAGCCCTAACTCCCCCTTGGAGGCCCTCCAGCCAGCTCTATTTAAACTCCACCACCTCTCGGCCAAAGAAGGTGATGAACCAGAACTTAACAAAACTCTGCCAAAATTGCTCCAAGACCTTCTCCTAACCTAGAGCAATTGATTCCCAGTGTCCCTTTGCCCTAATCCCCATTAACAGAGCTCAATTTCTCAATAAAAAATCCACCTAAAAAACCAAGACAACTCTGAAACCTCCACCAAAATCAAATTAAACTCACCCACACCTGAACAAGACCAAGAGAAGGAGTTCCCTAGTGAAAGCCCCCTCACCAGGCCAGCCATCCTCTCTATCGGCCAAGCATTGAAATTGGCCTTGGTCACTTTCATACCAAGGCAATTCCCCAGAGCTAAAGACTTCATCTGGAGCTTCCTTGGGTGCAATCGATGGTGCTACAACTCTCTGATTGAAGCTTCACTTCTCAGAGCCAAGGTATGGACCCCTTCTTCCTCCCGAGCTTCCAACAATTCTCTATTTTTCTTGGTTCAATTTCATTGCATGTTAACCATATGGATGTGTTCGTCTCCTCAAGACGAATCCATAGAGCATAAGAACACGAAAATCTGTTGAGAAATGAGAGAGATCTTAGGGTTTGAGTGTGGATGGCTCTCGGGACACACCAGGCGGAGATGATCGGCCGCCGTTGGATCGAGCGTGTATCGAATGGACGGTGTAGATCGCGTCGGATGAGTGAATGGGACTTGAACCACGGACCCCTGGAGTGCTGAGTCAGATGGCGGCGTTGAATAGGGAGGCGACACGTGGGCTTTCGGAGCTGCCGAGGATGAGTCTGCGCCGCGTGGATAAGTAGATAAATATGGTTTTTTTATTTATTTAATTACCCAGAACTTCAAACTTCCATATCTTTGCATAGAAAAATCAGAAAAAATAAACTAAAAAGACCCTCTTGCTCAGTGAATAGAGGAGAACAATGTGGAAGAAGAATTGAGTTATTTGATGAGTATTTTATTTTTAATTAATTATTTACTCATTTCAATGTTTAAATTCTCCATTTGCATAGACAATTCACCATGGCATGAGACCATGGGGCTTTTGTAGCCTCTTTTCTTGGGAACATTCCTTGAATTTTCCAAGGTCAGAGGCCACCTCTATGACAAGTTATTGATTTTCCAAATTTTGTGTCTGTTTTGGCATTTTATATCGAATAATTAGCATGTTACTTAGAAAATTCTAGGAAAATTTGGGGAAGTATCTTAGGACTAGAGGACCCTAGGAAAATTATAGTTTGAGTTAATTCATTAAGAATAACCCTGATTGGCCTAAATAATCAAAACTAAATTTTAATTAATTTGGGTTAACCATAAATCAAAATAGCTTGAAAACAATTCTCCACTGGTCTTTAGGATCAGGGGAACCTCACATAAAAATTTTAAACCAATTAGAGGTGATTAGCCCCACTAAATGGACTAATTAAGTTATATGACCAAAATTAAACAATAAAAAATTCATAGGTCCAAAAATACATTTAAAAAATTCACCAAAATGCTTTTGGGGCTTCTCTGATGTTAGGGGAATCTAAGAAAATTAAAATTAAATTTTTTTTAAAATCTTCATTTTTAATCATATTTTAATATTTTAATAATTGAAAAATAATAAAAATCATAAAAATATTAAAAATTATAAAAATGTCATATTTTGCTTCCTAATCACTTAGCAACAAACCAAATATTTTTCCTAAGTCTATAAGTTAAGATATTGAATTTTAAAGGCTTAAAACAATTTTTAATATTAAAAAATGAATTTCCTTACATTTTCACTAAATTAATTCTAATAAATCAAAGAAAAATTTAAAAAAAATAAAATTTATTTCTCCGAACTCCTTGATGTCGAGAGATTTATGAAAAATTTAAAATCCATTTTTCAACTTTAATTTTATTTTATAATTAATTAATACTCCAAAACTAAAAATAATTATAATAAATAAAATATAATTTGAAAAATCACCAAAATTGTTCCAAATGGTCCTCTCGTCAGGGGGAATGTCCCATAATTTTCCTAAGGATAGAAACATTACCTTGGTCATGTTGTTGAATTTTTATTGAAAACTCATATTTTTCATAAAAATAAATATATAAATTAAATTAAATTCGGAAAATTCATATTTTCTCCTCTAATGTCTTAACTAACATGTGAGTGAAGTGACATAAAAATTTCAAGCTCATTTGAGCTCAATTGGATGAGTTATGAAATAATTAGGCTTAGAATGGCATAATAGTAATTAAGAATTTTAACCCCTAATTAAAACTTTAGTTTAATCAAAATGGAGGGTAAAATATTTGATCTTAATTTTCTCTTAAATGATTGAAATTTTAGGAAATTAAAGGGTAGGAACCTATTAATCATTTCTAATAATCAAAGAGAAAAATGAAACCTTAATTAATTAAATAATTTAAATTTTGGAAGATTAATTGAAATTTGAATGATTAAAATAAGGAGTATAACTTAGGGAGACTATAACCCTCTAATTTAAGCTCCTTAAATAAATCACTTTAATATTATTCAACTCTTAAACAAATTCAAAAATGATAATTGAAATTAATAATTAAATAATTAAAAGGAAAATAAACCTTAATTAAATTAAAAGCTTAAAACATTAAGTAATTTAACAATCAAGTTGAAATAAGTTTAAAACATTAAGATAAATTTGAAATCACTTAAAAGCAAATCTAGATCAAACTTGAAATATTAGAAATCAACCTCAAAATAATTCATAATTAAAAAAAACCAAACCAATTAAAAATTAACCTAAAATATTTCAATTAAATTAAAATTAAATCATTAAAATCTAAATTGAATAATCTAAACAGCTCTTTCAACCCAAATTAATCTAATACATTGAGATCGTTTAAAATGTAAAGATTTAATTAAATTAAAATAACTTGAACACTATTCCAAACTTAAAATTATTAAAATTTCATAACTAAATTAAATCATTTTAAATAATCAATTCCAATGTTAAATCATTAAAATCTTTAATAAATTAATTTGCCCTTAAAGGTTTTCGTTATCATAACTCTTAAATGGAGCATTAAGTGAAATGTCACTCCACTCTTAGGATAATCAAACATCTTAACTCATTGAGCAAAACAAAATTTAACTAAATTCTTGGATGATTAACTCACCAGTACAATAAAATTCATTTGGACTCAAAATAATCTCAGAAGTATTGAAAAGATGTTTAGGACTCGTCCTAAGCACCTTCTCAATATGATGAGATGTTTTAGAAGAACAACTGAACTTAATTGTTCTTTGATGAAGAAAATCATCCTTAACAAAGAACATGAACCTTGACGTCATAGGAATTGACTAGCTATATGATTAGGACTTTGGTCGACAACCAAAACCTACCCTTAGCTTTACTTAGGTATTTTTATTGCAAATTATATAAATGCCTTAACATGTGCTTTAAGTGTAGCTTGGGATGACGAGAAGACCCTTCAGGTACGCTTTTATTTTATTGCAAGTTACTTACATGTACTGCGGTTTACTTTTCTTGCATGTTAAACAAGATTGTTGCATGAAAACTGAAACCTTTAGGATAGCCACAAAACTGAAATCCAAAACTAAACTAAAAGTCACAACAAGATAAAATTCACCACCACAATATTTCAAAATATAAAACAACTCAAAACTTAATCACAAACAGAACACAAAACTACAACTACAACTAAATTAAAACGTCTTGTTGGATGATCGGGAATACCTCGAATGATGTAACCAACATGTTGCTAACGGGATTTCCCACGGTCTAAATGAAAGTGTGGAACTCATTCAGTCGAGTTTAGCAAATTCATCTGGACTAACTGAATCCGATAAAAATAACGGCGCCGGAATGATGGAACCATGGGATCTTAACCGGTGTTGTTATAATCAACTTTAAGATTCCCCTAATAAAACATTAAAGACATTTGGACTTTAAGATTTCTCTAAACCAAAACACTTCTCTCATCTCTTGATTTTCACTTTCTAAAACTAAACCTCTACAACAACAAGGAGCTTGGAGCATAGTGGGCAGCATGACCATCGTCGTCAGCAAAACTTGTATCAACATCAGCAAAAGCTTTCTTAGTTTTAAATAACCAAGCCATAGGATTTCAAGGTAGTTTGCCTAGTGCAACATAAATCCTCAACCCTTTGGTTAGGCACTTGCATAATCATTTTGTGCAATTTAAGTCCTAACCGGTCTTAGGATTCCGAGGTAGTTGTTTGATATGACATAAACCCTCAGATCTTCGAGGCTACTTGTGTGATTATATCATACAAATATAAGTCCTAATTAATTAAAATTGGCAGGATTGAAACATTAATATACTCTTAAATTGAAGCCAAACAATAGGATAGTTTGGGAAGTTGCCAAGATTCTTCTTGGATCCTCAGCTTCTCCTACTTCTCTTCCTTTGGACTCCTAAAATTAATTGTTCCAAATTCGAGCTAATCCCTTTTGAAATTTCCAAAATCCAATTCTTTGAAAACCTTAAACTTTGAAATTCTTGAGAGCAAAACCACTGATCATTATCGAGAGTTTTCTTAAGTGTCTTCGGACATTTAAGATGTAATTAACTATAGGGGCTTGCCCTTTTAGGGAACTTTAAGAACCCAAATAATATAAACACTGCTTAATTCCTTTATATTAAGCAGGGGAACTTATCGTCTTATAAAATTGGTTCGCAGACCAAACATATGTCATAAATCTTTTAGTTTATTTAATCGAGCCCCATCATCAAACAGTGTGTTTATTCTTCGGGATAGATACATGGTTTGTGGTGTGGTGCTCGTTTACATAGACTATTTGGGATGTGAGATCGGTTTGATTTCATATCTTAAAATTTTCAAATTTAAAATTATTTTCAAAATCAAATGCTACTTTCTAAATTATATATATATATATATATTTAAATTAAATTTAAAATCTAAAATTTGCCGACAATTTCTGTAGGCGACCCCTTTTCAAAAATACAACTTAACCTAAAAATATGCCGACATGCCAAAATCACCTTCAATGTCCACCCAATTAACCCCAATCTTCCCTAATTTCTCTTCTAAACTCAAATTCACCACTCCTAATCTTAATGAAAACCAAATCCAAGCCCAACTTGACCTAATTTCAAACCTAATTTTAATCCAAATAAAAAGCCCCAAATTTGACCATATGACCTGAATCCTCAAATTGAACCCCTTAGCCAAGTCAATTTCCCCAAAATTAAATTCCAAACTCTTCATAACATTCCTACACCCCAAAATGATACATCAATTGAACCACATTTGAGCCCAAACCTTGCCCAAATCCAACCCAAGTCAAAATCCTCAAAATTTCCCCATATGTATCACATGCCTAAATCCACCAAATTGACCCCCCAAATCAACTCAAAATCACTCCAAACATTTTTAAATGCTTCATGACAATCATACACACCACATTGAAAAATTGATTTGACCTAACCCAAACTCAAACCCAATTTAGCCCAACACTGACCCAAGTTACCCAAAAAAGAACTCATGACCCAATGTGACCAAACCTAGCCTAATGGGACCAAGCCATCCTACCACAACCATTAAGTGAACCCTAGGGACTGGTCTAGTTCTACCTAGCCCAACCTAGTGGGTACATGGACCAAGCGTCCCCTAAATTAAGGGATCCCTTTTTTTAAATAGCTAAACCATGTGGATCTTTACCAAAACCCATCACCAAACAAATTTAATACCTTGATGGACTGATTACTGGACCACATGACTTCTAGCCACCCTCCCCTTGCTTGGCTGGCTAGCCTAGTTGCCAGAGATGCTTAAACAAAGAGTCACCTCACTGGAAACCAAAACCAACTCCACCCAACCAATGTGGCAAGCTCTGGTTGGTCACTTGCGTCGTTCATCACCTCACCAATGCAACCTAATGCACCTAAATTGAAGCCCTGACCTTCACCCATTGGACATGGCTATAAAAGCCACCCCTCACGGCCAAAGGAGGAACATGCACTGAACCTTGGTGAAGCCCTACCAAAATTTCTCTAGAGCTTCCCTATACCTCCTTGAGTGCAAATCTACTGTCTCTAGCACCTACAGCCACTACCCTGAGCCAATTTCCCCACTGAAATTTCAGTCAAAATTAAGACAAACTCCATCACACCTCCACACTGCCTAAAACCACAAATTCATTTGCACCTCACCATCCCCACACTAAACAAAGGAGATCCCCATAGAACCACCATAACAGAGCCTCTCCAACCTAGAATTCCCTCAGACTCGATTTCACCTCCTGATTGAACTCTAGTGCAGACTCAAGGACAGCTCAAACTGATGCTTGGATGAGCTTCATGAGGTCCTAACAAAAGTATGGAACCTATCTCATCGAGGCCTCCCCTATTAGAATAAGGTATAAAGCTATAACTTTAACCCGAGCTTATTTTCATTATTCATTCATGTATATTGTATTTCATATCGTATAAACCATATGGATATGTTTGTTTGGATTAGATGATTCAGTAGGATCAAACCCAAAAAGATTTGGTTGAGAATAGGCCAAGATCTTAGGGTTAGATGGTGGACGGTTTACGGGTTAGGTCAGTTGGGGACGATGAAAGAGGACCATTTGATCAAGCATGTATTGGATGGACGGCTCTGATTGTATTGGACAGAAATGTGATGTATAAAGTACGGGATGTGTGGCGACCGAGTCAGATGGACGCATCGAATGGGAGCGCACGGTGTGGGAGTTCGGAGCTGCCGAGGAGCCAGTCAGCGCCACGAGGCTTAAATGATTTTGACTTTGGAAGTTAATAATTCATCAATCTAGTACCACAGTTGGTGTTTAAATGATAATTCAGTGTTATGATAAGGATTAAGAATCATGATCACATAAGTTAACCTTTCCCTAAATTGTAAATATACCCATTAAATCTTAAGGGCTTGATAGTGAGCTAGGCTTAATCAAAATTGACTAATATGGATTAGAGAAGATGATGAACTTAATTGTAAACATGTTTGAAACACTACAAGCCATTTTTAAAATCAAATCAGCTAAGCTTCTTAATTAAATCAATGCGCCCCTAAAGGCCCCACACACATAATTTATAAATAGAATATCAAGTGATAATTACACCTTTATTTGGGATGATCAGAACATCAATTCATTGAGCATAAGGGTATGATATGGATGAATCATTAGGCAACATAATAAATTTGAATGAACTCGTAACGTTGCAAGGGATTGTGGTATATCCGGGGCCTTGTCCTTGGGCCCCTTTCTCAAACTCTTTTGGATATCGTGGAGGATGATTAAACTTATTATGCTTTGTTTAAGGAATCTTCTATACATTTAAAATAGGACCAACCATGTCATGATATAGGATTTGATGGGCACAATTCAAGCCTGTTTTTCTGCTTTCTGGTATGCTTCAATTCCTGCAAAATTATATATATGCATTGCAAGGCTAAAATTTCAGGTGAAGGAACGAGATGAAATGTCAGGTACGCTTTTATTTTATTGCACTGAAATTTACTTTCATTTATTTTATCGTACCTTATCTACTCAAGAAATTGCATGTTAAACAATAAGGTCACCCTGCATGTCAAAACCAAATACTTTTAGGATAGCTGCAAAACCAAAACCAAAATTTAAATTAAAATAAAACAAAAATAAAACTCATCGCCACAACAGTTAAAATATAGGACAACTCAAAATTTAATCACAAACAAAATAAAATTACAATTGAAACTAAGTTAAAAACATCTATTTAGATGATCAAGAATCTCTCGGATGAGGCAACTGTTGACCTCATTTTTGATGAGGTATTGTCTTTTCTCTCTTCTTAGTCCTTAGGATCTAGCCTTAGGCTTTTCCTTTGACTAATCCTAGAGGACTAGAAATGGGACCCACCACTTAGAAATTCCAAACACTTCTTGATTCCCTTCAAACCCCACATGTTTGATTGTAAACCCCAAGGCCACTTGGAGGGTTAAGACCAATATGTGGAGGTTTAAAGGATGAGTTTCCTATAGGACTCTTTGGCCTTAGGAGTACCACGGATGGTACGGTGCAGTGAGGGTTGACACGCACACATCACACTCTCACACACATCCTGAACCCTAAACCCACCAAAATACCCCAATACCCTCCAAATAACCTCCAAATACCCAAAATACCCTTTTTAACCCAAAATTCCAAAAATTCCAAAAATTCCAAAAATTCCCAAAAAATCCCAGAAAATCCCAAATATTACCAATTTCATTTTGTTCAACTACACCAGAGTCCAATTTTGTCAGTTTAAGCTGATTTCATCAAAAATCCCAATTTTGACCTAAGCCCGACCTAGGCTCCGATTTGACCCAAATTGACCCGATGCTAGCCATTTTCTTCTCAATTTAAATTTTAAACGCTTCGACACACTCCCCTAAACTGAATGCAACATTCGATCGCTACCAGTTCAACCTTGAATTTCAACCAAATCTGATTTGATCGCGAAATCCCCAAATTTGACCTTTTTTGACCTGTTTTGATAACGAAGTTGTCCAAATGGCCCCGGATGACGAAACGGACTGCGCCGTTGCGTCCGGAACATCGAAATTACCTAGGAGGGACACTAATTTTGATATCGTTTTGTGCGGGATTGATTTTTGTCCGAATCGGCGAAATTTGACTAAAACATTATTTTAAAATAAATAAATAAAAAAAACCTAAAATCCCTAATTCTAAACCCACGCATCACTCTCCCTCACGCCTCAAGCCGTCGCTCCCCTCTCCCATTCCCGAATGGAGCGTCGAGCCGAGCGCCTCCCTTCCTCGTCGAAAGCCATTTTCTCTTCCTCGCAAGACATCGGTCCCCTCCTCGTACGCATGCCTAGTAAAGCTCCCTGCTCCCCTGGCTAAAGTCCTCCACGCCTCCTGCTCTCTGTCGCAACGTTTGTCACCTCTTCCTTTTTTTCGCGACTCACCGTCCAGGTAAAAGTAGGTAACTCTGTCTCCTCCTCCTTGGCTATATAAACCCCTCTTGTGGAAGACTGAAAGGTGGGCCGAAATTCTAAGTGAAGGGGAGGTTCTGCCGAAATTTTGGGTTGTCGTTCGAGAGTGCCTGTAGTCTGGTGTTCTTGGGACCTTTGGATTGAAGGTTCTTGTGGTATTTCTCCTACTCATTTGGGAAGTAAGATCTTCTTCTTTTCCTCTCTTCTTTACTCATTCTAACTTGATGTGGAGCATGGAATGGTTTATTTATTTTATATGCTTGTGGAGCTTGCTTCTTGATCTTCATACCTCTTCTTCACTAAAGAGCATGTTAGGAATGGGTTTAAATTGATCTAAAGGAGCTTTACACTTACTTTCATTTGAAATATATTGAGGTTCTATGCTTGGATATGTTGGATATATGGAAATGCTTATTTAGGCTTCATGTTTGACTAAGTTTTAAGCCTTACCTTGGCTCATTAGGATTTTGGTTGAAAGTAAACTTTATTTCGTTTTAAAAGGGGCTGGGGGCTGTCTTTCTGGTTTTGTTTTCTCGGTTTTGAACCCCCCTGCTGCTCTTGGTTTTGGGCTGTTTTGAGCCTGGCTATTGCTCGGTTTATGCTCTCTGGGGCTCTCTTGGGCCGGCCTTGTGTTGGGGGGCTGCTTTGAATTGAAGCTGGGCTGTTTCTTTTTCCAGTTTTTTTGGTGGTTTGGGTTAATTTCTTCTTCTTCCCCTAGCCTTGGCTTTATGCTGGGGACTGTTATGATTTGGATTTGGGCTTATTTCAGTCTTGTTGTGGTTGGTTTTTAGCTCTTTTGGCACTTCCGGTTTTAATCTTATGCTGGGACTGTTGTAATTTAAATTTTTGGGCTGTTTTGAGCCCTGCCATTTTCTTGGTTTTGGGTTGAGTCGAGCCCTGCTGCTGCTCGGTTTTTGGTCTTTGGGATTCCCTTGAGCTAATCTGATGTTGGGGGCTCGGGTTTGAGTTCTGCTTCGGGTGTGTGTTAGGGGCTTTGCTGAAATCGTGTTGGGCTTGATTCAGGATATGTTTGAGCTTGATTTTGAAATTGTTTCAGCAAGGTTTTGGGGGGGGGCTGTTTTGGCTTGCGGCTGGGGTGATCCTCATAGCCAGGTAGTGGCTCGGGTTTGGCTTGGTATAGGTTGGATTTGGTCCTTGTGGTGAGCATTCATCTAGGCCTTGGAGTTGGGCTATGTTTGTTTGGCTATATTGGCTCGGGTGTGAGCCTAGTTTTGGGTGTTTGTTGAGGCCTGCTTGGCTGTGTGTTAGGCTCATTTTAGCTTGTGTTTGGGGCTGTTTCTTTGGGTCTTGTGGTGGCTCGAGTCGCACCCTTGTTTGGAATTTTATTTGGAGGGGCTGAAATCTTTGGAGTGAGGGGAGGTGCTGCCGGATTTTCTCCGGGCTTGTTTTGAAGCTGCTCTAGGTTTGCATAAAGAAGTCTTAGCACAGCGAGCATCTAGAGTAAAAGGAATTCCTTTATTTATAAGTTTGTGAAAAGTTTGGAAGTTCTGATGACTTCTTTGCGAGAACTTGGAAAATATGCAAACATGAACTCTCCTGATTCTATCGCTGGGTTGTATAAAGTGCTATGCGCGTAAAGGTGAAAGTTCAGTTATGAGATATGCAAATTTATGAGGATCAAATACTTGGTTATAAAGAATGTTTTGAATTGCAAATATTTCTTCCATATATACTCATGCAATTCATTCTCATTTTGCATTATTATTTATGTATTTGATCAAATTGGATGCGCAAAAGGGAATTATAGCTTTACATAAAAAAAGGAGGAGGTTAGGTTGTGATATAAAGATGAGAGGTAAGTTTAGGTGCTGAATTTGTAATTGCACAAGGGTTTAAGTGTTATTATGGGAATACACAGGAATTTAGTGCTTTGCATTGGTTTGCATACACATGAAACAACTTGGTGAGGAATTTGCAATTTTCGGATTCAAACATGTCCCTTCATGAAACATCAAAATTTGAAGTTATGTGTGCTTGCTTTTCATCTATTTCAACATGTATTTACATATACAACATCGAAGCTATAATTGCACACATGTCTCACCTCACTCCAAGCATAAAAGTGTGCCTCACACGTAGGGATTTGAAGTTCTTTTTTTCATGCAAGCTGTCCTATGGTTTTGAGAGTTCTAGCATGCTTTATACATGCTTGGAATGGATGGAAACAGTGGTTATCACATATACATATGCTTACGACATCTCTTTTTATGCAAATTGCAGGTGTAGAAAATTCATTTTTTATGATGTTAGGCTGCCAGATTTTTCTTGGTTGGTTTTATTCTTTTTCTACTTCATTTCTACTTCACTCCGTTTTACTTTCCTTCCACGAAGCTTTACTTTTTCCTTTTCTTTGCCATTACTTAAATGTTATGGAAAGGGTTTAGCACCACCCTAGAGGCCTTGGTCACTTCACGAGTGTGGCGGCACTTTTAGGTCTTTCCTTTAGGACGAGTGAGGATTGTCGGGAGTCCGGGGTGATTAACTTGAGTTGATTGATCTTGAGAACTACTTCACCTCGTTTTACGATTTTGTGTTAGGTGAATTGTTTTCTCCTCTCTCCTTTCATTGATCCCTCGTCCCTTGATTTTCTCCTTGCTTCTTGGTTCAATGTCCGCACCTACATGGGACGTGTAGGTGTGCACATATAGCCCCTTTAGGCTATATGCAGGGCCATCAAGCAAGGCTGTAAGTGCGGTGGGGACACTGATAAGACTGCAAAAAGAAAAATTACGAGAATAATAGAATGGTGCCGCCTGACTCAGAGACTCTGTAGAGAGTAGAGCAGGAACCACGGAACCGTTCACCCGTCCTTGAGGTTTCTACTGCCGACAATCTAAAGATGTTCGTAGTCATAGTTCTATTAGGGTAGTCAACCTGTGGACTAAAAAATATTTTAAAAACAATAAAAATACATATGTTTGAAAAATACAAAATCACCTCCACTACTACACAGCCTACCTACCTACGGTTTTACTTGCATGCAAACAAAAAAAATGAAATGTGTGAAAAATTTATAAAGGTCCACGGTTGGCTATTCGAGTCGGATTAGGCCTGCCTTCGCAGAAAGTTGGTCTAGTAGTCAGCACTCAAGTCCGGATATTAGCACGGCTACGAGTCTGTAACACCACCGCGCTTACGGGTCTTTCTTTCCAGATGCCCCATGGCTTTCTTACGGTTTGCCGTGAGTTTAGCGGGCCATCTGTGATTTTCTTCCTGTGATCTTTGCGGTTTTCTACGACTTTGTTTTGTTTTCGTTCGTGACTTTTCTCGGAGTTTTCTACGGACGTTCTTTTTCTTTCTTCCTCGATTTTTTGGTTTGTCTCTCACGATTTTTTTTTTTTCTCGCCATCTTTCTTTCGTTAGGTTTTCGCACTTTGCTCCCTTTGTACGCACCGTAGTACTCTTGTTGAGCTAGGTTCCTGCCCACTACTTTTACTCTCGCTTTTCCCTGCGCTAACGACTCTTCTGCAGGAAATAAGAAAAATATGAAAATAATAATAAACAGGTAACAGTGCGTCGCGGATGAGCAAAGCATACGGTACCTCTGCAACACTGTCATTTACTTTATTTACTGTTATACCTGCTTTAGTTTTCAGCACATACTCCTGCTAGTCTAGCCTCGTTTACTTTCGGTTTATACTGTTTAGCATGTTTACTTTACGACATATATTCTGTGAAGCTAGTTTGCTTACTTTCGGTACATACTTGCTTAGCATGTTTTACTTGTCGTAGCATGTTATTCCTGTTTAGTTTAGCATGTTTCTTGCTTAGCTTAGCATAACCTGCTTGTGATACTTGCTTCTTGTTATTCACCATAGCATGTTGATGTATACATATTTTTCCTGCTTTCTTTTACTACCGCCCCTGTCACTGCAATACACACTCACGCTTGCAATGAAAATGAAAACGATAATAATAATAAGATGAAATAAACGATTTGCATGTTCACTTTAACTTAAGATTTAAGTTTAAACTGCAACTTTGCTACGACGTGGAGCACGGAGCACGACTTCGAGGGCAGCACGGCCATCGTCAACAGCAAAACTTGTGTCGACATCAGCAAAACCATTCCTTCGTTTAAATAACAAGCCATAGGACTTCGAGGTAGTCCGCCTAGCGCGACATAAATTCTCACTTGTTCTTTTAGGCTTTTGCACAGCTCTGTTGTGCAATATAAGCCCTAACACTTTAGGATTCCGAGGTCGTTGTTCGATACGACGTAAATCCTCCTACTTTTCAGGTTGTTTGTATAATCAGGTGATTATGTAAATGTAATTCCTATAATTAATTGGCAGGATTGAAACTTAAATAAATTCATTTTCAAAATTCAAAGCCCAACAATAGGATAGTCGGGAAGTTGCCAAGATTCATCTTGGATCCTCAACTTCCCCTACTCCTCTTCCTTTGGACTCCTAAAATAAATTGTTCCAAATTTGAGCTATTCCCGATTGAAATTTCCAAAATCCAATTGTTTGAAAACCTTAAACTTTGAAATCCTTGAGAGCAAAACCACTGATCATTATCGAGAGTTTTCTTAAGTGATTCCCGTCACTTAGGATGTAATTAACTATAGGTGCTTGCCCTTATAGGGAACTTTAAGAACCCAAGTAATATAAACCCTGCTTAATTCCTTAATATTAAACAGGGGAACTTGTCGGCTTATAAAATTGGTTCGCAAACCAAACGGATGTCACAAATCTTCTAGTTTATTTAATCGAGCCCCATCATTAAGCAATGTGTCTATTCTCCGGGATAGATATACAGTTTGTGGTGCGGTGCTCGTTTATATAAACTATTCGGGATGTGAGATCAGTTTGATTTCATATATTAAAATTTTGAAACTCAAAATTATTTTCAAAATCAAATACTACTTTCTAAATTATATATATATTAAATTTAAAATCTAAAAAAATTAGCCGACAACTTCTGTAGGCGACCCCTTTGCAAAACACATAACCTAAAAATATGCCGACAACTTCTGGCGACTCCGCTGGGGACTAGTTCCTCTCTCCATTTTGATCAGATGATTTTGCTTTCATAAATCGATAGTGAGTCCATGCCCCTAGTGGACCAAACTACCATTCTTTCCGTTGGCATACCTCGCTCATTTCTATCTTGAGCGAGTATAGTCAACTCCTTTTTGGATTCTAGAGCCACTGTTTAGACACCCCTAAACAGAGAGGTTCCGGAATCCTCCCACCTCCCTGAGGAGGCGAGGTAGACCCCCGATAGGTGTGGTGGGTTTTGATTGGTCTATCGAAGTAAATTTGATGCGAAATCAATCCCCCGCAAATTTCTGTCCGGGTCCTACTCTTCATTCCTCTTTGAGTTTGACTTTTTTTTGTAAACAAGTTAAACCTAAATCTCGCTCTCACAACATTCCATTTAAATTTCAACTAAAACAAAATTTCTTCAAAATTTCAAAAGCAAAATAAATTTTTTTAAAAAACACAGCAAATACACTAATAAACAATGCACAAAATTTGAAATAAAAATTTACAAGGGCGTCCAGTTTGTAAGACGAGTGCGTTAACTTCAATACTTTCACTGAAGCCGCAAGACATGGGACGTCAGCGACTCGGGAATTCTTCAAATGACAGGGACAATGTCTTCACCGAAGTTGATCTTCTCTTTCGCCACCGGAAAATAATTCGCTATCAATAGAGACGAGTTGCCTGATCTGGTAGTCATTAAGTTTGGACAAGGGTTCGACAATGTTGTAGCAATGTTCGGTGATGTGGTCATCACGATCGTTGAAGTCTGAAATAAGCAAGTTTGTTAAGCCTGTTGTGGAGTTCAACTTGAAGCCTGTTACGGAATTCTCCCCTCTGGAAAGGATGTCGTTTGGAATGAATTCTTCTTTTGTTGTAAGGTCTGCAACGAAAAATGTTAGGATTGCTCCTGGAATTGTGTCTGCTCTTACTGCTGGATTCACCACCACTGTACCAGTCGCTTCGCTAACTAAAGGAAAAGAGATTCTACACGAGGGAATGTCAGCCGGCGTTTATGACCTACCATTTTCCAGATTCAATATTGGGCCCAATTCAAAGCCCATACAACTGACAAAGGCACAGAAAAGAAGACCATCTCTTACGGATAAAGCAATAATGAGTCAACGATTAAACAAGGTATACCCGTTCAAGGAAGAGTCAGTGTTGAAGATATTCCATGACTTACTTCTAAGTTCAGAAATCAGACTACCTGAGCCGAAAAAGCCGGAGGAGGCTGGCAAGGAAGATCGCCCGATGTACCGCCCATACCACCGAGTTGCTCGGCCATACTATAGAAAAGCGCTCGGCTTTAAGGAGCGGCTTGAGGAGAATTTCAGAAGTGGCAAGGTGGTGATCTTGGAAGAATA
Source organism: Papilionanthe hookeriana x Papilionanthe teres (assembly GCA_022702705.1). Lineage (NCBI taxonomy): Eukaryota > Viridiplantae > Streptophyta > Magnoliopsida > Asparagales > Orchidaceae > Papilionanthe > Papilionanthe hookeriana x Papilionanthe teres. Next base: position 12,273,965 of record CM040427.1, read on the forward strand.
TTTAAAAGAACCTGAAAAAGGTTCTGTAAATATGATTTCAGATGATTCAATTGACTTCTACGCGATGACACCAGTGCTCGGGGAAATAATTGATGTTTCTCGAAAATCTCCAGTTGACCTTAAAGTCATCAAAGGAAAGTCAATTGAGGAGGCTGTAGAAAAGCTTCGAGCTAACATTGCACAACTGTCTAAAGATCAGAAAAACAACATTGAAGAGGAAGATTACGAACTAGTAGATTTCATGGAAGGTGAATTCGCAGAAATCGACGTCGTCGAGACCCAATCAACATTATCTGCGAGCGACACTCCTCCTTTTGGTGAAGAGAACGCCGCAGAGGATTGGCAAAGGGCCATTCAACAACGAGATGAACATATCAACCATTTGAAGAAGCAACTAGAAGAAGTGATGGTTGCTATGGCCACAATTCAAGGAGAGTCAAAATCACCGCAAATAACACCTCCAGAAACAAACCAACTAGAGATCATTAATGTTACGGATGAAAGAAGGGAGTTCACCGTTGATGTACAACAAAAGAGGGATTCAGTTCAGGGCCCAGTACCAGAAAAAGACATTAAGCAAATGGTGGAACATCAGGTGAGAGAAGCCCTGGCTCAGTCTAAAGAACGAACATCGATTCTGAAGGGTAGACCATATCCTGAAGAGTTTGATGCTGTCCAATATCCCAGAGGTTTCGTATCACCTCAGTTCAAGATTTTTGATGGTACCGGAAACCCCCGACAGCATGTTGCACACTTTCGAGCAATTTGCTGCAACGCGGGGGGTAGTGATGCATTGTTGTGTCGTCAATTTGTGAATAGCCTTTTGGGGGTTGCATTCGACTGGTACGCAGAGCTGCTAAGTGGTTCGGTGAGAACATTTGTAGAATTGGAAGACCTCTTTGTTAAGAGTTTCGCTGAAACTCGACACCATATCACCATCGGTGATCTTGTGGTGGAGCGACGGAAGTCGACCGAAACATTGGTAGACTACATTTTGCGATGGAGAAATTTGAGCTCGAAGTGTGAGCTGCGGCTCCGGGAGCAACATGCGAGTTGAAATTCTCTTAAAGAGCATCCATGGACCGATTGCATTTCTCCTCAAAGGACTCACAATCAAAATGTTTGAGAAACTACTTTGCAAAGCTGGAAGTTTGCGAGAGGAAGCGAACGAGTTGGGTTTTCCGAGAAAATTTTGAAAAGCTAGAGCCGGTCGAGACATTTAAGGAGTACGAGACAATGGCGGTGGTGGATAAAGGCAAGCGACCGATGCGGATCCAGATTGAACGGCCTCGACAACGATACTTATCAGCGGTCGTCTCAACGGTGGTCGCTTCGGATGGATGGAAGACGGGGTCCGTCTACGGCCAGAAACTAAGCGAGTATATTCTTTCAAAGATGAGGCGATGGCGAAGATGTTTCGAACTTGATTAAGAGGCCCGAGTTCGGATTGCACGAGCCAAAGAAGCCGGATGAGGTTGATAAAAGGATCACCCTAGATATTGCCCATATCACAGACTGCTTGGGCACACCATAGAAAATTGCATCAGTTTCAAAGAATGGCTCGAGAAGAATTTTAAGAAGGAGAACATAACGATCCCGAAAGAATATTTTAGAGAGCCTGAAAGAGGTTTTATCAATATGATTTTGGTCGATCCAGTTGTTTCGATTGATTCCTATGCAGCTGATATCGAATGACACGGTGTAGGTGAAAGCTTCAAAGGAAACAAAGGAAAATAACCAGATCCAGACAGTTTCGGTACAAGCTAGAAGGTAGATATCAAAACCTTTCCATCGGGAGAATGTAGGATTTATCGTTTTATTACTACAATAAGTGTAAAAGGGACAGTAGCGGAATCGATGTTAGTCTGTCCCATCCCTCCCGTCGCAATGAATGAAAGAAAAGGAGTTTGTTTTTGTCTAGAATTGCTATATTTGGAAAAGCTTAAATTTAGATATTGTTCTAAGACTATGGTTTCAGGGAAGAATGAAATTAATGCTCTAATAACTGAGTCATTTACTTTAAGGAATTTGGACTGGGTCCTAAATTGAATTCAAAATGAAGTAGTGTGGTTGAAATACGAATAATTGATTCGAGATATCACGAGCCTTTTAATTTCCCGCCATGTGGCTGGGTCCGGACTTTCGAATAAGTTATAATATCCCAGGATTCATGTTAAGAAACATTTTGGAATTTTTAATTAGGGGAGTTTCGACATTCAAAATCTTTAACAAAAATATGCACTGCCAGATACAATAATTCTCAGAAAACGAAGGAGCAAAAAAAAAAAATGTTCCTGAGGAGAATCTTGAGGTGGGCACTGTTGACCTCATTTTTGATGAGGTCTTCTCTTCTTCTCTTTAGTACTTAGGATCTAGCCTTAGGCTTTTCCTTTGACTGTCCTAGAGGATTAGAATTGGGACCCACCACTTAGAAATTCAAACCACTTCTTAACTCCCTGCAAACTCCACTAACTTGATTGTAGACCCCTAATCACCTAGAGGGTTGAAATCAAATGTGAAGTTTAAAGGATGAGTTCCTATAGGACTCTTTGGCCTTAGGAGCCGCTCGCAGGTGGCACGAGTGCAGTGAAGGGGCTGACTTACACACACACTACACCTATACACTACATTTTCATACACACCTCCTAAAACCACACCCATACCCAATTTGACCTCCTAACTCATGCAGGTGATTCACATGGATGGTCTTTAATCCCTAAGCCCTTGGCTAAGAGGGTTAGGAACAACATAGTGAATGCCTCGAATGAGTCCTCTCATGGCTCATATGGGCTTGATATGGCTTCATGGCTCAACCAAAATGATTTCATTCCACTTACATTTACCCGATCTTCAATTTTCTAAATTTTCAATTTTCTAAATTTTCAATTTTTGACCCCTGGGACCCCGGACCCGCCTAGCCTACCAAAAACCCTTGAAATTACCCAAATTTTTCAAAATTTCCAAATCACCCAAAATTCCTCAAAAAACAATCCCAAACATTCCCACATTACTCAAATTGATCATTGATAGCCAAAAATACCAAAAATTCCAAAAATACCTCTTAATACCCTCCAAATACCCAAAATGCCCCTCTTGACCCAAAAAACCCAAAAATTCAGAAAATTCCCAGAAAATACCAGAGAATTCCAAATATTCCCAATTTCATTTTGTTCAACTACACCATGGGCCAATTTTGTCAATTTACCCCACTTTTATCAAAATCCCCAATTTGACCCATTTTAACCCAAAAGTGAACCCAATGTCAAACCAAACCTACCCAATTGACCCAAATTCTGGTCCAATTCAATTCTAAACTTCAATTCAACATCCCCAACACCAATCTAGACCAAATTAAAGCCCAATTTGATTGACATTTGAATCCATTTCACTTTGGACCTTAAAGCCCAATTTGGACCCATGACCGAAACCTAATCCAAACTAACCCAATTCAATTCCAATTAACCCCAAATCTTTTCTAAACCTTCCTTAACATCCCCACAAACAAAACACTAACATGATTTGCCCAAAATTTAGACCCAAACCCCACTCAAATTCAACCCAAAGCTAAAAGGCCCAATTTTGACCTAAACCCAAACCTAACCCAAATAAGCCCAAACCCCAAAATCAAAACCCAACCAAAGCCAAAACCTCTTTGAAACACTCCCATAAACATTTCCCAACATTTTTTTTTACATCAATTTCAACCCTAGCCCAACACTGGTCCAAGTTAGCCCAATTTGACCTATATTGGCCCATTCACCAAAGAGGTCCAAATCCAACCCAAACCTAGCCCAAACACTTCAAATTTATTCCAAATCATTCATGAGACATTCATAAACTAAATTCAACACTTATTGGATCCAATCCTTTGCAAAATTATCATCCTAAAATAAAAAAAAAATCCACTTCCCTTAATCACTTTAAAAGCCCACCTTCACTAAATTGCAAAGGCCCAAAGCCCACATGACAACCTTATATCATCATCCATTGGATGGAACCATATCCTAAGTTCTAAACCCATGATAAAATAAATCCAAATTAAGCCATGTGCCAAATCCCATCAAATCACTCCTAAATTACCAAAATTTCCAAATTCCATTTTCATGAAATTGACCGAAACTTTTACCAAGCCAAAGACAAGCCATGAAGCCACATGCAAGCGATGGACAAGTCACATGAAATCATGGAAGGTTTGACATGTGATCAAGCCATTAATGGCAAAAGGAGGAGCCTCTTTTAAGCCCCCTTAAAAAGGTTTTAACCCTTTTAATGCTTCACCTTAATCCATGATTAATCAAAATATTCATGGATGGTGACCTCTCTACCCTTTTCTAGCTGATTCACCTGATCCTCCCTCGGCCCAAATCGGCCATGGAAGGGTGCACCAAACCCAAAATGGTGGGTTGACCCATTTGGACCCAAAATGAGCCTCTCCCCATACCATTTTAATCCAAGCCCTTTACACATGTCCATGGCCGATTGATTGCACTAAACCTCCAACCACGACCCACTGGACACGAGGGTGACCCATGCACTGCCGGCCGGCCACTCAGGTCGCCGGAAAACACGATGGCCGAGACCTTGGGAGGAGCCAAACTTTGGAATTTCACCTTGCTTGAGTTGCCCCATGCCCAATGGCCACCATGGTCTGTTCTTCCCTTGACCTAGCAGTGATCCCAAGCCTCAACCCCCACAGGAGGCCCTCCGCCCTCTCCTATTTAAACCTCACCTCCTCTCGGCCATGGGAGGTGCTGAACCGAACCTTGCGAAACCCTGCCAAAATTGCTCCGGATCACTATCCATACTTAGAGCGAGTTGATCCCGATGACAATTTGCCCTAATCCCCGCCAACGAGCCCGATTTCTCGACCGAAATTCCACCCAAAACCGAGGACACTTCTCCACGGTGGGTCGATCCCCAAATTGATTGATCCTACACCTTCACCGGACCGAGGAAGAAGTCCACCGGCAAAAGCCCCTCTCCGGGCCACCCATCTATTCTGGACTCCAAGCTTTGTGATCGGGCTTGGTCGAAATCATACCTAGACAATTCACCAGGCCGAGGACTTCATCTGGAGCTTGCTTGGACCCAATCGAAGGTGACACAACCCTCAGATTGAAGCCACACTTCTCTGAGCAAAGGTATGAGCTAACTCTTTATCTCAAGCTTCTGGAGACTCTCCATTTCAAATGCCTTAATTTCAATGCATGATCAACGTATAGATGTATTCGTCTCTTCAAGACGAATCCATAGAGCACAAGAACACGAAAATCCGTTAAGTATTGAGTGAGATATTAGGGATTTAGTGTGGACGGTTCTCGGGTTAGGAGGCTTGGGGACGATGAACGGATGCCGTTCATTTAATACACGCGCGGACGGACGCCCAGGATCGCGCCGGATGAGGAGATGGAACGATACAGCGGGCCCCCGGAGCGATGTGGTGGACGGCGGCGCCGAATCAGAAGATGACACGCGGCGCTTCGGAGATGCCTAGGTTGAGTTGGCGCCGCGTGAATAAGTAGAAAAATAGGTTATTTTTCTATTTATTTAATTCCCTAAACTTCAAAATGCATAACTTTGTGTAGAAAAATCAGAAAAATAAAATAAAAATACCATCTTGCTCAGTGAATAGAGGAGAATAATGTGGAAAAGAAATCATTCAATTTCATTGAGTATTTGATTTTTAATAATTTATTTACTCTCTGCACATATTCAATTCTCCATGCATGTATTCAATTCACCATGGCATGAGACCATAGGGCTTTTGAAGCCTCTGAATTTGGGAACATTCCCTGAATTTTCCAAAGTCAGAGGCTATCGCTATGAAGAGTTATTGATTTTTCAACTCTAGGTTGCTAGTTTGAGTATTTTAATTCCAATAATTAGCATATTGTGAAATAAATTCTAGAAAAATTTGGTGATGTTTATTATGACTAGAGGACCCTAGGAAAAATAGGTTTTGAGTTAACTCACTTGGAATAACCCTAATTGGCTTAAACACCCAAAATGGAGTTTTAATTAATTAGAGCTAATCATATATCAAATTGACTTGAAATCGATTCTCCACTGACCTTTAGGATCAGAGGAACCCACTATAAAAGTTTGAAGTCAATTGGACTTGGTTAGCCCTATCAAATGGGTTGATTAAGCCATTTAGCCAAAATTAAACTTAAAAAATTCATAACTTTCAAAATACTTTTCAAAAATTCACTAAATTGGTTTTGGAGCCTCTCAGATATCAGGGGAATTTATGAAAATTAAAATTGCAATTTTCTAAAAAAGTTGATTTTTTTGCATTATTTTAATATTTTTAATAATTAAAAAATAATAAAAATCACAAAAATAATAAAATTCACCAAAATGTCACATTTTGAATTTTAATCACATAGGAACAAACCCCATATTTTTCTTAGGTCTCTATGATGAGTTATTAAATTTTAAAGCCCTAGGGTAATTTTAAAATTAAAAAAAATGTATTTTCTAGCATTTCCACTAAAATAATTCTAATAAATCAAAAATTGTAAAAATTGGTTCTCTGATTTCCTTGATATCAGAGAGATTTTTGAAAAATATAAATTCATTTTTCAACCTTTATTTTATTTTTAAATTAATTAATACTCCAAAACTCAAAATAATTATAATAAAAAGAATATAATTCAAAAAATCACCAAAATTGGTCCAAGTGGTCCTCTGGTCATTAGGAATGTCCCATAATTTTCTTAAGGACAGAAACTTTCCCTTGGTCATATTATTAAATTTTCCTTGGAAATCCCTATTTTCCACCAAAAATAATTACATAAATAAATTAAATACGAGAAAAATCACATTTTCTCCTCTAATGTCTTTATTGACATATGAGTGAAGTCACATAAAAATTTCAAATTCATTTAAGCTCAATTTAGTGAGTTATGAAATTATTAAGCTTGAAGGGCAAAATGGTAATTAAAATTTTAACCGTTAATTAAAACTTTAGGCTTAATAAAATGAAAAAGTAAAATATTTGATCTTAATCTGATTTGGATGATTGAAATTTAAATAATTAAAGGGTAGAAACCTACTAAACAATTTAAAAATAATTAAAATAAACCTTAATCAAATAATTAATTAAATTTGGAAGAATAATAAATTGGAATTATTAAAATAGGGATGTCATTAGGAAGAGATTGATTCTTTAATTTAAGAATCCCTAAATTAATCATCTCGATAATATTTAATTCCTCATTAAAATGATAATCAAATCTAAAATTTAAAATGCTAAAAGACTTAATCATTAAATTAAATTAAAGTTAAATTATCTAAATTAAATCCTTTTAAAATTTCAATTAAATTAATACTTTAACAATTAAAATTAAATCATCTTTAAAACTTAAAAAAATAAAATATTAAATTAAAATTAAAAATTAAATTAAATTAAAATTTAAATAAAAAAAAATTAAATTAAATTAAATTAAAACATATTAAATTAAATCAAATTATATCAAATTAAATTAAATTAAATTAAATCAAATTAAATCAAATTAAATTAAATTAAATCAAATTAAATTAAATTAAATCAAATTAAATTAAATTAAATTAAATCATATTATATTAAATTAACTTAAATTAAATTAAATTAAATTAAACCACATTAAATTAAATTAAATTAAATTAAATTAAATTAAATTAAATAAAATAAAATTAAATATAACATCAGCTAAGGCATAAAGAATTCAAAAATAAATCTAAAACAACTTGAACACTATTCCAAACTTAAACCCATTAATTGAAATTAAATTAAATCATAAATCATTTGAACAACCATTTGCTCTCGAAAGCTCTTGTTGTCATAACTTCTAAATGGAGTGTTAAGTGAAGTGTCACTTCATTCATAAGATATTCAAATGTCCTAGTTCACTGAGCAAGATAATAAATTTGAACTCCCGGACGATTAATTCATTTGTATAATTAAATTCTCTTGGACTTAAAATAATCCTAGAAATATTGAAAAGATGTTTAAGACTCGTCTTAAGCACTTCCTCGATATGATAGGATATTTATAAGAACAATTGAACTTAATTGTTCTTTGATGAAGAAAATCGTCCTCAAACCAAAATACGAGAACCTAGACGTCATAGGAGGTGACTAGCTATAGGATTAGGAACTTGGTAGAAAACCATAACCCTTCCCTTAGCTTTACCAGGAACTTGCTTTAAAACCTTAAATATTCTAATTGTGTTTTAAGTGCGGCTTGGGATGACGGGAAGACCCTCCAGAGTACGCTTTTATTTTATTGCAATTTACCTTATTGCAATTTATTTAATCGCATCGCACTTAGTTTTCTTGCATGATAAACAATCATTGCATGAAAACCTACACCTTTAGTATAGTCCTAAAAGCTGAAACCAAAACTAAATTAAAAGTCATTACAAGATAAAATTCACCGCCACGACATTTCAAAATATAAAACAACTCGAAAATTTAATCACAAACGAACAACAAAACTACAACTACAACTAAATTAAAACGTCTTGTTGGATGATCGGGAATACCTCGGATGATGTAACCTACGTGTTGCTTAACGGGATTTCCAGCTGTCTAAATGAAAGTGTGGAACTCATTCGAGTTGAGTTTAGCAAATTCATACGGATTAAGTGAATCCGATAAAAATAACGATGCCGGAAGGATGGAACAGTGGGATCTTAGCCGGTGTTGTTATAATCGACTTTAAGATTTGTTTTAATTAAAACATAAAAAAACACTTGGAAATTAAGACTTTCTCTAAACCAAAACACTTCTCTCATCTCTCTGATTTATGACTTCTAAAACTAAATCTCTGCGACAACGAGGAGCTCGAAGCATGGTGGGCAGCACGGCCATCGTCATGACCGAAATCTACAGTCACATGAAAACCATTCTTAGAATTAAATAACCAAGCCATAGGATTTCGAGGTAGTTTGCACTAGTGCAACATAAATCCTCAACTCTTCGTTAGGCATTTGCATAATCATGTTATGCAAATTAAGCCTAGCTAGGTTTTAGGATTCAGAGGTAGTTGTTTGGTACGACATAAACCCTCACATCTTCGAGATATTTGTATGATTTTATCATACGAATATAAGTCCTAATTAATTAAAATTGGCGAGATCAAAACATTAAATAAACATTAGGACTTTCCTAAGTTCGAAGCCAAACGAGTAGGATAGTCGGGAAATTACCGAAGTTCGCTTCGAATCCGTGATTTCTCCTACCTTTCTTCCTTTGAATTCCCAAAATAAAATGTTCTAAATTTGATCCATTCCCTATTGAAGTTCCAAAATTCGATCCCTTGAAAACTTAAACTTTGAAATTCTTGAGAGCGGAACTACCGATTATTATCGAGAGTTTTCTTAGGTGATTCCCGTCACTTAAGATGTAATTATGCTATAGGGGCTTGCCCTTATAGGGAATTTTAAGAACCCGAGTAATATAAACCACTGTTTAATGTTTTCATATTAAACGGGGAATTTGTCGGCTTATAAAATTGGTTCGCGGACCAAACGGACGTCACAAATCTTCTAGTTTATTTAATCGAGCCCCATCATCGGAGCGGTGTGTCATTCTTCGGGATAGATACACGGTTTGTGGTGCGATGCTCGTTTATATAAACTATTTGGGATGTGAGATCGGTTTGATTTCATATCTTAAAATTTTCAAATTTAAAATTATTTTCAAAATCAAATACTACTTTCTAAATTATATATATATTTAAATTAAATTTAAAATTCGCCGACAACTTCACGTAGGCGACCCCTTTTAAAAAATACAACACTCAACCTAAAAAATATGCCGACAATTTCTGGCGACTCCGCTGGGGAATGATTCCTCTCTCTATTTTTAATCAGATAGTTTTGCTTTAAAAAAATCAATAGTGTATCCATGTCCCTAATGGATCAAACTACCCTTCTTTCCGTTGGAATACTATGTTCATTTCTACCTTGAACAAGTATAGCCAACATTCTCTCGGATTTAGGAGCCACTGTTTAGACACCCCTAAGCAGAGAGGTTCCGAGATCCTTTTACCTCATTTCTGAGGTGGGGTGGACCCCCAATAGGTGTTAGTTTAGGAGTGATCCTTCGAGTCGAGAAGTCTTGCATAAGACTTTCTTTTCCTTTCCAACTCCGAATCGGATTCATTACCTTCTCTACACCTTTGAACATTCCGTTCTAAATAAACAAACCCTCTAATGAATGACTCTTTTAACAAATATACATGAACAAGAATGTGTTCGGACTCTTTTCGATTCCTTTCTTTTCGTCCGATGAGAAGAAGCATAACTTGGGATCGACGATCGGAATCTACCTGCGAAATGGAAGCCCCAAAGCTGATTTTCTCCTTCACTAATGGATCGGACTTCGCTGTTTACAAGGATGAGGCTGCCAGACAATGGGATCATCCGGTTTGGACAAGGATTCGAGAACACAAATGTCAAGATCACCGACGTTACCCTTTTGCGCCGACAAACAAAGTATACGAAGCGAAAGACCTTTGATCGAGTTCGACCTTAAGTCGACTCGAGAGTTTCCTCCTACGCGAAGGGTTCCGAGTGAGTGGAATGCAGCTGTCCAAAGGAGGAGCGTTATCTCTACGCCCACCGGTCTAGTCGTCTCGCACCTACCCCGGCTTCCGCCAGAGCGAAGGAGAAGGAAGTTCGAATTTGTAACGAGCATGTTACCGTGGAGGGTACGGATTTTCGTACAAGACCTTCTGTTTTTGAAATTGGGTCCAGCTCAAGGGTTCCACCCCTAACACGGACTCAGAGAAGAAACAGAGGTAGGAAGATTGCCAGGAAGGCCAGAGCTGCTGAAGTCGCTTTCTTAGAAGAAATCCCTGAGTACACACCATTACCTGAATACATACCATTGCCTGAATATACACCCCTTTTGGAAGGAAGTAGATTCCATCCCTTTCCGCCGCAAGTCGACGAGGAAAATGTCCGCGGGATTGCTTCTACATTACCTCGACCCGCATACTTATAGCGACGACAAAAGGAAAAGGGCTAGGATTACACCATTTTCCGACTACGGACTGTGATTGAGAAGTTAGCAAAGAAAGAGAAATGTCTCGTATCGGAGATTTTAAGAAGGATAGAACGGACACCGGCCAAGTCCCGTCTTGGGCCACGAGTAGAACCTCGCTATCGCTGCGGAAGAGCCGAATAAGAAGATGAAGGCTAGTCGCACTGTTGTTGTTTCGGGTTTACGGATCGGGGAGGATACCACCTTCCGAGCATTCGGTAGACGGACCATCCGGTCCTAGGCCTTCTGCCGCTAGAAGGATGGTATGGCGTCCCACTACCGGCCGATTAAGACCGAAACGACGACACGAGAAGGAAAGTCTCGCCGGGAGACTCGAGTCCGAAGAAAGCGCTACCGCGATGAAGGAGACTCATGAGAAGGAAACCCGACGGCCATCGCATGATAACGCGTGAAACCGCACGAAAAGACCATTGGAAGACGCTATGGAAAAGCTAAGAGCTGATATTCGGCGATTATCAAGAGAAAGAGAAGAAAAATTCGGCGATGAAGTCGACTCGTCGAATTCATGGATGATGAATATGCGAGAAATTAACATGGTTGAAACACGAGCATCGTCGGCTTCGCAAGGTGTTCCGGCGGTCTGCGGAAAGAGATGAATCGAAGCATTAAGAGCACAAATTCGAGAAAAATACGATACAATCTCTCGATTGGCAAAAAGGATGGAAGAGATGGGCTGCAGTCCTAGCCACTCTTCAGAGTCAGGCTCAACCCCCAAGAGAAACGCCTCCAGAAGTTATTCATATTACAGACTGAGGAAAAGAGATTACATCCGTTAACGGAGACGATCATCCAAAGAAAGTTTCTACCCAGAACATGATTCCAGAAAAGGATATCAAGAGCATGGTGGAACAGCAGGTGCGAGAAGCCTTGGCACAATCAAAGAGCGGGAAATCCATTCAGACGGGTAGACCTTACCCCGAAGAATTCGACGCTGTCCAATATCCAAAAGGCTTCGTACCACCTCTGTTCAAGACCTTTGACAGAACCGGAAACCCTCGGCAGCATGTTGCACATTTTCATGCAAGTTGTTGCAATGCCGGCGGAAGTGATGCTTTACTCTTTAGAAAATTTGTCGGCGGCACTATCGGGGATCGCCTTTGATTGGTATGCGGAATTACCGAAACGACTCGGTGAAGACATTTTCGAATTAGAGAACCTCTTCATCAAGCGATTTGCCGGAGCTCAGCACCACATCACTATAGGTGATTTAGTGGTAGAGAAGCAGAAGTCGAACGAAACTTTAGTGGACTATATACTTCGATGGAGGAATCTAAGTATGAAGTTTAAGCCACAGTTGCAAGAACAGCATGCAGTCGGCATTTTACTTAAGAGCATTCATGGCCCGATAGCACTTCTCCTCAAGGAATTTACTATTAAGACTTTCAAGAAGTTGTTAAGCAACGCTGGAAGCTTGCAAGAGGAGGCGAAGCAATTAAGTTTCACCGACAAAACAGACAAACAGAAGCCCGTAAAGACTTTTGAAAAGAAGTCTGGGATCATCGCGACGAGTCGATAAGGGCAAGCGACCAATACAACTACCGTCGAACGGCCGCGGCAACCTCGACGAGTTACCGGCAACCCCGACCCGGCTATCGGTCATCTCGACGGTATGAACAACCGCCTCGTCCACAACGTACATTAAGAGAACTTCGAGCGGGGAGTATCCGTTCAAGAATGAGGCGATGCCGAAAATATTCCGCGATCCGATGAAGACTCCGGATTTCCAATGCACGAGCCTAAAAGACCGGAAGAAGTCGACAAGAAAGGTGATCCTAACTTTTGCCCTTACCACCGGATGCTTGGACACAAGATAGAAGATTGTATTACCTTCGAAAGTTGGCTCGACGACAATCTTCGAAAAGGGAACATAACAATCCCGAAGGAATACTTGAAGGAACCCCGAAAGGAGGTTCCGTCGATGTTATCTCAACGGATCTCATTGTTTCGATAGATCCCTATGCGATCGATGATGGATGGACTACCGCTTGGACAAAGTCTTCGAAGAAGATTTTGGATCGCATCCAAACCACTTCGGTGCGAGCTTCGACTCGGAGTTCGAAACTCGTCGAATCGGCACTATCACTTGCGATAGAAGAACCACCTCAACAAGAGACGATTGAAGAAAAGAAGAAAATTGACGAAGAAGAGAAGACCAAGGCTCCTAAGGCTAGGCTAGGGGCCGCTTATCCTAGGATAGTTGTTTCGATTCGGGGGAGAAATCCTCGAACCTCTGACTCTGTATGATTATTTGCTCACTCCGGTGGGATCTTATAATGATGAGGGTTATGGCGTTGGCTACGTTTTGACTGTTTCTAACGATTACGTAACTAGCGACAATCGACCTGATCCGGACGTCGATTCCGATACAAATGACAATTCTCAAATCATACACGATCTCGACGATCACAATGAAAAAGAAGACATCCACCAAGGAGGCTACGAGAGTTCGATAAGCAACGAATCTATTTGCGAGTTTCGAGGAGCTCCGATCACAATAGAGTTAGAACCTTCGGACTCCGAAGCTAATCCGAAGAACTCGTCATTCCAATTCGAAGGAGACATCAGCAAACTCGATACTAGATTCGAAGAAATCACGAAGTCAACTTAAGAAGTGGAAGAGTTCTACCTCCGAGAATGGGTCCGAAGGACGAAAGGAAAACAGGTGGTTGTTCGGGAAGAACCAACCCCGACGGAAGAAATACCCATTCGGGAAGAAAACGAGACACATGAAAATAAAGTGGACTACAACGTGCTAGCCCATCTTAGGAAACTACCGACCAAGCCGAGCATCTACGACGCTCTCATCTTATCAAAGGAGATGAGAGAAGCTCGATCGAGGCCTTACTTGATCCAAAAATTTGCTTAGCTCGAATGACCTGGAGATTCCTTAGATGAGGTTTGCTCGTTAAAGGAACAACGAGGTATCACCTTCACGGACAATGACCCACTACTTGGGACGGCGGACCACGACCGACTAGTTGTACATTTTAGTTACAATTGGGAAGTTTACACTCTCCAGAGTATTGGTGGATCCAGGTGCATCAATCAATATAATGAATCTTCGAACGCTAGCATACTTGGAAATTGATGCTCGCGAGCTCGAAGCGGACAAAATGTTATTAAGAGGATTCGACCGGAAAGGAGAAAGTGCCCTCGGCTCGATAACTACTGCTAATGAAGACCGGTGACTTAGCAAAGACAACCGCGAAATTTCACATAATTGATTCGAAACGTCGTTCAACGCTCTCTAGGCCGGCCAGTGGATACATGAAAACCGGATGGTACCATCATCTCTACATCGATGCATCAAATACTACGATGGAGGGGAACGAGTGCATCGAAGGTGACTTACAACCATTCTCCATACATGAAATTGGAGTCCATGAAGATGCGGCTATTACGCACCCCGAAGAAAACAATCTTCTCCGGAGATACCATAACAAATGAAGCAAAGGAAATTTGGGACGACGAAGAACACGAAGTTCTAGTCCGACGATCACTCACCACTCCCTTACGGCGAGATGGTGAAGGTTTCTCCACGACTCGCATCCGAGGTCGAGGCCGGGGACGAGGTCGTGGCGAGACGTTAGGACGGTGGGATAGAGGAAACCGGCCATCAATGTTGAATGGGAAGATAGTTCGAAGAAGAAAAAGAAATCAAGCAAGAAGCGACGACAATAAGTCGGAAGAAGCCGCGATTCGGGATCCCTCTCGAAGATGAAAAGAACGAGGAATATAAATCGATGTACGAGAAGATTAACCACTATGTACATATTATGACCACGACCCCGATCCATTCTAATAAGATCGAGGGTATGGTGGTCGAAGAGGTACGTAGCGGCAGTACAAAGCCCATGAAGTTCTACCGTGGTGCTCCTTCCTCCAAAACTGAAAACAATGTACAATTTGAAGATGTCACTTCATCAGAATTAATGGAATTACTTTTTGAGTGGTACTCTCCCTGTGTTCAAAATTTAATTCAGCGTGGTTTCTTACCTCAACAATGGACAAAAGGTCGATCACAACATTTTGAAAATTTATGGAATAACTCCGTCGTCCACCCGATTCGAAGCATGGTCTCGGATTCGGCACGGTAGGATCGGTTGACGATACCGAATTTTGCATGGTTGTCACTTGCAAGTCTAATGAAGGCTGCATGGAAGCTACGAGAAGAACTTGAAGATTTACAAATTGGAAATGCTCCACCGAGTTCGAAGAAGAGATCAAATCTACGATAGATGAGTTAACGGAAGTTAACTTAGGTACTAGCGAAGAACCTAGACCTACCTTTGTTAGCTCCTTACTCGATAAAGAAGACTCGAAGAAATAATCGAGTTATTAATGGAATTTAAAGACTGTTTTGCTTGGAGCTACGATGAGATACCGGGATTAGCTCCGGAGGTCGCGATCCATAAGCTAGGAGTGGATCCTACTACGTTCCGGTCGGACGAGGTTCCGAGAAGAATGCGTCTAGAAATCGAACGACAAGTCATAGCTGAAGTTAAAAAGCTAATAGACGCCAAATTTGTCCGTGAAGAACAATACCCGACTTGGTTAGCCAATGTGGTACCAGTCAGGAAGAAGAATGGTCGGATCAGAATTTGTGTGGATTTCAGAGATTTAAACAAGGCATGTCCGAAAGATGAATTCCCTCTACCGATCCCAGAATTAATGATTGACATTGCTTCAACACATGAAACATTCTTATTCATGGATGGATCTTCAGGATACAACCAGATAAAAATGGCTCCAGAAGATGAAAAGCTTACAGCATTCAGAACGTCGATCGGAGTATACTGCTACACAGTGATGCC
The DNA here is from genome assembly GCA_022702705.1 of Papilionanthe hookeriana x Papilionanthe teres. Classification (NCBI taxonomy): domain Eukaryota; kingdom Viridiplantae; phylum Streptophyta; class Magnoliopsida; order Asparagales; family Orchidaceae; genus Papilionanthe; species Papilionanthe hookeriana x Papilionanthe teres. The sequence goes on from CM040427.1 coordinate 12,289,834, forward strand.
ATTCGGACTGAAGAACGCAGGAGCAACCTACCAGAGAGCGATGACAATAATTTTTGATGATCTCATCCACAATCAAGTCGAGTGCTACGTGGATGATGTGGTCATCGAAAGCAAAGTAAAGGAAAACCACTGTATGATTTGAGAATTGTTTTCGAACGATTAAGACAATTTAACCTTAAGATGAATCCCTTAAAATGCGCCTTCGGCGTCACCTCCGGGAAATTCTTAGGATTCGTTGTCCGACATCGTGGAATTGAAATCGACTCGGAAAAGATTAAAGCTATCTTAGAAATGCCACCTCCCAGAACCTTAAAACAACTACGATCTTTTCAAGGGAAGTTGGCATATCTTCGACGCTTTATCTCGAACTTGTCAAGTAGGTGTCAGCCTTTACTCGGCATTAGTTAAAAAGGACGCCAAATTTATTTGGGAAGAGAAATGCCAGAGGGCCTTTGAGGACATTAAACAATATTTAATGACACCTCTCGTCTTAGCGACCCCGATCTCGGAGTAGACCATTGATACTTTATACTTGCGGCCTTAGAAGACTCTCTCGGAGCCCAGTTAGCCCAGGTCAATGATGAGGGTAAAGAAAATGCTCTTTACTATCTAAGCCATCGTTTACTTCCAACGGAAATAAAGTATCCCACAATTGAAAAGCATTGTTTGGCCCTGATCTTCGCCGCTCAAAAGCTCAGGCACTACATGCTTTCTCATAAGGTCAACTCGATTTCGAAATTTAATCCATTGTAATACCTGATGACCCGTCCGAGCGCTTTACGGCGGACTTGCCGGGTGGTCGATGATATTATTGCAATTCGATATAACTTTCGTGCCTCTTCGTGTCGTAAAGGGACAAGTCCTGAGACTTCCTCGCGACACACCCTTTGCGGCGGAGTCTCCTCTCGATGACGACTTGCCGGATGAAAGAATAATGAGCTTAGAAGACCACGATGATCGACGTTGGGAATTGTATTTCGACGGAGCATCTTCGACACATAAAGACGAAGAATCGTAAGTGATAGTGCCGGTAAGGCGGGAATCGAACTAATCTTTATAACACGGAGCGGAGGATGTTAAGATATGCCTACCACTTAACGGAGCCGTGTACGAATAACGAAGCGAGAATACGAAGCCTCGTAACGGGACTAAAATTAACTATTCGAATGGGGATAAAAAATGTCAACATCTACGGGGATTCGCAGTTAATCATTCAACGGATCGTCGGACAATACAAAATTTTAAAGCGAAGACTCGAGCGATACTTCCGAGTATGCCGTGAAGCTGTTGGAACAGATTCCGAATGTGACGATCTACAAAATTCCCGAAGAAAAACGCTTTAGCGGATGCGTTAGCCGCCTCGCAAAAGAATTTGCACGCTTGCAAGATGAATCGATAGAAGTGTCGGTTCACGGACGTCGGGTCCTATCACGGCTCGACATAGACATAATACACAAATCGGAAAAGAAGAAGAATCGGTTGCAACGATGACGAGAAAACACGGAAGATTGGCGACGACCATTAATGGACTACCGCAAACGGGAAAACTACCGGACGATAGGTCGTTAGCCCATCGGATCGAAAAGAACTTTGTCCTACGCATTAATAAACAATACATTATACAGAAGGTCTTTTGATCAGATGTGGCTAAGATGCCTAAGCGGGTCCGACGCTCGTGAAATCGTTAAAGAAGTGCATTCAGGACTCTTTGGCGCTCACCAGTCGGGTCCGAAGATGAAAATGAAAATTAAAAGACTAGGGTACTACTGGCCCTCGATGATGACCGATCGCATGAAAATCGCCGAGAGCCGTCACCAATGCCAAGTGCACGGAGTGGTTCTACACCAACCTCCGAATGTGCTACATCAGACAATTGCGTCGTGGCCGTTTGAATGTTGGGGCACGGATATAGTGGGTCCGATAGAACCACCATCTTCGAAAGGACATCGTTTCATTCTTGCGGCTACAGATTACTTTTCCAAGTGGGCAGAGGCAGTTCCACTCAGAGAAGTGAAAGCACACCACGTGCTATAGTTTTTCAAGAATCAAGTTGTCTACCTTTTCAGAGTGCCGCACAGGATCATCTTAGATAATGGGTCAGCATTCAGAAGCACACAAATCAACAATTTTGTCAGGAGACACGGAATCGACTGGCTGAGGCTTTTAATAAAACTCTCGTTCAAATTTTAAAGAAAATCTTGGACAATAATAAGAGAAATTGGCACGAGAAGTTATTAGAAGCCTTATGGAGCTCTGCGGACAACCTTCGAACTCCTACTCGAAGCTACACCTTACGCTGCGGTATATGGGTCCGAGGCGAGTGTTACCTTTAGAGGTCCGGCTTCCTTCACTTAGGATTGCGGTTGCAAACAAAATCACGACGAGAAGAGAATGCCAAATTACGACTAGAAGAATTGGAAAGCTCGGAAGGAAAAGACTTGCGGCGCGACGGAATTTAGAACTATGCCGAGCTAAGATGGTTCGAAGCCCATGACGGATCGGTCCGCTCAAGAACCTTGAAAGTTGGTGACTTAGTTCTCGTTCTCGAGACCTATCCTTGCACACCGCAAGATAGGAGGAAAATTTGAACCCACTTGGGAAGGGCCGTTTGTGGTTGAGGCGGCCTACTCGGGAGGCTCCTACCGGCTAGTGAATTGCCGAGGAGAACGACATATGCTTCCGATCAACGGACGATACTTGAAGAAGTATTACGCTACTGATGTTTCGAAGGAATGAATTTTTCATCCCTAGAAGCACGGGTGAACTAATTACTTATGACTGGGTCCGAACCCAAAAATAATAAAAAATGTGCTAAAATAAATAAAATCATGATAATAAAGTTTTCTTGTTTTCTCTTCCAAATCAAAATCTCTTTCCTGATATTTTCCCATTTCATCCCTGTTGAACTCGAAAAAAAAAGGGTACAAAAGTAATAATAAAAAAAAAGAAGAAAACTCTGTCTCTAATAAACATTTTCTTAATGTTCTTGTTCTTAGTACAGCCCCTGATCCTTTTCCTTATCTTTTTCGCAAGGAAATGTCGAACGGGTGGTTGGTCTCGAACTTTAGAAATGGCGTAAGCCTTGCACTCGACGAAAAGAGGGTGAAAGATGGAGCGATAATAGAGATTGACTCGGACTTCGCACCGGCGAGGCCTGCGATACGAGGAAAGTGGTCGGGTCCCAATTGACCGAGAGGAGCCGCCCGATCCGAGACGATAATGAAAGTAGGTGGCCCAAGCCACCAATCCGACGACGAAGAAAAGAAAAACAAACAACGAAGAAGACAAGAGAATCAAATGCGTAGTCGCTACGGACGGGCGAGCTTGTCGGCGCCGCGCCCGCGAAGTTCGGGAAGTACGAAGAGCTACTCTCACGGCAACTCGGCGAAGAAATAAAAATCGCCGTATCCGCAAGATGTTAACTAAACTAGCGACGGACCGGCGCGACGAGGCGATTCTTCTTGCCGGTGCATATACTTCGAGGATGCCGGTTCGCCGGGAACACGAAGAAAGAAGGCCAGCTCCGAGGATAACAGAAGAGACCAGGGAAATCTCAAGGGGATCAGAAGAAGGAAGACAAACACACCACCGGATAAAGCCACCAGTAATGCATGACCTTGTTGCAGAAGCAACCCCGGAGGACGTTCCGACGGAGACCATCCCCGAGGAGCCGAGGTATGCAGGAGAACGCGAAGGGATTGAGCCATATATCCCGCGGTATGTCACTAGGCCTCGCCATTTGCGGATTATTCCGGAATACGAGTTAGAAAGAATGCGGAAAGTCGAGAAGAAAACTTTTGAATACTTCGAGAGAATCGGAGGCGGGAGGATCGATATACTAGAAGGCCTCGAGCTACATACGGACGTGTTCTCGAATACGAACAACAACAAATCGTGGACTGCATCCGGGATTTGAAAAGAATGGGTCGAGCGAGGTCGCTAAGAGAAAACACTTACTCGGAACCCCGGAGATGGATGCCGGGGAAGGGAGAATTACAATACGATGTGGATGCTTGCTACAACTTCGCGAGAAGACGGGAAGGAAACCCACCGGGGATCTCCGTCATGGCCGAGTGGATCCAATGCCATTAGTCATCAAAAGGGTGGTAAAAAGAATGATAGCATGGAGGGTACGCCGACGGATGCATACCCAACGGTTGCATCATTAACATTTACAAGAAGGGTGATCGCATACCCCGCACATAGATCACCACGACTTTGTCGGACCTTTACGCACGGTTTCTTTTACGAACGAGTGTAATATCATGTTCGGATCCGACCTCGGGATAGCGAGGCCCGGGTGAGTTCCGAGGGCCGGTAAAGATACCATTACCGGTAGGTTCCGTCATGATACTAAAGGGCAACGGAGCGGATGTCGCTAAACATTGCATACGGGAGTACCGATGAAGCGGATCTCGGTTACTTTTAGAAGGATGGATGACGGGAAAGCACCTTACCACTTCCAGACCGGACCGGAGCTAGAGAGTCTCCGGCCTTACGAGCTGTGAGTTACATGGAAAATATCACACCTCCAACGTACATCCATACGGCATCCTTGCCAAGGATGGCTTGGAAGGTGATGTTATTGACCATGTACCTCACTATTCAGACATGGATTTTTAATAGATACCTTTTTGGATGGATCGACAAAGATCATACATAGTTCGTTTTGAGTCTATATGGATTGTATGAGATGTATTCCAGATCGAGTTGTATGATGTATCTTCAACATGATTGAAATGAAAGTGACCATGTCACGTTTTTGGCCTTCACCTCTTTTGTGCAAGTTGACTGGGAAACGCCATTAAAGTTAAACGAACTTCGAACAAAGAACAGAAAAGAAACTAAAAGAATAAAAGAAAAACTTTCCTTAAAAATCTAAAAAATGATGGACTCCAAATTCACATGAACATTAAATTAACGATAAATCGTTAAAGGACAAGCAAGATGAACACAAATTTTAAATCAAAAATTCAAATTCAACCTCCCAGATCTCAAATCAAATCTCAATCGAATTCAGACTCAACCCTCCAAATCTGAAGTCCAATCCGTTCTACTCTCTCCTTTGTCTGGGATGGAAGCGGTCGATTCCATTGACATGGAGCCACGAGGTTTTCGATTCGGATCTAGTGGTGAGGAATTGTATCTAATCCAAACCAGCAACTTTCAACCAACTCTTTTGCATGGGATATGTAGCATCTACATATTCCCTCCTAATCTATTTCCTTCCATGAAAATCTTTCACAACTTTCATGAAATTCTCGAAACACCAAAATTCCACACTTTTCAAATCAACACTAAAAATCTTTGCAAAATCAATTACCATTCAAAAATCAAACATTTGGGGTTGAGGATTTTACATCCGAGACTGCATTGCCTTAGGATTCTTTCCCTATTGCAATGAAATACATCAAAATCAAACATTTGGGGTTGAGGATTTTACATCCGAGACTGCATTGCCTTAGGATTCTTTCCTATCGCAATGAAATACATCAAAATCAAACATTTGGGGTTGAGGATTTTACATCCGAGACTGCATTGCCTTAGGATTCTTTCCCTATCGCAATGAAATACATCAAAATCAAACTTTTGGGGTTGAGGATTTTACATCCGAGATCGCATTTCTTTAGGTTCTTTACCTATCGCAATGAAATACATCAAAATCAAACTTTTGGGGTTGAGGATTTTACATCAGAGACTGCATTGCTTTAGGATTCTTTCCCTATCGCAATGAAATACATCGAAATCAAACTTTTGGGGTTGAGGATTTTACATCCGAGACTGCATTGCCTTAGGATTCTTTCCCTATTGCAATGAAATACATCAAAATCAAACTTTTGGGGTTGAGGATTTTACATCCGAGATTGCATTGCTTTAGGATTCTTTACCTATCGCAATGAAATACATCAAAATCGAACTTTTGGGGTCGAGGATTTTACATCCGAGACTGCATTGCTTTAGGATTCTTTCCCTATCGCAATGAAATACATCAAAATAAAACTTTTGGGGTTGAGGATTTTACATCCGAGACTGCATTGCCTTAGGATTCTTTCCCTATTGCAATGAAATATATCAAAATCGAACTTTTGGGGTCGAGGATTTTACATCCGAGACTGCATTGCTTTAGGATTCTTTCCCTATCGCAATAAAATACAACAAAATCAAATTATTGGGGTTGAGAATTTTACATCCGAGACTGCATTGCTTTAGGATTCTTTCCCTATCGCAATGAAATACATCAAAATCAAATTATTGGGGTTGAGGATTTTACATCCGAGACTGCATTGCTTTAGGTTCTTTCCCTATCGCAATGAAATACATCAAAATCAAATTTTTAGGGTTGAGGATTTTACATCCGAGACTGCATTGCTTTAGGTTCTTTCTCTATCGCAATGAAATACATCAAAATCAAACTTTTGAGGTTGAGGATTTTACATCCAATACCGCATTGCTTTAGATTCTCTTCCTATTGCGATGAAGCACACCAAATCAAACTCTTGAGGTTAAGGATTTTACATCCGAGACCACATTGCCCTGAGTTCTTTCCTCATTGTAATGATTTAATTCAATCAATTCAATTTTCTTTTGAGGTTGAAGATGTTACATCTAAAACCACGAAATTCAGATTTTCATTTCAAGATTTAAATCGCTCCAAATTAATTTTAACAAAACTTCAATCTAAATTAAAACTCAAGCTAAAATCTGAACTTACACATCAAAATTTAAAATATAACAACATGAAATCTAAATCGAAATTCCCCCAGATCATGTGATTTGGGATTCACCTCCTTTTCCTTTCCCCAGCGAGAGTTCAGGAATCTCCAGTCTCGGAGATATACTTGACACTCCCCGGCGGAAACTCTTCTACTTCGTCCTAAGTTTGTCACTTGGACATCCGTGTTGGTTTTGTTGATCACTTCGGTCGAACGCCAATACGCGCGGTGTCTTGGGTTAGCACACCACACCTATTGAGGTCCATTTGTTAACCTCATTTTTGATGAGGTCTTCTCTTCTTCTCTTTAGTACTTAGGATCTAGCCTTAGGCTTTTCCTTTGACTAGTCTGTAGAGGATTAGAATTGGGACCCACCACTTAGAAATTCAAACCACTTCTTAACTCCCTGCAAACTCCACTAACTTGATTGTAGACCCCTAATCACCTAGAGGGTTGAAATCAAATGTGGAAGTTTAAAGGATGTGATCCTATAGGACTCTTTGGCCTTAGAGGCCATCACAGGTGGCTCGGTGCAGTGAAGGGGCTGACTTACACACACACTACACCTATACACTACATTTTCATACACACCTCCTAAAACCAAACCCATACCCGATTTGACCTCCTAACTCATGCAGGTGATTCACATGGATGGTCTTTAACCCCTAAGCCCTCGGCTAAGAGGGTTAGGAACAACATAGTGAATGCCTCGAATGAGTCCTCTCATGGCTCATGTGGGCTTGATATGGCTTCATGGCTCAACCAAAATGATTTCATTCCACTTACATTTACCCAATCTTCAATTTTCTAAATTTTCAATTTTTGACCCAGGACCCTGGACCACTTTAACTTACCCAAAACCCTTGAAATTACCCAAATTTTTCAAAATTTCCAAATCACCCAAAATTCCTCAAAAACAATCCCAAACATTCCCACATTACTCAAATTGATCATTCATAGCCAAAAATACCAAAAATTCCAAAAATACCTCCCAATACCCTCCAAATACCCAAAATGCCCCTCTTGACCCAAAAACCCAAAAATTCAGAAAATTCCCAGAAAATTCCAGAGAATCCCAAATATTCCCAATTTCATTTTATTCAACTACACCATGGGCCAATTTTGTCAATTTACCCCACTTTTGTCAAAATCCCCAATTTGACCCATTTTAACTCAAAAGTGAACCCAATGTCAAACCAAACCTACCCAATTGACCCAAATTCTGGTCCAATTCAATTCTAAACTTCAATTCAACATCCCCAACACCAATCTAGACCAAATTAAAGCCCAATTTGATTGAAATTTGAATCCAATTTCACTTTGGACCTTAAAGCCGAATTTGGACCCATGACCCAAACCTAATCCAAACTAACCCAATTCAATTCCAATTAACCCCAAATCTTTTCTAAACCTTCCTTAACATCCCCACAAAAAAAAACACTAACATGATTTGCCCAAAATTTAGACCCAAACCCCACTCAAATTCAACCCAAAGCTAAAAGGCCCAATTTTGACCTAAACCCAAACCTTACCCAAATAAGCCCAAACCCCAAAATCAAAACCCAACCAAAGCCAAAACCTCTTTGAAACACTCCCATAAACATTTCCCAACATTTATTTTACATCAATTTCAACCCTAGCCCAACATTGGTCCAAGTTAGCCCAATTTGACCTATATTGGCCCATTCACCAAAGAGGTCCAAATCCAACCCAAACCTAGCCCAAACACTTCAAATTTCTTCCAAATCATTCATGAGACATTCCTAAACTAAATTCAACACTTATTGGATCCAATCCTTTGCAAAATTCTCATCCTAAAGTAAAAAAAAGCCCACTTCCCTAAATCACTTTAAAAGCCCACCTTCACTAAATTGCAAAGGCCCAAAGCCCACATGACAACCTTATATCATCATCCATTGGATGGAACCATATCCTAAGTTCTAAACCCATGATAAAATAAATCCAAATTAAGCCATGTGCCAAATCCCATCAAATCACTCCTAAATTACCAAAATTTCCAAATTCCATTTTCATGAAATTGACCAAACTTTTCCCCAAGCCAAAGACAAGCCATGAAGCCACATGCAAGCCATGGATAAGTCACATGAAATCATGGAAGGTTTGACATGTGATCAAGCCATTAATGGCAAAAGGAGGAGCCTCTTTTAAGCCCCCTTAAAAAGGTTTTAACCCTTTTAATGCTTCACCTTAATCCATGATTAATCAAAATATTCATGGATGGTGACCTCTCTACCCTTTTCTAGCTGATTCACTCGATCCTCCCTCGACCCAAATCAGCCATGGAAGGGTGCACCAAACCCAAAATGGTGGGTTGACCCATTTGGACCCAAAATGAGCCTCTCCCCATACCATTTTAATCCAAACCCTTTACACATGTCCATGGACAATTGATTGCACTAAACCTCAACCACGACCCACCTGGACACGAGGGTGACCCATGCCCGCCGGCAAGCCGCACGGGTCGCCGGAAAACACCATGGCCGAGACCTTGGGAGGAGCCAAACTTTGGAATTCCACCTTGCTTGAGTTGCCCCATGCCCAATGGCCACCATGGCTCGTTCTTCCCTTGACCTAAGCGGTCGATCCCGAGCCTTGAACCCCCACAGGAGGCCCTCCGCCCTCTCCTATTTAAACCTCACCTCCTCTCGGCCATGGGAGGTGCCGAACCGAACCTTACCGAAACCCCGCCAAAATTGCTCCGGATCACTCTCCATACTTAGAGCGAGTTGATCCTCAGAGTGACAATTTGCCCTAATCCCCACCAACGAGCCCAATTTCTCGGCCAAAATTCCACCCAAAACCGGGACACTTCTCCACGGTGGGTCGATCCCCAAATTGATTGATCCTACACCTTCACCGGACCGAGGGAAGAGGTCCACGCGACAAAAGCCCCTCTCCGAGGCCACCCATCCGTTCCGGACTCCAAGCTTTGTGATCGGGCTTGGTCGAAATCATACCTAGACAATTCACCAAGCCAAGGGACTTCATCTGGAGCTTGCTTGGACCCAATCGAAGGTGACACAACCCTCAGATTGAAGCCACACTTCTCTGAACAAAGGTACGAGCTAACTCTTTATCTCAAGCTTCTGCAGATACTCCATTTCAAATGCCTTAATTTCAATGCATGATCACCGTATAGATGTATTCGTCTCTTCAAGACTAATCCATAGAGCACAAGAACACAAAAATCCGTTAAGTATTGAGTGAGATATTAGGTATTTAGTGTGGACGGTTCTCAGGTTAGGAGGCTTGGGGACGATGAACGGATGCCGTTCATTTAATACACGCGCGGACGGACGGCCAGGATCGCGCCGGATGAGGAGACGAAACTATACAGCGGGCCCCCGGAGCGCTGAGGTGGACGGCGGCGCCGAATCAGAAGACGACACGCGACGCTTCGGAGATGCCTAGGTTGAGTTGGCGCCGCGTGGATAAGTAGAAAAATAGGTTATTTTTCTATTTATTTATTTCCCTAAACTTCAAAAATGCATAACTTTGTGTAGAAAAATCGGAAAAATAAAATAAAAATACCCTCTTGCTCGGTGAATGAGAGGAGAATAATGTGGAAAAGAAATCATTTAATTTCATTGAGTATTTGATTTTTAATAATTTATTTACTCTCTGCACATTTTCAATTCTCCATGCATGTATACAATTCACCATGGCATGAGACCATAGGGCTTTTGAAGCCTCTGAAATTGGGAACATTCCCTGAATTTTCCAAAGTCAAAGGCTATCCCTATGAAGAGTTATTGATTTTTCAACTCTAGGTTGCTAGTTTGAGTATTTTAATTCCAATAATTAGCATATTGTGAAATAAATTCTAGAAAAATTTGATGATGTTTATTATGACTAGAGGACCCTAGGAAAAATAGGTTTTGAGTTAACTCACTTAGAATAACCCTAATTGGCATAAACACCCAAAATGGAGTTTTAATTAATTAGAGCTAATCATACATCAAATTGACTTGAAATCAATTCTCCACTGACCTTTAGGATTAGAGGAACCCACTATAAAAGTTTGAAGTCAATTGGACTTGGTTAGCCCTATCAAATGGGTTGATTAAGCCATTTAGCCAAAATTAAACTTAAAAAATTCATAACTTTCAAAATACTTTTCAAAAATTCACCAAATTGGTTTTGGAGCCTCTCTGATATCAGGGGAATTTAAGAAAATTAAAATTGCAATTTTCTAAAAAAGTTGATTTTTTTTGCATTATTTTAATATTTTTAATAATTAAAAAATAATAAAAATCACAAAAATAATAAAATTCACCAAAATGTCACATTTTGAATTTTAATCACATAGTAACAAACCCCATATTTTTCTTAGGTCTCTATGATGAGTTATTAAATTTTAAAGCCCTAGGGTAATTTTAAAATAAAAAAAATGTATTTTCTAGCATTTCCACTAAAATAATTCTAATAAATCAAAGAAAAATCAGAAAATTGTAAAAATTGGTTCTCTGATTTCCTTGATATCAGAGAGATTTTTGAAAAATATAAAATTCATTTTTCAACCTTTATTTTATTTTTAAATTAATTAATACTCCAAAACTCAAAATAATTATAATAAAAAGAATATAATTCAAAAAATCACCAAAATTGGTCCAAGTGGTCCTCTGGTCATTAGGAATGTCCCATAATTTTTAAATTTTCCTTGGAAATCCCTATTTTCCACCAAAAATAATTACATAAATAAATTAAATACAGAAAAATCACATTTTCTCCTCTAATGTCTTTATTGACATATGAGTGAAGTCACATAAAAATTTCAAATTCATTTAAGCTCGATTTAGTGAGTTATGAAATTATTAAGCTTGAAGGGCAAAATGGTAATTAAAATTTTAACACTTAATTAAAACTTTAGGCTTAATAAAATAAAAAAGTAAAATATTTGATCTTAATCTGATTTGGATGATTGAAATTTAAATAATTAAAGGGTAGAAACCTACTAAACAATTTAAAAATAATTAAAATAAACCTTAATCAAATAATTAATTAAATTTGGAAGAATAATAAATTTGGAATTATTAAAATAGGGATGTCATTTGGAAGAGATTTATTCTTTAATTTAAGAATCCCTAAATTAATCATCTCAATAATATTTAATTCCTCATTAAAATGATAATCCAAATTTAAAATTTAAAATGCTAAAAGACTTAATCATTAAATTAAATTAAAGTTAAATTATCTAAATTAAATCCTTTTAAAATTTCAATTAAATTAATACTTTAACAATTAAAATTAAATCATCTTTAAAACATAAAAAAAAATAAAATATTAAATTAAAATTAAAAATAAAATTAAATTAAAATTAAAATAAAAAAAATTAAATAAAATTAAATTAAAACATATTAAATTAAATCAAATTAAATCAAATTAAATTAAATTAAATTAAAACATATTAAATTAAATCAAATTAAATCAAATTAAATTAAATTAAATCAAATTAAATTAAATTAAATCAAATTAAATTAAATTAAATTAAATCATATTATATTACATTAACTTAAATTAAATTAAATTAAATTAAACCACATTAAATTAAATTAAATTAAATTAAATTAAATTAAATTAAATTAAATTAAATTAAATATAACATCACCTATGACATAAAGAATTCAAAAATAAATCTAAAACAACTTGAACACTATTCCAAACTTAAACCCATTAATTGAAATTAAATTAAATCATAAATCATTTGAACAACCATTTGCCCTCGAAAGCTCTTGTTGTCATAACTCCTAAATGGAGTGTTAAGTGAAGTGTTACTTCATTCATAAGATATTCAAATGTCCTAGTTCACTAAGCAAGATAATAAATTTGAACTCCCGGACGATTAATTCATTTGTATAATTAAATTCTCTTGGACTTAAAATAATCCTAGAAATATTGAAAAGATGTTTAAGACTAGTCTTAAGCACTTCCTCGATATGATAGGATATTTATAAGAACAATTGAACTTAATTGTTCTTTGATGAAGAAAATCGTCCTCGAACCAAAATACAAGAACCTAGACGTCATAGGAGGTGACTAGCTATAGGACTAGGAACTTGGTAGAAAACCATAACCCTTCCCTTAGGTTTACCTAGGAACTTGCTTTAAAACCTTAAATATTCTAATTGTGTTTTAAGTGCAGCTTGGGATGACGGGAAGACCCTCCAGGTACGCTTTTATTTTATTGCAATTTACCTTATTGCAATTTATTTAATCGCATCGCACTTAGTTTTCTTGCATGATAAACAACTGTTGCATGAAAACCCACACCTTTAGTATAGTCCCTAAAACTGAAACCAAAACTAAATTAAAAGTCATTACAAGATAAAATTCACTGCCACAACATTTCAAAATATAAAACAACACAAAATTTAATCACAAACAGAACAACAAAACTACAACTACAACTAAATTAAAACGTCTTGTTGGATGATCGGGAATACCTCGGATGATGTAACCTATGTGTTGCTAACGGGATTTCCCACGGTCTAAATGAAAGTGTGGAACTCATTCAGTTGAGTTTAGCAAATTCATCTGGACTAAGTGAATCCGATAAAAATAACGATGCCGGAAGGATGGAACCGTAGGATCTTAACCGGTGTTGTTATAATCAACTTTAAGATTTGTTTTAATTAAAACATGAAAAAACACTTGGAAATTAAGACTTTCTCTAAACCAAAACACTTCTCTCATCTCCTGATTTATGACTTCTAAAATTAAATCTCTGCAACAACAAGGAGCTCGAAGCATGGTGGGCAGCATGGCCATCGTCGTCAGCAAAACTGAAATCTACATCAGCAAAGCCATTCTTAGAATTAAATAACCAAGCCATAGGATTTCGAGGTAGTTTGCCTAGTGCAACATAAATCCTAAACTTTTCGTTAGGCATTTGCATAATCATGTTATGCAAATTAAGCCCTAACTGGTTTTAGGATTCTGAGGTAGTTGTTTGGTACGACATAAACCCTCAAATCTTCGAGGCTATTTGTATGATTTTATCATACTAATATAAGTCCTAATTAATTAAAATTGGCAAGATCAAAACATTAAATAAACATTAGGACTTTCCTAAGTTCAAGCCAAACAGTAGGATAGTCGGGAAATTACCAAAGTTCGCTTCGAATCCGTGATTTCTCCTACCTTTCTTCCTTTGAATTCCCAAAATAAAATGTTCTAAATTTGATCCATTCCCTATTGAAATTCAAAAATTCAATCCCTTGAAAACTTAAACTTTGAAATTCTTGAGAGCGAGACTATCGATTATTATCGAGAGTTTTCTTAGGTGATTCCCATCACTTAAGATGTAATTAACTATAGGGGCTTGCCCTTATAGGGAATTTTAAGAACCCGAGTAATATAAACCTCGTTTAATGTTTTCATATTAAACGAGGGAATTTGTCGGCTTATAAAATTGGTTCGCGGACCAAACGGACGTCACAAATCTTCTAGTTTATTTAATCGAGCCCCATCATCGGGCGAGTGTGTCTATTCTTCGGGATAGATACACGGTTTGTGATGCGATGCTCGTTTATATAAACTATTTGGGATGTGAGATCGGTTTGATTTCATATCTTAAATTTTTCAAATTTAAAATTATTTTCAAAATCAAATACTACTTTCTAAATTATATATATATTTAAATTAAATTTAAAATTCACCGACAACTTCTGTAGGCGACCCCTTTTAAAAAAATACAACACTCAACCTAAAAAATATGTCGACAGGCACAAAATCAAAAATTGGTGTCTCAATCAAGACATTCAAAATCTTTAACTTGTGCTCCACCAGATATAGTAATCCTCAATAAAAAAGGAGAGCGAAAAGCTCAATAAAAAAAAAAGAAAAAAAATGAGAAAAAAAGAAAAAGAATGCTTCCTGAGAAGAAGTTTGAGGCAAGCATATAATCAAAAATTGGTGTCTTAATCCTCCCCTGATTAATAAAACTTGAAAGACAACCTTAAGAAGTTTCCTCCGATATTATGCTTTGAAAAGAGTCAAGTCATTATATGCCTTTTGGTCGATCATTAATTGGCTCAGAAATATCTTTCGACGGTGAAAAATATTTTAATCACATGAACATAAATTTTGAAATCTGCTTAGGCCTGGGAAGGAAGAATTAAAGAAAGGGTCACGTTGTTGTAAATTAATGGAAATTCGACCCTGAAGTCGTATCTTTCAGTGTCCAACAAATACAACTCCAACTTCAACTCGAAGAACGTCAGAAAGATTTCTCGAAGACAACTTCAACAACTTTTACAGAATCTGCAACAAATCAAATGATGACTGCTACAAACGAAGTTACAAAGTTTTGTCCTCTCCAGCAATGACGTCTCTAGAGATGACACACCTTTATAGGTACTTGAAAGAATATAATTCTGATAGCACCTTAAAGAGTGAGTTATTTTCTAGCAAAGGTCTTTAGTCAGTGGACGATACCTCAAGAAGTACTGTACATAGCAACGTTTCAAAGACAGAGTCTTGTTCTACGAAGCGCTGATGTCGCACTTGTCTAAAACTTGGTCCAAATCCTAAAACAAATGCAACTAAATAAAACTCTGCATCAAACAAAATAAAAGTCAACATTTGAACAAAACAAAAGAACTCTGCACCTTGTGAATTTTCAAAAATCTCTGCATAAGCATTTCGATAAAATTCAGCATTTACATGAACTTCTACAAACATTCTCTGCACTTTACAATATGTTTTCACAATCTCCGCATTCATAAATATCGACAATATATTCGATCTACGCATTCATAAAACTACGCATTCCCAAATATCGGCAAAATCATTCTCGAATCTCGAGCATAAGCCAAATCTCAGTAAAATTCTTCATAGTCATAGCATAAATCAAATATCAACAAAATTTTTCACAACCACTGCATAAACTGAATCTCAGCAAAAAATTCCCCATGGACCTCAGTAAAATTTCCCTTAATCTCTGCATAAATAAATTTCAACAAAATTCTTCAGTCTCAGCGTAAGTCAGCAAAATTCTTCAATGCCTCTGCATTCACAGAATCTCAGAAATTCTCAACATTCGGGATAGGCTTCCGCCGTACTCCCATCTCAGCATATTCTCTGCAATTCTCAGCACTCGGGATAGGCTTCCGCCGTACTCCCATCTCAGCATATTCTCCGCAGTTCTCAGCACTCGGGATAGGCTTCCGCCCTACTCCCTTCTCAACAATTCTCAGCACTCGGGATAGGCTTCCGCCGTACTCCCATCTCAGCATATTCTCAGCAGTTCTCAGCAATTCTCAGCAATTCTCAGCAATTCTCAGCAATTCTCAGCACTCGGGATAGGCTTCCGCCGTACTCCCATCTCAGCATATTCTCAGCAGTTCTCAACAATCCTCAGCAATTCTCAACATTTCTCAGCAATTCTCAGCAATTCTCAGCACTCGGGATAGGCTTCCGCCGTACTCCTATCTCAGCATATTCTCTGCAATTCTCAGCTCTCGGGATAGGCTTTCACTCAACTCCCTTCTCAGCAATTCTCAGCGCTCGGGATAGGCTTCCGCCGTACTCCCATCTCAGCATATTCTCTGCAGTTCTCAGCACTCGGGATAGGCTTCCGCCCTACTCCCTTCTCAACAATTCTCAGCACTCGGGATAGGCTTCTGCCGTACTCCCATCTCAGCATATTCTCAGCAATCCTCAGCATTTCTCAGCATTTCTCAGCAATTCTCAGCAATTCTCAGCACTCGGGATAGGCTTCCGCCGTACTCCCATCTCAGCATATTCTCTGCAATTCTCAGCTCTCGGGATAGGCTTTCGCTCTACTCCCTTCTCAGCAATTCTCAATACTCGGGATAGGCACAGTCCTACTTCTTTCTCGGCAATCTCAAAAATTTGATCCTCTCAGCAAGAAATTGAAATTAAAGCACTCTGTATTTCGGATAGGCTTTGTCCTATTCTTCCTCAGCATTTGGGATAGGCTCACTCCTAATCCTTGTCAACATACACATTTGGGATAGGCTCAGTCTTAATCCTTCTCAGCATACACATATGGAATAGGTTCAGTCCTGCTTCCTTCTCAGCATACACATATGGAATAGGTTCAGTCCTGCTTCCTTCTCAGCATACACATATGGAATAGGTTCAGTCCTGCTTCCTTCTCAGCATACAAATGCATTCGGGTGGGCCTTAGCCCTACTCTTTTCTCCGCATAAAGCCAAAATCTAAACTCAAATCAAAACTCAAACTCAAAATTAAAACTTGAAATAAAAAATGAAACGAATCTAAGATCCAATCTCTTAGAATCTTGTGATCTGAAATTCACCTCCTTTTTCCCCAGCGAGAGTTTTGGAATCTTCAGTCTTGGAGATTTACCTGATACTCCCCAGTGGAAATTTCTTACACTTCGTCCTAAGTTTGTCACTTGGACATCTGTGTTTGTTTAGTTGATCTTTTCGGTCAACGCCAATACGCACGGTGTGCGTGGTCAGCACACCACACCTATTGGGGGTCCATTTGTTGACATCATTTTTGATGAGGTATTGTCTTTTCTCTCTTCTTAGTCCTTAGGATCTAGCCTTAGGCTTTTCCTTTGACTAATCCTAGAGGACTAGAAATGGGACCCACCACTTAGAAATTCCAAACACTTCTTGATTCCCTTCGAACCCCACATGTTTGATTGTAAACCCCGGAGCCACTTGGAGGGTTAAGACCAATATGTGGAGGTTTAAAGGATGAGTTTCCTATGGGACTCTTTGGCCTTAGGAGTACCCTGAATGGTCTGGTCTGGTGAGGGTTGACTTGCACACATCACACTCTCACACACATCCTGAACCCTAAACCTACCAAAATACCCCAATACCCTCCAAATAACCTCCAAATACCCAAAATACCATTTTTAACCCAAAATTCCAAAAATTCCAAAAATTCCAGAAATTCCCAGAAAATCCCAGAAAATCCCAGAAAATCCCAAATATTCCCAATTTCATTTTGTTCAACTACACCACAGCCCAATTTTGTCAATTTAACCCGATTTCATCAAAAACCCTAATTTTGACCTAAGCCCGACCTAGGCTCCGATTTGACCCAAATTGACCCGACGCTAGCCATTTTCTTCTCAATTTAAATTTTAAACGCTTTGACACACTCCCCTAAACTGAATGCAACATTCGATCGCTACCAGTTCAACCTTGAATTTCAACCAAATCTGATTTGATCGCGAAATCCCCAAATTTGACCTTTTTTTGACCTGTTTTGATAAAGAGGTTGTCCAAACGGCCCCGGATGACGAAACGGACTGCGCCGTTGCGTCCGGAACATCGAAATTACCTAGGAGGGACACTAATTTTGATATCGTTTTGTGTGGGATTGATTTTTGTCCGAATCGGCGAAATTTGACTAAAACATTATTTTAAAATAAATAAATAAAAAAAAAACCTAAAATCCCTAATTCTAAACCCACGCATCACTCTCCCTCACGCCTCAAGCCGTCGCTCCCCTCTCCCATTCCCGAATGGAGCGTCGAGCCGAGCGCCTCCCTTCCTCGTCGAAAGTCATTTCCTCTTCCTCGCAAGACTTCGGTCCCCTCCTCGTACGCGTGCCTGGTAAAGCTCCCTGCTCCCCTGGCTAAAGTCCTCCACGCCTCCTGCTCTCTGTCGCGACGTTTGTCGCCTCTTCCTTTTTTTCGCGACTCACCGTCCAGGTAAGAGTAGGTAACTCCGTCTCCTCCTCCTTGGCTATATAAACCCCTCTTGTGGAAGACTGAAAGGTGGGCTGAAATTCTAAGTGAAGGGGAGGTTCTGCCGAAATTTTGGGTTGTCGTTCGAGAGTGCCTTTAGTCTGGTGTTCTTGGGACCTTTGGATTGAAGGTTCTTGTGGTCTTTCTCCTACTCATTCGGGAAGGAAGATCTTCTTCTTTTCCTCTCTTCTTTACTCATTCTAACTTGATGTGGAGCATGGAATGGTTTATTTAGTTTTATATGCATGTGGAGCTTGCTTCTTGCTCTTCTTACCTCTTCTTCACTAAAGAGCATGTTAGGAAAGGGTTTAAATTGATCTAAAGGAGCCTTACACTTACTTTCATTTGAAATATATTGAGGTTCTATGCTTGGATATGTAGGATATAAGGAAATGCTTATTTAGGCTTCATGTTTGACTAAGTTTTAAGCCTTACCTTGGCTCATTAGGATCTTGGTTAAAAGTAAACCTTATTTCGTTTTAAAAGGGACTGGGGGCTGTCTTTCTGGTTTTTTTTTCTTGGTTTTGAACCCCCCTGCTGCTCTCGATTTTGGGCTGTTTTGAGTCTGGCTATTGCTCGGTTTCTGCTCCCTGGGGCTCTCTTGGGCCGGCCTTGTGTTGGGGGGCTGCTTTGAATTGAAGCTAGGCTGTTTCTTTTTCCAGTTTTTTTGGTAGTTTGGGTTAATTTCTTCTGCTTCCCCTAGCCTTGGCTTTATGCTGGGGACTGTTATGATTTGGATTTGGGCTTATTTCAATCTTGTTGTGGTTGGTTTTTAGCTCTTTTGGCACATCCGGTTTTAATCTTATGCTGGGACTATTGTAATTTAAATTTTTGGGCTGTTTTGAGCCTGCCATTTTCTTGGTTTTGGGTTGAGTCGAGCCCTGCTGCTGCTCTGTTTTTGGTCTTTGGGATTCCCTTGAGCTAATCTGATGTTGGGCGCTCGGGTTTGAGTTCTGCTTCGGGTGTGTGTTAGGGGCTTTGCTGAAATCGTGTTGGGCTTGATTCAGGATATGTTTGAGCTTGATTTTGAAATTGTTTCAGCAAGGTTTTGGAGGGGGGCTATTTTGGCTTGTGGCTGGGCTGATCCTCACAGCCAGGTAGTGGCTCGGGTTTGGCTTTGTATAGGCTGGATTTGGTCCTTGTGGTGAGCATTCATCTAGGCCTTGGAGTTGGGCTATGTTTGTTTGGCTATATTGGCTCGGGTGTGAGCCTAGTTTTGGGTGTTTGTTGAGGCCTGCTTGGTTGTGTGTTAGGCTCATTTTAGCTTGTGTTTGGGACTGTTTCTTTGGGTCTTATGGTGGCTCGGCTGCACCCTTGTTTGGAATTTTATTTGGAGGGGCTGAAATCTTTGGAGTGAGGGGAGGTGCTGCCGGATTTTCTCCGGGCTCGTTTTGAAGCTGCTCTAGGTTTGCATAAAGAAGTTCTTAGCACAGCGAGCATCTAGAGTAAAAGGAATTCTTTTATTTATAAGTTTGTGAAAAGTTTGGAAGTTCTGATGACTTCTTTGCGAGAACTTGGAAAATATGCAAACATGAACTCTCCTGATTCTATCGCTGGGTTGTATAAAGTGCTATGCGCGTAAAGGTGAAAGTTCAGTTATGAGATATGCAAATTTATGAGGATCAAATACTTGGTTATAAAGAATGTTTTGAATTGCAAATATTTCTTCCATATATACTCATGCAATTCATTCTCATTTTGCATTATTATTTCTACATTTGGTCAAATTGGATGCGCAAAAGGGAATTATAGCTTTACATAAAAAAAGGAGGAGGTTAGGTTGTGATATAAAGATGAGAGGTAAGTTTAGGTGCTGAATTTGTAATTGCACAAGGGTTTAACTGTTATTATGGGAATACACAAGAATTTGGTGCATTGCATTGGTTTGCATACACATGAAACAACTTGGTGAGGAATTTGCAATTTTCGGATTCAAACATGTCCCTTCATGAAACATCAAAATTTGAAGTTATGTGTGCTTTCTTTTCATCTATTTCAACATGTATTTACATATACAACATCAAAGCTATAATTGCACACATGTCTCACCTCACTCCAAGCATAAAAGTGTGCCTCACATGTACGGATTTGAAGTTCTCTTTTTCATGCAAGCTGTCCTATGGTTTTGAGAGTTCTAGCATGCTTTATACATGCTTGGAATGGATGAAAACAGTGGTTATCACATATACATATGCTTGCGAAATCTCTTTTTATGCAAATTGCAATTGTAGAAAATTTTTTTTATGCCGTTATGCTGCCCAATTTTTCTTGGTTGGTTTTATTCTTTTTCTACTTCATTTCTACTTCACTCTGTTTTACTTTCCTTCCCCGAAGCTTTACTTTTCCCTTTTCTTTGCCATTACTTAAATGTTATGGAAAAGTTTTAGCACCACCCTAGAGGCCTAGGTCACTTCACGAGCGTGGCGGCACTTTTAGGTCTTTCCTTTAGGACGAGTGAGGATTGTCGGGAGTCCGGGTTGATTGACTTGAGTTGATTGATTTTGAGAACCAATTCACCTCGTTTTACGATTTTGTGTTAGGTGAATTGTCTTCTCCTCTCTCCTTTCATTGATCCCTCGTCCCTTGATTTTCTCCTTGCTTCTTGGTTCAATGTCCGCACCTACAGGGGACGTGTAGGTGTGCAAATATAGCCCCTTTAGGCTATATGTGGGGCCATCAAGCAAGGCTATAAGTGCGGCGGGGGCATTGATAAGACTACAAAAAGAAAAATTACGAGAATCATAGAATGGGGCCGCCTGACTCAAAGACTCTGTAGAGAGTAGAGCAGGAACCACGGAACCGTTCGCCCGTCCTTGAGGTTTCTACTGCCGACAGTCTAAGGATGTTCGTAGTCCTAATCCTATTAGGGTAGTCAACCTGTGGACTAAAAAATATTTTAAAAACAATAAAAATACATATGTTTGAAAAATACAATATCATCTTCACTACTACACAGCCTACCTACCTACGGTTTTACTTGCATGCAAAAAAAAAAAAATGAAATGTGTGAAAAATTTATAAAGGTCCACGGTTGGCTATTCGAGTCGGATTAGGCCTGCCATCTGCAGAAAGTTGGTCTAGTAGTCAGCACTCAAGTCCGGATATTAGCACAGCTCTGAGTCCGTAACACCACCGCGCTTACGGATCATTCTTTCCAGATGCCCCATGGCTTTCTTACGGTTTGCCGTGAGTTTAGCGGGCCATCTGTGAGTTTCTTCTTGTGATCTTTGCGGTTTTCTACGACTTTGTTTTGTTTTCGTTCGTGACTTTTCTCGGAGTTTTCTACGGACGTTCTTTTTCTTTCTTTCTCGATTTTCTGGTTTTTCTCTCACGATTTTTTTCTTTTTCTCGCCGTCTTTCTTTCATTAGGTTTTCGCACTTTGCTCCCTTTGTACGCACCGTAGTACTCCTGTTGAGCTAGGTTCCTGCCCACTACTTTTACTCTCGCTTTTCCCTGCACTAACGAATATTCTGCAGGAAATAAGAAAAATATGAAAATAATAATAAACAGGTAACAATGCACCGCGGATGAGCAAAGCATACGGTACCTCTGCAACACTGTCATTTACTTTATTTACTGTTATACCTGTTTTACTTTTCAGCACATACTCCTGTTAGTCTAGCCTGTTTACTTTCAGTTTATACCTGTTTAGCATGTTTACTTTTCAGCATATATTCTGCTATGCTAGTTTGCTTACTTTCAGTACACATACTTACTTAGCATGTTTTACTTGTCGTAGCATGTTATTCCTGCTTAGTTTAGCATGTTTACTGCTTAGCTTAGCATAACCTGCTTGTGATACTTGCTTCTTGTTATTCACCATAGCATGTTCATGTATACATATTTTTCCCCGCTTTCTTTTACTATCGCCACATCCGTCTGCAGTACACACTCACGCTTGCAATGAAAATGAAAACGATAATAATAATAAGATGAAATAAACGATTTACATGTTCACTTTAACTTAAGATTTAAGTTTAAACTGCAACTTTGCTACGACGTGGAGCACGGAGCACGACTTTGAGGGCAGCACGGCCATCGTCAACAGCAAAACCTGTGTCGACATCAGCAAAACCATTCCTTAGTTTAAATAACAAGCCATAGGACTTCGAGGTAGTCCGCCTAGCGCGACATAAATTCTCACTTGTTCTTTTAGGCTTTTGCACAGCTCTGTTGTGCATTATAAGCCCTAACACTTTAGGATTCCGAGGTCGTCGTTCGATACAACGTAAATCCTCCTACTTTTCAGGTTGTTTGTATAATCAGGTGATTATGTAAATGTAATTCCTATAATTTATTGTCAGGATTGAAACTTAAATAAATTCATTTTCAAAATTCAAAGCCCAACAATAGGATAGTCGGGAAGTTGCCAAGATTCCTCTTGGATCCTCAACTTCTCCTACTCCTCTTCCTTTGGACTCCTAAAATAAACTGTTCCAAATTTGAGCTATTCCCTATTGAAATTTCCAAAATCCAATTGTTTGAAAACCTTAAACTTTGAAATCCTTGAGAGCAAAACCACTGATCATTATCGAGAGTTTTCTTAAGTTATTCCAGTCGCTTAGGATGTAGTTAACTATAGGGGCTTACCCTTATAGGGAACTTTAAGAACCCAGGTAATATAAACCCTGCTTAATTCCTTTATATTAAGCAGGGGAACTTGTCGGCTTATAAAATTGGTTCTCAAACTAAACGAATGTCACAAATCTTCTAGTTTATTTAATCGAGCCCCATCATCAAGCAGTGTGTCTATTCTCCGGGATAGATATACGGTTTGTGGTGCGGTGCTCGTTTATATAAACTATTCGGGATGTGAGATCAGTTTGATTTCATATCTTAAAATTTTGAAACTCAAAATTATTTTCAAAATCAAATACTATTTTCTAAATTATATATATATTAAATTTAAAATCTAAAAAAATTTGCTGACAACTTTTGTAGGCTACCCCTTTGCAAAACACATAACCTAAAAATATGCTGACACAACCTACTACTGCTAAAGAAATTTCCCACGGTCTGAATGAATGTACTAAATTCATTTAGTAAATTTGGTAAATTCATTTGGATTAAATGAATCTGAAGAAAATGGTGGTACCGAGACGAGCGAACCGTGGGATCATAACAGGTGTCTCCTTAATCAACTTAAATATCCTTATAAGACATTAATACACCTCAATTTAAGCATTTCTAAGACATTACACTTCTCTCATCTCCTACATTTGAAACTTCTAAAACTAAACCTGCTACGACGAAGAGCTTGGAGCAAACAACGTGGGTAGCACCAGGAAGCATGCAGAAAAAAACATCTGCAAGAGAGCAAACAAATGTACAACAGCAAAACTCCTTAGAAATAAATAAAAAGCCATAGAAATTCAATGTAGTTTGCCTTGTGCATCATAAACACTTACTTTATCTCTTTAGGCCTTCGCAACTCGTGCAATATAAGCCCTAACTCATCTTAGGTTTTCAAGGTTGTCATAAGATATGATATAAATCATCATATCTTCTAGGTTGTTCACATGATCGGTATCAAGTGAACATAAGCCCTAAATAATAACATTGGCAGGATGAAACATTAAATAATTATCTCAAATTGAAGTCATACAATAGGATAGTTTGGAAAATCACCATGATTCTTCTTGGAGCTATGTTTTCCCCTAGCCTTCTCTTCCTTTGGATTCCTATAACAATTATTCCAAACTTGAGCCACTCACCTATTGGATTTCCTATTACCATATTACCTTGAAGATCCTACCTTTTGGAAGTCATGAAAATAATATTTCCTGATCTAAATTAAGAGTTTTCTTAGGTGACTTTAGTTATCTAAGATGTAATTAACTCTAAGGGCTTACCCTCATAGTAAACCCTATCTAGTTGCTTCATATTAGATAGAGGAAGTTTTCGGTAAACATAAAGGTTTGCAGACCAAACGGATGTCACGCATCCTTTAGTTTATTTGATCAAGTTTCACCACTAAGTGATGCATCTATTCTTTGGATTAGATACATAGATTGTGGTGAAGTGCTCAATTATTTAAACTATTGTTTATATGAGTGTCGGCATATTTTTAGGTTGAGTGTTGTATTTTGAAAAGGGGTCGCCTACAGAATTTGTCGGCGAATTTTTAATTTAATTTAAATAAATAATTTGAAAAAGTAGTACTTGATTTTTGAAAATAATTTTAAGTTTGAAAATTTTAAGATATGAAATCAAACTGATCTCACATCCCGAATAGTTTATATAAACGAGCACCGCACCACAAACCGTGTATCTATCCCGAAGAATAGACATACTGCTTGATAATGGGGCTCGATTAAATAAACTAGAAAGGTTTGTGACATCCGTTTGGTCTGCGAACCAATTTTATAAGCCGACAAGTTCCCCGCTTATTATGAAAACATTAAACGGGGTTTATATTACTCAGGTTCTTAAAATTCCCTATAAGGGCAAGCCCCTATAGTTAATTACATCTTAAGTGACGGGAATCACCTAAGAAAACTCTCGATAATAATCAGTAGTTCTGCTATCAAGAATTTTGAAGTTTAAGTTTTCAAGGGATTGAATTTTGGAATTTTAATAGGGAATGGATCAAATTTGGGACATTTTATTTTGGGAATTCAAAGGAAGAAAGGTAGGAGAAATCACAGATTCGAAGCGTACTTCGATAATTTCCCGACTATCCTATTGTTTGGCTTGAATTTAGGAAAGCCTTAATGTTTTGATCTTGCCAATTTTAATTAATTAGGACTTATATTTGTATGATAAGATCATACAAATAGCCTCGAAGATGTGAGGGTTTATGTCATATCGGACGGCTACATCGGAATCCTAAGACCGGTTAGGGCTTAATTTACATGATATGATCATGCAAATGCCTAACGAAGAGTTGAGGATTTATGTTGCACTAGGCAAATTACCTCAAAATCCTATGTTTTGGTTGTTTAATTCGATGAAAGTTTTGTTGAAGTAGACTCAGGTTTTGCTGATGACGATGGTCGTGCTGCCCACCATGCTCCGAGCTCCTTGTTGTTGTTGCAGAGGTTTAGTTTTAGAAGTCATAAATCAGGAGATGAGAGAAGTGATCTGGTTTAGAGAAGGTCTTAGTTTCCAAGTGTTTTTTATGTTTTAATTAAAACAAATCTTAAAGTTGATTATAACAACACCAGTTAAGATCCCACGGTTCCATCCTTCGGCATCGTTATTTTTATTGGATTCACTTAGTCCGGATGAATTTGCTAAACTCAATCGAATGAGTTCCACACTTTCATTCGGACCGTGGGAAATCCCGTTAGCAACACGTAGGTTACATCATCCGAGGTATTCCCGATCATCCAACAAGACGTTTTAATTTAGTTGTAGTTGTAGTTTTGTTGTTCTGTTTGTGATTAAATTTTGAGTTGTTTTATATTTTGAAATTTTGTGGCGGTGAATTTTATCTTGTAGTGATTTTTTTAATTTAGTTTTGGTTTCACTTTTAGGGACTACCTTAAAGGTTTTGGTTTTCATGCAACAGTTGTTTATCATGCAAGAAAAGTAAGTGCGATGCGATTAAGTAAATTGCAATGAGGTAAATCGCAATAAATTAAAAGCGTACCTGGAGGGTCTTCCCGTTATCCCGAGCTGCACATAAAACACAATTTAGAATATTTAAGCATTTAGAGCAAGTTCCTAGGTAAAGCTATGGAAGGGTTATGGTTTTCTACCAAGTTCCTAATCCTATAGCTAGTCACCTCCTATGACGTCTAGGTTCTTGTGTTTTTTTGTTTAAGGACGATTTTCTTCATCAAAGAACAATTAAGTTCAATTGTTCTTATAAACATCCTATCATATCGAGGAAGTGCTTAAGACAAATCTTAAACATCTTTTCAATATTTCTAGGATTATTTTAAGTCCAAGAGAATTTAATTATACAAATGAATTAATCGTCCAGGAGTTCAAGTTTTGCTATCTTGCTCAGTGAACTAGGACATTTGAATATCCCATGAGTGAAGTAACACTTCACTTAACACTCCGTTTAGGAGTTATGACAACAAGAGCTTTTGAGGGCAAATTAATGTTCAAGTGATTTATGATTTAATTTAATTTCAATTAATGGGTTTAAGTTTGGAATAGTGTTCAAGTTGTTTTAGATTTATTTTTGAATTCTTTATGTCTTAGGTGATGTTATTTTTAATTTAATTTAATTTAATTTAATTTAATTTTAATTTGATTTAATTTAGTTTAATTTTAATTTTAATTTAATTTACTTTAATTTTAATTTTAACTTGGTTTTATTTTTTTATTTAATTTAATTTAATTTAATTTAATTTAATTTAATTTAATATGATTTAATTTAATTTAATTTAACTTAATTTAATGTGTTTTAATTTAATTTAATTTAATTTAATTTAATTTTAGATTTTAATTTAATTTAATTTAATTTAATTTTAAATTTTAATTTAATTTAATTTAATTTAAACTTTAATTTTAATTTAATTTTTATTTTAGATTTTAATTTAATTTAAATTTTAATTTAATTTTATTTTTAATTTTAATTTAATATTTTTATTTTTTATGTTTTAAAAAATGATTCAATTTTAATTGTTAAAGTATTAATTTAATTGAAATTTTAAAAGGATTTAATTTAAATAATTTAACTTTAATTTAATTTAATGATTAAGTCTTTTAGCATTTTAAATCTTGAATTTGGATTATCATTTTAATTAGGAATTAAATATTATTGAGGTGATTAATTTAGGGATTCTTAAATTAAAGAACAAATCTCTTCCTAATAACATCCCTATTTTAATAATAATTCCAATTTTTTATTATTCTTCCAAATTTAACTAATTATGTAATTAAGGTTTTATTTTAATTATTTTCAAATTATTTGGTAGGTTTCTACCCTTTAATTATTTAAATTTCAATCATCCAAATCAGATTTAGGATCAAATATTTTACTCTTTCATTTTATTAAGCCTAAAGTTTTAATTAAGGGTTAAAATTTTAATTACCATTTTGCCCTTCAAGCTTATTAATTTCATAACTCACTAAATTAAGCTTAAATGAATTTGAAATTTTTATGTGACTTCACACATATATCAATCAAGACATTAGAGGATAAAATGTGATTTTTCTGTATTTAATTTATTTATATAATTATTTTTTGTAGGAAATAGGGAATTCCAATGAAAATTCAATAACATGACCAAGAGAAAGTTTCTATCCTTAAGAAAATTATGGAACATTCCTAATGACTAGATAACCACTTGGACCAATTTTGGTGATTATTTGAACTATATTTGTTTTATAATAATTATTTTGAGTTTTGGAGTATTAATTAATTTAAAAATAAAATAAAGGTTGAAAAATGAATTTTATATTTTTCAAAAATCTCTCTGATATCAAGGAAATCAGAGAACCAATTTTTATAATTTTCTGATTTTTCTTTGATTTATTAGAATTATTTTAGTGGAAATGCTAGAAAATACATTTTTTTAATTTTGAAATTACCCTAGGGCTTTGAAATTTAATATCTCATCATAGAGACCTAAGAAAAATATGGGGTTTGTTCCTAAGTGATTAAAATTCAAAATGTGACATTTTGGTGAATTTTATTATTTTTGTGATTTTTATTATTTTTTAATTATTAAAAATATTAAAATAATGCAAAAAATCAACTTTTTTAGAAAATTGTAATTTTAATTTTCTTAAATTCCCTTGATATCAGAGAGGCTCCAAAACCAATTTGGTGAATTTTTGAAAAGTATTTTGAAAGTTATGAATTTTTTAAGTTTAATTTTGGCTAAATGGCTTAATCAACCCATTTGATAGGGCTAACCAAGTCCAATTGACTTCAAACTTCTATGGTTGGTTCCTCTGATCCTAAAGGTCAGTGGAGAATTGATTTCAAGTTAATTTGATGTATGATTAGCTCTAATTAATTAAAGCTCCATTTTGGGTGTTTAAGCCAATTAGGGTTATTCCAAGTGAGTTAACTCAAAATCTATTTTTCTTAGAGTTCTCTGGTCATAATAAACATCACCAAATTTTCCTAGAATTTATTTCACAATATGCTAATTATTGGAATTAAAATACTTAGAATAGTGACCTAGAATTGAAAAATCAATAACTCTTCATAGGGGTGGCCTCTGACTTTGGAAAATTCAGGAAATTTTTCCAAATTCAGAGGCTTCAAAAGCCCTATGGTCTCATGCCATGGTGAATTGTATACATGCATGGAGAATTGAAAATGTGCAGAGATTAAATAAATTATTAAAAATCAAATACTCAATGAAATTAAATGATTTCTTTTCCACATTATTCTCCTCTGTTCACTGAGCAAGAGGGTATTTTTATTTTATTTTTTTGATTTTCCTACACAAAGTTATGCATTTTTGAAGTTTAGGGAATTAAATAAATAGAAAAATAGCCTAATTTCCTACTTATCCACGCGGCGCCGCGTCAACCTTGGCAGCTCCGAAGCTCCACGCGTCGTCTCCTGATTCAGCGCCGCCATCTGACTGGGATGCCATGCGGCCCGCGGTTCATGTTCCATTGCTCCGTCTGGCGCGATCCTGGCCGTCCGCTCGATACACGCGCAATCCGACGGCTCCTGGTCATCGTCTACGACTGGTGTGAACCAATCAATTTGGGGATTGGCCCACTGTGAAGAAGTGTCCTGGTTTTATCTTTGAAATTTGAACTCAAAATTGAGCTCAGCTAGAGTGAATTGGGGCTGGAATCCAATGGGAATCAAATGCTCTATGTGTGGAGAGTAGTTTGGAATGATTTTGGCAGAGTTTCCTTAAGATTGGTTCAGCACCTCCCATGGCCGAGAGAGGTGGTGTTTAAATAGGAGAGGCTGGAGGGCCTCTCAGGGGGAGTTAGGGACTGGGATCGAGCTGCTCTTAGCAAGGGAAGAACAGTTCGCGATGGCCAGCGGAATGGGGCAACTCAACAAGGGAGAATTTCAATGTTGGCTCCCATGTGAGCTCTCGGGTGTGGGGTTTTCCGGCGATCCAGGCGGCTGGCTGGCAGGCATGGGTCACCCTCAGGTTCAGGTGGGTCAGGGCTGGAGGTTTGTGCAGTCAATTGAGCTTTGCCATGTGTCAAAGGCTTGGATTAAAATGGCATGGGGGAAGGCCAATTTTGGCTTGATTTGGGTCAACCCATCCTTTTGGGCTTGGTTCACCCTTCAAGGTGGCTTTGGGTGTTGTGGGGAGTCAAAGGAATCGAGTTGGTTTGGCATGGAGAAGTCCTTATCCAAATATATTTGGATTAAATTTGGGTTAAGGTGAAACATGTTTAAGGTTAATGACTTTTAGGAGGTGCTTAAAGGACCTCCTCCTTTTGCCATTTAAGGAGGGTTGACAACTTAGAGATCCTCATGGCTTGCCAATGGCTTGTATGTGGCTTCATGGCTCCATGTGGCTTGGGAAAAGATTGGGTCAATTTCATAAAAAGGGATTTTGTGGATTTTGGCATTTTGATGGAAATTGTTATGGGTCTTGATTTGGAATTGTTTAATTGATAAATTAGGACTTTAGGAATGATTTTAAATTGAATGTGTGATGAAGGAAAGTGTCATGTGGGCTTTAGATTGATTTGGGCCTTTGAATTTAATGGAAGTGGGCTTTTAGGAAGGTTTAAGGGAGTGGGCCTTGAGGTTTAAGAATGAATTCATGGATGGGAATTTTGTAGAAGTTTGGGCCAAATAATTGTTGGGTTTGGTTTAGGGATATGTCATGAGTGATTTGAAATGAGTTTGGAGTGATTTGGGTTTGAATGGGGTTGGATTTGGGCCTCTTTGGTAAATGGGCCAATGTAGGTCAAATTGGGCTAACTTGGGCCAATGTTGGGCTAGAGTTGAAATTGATGTAAAATTAATGTTGGGAAATGTTTATGGGAATGTTTTAAAGAGGATTTGACTTTGGTTGGGTTTTGATTTTGGGGTTTGGGCTTATTTAGGTTAGGTTTGGGCTTAGGTCAAAATTGGGTCTTTTAGCTTTGGGTTGAATTTGAGTGGGGTTTGGGTCTAAATTTTGGGCAAATCATATTATTTATTTGTTTGTGGGGATGTTAGGGAAGGTTTAGAAAAGATTTGGGGTTAATTAGAGTTGAATTGGGTGAGTTTGAGCTAAGTTTGGGTCATGGGTCCAAATTGGGCTTTAAGGTCAAAAGTGAAATTGGATTCAAATGTCAATCAAATTGGGCTTGGATTTGGTCTAGATTGGTGTTGGGGGTGTTTAATTGAAGTTTAGAATTGAATTGGACCAGAATTTGGGTCAATTGGGTAGGTTTGGTTTGACATTGGGTTCACTTTGGGTTAAAATGGGTCAAATTGGGGATTTTAACAAAAGTGGGGTAAATTGACAAAATTGGCCCATGATATAGTTGGACAACATGAAATTGGGAATATTTGGGATTTTCTGGAATTTTCTGAGAATTTTCTGAATTTTTTGATTTTTTGGCTTGGAGGGGCATTTTGGGTATTTGGAGGGTATTGGGAGGTATTTTTGGAATTTTTGGTATTTTTGGCTATGAATGATCAATTTGAGTGATGTGGGAATGTTTGGGATTGGTTTTGAGGAATTTGGGTGATTTTGGAGAATTTTGAAAAATTTGGGTAATTTCAAGGGTTTTGGGTAGGCTAGGCGGGTGTAGGGTCCCGGGGGTCAAAAATTGAAAATTTGGAAAATTGAAGATTGGGTAAATGTAAGTGAAATGAAATCATTTTGGTTGAGCCATGAAGCCATATTAAGCCTATATGAGCCATGAGAGGATTCATTTGAGGCATTCACTATGTTGTTCCTAACCCTCTTAGCCAAGGGCTTAGGGGTTAAGGACCATCCATGTGAATCACCTGCATGAGTCAGGAGGTCAAATTAGGTATGGGTGTGATTTTAGGAGGCGTGTGTGAAAATGTAGTGTATAAGTGTAGTGTGTGTGTAGGTCAGCCCCTTCACCAGACAGGCCACCCAGGGCAGTCCTAAGGCCAAAGAGTCCTATTGGAACTCATCCTTTAAACTTCCACATTTGATTTCAACCCTCTAGGTGATTAGGGGTCTACAATCAAGTTAGCGGAGTTTGCAGGGAGTTAAGAAGTGGTTTAAATTTCTAAGTGGTGGGTACCAATTCTAATCCTCTAGGATAGTCAAAGGAAAAGCCTAAGGCTAGATCCTAAGTACTAAAAAGAAGGAGAGAAGACCTCATCAAAAATGAGGTCAACAATGAGATCAGTTTTATTTCATATTTTTCAAATTAAAAATGATATTTTCCAAAAATCTATATATATTTACATAAACTAAACCGAATCGTCTTTCTCAGCCGATAATCTTCTAGCGCTTCCGCTGGGGATTAGTTTCTCTCTTCATTAAGATCAAGAAATGTTATATTCATCATTGATAATGTATTCATGTCCCTCATGAACCAGATTATCATTCCTCCATTGACATATTTTACCCATTTCTTTCTTTGGAAAGTACGATCAACTCTTCTCGATTCTAGGGCAGACTGTTTAACCATCCTTAAACAGAGGGGTTCAGGATTTTTTAACATTATTCTTTATTTTGTGGGGTTGGATCCCTAATAGGTGTTTTGGTGAACATGTTTCACCAGAGCAATGTGCGTTGTGGAGAGTCTGCGCTTCACTTTCTCTTTGTGCCTCCCAAGTTTGATTTTGCTATCGGTAAATTGAACCACTAATTTTATCAAAATTTTAAACTCTATTTAACAAATATATAAAAATCAAAGACAAAATAAAATACTAAAATTCAAAATCAAATAAAATGAAATTGTGCCCAGTTCACAAAACAAACTTTTTTATAGTGTTTGGACTATGATTATAAGGGATTATGCCTTCGCTAACTTTCAGAATGTTTTTTTTACAGTCACGATGTAGACCCCTATGCTTACCTTCTCCTATAACTTGCCTACTTCCCATGAGGCTCATCTTGTCGCACCACCGATCCAGTTCGAGACCGGCTTCAATGAGTTTGAAGTCGTACTTGGAAAGGCACCGTTCGTCATAGTGAAAGTTTTTTCCCCCGAAATTCAAGAATCATCTGTCGAGTTTGATCTCAAATCTCACAAAGACTTCCCTTCTACTAAGAAGGTGAAGGTTACTACCACCCCCATCAAGTTGGTCGTCTCCGTACCTAGTAGAGTTGTTACCCCTAGTGCTACTGGATTTGTCATCACCGCACCTACCTTCTCGTCAGCCAGGGGGAAGAAAATTTTGTATGAAGATGATACCGATAATGCTTTCTTGTTGCACCATCATTTTTTAGATTGGTTTCAGTTCTAGAGTTCCCCCACCGACTAGGTATCAAAGGAGAAACCACAATAGTATGATTCTTAAAGCCGCCCGGGCACACACTACAAGTTTGCCAGTGATTGATGAGTGTCATCACCAGGAGGAACTTGGTTTACTGCAGACCACTCCGCTACTTTGAGGAAGTCAGTTTCATTCATTGGTTCGTACTACTAAAGATGAAAGCCTCTATAGGATTGCTGCTACTCTGTCGTCACCACATGGTCGTGATGAGGTGAGAGAGAGGCCTACACCTGCCACTCGAGTCCACACAATCTCTACAGATTAGCTAAGAAAGAAGAGTGTTTTGTTACCAAGCTCCTCAAGAGAATGGGATGTGCAATATCCTTGAGAATGAAGAATGAGATTCTAGGAGAAGAAAAACCCGATCGGTTAGTACACAGATTGTCTGAAACACAGCCAGTCCGTGTTTCTGCCAGACTCCATTTAAGGAGATGTGTCGGTACTACTACAACCACTACAACTGACCCTACTGCCACTTCAACACCTGTACTGCGTAGATTAGTTAGATCTCGACTGGATCTGAGAGTACCGTCTGATGATGACTATAAGGAATTCCAGAAGAACAAGAATAAGAAATGAGTGTTTGATTCTTTGCATGGTTTACACCCTAGGGAGCACACTTCTCCTCACCTCTCTGATGTCCCCACAGAGGCACTCGATCTAAAGGTGCCACATTTTAAGAGAAAAAGTGGTTACCAAAGATCTTTGAACCAGTACACTCTGAGAAGCTTGTGGATCATAAGATGGATTATGAGTCTGATGTTCCCGTTGCCACCACTGATCCACCTAAAAATGTACTACTTTTTATGCTAAATTTTATAATGATATTGCACTTTAAAGGTATGTTTTATTGTATTTTTTGTTGTAGGTACATCAAAATTAAGAATATGGAGTAATTGGAGCAAAAGGAACAAAAATGAACAGAAACAGTGTAATTTGGAACCAAAACGAGCAAGAAAGAAAATTCTGACCTGGCACAGTATGATATATCTTTCTATGCTTAATTTCTTTTAAATTTATCACATATATTTGAATGAAATTACACTTTATTTTCATATCTATCTTGTAGGTATATCTGTTAGGAGAGAAACACAATTGAAATGAGGCAAAATGGAGTTGAAACGGAGCCAAACAAAACGAAACGGTGGAGCTTACACTTTGTTTTTATATCTATCTTATAGGTATATTGTTAGGAGCAAAACACAACTCAAATGAGACAAAATGGAGCTGAAATGGAGTCAAACAAAGCGAAACGGTGGAGCTGCGCACAGGGTGGCGCCTAGGCGCCACCAGACTAGTGCTTAGGCGCCAAAAAAAATGAGTGGTGACGGTTTTCAACATAACTTCTAGAAGAAACGCCAGATTTAGATGATTTTTGAAGTGCTGCGAAGTGTGTCTCTTATAAAATTCATTAAAAATGATAAAATAGACTTTCTAGAAGAGTTAGGGTTGGTTAGAAAGAGTTATTATTGAAGAGAAGTGTCTCATGGAGTGAAGAGACACTTAAGGTACCCTTTGGAAGATTCATTGAATGTGGACACTTTTTGAAGAGACACTTATTCATCTCTTGGGAAATTATAATTATGACTTGAAAACTCTTGAAGAATATGATTTAGAGAAGAGGAGAAGAAGGCTTGGAGAAGAAGAAGATCACTTGGGCGTGAGCCCCAAGTGAGGTGATAAGGTGAGAGAGAAAAAGAGAGTGTGAGAATTTCTTATTTTCTTTTCATTTTGTTCTTGGAGAGGATTTTAAGGAGATTACTTTTTCTATACAAGGAGAGTTTGATTTCCATCAAAGATAAGTATTTTAATTATATTTGTATTTGAATCTAGTTCATTGTATGTGTGGTTCCAAAAACTTGTTCAATGAAAAGTTCTTGTTGTTTATCCATGTGTAGAGAGTAGTTTTCTTTACTCTTCCTTCTTACAGTGAATTAGTATGCATGTGTAGGATATAGAATTGAGTAGAGTGAGAATATATTGTGATGATTTTACATTGTTCTTCATTTACATCTAAACTCAATCAATGTGCATATTAAAATATGTTGTGAGAACTTGTAATAACCAATGTGGTATTCTCTCAGTCAACTATTGCTAAGAATCACATGAGATTA
The DNA here is from genome assembly GCA_022702705.1 of Papilionanthe hookeriana x Papilionanthe teres. Taxonomy (NCBI): domain Eukaryota; kingdom Viridiplantae; phylum Streptophyta; class Magnoliopsida; order Asparagales; family Orchidaceae; genus Papilionanthe; species Papilionanthe hookeriana x Papilionanthe teres. Next base: position 12,324,698 of record CM040427.1, read on the forward strand.
TTTGGGTGAAAATATAGTCCATATAATTGAGTGCAAATAAATAGGGAGATATACTTTAATGGGTGTAAAATTAAAGGACCTTAGAGTGACAGGCTAAAGCCCTCAATTTAGTTTGATGTTTTAAGTTTTGATATGAGATGTTAGCCCCTAAGTGGACAGAGAAGAGGGAACAATAGAATGAGAGCTAGTATCTTTCTTACCTAACCCATCTTTACGATTTCAAACCATCAAATTAATTTATGTTCTTTATAAAACCAAGTAAGGGTAAAGAATATAATTGCTCATATTTGTCACAATCTCTCTCGCAACTTATTTTAATTTTACACATGTCACTAATTTCATTGCATGAGGAAGAGAACTTTTAATATATTAAACCCCACTTTCTGATTTTTACTAAATATTTTAGTTTAAAATTAGTATTATAGTAATAATTGTAGGATTTAATTAATACCAAACCTTTATCGACCTTCTAAGCTAGGGCGTGTTCTTGTAGACTATAATTTCTCTTGAAAGCCATTGTGATTTACTACGATCTCCGTGGGATCGATATTCGAGGCTTAATAAAAAAAGATTTATATTACTTAATAACGATGCGTATACTTGCATAAAATCTCTACTATTTAAAGATATAATTGAAATTTTACATTGCTTTGCAGTCAACTTTTTGGCACCATTGTAAAGGAAGAAATTTAAATAAGAAAATTAAAGGATTAAATTCACGTATATTGTAATCGGGGATCAACTACCGCCATTGCTTCTAAGTTAGTTGCAGAGAGAAGTGACAGTCGAGGGAAGCTTACAGATTTGATGTTGATTAAAGAGAAATCAGTCGATGATTAAGGCTCTATTTGAGGCAGCTGCAGCTTTTCAGATTTTCACTGCGGTTATCGTTTCTAGAAAGCGATTGCAGGAAAGCTACTCATGAGAAGCCAGTTACTGTTTATTGCGAGTATGTGAAAACAGTATGGGCAATTGTTTCAAGAAAAATGACAATTCTTCCTCTATTTGTTAAAGCTGTTTAAAACAAAACTATGACAGTCACATATTTGATACTTTAGAAGCAGAAATTTAAGAAGATTTGTTCAATTTGAGAATATTATTAGTTTTGATAAAAATTTGAGAAGATTTATGCAATTTAAATTAATGTTACCCCATAACTACATCCAACAAAATGAATAATTTAATAAATTTCATCTTTTTTAACATAATTACAAAATATAAACAACCAAATAAGACCTTAAAGAAAGAGTGATGAGATGTAGCAAATAGCAAGAACATGGTCTTTTAATAGCAGGTAGATAAAGTAGAGGGAAAATGAAAGAATTGTTTTATTAAGCAATTTTTGTGAGCGTTCTAAAGGTCACAAGTGCATATCTACATATAAGTATAAATCAACTAAATATTGCATTCTGCAAAATTAATTAGTGAAGTTGTAGTAGCACCACAAGAAGAATGGCAAACTAGGAGGCAAAAATTTAATTAGTTTACAACATAAAAAGAAAATTCAGCATATGAGCTCTAACGGAATACCAGTTCTTCAAATCTTCTACAAAACCAACATTACTGTATAGCTAACACTTCAGATTGCATGAAGGATGACCAATATTGCAGTAATGATTCAACAACACACTCTGGGTTGTTGTAAGCTGCTCGATGTGCACATAAAATTGTATCCCTATCCCAGTTTCCACCAACCATTTCTAGCAACTGCTGGACATTAGATTCGATATCACTCCCTGCAACAAAATTTGAGGCTGCTTAATTATAAGCATCAGCTGTTGGCCTAAAATTAGGAACACAAGCTTATAACAACTAAATATTCAAACATAAAATGTCAATATAATTTAACATGAATGAATAATTAGAAAGCTCGTTAGAAGGTAGAAGAGTTAAAAATAAAAAAAGAGGATTTACATACACAAATAGAATTCCCACTTTTTACATATCCAACACCTAAACTTCAATTTTTACATGCATACTTCCTTACCTATGACTAAAAAGGTGTATTTCTTGATCCACTTAAAAATGACCTATTTTTATGTCTTACTTATGATTCAATTTTTAAGGATATTATGCTTTAATGAAAGGTATTTTTATGTTTTTGGATATAGGTGATGAAAAAAAGAGTTCAAGAAGGAAAAAGGAGCAAAAATGAGCAAAATAGAGCTAAAAAGCAAAGTTACCAAAATTATAGGTCTGACGCCTAAGCGCCAGTACGATACTGAAGCAGTTAAGATTTTTGACAACTTTGAGCAGTTATTTTGACGGTGTTAAACAATTATCAGACCTTCTAGAAGACTGGTGGTTACTCCTGATACATAGGACATGTGATACAATGCATTTGGACACAGGAAAACGGTTTTAATCACTAAAAGGTGTGATTCATAGTGAAGGGGTGCAAAGATCTGGTCATGGAGTCTGGCGCCTTGAAGCTAGATCCCGGCGCCTAGGCGCCACAGTTACTTTCTAGAAGATTCATCGAATTTGGATAAATTTTGAAGAGGTGCCTTAAGCAACCCCTGGTCATTTTTGAAGCTCTATAAATATGAGACATTTCTACAGAAAGGAGAGCTCTCCTGTGCCCAGAAATAGTTTTAGAGAGCCCCCAAATATTCTTCTGAAGTATTTAGTGAGGTTATTTTACTTACATTGAGTGTTACTACTCAATTCCTTGAGTAGTAAGTGAGAGTTTATAAGAGTTGGTGCTGTTGAAGTCTTGCACTTTGCATTGGAATCAGTAGGAGTCAAAGGATCACTTGAAGGAACATTTCAGCTAAGTATTTGTAACTTGGTTCAAATTTTTATAAATAGGTTTTGTTATGTGAATTCAATATGTTTTGAGTAGTTACTTCTCTTTCTCCTTTCAACTATGAAAAGATAATAAAGATAATTTGATTTCGTTGGAGAAATTAAACATAATTATAAAAATTATTGTGATGATATTCATACCTGATCTTAATTTACTTTTTAAACTGGTCATTTGAATTGTTAAAATTTGTTGAAGAATTCTGAAAGCTATCTGGAGATGAGTTCTTAACTAGTAGATATCACATGAATCCTTGGGTAATCGTAGGCCATGTGCAGGTTATTCAAGGTGAAGTGCAAATAAATAGGAAAATATTATTTATTGGGCGTAGAATTATTTAGTTTTTAGAGTGACTGACTAAATTATTTTAATTTGGTTTATAGAAAGAGAACGGGTCACTAGTAGGGCCGAACATAACCACCCTTGGACATCTAGAAGTGTGAGTCTAGATTAACCCATTCTACTAATAATACATCCTGAACCAATCTATAGATTAGCCAATGTTCTTTATACTATCGAGCAAATGTTGAGAATAAGAATGCTTCTATTTGGCGCAATACCATATATTTCAAGTTCTCCACGAATGATAGTTTTTTGAAAATTCTTGAATTAGTTGAAAAGGAGAAAGTTGTTTTATTTATACTTGCATCAACCTTTACTTTATTGATACTTTACTTATATCTAGTAGAAATTTCATAAAACTTAAAATCTGATTTTTGAAAAGAAATAAAATTTATAAGTACTTTTAATTTGAAAATCTATTAATTTCTAAAATTAATCTTCCTTGTAGGATCGATAACCAGGACTCCAGTAGAGCCCTGCATTACTTGAGCGATACGTATACTTGCGTTTGAAATTGTGACTTTATGAAATCATAATAAATATATAAATCTAGGTTCATAAATTCTTGCATATAAAAAAAGTCGCACCAAGTTTTTGGTGCCGTTGCCGAGGAAGTGAAAGACAATTTTTAGAAATTTCAAATTAAAAATATTTTATATATACTTTTATTTCTTTAAAAATACAAAAAAATTTACAAAAACAAAAATACCAAAAAAATTTTATTTTATTTCATTCTATTTTCAAATCCTTTTTTTTAATTTTTATGCGTAGTTCTGGATCTGAAGGATTATTACCTTTTATTTCTGAATTAGAAAGAACTGTTAAAAGAATTAAAAAAGGAAAACAAATTCAAAAATATCAAGAAATGGCTAACTTACATAACAATAATGAAAATCCAATAGAAATTAAAGAGCAAAATGTTTATAAACCATTAAGGGATTATGCAAACCCTACAGCTGATGAACTTCATATTAGTATTCAAATGCCTCCTGTAGATGCTCATTCTTTTGAGCTTAAACCTTTATTATTCCAATGGTTCAAAATAATCAATTTGGAGGAACACCAAATGAGGATTCAAACTTGCATCTTGCTAGTTTCTTAGAAATTTATGCTACCTTTAAATATAATAATGTTTCTAATAGTGCTGTTAGGCTTAGACTCTTTCCTTTTTCTTTAAAAGATAAAGCAACGATGTGGCTGAACTCATTAGCAACTGGTTCTATTAAAACTTGAGCAGATATGGCACAAAAATTCCTTGCTAAATATTTTCCTCCATCTAGAACTGCTAAATTAAGAAATGATATTACTTCATTTATTCAATTTGATGGAGAGACAATATATGAAGCATGGGAAAGATTTAAACAACTATTAAGAAAATGTCCTCATTATGCTTTACCAGATTGGTTAATTATTCAAACATTATATAACAGACTTATTAAATCACTTAGATCTATTATAGATGCTTTGGTCTTTGGAGGTTCTTTAATGGCTAAGACATTTGATAAAACTTATACCTTAATTGAAGAAATGGCTAACAATAATTTTCAATGGCCTTCTGATAGGGTTAATCCTAAAAGAGTGGCAAGTATTCAAGATAATGAAGCCTTTTCTATTTTAGCTTCACAAGTGGCTGTGATATCTAAGAAATTAGATAATTTTGCTATTAACGTATCACATGTAAGTAAGGAAATTCTGCAAATATTGATGATTCTAAAAAAATAGAGATATTGCAAGCTATTGCTAGTAAAACTAACAACCCTTATTCGAATTATTATAATCCAGGTTGGAAAAATCACCCTAATTTTAATTGGAATAATGGACATCAACAATGGGGTAATAATTAAGTTAATCAATCCGTGAATTGGAACAATCAAGGAAGTACAAACTGTAGACCTACTTATCCTCCTGGTTTTAACAATCAACAGAAAATGTTATCTTTAGAAGAATTAATCTTGCAACTAGGTAATCAGTTACAATGTCAAAACACTGCTATTCAAAATATTGAGAATCAGATAGGACAAATTGCTAATTTAATTAATTACAGACCTCAAGGAACACTTCCTAGCAACGTCGAAATTAATCCACAAGAAATTGGAAAAGACCTTGAACAAGCAAAAGCTGTACAACTTAGAAGTGGAAAGGAATTAAAAGAGAAAATTCAGAATGAAATTGAAAAAGAGAGAGAGGTTGAAGAGATTGAAAAACCTAAAGATACCCTTTCTCCAAGTAAAGATCAGACTGTAATTCCTATTGAAGTGGAAGTTGATAGACCACCACCACCTTCTCCTCAAAGACTAAAACAACAGAAGCTTGACCATCAATTTTCTAAGTTCTTTGAGATTTTTAAGAAACTTACCATCAACATTCCTTTTGCTGAAGCTTTGGAACAAATTCCGAGTTATGCAAAATTTATGAAGAAAATTTTAAGCAAGAAATGAAAATTTGAAGCTAATGAAACTGTTGCATTAAGTGAAGAATGAAGTGCAATAATTCAAAAGAAACAGCCTCAGAAGCTCAAAGATCCTGGAAGTTTCACTATACCATGTGCTATTGGAGAAAAATTTTGTGGAAAAGCCTTATGTGATTTAGGAGCAAGTATTAATCTCATGCCATTTTCTATCTTTCGAAGGTTAGATTTAGGAGAGATTTCTCCCACCACAGTAACCCTTCAATTAGTTGATCGATTTATTACTTATCCTAAAGGAGTTATAGAGGATGTTCTTGTTAAAGTTGATAAATTTATCTTCCTGTGGATTTCATTGTACTGGATATGGAAGAAGATAAAGAAATACCTATTATTTTAGGGAGACCTTTTCTAGCTACCGAACGTGCTATGATTGATGTGAAAAAAGGAGAACTAACAATGAGAATTAATGATCAAGAGATAAAATTTAATGTTCTGAAATCAATGAGGTGTCCTGACAAAGAAAAATACTATCGGAAGGATATTATTGTTATATAATTGAAAAGCATGATCAAGAAAATTGTAAAGTCATTTCTGAAGAAAAAAATGATGAATCTATGTTATATAATGAGTCATTAACTGGAGGAATTGAACAAGTGAATGAAGAAAATTTATTTGAAGAAACTCATTATTTTTATGATAATTGGGAAATTATAGACACAACTAAAAATGATATGCTTTTACCCTCAGTTGAAAAAGCTCCTGAACTGGAATTAAAAATGTTACTTGCACATTTAAAGTATGCATTTCTTGGAAATTCATTAACTTTACCTGTGATTATATCTTCAGAACTAAGCAAAGATCAAGAAGAAAAACTAATAGGAGTTGTGAAGAACTATAAGAAAGATTTTAGTTGGACTGTTGAAGATATAAGAGGAATAAGCCCTTCAATCTGTATGCATAGGATTTTAATGGAAGAAAATTGTAAACCTGCTATTGAACCTCAAAGAAGATTGGATCTAATTATGAAAAAGGTTGTTAAAAAAGAGATTTTAAAATAGTTAGATGCTGGAATTATTTATCCTATTTTGGATAGTCAATGAGTAAGTCCTATTCATTGTGTTCCGAAGAAAGGAGGAGTAACTGTCATTGTTAATGATAAAAATGAATTAATCCCTACAAGACAAGTTACTGGATGACGAATTTGCATCGATTATCGAAAATTAAATAATGCCACTATAAAGGATCATTTTACTTTACCTTTCTTGGATTAGATGCTGAATAAATTAGCTGGACACTCATATTTCTATTTTTTGGATGGATATATGCTCCTGAGGACCAAGAGAAAACAACATTTACAAGTCCTTATGGAACATTTGCCTTTAGAAGAATGCCTTTCTATTTATGTAATGCACATGTAACTTTTCAGAGATTTATGTTGTCAATATTCTGTGATCTAATTGAAAAAAGGAATTGAAGTATTTATGGATGATTTTCAGTATTTGGAACTTCTTCTGAGTTTTGTTTGGAAAATATAACAAAAGTTCTGAAAATATGTGAAGAAACAAATTTGGTTCTAAACTTGGAAAAATGTCAGTTTATGGTCACAGAAGGAATTGTACTTGGACATAAAAATTCACAAAAAGGGATGGAAGTTGATCAGGCAAAAGTGAAAATTATTGCTGAACTTCAACCACCTACTACTGTTACTAATGTGAGAAGTTTTATGGGTCATGCTGGATTTTATAAAAGATATATAAAGAATTTTTCTAAGATTGCTAAACCTCTTTGTCATTTATTAGAAAAAGAAGTTAAGTTTGAATTTAATGAAAATTATCTGAATGCTTTCAATATTCTAAAAGAGAAATTAATCACTTCACCTGTCGTTGTTACACCTAATTAGAATAAACCTTTTGAATTAATGTGTGATGCAAGTGATTATGCAATTGGAGCTGTATTGGGACAAAAATATGAAAAAATTTTCAAAGTTATATATTATGCTAGCAAAACTCTTAATAAAACTCAAATAAATTACACTACTACTCAGAAAGAATTCTTAGCAATAGTATATGCCTTTGATAAATTTTGACCTTATCTTCTTGGGACCAAATGTATCGTACATACTGATCATTTCACTATAAAGTATTTAATGTCTAAAAAGGATGCTAAACCTAGATTGATAAGATGGGTTCTACTTTTACAAGAATTTGATTTTCAAATTGTGGACAGAAAAGGAGCTGACAACCAAATTGTTGATCATTTATCAAGAATTAAAAATGATAGTTAGAAGAATACTAAAGAAAACATAAATGAGAAATTTCCCGATGAACAGTTATATGTTATTCAAGGATTACAAACGCCTAGGTATGCAGATATAGTTAACTATTTGGTTAGCAATATTTTATCGTATGGATTGAATAACAAATATATTATAAAATTCAAGAATGATTATAAATCATATATTTGGGAAGATCCTCATTTATTTAAACTAGGCAGAGATTCTGTGATTCGAAGAAGTGTACCTTATGAAGAAACTTTTGCAATTATTCAAAAATGTCACGATTCTGAATTTGGAGGACACTTTAGAGTGGATAAAACTGCATTTAAAATTTTAAATTCTAGATTTTATTTTCCTACATTATTCAAAATGTTGGACATTATGTGAAAACTTGTGATTAATGTCAAAGAATGAGGAATATATCCAGAAAAGATGAATGCCTCTAAGCTATATATTAGAAATTGAGATTTTTGATGTATGAAGTTTAGACTTTATGGGACCTTTTATACCATCATCTGGAAATATTTATATTTTATTAGCAGTTGATTATGTTTCAAAGTGGATTGAAGCTGTAGTTTTACCTAACTGTGATTCCAAAAGTGTTTCGAAATTTTTAAAGAAAATGATTTTTACAAGATTTGGAATGCCGAGGGTAATTATCACAGATGATGGAAGTCATTTCAGAAATGTAAGAATTCAATCATTACTGGAAAAATTCATAATTAAACATAGAATTGCAACTGCTTATCACCCACAAACAAGTGGAATGTCTGAAGTTTTAGAGAAGATTGTTAATCCTAAAAGAACTGACTGGGTTGATAGACTTGATTCTGCATTATGGGCTTATAGAACAGCTTATAAGACACCTATCAGAATGTCACCTTATCGGTTATTTTATGGTAAACATTGTCGCTTACCTGATGAACTGGAACATAAAGCTTACTGGGCGATAAAGGAGTTCAATTATGATTTGAATGCTTGCAGGAGAGAAACGATCGTTACAACTGAATGAAATGGAAGAGATAAGAAATGAGTCATATGAAAATGCAAAGATTTATAAGGGAAAAATGAAGAAATTGCATGATAAGAAGATTTCAAGAAAAATATTTGAGCCTGAACAATAAGTATTATTATTTAATACTCGTTTAAGACTTTTTCCAAGAAAATTAAGATCTAAATGGATGGGACAGTTTATAATTGAGAAAGTATACCCTTATGGAGCTGTGGATATTAAAGATCCCATGACGGGAAAAATATTTAAAGTTAACGAATTAAGATTGAAGCCTTATATGGAAGAAATGAAACTGATTTACAAGGAGGCTTACAAGCTGAGTCTACCCGATTAAAATAACTAATTAGGTCGTGCTGACGATGTTAAACCAAGCGCATTGTGGGAGGCAACCCATATATTATCATTGTAATTGTTTTTGAATTGAATTTATCTAAATCGATATGTGTGTGTTGATCACACCATTTTAATAGACCTATTTTTAGTCCGAAACTTTGTAAATTTGACTATAGGCGAAACTGAGTCGAACATGGTTCCGATGCCTAAGCGCCCGAACTTGGCGCCTAAGCACCAGCACAACCTGTGTATCGATGGTCCAGCGTCTATGCGCCAGATTTCGGTGCCTAAGTGCCCCAGTTACAGGTTCGTGCCAAAAACCAAAAATCTTCAGTTTTTCACACGAATTCTTCCTATAAGCTACCCTATCTTCGTCCCCAATCCCTAAGCAACCCTAATTTCATCCAGCACAACTCAGTTTGGAAGAGAAAAGAGAATTTTAGAATCAATTGAGAGAGGAAATCATGGTAATGAGTTAAGAGTTAAGTCTTCTAAAGATTCTCGACCTTATTTCAACGGTTATATTGCAGTATGTTTGGAGAAATTATTCAGTTGTCTATATAAGATTGAGGTGGAATTGCTAAGAATTGGAAATCGTCTACATGAAATGTATCACCAAATCGAGCACTTGGAATGCCAGATGATGCGATGCGACTTTATATATGCTTTTAAATACAAGAATTTGATACCACTTTTTATAATGTTTAACTTCTGGCAAATGGCTTCAAAACCTTGATGTGCGAGGTTTACTTTTACTTATAAATTTATACTTATATTCTATAATAATTATTGTAAAATTCACAATTTTAAATGCAAGTATACGTATCGTTCAAGTAATACAGGGCTCTAGTGGAGTCCTGGTTATCAATCCCACAGGGATATTGTTTTGATAAAAAATAAGAAATTTAAGAAATATTTTTGAATTTATCAAATTAAAAGTAATTTTAATATATATATAAATATATTTTTTTATTTTCAAATTTAATTTACTAACAAATTTTACTATAAGCAAGTAAGCATTAAGCAGTAAAAAAGTAATGTAGGCAGTAACTAAAATTCAATGCAAGTATAAAAACAACTTTCTCCTTTTCAACTAATCCAAGATTTTTAGAAAAATTATCTTTTGTAGGGAATTTAGATTATGGTATTGTGCCAAATAGAAGCATTCCTATTCTTTACGCTTTGGTCTAGGTGTAAAGAACATTGACTAATCTATAGATCGGTTCAGGATGTTTTATTAGTAGAATGGGTTAATCTAGGCTAACACTGCTAGATGTCCAAGGTGGCTATGGTCGGCCCTACCAATGACCCGTTCCATTTCTATAAACCAAATTATTAGAATTTAGTCTGTCACTCTAAAAACTAATTAATTTTACGCCCAATAAATAATATCTTCCTATTTATTTGTGCTTTACCTTGAATAACCCGCATAAAGCCTTCAACTACACAAGGATTCATGTGATATCTACTAGTTAAGAATTTATCTCCGGATAGGTCTCAAAATTCTTCAACAGGTTTTAACAATTTAAATGGCCAATTTAAAAAGTAAACTACGATCAGGTATTAACATCATCACAATGTTTTAAATATTTTAAATTTAATTCCTCTAAAAAATTTAATTAATTTACTATCTTTTCATAGTTGAAAGGAGAAAGATAACTAATTACTCTGAACACATTGAAAACACACAACAAAACATATTTATAAAACATTGAACCAAGGTACAAATACTTATCTGAAGTGTTCCTTCAAGTGATCCACCGACTTCTACTAACTCCAAAGCAATGATGAAAGAGTCCAACAGCAACAACACTTAATAAATACTCAAAATAAACTCAATAGTACAAAGTAAAGTGGCACTCTAAGTGTGTAAGAGATTAAGTAAAACTGGAGGGGGTGCTTAGGGACTATGTGGTGCCTAAGGGGGGTGGGGTGTGCAATTTTTTCTGTAGAATGGGCTCCTATTTATAGAGCTCTGAATTTGACCAGGGTTTGCTTAAGGCAGCTCTTCAAAATTCGTCCAAATTCAATGCATCTTCTAGAAGGTAACTATAGCGCCTAGTCACCGGGATCTGGCGTCTAAGCTTCGGACTCTGTGACTAGGTCTTCGTACCTCTTCACCTTGGGTCGCACCTCTTCGCAACTAAAACTGTTTCCCTGTGTCTAGATGCATTGTATCACATGTCCTTTAAATTAGAAGTAACTTCCAGTCTTATAGAAGCTCTATTAACAGCTTAACACCGTCAAAATAACTGCCCAAAGTCATCAAAAATCTTGTCTGCGTCTGTATCGAGCTGGCGCTTAGGCGCCGGATTCTAGCGCCTAGGCGCCAGGCCAATAATTCCAATATTTTGCTCCATAAGCTCCATTTTGCTCCATTTTTCTCCTTTTTGCTCTTTTTTCCTTCTTTTTCTTTCTTGGACTCTTTTTTAATCATCAACATCCAAAAACATGAAAATACCTTTCATTAAAGCATAATATCCTTAAGAATTGAATCATAAATAAGGCATAAAAATGGGTATTTTTTGGTCGATCAAATTCCCTCAAACTTAAACGTTACTTGTCCAAAAGTAACCCTTTTAATTACATAAAATATATAACATTTGGAATGAAGTTAACATATTTAAGATTTCTTATAATTTTTTGTTTTATAAATGCTTTAGCAAATTATTAACCAAATTTCACTAATTAAGTTTAATTTAAAGAATTAAACAACATTTAACTACCAAATCATAAGACTTCCAATTTTTCATTTATTTCAAGAATAATTGTAGTTTATCATTTTAAGGTCACATAGAATATTTACAAGAAAAAGATTTTCATGAAATATTTTTCTAGTAAAAATATTTGGACATAGAAATTAAGTTAAAAATGTAACCAGTTTTTTTCCTATAAGATAATTCAAGTGAAGCCAATTTTTTATTAGACATTTCCTCAAGCTTCTCCTCACTTTCTTTTTTTTTTCAAGTGAGGATTATTATTTTTGGATAGCTTGTTAATGATTTTGATCTTCACTATCCTTAACTTATTTTAAAAAACTTATACATTCTTACTTAATAAATATGACATTTTTAATAATTTATTATTTTTCAAAACTTATTTCAATCTTTTCTTTTTCAAGCAATAATCTTGATTCCTTAGTATTTCAAAAATACAATTCTCTTTACTATAAATATAAAAATTTTGATCTTATTATTCTTTAAGTTAAATAATTATATTCTTAAAATCAATCAAAATTTTTGAAATTTTAGTTAAGTTTACTAAATTATTTATAAATTCAAAAATTTAGGTATTCTTAAACATATTTTTCATTCTTTATGTTATGTTAATATATCTTTAAAGAAAACATTAGTTCATTAAGGACAAATAATGTTTAAATTTGATAAATGTTTTCCCTTCCCCCAAACTTTAGTTTTAGTATAAATATGAATCATGAAATTTTCTAAAGCACGAGAGAAAGAAATAAACATGAATTAATCTAAGTACAATAATGAAGTAGTGAGGAAAAACTAACTTCTACTTCTACACATGCTTTAATATGAATATAACAAAAATGATTAAACATATATAGAAAAGTTTTGCAGAGTAGGAGTTAATTCTAAAAAATCTCTTTTTTTTTGAACATGCAAACTTACTAACTATTCATGAACACTTAAACAGTAGGCTGAAACAAAAATAAACTTTTATAAAAATTCATTCATATTTCAGTCTTAAACATACATCAGATAATCTAAAAATAGTTTCAACATAAAAAGTTCACATAAGCACTAACAAATAACATCACACTAAACAGCACAAGAAACAAGAAACACACCAAAAACAGAATCAACAATCTCCAGAGGTAAGTCAAGCTACTAATCACTATCTGTAGCTTCATCATCGTCATCACCAAAAGAAAACTCCATATCCTTCGGATCAACATATGGCTAAAATCTGGGACAAGTAGGGAACTGAACATCATGCTTGCCCTTCAGAAATCTGACTGAAGACTCAGAATATTCAGCATCATAATCACTCTTTCTTTGTGTATAATCAGAAAGATGATCGATCTTTCGATCGATCGTATCTACTCTACAATGAGTTAAGATTAACTCATTCTACTGCTCTATAAACTGATCATCCATGGTTTCCCAAAAAGTAGATGTTGGCTCAGCAGAAGTAGATGGTCTAGAAGTAGAAGCTCTACCTGAAGTAAGTAATGAACCAGAAGGTGCAGTAGAACTCTTACCTCGAAGTCGACCATAGATACTAACGCTTTCTCTTCCTATAGGCTTTATCGACTTGAGCTTTTCCTCAGAAAGCTCAGCAACTACTCCAGCACTTTCACATAGAGAATAGATCAGAGATAGAAAACTAAGTCCAATAGAAGTGCTAGAACGAGCAGTAGCCTCTACAGAATCATAAATAATGCTCCCTACATCAATAGGCTTCCTCTCTTGAATGCAGTAGTTGAGGATAGCTCTATCTTTGGTAACCTCGCTCAGATGATTGGATGGAAGGAGACGAGCAGAAATAAAGTAATGCCATGGCTTTGAAACACATTAAGCTTAGAAGATGAAAAATTTACCCTTTTTCCGTTCCGAATCTTCCAGGCTCCAGTACTATCAGTCAGGTAGGTAATGATCATATCCAAATCTCCCTCAGATGGAGATAATTTGGAGTAATAACACTCAATGTTTGGCGGCAGGCCATAGAAAATATTGATATGTTTAGGAGTGAATCCTACTCCATCTCCTCAAATAAAAATCTCGTATTCTTCAGCATCCACGAAATTAGCATAAAACTCTCTAACAATCGAGAAAACGACAACAACAGTGAAATAGCAGAATCGTCGTAAGTTGAGCGCAACGATTGTATCCTCAATTCATCCTCAAAGATTGTGAAAACTTCGCTCCGAGAAAAATTTCCAAGTCGTAGTAAAATCATTGTATCAGAAGTGTGCAGCAGCAGTGACGAACTTGCTACGATTAAAATTTTCTCGTTCCTTTCCATGCTTAGATTTGGGTGCCATCTAAACGTGAAACAAAAACGCGAAATAGATTCAACGGATCTAGGAAAATAAACTAATTTAAGCTTTTCAAACTTGAAAGAGCTTAAAAATTTCAGGGATTTAACCTTAAAAATAAAAATTTTTCTCAAAATTTCAGTTTTTCTCAATGAGAGCAAAATCCATGGTGAAAATCGAAAATAATGAGTTTAGAATGTACATCTGACCTCGGGATGAAGAAATCGGGTTATTTCAAGCTCAAAAACATGAAAAACTGGCTTTAAATGGAATCTATAGAGAGTATTTTCGTGAAAAACAGTGGAGAAGGAAGCTTAGGTGTTAAAAATGGCGTGGGGTTTTTAAGAAGATGAGTTTTTTGGTTCAGGCCGAACCGGCGCCTAGGCGCTGAATTCTGGCACCTAGGCGTCAGACTTACCTTTCCATAAATTTGATTTAAATTTTATATTTTCCACCAAATCTTATCAAATTTGACTCCTATTTACTCTTGCGAGAGTATTAATCCAATTTATATCCTCGAAACATTTTCACAATTAATTTAAAATGATAGTTTAGATCCACAAAAATGTATCAAAATTCTTCAATTCCAATCCATAACTTCCATTCCAAATTCAATAAATTTCAGTATAAGACTGTATCAAGGTACATAGTTTTATAAACAACACAAACAATAACATATTCAAAGCAAACAATCAAATCCAACAACACATATTGAACAATTAAGCAAACACACAAATTCGATATTCAACACACTAACACATGACTCGATCACACCTAAAACACATATAAGATCTATTTAACACCGATCTTCAATTACTATCGCTTTTGCAATGAAGTTCGTTAGGTCTGAAGGGATAGAACACCAATGCCCTTGGAAATTCTAAAGCTATCCTTTCATCGATCCACTTGTTCTTCGCATACATTTCTACTTGAGCGTCATGATATGCCGCCATATGATCAGATTGAAGTTTGGTTTTCCATTCCAAGAGTTCGTATTGGTGGTACATCTCATGGAGATGATTACCAATACTTTGAAGTTCCGCTTCAATCTTCTCCAATCAACTAAACAATTTCTCCATACTAACAGCAATAAAACCATTAAAATAAGGCTGAGGATCTTTAGGAGATTTGTCTCTTGCCTCATTTCCATGATTTCCTCTATCCATTGCCTCTAAATCCTTCTTAACTCCTCTAAAATGGATTGCTCTGGTTGAAATTTCAGTTTTTATGGGATTGGGGATGAAGAATAGGCAATAAATAAAGAGATTTAGTGTGCAAAACTGAAGAATTTCAGTTTTTCCATGATCTGTAACAGTGTAGCTTAAGCGCCGGAATCTGGCGCCTAGGTGTCGGATCATTGATATGCAGGCCATTCTGGCGCTTAGGCGCTAACTTTTGGTGCCTAGGCGCCGGAACCTCGAACGACTCTGATTCACCTATCATCAAATTTTGCAAGTTTCGGTCGTAAAAGTAGGTCTAACAAACGGGTATGATCAACACACAAACACAATTACAAAAAATTTAAATCATAAAAAATCACAAACGAAGGTTAACTAGATCTCATTTTTACTCACATTCAACATGGAGTGGTCCAAGTCCAAATTCTATATACTTCAAGATAATGTTTAGCTTAAGTCAATACAGACTTGTTAGCCTTCTATTTCCAGAAGTTATATGCAAATTTAGTCAAGACCAAGGCATAACCTTATAGAAATAATTTAACTCACACTAATAAATATGGGTTGCCTCCCACAAAGTGCTTGGTTTAACGTCGTCAACCCGACCTAATTAATTGAATTAATTGGGTAGACTCAGCTTATAAGCATCTTTGTAATTTTATTTCATTTCTCCCATATAAGGCTTCAGTCTTAATCAGTTAACTTTAAATACTTTTCCAGTGTTGGGATATTTAATATCCACAGCTCCATAAGGGTATACTCTCCTAATTATAAATGGTCCCATCCATTTAGATTTTAATTTTCTAGGAAAAATTTTTAAACAAGCATTAAATAATAATACTTCTTATCCAGGCTCGAATATTTTCCTTGAAATCATTTTGTCATGCAATTTCTTCATTCTTTCCTTATAAATTATTGCATTTTTATAAGACTCATTTCTTATCTCTTCCATTTCATTCAGTTGTAATAATTGTTTTTCTCCTGCAGTATTCAAATTATAATTGAACTCCTCTATAGGCCAATAAGCTTTATGTTCAAGTTCAACAGGTAAGTGACAATGTTTACCATAAATTAACCGATAATGTGACATTCCGATAGGTGTCTTATAAGCTGTTCTATAAGCCCATAATGCAGAATCAAGTTTATCAACCCAGTAAGTTCTTTTAGGATTAACAGTCTTTTCTAATATTCTTTTAAGTTCTCTGTTTGATACTTCAGCCATTCCACTTTTTTTAGGATAATAAGCAGTTGCAATTCTAAGTTTAATTTTGATTTCTTCCAGCAATGATTGAATTTTTATATTTCTGAAATGACTTCCCCCATCTGTGATAATTATCCTGGGCATTCCAAATATTGTAAAAATCATTTTCTTTAAAAATTTTGAAACACTTTTGGAATCACAGTTAGGTAAAGCTACAACTTCGACCCACTTTGAAACATAATCAACTGCTAATAAAATATAAATTTTTCCGGATGATGGTACGAAAGGTCCCATAAAGTCTAAACCCCATACATCGAAAATTTTGATTTCTAATATAAAGTTTAGAGGCTTTTCATCTTTTCTGGATATATTTCTCATTTTTTGACATCGATCACAAGTTTTCACATAATTTCCAACATCTATAAATAAAGTAGGCCAATAAAATCTAGAATTTAAAATTTTAAATGCAGTTTTATCTACTCCAAAGTGTCCTCCAAATTCAGAATCATATCATTTTTGAATAATTACAATAGTTTCTTCATAAGGTACACATCTTCAAATCACAGAATCTCTTCCTATTTTAAATAAATGAGGATCTTCCTAAATATATGATTTATAATCATTCTTGAATTTCTTAATGTATTTGCTATTCAACCCATATGGTAGAATATTGCTAACCAAATAGTTAACTATATCTACATACCAAGGCATTTGTAATCCTTGAATAACATATAATTGTTCATCTGGGAATTTCTCATTTATATTTTCTTCATAAATCCTCTCATTCTTATTTTTGATTCGTGATAAATGATCAGCAATTTGGTTGTCAGTTCCTTTTCTGTTCACAATTTCAAAATCAAATTCTTGTAAAATTAAAATCCATCTGATCAATCTAGGTTAACATCCTTTTTAGACTTTAAATACTTAATAGCAGAATAATCAGTATGTACAATGCATTTTGTTCCAAGAAGATATGGTCTAAATTTATCAAAGGCATATACTATTGCTAAAAGCTCTTTTTCAGTAGTAGTGTAATTTATTTGAGTTTCATTAAGAGTTTTGCTAGCATAGTATATAACTTTGAAAATTTTCTCATATTTTTGTCCTAATACAGCTCCAATTGCATAATCACTTGCATTACACATTAATTCAAAAGGTTTATTCTAATCAGGTGCAACAATGACAGGTGCAATGATTAATTTTTCTTTTAGAATATTGAACACATTCAAACAATCTTCATTAAATTCAAATTTAGCTTCTTTTTCCAATAAATGGCAAAGAGGTTTAGTAATTTTAGAAAAATCCTTTATATATCTCTTATAAAATCCAGCATGACCCAAAAAACTTCTCACATCAGTAACGGTATTAGGTGGTTGAAGTTCAGCAATAATTTTCACTTTTGCCTGATCAACTTCCATCCCTATTTGTGAAACTTTATGTCCAAGTACAATTCTTTTTATGACCATAAATTGACATTTTTCCCAATTTAGAACTAAATTTGTTTCTTCACATCTCTTCAAAACTGTCGTTATATTTTCCAAGCAAGATTCAAAAGAAGTTTCAAAAACTGAAAAATCGTTCATAAATACTTCAATTCCTTTATCAATAAAATCACATAATATTGACATCATACATCTTTGAAAAGTTGCAGGTGCATTGCATAAACTAAAAGGCATTCTTCTAAACACAAATGTTCCATAAGGAGTTGTAAATGTTGTCTTTTCTTGATCCTCAAGAGCAACGGGTAATTGATGATAACCAGAATATCCATCCAGAAAATAGAAATATGAGTGTCTAGCTAGTTTATCCAGCATTTGATCCAAGAAAAGTAAAGGAAAATGATTCTTTCTAGTGGTGTTGTTTAATTTTTGATAGTCAATGCAAATACGTCATCCAGTAACTTTTCTTGTTGGGATTAATTCATTTTTTTCATTAATAATGACAGTTACTCCTCATTTCTTCGGAACAGAACGAATAGGACTCACCCATTAGCTATCCGAAATAGGATAAATAATTGTAGCATCTAACCATTTCAAAATCTCTTTCTTAACAACCTCTTTCATAATTGTGTTTAATCTTCTTTGAGGTTCAATAGTGGATTTACAAATTTGTTCCATTAAAATCCTATGCATACAGACTGAAGGGCTTATTCCTTTTATATCTGCAATAGTCCAACCAAAAGCTTTTTATAATTTTTCAGAACTCCTATTAATTTTTCCACTTAACCTTTGCTTAATTTTGAAGATATAATTACAGGTAAAGTTAATGAATTTCCAAAAAATGCATACTTTAAATGTGCAGGTAACATTTTTAATTCCAGTTCAGGGGTTTTTTCAATTGAGGGTAAGAGTATATTATTTTTAGTTGTGTCTAAAATTTCCCAATTTTCATGAATATAATGAGTTTCTTCAGATAAATTTTCAATTTCTTCATTTAATGACTCATTATATAACATAGATTCTTTATCTTTATCATCACAAATGACCTTACATTTTTCTTGATAATTCATTTCAATTATATAATAAAAAATATACATCTGATAGCATTTTTCTTTATCAGGATACCTCTTTGATTTCAGAACATTAAATGCTATCTCTTGATCATTAACTATCATCATTAATTCTCCTTTTTGCACATCAATCATAGCTCGTCCGGTAGCTAGAAAATGTCTCCCTAAAATAATAGGTATTTCTTTATCTTCTTCCATATCTAGAACAATGAAATCCACAGGGAAGATAAATTTATCTACCTTAACAAGAACATCTGTTGACCTCATTTTTTATGAGGTCTTTTCTCTTCTCTCTCCTTAGTACTTAGGATCTAGCCTTAGGCTTTCCCTTTGACTATCTTAGAGGATTAGAGATGGCACCCACCACTTAGAAATTCAAATACCTCTTAACTCGCTGCAAACCCCACAAGTTTGATTGTAAACCCCTAATTCACTTGGAGGGTTAAGATTAAATGAGGAGGTTTAAAGGATAAGTTCCCTATAGGACTCTTTGGCCTTAGGACTACCCTGGGTGACCTGGTCTGGTGAGGGTTGACTTGCACACATTACACTTTCACACACATTCCAAATCCTAAAACCATTCATACCTAGCTTGACTTCCTGACTCATGTAGGTAATTCATATGGATGGTCCTCAACCCCTAAGCCCTCGCTAAGAGGGTTAGGAACAACATAGTAAATGCCTCAAATGAGTCCTCTCATGGATCTTATGGGCTTGATATGGCTTCATGGCTCAACCAAAGTGATTTCATTCTACTCAAACTTGATCAATCTTCATTTTTCCAAAATTTTAATTTTTGACCCCCCGGGCCCAACACTCGCCAAACCTACCAAATGCCCTTGAAATTGCCCAAAATTTACAAAATTTCCTAAATTACCCAAAATTCTTTAAAATCAGTCCTAAAGATTTCTCTCCACTCAAATTGATCATTCTTAGCCAAATATATCAAAATTTCCAAAAATACCCTCCAATACCCTCCAATACCCTCCGAATACCCAAAATGCCCTTCTTAACCAAAAAATCCATAAATTCCAAAAAATCCCAAAAAATTCCTAAAAATCCCAAATATTCTCAATTTCATTTTGTTCAACTACACTATAAGACAATTTTTCCAATTTAGCCCACTTTGCGAAAACCCCAATTTGACCCATTTTTAACCCAATGTCAAACCAAACCAACCAAAGTGACCTCAATTTTGATCCAATACAATTCTAAACTTCAACTAAATATCCCCAATATCAATTTAGACCAAATCCAAGCCCAATTTGATGAACATTTGGATCCAATTCCAATTTGAAGCTTAAAGCCCAATTTTGGCCCATGACCTAAACTTAGCCCAAACCAACCCAACTCAACTTCAATTAACCCCAAATCTTTTCCTAAACCTTCCTAATATCCCCACAAATAAAACACTAGCAATATTTGCCCCAAATTTAGACCCAAACTCCACCCAAACCTAACCCAAAACCAAAATCCCCAATTTTGGCCTAAACCCACCATGAACCCAAATGGGCCCACCAAAGCCCAACTAAAGTTGAAAACTCTTTGTAACACTCCCATAAATATTTCTCAACATTAATTTTACATCAAATCGAACATTAGCCCAACCTTAGCCCAAGTTAGCCCAATTTGAACCCACTTTGACCCCTTTACCAAAACGTCCCAAATCAAACCCAATTCAACTCCAAATCACCTCAAATTTGTTTCAAATCACTCATGACACATCCCTAAACTAAACCCAACATTTGTTTGGCCCAATCCTCCACAAAATTTCTATCCACCAATTTGTTTTCAAACCTAAAGGCCCACTTTCTTAAACCATTTTAAAAGCCCATTTTCACCAAATCCAAAAGGCCCAAAGTCAATCCAAAGCCTAAATGACACTTTCACCTCATCATCCCTTTGATTTAAATCACTCCCTAAGTTTCAAATTCATCATTAAACTTTTCTAAACTAAGCCACATGCCAATTTCCCCTAAATTAATCAAAAATACCAAAACCCTTTTTTCTTGAAACAAGCCAACCTTTTCCAAGCCAAATGTAAGCCAAATGTGAGCCATTTACAAGCCATATGAAGCCATGAGTGTTTTGACACCTCACCTAGTCATTTATGGAAAGAAGAGTGGAGCCTTTCCTAAGCCTTCATTAAGCCCTTTTAACCCCATTTATGCTACACTCTAAACCAAATTTAGCCACATCACCTTGGATGGGGACTTCACCACCCCTTCCTAGCTAATCCAAATGATTCTCCCTCAGCCCAAAGTCAAGCCTTGGGGAGGTGCACCTAGCCTAAACCATGCCTTGGACCAAATCAAGCTAAAATGACCCTTCCCCCTTACCCTTTAAATCACACCTCTTTACACTTGGCATTGGTCAATTGAACCCATAAACTTCAAGCCCTGGCCCTCCTGATCAGGATGGTGACCTGACCCTGGCCGACCAGCCACCAGGTCGCCGGAAAACACCATGGCCGAGAGGTATAAATGGATTCAAAAATTCAATTTGAATTAACTGAGTTGTCCCATACTAAATGGCCACTGCAGCTGTTCTTCTTTTCACCAGAGCAGTTGATCCAAGCCATCAAACCCCCTTGGGAGGCCCTAGCCATGGCTATTTAAACAAGCCACCCCCTCTCGGCCAAAAGGTTGGCTGAAATCAACCTTCACAGAATTCCTCCAAACTCCTCATAGAGCTTCCCCTAGCCAAGAGCAATCCATCCCCACTGTTCTCCTGCCCTAAATCCCAGTGATTGAGCTCAATTTTGGAGCTCAATTCTCAGGCCAGAACAGGACATCCCTCAAACCTCCACCAAAACCAAATTAAACTCACCCACACCTGCACAGGACCAAGAGAAGGAGTTCCCCAGTGGAAGCCCCCTCACCAGACCAGCCATTCTCTCTATCGGCCAAGCTTTGAAATCAGGCTTGGTGAAAGTTACACCTAGACAATTTGACAGGGCCAGAAGCTTCATCCCTAGGCTCTTCCAGCTCCAACAAACGTGCCAAGCACATTCAATTGAGGCCTCACCTCCTGAACTAAGGTATGGACACTCCTCCTCCCTGAGAGATTCCAACGATTCTCCATTTCATTTGAGTCAATTTCAATGTATGTAAACAATATGGATGTGTTCGTCTCTTCAAGACGAATCCATAGAGTATAAGAACACGAAAATCCATTGAGAAATGAGGGAGATATTAGGATTTGAGTGTGGACGGTCACGGGCACACACCAGTCGTAGACGATGACCAGGAACCGTCGGGTCGCGCGTGTATCGAATGGACGATCCAGATCGAGTCGGACGAGGAGATGGAGCAAGACCGCGGGCCTCGTGGCATCCCAATCAGATGGTGGCGTCGAATAGGAATGTGCCGCGTGGGCCTTTGGAGCTGCCAAGGTTGACACGGCGCTGACTGGGTTAAGTAGGAAATTAGGTATTTTCTGATTTATTTAAATACCCAGAACTTTAAAAAATCCATATCTTTGTGTAGAAAAATCATAAAAATAAACTAAAAATATCCTCTTGCTCAAGTGAACAGAGGAGAATAATGTGGAAAAAGAATTGAGTTAATTTGATGAGTATTTTATTTTTAATTAATTATTTACTCATTTCAGTATTTTATTTTTCCGTTTGCATAAACAATTCACCATGGCATGAGACCGCTTTTGAAGCCTCTGATCTTGGGAACATTCTCTGAATTTTTCAAGGTCAGAGGCTATCTCTATGGAAAGTTATGTTATTTTCAAGTTTATGACACTATTTTTGGTATTTTAATTCCATTAATTAGCATATTACTTAGAAAACTCTAGGAAAATTTAGGGAAGTTTCTTAGGACCAGAGGACCCTAGGATAATTATGTTTTGAATTAATTCATTAAGAATAACCCTAATTGGCCTAATTACTCAAAACTAAACTTTAATTAACTAGGGTTAACCACACATCAAAAGAACTTGAAAACAATCCTCCACTGATCTTTAAGATCTGAGAGACTTCACATAAAAATTTGAAATCAATTGGAAATGTTTAACCCCACTAAATGGATTAATTAGGTCACATGAGTAAAATTAAACTTTAAAAATTCATAACTCCAAAAATACATTTCAAAAATTCACCAAATTAGTTTTAGGACTTCTCTGGTAGCAGAGGAGTCTAAGAAAATTAAAATTGGAATTTTCTAAAAATCTTCATTTTTCACCTTATTTTAATATTTTAATAATTAAAAAATCATAAAAATCACAAAAATATTAAAAATCTTAAGAATGTCACATTTTAACTTCTAATCACTTAGGAACAAACTAAATATTTTTCCTAAGTCTTTTGGTTAAGATATTGAATTTTAAAGGCCTAAGACAATTTTTTAATATTAAAAAATGGATTTTTCAACATTTCACCAAATTAATTCTAATAAATCAAAGAAAAATCATAAAAATGTAAAATTTGTTTCTCTGAACTCCTTGAGGTTAGAGAAATTTAAGAAAAATATAAAATCCATTTTTTAAATTTTAATTTTATTTTATAATTGATTAATACTCCAAAACTCAAAATAATTATAATAAATAAAACATAATTTAAAAAATCACCAATATTGGTCCAAGTGGTCCTCTGGTCATTAGGAACATTCCATAATTTTCTTAAGGACAAGAACCTTACCTTGGTCATGTTGTTGAATTTCCATTGAAAATCCCTATTTTTCATCAAAATAAATATATAAATTAAATTAAATCCAGAAAAATCACATTTTTTCCTCTAATGTCTTAATTGATATATGAGTGAAATGACATAAAAATTTCAAGCTCATTTGAGCTCAATTTGATGAGTTATGAAAATATTAAGCTTAAAGGGGTATATTAATAATTAAGAATTTTAACCCCTAATTAAAACTTTAGGTTTAATCAAAATGGGGGGTAAAATATTTGATCTTAATTCTCTCTTAGATGATTGAAACTTTGGAAAATCAAAGGGTAGGAACTCTTTGATCACTTCTAATAAACCAAAAAAAATGAAACCTTAATTAATTAAATGATTTGAATTTTTGAAGAATTATTAAAAGAATTTGGATTATTAAAATGGGGATATAATTTAGAGAGACTAAAATCACTTAAACTAAAATCCCCAAATGAATCACTCTAATTATATTTAACTCTTAATTAAACTTAAGATGATAAATGAAATTAATAAATTAATAATAAAGAAAAGGTAACCATTAATTAAATTAAAACTTAAAATATTAAATAACTTGATAATTAAATTAAAATAAATTTAAAACATTAAAAAAATTATTAATTTTAAAAATCACTTGAAAGCAAATTTAAAGCAAACTTGAAACATCAAAATCAATTTCAAAAAAGAAATATAATTCTTAATTAAAAAAATCAAACCAATTAAAGTTAATCCAGAATATTGCAATTAAATTAATAATTAAATCTTTAAAGTCTAAATTAAATAATTTAAACTCCTCTTTCAATTCAAATTGTTTAAAACACTTAAGAATAAAACAACTTGAACACTATTCCCAACTTAAATTTATTAAAATTTTATAACTAAATTAAATCACCTTAAAACATTAATTCTAATTTTAAATCGTTGAAATTCTTAATAAATTGATTTGCCCCTAAAGACTTTTATCCTTATAACTCTTAAATGGAACATCAAGTGAGGTGTCACTTCATTCATGGGATAATCAAATGTCCTAAATTCACTGAGCAAGAGTTAAAACTTAACTAAAAAAATTTTGGATGATTGATTCATCTCTACAATAAAAATTCATTTAGACTCAAAATAATCTCAAAAGTATTGAAAAGATGTTTAGAACACGTTCTAAGCACTTCCTCAATACAATGAGGTGTTTTAAGAAGAATAATTGAGCTTAATTTTTCATTGATGAAGAAAATCATCCTTAACAACATATAAAGAACCTAGACGTCATAAGAACTAACTAGCAGTAGGATTAGGATCTTGGTAGATAACCAAAACCTTTCCCTTAGCTTTACCTAAGTACTTGTTGCAAATATTTAAATGTTCTAACATGTGTTTAAGTGTAGCTTGGAAATGACGAGAAGACCCTCCAGGTACGCTTTTATTTTATTGCAAGTTACTTACATGTACTGCGCTTTACCTTTCTTGCATGTTAAACGAGATTGTTGCATGAAAACTGAAACCTTTAGGATAGCTACAAAACTGAAACCAAAATTAAATTAAAATCAACACAAGATAAAATTCACCGCCACAACATTCAAAAGATAAAGCAACTCAAAATTTAATCACAAACAGAACAATAAAACTACAACTATAACTAAATTAAAACGTCTTGTTGGATGATCGGGAATATCTCGGATGATGTAACATACATGTTGCTAACAGGATTTCCCACGGTCTAAATGAAAGTGTGGAATACATTCAGTTGAGTTTAGCAAATTCATCTGGACTAAGTGAATCCGATAAAATTAACGGTGTCGGAATGATGGAACTGTGGGATATTAACCAGTGTTGTTATAATCAACTTTAAGATTCCCCTAATAAAACGTTAAAGACATTTGGATTTTAAAACTTTTCTAATCCAAAACACTTCTCTTATCCCCTGATTTTCACCTTCTAAAACTAAACTTCTGCAACAACAAGGAGCTTGGAGCATAGTGGGCAGTACGGCCATCGTCGTCAGCAAAACTAGAATCTACATAAACAAAACCTCTCTTAGAATTAAATAACAAAGCCATAGGATTTCGTGGTAGTTTGCCTAGTGCAACATAAATCCCCAACTTTCTGTTAGGCATTTGTGTAATGCAAATTAAGCTCTAACAGGTCTTAGGATTCTGAGGTAGTCGTTCGGTACGACATAAACCCTCACATCTTCGAGGCTATTTGTGTGATTGTGTCATACAAATATAAGTCCTAATTAACTAAAATTGGCAGGATTACAACATTAAATAAACTCTTAAATTGAAGCCAAACAATAGGATAGTTTGAAAAGTTGCCAAGATTCTTCTTGGATCCTCAGCTTCTCCTACTTCTCTTCCTTTGGACTCCTAAAATAAATTGTTCCAAACTTGATCCATTCCCTATTGAAATTTCCAAAATTCAAATCTTTTGAAAAAATTAAACTTTGAAATTCTTGAGAGCAAAACCACTGATCATTATCGAGAGTTTTCTTAAATGATTCCCGTCATTTAAGATGTAATTAACTATAGGGGCTTGCCCTGATAGGGAACTTTAAGAACCCAGGTAATATAAACCCTGCTTAAATTCTTTATATTAAGCAGGGGAACTTGTTGGCTTATAAAATCAGTTCGTAGACCAAACGGATGTCACAAATCTTCTAGTTTATTTAATCAAGCCCCATCATCAAGCAGTGTGTTTATTCTTCGGGATAGATACACGGTTTGTGGTGTGGTGCTCGTTTATATAAACTATTTGGGAAGTGAGATCGGTTTAATTTCATATCTTAAAATTTTTAAACATAAAATTATTTTCAAAATCAAATTCTACTTTCCAAATTATATATATTTAAATTAAATTTAAAATATGAAAATTCGCCGACAGCTTCTGTAGGCGACCCCTTTTCAAAATACAACACAACCTAAAAATACGTCGACAACTTCTGGCGACTCCGCTGGTGATTGGTTCCTCTCTCCATTTTGATGAGATGGTTTTACTTTCATAAATCGGTAGTGTATTCATGTCCCTAGTGGAGCAAACTACCATTCTTTCCGTTGGCATACCACGTTCATTTCTATCTTGAACGGGTATAGCCAACTTCTCTCGGATTTAGGAGCCATTGTTTAGACACCCCTAAACAGAGAGGTTCTGAAATCCTTTTACCTCTTTTCTGAGGTGGGGTGGACCCCCAATAGGTGTTAGCTTAGGAGTGGTCCCTCGGGTTAAGGAGTTTTGTGAGACTTTCTCTTCCTTTCCAATTCTAAATCAGGTCCTTTACCTTTTCTATACCTTTAATCATTTTGTTCCTAACAAACAAATCCTCTAATAAATAACCTTCTAATAAATTAATTCTCTTTAAAATCACAAATACATTTAGATAAACGAGAATGTGTTCGGACTCTTTATTTTTCGTTCTATGTTTTGTTACGAAAGGAAGCATGATTCGGGACTGACATTCGGAATCTACACTGCAGAAAATGACTGCACCAAAGTTAATTTTCTCCTTCATTAATGGAATGGACTTCACCTTCTATAAGGATGAACTTCCCGACAATGGAATCATCCTTTTTGGATAAGGATTCGACAATATAGATATTAAGTTCGCTGACGTCCCCCTCTTCACACTAATGGACAAAGTGTCAGAAACTGAGGAGCCCGTAATTGAGTTCAACCTGAAGTCGACTCAAGAATTCCCTCCCCTACAAAGGGTTCCAGCCGAAAGAAGTACTGCTATTCGTAGGAGGACTGTTGTCTCTACCCCCACCGGTCTAGTCATCTCTGCACCTACCCCGGCTACGCGAGCCGAAGGGAAGGAAATCCAAGTACGTGATGAGCTCGTCACCGTGGACGGTACATATTTTGCTACAATACCATATGTTTTTTAGATTGGGTCCAGTTCAAGAGTTGCACCCCTGACTCGGACTCAAAGGAGAAATAGAATTAGAAAGATAGCCAGGATTGAGAAAGCCAAGGCCGTTGAAGTTGCTTTCCTGGAAGAGATTCCTGAACTTCCTGAGTATACACCTCTATTGGAAGGAAGTAGGTTCCACCTTCTCTCTGCTACATCGGATGAAGAAGACGTCCAATGGATTGCCGCTACATTACCCTGATCTGCATACTATAGTAACTACAAAAGAAAAAGGTTAAGACTACGTCATTTGCTCGACTACAAGCTGTGATAGAAAAATTGGAAAAGAAAGAAAGATGCCCCGTGTCAGAAATCCTAAGAAGAATGAGACGAGTGCCAGCTAGATCCCGCCTCAGACCACGAGTAGAGCCTATCACCGCCATAGAGAAACCAAGGAAGAAAATGAAAGCTAGTTCACCTGTTGTTGTATCAGGCCGTCATATTAGGAAGGACACCACCTACCAGCATATAGCCGATAGACAGTCCGGTCCTAGGCCTTCTGCTGCAAGAAGGATGGTGTGGCGACCTATTATTACCGAGCCGAGACCAACACAACGTCCTGAGAAGAAAAGCCTCGTCAAAGAGCCTGAATCAGAAGAAAGTGCTACTGCAATAAAAGGAACTCCCGAGAAAGAAGTCCAACGGTCATCACATGACAATCGCGAGACCGTCTGGAAGAGACCCCTCGAGGATGCTATAGGAAAGCTAAGGATGGATATCCGACAGTTGGCAAAAGAAAGAGGAGAAAAGTTGGAAAATGAAGTTGATTCATCAGAGTTCATGGATGAGGAGTATGCCGAGATCAATAAGGTTGAGACACGAGCATCATCAGCTTTGCAAGGTGCTCCGGCAGCTGCGAAAAGATGAACCGGAAGTGATGAGAGCACAGCTTCAGGAAGGAGATGACACAATTTCCCAGATGGCATAGAGGATGGAAGAGATGGCTGCTGCTTTAGCCACTCTCTAGAGTCAGGTACAACCTCAGAAAGAAACACCCCCAGAGATCATCCATATTGTAGATGGAGGAAAAAAGATCACATCCGTCAACGGAGAGAAGCCACCAAAGAAGGATTCTACACATAGTATGATTCCTGAAAAGGACATTAAAAACATGGTAGAACAACATGTGCGAGAAGCCTTAGCACAATCTTAGAGCGGAGCATCTATTCATACGGGTAGACCTTACCCCAAAGAGTTCGATGCAGTCCAATACCCGAAAGGCTTCGTACCACCTCTGTTTAAGACTTTTGATGGAACGGGAAGCCCCCGACAGCATGTTGCACATTTTCATGCTAGTTGCTGCAATGCCGGTGGGAGTGATGCTTTACTCTTCCGTCAGTTTGTCAGCTGTTTCTCAGGGGTCGCGTTCGACTGGTACGCAAAATTGCCAAATGGTTCAGTTAAGACCTTTGCAGAATTGGAAAACCTCTTCGTTAAATGGTTTGCCGGGGCTCGACACCACATCACCATCGGTGATCTAGTGGTGGAGCACCAGAAACCGAACGAGACTTTAGTGGATTACATACTTCGATGGAGGAACTTAAGCATGAAGTGTGAACCACAGTTTCAAGAACAACATGCAGTCGGCATCTTGCTTAAGAGTATCCATGGCCCGATAGCACTTCTCCTTAATGCATTTACAATCAGGACTTTCGAGAAGTTGCTTGACCACAGAAAAATGTATTGAGAAATTTATACCAATTTTATATGAAATTGCACTTTAAAGAAAGGTATTTCCTTTATTTTATTGCAAGAATGAAGATTTATAAGTACTGAAAGAAAAAAGCACAAAAGAAGCAGATTTGGAGCAAAGAGGACTCAATATGATAAAAATTGAATTATCCCACCGATGGCAAGAAAAAGGCCGCCGACGGCGAGTTTTTCCCGAAAGTTTTGAATATATTATAAGGAGCCCGCTGACAGAGAGATAAAGCCCACCGACAGAAAGATCGGCGTGGTTAGCCCATTTTCTAGATGGCCACCGACGGCAAGATCAAGCCGCCGACGGCGAGACAGTTGAAAAGAGACAAAATACATTGAACCTGGACACTTTTTGAAGAGGTGCTTAAGCAACCTTTAGAGATTTGACTCCTTCCATAAATAGAGACGAATTCCAGTCAGTTTTATGTTAATTTGTGTCATTTGTGGGGAAGTTAAGTGTAATTTTAAGTGTCATCCTAGGGTCCTTTTAGTGAGTAGATAAAGTTATTAGCGTTTTGGTGTGCTGTACTGGAAGGAAGAGTCAAAGGAACTTCAAGGAGTCTGCTTGGGGAGAAGAATTGAGATAAGTATATTTGTTATTTGTTTGTTAACTTTAATGAAATCCATGATTTGTGTTATTTTTCCCATGCATTCTGAGTAGTTTCCTTAGTCTTTCTCCTTGTTATTGAGATTTCGTGAAATGATGAATTAAAGTAGTTGTGCCTAAAAATATGAAAATAGAAATTGTGCTAATCTTTTACTTAAATCTTAATTTACTTTCAATCTGGCCAATTGATTTGTTAACATATGTTGAATTATCAAATATATTAAAGATTACATCCAAGATTCAGGGAAATCAAAAGCCTTGGAAGGAGGGTGCAAATAAAAAGGGAAATATTAACTATTGGGCGTAGATTTGGACATTTTAGTGTGACAGACTAAAATATTCAATTCAGACTTTTTGTTTAGGAGCTGAGGTGTAGATGTTAGCCCTCAGGCGAGGGGAACGTGGGAGCTCTGAAGTGGCAGTCGGTATCCTCCCAACCTAGGCGCAAATTCAGCAATCAAACATAAGACTAGTCAATGTTCTTTGCACCTGGACCAAAGGGTAAAGAATATGAATGCTCCTATTTGGCACAATACAATTAAAAACTCATTTAATTCTTCATTCACTTAATTATCTCAAACAAGGAGAAAGATACTTTTCTGAAATCTTATTTTCAACCTTTAAGCATTAGTTTATTTTACTTTAAATGTTCTTAATTTCCGTATACTAGATTAGTAAGTAAGTCTACTTTAATTTGTCTTTGAAATTCTCTAAACTACCTTGTGGGGTCGATATCTAGGATTCCATTAGAGCCCTATATTACTTGATAACGATACATATACTTGCGTGGGATCCACAATATAAATCATAAAATCCATAACAGAATCATCAGTATCTATATATATTCAGTGCGGGATCAAATTTTTGGTGTCGTTGCTAATTTTCATATCATAGTGTAAGTATAAATATCGAAAAGTGGATCAAGTTTTTGGCGCCGTTTCCGGGGAAGTAAAGTAATTATTAAGGTAATTAATAGAATTATTAAAATAATTACTAGAGTAACGGACTATTTTAAATATTACTTAAAAATTGTATGCGTAATTTTGGAAACGAAGATTTAATACCTTACGATTCAGAATTAGAGCGCACAATTAAAAAAATTAGAAAAAAAAGAGAGAAATTATAAATTTAACACAAATGTCAAATAATCCAGAAATTAAAAATATAAACCAACAAAGACCATTAAGAGATTATGCCAACCCTACATTAGATGAAATTCACCTAACTATTTAAAACCCTGATGTAGCTGCTAACTCATTTGAACTTAAACCTGCAATTATCCAAATGGTACACAATAATCAATTTAGTGGTTCACCTAATGAAGATCCTAATTTACATCTTGTGAGTTTTTTGGAACTATGTGCTACTTTTAAATATGAAGGAGTATCTAATGATGCTATTAGACTTAGGCTTTTTCCTTTTTCTTTAAGGGATAAGGCTAAGATGTGGTTAAATTCATTAGCACCTGGATCTATTAAAACTTGGGGAGAATTATCACAAAAATTTCTATCCAAACGTTTTCCTCCTTCGATAACTGCAAAACTTAGAAATGATATAACATCTTTTAGTCAGTTTGATGGAGAATCCATATATGAAGCTTGGAAGAGATTTAAAGAACTTCTTAGGAAATGCCCAGATCATGCATTACCAAATAGGTTAATTATACAAACTTTTTACAATGGATTAGTAGGATCTCATAGATCAATCATTGATGCTGCTGCTGGAGGTTCATTAATGTCAAAACCATTTGATGAAGCCTATGCGTTAGTCGAAGAAATGACTACTAATAATTTTCAATGGCCTGCTGAAAGAATAAATCCTAAAAAGATAGCCAGTGTTCATGAAAATGATGCAATATCTATGTTAGCTTCTCAAATTGCTGCTATATCAAAGAAATTAGATCATTTTGGAATGAATTACTCTCCTACTATATTAGAAGAAAACTCATCTGGACAAATTATAGATTCTCAATCTCCTTATGAAACTATAAATGATATTAATAATAGACTCAATAATCCTTATGCAAATTATTATAATCCTGGTTGCAAGAATCATCCAAATTTTAATTGGAACAACAATACAACTAATCTACAAAGGATGAACAACTCTATAGGAAATCCACCTAATCAAGGAAATACAAATTATAAACCTTCTTATCCACCTAGATTTAATAACACTCAATTTAAAGATAAGAAGTTATCTATAGAAGAATTAATATTGAGTATGGGTCAGCACTTGTAAAATCAAGGAAATCAATTACAAATTCAAGGAAATCAATTACAAAATTAAGGAACAACAACTAAAAATAATGAAACTCAACTTGGACATATCGCTACCGCGCTTAACAATAGAGTTTCTGGAGCTTTTCCGAGTAATGTGGAAATAAATCCTAAAGACCAAGGAAAAGAACAAATTAAAGTGATACAATTAAGAAGTGGAAAAGAGTTAGAAACTAAAATTCAGAAAGAAACAGAAAGTAAAAATGAGGAAGTAGAAATCAAAAAAGAAAAGGATCAGCAAGATCAAAACTTAGAATATCCATTGATTCCTATGAAAATATTTATAGAAAAACCACCACCACCATTTCCTCAATGACTAAAACAACATAAAAAAGATAAGCAATTTGCTAAATTCCTTGAAAATTTAAAAAAAATTAACGGTAAATATTCCTTTTGTATAAGCATTAGAACAAATGCCTAATTATGTAAAATTTATGAATGATATTTTAAATAAAAAAGAAAATTTACAGATAATGAAACTGTTGCACTTAGCGAAGAGTGTAGTGCAATTATTCAGAAAAAGCTTCCTGAAAAATTAAAAGATCCTAATAGTTTCACTATACCTTGCGCTATTGGAGAAAAATTTTATGGAAAAGCTTTGTGTGACTTAGGAGCAAGCATCAATCTAATGCCTCTATCAATTTTTAGAAGATTAGAATTAGGAGAAATTTTACCTACTTCAGTTAATCTTGAGTTAGCTGACCGTTCTGTGACTTATCCTAAGGGAGTTATTGAAGATGTGTTAGTAAAAGTGGATAAATTTATCTTCCCGATAGATTTTATTGTTCTAGATATGAAAGAAGATAAAGAAATTCCAATAATATTAGGAAGACCCTTTTTAGCCACTGGAAAAGCTATGATTGATGTTCAGAAAGGAGAATTGACTATGAGAGAAAACGATCAAAAATTAACTTTTAACATAGCAAAATCAATGAAATATCCTACTTTAGAAAAATAATATGAATGTTTTCGAATGGAAATACTCAAAAATTTGCAAAATGAACATTTTAAAGAATATTATGAAGAAAAGTTAGAAAAAGAAAATACTGAATTAATTGAAGAAGCTAATAATAAAAAACTGGATTATATATAGGAAAAATTTAAAATGTTGGATAATACTGAAAATGCTGAAAGGAATATAGTTCCATCAATTATTAGACCTCCTGAACTTGAATTAAAAATTTTACCTAATCATTTAAAATATACTTACTTAGGTAAACATTCAACCCTACCAGTTATTATATCAACTGAATTGAATGAATCACAAGAACAAAAACTGTTAGACATATTAACGAAATATAAGAAAACTTTTGGTTGGACTTTAGTAGATATTAAAGGAATTAGTCCTTCAATCTGTATGCACAGAATTATTTTAGATAATGAACATAAGCCAAGAGTAGATCCTCAAAGGAGATTAAACCCAATTATGAAAGAAGTAGTCAAGAAAGAAATATTAAAATGGTTAGACAATGGTATTATATATATCCTATTTTGGACAGTGCATGGGTAAACCCAATTCACTCTGTTCCTAAGAAAGGAGGGGTGACCGTTAAAGCTAATGAAAATAATGATTTAATACCTATAAGACAAGTTACTGGATGGCGTATTTGTATTGACTATAGAAAATTAAATGCAGCCACCAGGAAAGATCACTTCCCATTACCATTTCTAGACCAAATGTTGGATAGCTTAGCCGGACATAAATATTTTAGTTTTTTGGATGGATATACCGGTTCTCATCAGATACATATTGCTCCTAAGGATCAAGAGAAAACTACATTTACTAGTCCTTATGGAACATTTTCTTCTCGAAGAATGCCTTTTGGATTATGTAATGCACCTGCAACATTCCAGAGATGTATGATGTTTATATTTAGTAAATTAATTGATGATGGAATAGAAGTATTTATGGATGATTTCTCTGTATTTGGAACATCAATTGACGCATGCTTGAATCATCTTGAAAAAGTATTAGAAGTATGCAAAAAAACTAATTTAGTTCTAAATTAGGAGAAATGTCAATTTATGGTTGCGGGAGGAATTGTATTAGGGCATAAAATTTCGGAAAATGGCATGGAAGTAGACCTTGCAAAAATTCAAGTTATAGCTAAATTACCACCTCCAACTACAGTAAAAGGGGGAAGAAGTTTTCTTGAACATGCTGGATTTTACATACGCTACATAAAAGATTTTTCAAAAATTACTAAACCTCTATGCAAACTTTTAGAGAAGGACAAGAAATTTGAATTCACAACTGAATGCCTAAATGCTTTTGAATTATTAAAAAATAAATTAATCACAGGACCTATAATAGTTTCACCTGATTGGGAGAAACCATTTGAACTTATGTGTGATGCTAGTGATTATGTTATAGGAGCAGTACTTGGGCAAAGATATGATAAAATTTTCAAAGTTATATACTATGCTAGTAAAATATTAATAATGCGGAAATGAATTATACAATTACTGAAAAAGAGCTATTAGCAATTGTTTATGCCTTTGATAAATTTAGGCCTTATCTAATTGGAAATAAATGTATTGTGAATACTGATCACTCTGCTATTAAATATCTAATGCAAAAGAAAGATTCCAAACCAAGATTAATTAGATGGATATTACTAATGCAAGAATTTGATTTTGAAATCATTTACAAAAAGGGAACTGATAATTAAATTGCAGATCATTTATCAAGACTAGAATATAATGAATTATCTGACACTGATAATGAAAATACTGACAGTTTTTCTGATGAACAATTATATAATATAAATGAGTGGAAAATACCATGGTATGCTGACATAGTAAATTATATTGTAAGTGATATTTTACCACCTATGTTAACTTTGCAACAACAGAAAAAATTCATTCATGATGCTAAAACTTATTTTTTGGATGAACCATATTTATATAAGCAATGTAAGGATCTTAAAATTAAAAGATGTGTGCCTTATGAAGAAACAAAATAAATCATTCAGAAATGTCATGATTTTGATTTTGGAGGACATTTTGAAACAGATAAAACTGCTTATAAAATTTTACAATCAGGATTATATTGGCCTACTCTTTTTAGAGATGTTTATAGATATATCCGAACTTGTGACAGATGCTAACGAGTAGGTAACATATCCAGACGAAATGAAATGTCTCTAAATTTTATATTAGAAGTTGAGATTTTTGATGTTTGGGGATTAGATTTTATGGGACCATTTGTTCCTTCATTTGGAAACTCATATATATTAGTTGCTGTTGATTATGTTTCTAAATGGATTGAAGCACAAGCTTTACCTCATTGTGACGCTAAGAGTGTTTCAAAGTTTCTAGTGAAAAATATTTTTACTAGATTTGTAATACCGAGAGTGATTATCACTGACGGAGGATCTCATTTTAGAAATAAATATATTCACAAACTTGTAGAAAAATTTAACATTATTCATAAGATATCAACTGTTTATCATCCACAAACCAGTGGATTAGCTGAAGTTTCTAATCGAGAAATTAAACATATTTTAGAAAAGACTGTAAATCCTAATAGATTGGATTTGTCTATAAGACTAGACACTGCATTATGGGCATACAGGACTGCTTATAAAACTCCGATTGGAATGACTCCTTACAGGCTTATTTATGGAAAGACTTGCCACTTACCAGTTGAATTAGAACATAAAGCTTATTGGGCAATTAAAGAATATAATTACAATCTGAAAGAAGCTGGTGAGAAAAGATTATTGCAATTAAATGAATTAGATGAATTAAGAAATGAATCGTATCATAATAATAGAATTTATAAAGAAAAAATGAAATTATGGCATGATCGAAAGATTAACCTGAAGAATTTTGAGCCAGGATAATAAATTTTGCTTTATAATACAAGATTAAAATTATTTCCTGGGAAATTGAAATCTCGATGGTTAGGGTCTTTCACTATAACTCAAATATTTTCATACGAAACTATAGAAATTGAAGATCCAAAAACTGGGCATAGATTTAAAGTAAACGGACACAGATTAAAACCTTATTTTGAAGGGAGAAGACCAAAATTTAAAGAGGTTTTAATGCTCAGTCAACCTAATTACTAACTAAATTAGGTCGGGCTAACGACGTTAAACCAAGCGCTTTATGGAAGACAACCCATAGTAATTATTAATTATGATTTATTTATCAATGTTATTGAAAACTAAAATATAGAATAAATTCTACTACTCATTTTACTTTTTAGAATCATCACAAATTTGAATCTATACGAAGAAATCAGAAAATATTTGGACCGGAACAAAAATTGGGCAATTTACCTAATCTCGCCGATGGTGAGATCGATCTCACCGACGGCGAGATCGATCCCGCTGACAGCGCGATCTGCGCGCCCAAATTCAGTTTAAATATATTAACTATCCCGCCGACGGTGAGATCATTACTGCCGACGACGAGATAGTTAAAAAGTGGCTTTTGTGAGTTATTTTACAGTTTTGAGCGGTTATAAGGCCATTGCTCTATATAAAACGTTTAAAACTTCATATTTACACTATCTTTTTCCTTAGAAACGGTTAGAGTCCCTCCAAAAGATTCTATTATGGCCTCCAAACCACTAAAAATCATAAAATCCGGAGTTTTTAGCAGACGAAAGTTCGTCAGTTCTGAGGCTCAGCGACTATTCAACAAGGTTTTAATGAAGAAGAGCATGATTAAAGAAAGAGGGTTCGTAAACAGAGGAGCGAAGAATTCAACAACAATAATTGAAGAAATGATTATTCAGCGACGTTCGGAGGTATTCTGCTATACAACATCTGCTAGAGTCATTCCAGTAGTCAAGGAATTCTACTCTAATCTGCATGCGATCTATAATGGAAGTGTATACGTAAGTAGCGGATGGGTAACATTCACTCCTTCTCGAATAAATGAATTATACTAGATTGAAAATACTCCTGTTTGCCACTATTCAAATTTTGTTCCTACAAGATACAACATGAATGAGATATACAAATATCTGACCGACGAACCTGAAGATTGGGAATTACGAGAAGACAGGTACGTTAGTTTTTCTACGTCACTTCTTAACCCCGTCTCAAAGCATTGGCATTTCTTTATTTCATTAAAGTTATTACCCACTATGAGGGTAACAAAGTCTCGATGGAATGCACAATTTAAAATTACTGTATTAAATCTGGATTACCTATCGATGTTGGATCTATCATTGTGAAGTCTGCATTAGGATTAATTGTGCATGGGTCAATTCATGGACTTGGACACCCATCAACTATATTTGTCTTATGTAGTCAGTACCAAGTTTCCTACGAAGCTTGGGAAAAGGTGCTATTGCCCTGGAAACCACTAGATCCGACAGATATGTTTCATACATTGGATAACAATGATGAAACAATAATTATTTCTGATCAAGCATCTTAAAACAATCCTTTAGTTAAGCCCCTGACTGATAGAACAAACCTCGTTTTATGAAAACTTAAAGGATTGGAGAAGGAACTACAGAATGTGATGAATTCTATTGATAATATCTCTGATTTATTCGATCACATTGATTGGAGAATGAAGGAGCACTTTGACCATACATGACATCTGGAGGCAAGTTTTGTACGACTATTGAGAAAGAAAGGGTGGATTGAAGAAGATTCTACTGCAGAATTCCCTTTCAGACCTTTCTATAATTTGTTTGTGCACCTGCGTTCTATTGGAAATATCAGAGAAGAGATCAGTTCAGATTCCGATGAGTAGCAGAAATTTCTATTCATATTATATGTAAGTGTGTTGATTTAAATTTAGTTTTTTATATAATTTGAACTTTACGTAGATAATCCCAGTTTATATGAGATTGTATGTTATTTGTTTAATCTCAGCATTTAGAGTATCATGGTGTGGATTGCAATGCTGAGTTAGATGTGTTTGGGTTAATTTGATAAGTCAATTATTAATTTTGTGGTATTTGAAGTTTGTAAGTTCATGGATTTCATTTATAAAAGTTATACTGTTTGTGTTGTGTAAATCTTATTTGAGTCAGTAGAGAATCTAATCTTAAAAAATATATATATCAAATTAAGTGACCGGAACAATGAACAAGGCTTAATCTAAGTTGAATATAATTGAAAAGTTAAAATATTAAAAATTTGGAAATCCCACCGACAGCGAGAAAATCCAGCCGACGGCGAGGAAAAGTCCGCTGACAGCGAAAACGATCCCGCTGACAGCGATATTTTCCCAAAACTTTGGCCTTGGTGAATTAATTAGCTCCCCGACGGTGAAAAATTTATCGGCGACAGCGAGATCGCGAAATATACTATATTTTGACCGGTCAACTGACACTATTCATCGTCCCCTTCCTCAAAACTTCGAAAAACTGACCTAAGGCTTGTGAAATCTTGGATTTGGAGCGATTTCAACACATTTTGACGCCAGATTTCATCTTCCTTTGGTATGAGCTTCACTCCTATGAAAAAATTTTTTATTTTCACCATGATATTCTTCTACATTGAGGAATTTTGGAAAAAATTGAAATGTGAAGAAATGGCTTGGAACAAATTCATGGAACTTGATTTAGATTGATTTTAGTAACTATTGGAAGCCATCTTAGTAATATTTAGAAGTTTAGTTAAGATTTTTGTGAATTTCACAGATCGAAAAATGTCTCCACGATAAAAGAGAAGAATGGATTACGACGAAACTTGCTTTGTGAAAGCAAGGGCACAATCAAGATATTTTCAAAATATTAAAGCCAAAAAATGCATTCAGGATTGAGTTTTCAAAAATCCTAGAGGAGAAGTAGAGCGAATAATAAAAGAAAGAGGATGGGAAAACTTCTGTTACATAACTAACAGAGCCGTTGTGGAAGTGGTAAAAGAATTTTATGCAAACCTAACTGCGATTGAAGATGCACCAATCAAGGTGAGAGGATTTTTGTTAGATTTCAGTGCTGCAAAGATTAATTCATTTTATGAAGTACGAGACTTATACACCAGTGAGTATGATACCTTTGGAACTATGGAAGGACCATTGGAAGAAGTGATCAACTTTCTCACTGACAGGAAAGGAGTTTGGAAGATTAAGCAGCGTGAAAGGGTAAACTTTCCTCTCTCAATGTTGAATGCATTATCTAAAGCCTGGCACTATTTTATTTTTTCTACCTTGTTACCCACTTATCACCATAGTGAGGTAACAAGAGATGAGAACGGTTCCGAATTTCGTATTCGTAACCAAAGAAGTATTAATGTGGGAAGTGTAATTTATAAGAATATATTAGCCACCGCAAGAAGTGAAAGTGGAGGAGGACTAGGACACCCTGGTCTAATTTATGCACTCTGCCAATTATCTGGGGTAGAGGCAAGGGATGATGAGGAATGGATGGAGCCTATGAAACCCATTACTCTGGATAATATTAAAACTTATGAATCCCACGAAGGATGGAGATCTGGGACTAGGAGCTATGTACCTTCTTCGAGTAGAGATATTCCCTCTACCAGTTATGACCCTCCTCCCTATAGTACTGCTACCCTTCAAGATTTGATGAATGAGATGACTCTAAAGCGGAAAAGTTTTGAGAAAATAGAAGAAAAATTGGAGCATATTGATCAGAGAATTGGAGGCTTAGAGAGAAGACATGATTATGACAGTGAGTATCTCCAGAGACATTCAGAGTATGAGATAGCCTATTATGATGCTGAGAATCGTTATAGAAGAGGAGAGCTTGATGTTGTATTTCCTGAGTGCCCCCGATATACACATTACCAGCCTAATCCACCCACTGATCAAGGAAACGACGATATAGTTTGGGATTTTGATGCGGAAGATTAGATTCTATGCTTATTTGTTTAGTTATTTGACTTAAAAACTCTGATGCTGTGATTGTTTGTTTGTTGTCTTAAATTTTAGTATTAATGTTTTAGTTTATGAACTTGATTATGATGTAGTGTAGATTGTTTTAATATTTTTGTTAAAGTTATATAGTTTTTAATTTTTTTAATGTTTTCAAACTGCTATTGTAACCTTGGATTGAATTAGTAAATGTATGTGGATGTAGTATAATATGTTAGTATAAAATGTGGTAGTATTGTGTTAAACTTCTTTACCCAGCACTTTCTTTAATATTATGTGTGTAGAAAAATAGTAATAGTACATGTTAATTAAGTGATGAAAAGAACCTGCAGAACTTCAAAAAGAATAAATACCTAAAGCTTGAAGGTATGATTTAAATATTATAGTTTATTTCCATTTCACCCTATATAGATAGATAGAAAAATTTAAGTTTGGGGGAGGGAAAAATATAAATTTAATTATTAAATTATTCTCAATTTACATTTTCAAAATTATTATAAAAATGAATTTACGTAGTAATTTTAATTCGGTAACTTAGAATTAACTTATCTAATTATTATAAAAGTTGAATAAAATATTTCTAGTAATTAAACTAATTTTATAGATTAAGAAATTTAGTTTAAAAGTATAAGAATATAGTTAACTATTTAAAGTAAAGAAAACTATATTTTAAAATTTAAAATTCTTGAATATTTAGTTGAGAAAGAAAAGATTGAAACTCAATGAAGTAAAAACTTTAAAATACATATAGGAGAAGTAAATGTTTCAAGTTTCAAATTTAGGAAGAAGAAATTGAAGTTCAAAATTATTAACAGGCTAACCAAAAATAGTGATCCTCACTTAAAAAAGAGTAAAGAAAAAAAGGGATTGAAAATAAATCCAAAAAGAAAAGAAAAGAAAGAAAGAAAATATATATATATATATATATATATATATATATATATATATATATAAAGTGAGGAGAAGCTTGAGGAGATGCCTTATCAAAAATTGGCTTCATTTGAATCAACCTAAAGGGTAAACTTTAATTACATTTCTGAACTTATATGTATAGATTAGAATTTTACTGAGTAGTGTTTTCATGAACTTCTTATCATCTGAATATTTTAAGTAATATAATATTTCAATTATAGTCATTCTTGAAATAAATAGAAGAGTAAAAATCTTAAACTTGATGACTAAATAGCCTTATATCTATAAAATTAATTTAAATATCTAAGAATATTTCTATTAAACTTTACTATAATACTTATTTAAATCAAATTCATAATATTTGTGAATTAATACTTTACTACAAATAATCATTACTTTTATGTAGTATTAAAATTAATTGAGGACAAGTAATAGTTAAGTTTGGGGGATTTTGACCACAGAAAAATGTATTGAGAAATTTGTACCAATTTTATATAAAATTGCACATTAAAGAAATGTATTTTCTTTATTTTATTGCAGGAATGAAGATTTATAAGTAATGAAAGCAAAAAAGCACAAAAGAAGCGGATTTGGAGCAAAAAGGACTCAATATGATGAAAATTGAACTATCCTGCCGAAGGCGAGAAAAAGGCCGCCGACGGCGAGTTTTTCCCAAAAGTTTTGAATATATAATAAGGAGCCCGCTGACAGCGAGATTGAGCCCTCCAACAGCGAGATCGGCGCGGTTAGTCCATCTTCTAGAAGGCCACCGACGGCGAGACAGTTGAAAAGAGACAAAATACATTGAACCTAGACGCTTTTTGAAGAGGTGCTTAAGCAACCTTTGGAGATTTGAATCCTTCTATAAATAGAGAAGAATTCTAGTCAGTTGTATGTCAATTTGTGTCATTTGTGGGGAAGTTAAGTGTAATTTTAAGTGGCATCCTAGAGTCTTTTTAGTGAGTAGATAAAGTGATTAGGGTTTTGGTGTGCTGTACTAGAAGGAAGAGTCAAAGGAACTTCAAGGAGTCTGCTTGGAGAGAAGAATTGAGATAAGTATATTTGTTATTTGTTTGTTAACTTTAATGAAATCCATGCTTTGTGTTATTTTTCCCATGCATTCTGAGTAGTTTCCTTAGTCTTTCTCTTTGTTATTGAGATTTCGTGAAATGATGAATTAAAGTAGTTGTGCCTAAAAATATGAAAATAGAAATTATGTTAATCTTTTACTTAAATCTTAATTTACTTTCAATCTAGCCAATTGATTTGTTAACATATGTTGAATTATCAACTATAGTAAAGATTACATCCAAGATTCAGGGAAGTCAAAAGCCTTGGAAGGAGGGTGCAAATAAATAGGGAAATATTAACTATTGGGCGTAGAATTGGACATTTTAGTGTGACAGACTAAAATATTCAATTAGGTCTTTTTCTTTGGGAGCTGAAGTGTAGATGTTAGCCTCAGGCGAGGGGAACGTGGGAGCTCTGAAGTGGCAGTCAGTATCCTCCCAACCTAGCCGCAGATTCAGTAATCAAACATAAGACTAGTCAATGTTCTTTGCACCTGGACCAAAGGGTAAAGAATATGAATGCTCCTTTTTGGCACAATACAATTAAAAACTCATTTAATTCTTCATTCACTTAGCTCTCTCAAACAAGGAGAAAGATACTTTTCTGAAATCTTATTTTCAACCTTTAAGCATTAGTTTATTTTAGTCTAAGTATTCTTAATTTTTGTATACTAGATTAGTAAGTAAGTCTACTTTAATTTGTCTTTGAAATTCTTTA
This sequence comes from Papilionanthe hookeriana x Papilionanthe teres, assembly GCA_022702705.1. Lineage (NCBI taxonomy): Eukaryota > Viridiplantae > Streptophyta > Magnoliopsida > Asparagales > Orchidaceae > Papilionanthe > Papilionanthe hookeriana x Papilionanthe teres. The sequence continues at coordinate 12,367,426 of CM040427.1, forward strand.
AACTTCCTTGTGGGATCGATATTTACGACTCCATTAGAGCCCTATATTACTTGATAACGATACGTATGTTTACGTAGTATCCATAATATAAATCATAAAATCCATAACAGAATCATCAGTATCTATATATATTCAGTGTGGGATCAAGTTTTTGGTGTCGTTGATAATTTTCATATCATAGTTGTAAGTATAAATATCGAAAAGTGGATCATTGCTTAGCAAGGTCAGGAGCTTGCAAGAAGAGGCAAAGCAGTTAAGTTTTGTGGACAAGAATGATAAGTAAAAGCTTTTAAAAGCATTTGAAAAGAAATCTGGAATCGTCGCGGCGGTAGATAAGGGAAAGCAGCCGGTTCAGATACAGCCAGAGCGGCCACAGCCTAGTTATTAACCACCGCAACGGACATACCAACAACCGCAATAGATCTATCAGCAACCTCAGCTGGGTTATCAACAGCCTCGACCGGGCTATCAGTCATCTCAGCATTATGAACAACTACCTTGTCCACAGCGTACCCTGAAAGATTTTCTGAATAAGGAATATCCATTCAAAACTGAAGCAGTAGTGAAGATGTTCCGTAGTTTAATGAAAACACCAGATTTTCAGCTACCAGAGCCCAAGAGGCCAGAAGAAGTCAACAAGAAAGATCATCCAAACTATTGTCCTTACCACCGAATACTCGGACACAAGATAGAGCATTGCATCACTTTCAAGAGTTGGCTTGATGACAATCTCCGGAAAGGGAACATAGCAATCCCGAAGGAATACATGAAGGAACGCCAAAAAGGAGGTTCCATCAATGTTATCTCAACAGTTCCTATTGTTCCGATAAACCCGTATACGACCGATGATGGATGGAGTACCGTCTGGACAAAATCTTCAAAGAAAATCTTGGATCACATCCAGAACGCTTCGGTGCACGCTTTAACTCAAAGTTTGAAGCCTTCCGAGCTAGTGCTATCGCTTGCGATCGAAGAACTGCCCCAGAAGGAGGAGAAAATCATGGAAGAGAAGAAAACTGAGCCTCTGAAGGGTAGACTAGGGGCTGCTTATCCTAGGATGGTTGTTTCCGATTCAGGGGAGAAATCCCGCGAACCTCTGACTGTATGATTATTTGCTCGCCCCGGCGGGATCTTATAATGATAAGAGTTATGGCGTTGGCTACGTTTTGACTGTTTCTAACGATTACGTAACTAGCGACAGCCGACTTAATCTGGATCTCGATTCCAATGTAAATAACGATTCTCAATTCATACTAAACCTTGATGACCACGACGAAGAAGATGTTTACAAAGGAGGCTACGAAAGCTCAACAAGAAATGAATCCATTTGTGAATTTCGAGGAGCTCCAATCGCGATAGAATTAGAGTTATCAGATTCTGAAGCAACTCCAGAAGAGCCAGTCGTTCCAATTCAAGGGGAAACATCGGCAGATCCAGCACCAGATTCAGAACAAGTAACTAAAGTCAACCTGAGAAGCGGAAAAGTTCTACCTCCGAGAATGGGTCCAAAGGATAAAGGAAAGCAGGTGGTTGCTCAGGAGGAGCCAACCCCAGCAGAGGAATTGCCCATTCGGGAAGAAACCGAGGAACATGGTAATAAAGTGGACTATAACGTGCTAGCCCATCATATGAAGCTACTAGCCAAACTGAGCATATACGACGCTTTGATCCTGTCAAAGGAGATGAGGGAAGCCCTGATCAAGGCTTTACTTGATCCAGAAATTTGCTTAGCTCAAATGGCTGGTAATTCCTTCAATGAGGTTTGCTCGTTAAAAGAATAGTGATGTGTTACCTTCATGGACAATGATCTACTACTGAGAACAGCTGATCATAACCGACCGTTGTACATTTCAGTCACTATTGGAAAGTTTACGCTCTCCAGCGTTTTGGTTGATCCGGGAGCATCAATCAACATAATGAATCTTCGGACACTAGCATATTTGGAAATTGATGCTCATGAGCTTGAAGCAGACAAGATGTTATTAAGAGGCTTCAATCAAAAAGGAGAAAGAGCTCTCGGATCGATTACACTGTTAATGAAAACCGGTGACTTAGCAAGGACAACCGCAAAATTCCATATAATTGATTATGAGACATCGTTCAATGCTCTACTGGGTCAGCCATGGATCCATGAAATCCGGATGGTACCGTCGTCTCTGCACCAGTGCATAAAGTATTACGATGGAGGAGAAAAATGTATCAAAGGTGACTTGCAACCATTCTCCGTACACGAGATTGGAATTCATGAAGATGTAGCCTATTACGCGCCTCCGAAGAAAACAATCTTCTCCAGAAATGTCATACCAAATAAAGCAAAAGAAGTGCAAGACGATGAAGAGCCTGAAATTCTAGTCCAACAGTTACTCACCACTCCCTTACGATGAGATGGTGAAGGTTTCTCCATAACTCGCACCCGAGGACGAGGCCGGGGACGAGGTCAAGTTGGAACAGTTGGACAGAAGAAAATATTCATCGATGTTGATTGGGAGAACAGTTCCGAAGAAGAAGAAATCAAGAAAGAAGCAGCGGCGATAAGTCAGAATAAACCCCAGTTCAAGATCTCTCTTGAAGATGAAAAGAATGAAGAATATAAATCAATATATGAGAAGATTAACCACTATGTACATACTATGACCCTAACTCTGATCCACCCTAATAAGGCCGAGGGTATGATGGTCAAGAAAGTGCATGGTGGTGGTACTAAACCAATCAAGTTTTACTGTGGTGCTTCTTCTTCCAAAACTGAAAATGATGTACAATTTGAAGATGTTGCTTCATCTGAACTAATGGAACTGCCTTTTGAGTGGTACTCTCCCTGTGTTCAAAATTTAATTCAACGTGGTGTCTTACCTTGTTGATGGACAAAAGGTCAATCACAACATTTTGAAAAATTATGGAATAATGCCAGCCGGCCTCCCAATTCAAAACATGGTCTCGGATTCGGCACGGTAGGATCAGTTAAAGATACGGGATTTTGCTTGGTTGTCACTTGCGAGCCTAATGAAGACTACTTGGAAGCTTCAGAAGATCTCCAAGATCTACCAATCGGAGATGCTCCGCCAGAATTCGAAGAAGAAAATAAATCTACAATAGACGAGTTAATGGAAGTTAACTTAGGTACTAGCGAAGAGCCTAGGCCGACCTTTGTTAGCTCCTTACTCAATAAAGAAGACTCCAAAAACATAATCAAGCTATTAATGGAGTTCAAAGACTCGTTTTTCTTGGAGTTACGATGAAATGCCGTGATTAGCTCCGGAGGTTGCGGCTCACGAGCTAGGAGTGGATCACACTGTCTGTTCCGGCCGACAAGCTCCGAGAAGATTGTGTCTAGAGATTGAACAACAAGTAATAGCAGAAGTTAAGAAGCTAATAGATGCTAAATTTGTGCGTGAAGAGCAATACCCGACTTGGTTAGCCAATGTGGTACCATTCAGAAAGAAGAATGGTTAGATCAGAATCTGCGTGGATTTCAGAGATTTGAATAAAGCATGTCCAAAGGATGAATTCCCTCTACCAATTCCAGAACGGATGATCGACATCGCTTCAACACACGAAATCATTTCTTTCATGGTTGGATCTTCGGGATACAACTAGATAAAAATGGCACCAGAAGATGAAAAGCTCACGGCCTTCAGAACGCCAATTGGAGTGTACTGCTACACAGTGATGCCATTTAGATTGAAGAATGCAGGAGCAACCTACCAAAGAACAATGACGAGGATTTTTTATGATCTCATTCACAACCAAGTCGAGTGTTACGTGGATGATTTGGTCATCAAAAGAAAATTAAAGGAAGATCACTTGTATGATTTGAGAATTATTTTCTAACGATTAAGACAATTTAACCTTAAGATGAATCCCCTGAAATGAGCCTTCGGCGTCACCTCTGGGAAATTCTTAGGATTTGTCGTCCGACATCGTGGAAATGAAATCGATCCGGAGAAGATTAAAGCTATCTTAGAAATGCCACCTCCTAAAACCTTGAAACAACTACGGTCCTTTCAAGGGAAATTGGCATATCTTCGATGCTTTATCTCGAATTTTTCAGGAAAGTGTCAGCCATTTTCTACTTTAGTTAAGAAGGATGCCAAGTTTACTTGGGACTCCAAATGTCAACATGCCTTTGATGACATCAAACAATACCTAATGACACCTCCTGTCTTAGCAGCCCAAGTCTCAAGACGACCGTTGATACTTTATACTGCGGCTTTAGACGACTCTCTCGGAGCCCTGTTAGCCCAGGTCAATGATGTGGGAAAAGAAAATGCGCTCTATTACCTAAGCCACCATCTAATTCCGATGGAAGTAAAGTATCCACCTGTTGAGAAGCATTGTTTGGCCCTGATCTTCGCCGCTCAAAAGCTTAGGCATTACATGCTTTCTCATAAATTCAACCTTATTTCAAAGTTTAATCCGTTGCAATATTTGATGACCCGACCGACGCTTTCCGACAGATTTGCGAGGTGGTCGATGATACTATTGCAATTCGATACAACTTTCGTGCCACTTCGTGCCATAAAGGGACAAGTCCTAGTAGACTTCCTCGCAGCACACCCTTTACCGGCAGAATCGCCTCTCAACGATAACTTGCCAGATGAGCAGATAATGAGCCTAGAAGACCCCGATGATCAGCATTGGGAACTGTACTTCGACGGAGCATCTTCAGGTTAGAAAGATAAAGAATCGCAAACGATAGTGCTCGATAAGGCAGGAATCGGACTGATCTTTATAACACCGGAGCAGAGTATGTTAAGATACTCCTACCATCTAACAGAACCGTGAACAAATAATGAGGCAAAATATGAAGCCCTCATAACAGGATTGGAATTAACCTTTCAGATGGGGATAACAGACATCAACATCTACGGAGATTCACAGTTGATCATTCAGCAAGTTGCGGGATAGTACAGAATTCAGAAGCTAAGACTCGAGTAGTACTTTTCGTACGCCATGAAGCTGTTGGAGCAAATGCCAAATGTAATGATCTACAAGATTCTCAGGAGAGAAAATACTCTTGCAGATGCGTTAGCCCGCCTTGCAAAAGAATTTTCCTGCTTGCAGGATGAGTCAGTTAAAATGTCAGTTCAGGGACGGCAGGTTCTCTCATAGCTCGACATGGATACAATACACAAATCAGAAAAAGCAGAAGAAATCATTGCAGCAGTGACAGAAATTGCAGAAGATCGGCGACAGCCACTAATAGAGTACTTGCAAATAGGAAACCTACCGGACGATAAGTCATTAGCCCATCAAATTAAGAAAAGAACTCTGTCTTATGCATTAATAAACAACACGTTATACAGAAGGTCTTTTGATTAGATGTGGCTAAGGTACCTGAGCGAGTCCGAAGCTCGTGAAATTGTTAAAGAAGTGCACTTAGGACTTTGTGGCGCTCATCAATCGGGTCCGAAGATGAAAATGAAGATTAAAAGACTAGGATATTACTGCCCCTCGATGATAACCGACTGCATGAAGGTTGCCAAAAGTTGTCACCAGTGCCAAGTACATGGAGTGGTTCTACATCAACCTCCAAATGTGCTACATCCGACAATCACATCGTGGCCATTTGAGTGTTGGGGCACAGATATTGTGGGTCCGATAGAATCGCCTTCTTCATAAGGACATCGCTTCATTCTTGCAGCTACATATTACTTTTCCAAGTGGGCAGAAGCTATACCACTCAGAGAAGTGAAAGCGCACCATGTGTTGCAGTTCTTCAAGAATCAAGTCGTCTACCGTTTCGGAGTACCTCGCAGAATCATTTCAAATAATGGGTCCGCGTTCAAGAGTTCGAAGATCAGCAATTTTGTCAGAAGACATGGGATTGATTGGCATTATTCGACGATCTATTACCCAAGAGCGAACGGCTTGGCCGAGGCTTTTAATAAAACTCTCGTCCAAATCCTAAAGAAAACCTTGGACGACAACAAAAGAAATTGGCACGAGAAGTTGTAAGAAGCCTTATGGGCCTACAGGACGACTTTCAGAACTCCTACTCAGTCTACGCCTTACGCTTTAGTGTACGGGTCCGAGGCCGTCTTACTCTTGGAAGTACAGCTTCCCTCACTCAGAATTGCAGTTGCAGAAAAGATCACTACAGAAGAAAATGCCAAATTACGATTGGACGAATTGGAAAGCTTGGAAGAAAAAAGACTTTCAGCATAGCAGAATCTCGAATTGTATCAAGCCAAGATGATCCAAGCCCACGATGAACTAGTCCGTCTAAGGACATTTAAAGTTGGTGACTTGGTTCTAGTTCTCAGAAGACCTATTCTTGCACACCGCAAAATAAGAGGTAAATTTGAACCAACATGGGAAGGGTCATTCATGGTCGAGACAGTCTACTCAGAAGGTTCCTACCAACTGAAGAATTGCCGTGGAGAACGACCTATGCTTTCAATCAATGGACGATATTTGAAGAAGTATTACGCAACCTGATGTTTCGAAGAATGAACTTTAAAAATGAGGTCTCATTCCTAGAAGCACGGGTAGAGTAATCATTTGCGACTGGGTCCGAACCCAAAACATAAAAAAAAGGATGATAAAAAAGAAAATCATTAACATAAAATGTGTTAAAAAAGGAAAAAACGTGTGAAATTGTAATAATAAAATGTCATTCTTTCTTTTTAAATCAATTCATTCTTGATCTTTCCCTCATCTCTTCCTACTTTCTTTAAAAATTAAAAGAGATAAATAAGTTTTTTTCATTAATAAATGTTTTTCTTATTGTTCTTGTTCTTAATACAGGCCCTGATCCTTTCCTTATTTTTTCGCAGGAAAATGTCGAACAGGCGGTTGGTTCTGAACTTTTGAAATGGCGTGAGTCTAGCACTTGATGAAAAGAGGGTGAGGGATGGAGCCGTGATCGAGATTGACTCTGACTTCACTCCAGCCGGGCTACAATATGAAGAAAATGATTGGACCCCGATTGATCGGGAAGAGTTCCATAGCCAGACAGTGATGAAAGTGGGTGGCCCAAGTCAGTAGTCCACCAGCAAGAAGAGAAAAACAAACGCCGCTCATCCAACAGGAGAAGATAAGAAAGTTAAGTCCGTTGTTGCTACAGCAGAGGGCAGGCTTGTCAGTGCCATGCCCGCAGAAGTCCAAGGGGTAACGAGAGCTACTCTCACTGCCACCCAGCGGAGGAATAAGAATCGCCACATTCGCAAGATATTAACCAAGTTAGCAGCAGATCAACTTGAAGAGACAGTTGCTACCGTCAATACAAATACCCCAAAGAAATTGGTTCGTCAGGAACCAGAAAGGAGGAGATTAACTCCAAGGAAAGCAGAACAGATAAAGGAAATTCCAAGAAGAGCAGAAATAGAATCAGTGCCTCGACACCAAGCAGATGCACCAGTTCTGAAGAGTCTTGTTGCGAAAGAAATCCTGGAGGATGTTCCAATAGAGACTATCCCCAAGGAGCTAAGACATGCAGGAGAACGTGCTTGTGTTGAATCATACATTCCCCAGTACGTTACTAAACCTCACCGATTGCAGATAATTCTGGAATATGAGTTGGAAAGAATGCAGAATGTTGATAAGAAAACTTTTGAATACTTCGAAAGAATTCGAGGCAAGAGGGTCAACATCTTGGAAGGCCTCGAGCTGCATACAGATGTGTTTTCAGACTACGAACAACAGCAAATTTTAGATTGCTTTGTTGAACTTCAGAAAATGGGCCGAGCCGGCCGCCTGAGGGAAAAGACCTATTCAGAACCCTGAAGATGGATGCCAGGAAAAGGAAGAATTACAATGCAATGCGGATGTTGCTACAATTCCGCGGTAGACAGAATAGGGAATCCACCAGGAATACTCCGTCGCAGTGAGGTGGATCCGATGCCGAATATTATCAAGAGAATGGTAAAAAGGATGATAACATGGAGGGTATTGCCTGTAGATTACATACCCAACAGCTGCAACATTATTATCTACACGGAGGGCGACTGCATACCTCCACACATAGACCATCATGACTTTGTCAGACCTTTCTGCACAGTGCCTTTTGTCCACCATTGCAATATCATGTTCGGATCTGACCTCCGGGTTGCAGGCCCCGGTGAGTTCTGAGGGCCGGTAGAGATACCCCTACTGGTAGGTTCCGTCATGGTTTTGAAAGGAACAGAGCAGACATCAGCAAAACCATTCTTAGATTTAAACAACCAAACCATAGGACTTCGAGGTAGTTTTCCTAGTGCAACATAAATCCCCAAATTTCTGTTAGGCATTTGTGTAATGCCAATTAAGCCCTAACCGGTCTTAGGATTCCGAGGTAGTCGTTCGGTATGACATAAACCCTCACATCTTCGAGACTATTTGTGTGACTGTGTCATACAAATATAAGCCCTAATTAACTAAAATTGGCAGGATTACAACATTAAATAAACTCTTAAATTGAAGCCAAATAATAGGATAGTTTGGAAAGTTGCCAAGATTCTTCTTGGATCCTCAGCTTCTCCTACTTCTCTTCCTTTGGACTCCTAAAATAAATTGTTCCAAACTTGATCCATTCCCTATTGAAATTTCCAAAACTCAAATCCTTTGAAAACCTTAAACTTTGAAATTCTTGAGAGCAAAACATCTGATCACTATCGAGAGTTTTCTTAAATGATTCCCATCATTTAAGATGTAATTAACTATAGGGGCTTTCCCTTATAGGGAACTTTAAGAACCCAGGTAATATAAACCCTGCTTAATTTCTTTATATTAAGCAGGGGAACTTGTCGTCTTATAAAATCGGTTCGCAGACCAAATGGATGTCACAAATCTTCTAGTTTATTTAATCAAGCCCCATCATCAAGCAGTGTGTCTATTCTTCGGGATAGATACACAGTTTGTAATGTGGTGCTCATTTATTTAAACTATTTGGGATGTGAGATCAGTTTAATTTCATATCTTAAAATTTTACAACTTAAAATTATTTTCAAAATCAAATGCTACTTTCCAAATTTTATATATATTTAAATTAAATTTAAAATATAAAAATTCGCCGACAATTTCTGTAGGCGACCCCTTTTCAAAACACAAACCTAAAAATATGCTGACAACATCCTCTATAACTCCTTTAGGATAAGTGATCGATCAATCAACTAATTGAAGAGTTACAGTGGTAGGAGAAATCTCTCCTAAATCTAACCTTCGAATGATTGAAAATGGCATGAGATTAATACTAACTCCTAAATCACATAAGGCTTTTCTACAAAATTTTTTTCCAATAACGCATGGTATAGTGAAACTTCCAAGATCTTTAAGTTTCTGAGGTAATTTCTTCTGAATTATTGAACTACATTCTTCACTTAATGCAACAGTTTCATAAGCTTCAAATTTTCTCTTCTTGCTTAAAATATCCTTCATGAATTTTGCATAGCTTGGCATTTGCTCCAAAGCTTCAGTTTAAGGAATGTTGATGGTAAGTTTCATAAAAATTTCAAAGAACTTAGAAAATTGATGGTCAAGCTTCTGTTATTTTAGTCTTTGAGGAAAAGATGATGGTGGTCTTTCAATTTCCACATCAGTAGGTACTGCGGTCTGATCTTTATGTAGAGAAAGGGTATCTTTAGGTTTTTCAATCTCTTCAACTTCTTTCCCTTTTTCAATCTCATTCCATTTTTTCTCTTTTAATTCCTTTCCACTTCTAAGTTGTACAGCTTTTTCTTATTCATGTTCTTTTCCAGATTCTTTAGGATTAATTTCTACATTGCTAGGCAGTGTTCCTTGAGGTCTGTAATTAATGAAATTAGCGATTTGACTCATCTGATTCTCAATATTACGAATAACAATGTTTTGACTTTGTAGCTGATTGCTTAGTTACAAGATCAATTCTTCTACAAATAACTTTTTCTGCTGATTGTTATAACCAGGAGGATAAGTTGGTCTATAGTTTGAATTTCCTTGATTGTTCTAATTTGGATTAACTTGATTATTATTCCATTGTTGATGTCCATTACTCCAATTAAAATTAGGATGATTTTTCCAACCAGATTATAATAATTAGAATAAGGGTTATTAGTTTTACTAGCAATAGCTTGCAAAGTTTCCATTGTTTAAGAATCATCAGAATTTACAGAATTATCATTACTTACATGCGATATATTAATAGCAAAATTATTTAATTTCTTAGATATCACAACCACTTGTGAAGCTAAAATAGGAAAGGCTTCATTATCTTGATTAATGGCCATTCTTTTAGGATTAACCCTTTCAGAAGGCCATTGAAAATTATTATTAGCCATTTCTTTAATTAAGGTGTAGGCTTCTTCAAATGTCTTAGTCATTAAGGAACCACCAGCAGCAACATAAATAATAGATCTAAGTGATCCAATTAATCGATTATAAAATGTTTGAATAATTAATCAATCAGGTAAAGCATGATGAGGACATTTTCTTAATAGTTCTTTAAATCTTTCCCAAGTTTCATATATTGTCTTCCCGTCAAATTGACTAAACGAAGTAATATCATTTTTTAATTTAGTAGTTTTAGAAGGAGGAAAATATTTAGCAAGGAATTTTTGTGCCCTTTCAGCCCATGTTTTAATAGAATTAGTAGCTAATGAGTTTAACCACATCTTTGCTTTATCTCTTAAAGAAAAAGGAAAGAGTCTAAGTCTAATAGCATTATCAAAAAGATTGTTATATTTAAAGGTAGCACAAAGTTCTAAAAAACTAACAAGATGTAAATTTGGATCCTCATTTGGTGTTCCACCAAATTGATTGTTTTGCACCATTTGAATAATAGACGGTTTAAGTTCAAAAGAATTAGCATCTACAGTGGGTATTTGAATACTACTATGAAGTTCATCAACTGTAGGGTTTGCATAATCCCTTAATGGTTTATAAACATTTTGATCATTAAGTTCAATTGGATTTTGTAAAGTAGCCATTTCTTGAAATTTTTTAATTTGTTTTCCCTTGTTAATTTTTCTAATTATCCTTTCTAATTCAGAATTTAAAGGTATTAATCATTCAGAACCAAATCTTCGCATAAAACAAGGAATAAAATATATATATCTTTTTTTTTATATAATAATTTTTTTATATTTTTATATTTTTAAAAATATAATATTTTTTTACAAAAATTTATAACTATTTTATTTCTTTCCCCGGCAACGGCGCCAAAAACATGACCCGACCCGCAATAACGCAGTAATATTTGCTTCCAAAAGATGGCGAAAACTTGACGCAATTTATAATTAGTGGCTAGTGTATAAAATCAAAATATTGTAATTTTTAGAAAATATTTTACACACTAGGGGTACTACGCAATTATACGTATCGTTTCAAGTAATATAGGGTTTTCTTTTATAACCCCAGTATCGATCCCACGTGGAAAAATTATAGTAATAAATTTTCTAAATATTATATTTCGAAAATATCTTTTATCCTTTAATTTAACTATAAATTACTATTAATTTACTAGATGCAATAAAGAAAACAATAATAAGAAAATGATGTGTGAAAACTATATAAAATAAACAACTTTCTTTCCTTCAATTAATCCAAAATTTTTAAGATAATTTAATATTTGTTGGAGAATTTGATTAATGGTATTGTGCCAAATAGAAGCATTCCTATTCTTTACCCTTTGATCCAGACGAAAAGAACTTTGGCTAATTTACAGATCAGGTCTAGATGTATTGTTAGTAGAATGGGTTAATCTAGACTCACACTACTAGATGTCCAAGGGTGGCTATGGTCGGCCCTACTAGTGACCCTTTCCTAATCTATAAATCAAATTATAAGGATTTAGTATGTCACTCTAAACACTTATCAATTCTACGCCCTTTAAATCTTATCTTCCTATTTATTTGCACTTCACCTTGAATACCCCGCACATGACCTTCGACTACCCAAGGATTCATGTGACATTTACAAGTTAAGAGTTCTTCTCCTTCAAGGTCTCAAAACTCTTCAACAGGTTTTAACAATTTAAATGGCCAATTTAAAAAGTAAAGTAAGATCAGGTATTAATGTCCTCACAATGTTTTGAAATATTTTGAATTTCAATTCTCCATCGAATCTTTATATTATCTTATCTATCTCTTCATAATTGAAGGAAGAAAGTAAACTAACTACTCAGAATAAATTGAATATAAACAGCAAAACATAATAAATAACTTTGAATCAAATATAAAATACTTATCTCAAATATTCCTCCTACAGATCTTCTGATTCCTACTGACTCCACAGTGTCATGAACTCTACATGCAACAACTTGAAAATAAACTCACTAAACTAAACAAAAGTGGCACTAAATTTCTCTCTCTATTTCTCTCTCTAAGGATGAGAGATCCTAAAGTGGATAAGAGAAAGGGTTACAATGGGAGGGGCACGTTTTCTGAAGAAATGAACACCTATTTATAGGCTTCAAGGGTTGCCTTGAGGCACCTCTTCAAAACATGTCCACATTCAATGAATCTTCTAGAAGGTCTGTCTGGCGCCTAGGTGCCGGAATCTAGCGCCTAGGCGCCGGACACCGCGTCCCGTTCTTGGCACCACTTCACTTTAGCTCGCACCTCTTCGCAATTAAAACCATTTTGGAACGTCCAAATGCAATGTATCACATGTCCTATTATCAAGGAACAACTGCCAGTCTTCTAGAATGTCCAATAACCGCTCACTCCGTCAAAATAACCGTTCAAACACTGTCAAAAACTTGACAGTTTCTGTATCGAGTCTGGCGCTTAGGCGCCAACTTCTAGCGCCTAGGCGCCAGGCCATATTTTTTATACATTTTGTATTTTGCTCCATTTTTGCTCCTTTTTTCTCCTTTTTGCTCCTTTTTGCTTTTTAGACCTTTTTACTTCACCTACATCCAAAAACACAAAAAATACCTTTCATTAAAGCATAATATCCTTAGAAATTAATAAGAATTAAGACATAAAGAAATAGGTATTTTTTTATAGATCACTAGGTGCCAGACACACCTTCTAGAAGATTCATTGAACCTGGACACATTTTGAAGAGGTGCTTCAAGGCAAAACTTGAAGCCTATAAATAGAAGGCTACTCCTTCAGAGAAAAACGGCCAACTTAGCCCCAAGCCCAACTTAGCCCCACACCCCACATAGCCTAAAATTAGAGAGAAATCCTATAGTTCCATTTAGAGAGATTAGAGAAATATTTTAAGGGCCATATTTATAGTTTCTTAGTGAGTTTATTTAGAGTTTGTATTGAGAGTATTTGAAGAGTTATTGCCTTTGAAGTCTATTTACTTTGGAGTCAGAAGGATTCAGAGGTTCAGTTGGAGAAACACTTGAGATAAGTATTTATATTTTGATTCAAAGTTTTATTTATATGTTTTGTTGTTTAAATTCAATGTGTTCTGAGTAGTTACTTTACTTTCTATTTTCAATTATGAAAAGATATATAAGATAATATAACATTTGTTGGAGAATTAAAAACTATAAATATATTTTAAACATTGTGATGATATTAATACTAGATCTTAATTTACTATTTAAATTGGCCATTTAAATTGTTAAAATCTATTGAAGAGTTTTGAGACCTAGAAGGAGATGAATTCTTAACTAGTAGATATCACATGAATCCTTGGGTAGTCGAAGGCCTTGCGCGGGTTATTCAAGGTGAAGTGCAAATAAATAGGAAGATAATATTTAATGGGCGTAGAATTGATAAGTTTTTAGAGTGACAGGCTAAATTCTTGTAATTTGGTTTATAGAGAAGGAAAGGGTCACTAGTAGGGCCGACCATAGCCACCCTTAGACATCTAGTAGTGTGAGCCTAGATTAACCCATTCTACTAACAATACATCCAGACCTGATCTATAGATTAGCCAATGTTCTTTATACTATCGAGCGAAGGTAAAGAATAAGAATGCTTCTATTTGTCACAATACCATAAATTTATATTCTCCACAAATATTACATTATCTAAAAAAGTCCTGAACTAATTGAAAGGAAGAAAGTTGTTTGCTTATTTTATTTTCATCAATCATTACTTTATTACTGCTTTATTTCTCCATCTAGTAAATTAAATATTAACTTTTTAACTTTAAAAGAAATACATAGAAATAAAATCAAAATATTTAAAAGAAAAATCTATTATCCTCCTCATGGGATTGATACTGGGGTCTTAATTTAAAGCCCTATATTACTTGATACGATATGTATACTTACGTAGTACCCCTAGTGTGTAAAATATATTTCATAAAATTATATTTATATACACTAGCCGCTATTATTATTTAAGTCAAAGTATTGACCATAAAATATTTTTTTATAGCATATATTACTAAACAGTTTGGCGATTGCAAACTAAGTTTTTGGTGCATTGCTGCGGATCGAGGGTCAAGTTTTTGGCGCCGTTCCCGGGGAGGCAAAGATTTTAGATTTTAAATATTTTATTTTATTTATTTCTTTTGTTGTCTAAAATATAAAATAAAAATAACAAAAACAAAAATAAAAATAAATAAAAAAATATAATTTTTTTACTTTTTATTTACCTTTTTTATGCGTAGTTTTGGATCTGAAGGATTATTAGCTTTAGATTTTGAATTAGAAAGAACTATTAGAAGAATTAAAAAAGGGGAAAAAATTCAACAATATCAAGAGATGGCTAATTTACATAATAATTTACAAAATTCAATTGCTATTAATGAACAAAATTTTTACAAACCATTAAGGGATTATACTAACCCTACAGTTGATGAACTTCATAGTAGGATTCAAATACCTACTGTAGATGCTAATTCTTTTGAGCTTAAACCGTCTATTATTTAAATGGTTCAAAATAATCAATTTGGGGGAACACCAAATGAGGATCCAAATATACACCTTGCTAGTTTTTTAGAACTTTATGCTACCTTCAAATATAACAATGTTTCTGATGATGCTATTAGACTTAGACTCTTTCCTTTTTCTTTAAGAGATAAAGCAAAGATGTGGTTGAACTCATTAGCAACAGGTTCTATTAAAACATGGGCTGAAATGACACAAAAATTCATTGCTAAATATTTTCCTCCTTCTAAAACTGCTAATTTAAGAAATGATATTACTTCATTTAGTCAATTTGACGGGGAGACAATTTATGAAACTTGTGAATGATTTAAAAAACTATTAAGAAAATGTCCTCATCATGCTTTACCTGATTGGTTAATTATTCAAACATTTTATAACGGACTTATTAGATCACTTAAATTAATTATTGATGCTGCTGCTGGAGTATCTTTAATGGCTAAATTATTTGAAGAAGCTTATGCTTTAATTGAAGAAACGGCTAACAATAATTTTTAATGGCCTTTTGAAAGATTAATCCTAAGAGAATGACAAGTATTCATGATAACGAAGCTTTTTATATCTTAGCTTCACAAGTAGCTACAATATCTAAGAAATTAGATAATTTTGCTATCAATATATCACATAACAACTCTACTAATAATGAAGATTCTCAAGCTATTGAAACTTTACAAGCTATTGTAAGTAAAAATAACCCTTATTCCAATTATTATAATCCTGGATGGAAAAATCACCCTAATTTTAACTGTAATAATGCACAACAACAATGGGGTAATAATCAATCCCATCCAACTAGAAATTGGAACAATCAAGTAAATTCAAACTATAAACCACCTGGATTTAATAATCAACAGAAAAAGTTATCTATAGAAGAATTAATTTTACAAATGAGTAATCAATTACAAAATCAAAACACTGCTATTCGTAATATTGAGAATCAAATGGGACAAATCACTAATTTAATTAATCATAGACCTCTAGGAACACTTTCTAGTAATATTGAAATCAATCCAAAAGAAACTAGAGAAGAACATGAACATGTTAAAGCTGTGTAGCTTAGAAGTGGAAAGGAATTAAAAGAAAGAATGCAGAATGAAATTGAAAATGAGATTGTTGAATAGATTGAAAAACCTAAAGAAACTCCTTCTCCTAGTCAAGATCAGACTGTTATTCTTATTAATGTGGAAGTTGAAAAACCACCACCAACTTTTCCTCAAAGACTAAAACAGTAAAAGCTTGATCATCAATTTTCTAAGTTCTTTGAAATTTTTAAGAAACTTACCTTTAACATACCCTTTGCTGAAGCTTTGGAACAGATGCCAACTTATGCAAAATTTATGAAGGATATTTTAAGTAAGAAACGAAAATTTGAAGCTTTTGAAACTGTTGCATTATGTGAAGAATGTAGTGCAATAATTCAAAAGAAATTACCTCAGAAACTTAACGATCCTGGAAGTTTTGTTATACCATGTGTTATTGGAGAAAAATTTTGTGGAAAAGCTTTATGTGATTTAGGAGCAAGTATTAATCTCATGCCATTTTCTATTTTCGAAGGTTGAATTTAGGAGAGATTACTCCCACCACTGTAACCCTTCAGTTAGCTGATAGATCTATCACCTACCCTAAAGGAGTTATAGAGGATGTTCTCGTTAAAGTGGATAAATTTATTTACCCTGTTGATTTCATTGTACTTGATATGGAAGAAGATAAAGAAATACCAATTATTTTAGGGAGACCTTTTCTAGCTACTGGACGAGCTATGATTGATGTGCAAAAATGAGAATTAAACATGAGAGTTAATGATCAAGAGATTAAATTCAATGTTCTTAAATCAATGAAATACTCTGATAAAGAAAAATGCTATCGAATGGATATTATTGATTATATAATTTAAAAACATTATCAAGAAAGATGTAAAGTCATTTCTGAAGAAAAAATTGAATTATTAACTGATGAAAATGAAGAACTAAAAGAAGAAAAAGTATCTAAAGAAACTCATTATATTAAAGATAACTATGCAATCTTAGACATAACACAAAATGATATACTTTTTCCCTCAATTTAAAAAGCCCCTGAACTGGAATTAAAAATGTTACTTGCACATTTAAAGTATGCTTTTCTTGGAAATTCATTAACATTACCTGTTATTATTTCTTCTAAACTAAGTTTAGAACAAGAAGAAAAATTAATAGGAGTGTTAAAGAATTATAAGAAAGCTTTTGGTTGGACTACTGCTGATATAAGAGGAATAAGGCCTTCCATCTGTATGCATAGAATTTTAATGGAAGAAGATTTTAAACCTACTATTGAACCTTAAAGAAGATTAAATCCTATCATGAAAGAGGTTGTTAAAAAAGAAATTTTAAAATGGTTAGATGCTGGAATTATTTATTCTATTTCGGATAGCCAATGGGTAAGTCCTATTCATTATGTTCCGAAGAAAGGAGGAGTAACTGTCATTGTCAATGATAAAAATGAACTAATTCCTACAAGACAAGTTACTGGATGGCGAATTTGCATTGATTATCAAAAATTAAATGTCGCCACTGGAAAGGATCATTTTGCTTTACCTTTCTTGAATCAAATGCTTGATAAATTAGCTGGACACTATTTCTATTTTTTGGATGGATATTCTGGTTATCATCAATTATCTGTCGCTCCTGAGGACCAAGAGAAAACAACATTTACAATGCCTTTTGGAACATTTGCGTTTAGAGGAATGCCTTTCGGTTTATGTAATGCACCTGCAACTTTTCAAAGATGTATGATGTCAATATTTTGTGATTTGATTGACAAAGGAATTGAAATATTTATGGACGCTTTTTCAGTCTTTGGAACTTCTTTTGAATCTTGTTTGGAAAATATTTCCAAAGTTCGAAAAGATGTGAAGAAACAAATTTAGTTCGAACCGGGAAAAATGTCAATTTATGGTCACGAAGGCATTGTACTTGGTCACAAAATTTCACAAAAAGGGATGGAAGTTGATCAAGCAAAAGTGAAAATTATTCTCGAACCGCAACCACCTACTATCATTATCGATGTGAGAAGTTTTATGGGACATGCTGGATTTTATAGAAGATATATAAAGGATTTTTCTAAAATTGCTAAACCTCTTTGTCATTATTGGAAAAAGAAGCTAAATTTAAATTTAATGAAGACTGTATTAATGCTTTCAATATTTTAAAATAAAAATTAATAATTGCACCTATAATTATTGCACCGAATTGGAAAAAACTCTTTGAATTAATGTGTGATGCAAGTGATTTTGCAATTGGAGCTATATTGGGACAAAGATATGAGAAAATTTCAAAGTTATATATTATGCTAGTAAAACTCTTACTGAAACTCAAAGAAATTACACTACTACAGAGAAAGAGCTTTTAGCTATAGTCTATGCCTTTGATAAATTTAGACCTTATCTTCTTGGTACTAAATGCATAGTTCATACTGGTCATTTTGCTATTAAATATTTAATGTCAAAAAAAGATGCTAAGCCTAGACTGATAAGATGGGTTTTACTTCTTCAAGAATTTGATTTTCAAATAGTGGATAGAGAAGGAATTGATAACCAAATTTCTGATCATTTATCTAGAAATAAGAATGATGTTATTACTGAGAAAAATATAAATGAGAAATTTCCTGATGAACATTTATATGTTATTCAAGGATGCCAAACACCTTGGTATGCAGATATAGTTAACTATTTAGTTAGCAATAAATAATAAATATATTAAGAAATTTAAAAATGATGCTAAATCGTATCTTTGGGAAGATCCTCATTTATTTAAAAGAGATTCTGTAATTCGAAGATGTGTACCTTATGAAGAAACTTTTGTTATTATTCAAAAATGTCATGATTATGATTTTAGAGGACACTTTGGAGTAGATAAAAGTACATTTAAAATTTTAAATTCAGGATTTTATTGGCCTACCTTGTTTAAAGATGTGTGACATTATGTGAAAACATGTGATCGATGTCAAAAGATGGGAAATATATCTAGAAAAAATGATATGCCTTTAAACTATTTATTGGAAGTTAAAATTTTTTATATATGGGGTTTAGACTTTATGGGACCATTTGTACCATCATCTGGAAAGATTTATATTTTATTAGCAGTTGATTATGTTTCAAAGTGGATTGAAGCTGTAGCTTTACCTAACTCTGATTCCAAAAGTGTTTCAAAATTTTTAAAGAAAATGATTTTTTCAAGATTTGGAATGCCTAAGGTAATTATCACAGATGGTGGAAGTCATTTTAGAAATTTAAGAATTCAATCATTACTGGAAAAATTTGGAATCAAACATAGAATTGCAACTGCGTATCACCCTCAAACAAGTGGAATGGATGAAGTATTAAATAGAGAAATTAAAAGAAGTTTAGAGAAGACTGTTAATCCTAAAAGAACTGATTAGGTTGATAGACTTGATTCTGCATTATGGGCTTATAGAACAGCTTATAAGACACCAATCGGAATGCCACCTTACCGTTTAATTTATGGTAAACATTGTCACTTACCTGTTGAACTTGAACATAAAGCTTATTGGGCGATAAAGGAGTTTAATTTTGATTTGAATATTGCAGGAGAAAAATGATTATTACAATTAAATGAGATGGATGAAATAAGAAATGAATCATATGAAAATGCAAAAATTTATAAAGAGACAATGAAGATATTATATGATAAAAAGATTTCAGGAAAAATATTTGAGCCTGGACAAGAAGTATTATTATTTAATAGTCATTTAAGAATTTTTCCTGGAAAATTAAGATCTAAATGGATAGGACCTTATATAATTGAGAATGTATACCATTATGGAGCTGTAGATATTAAAGACCCCAAAACAGGAAAAATATTTAAAGTTAACGGATTAAGACTGAAGCCTTATTTGGGAGACATTAAAATGATTTATAAAGAGGCTTGCGAGTTAAGTCAACCTGATTAAAGACTTATTTAGGTCGGGCTAACGACGTTAAACCAAGCGCTTTGTGGGAGGCAACCCATAGTTTTTTTTATTTTTTTACATTTTCAATGTAAGGTTTTGCCTCGATCTTGACTAATTTTATATAACTGTAGATAATTGGATGCTAACAAGTCTTCATTGACTTAAGCTAAAAATTATCTCAAAGTATATAAGTTTGGACGTTGGATCACTCCATTTCATATGTGAGTAAAAATGAGATCAAGTTAACCTTCATAATGATTGTTTATAATTTGTGTTACTAAGTCTATATTGATCTAACCATTCTAATTTATCTATTTTGGAGAACAAAACTTTGAAATTTGACGATAGGCAAAACGGAGTCGAACATGGTTTCGACACCTAGGCGCCAAAATTTGGCACCTAAGCGCTAGAAAAAACTGTGTATCGATGGGTCCGGTGCCTAGCCACTAGATTTGGCGCCTAAGTGCCACAGTTACTGGATCATGTAAAAACCAAAAATTTTCAGTTTTTCACATGATTTTCTCCTTTAAATCACCCCATCTTCGTCCCCAATCCCTAAGCAACCAAAATTACGACCTAGACACTTCATTCTTGAGAGATTAGAGAGGATTTTTGAAGAAATGGAGAGAAGAAATCTTGGAGAAGAGGCTAGAGACAAAGGTTCAAAGGATCCTCAACCCTACTTCAATGGTTTTATAGCTGTAAGTTTGGAGAAAATTTCAAGTCATCTAGATAAGTTTGAAGCAGAATAAAAAAGTATTGGAGATCGCCTCCATGAGATGTATAATCAAATTGAACATCTGGAATGGCAGACGAAGCTTCAATTTGATCATTTAGCGGCTTATCAAGATGCTCAAGTGGAGATGTATGAGAAGAACAAATGGATCGACGAGAAAACAACTACAAATTTTCTGAGAGCGTTAGTATTCTTCCCAGGTAGGCCTAGTAATCTTCCTTGTGAAGAGAATGGGAATTTCTAATTTGAAGATTAGATAGTTATTGTGGTGTGATCTAGACTTTTATTAGTGTGTCATTGTATCGATTTAGTAAATCGATTGTATTGTTGGAGTGTTTAATTTATTGTTCAATGTGTGTTGTATTTGCTTTGAAATTCTGTAGTTTAATTTTTTGTTAGGACTTGAATCATATTACTATACTTATCTGTATTGTATTGAGCCAAAATTGAAGATTATGAATGAATTAGAAGAGTTTAAACCTTGTGTTTAATTGGTGGATTTAATTTTTAACTTTTTAAAAAAATTTTGGAAAATATTTTGGAAGTTGGAAACTGAAGCACTACTCTAATATGAATAATTGGAAGTTGAATTTATGAGTTTTGGTGGAAAATGAAAATTTTAAAGTCATTTTTGTGAAAGGCGAGTCTGGCGCCTAGGCACCAGAATTAGCATTTAAACCCCATTGGCCATGGTTGACGCCTAAGCTTCATCCCCTTTCTCTTTTTCATGAAAATACACCCCCTAGATCCATCTTAAGGTCAATACATCAAGTTTTTGAGCCCGAAATCACTTGATTTCTTCATCTCGAGGTCAGATCTACCTTCTAATCCATTTATTTTTTATTCTTACCATAATTTTTCCTATTTTTTGCTAAAAACTAAAATTTTGAGAAAAATTTTGATTTTTAGAGTTTCTCCATGGATTCTTAAACTCATTTTAGGTTTCTCAATCTTAAAAAGAGTTTAAATCTTTGATTCATTTATTTATTTGTGTTTTCTTTCACGTTTAGATGGCACCAAAATCTAAGCGAGGAAAGGCACGAGAAAATTTAGACAGCAGCAAGTTTTTTACTACGGCAGTGCATTTTTGTTATCACAAATTTGCGACGTCAAGAAAATTTATCTCAGAACGCAGTTTTTACAATCCTGGTGAAATGATCGAGAACACGATCGTTGCACACAACTGACAACAATTCTGTTATTTCACTGTTGTTGTTGTTATTCCTATTGTACGCAAGTTTTATGCTAAATTTTTGGATGCGGAAGACTACGAAGTCTTCGTTAGAGGTGTCGGAGTAGGATTTACTCCGGAATGGACCAATATTTTCTTCGGCCTGCCACCTACCATCGATTGCTACTATTCTGGTTTATCTCCATCTGAGGGAGATCTTGAGATGATTATTGCATATCTGAGTGATGGTACTGGAACTTGGAAGATCGGGTATGAAAAACGGGTAAACTTCAAATCTTCTAAGCTAAATGGTATTTCAAAGGCATGGCATTCTTTTATTTCTACTAGACTTCTACCTTCCAACCACCTGAGCGAAGTTACCAGAGATCGAGTTATCCTGAACTACTGCATTCAGGAGAGGAAGCCGATAGATGTTGGAAGTATTATTTATGAGTCAGTGGTTTCGATTGCTAGATCCAGCACTTCTGTGGGATTAGGATTCCCATCCTTGATTCATTCTTTATGCATGAGCAATGAAGTTTCTCCTGATATATCAAAAGAGAAGTTGAAGACTACGAAGCCAATTGGGCAGGAGAGTGTGAGCATTTATGATCGTCTTTAAGGGAAGAAATCTACTGGTCCTTCTACTTCTGTACCTACTCCAGGTAGAGCTTCTACTTCTAGACCTCCTACTTCTACTGCTGAGCCACCATCTAATTGTTGAGAATCGATGCATGATCAATTCCTGGAGCAGCAGAATGAGTTATTTCGAACTCACTGCAGAGTAGATACTATAGATAAGAAGATTGATCATCTATCTGATTATACCTAAAGGAAAAGTGATTATGATGCTGAGTATTCAGAGTCTTTAGTGAGATTCTTGAAGGGTAAGCATGATATTTAGTTTCCTACCTATCCTAGATTTACACCGTATGTTGATTCCAAAGGATGTGGAGTTTTCTTTTGGTGATGACGATGACGAAGCTACAGATAGTGATTAGTAGCTTGATTTACCTCTGAGATTTGTTGATTTTGTTGTTAGTTTATTTCTTATTTGCTAGTACTGTTGGTTGTTTGCTGTTTGTTGTTTGTTAGTGTAGATTTGTTTATGAAACTTGGTGTGGAATGTTTGATGTTGAAACTATTTTAGATATGTAGTGTGTTGTATTGAAGACTGAAATTTGGATGAATTAATGTTTATTTCTGTTTCAGACTACTGTTTAGTATTCTTAATAGTTATTGATGTTGTTCTGTTTCTGTTACTTTGAGTAGTGTCGGCATATTTTTAGGTTGTGTTATATTTTGAAAAGGGGTCACCTACAGAAGTTGTCGGCAAATTTTTTAGATTTTAAATTTAATTTAAATATATATATAATTTAGAAAATAGCATTTGATTTTGAAAATAATTTTGAGTTTGAAAATTTTAAGATATGAAATCAAACTGATCTCACATCCCAAATAGTTTATATAAATGAGCACCGCACCAGAAATCATATATCTATCCTGAAGAATAGGCACACTGCTTGATGATGGGGCTCGGTTAAATAAACTAGAAGATTTGTGACATCTGTTTGGTCTGCGAACCAACTTTATAAGCCGACAAGTTGTCGACATCCTTTTGGTCATTCAACGAGACGTTTTAATTTAGTTAGAATTGTAGTTTTGTTGTTCTGTTTGTGATTAAATTTTGAGTTTTTTATATTTTGGAATGTTGTGGCAGTTAATTTTATCTTGTAGTGACTTTTAATTTAGTTTTGGTTTCAGTTCAGGGACTATCCTAAAGGTTTTGGTTTTCATGCAACAGTCTTGTTTAACATGCAAGAAAAAGTAAAGTACAGTGCATGCAAGTAAATTGCAATAAAGTAAATTGCAATAAAATAAAAACGTACCTGGAGGGTCTTTCCGTCATCCCAAGCTGCGCTTAAAACACATGTTAAGACATTTAAATGTTTATAACAAGTACCTAGGTAACGCTAAGGGAAAGGTTTTGGTTGTCTACCAAAGTCCTCATCCTATTGCTAGTCATTTCCTATGACGTCTAGGTTCTTGTGTTTTGTTTATGGATGATTTTCTTCATCAAAGAACAATTAAATTTAATTGTTCTTCTAAAACATCCCGTCATATTGAGGAAGTGCTTAGGATGAGTCCTAAACATCTTTTCAATACTTCCAAGATTATTTTGAGTTCAAGTAAATTTAGTTGCACAGGTGAATTAATCATCCATGAGTTTAGTTAAGCTTTGTCTCTTGCTCAGTGAACTTAGGAATTTGATTACCTGATGAATGAAGTGACATCTCACTTGATACTCCATTTAAGAGTTATAATAATTAAATCCTTTAGGGGCAAGGTTGTTTGTTGAAAATTTTAATCATTCTTAATTTGAAGTTTGAGTTAATGGTTTAAAGTGATTTAATTTAATTATGAGGTTTTGATTAATAATTTTTAAGTTTGGAATAGTGTTTAAATTATTTTTGGTTCAAGTCTTTATACTTTAAGTGATCTTAATATTTTAAATTTGTTTTACTTTTATTGTTGAATGATATTAATTTAACATAATTTAAAATTAATTTAATTGAATTTAACTTAATTTAATTTAATTTAATTTCATTATTTTAGATTTAATTTAACTTAACTAAATTTAATTTTAATTTTAATTTAATTTTTACTTAATTTAATTTAATTTAATTTTAATTTAATTTAATTTAATTGTTAAATTATTTAATATTTTGAGCATTTCTTTAATTTAAGGGTTATTTATTTTTAATTTTTAATTTACTTAGTTTGGATTATCAATTTAATCTTAATTAAGAGTTAAATATTATTGAAGTGAATTATTTAGGGATTTTTGTTAAAGAATTAATATCCTCTCAAGTTATATTCCTATTTTTTATAATTCAAGTTTTCATTAATCTTCCAAAATTTAACTTATTTAAATGATTAAAGTTTCATTTTTGGTTTATTAAAAGTGATTAATGGGTTTCTACCCTTTTAATTTCCCAAAGTTTCAATCATCCAAGAAAGATAAAATCAAATATTTTACCCACCATTTTAATTAAACCTAAAATTTTAATGAAGGGGTTTAAATTCTTTAATTACCTTTATGCCCTATTAGGCTTATTTATTTCATAACTCACTAAATTGAGTTTACATGAGCTTGAAATTTTTATGTCACCTCACTCACATTTCAATGAAGACATTAGAGGAGAAAATGTTATTTTTCTGAATTTAATTTATGTATATAATTATTTTTTAGTGAAAAATAAGGGATTTCAAGGAAAATTCTACAACATTACCAAAGAAAGGTTTCTGTCCTTAAGAAAATTATGGGATGTTCCTAATGACAAAAAGACCACTTGGACCAATTTTGGTGATTTTTTGAATTATATTTTATTTATTATAATTATTTTGAGTTTTAGCGTATTAATTAATTATGAAATAAAATTAAAGTCGAAAAATGGATTTTATATTTTTCTTAAATCTCTCTGACCTCAAGGAGTTTAGATAAATAAATTTTACAATTTTCTGATTTTTATTTCATTTATTGGAATTAATTTAGTGAAAAGGTTGGAAAATACATTTTTTAATATTAAAAATTGTTTTAAGCATTTAATATTTAATATCTTTACTTTCTTTACTTGGAAAAAATATTTGGTTTGTTCCTGAGTGATTAGGAGTCAAAATATGACATTTTTATGATTTTTAATATTTTTATGATTTTTATTATTTTTTAATTATTTAAAATATTAAAATATGATTAAAATTAAAAAAAACTTAGAAAATTCCAATTTTAATTTTTATAGACTCCCCTAATACCAGAGAGCCCACAAAACCAATTTGGTGAATTTTTGAAATTTATTTTAAGAGTTATGGATTTTTAAAGTTTAATTTTAATCATGTGGCTAAATTAATTCATTTGGTGGGGCTAAACATTTCCAATTGATTTCAAATTTTTATATGAGGTTCCTCTGATCCTAAAGTTCAGCGGAGAATTATTTTCAAGTTATTTTAATGTGTGGTTAACCATAATTAATTAAAATTCAATTTAGAGTAATTAGGCTAATTAGGGTTAATCTTAGTGAATTAACTCAAAATATAATTATCCTAGGGACCTCTGGTACTAATAAACTTCAACAAATTTTTCTAGAATTTATTAGACAATATGCTAATTAATGGAATTAAAATACCAAAAATAGTGACATAAACTTAAAAAATACATAACTTTCCATAGAGATGACCTCTGACCTTGAATAATTCAGGGAATGTTCCCAATATCAGAGGCTTCAAAAGCCCTATGGTCTCATGCCATGGTGAATTGTCTATGCAAATGGAGAATCAAAATGCTGAAATGAGTAAATAATTAATTAAAAATAAAATACTCATCAAAATAACTTGATTTCTTTTCCACATTATTCTCCTCTGTTCACTGAGCAAGAGGGTAATTTTAGTTTATTTTTATGATTTTCCTACACAAAGATATGGATTTTCTAAGTTCTGTGTATTTAAATAAATCAAAACAATCCATATTTTCCTACTTATCCAAGCGGCGCCGACTCATCCTCGGCAGCTCTGAAAGCCCACGTGTCGTGCTCCCATCCAACGCCGCCATCTGACTCAGCGCTCCAGGGGCCCGCGGTTCATGTAACTTTCTCTGGTCCGGCGCAATCTGGACCGTCCACTCAATACACTCTCGATCGGACAGTGCCTGGTCATCGTCTACGACTGGTGTGCACCCGTGACCGTCTACACTAAAACCCTAAGAACTCTCTCATTTCTCAAAGGATTTTCGTATTCTTATGCTCTATGGATTCGTCTTGAAGAGACGAACACATCCATACAGTTTACATGCTATGAAATTAAGTAAAACAAAATGGAGAATCACTGGAAGCTCGGGAGGAAGGAATGATCCATACCTTTGCTCTGAGAAGTGCAGCTTCAATCAGAGAGTTGTGTCACCTTCGATTACACCCAAGGAAGCTCCAGATGAAGAGTCTGGCTCTGAGGAATTGTCTATGTATGAAAGTGTCCACAACCAATTTCAAAGCTTGGATGCTGGAGCGACTTGGTGGCCTGGAGAGGGGGCTTTCACTGGGGAACTCCTTCTCTTGCTCCTGTGCAGGTGTGGGTGAGTTTAATTTGGATTTGGTAGAGGTTTTGAAAATGTCCTGGTTACGGGCTTGAATTTAAACTCCGAAATTGAGCTCAGCTGGGGGAAATTGGGGCTGGAATCCAATGGGGATCTAGTGCTCTAGGTGAAGAGAAGGTCCTGGAGCAATTTTGCAGAGTTTTGTTTAGGTCTGGTTCATCACCTTGTTTGGCCGAGAGGGTGGTGGGTTTAAATAGACATGGCTGGAGAGCTTCCCAGGGGAGTTTTGGGATCAACTGCCTAGGGGACGAGAGGAACAGCCACAATGGCCATTTGGGTTGGGACAGCTCAACCAATTCATTTTGAATTTTTGAACTAAATTAAGGCTCTCGGCCTGGTGGTTTCCAGCTACTGGGATGGTGGTCCGGCTAGGGTTAGGTCACGATCTAACTCAGTGTGGTCAGGGCTTGAGGTTTGTGAATTCAATTGGGGTTTGACATGTGTAAAGGAGTGGATTTAAATGGCATGAGGGAATTGGCTCTTGTGGGTCTAATTTGGTTAAGTCATGTAAATGGGTTAGGTGCACCCTCCCATGCTTGGTTTTGGGCTGAGGAAATCATTTGGATCAGCTAGGAAGGGGTGGTGAAGTCTCCATCCATGGTGATGTGGCTAAACTTGGTTTAGAGTGTAGCATAAATGGGGTTAAAAAGATTAATGAAGGATTAAGAAAGAGCCTCCTCTTTTTGCCATTAATGGCTAGGTGAGGTGGAAAGTGGCTCCCATGGCTTGCATATGGCTTATGTATGGCTCAATGGCTCCATGTGGCTTAGGGCAAGGCTTGGTCAATTTCATGGAAGTAGATTTTAGGAATTTTGGTATTTTGGTGGAAAATTTTCATGAAGCTTGATTTGGAATGGTTTAATGATGATTTTGAAACTTAGGGGTGATTTTGATTAAAGGGATGATAGAAAGAAATGGCATGTGGGCTTTGGATTGATTTTGGGCTTTTTTGAAATCATTTTGGGTGGGTTTTAAATGTTCTTTAAGGGAAGTGGGCTTTTAGGTTTTAAAACAAATTAGTGGATGGATATTTTATGAAGGATTGGGCCAAAAAAGTTTTGGGTTTATCTTAGGGATGTGTTATGAACATTTTAGAAAAGGTTTGGTGTCATTTAAAGTGGAATTGGATTTAATTTGGGCTTTTTTGGTAAAGGGGTCAAAGTGGGTCAAATTGGGCTAATTTGGGTTAAGGTTGGGCTAAGGTTGGGCTAAGTTTGGATTTGATGTAAAATTAATGTTTAGAAATGTTTATGGGAGTGTTACAAAGAGTTTTTAACTTTGGTTGGGCTTTGATTTTGGGATTTGGGCCCATTTGGGTTTTGGTTTGGGTTTAGGCCAAAAATAGGGATTTTGACTTTGGGTTAGGCTTGGGTGGAGTTTAGGTTCAAATTTGGGTCAAATCTTGTTAGTGTTTTGTTTTTGGGGATATTAGGAAGGTTTAGGAAAAGATTTTGGGTTAATTGGAGTTGAATTGGGTTGGTTTGGGCTAAGTTTAGGTCATGGGCCAAAATTGGGCCTTAGGCCTCAAATTGGAATTAGATCCAAATGTCAATCAAATTGGGCTTGAATTTGGTCTAAATTGACATTGGGGATATTGAATTGAAGTTTAGAATTGAATTGGACCAAAATTGAGGTCAATTGGGTTGATTTGGTTTGACATTGGGTTCATTTGAGTTAAGAATGGGTCAAATTGGGGGTTTTGGTAAAAGTGGGTTAAATTGACAAAATTGGCCTATGTTGTAGTTGAACAAAATGAAATTGGGAATATTTGGGATTTTATGGAATTTTTTTTGGAAATTTTTGAAATTTATGGAATTTTTGGTTAAGAAGGGTATTTTGGGTATTTGGAGGGTATTCGGGGGTAATTTTTGGAAATTTTGGTATATTTGGCTATGGATGATCAATTTGAGTGGGGGGAAATGTTTAGGATTGGTTTTGAGGAATTTTGGGTAATTTAGGTGATTTTGCAATTTTTGGGTAGTTTCAAGGACATTTGGTAGGTTTAGTGGGTGTAGGGCCCCGGGGGTCAAAAATTGAAATTTTTGAAAAATGAAGATTGATCAAATTTGGGTAGAATGGAATCACTTTGGTTGAGCCATGAAGCCATATCAAGCCCATAAGAGCCATGAGAGGACTCATTTGAGGTATTCACTATGTTGTTCCTAACCCTCTTAGCCAAGGGCTTAGCGTTTGGGGATCATCCATATGAATTACCTACATGAGTCAGGAAGTCAAGCTAGGTATGAATGGTTTTAGGATTTGGAATGTGTGTGAAAGTGTAATGTGTTCAGGTCAACCATGACCAGACCAGGCCACCCAGGGTAGTCCTAAGGCCAAAGAGTCCTATATGGAACTCTTCCTTTAAACCTCCACATTTGATCTTAACCCTCCAAGTGAATTAGGGGTTTACAATCAAATTTATGGGGTTTGCAGGGAGTTAAGAGGTGTTAAAATTTCTAAATGGTGGGTGACATCTCTAATCCTCTAGGATAGTCAAAGGGAAAGCCTAAGGCTAGATCCTAAGTACTAAGGAGAGAGAAGAGAAAAGACCTCATCAAAAAATGAGGTCAACAAATGGACCCCCAATAGGTGTGGTGTGCTAACTAAGCACACCGCGCGTATTGGTGTTGACCAAAGAGATCAACAAAACCAACACAGACGTCTAAGTGACACACTTAGAATGGAGTAGAAACAAATTTCCGCTGGGGAGTATCGAGTATATCTCCAAGATTGGAGATCTCTAACTAGTGGTTTAGCAAAAGTATCTAATCGTTAAATTAAATGAATTTTAGAGATAACTGTGAATCTTCACAAATTAGAATGGTCTGTTAGATTAGATAATGCATTATGAGCATATAGGGCTGCTTACAAGACTCCTATAAGAATGTCTCCTTATAGACTAATATTTGTAAAGACTTGCCACTTACTTATAGAATTGGAACATAAAGCATTTTTGGAGATAAAAGAGTTAAATTTCAATTTAAAGAATACAAGCGAGAAGAGATTGGTGCAGTTAAATGAGAAGGAAGAAATTAGAAATAAATCTTATGATAATGATAGAATTTATACGAATAAAATGAAATTATGACATGATCGCAAGATTATAAGAAAGAAATTTGACCCTAGATAGAAAGTTTTTCTATATAATACAACATTAAAATTATTTCCTAGAAAACTAATGTCTAGGCGGATAGGACCTCTAACTGTTAAAAAATTTTATCCATTTGGAGCTGTTGATATTGAGGATCCTAAAACTGGAAAAATATTTAAAGTTAATGGACATAGATTAAAACCTTATTTTGAAGGTTATCAACTAAATTTTAAAGAGCTTTTAATGTTAAGTCATCCTGAATAATTGAATGTTTCTCGGGCTGACGACATTAAACCAAGCGTTTTATGAGAGGCACTGATACACCTAAAATATATAATATTTTTATGCACATTTTTATACCTATTTTTGATGATATTGCACTATAATGGAAGGTATTTTGTGTTTTTCTTGCAGGTATAATGAAAATGAGTGATTATGATGAAAGGATAAAAAATTAGATAAAATTTAAAGCAAAAAAAGAAAAATTGAAAAATTGGACCTTAGCGGCTAAGCGCCGCCTAGTCGGCGCTTAGCCGCCACTGTTAAAAATCGAATTTTCTTCATTTTTTGTGCCAATTTCAAGGGGTGTTTGAAGTAACTTTTGGTGGTGACTTCCTTAACTTCGCATAGGCTGCAAATTTGAATGAAGGGATGCATCTTTTGGTGGATACATTGGATCGTGACATGATTTGAATAAACACCAAGACACCTTTTGGATTATTATTAAAGTTATATCATGAGTGTGTATAGTTGTGTGTCTTTAGTGAGAGTTAGTCTTTTAGTTTAGTTTTTAAGAGTCTCTTCTAGTTTTCAGTTTCATCTTCTAGTTTAAAGAGTTTTACTTTCAGTCTTTTATTGTTTAGAGTTAGTTAGTTTAGTGTGAAACTTTCTTTCCACCAATTTACTTTCATCAATTTATCTAGTTTTTATTGAAGTCTAAAGTCAGAGTTGGAGTCAACAGAGTTGGGTGCCAACCTCTGTAGTGTTGTCCTGTGAAAAGTCAAGTTTGAAAGGAACTTCCGGAGTCTTGTGGAGAGGATTTTTAAATAAGTGTTTACTTCTGTTTTCTATATTTAGTTTTTGTTGTTGTGCTTTCTTTATGTTTTCTATTTTCAAATCAATGTTTGCTTGTGTTTTCTCTATGTGTTTTTAGTAGTTTTCTTGATCTTTTTTTTCTTAAATAAAGAAGTAATTAAATTATGTAGGATTGTTATGGAATGTATAAGTGTTTAAAGTTAGAATATGTTGTGAAGATTTAATTCCATGAACTTAATTTACTTCTTAATTTGGCCAGTTAAGATGTTAAAATTGTTGTGAGATTATGTAAGATCCAATGCGGTATTGTCTCAAACAACAAATGGTGTAAATCACATCCATTTATATATATGAGAATTGTACTCCATATAATTGAATGCTTAGGAGATATGTTTTTAACAAAGAGTAGAATTAGAGGTCTTTAGAGTGACAAGCTAAAGCCCCCTAATTTGGTTTGATATTTTAAATTTTATTATGAGAAGTTAGCCCCCAGGTGGAGGGAATTGAGGGAACTCTAGAGTGATAGCTGGTATCTTCCTTGCCTAACCATGTTCAAGATTTTAAAATTTCAAATTAACCAATGTTCTTTATAGAACCAAGTAAGGGTAAAGAATAAATTTGCTCCTATTTATCACAACACATTTAAATACTTCCACAACAATACTTTTATAATTATTACTACTTTATAAGAGAAAGAAAAAGATAATTATTTCCTTGTATTTTATACCACATTTTAAAGTTATGATAATTTTCTTTTACTCCTTAGCTTTAATTAAAAATACCAAAAATAATTTTCAATTTTTTCAAATCAAAACATACTTTCAAAAGTCATTAAAAAAAGTAAAAGTATAATTTTCTTAATTGTTTAAAAAGTTTTTTCATTTCCCTGTGGGTTTGATATCTCAAGGCTTAATCAAAAAGTCATATATTACTTGATAAACGATATGTATACTTGCGTAGTATCTCATATTAAAAAATCATAATTTTCATATCTAAATCATCAGCACATATATTCGGTGTGAAGTCAAGTTTTTGGTGCACATATATTTATCGGAGATCAGCAACCCATAATTATCTTTAATATATTAGTTTGTTTGTGTTAATTTCAATAATAATTTTACTTGTAGTTAATCATATTTGAGTCATAGTCACTCATAAATTTCAAAAAGAATGAATATTAATGGATCGTATCGAAAAATTTGGAATATCTTAGACCAAAACGAAGTTTAGTGCATTTTTTAGCTCTAGCGCCGACAGTGCCAGAATGGGCGCTGACGGTGCCCATTTCCAAAGACCATCACCAAAATTTGGGGTGTGGGCGCCGACGGCGCCAATGAATTGGTGATGGTTTTTAGAGTTTTAAATTATGGTTTTTGGCAGTTTTAGGCGAGATTTTCATCCTTTTAACTTCTCAAACTCGGTTTTGAACTCCTAAACTCCAGAAAAACGAAAGGATTCATTCCAAATTTAAATCCGATAGATTCCAACTCCGTAGAAACTTTGAGATTTAGAGTTTTCAATAGATGGAAGTTCATTAATTTTGAGGCGCAATGATTGTTCAACAAAGTGCTGATGAAGAGGAGAATTATCAAAGAAAGAGGCTTTGTGAACCAAGGTATGGATACTCGAAGTACTCAAGTAGAAGAGATTATTGTGTAGAGGCATTGGGAAGTATTATGCTACACTACTATCACTGTAGTCATTTCTGTTGTGAAAGATTTTAATGCAAATCTTCATGGAATCAACCAAGGATTCATCTATATGTGAAATAGGTTTGTATCATTCACTCATTCAAAGATTAATACTTGTTTATGATTACAAACATGTCTATCTACCATTATATGAATTCTGATGCGACGAGAGACAACATGAATGAAATTTATCGATATCTGACAGATGAAAATGAAGATTGGGAGATAAGAGACAAAGGATATATAAGTTTCTCTACAAAATATTTAAATCCTGTGTCGAAGCGATGACATTTCTTCATATCTGCGAAGTTACTCCCAACTATGAAAATAAGTAAAGTGATAAAGGAAAGTTTTATTTTGAATTATTGTATTCAAATGATAAGGCTTATTGATATTGGCACTATAATTGTGAAATCTATATTGGGATTAATTTTTTAAGGATCTAAATATGGGCTTGCACATCCTTCCACCATATTTCTTCTTTGCACCCAGTCACAAGTGCCATATGAAAGTTGGGAAAAAGTGCTTCTTCTTTGGAGCCCCTGGACCCAGCTAATCTTTTTTACTGTCAAGCAATTGGAGCTGAGAATGATATGTGCATAATTGTATATCAACGATCCCAGAGTTCACGACCTATTTAACCTTATTTTCTTGAAAGTTCACAGTTGATTTTGATGAAGATCAAGAAAATGGAGAAAGAGGTATAGAATCCTATAAATGCTATTAACAATATTTTTGATTTGTTTGATCAGTTGGATTGGAGGATGAAAGAACAATTCGATCACACTGGGTGAATAGAAGAAATTTTGATAAATTTGATGAAGAAGAAAAATGTGATTGCAGTGAATTCAACTGATGAATTCCCACATCGTCCCTTTTATAAATTGTTTGTGCATCGTTAATCCATGGGAGATATCAGAGGAGATGATAGTACTGAGACTGATGATTAGTAGAGACTCTACCTTATATTTAGCACTTAGTATTTACATTTTATTATGCTTTGGTGTGCATTGATTGACTATGTAATTTGTGTTTGGACCTATATGCTTGAAATTTGTGTTTATGTTTTGTTTTTAGCGTTAGAGTATTGTAGTGTGTTCGCGACACTGAGTTTCTATGTTATGTGGCTTGATGAACTCATATTGTGAGTGTTTAAATGTGTATGTTTGTAATTTAGATTTTATATATTAAAGTGATGTTTTGTATTATTTGTATGAAATTGATGTTAGTTAATTGTTTAATTAATGAAATAGATGCTTAAAAATGCTAATTATATGATGGCGTACCTTAGAAACGATAGAAACCACAAAAATTTTACAGACACAGAATTTGAACCGGCGCCGACGTTGCCAGAATTGGCGCAGACGGCGTCCAAATACAGAGACTTTGGGTATTAAATTTAAATAGAGCGCCGACGGCGCCCTATCCAGCGCCGAAAGCGCACGAATCCAGAGAGGCTCAGATTCACTTAAAATCGTGATTTTTGCCCTAGGACCCGCCATTTTTTTCCCTTTTTGTCGTCTTCAACCTTAAGCTATGGTCGAATAGAGATCTAGGGCTTGCTATATTGCGAATTTGAAGCGATTTCAAGGCTTAAAAAGTGTAGAACTTCTCTTCTCTTAGTACGAGCTCTACTCTAAACTAAATATTTTTTATTTTCATCTTGGAAATCTCCCACATTATGTAGATCCAAAATTTGGAATTTTTTATGATGCTTTAAGATTATTGATTCTCAATTTTAAGTATACTTTAAAATATAAGAATTCGACACCACTACTAGAAGATATAAATCCTCAGCAACAGTGCCAAAAACTTGACTTGGAGCGTAATTTTATATTTAGTTACAATTAAATATTATAATCTTTTAATCGCAGAGTTACTTTTAAACGCAAGTATACATATTGCTCATATAATACAGGGCTCCAGTGGAGTCCTGGATATCGATCCCACAGGGAAATATATTAAAGCCTACGGACTAGGATTATACAAACCAATTCAGAATCACAACTAAATCGAAATTGCCTATCTGTCAATAATACGCAATCGATAATAATATGAAATTTTTATATCTAAACTAGTTTTACTAACAAATTACTAATACTACTAAATTTAAGTTCAAATATATAATAGCAAGAATCTTTCTCCTTTGTTAAGATATTTAAGTGAAGCAATAAGTAGAATTAGTTTTATATGTGTTGTGTCATATAGGAGCATACATATTCTTTACTCTTTAGTCCAGGCATAAAGAACATTGACCAATCCTATGCTTAGTTACTGAATCTGCGGCTAGGCTGGGAGGATACCGACTCTCACTGCGAAGCTCCCACGTTCCCCTCGCCTGAGGGATAACAATCTATACTTCAGCACCCAAACGATAGGACCGAATTGAGGATTTTAGCCTGTTACTCTAAAATCTCTAATTCTACGTCCGATTAATATTATTTCCTTATTTATTTTCACTTCTCCTTTCTAAACCTTCTACCTTTTAAAGAGAAATGTGATACAGACTAGTTAAGAACCCTTAGCCCACGGTCAGATCTTAAGAATTCTTCACAGATTTTAACAATACAAATGGCTAATTCGTATATTAAAGTATGTTTAGGTATAGTATCATCACAACTTCTTTATAATAGGTTTGATACACTAATTCATATAATCATTTCACGAAAACATCAAAACAAGGAGAAAGACAAAATAACTACTCAGAATTCATGAAGACGATGCAATAAAACTTGGATTTCATATAATAAAGTAAAGTTCGACAAACTATAGTAAATAAACACAACTTATCTTAAATTCCTCCCCAAGCAAACTCCATCAAGTTCCTCTGAATATCTTCCTTTCTTTACAGTACGCGGAATTTTTCTTTGAAATGGCAATGCAGAAGAGATCTCTCACTTCCCTTCCATTCATACAATCCTTTGAAGAATTCCTGACAAAATCTATATTTGAACTCACTACTCACTAAATAGCAACACTAAAATAACTATCTACTCACTAATAGACACACTTATAACACTAGTGAACTCTTTTGGACACTTATTGTTGACTTTTGACTCTCTAGTAAACAAGTAAAAGACCATTTTTCGGCCTAAAATGATTCTTTTTAAAGTTGTAGAAGAGTCTCTAAGGGCTTTGCAGGCACCCCTTCGAAAATCATCCACATTCAACATATTTCTGGAAAGAACCGTTGATCCCGCCGTCGACAACCTTGAGCTGCACTGTCGACGGCCTTCTAGAAACAGTACTTTAAACAGGGCCCACCGTCGGCGGTCTCCCTTGCAATTTATTCTGAACTCTCGGGAAATCACGCCGTCGGCGCCATCGACCTCGCTGTCGGCGCCCTAGGTCAAATTTGCATAATTTGGTCCTTTTTGCTCCAAATTCGCTTCTTTTTGCATATTTTCGCTTCTTTATCCTTAAATCTTCATACCTGCAGAAAAACACCAAAAATACCCTTCTTTAAAGTGCAATATCATCAAAATCAATATAAAATAGGCATGAAAATCTTAACATTTTTTTCTTGGGTCAAAATCCCCCAAAATTAACTATTACTTGTCCTCGAGTAATCTTTAGTACTACATAAAAGTTATGATTCATTGTGGTAAATTTTCAATTCAGAAATACTATAATTTTGATCTAAATAAATATTATAGTAAGAAATCGTAGAAAGATTTTTAAGTAATTTGATTAACTCTGCAGATGTAAGGCTATCTAGTCATCAAGTCTAAGAGTTCTAGTTTACTATTCATTTCAAGATAAACTGTATGTTACAATATCAATTAACTTATAATATTCAAAAGATAGGAACTTCATGAGGAAACTACAAGTAATAAACTAGTCATAAATATAAGTTCAGAAATGTTTTTAGTTTTCCTTTTAAGTTAATCCAAGTGAAGCCAATTTTTTATAATGCATTTCCTCAAGTTTCTCCTCACTTACCTTTTTTTCTTTTTCATTTCTTTTCAGAGATTTTTTTTCAATCCTTTTTTTTTTTTTCTTTTTTTTCTTTTCCTAGTGAGGATTACTATATCTGGATAGCCTGTTAATAATTTTGAATTTCACTCTTCTTTTCCTAAATTTGAAACTTTCAACATTCTTTACCTTATATGTACTTCATATTTTTTACATTATTGAATCCCAATCTTTTCTGTCTCAATTGAATTCCTAAGATTCTTAATATTTCGAAATATAGTTTTCTTTACTTTAAATAGTTAACTATAGTCTTATCCCCTTATACTAAATATCTTAATCAATAATATTAATTTTCATTATCAAATATTTCTTTGAATCTTCTACAATATTTAGATAAAATCTAATCATAGTTATCGGAATTAAATTTTATCACAAAAATCATATTAATAATTTTTGAAAATAGGTTATTTGAAAACATATAATAGTTAAGATTTTTCTTCCCTCCCCTAAACTTAAAGTTTTCTATAAATAGAAATAGTACACGGTGGAATGAAAAATTTTAAATATTAAATTTGTAACTTTGCACTTTAGGCATTTTTGTCTTTTTGAAATTTGCAGTTTCTTCTCAAAATTTCTAACTTCAACTGACCTGTAATATTAAAATGCTTTCTACACACATAACAGTTTAGAAAAAAAAAATTTTTGCTAGGGTAATGAAATTTTCAAACAAGTATATAAAACTAAAAATTAAACAAAAACAACTAACTACACTACATAGGACATATGCATTTCACAACACAAAACAAACATTTTACTATTTTAAACTCAACAAGTTACAATTGCAATTACAATCACAGATATCACAAACATCTAGAAATGAAAATACAAACTACCAACTAAACACATATCACAGAAAATAAAGCATAGTCCACACAATGTCTTCATCACCCTGGTCAGCAGGAGGAATGAGCTGATACTGAGTATACCGGGGGCGTTCTGGGAAAATGGCATCAGGCTCTCCTCTATAGTATTTGGCCTGAGCATCGTAATAAGCCATCTCAAAATCTGAGTGCCTCTAAAGATACTCACTATCGTGGTCATGTATTCGCTCTAATCCATCAATCCTATGAACAATTCTTTCTAATTTTTCATCTAACTTTTCAAAACTTTTCCTCTGCAGGGTCATGGCATTCATCAGATCATATAAAGTAGGGAACTAAAGGTAGGAGGGTCATAGCTAGTAGAAGGGATATCTCTACTAGTAGAAGGTGCCTTGCTCCTACTCCATGTTCTCCATTCCTCATGGGATTCGTAAGTCTTTATATTCGCTTTACTAATGGGTTTCATAGGATATACCCATTCCTCATCATCTCTTGCTTCTACTCCAGATAGTTGACAAAGTATATAAATTAGGTCAGGATGTCCTAAATATCCACTTGTCTCACTCTTCATAGTGACCATAATATTCTTATAGATTATTCTCTCCACATTAATGCTTACGTTGTTACCGAATACGAAGTTCGGAACGGCTACGTCTCTAGAGACTTCACTGTGATGGTAGGTGGGTAGCAGAGTCAAACAGATGAAAGAATGTCATGCTTTAACAGTGGCATTCATCATGGACAATGGAAAGTTAATCCGTTCACAATTTTTAATTTTCCAAACTCCTTTCCCATCAGTGAGAAAGTCTATAACATCATTCAACGGACCTTCCATTATTCCAAATGTTTCATACTCGCTAGAAAAATAGTCGTGAAGCTCGTAAAAAGTGTTAACGTGATTAGCATTAAAGTCGACAGAGAATCCTCTTACTTGGACTGGATCATCCTCAAGTTGAGTAAGATTGGAGTAGAACTCTCTAACAACTTCTATAACAACCTGGTTTGTTGTGTAGTAGAAGTTTTCCCATCCTCTCTCTTTGATAACTCTTTCTACCTCTCCTCCAGGATTCTCGAAAACTCTATCTTGTATACACTTTTTACTTTGATAGACTGAATTATACCTCGATTGTGCTTTTGCATTTATGAATCAAGTTTTGTCGAATTAGAGTCTTCTCTTTTGTCGTGGAGCCATTGTCTGATCTATCAAATTACAAAAATTCCAAACTAATTTCCAAAATAATAATACAATGGCTTCTAAAGAGGGTTTAAAACAATCTAAATCAATTTCTATGAATTTCTTCCAAGTCTTTTTCTCCACATTTTCAATTTTCCAAAATTTCTTAATGTGGAAGAAATTCATGGTGAAAATAAAAAATTTTTACATAGGAGTGAAGCTCTTACCAAGGGAAGAAGAAATTCGGTGTTAGAATTTGTTGAAATCGTTCCAAATCTAAGATCTATCAAGCCCTAGGTTGACTTTTTGGGTAAAAAGAGGAAGAAGATGATGAATAGTGGCATCAGGTCAAAATCACAGTGAATAGGTAATTTTTGCGATCGCGCCGTCAACGGGCTTGTTCGCGCGGTCGGTGGGCTCTAGTAAATTAAATTCCTATTCTTCTCTGGAAAATCGCGCCGTTGGCTGCCTCGAGCGCGCCGTCGGTGAGATTCTAAAAAATTGATCATTTTTCTAATTTTTGTGATTTTGATTAATTTTAAGCCTCATCGTCATCCATTCGATCCTTTTTATCATATATTTAAGTGATTAAGTGATGTACTAACACATATAAACATACACAACAAACTTCACATTTATATATTGAATCCAAGTGTTTGCGCCACACAATACATAACACACATAAGTAGGTATTCTTTCAACCTAAATCTATCTAATCAGCGTCACAATCCAAACCACAACACTCAAAATGCTGAAAACAAACATTTCATACTTATTCTCATCTATACTGAAATTAAAAAGCATACTAAAGAAATCAAACACACAAAAATACAAACATTGTTCAAATCAAACACAACATAATCAAGTCTACTACTCTTCAGAACTTGTACTGGTCCCTCCTCTGATATCTCCCATTGTTTGAACATAAACAAATAGGTTGTAAAAAGGTCAGAATGGGAATTCTTCAGTTGAATCTTCATCGATCAATCCCATCCTTCTCATTAATCGCACCAAAGTCGCTTCGAATTGTCCAGTATGATCAAAATGTTCTTTCATTCTCCAATCGATGTGATCGAAGAAATCGGACATGTTGTTAACTGTACTCGTTAAGTTATGTACATGATTCTCCAGATTCTTGATTCTATGCAGAGCATCGATGTCTTGTTGATGCACTGAAAATATATACAGTTTTTGCTATCTAATTTTACTCAATTTTGGTAATATTGCACTTTAAAGAAAGGTATCTTTCATGATTTGCTGCAAGTATGTTGATTTTAGGTGATTGGAGTGAAAAGAAGCAAAAAGGAATGAATCCGGAGCAAAAAGGAGCAAAAAGGAGCAAAATGGTGAAAAAGTGTTATGGCGCCGGCGGCGCCAGGATAGAGATGTGATGATGGATTGATGTGGATTTGATGTGCTTTTAATGTAATGAAGAAATTGTGATGGTTTTTAATTTAAAACTTAATTTCCTTTTGATTTGGCCAATTAAAATTTTAAAATATGTTGTTGAAGATTAAGTTTGAAAGGATTTAATGTCCTACAACAATAATGAAAGACCCATTCAATTTCTATGGATGAATTACGTAGTTCATGAGAATTGAGTGCAAATAAATAGGGAAATATGTTTTGATAAACTTCAATGTAGAGATTTCAGGATGATAGACTGAGATCCCCAAATTGGTTCTAAGATTAGCAACTAATATCAAAGGTTAGCCTTCGGGTGAGGGTGAGTGTGAGCTCCGAAGTGAGAGCCAGAATCCTCTCAGCCTAGCCTTAGAGTTAGTGATTAAACTTAGAATATGTCAATGTTCTTCTCTTACTTAGAAGAGGGGGTACTCTTTTAAGGGTAAAGAATCATCAATGCTCCTATTTGGCACAATACTATAGATAATTATTCCATATCAATCCACACATCATATTCTCATTGCAAGAGGAAAGATGCTTTTCTCATATATTAAAAACATTTCAAATACTTAGCTTAGTGTGTCTGTTAGTTAATCATGTTCTTAAAGTTATAAGAAGTAATTTTAGTTAGTTAATTGTTACTGTTTTGTTTTTCTTACTGTTTCCTGCATAGTAGTAGTAAGTAGTAAACCTTAACTTCAGTGCTTATCACATATTGTGTAACGTTTTCTTAAAACTTTAAATATTTCTCTGTGGGATAGATATCCAGGACTCCATTAGAGCCCTATATGATACGTATATTTGCGTTGAATGCTTGGACTTAACAAAATTATTATAAATCTATAAATCTGAGTTCATAAATTCTTGCAAAATATAAAGTCGAGCATCAGGTTTTTGACACCGTTGCCGGGGAATAATTAACGAAGTTAGGAAATAATTAATGAAGATAGGAAATAATTAACAAAGTTATGAAATAGTTAACTGGTCGCACGGCAGTAATTGTTATAAATATAATTATTCAGCATAATTACTAAGAGATATAATTCCCTAGCAATATCGCTAAAAACTTGACCGGCTCGGGGGAGAGCAGGGCGGAAATTTAAAGGTATATATGTTTGTTAAGCTTTATAAATGTTTTTCAAATAAAATAGTAATTGTACTCCCTTCCCTATTTATCAACGCGAGTATACGTATCGCT
The DNA here is from genome assembly GCA_022702705.1 of Papilionanthe hookeriana x Papilionanthe teres. Lineage (NCBI taxonomy): Eukaryota > Viridiplantae > Streptophyta > Magnoliopsida > Asparagales > Orchidaceae > Papilionanthe > Papilionanthe hookeriana x Papilionanthe teres. The sequence goes on from CM040427.1 coordinate 12,408,561, forward strand.
CAAGTAATAAAGAGCTCTCATAGATATCGATCCCACAAGGAATTTAGAGATTTAAGGACTAAATTCAGCAATTGTAATTACTAATCTAGTATACGAAAATTAAGAACACTTATACTAAAAACTATTACTTAAAGATTAAATAGAAGATTGCAATTTAGAAAAGTATCTTTCTCCTTATTAAGAGAACTAAGTGAATGAAGAATTAAATGAGTTTAGAATTATATTGTGCCAAATAGGAGCATTCTTATTCTTTACCCTTTGGTCCAGGTGCAAAGAACATTGGCTAATCTTATGTTTGGTTACTGAATCTACTGCTAGGCTGGGAGGATATTGCCTGCCACTTCAGAGCTCCCACATTCTCCTCTCCTGAGGGCCAACATCTACATTTCAGCTCCCAAACAATAGGACCAAATTGAATATTTTAGTCTGTCACACTAAAATATCCAATTCTACGCCCGATAATTAATATTTCCCTATTTATTTGCACCCTCCTTCCAAGGCTTTTAACTTCCCCAAATCTTGGATGTAATCTTTACTATAGTTGATAATTCAACATATGTTAACAATTCAATTGGCCAAATTGAAAGTAAATTAAGAGTTAAGTAAAACTATTATCACAATCTATATTTAATATTGTTAGGCACAACTACTTTAATTCTTCATGTCACGAAATCTCATCAACAAGGAGAAAGACAAAGAAAACTACTCAAAATGCAAAGGAAGAATAACACAAAACTTAGATTTCATTTAAAGTTATAAAATAATAAACAAATATACTTATCTCGAACCTTCTCCCAAGCAGACTCCTTGAAGTTCCTTTGACTCTTCCTTTTTTGTACAACACACTTCAGATACTCACCAAAACACTCTTAAACACACTACTGACTTTCAGATTACACTTAAATGACACTTAAAGACTCACTTCATGACACAAAAATAGTTTCTATATATAGGACTCATATTTCCAAAGGTTGCTTAAGCACCACTTCAAAAAGCATCCAGATTCAACGTATTTGGCTTGAATCAACTGTCTCGCCGTCGGCGGGCTCGATCTCACCGTCGGCGAGCTTCTGGAAGAATGGATAACGGCTCATGCTCGTTGACGGCGGGCTCGATCTCGCCGTCAGCGGGCTCCTTTGAAATATTTTCAAATGTTCTCAGGAAAATCTCACCGTCAGCGGCCTCTTCCTCGCCGTCGGCGGGATAGTTCAAATTTCATCTATTTTAGTCCTTTTTGTTCTAGATTCGCTCCTTTTTTATCTTTTTGCTCCCATTACCTATAAATCTTCATTCCTACAATAAAACATAGAAAATATATTTCTTTAACGTGCAATTTCATATAAAATGGGTATGAATTTCTTAATACATTTTCTTGTGGTCAAAATCCCCCAAACTTAACTATTACTTGTCCTCAAGTAATTTTGATACTACATAAAAGTAATGATTATTTGTAATAAAATTTTAATTCAGAAATACTATGAATTTAATTTAAATAAATATTAAAGTAAAGTTAAATAGAAATATTTTTAAACAATTAAACTAATTCTATAGATATAAGGCTATTTAGTCATCAAGTTTAAGATTTCTAGTCTTCTATTTATTTCAAAAATGACTATATTTTTCAATATTAAATTACTTAAGATATTCAGATGATAGGAAATTGATGAAAACACTACTTAATAAAATACTAATCCATATATATAAGTTCAGAAATATAACTGAGTTTATTCTTTAGGTTGATTCAAATGAAGCCAATTTTTGATAAGGCACTTCCTCAAGTTTCTCCTCACTTATATATATATATATATATATATATATTTCTTTCTGGATCGATTTTCAATCCCTTGTTTTTCTTTTCTTTTCTTTTCTTTTTCAAGTGAGGATCACTATTTTTGGCTAGCCTGTTAATAATTTTGAACTTCATTTTTCTATTCCTAAATTTGAAACTTGAAACATTTTCTTACCTTATATGTATTTCAAAGTTTTTACTTCATTGAGTTTCAATCTTTTCCTTTTCAATTAAGTACTTAAGAATTTAATATTTAAAATATAGTTTTCCTTACTTTAAATAGTTAACTATATTCTTTATCTCTTATACTAAATATCTTAATCTACAAAATTTGTTAATCATTAAAAGTATTTCTTTTAATTTTCTATAATAATTAAATAAATTAATTCTAGTTTACTAAATTAAATTTACTACAGAAAATAATTTTTATAAATAATTTTTGAAAATATAATTTGAGAACAATTTAATAATTAAATTTGTTTGTTTTTCCCTCCCCCAAACTTAAAGTTTTTTATCTATCTATATAGGGTGAAAAGAAAATAAAATGTAAATTTAAATCATACCTTCGTGCTTTAGGTATTTCTCCTTTTGAAGTTCTGTAGGTTCTTTTCATCACAATTAACCTGTACTGTTAATAACTTTCTACACATATATAATATTAAAGAAATTTTTGGGTAAAGAAGTTTAACACAATACTACCACATTTTATACTAAAACATCACACTACATCCACATACATTTTACTAATCCAATCCAAGATTACAATAGCATTCTGAAAACATTAAAAATTTAAAAACTACATACATTTAACTTATACAACCATTTTAAAATGTCTTACACAACATAACAATCCAATTTCACAAACTAAACATCAATACTGAATTTAAGAAAACAAACAAACAATCACTCAACAAAAATATCTAATCAGAAAATCTAATCATCAATACTAAAATCCCAAACAATGTCATCATCTCCTTGATCAGTAGGTGGAGTAGGTTGATAATGAGTATAGCGAGGGCACTCAGGAAATACAATATCAGGCTCTCCTCTCACATAACGATTCTAAGCATCATAGTAGGCTATTTCAAACTTAGAATGTCTCTGGAGATAATCGCTATCTTAATCGTGCCTTCACTCTAAGTCTCCAATCCTCTGATCTATAAGCTCCAATTTTTCTTCAATTTTCTCAAAACTTTTCCGCTGCAGAGTCATTTCATTCATCAAATCATAAAGGGTAGGAGAACTATAGGTAGGAGGGTCATAACTGGTAGAGGGAATATCTTTACTAGTTGAAGGTGCATAGCTCCTATTCCTAGATCTCCATCCTTTGTGGGACTCATAGGTTTTTATATTAGCCTGGGTATTGGGTTTCATAGGTTCTACCCATTCCTCATCCTCTCTAGCCTCTACTCCAGACAATTGGCCGAGTGCATAAATTAGACCAGGATGTCCTAGTCCTCCTTCACTTTCACTTCGTGCGGTGGCTAATATATTCTTGTAAATTATACTTCCCACATTAATACTTTTATGGTTCTGAATACAGAAGTTCAGAACTGCTCTATCTCTTATTACTTCACTATGGTGATAGGTAGGTAAGAAAGTAGAGCAAATAAAATAATGCCAAGCCTTAGATGTTGCATTTAACATAGAGAGAGGGAAGTTTACCCGTTCACGCTACTTAATCTTCCAAGTTCCTTTCCCATCAGTAAGAAAGTTAATCACTTCAACAAACGGTCCTTCCATTGTTCCAAAAGTATCATATTCGCTATTACGCAGATCTTGTACTTCGTAGAAAGAATTGATTCTTGCAGCATTAAAATCACCTAAAAATCCTCTAACCGTTATTGGTGAATCTTCTATCTCAGTCAGGTTGGCATAAAATTCATTCACGACTTCAACAACAACTTTATTCGTTGTATAACATAAATTCTCCCATCTTCTCTCTCTTATCGTTCGTTCTACTTCTCCTCCTGGATTTTTAAAGACTCTATCCTGAATGCACCTTCTTGCTTTGATAATGAGGTTGTATATTGATTGTGCTCTAGCATTCACGAAACATGTTTCGTCAAAATTCAGTCGCCTTTTCTGTCGCGGAGCCATTTCTCGATCTATCAAATTTACAAAAAAATCTTAACTAAATTCCAATATAACACTAAAATGGCTTCCAAAGGTGACTTAAAATAATCTAAATCAAGTACCATGAACTTCTTCCAAGTCTTTTCTCCACATTTTCACATTTTTCAAAATTACTCAATGTGGAAGAAATCCATGGTGAAAATAAAAAAATTTTACATATGAGGGAAGCTCTTACCAAGGGAAGATAAAATCCGGTGTCAAAATGAGTTGATATCGCTCCAAATGCAAAATCTTTCAAGTCCTGGGTCGGTTATTCGAAGTTTTGAGGAAGGGGACGATGTATAGTGACAGTTGACCGGTCAAAATATAGTGTTTTTCGGGATCTCGATGTCGGCAAAAAAAATTCTCATCGTCGGCGAGCTAATTAATTTAGAGAGGTCAAAAGTTTAGGAAAATCTCACCGTCGGCGAGATCGATCTATTATTTATAGTGTTTTTAATTTATTTTAAGCCTCAATAATGTCCGATAAATCTATTAAATACATTTCATTGTGATTAGATATTAGATTAACACATAAATTCACACAACACAAAACATCATAACTTTATATATGAAATCCAAGTGTTTACAAATTTCACACACACTACATTCCTAACAAAGTACTTTTAAAATTTTAATACACACAATTCAGCATCGCAATCCAAACCACAGTATTCAAAACGCTGAGACTAAACAAATAACATGTAATCTCATCTATACTGAGATTAAATATCCAAAGTGCAAATAACATAATAAAATAAATTCAAACTAGCATAACACACAGATAAATACGAATAAATATCTTCTACTCATCAGGATCGGTACTAAAATCATCTTTGATATCTCCGATAGAACATAAGTGCACGAACAGATTATAGAAAGGCCTGTAAGGAAATTCTTCTGTAGAATCTTCTTCAATCCATCCTTTCCTTCTCAAAAGCCATATGCAATTAGCCTCGAGATGTCCGGAATGATCAAAATGTTCTTTCATTCTCCAGTCAATATGATCAAATTAATCAGAGATAATGTTGATAGAATTCATCACATTATGTATATCCTTCTCCGATCCTTTGAGTTTTCGAAAGATCAGATTAGTTTTTATCAGTAAATGGCCTGATTGAAAGATTGCTTTGAGATGCTTGATCTTCAATAATGGTTGTATCATTATCGTTATCCAAAGTAGGAAACATATCAGTAGGATCTAATGGTTTCCAAGGCAAAAGCACTTTTCCCAAGCTTCATAGGAAACTTGATGCTGACTACATAATGCAAATATTGTTGAAGGATGTCCAAGTCCATGAATAGATCCATGCACAATCAGGCCTGGGCAGACTTCACAATAATAGATCCAACGTCGATGGGTAATCTCGTTTAAATACAGTAATTTAAAATCGCACACTCCTTAGAAACTTTATTTACCCTCATCGTGGGTAATAATTTTGAAGAAATAAAGAAGTGTCAGTGCTTAGAGATGTGGTTAAGAAGTGATGCAGAAAAACTAATGTACCCGTCTTCTCGTATTTCCCAATCTTCAGATTCGTCAATCAAATATCGGTAGATCTCATTCATATTATATCTTGTAGGAACAAAATTGGAATAGTCACAAACAGGTGTATTCTCAATTGAATACAACTCATTAATTCTTGAAGGAGTGAAAGTTACCCATCTGCCTCGTACATATACGCTTCCATTGTTGATTCCATGAAGATTGGAGTAGAATTCTTTATCTACGGGGATGACTACTGCAGAAGTTGTATAGCATAATACCTCCCAACGACATCGAACAATCATCTCCTCAATAATTGTTGTCGAATTCTCCAATCCTCTATTGAGGAATCCTCTTTCTTTAATCAATCTCTTCTTCATCATAACTTTATTGAATATCCGCTGGGCCTCATAACTGACAAACTTTCGTCGAATGAACACTCAGGATTTAGTGATTTCAAGTGGATTGGATGCCATAATACTATGTTTTGAGGAGTTTCTATTCGTTTCTAGGAAGTATAATGTAAAGATTTTGAGTTCTAGGCGTCCTTTAAAGAGAAAAACACTTAGAATTGCCAAAACCGCCAAAATAACTCCCTAAAACCACTCTTCAACTATCTCATTGTCGGCGGCAATGATCTCGCCATCGGCGGGATAGTTAATAATTTAAACTGAAATTAGGCGTGCAGATCTCGTCGTCGGCTGCGTCGATTTCGCCGTCGGCAAGCTAAGGCAAAATTGCCCAGTTTCACTTAAGTCCGAATATTTTTTTATTTCTCTCTATAGACTTAATTTTTTGATGATTATAAAGATAAATATATGAGTAGTAGAATTTATTCTATTTTATAATTATTAATAACTCACGTAAATAGATTATAATTAAAGTCTACTATGGGTTGCCTCCCAAAAAGCGCTTGGTTTAACGTCGTCAGCTCGACCTATTCTGGTTATTAATCAGGTTGACTGAGCCTCAAAACCTCTTTAAAATTTGGTCTTCTTCCTTCAAAATATGATTTTAGTCTGTGTCCATTTACTTTAAATCTGTGTCCAGTCTTTTGATCTTCAATTTTTACAGCTCCTTATGTGAATATTTGAGTTATAGTGAAAGGTCCTAACCATCGAGATTCTAGTTTCCCAGGAAATAACTTCAATCTTGTATTTTAAAGTAAAACTTCTTATCCGGGTTCAAAATTTTTTTGGTTAATCTATCGATCATGCCATAATTTCATTTTTTTCTTTATAAATTCTATCGTTATTATATGATTCATTTCTTAATTCTTCTAATTCATTAATCTGCAACAATCTCTTCTCACCAGCATCTTTTAAATTATAATTGACTTCCTTAATTTCCCAATACGCTTTGTGTTCTAATTTAACCGGTAAGTGACAAGTTTTTCCATAAATAAGCCAGTAAGAAGTCATTCAAATCGGAGTTTTATAAGCAGTCATGTATGCCCATAATGCACTGTCTAGTCTTGTAGACCAATCTAACCAACTAAGGTTTATAGTCTTTTCTAAAATACGTTTAATTTCTCGATTAGAAACTTCAGTTAATCCACTGGTTTGTGGATGATAAGCAGTTGATATTTTATGAATAATATTAAATTTTTCTGCCAATTTTTGAATATATTTATTCCTAAAATGGGATCCTCCGTCAGTGATAATCACTCTCGGTATTCCATATCTTGTGAAAACATTTTCCATTAAAAATTTTGAAATACTTTTAGCATCACAACGAGGTAAAGCTTGTGCTTCAATCTATTTAGAAACATAATCAACAACAACTAATATATATGAGTTTCCAAATGAAGGTATAAATGGTCCCATGAAATCTAATCCCAAAACATCAAAAATTTCAACTTCTAATATAAAATTCAGAGGCATTTCAATTCTTCTAGATATATTACCTACTCGTTGTCATTTATCGCAAGTTTTGATATATTTATAAACATCTCTAAAAAGAGTAGACCAATAAAATCTAGATTGTAGAATTTTCTAAGCAGTTTTATCTGTCCCAAAATGTCCTCAAAATTCAGAATCGTGGCATTTTTGAATGATCTGTTCAGTTTCTTCATAAGGCACACATCTTATAATTATTAGGTCCTTACATTGCTTATATAAATATGGCTCATCGCAAAAATATGTTTTAGCAACATGAATGAATTTTTCTGTTGTTGCAGAGTTAGCATGGTTGGTAAAAATAACTTACAATATAATTTACTATATCATCATACCATGGTATTTTCCACTCATTTATATTATAAAGTTGTTTGTCAGAAAACAGTCTGTAATTTCATTGTCAGTGTCAGATAATTCACAATATTCTAGTCTTGATAAATAATCTGCAATTTGATTATCAGCTCCTTTTCTATTACTTGTTTCAAAATCAAATTCTTGCATTAATAATATCCATCTGATTGATCATGGTTTGGTATCCTTCTTTTGCATTAAACATTTAATAGCAGAATGATCAGTATGCACAATACATTTAGTTCCAATTAAATAAGATCTAAATTTATCAAAAGCATATACAATTGCTAATAATTCTTTTTCAGTAATTGTATAGTTAATTTCAGCATGATTGAGAGTTTTACTAGCATAATATATGACTTTGAAAATTTTATCATATCTTTGTCCAAGAATAGCTCCTACAGCATAATCACTAGCATCACACATAAGTTCAAATGGTTTCTCCCAATCGAGTGAAACTATTATGGCTGCTGTGATTAATTTATCTTTTAATAATTCAAAAGCTCTTAAACATTCATCAGTAAATTCAAATTTCTTCTCCTTTTCTAAAAGTTGGTAGAGGTTTAGTAATTTTTGAAAAATCTTTTATATAGCGTCTATAAAATCTGGCATGTCCAAGAAAACTTCTTACCCCTCTCATTGTAGTAGGAGGTGGTAATTTAGCTATTGCTTGAATTTTTGCAGGGTCTACTTCCATGCTATTTTCTAAAATTTTATGCCCTAATACAATTCCTCCTGCAACCATAAATTGACATTTCTCCCAATTTAGAACTAAGTTAGTTTCTTCGCGTATTTCTAAGACTTTTTCAAGATGATTCAAGCATGCATCAAATGATGTTCCAAATACAGAGAAATCATCCATAAATACTTATATTTTATCATCAATTAATTTACTAAATATAGACATCATACATCTCTGGAATGTTGCAGGTGCATTACATAATCCAAAAGGCATTCTTCGAAAAGCAAATGTTCCATAAGGACTAGTAAATGTTGTTTTCTCTTGATCCTCAGGAGCAATCAGAATTTGATGATAACCGGTATATCCATCTAAAAAACAAAAATATTTATGCCCGGTTAGCCTATCTAACATTTGGTCTAGAAATGGTAATGGGAAGTGATCTTTCCTAGTGGCTGAATTTAATTTTCTATAGTCAATACATATACGCCAACCAGTAACTTGTCTTATAGGTATTAAATCATTATTTTTATTAGCTTCAACAGTCACTCCTTCTTTTTTAGGAACACAATGAATTGGGCTTACCCAAGCACTGTTCGAAATAGAATATATAATACCATTGTCTAACCATTTCAATATTTCTTTCTTGACTATTTCTTTCATTATTGGATTTAATATCCTTTGGGCATCAACTCTTGGTTTATGTTCATTATCTAAAATAATTCTGTGCATACAGATTGAAGAACTAATTCCTTTAATATCTGCTAAGGTCCAACCAAATGTTTTCTTATACTTTTTAAAAGTATCCAGAAGTTTTTGCTCTTGCGATTTGTTTAGTTGTGTCGATATAATAACCGGTAAAGTTGAAGAGTTACCTAAATAAGCATACTTCAAATGAGTTGGTAAAATTTTTAATTCAAGTTCAGGGGGTTTAATAATCGACGGAACTATATTCTTTTCAGCATTGTCTGTATTGTCTAATATTTCAAATCTTTCTTGTATATAATCTAATTTTTCCTCATATGTTTCTTCAATTAATTCCATATTTTCTATTTCTAGTTTTTCTTCAAAGTATTCTTTAAAATGTTCATTTTGCAAATGTTCAAGAATGTCCATTCGAAAACATTCATCATCTTTTTCTATAGCAGGATATTTCATTAATTTTGCAATGTTAAAAGTTACTTTTTCATCGTTTACTCTCATAGTTAATTTTCCTTTCTGAACATCAATCATAGCTTTTCCAGTAGCTAAGAAGGGTCTTCCTAAAATTATGGGTATTTCTTTATCTTCTTCCATATCTAAAACAATAAAATCCATTGGGAAGATAAATTTATCTACTTTTACTAACACATCTTCAATAACTCCTTTAGGATATGTCACTGAACGATCAGCTAACTGAAGGGTTACTGAAGTAGGTGAAACTTCTCCCAATCCTAATCTTTTAAAAATTGATAAAGGCATAAGATTTTTGCTGGCTCCTAAGTCACATAAAGCTTTTCCATAAAATTTTTCTCCAAGAGCGCAAGGTATAGTGAAACTACCAGGATCTTTTAATTTCTCCGAAAGCTTTTTCTGAATAATTGCACTACACTCTTCACTAAGTGCAACAGTTTCATTATCTGTGAAATTTCTTTTTTTATTTAAGACTTTCATAAATTTCACATAATTAGGCATTTGTTCTAATGTTTCTACAAAAAGAATATTTACCGTTAATTTCTTTAGGATTTCAAGAAACTTAGAAAATTGCTTATCTTTTTATGTTGCTTTAGTCGTTGAGGAAATGCTGGTGGTGGTTTTTCTACCAAAATTTTCATAGGTATTAGTGGATATTCTTCATTTTGATCTTGCTGATTCTTCTCTTTTTCAATTTCCACTTCCTCGTTCTGACTTTCCATTTCTTTTTGCATTTTTATTTCAACTTCTTTTCCACTTCTTAACTGTATCGCTTTAATTTGTTCTTTTCTTTGATCTATATGATTTATTTCTACATTAATAGGAAAAGTTCCAGGAATTCTATTATAAAGTGCAATAGCAATATGTCCAAGTTGAGTTTCGATATTTTTAATTGCAGCTCCTTGATTTTGTAATTGATTTCCTTGAATTTGTAATTGATTACCTTGATTTTGCAAATGTTGCCCCATATTTAATATTAATTCCTCCATAGATAACTTTTTATCCTTAAATATTATTTGTAAATCCAGGTGGATAAGAAGGTTCATAATTAGAATTTCCTTGGTTAGATGGATTTCCTACTGAGTTTACTGAGTTATTCATCTATTGCTGATTAGCAGAGTTGTTATTCCAATTAAAATTTGGATGGTTCTTCCAACCAGGGTTATAATAATTTGCATAAGTATTATTGGGTCGGTTATTAATAGCATTTAAAGTTTCGTAAGGTTGAGCGTCTATAAATTGTCCAGATGAATTTTCTTCTGTAGTATTAGGAGAATAATTCATTCCAAAATGATCTAATTTTTTGGATATAGCAGCAATTTGAGAAGCTAACATAGATATTGCATCAGAGTCATGTATACTGCCTAATTTTTTAGGATTTAACCTTTCAGAAGGCCATTGAAAATTATTAGTAGCCATTTCTTCAATTAATGAATAAGCCTCATCAAATGGTTTTGACATTAATGATCCTCCAACAGCAGCATCTATAATAGATCTAAGAGATCCTATCAATCCATTATAAAAAGTTTGTATAATTAACCAATCTGGTAACGCATGGTGTGGGCATTTCTTAAGAAGATCTTTAAATCTCTCCCAAGCTTCGTATATTGATTCTCCTTCAAACTAACTAAAAGAAGTTATGTCATTTCTAAGTTTTGCAGTTTTTGAAGGAGGAAAATATTTGGATAGAAATTTTTGTGATAATTCTCCCCAAGTTTTAATAGATCCAGGTGCTAACGAATTTAACCACATTTTAGCCTTATCCCTTGAAGAAAAAGGAAAAACTCTAAGTCTAACAGCGTCATTAGATACTCCATCATATTTAAAAGTAGCACATAGTTCTAAAAAATTAGCAAGATGTAAATTACGATCTTCATTTGGTGAACCACTAAATTGATTATTCTGTACCATTTGGATAATTTCAGATTTAAGCTCAAATGAATTAGCCGCTACATCAGGGTTTTGGATAAGTGAATTTCATCTAATGTAGGGTTAGCGTAATCACTTAAAGGTCTTGGTTGGTTTGTATTTTCAATTGCTAGATTATTTGCCATTTGAGTTAAATTTATAATTTCTCTCTTCTATTTTCTAATTCTTTTAATAGTGTGCTCTAATTCTGAATCGTAAGGGATTAAACCTTTGGTTCCAAATTTACGCATATAATTTTAAGTAAAATTTAAAAATAGTTTGTTACTCTAGTAATTATCTTTAATAATTATTTTAGTGATTACCTTAATAATTACTTTTACTTCCCCGGCAACGGCGCCAAAAACTTGGTCGCACGGCAGTAATTGTTATAAATGTAAGTATTCAGCATGATTACTAAGAGACATAATTCCCTAGCAATATCGCTAAAAACTTGACCGGCTCGGGGGAGAGCAGGGCGGAAATTTGAGGGTATATATGTTTGTTAAGCTTTATAAATGTTTTTCAATTAAAATAGTAATTGTACTCCCTCCCCTATTTATCAACGTAAGTATACATATCGCTCAAGTAATAAAGGGCTCTAATGGAGTCTTAGATATTGATCCCACAAGGAAGTTAGAGATTTAAGGACTAAATTCAGCAATTGTAATTACTAATCTAGTATACGGAAATTAAGAACACTTATACTAAAAACTATTACTTAAAGATTAAATAGAAGATTACAATTTAGAAAAGTATCTTTCTCCTTGTTAAGAGAATTAAGCGAATGAAGAATTAAATGAGTTTAGAATTATATTGTGCCAAATAGGAGCATTCATATTCTTTACCTTTTGGTCCAGGTGCAAAGAACATTGACTAATCCTATCTTTGGTTACTGAATCTGCGGCTAGGCAGGGAGGATACCGGCTGCCACTTCAAAGCTCCCACGTTCCCCTCGCCTGAGGGCTAACATCTACACTTCAGCTCCCAAACAATAGGACCGAATTGAATATTTTAGTTTGTCACACTAAAATTTCTAATTCTACGCCCGATAATTAATATTTCCCTATTTATTTGCACCCTCCTTCCAAGGCTTTAGAGTTCCCTGAATCTTGGATGTAATCTTTACTATAGTTGATAATTCAACATATGTTAACAATTCAATTGGCCAAATTGAAAATAAATTAAGAGTTAAGTAAAACAATTATCACAATCTATATTTAATATTGTACGGCACAACTACTTTAATTCTTCATTTCACGAAATCTCATCAACAAGGAAAAAGACAAAGAAAACTACTCAGAATACATAGGAAGAATAACACGAAACTTAGATTTCATTTAAAGTTATAAAAAAATAAACAAATATACTTATTTCGAACCTTCTTCCTAAGCAGACTCCTTGAAGTTCCTTTGACTTCTCCTTTTTTGTACAACACACTTCAGATACTCACCAAAACACTCTTAAACACACTACTGACTTTCAGATTACACTTAAATGACACTTAACAACACACTTCATGACACAAAAATCATTTCTATATATATATATATAAGGAGTCATATTTCCAAATTTTGCTTAAGCACTTCTTCAAAAAGCGTCCAAATTCAACGTATTTGGCTTGAATCAACTGTCTCGCCGTCGGCGGGCTCGATCTCGCCGTCGGCGGGCTCGATCTCGCCGTCGGCGGGCTTCTAGAAGAATGGATAACCACTTATGCTCGCTGTCGGTGGGCTCAATCTCACCGTCAGCGGGCTCCTTTGAAATAATTTCAAATGCTCTCGGGAAAATCTTGTTGTCAGCGGCCTCTTTCTCGCCAACGGCGGGATAGTTGAAATTTCATCTATTTTAGTCCTTTTTGTTCCAGATTCGATCCTTTTTGAACTTTTTGCTCACGTTACCTATAAATCTTCATTCCTGCAATAAAACATAGAAAGTACATTTCTTTAAAGTGAAATTTCATATAAAATGGGTATGAGTTTCTTAATACATTTTCTTGTGGTCATTAACGAAGTTAAGAAAGTAAAAGTGAGTAATTTAAATTTAAATATGAGATATGTAAATGCATAAATTGAAAGCTAAAGAGCATGAGACTGTCCAAAATATTTCGTTGTTCGCGAGCAGTACAGAGTGTTTATTTCGTTAAGTAGGCTGCGATCGATTCGTTACGTACTTATGGCTTGTCACAGGAAACCGAATAATTTTTGCGCGATATATAAACAATCTATACACGAACAAAATTTTGTTCGTTCGAGTTCGACTCGTATTATATATATATATATATATATATATATATATATATATATATATATATATATATATATATATATATATAATGTTTATTTTGCTTAAATAATTTAATTGACTACAACACCACACAGATTTATAATCAATTAAAATTACTAGTTAAAAATAGAATAAAAATATATTAAATTCTATTTAAATGAATATTTTAATATAAATAACGATATTAAATCTCACACAATCGTTGACGTTACTGCGGTTTGTGAATAAAGTTGTCAACGAAATAGGCTCGTTGTTCGTAAATAATTCGTGTTAACACGATAGCGAGCGAGTCGAAATACGAAGCAATTTTTGCGCATTTCGATATATCAGCAGCGGCCTTAATAATGATGATATTATTAATGAGTATGTCCATTCAAGTGAAACATTTACGTATGATGCGAACGTGATTGATGTTATCGAAATGATTTTTATTTGCGAATAATTTCCATGAATTATTGTGTAAACAAACAAACATGAATAAATATTTTTATTTAAAAAATATAAATCAGCTAAACTTAAAACAACAATATTTTTCAATGAGTTTAATATGAGCTGAGCAATATATATATATATTTATTTCTTTCTTTCTTTTATGGTTGCCGAGCATACAGGCCAATGCGTTGGTACTTTCGAGTACAGTTCTGGGCAGTGAACGCAATTAACCGAGGGATATGAAAGTGGCAGGTGAGTGCGAACCTTGTGAAGAACCGATGCTTAAAAGGCTCCCCCACTGTAGTGCTGTAAATAAGGGAGAAAAGGGTGATTGCTGCGAGAGTTGGGGTCTTGGGGATGGTTTGCTGCGGGTTTCCTAGGGTTTAAGGTGTGGAGATGCCATCGGAGGAGAAAGTGTTCGCCAAAGGGAGGAAAAAGAAGCAAGCATCCTTAGAATGCTTAGCAATGCCCTTGAAGAAGAAACGTGGCAGGAAGCCACTTTCTTCGTCATACCTCCTAATCCAGGCCCGTTATCATTCTTTAAAGTATTGATTGGGGATTTCCATGATATTTTGGTATGCATGATCGTCTTCTCTTGCACTGTTTTCCACCACCATTGTCTTCTTTTGCTACTATTTCGTTGAACCATTTCCTTTCCTATCTATCTCTATATATATATTACTCACAGAAATAGTATTTTGATGTTTTCGAAATTCTGTTTCCCCGCTCATGAAATCATTATATTGGAATTATTTAGTGATGTAAAAAAAATCTATAGCAGGAATTTATGTTGGCTATTGAAATTATTTATGGAATATTATAATTCATTTCTATTATATATTTGTAGTAGGAATTTTTTATTCTTGGACGGATGTTGTATTGGCTTGGGAGCATGTGTTGTTTCACAGCTATTAATTCTTTTTTTTTTCAGCCAGATTTATGAGTTGGAGAGCTTTTTTGGGAGTAATGATGCTATGGTATCTGTTACACACATGTTGATAGGTAATTATTGATATGCTTTGTGGCATATGTTAGAATTGCTTTTGCTTATTGTTATAATTGGATCCTGGTTATTTTCATCTTTTAAAGATGAAAATGTCGATTGGTGGGATTGATGGAGTTGTCAGAGAGACTTTTATTGAAATTGGATGAGGAAAATCTATTGTTGAGCTCGCCGGCGTCTCTTCTTGAATCGGAATGACGGGCTCTTCCGGATTAGCTTCGAGTGCGAAGGCTCTAACTTCTATCGTAGTTGGAGCTCCTCGAAACTCGCAGATAGATTCGTTGCTTGTTGAACTCTCGTAGCCTCCTTGGTGGATGTCTTCTTTGTCATTTTGCTTGTCGAGATCGTGTATGATTTGAGAATTGTCGTTGGTATCGAAATCGATATCCGGATTATCGTTAGTTACGTAATCGTTAGAAACAGTCAAAATGTAGCCAACGCCATTACCCTTATCATTATATGATCCCACCGAAGTGAGCGGATAATCATACGAGTCGGGGGTTCGAGGGATTTCTCCCCAGAATCGGAAACAACTATCCTAGGATAAGCGGCCCCTAGTCTAGCCTTAGGTGCCTCGGTCTTCTCTTCTTTGTCAATTTTCTTCTTTTCTTCGATCGTCTCTGTTGAGGTGGTTCTTCTATCGCAAGTGATAGTACCGGCTTAACGGGTTTCAAACTACGAATTGAAGCTCGCACCGAAGCGGTGCGGATGCTTGTCTAAAATCTTTTCGAAGACCTCGTCCAAGCGGTAGTCCATCCATCGTCGGTCGTATAGGGATCTATCGGAATGATGGGATCGGTCGAGATAACATTGACGGAACCTCCTTTACGGGGTTCCTTCATGTACTCCTTCGGGATCGTTATATTCCCTTTCCGCGAGTTGTCATTGAGCCAACTTTTGAAGGTAATGCAATCTTCTATTTTGTGTACAAGCATGCGGTGGTAAGGGCGAAAGTTGGGATCACCCTTCTTGTTGACTTCCTCCGGTCTTTTAGGCTCGGCAGTTGGAAATCCGGAGTCTTCATCGGACTACGAAACATTTTCGACCATTGCTTCATTCTTGAACGGATATTCTCCGCTCAAAGCTCTCTTAATGTACGTTGCGGACGAGGCGGTTGTTCACATTGCGGAGATGACTGATAGGTTGGGCCGGGGTTGCTTGGTAACTCTGTTGTGGTTCTTTGCGGCCGTTACGGTGGTATTTGCATCGGTTGCTTGCCTTTGTCAACTCGCTGCAACGATCCGGATTTCTTTTCAAAAGTCTTTACGAGGCTTTTGTTTATCTGTCTTGTCGGTGAAACTTAATTGCTTTGCCTCCTCTTGCAAGCTTCCGGCCTTGCTTAACAACTTCTCGAAAGTCTTAATAGTAAATCCCTTGAGGAGAAGTGCTATCGGGTCGTGAATGCTTTTTAGCAAAATGCCGACTGCATGCTGTTCTTGCAGTTGTGGTTCACACTTCATGCTTAAGTTCCTCCATCGAAGTATGTAATCCACCAAAGTTTCATTCGGCTTTTGTTTCTCTACCACTAAATCACCTATAGTGATGTGGTGCTGAGCTCCGGCGAATCGCTTGATGAAGAGGTTCTCTAGCTCGAGAACGTCTTCACCGAACCATTTGGTAATTCGCATACCGGTCGAAGGCGATTCACGATAGGCTGGCCGACGAACCGTCGGAAGAGTAATGCATCGCTCCCGCCGGCATTGCAACAAGCGGCACGAAAGTGTGCCACATCTTGTCGGGGGTTCCCGGTTCCGTCGAAGGTCTTGAACGGAGGTGGTACGAAGCCTTTCGGGTATTGGACGGCGTCGAATTCTTCGGGTAAGGTCTACCCGTCCAAATGGATGTCCCGCTCTTTGATTGTGCTAAGGCTTCTCACTCTCGCTTGTTCCACCAAGTTCTTGATATCCTTTTCGGGAATCATACTTTGTGTTGTATCCTTTTCGGTCGATCATCCCCATTGACGGACGTAATCTCCTTTCCTCCGTCTACTGATGTGAATAACCTCCGGGGGTGTTTCTCTATGTGGTTGTACTTGACTCTGGAGAGTGGCCAGAGCTACGGCCATCTCTTCCATCCTTTTTGCCATTTGAGCGATCGTGTCGTCTTTCTCCTGAAGTTGCCTTCTCATCAGTTCTGGCTCCTCTCTTTCTGCGGCTGCAGGAGCACCTTGCGAAGCTGATGAAGCTCGTGTCTCAACCATGTTGATTTCTGCGTATTCGTCGTCCATAAATTCCGATGAATCAATCTCGTCTCCGAACTTTTCTTCTCTTTCTTTTGCCAAGCGTCGGATATCGGTTCTCAACTTTTCCATGGCATCTTCTAGCGGGGCTTTCCGTGTGTCTTCGTGGTTGTCTTGCGATAGCTGCCGGGTCCCTTTCTCACGAGTCCCCTTCATCGCGGTAGCACTTTCTTCGGATTCAAGTCTCCGGCGAGACTTTCTTTCTCGAGCTGTCTTGTTTCGATCTCAGCTGCCGGTAGTGGGACGCCATACCATCCTTCGGCGGTAGAAGGTCTAGGACCGGACGGTGCGCTCGGCCAAATGCTTTGGAAGGCGGTATCCTCCTAATCCGTAATCCGAGACGACAACGGGCGGACTAGCCTTCATTCTTTTACTTGGCTTTTCACGTCATGATGGCGGGTTCTACTCGGGGTCCGAGACGGGATTTGAGCGGCACCCGCCCTATCCTTCGTAGAATTTCGACACGGGGCGGTTTACTTCTTTGCTAACTTTTCTACCAAAGTTTGCGGTCGAGCAAACGGCGTAGTTCTAGTTCTTTTCTTGCGGCTATCGTTGTAATATGCGGGTCTGTGGTAATTTGGCGACAATCTTGCGAATGTTTTCTTCATCTTCTGCGGCGGAGAGGGGATGAAATCTGCTTCCTCCCAACGGTGGTATGTATTCGAGCGACGGTGTATATTACGGCGATTACGGAATTTCCTCTAGGAAAGCAATTTCGGCGGCCACTGGCTTCTTTAGCGATCCTTCATTTCTGTTTCTTCTCCGGGTCTTTGTTAGTGACGGAATCTTTGAAGCTGGACCCGATCTCGAAAACAGAAGGTCTTACGGGAAGATCTGTACCCTCCACGGTAACGGGCCCATCATAATTCGGATTTCTTTCCCCTTAAATTTGGCAAAAGTCGGGGTAGGTGCGAAACAACTAGACCGAGTGGGGGTAGAAAGAACGGTCCTCCTGCGGACGACGGTATTCCTCTTAGTCGGGATCCTTTGCGGAGGAGGGAATTCTTGGGTTGACCTAAGGTTGAACTCGAGCGGCGGTTCTTCGGCTTCGGGTACCTTGTTCATCGGTGCAAAGAGGAGACGTTGGTGACCTTGACGTTCGTGTTTTCAAATCCTTGTCCGAATCGGATGATTCCATTGTCGGGCGACTCATCCTTATAGACGGCGAGGTCCGATCCATTGGTGAAAGAGAAAATCGGTTTCGGGGCTTCCATTTCACGGGGTAGATTACGGTTGTCGGTCCCGAGTTATGCTTCTTTTCTTTAGGACGAAAAGAAAGGAATTGAAAAGAGTCCGAACTCATTCTTGTTCATGTATTTATAAAAAGGAATCACTTATTAAAGGGTTTGTTTTTTTAGAACGGAGTGTTCAAAGGTGTAGAGAAGGTAAGGAATGCGAATCGGAGTTGGAAAGGAAAAGAGAGTCTTAAGCAAGACTTCTCGACTCGAAGGATCACTCCTAAACTAACACCTATCGGGGGTCCACCCCACCTCGAAATAAGGTAAAAGGATCTCGGAACCTCTCTGTTTAGGGGTGTCTAAACGGTGGCTCCTAAATCCGAGAGAATGTTGGTTATACTTGTTCGAGGTAGAAATGAACATAGTATCCAACGGAAAGAAGGGTAGTTTGATCCATAAGGGACACGGATACACTACCGATTTTGAAAGCGAAATTGTTTGATTATAATGGAGAGAGGAATTGATCCCAGAGGAGTCGCCAGAAGTTGTCGGCATATTTTTAGGTTGAGTGTCGTATTTTAAAAAAGGGGTCGCCTAACAGAAATTGTCGGCGAATTTTAAATTTAAATATAGATATAATTTAGAAAGTAATATTTGATTTTGAAAATAATTTTAAATTTGAAGATTTTAAGATATGAAATCAAACCGATCTCACATCCCAAATAGTTTATATAAACGAGCACCGCACCGCAAACCGTGTATCTATCCCTAAGGATAAACACACACGACTGATAGGGGCTCGGTTAAATAAACTAGAAGATTTGTGACATCCGTTTGGTCTGCGAACCGGTTTTATAAGCCGACAAATTCCCTTGTTTAATATGAAAACATTAAACGGGGTTTATATTACTCGGATTCTTTAAAATTCCACTATAAGGGCAAGCCCCTATAGTTAATTACATCTTAAGTGACGGGAATCACCTAAGAAAACTCTCGATAATAATCAATAATTCTGCTCTCAAGAATTTCAAAGTTTAAGTTTTCAAAGGATTGAATTTTGAAATTTCAAAAGGGATTAGCTCAAATTTGGAACATTTTATTTTGGAAATTCAAAGGAAGAAAAGTAGGAGAAATTACGGATCCGAAGTGAACTTCGATAATTTCCCGACTACCCTATTGTTTGGCTTGGATTTAGGAAAATCCTAATGTTTATTTAATGTTTTAATCTTGCCAATTTTAGTTAATTAGGGCTTATATTTATATGATAGAATCATACAAATAGCTCAGAAGATATGAGGGTTTATGTCGTATCGGACGACTACCTCGGAATCCTAAGACCGGTTAGGGCTTAATTTGCAATGCAAATGCCTAACGAAAAGTTGAGGATTTATGTTGCACTAGGCAAACTACCTCGAAGTCCTATGGCTTTGTTGTTTAACTCTAGGAAAGTTTTGTTGATGTAGGTTCGAGTTTTGTCGACGACGATGGCCGTGCCTGCCCACCATGCTCCGAGCTCCTTGTTGTTGCAGAGGTTTAGTTATAGAAGTCATAAATCAGGAGATGAGAGAAGTGTTTGGTTTAGAGAAGTCTTAATTTCCAAGTGTTCTTTATGTTTTAATTAAAACAGATCTTAAAGTTGATTAAACAGAACCGATTAAGATCCCACGGTTCCGTCATCCCAGCACCAGTTATTTTCATCGAATTCACTTAGTCCGGATGAATTTGCTAAACTCAACTAAATGAGTTCCGCACTTTCATTTAGACCGTGGGAAATCCGTTAGCAACACGTGGGTTACATCATCCGAGGTATTC
Organism: Papilionanthe hookeriana x Papilionanthe teres; assembly: GCA_022702705.1. Classification (NCBI taxonomy): domain Eukaryota; kingdom Viridiplantae; phylum Streptophyta; class Magnoliopsida; order Asparagales; family Orchidaceae; genus Papilionanthe; species Papilionanthe hookeriana x Papilionanthe teres. Next base: position 12,428,907 of record CM040427.1, read on the forward strand.
CCGATCATTCGATGAGACGTTTTAATTTAATTGTAATTGTAGTTTTGTGTTACTGTTTGTGATTAAATTTTGAGTTGTCTTATATTTTGAAATGTTGTGGAGGTGAATTTTATCTTGTAGTGTCTTTTATTTTAGTTTTGGGTTTCGGTTTTGGTTTCTGTCCTAAAGGTGTAGGTTTTCATGCAACTGTTGTTTATCATGCAAGAAAAGTAAATGCGATGCGATTAAATAAGTTGCAAGAAAGTAAATTGCAACAAAATAAAAGCGTACCGGAGGGTCTTCCCGTCATCCCAAGTTGCACTTAAAACACGGTTAGAATATTTAAGCAAGTTCCTAGGTAAAGCTAAGGGAAAGGTTTTGGTTTTCTACCAAGTTCCTAATCCTATAGCTAGTCATTTCCTATGACGTCTAGGTTCTTTGTGTTTTTTGGTTTGAAGACGATTTTCTTCATCAAAGAACAATTAAGTTCAATTGTTCTTATGAAGATCCTATCATATTGAGGAAGTGCTTAGGAGAGATCCCAAACATCTTTTCAATATTTCTAGGATTGTTTTAAGTCCAAGAGAATTTAATTATGTAAATAAATCGATCGTCCGAGGTTTTCAAATTTTATTAACTTGCTCAATGAACTAGGACATTTGAATATCCTATAAGTGAAGTAACATTTCACTTGATATTCCATTTAGGAGTTATAATAGTAAACGCTCCTAAGGGCAAAATAATATTTAATGGTTTGTGATTCAAATTTAAGTTCAAATTAATGATTTAAGTTTGGAATAGTGTTCAAGTTATTTTAGATTTATTTCTTCATGTCTTAAGTGAGGTTATTTAATTCAACTTAATTTAATTTAATTTAATTTAATTTAATTTAATTTAGTTTGATTTGATTTAATTTAATTCAATTTAATTTATTTGATTTAATTTTTAATTTAATTTAATTTAATTTGATTTAATTTAATTTGGTTTGATTTGATTTAATTTAATTTAATTTAATTTATTTAATTTATTTAATTTAATTTAATTTAATTTAATTTAATTTATTTAATTTATTTAATTTATTTTAATTTGTTTATTTAATTTAATTTAATTTATTTTGACTTAACTTTTAATCTTAACTTAATTTAATTTAATTTTAATTGAAATTTTTGAAAGAGTTTAATGATTTAATTTTAATTTAATGATTAAGTCTTTTAATATTTTAAATTTTAGTTATCATTTTAATTAAGAGTTGAGTATTAATGAGATGATTAATTTAGGGATTTTTAAATTAAAGAATAAATCTCTTCCTAATAATATCCCTATTTTAATAATTCCAATTTTATTATTCTTCCAAATTCAATTAATTATTTAATTAAGGTTTAATCATTTTTAAATTGCTCAATGGGTTTCTACCCTTTAATTATTTAAATTTCAATCATCCAAATCAGACTAGGATCAAATATTTTACTTGTTAATTTTTTATTAAACCTAAAGTTTTAATTAAGGGTTAAAATTTTAATTACCATTTTGCCTTTTAAGCCTAATAATTTCATAACTCACTAAATTGAACTCAAATGAACTTGAAATTTTTATGTGACTTCACTCATATATCAATAAAGACATGAGAGGAGAAAGTGTGATTTTTCTGTATTTAATTTATTTATATAATTATTTTTAGTAGAAAATGGAGATTTTCAAGGAAAATTTGATAACATGACCAAGGGAAAGTTTCTGTCCTTAAGAAAATTAGGGGACATTCCCAATGACCAGGGGACCACTTGGACCAATTTTGGTGATTTTTTGAATTATATTATTTTTATTATAAATATTTTAAGTTCTGGAGTGTTAATTAATTTAAAAATAAAATAAATGTTGAAAAATGAATTTTATGTTTTTCAAAAATCTCTCTGATATCAAGGAAATCAGAGAAGCAAATTTTGCAATTTTTTGATTTTTCTATGATTTATTATAATTATTTTAGTGAAAATGCTAGAAAATACATTTTTTTTAATTTTAAAATTACCCTAGAGCTTTAAAAATTAATATCTCACCAAATAGGCCTAAGAAAAATATGGGGTTTGTTCCTAAGTGATTAAAATTCAAAATGTGACATTTTGGTGAATTTTATTATTTTTATGATTTTTATTATTTTTTAATTATTAAAAATATTAAAATAATATTAAAAATCAACTTTTTTAGAAAATTGAAATTTTAATTTTCATAAACTCCCCTAATATCAGAGAGACTCCAAAACCAATTTGGTGAATTTTTGAAAGATATTTTGAAAGTTATGAATTTTTAAAGTTTAAAATGACTAAGTGGCTTAATTACCCCAATTAGTGGGGCTAACCAAATCCAATTGACCTCAAATTTTTATGGTGGGTTCCTCTGATCCTAAAGGTCAGTGGAGAATTGATTTCAAGTCAATTTGATCTATGGTTAACTCTAATTAATTAGAGATCTATTTTGGGTATTTAAGCCAATTAGGGTTAATGCGAGTGAATTTACCCAAATCCTATTTTTCCTAGGGTTCTCTAGTCATATGGAACATCACCAAATTTTCCTAGAATTTATTTCACAACATGCTAATTTTTGAAATTAAAATACTTAAAACAGCAACATGCATTTGAAAAATCAATAACTCTTCATAGGGATGACCTCTGACTTTGGAAAATTCAGAGAATGTTCCCAAATTCGGAGGCTTCAAAAGCCCTATGGTCTCATGCCATGGTGAATTGTATGAATGCATGGAGAATTAAAACAATGCGAGGAGTAAATAATTAATTAAAAATAAGATACTTGGACAAAATTAATTAATTTCTTTTCCACATTATTCTCCTCCGTTCACTGAGCAAGAGGGTATTTTTATTTTATTTTTATGATTTTCCTACACAAAGTTATGAATTTTCCAAGTTTAGGGAATTTAAATAAATAGGAAAATACTCTATTTTTCTATTTATCCACGCGGCGCCGGCGAAACATCGGCGACTCCGAAGGGCCGCGTGGCGCGCTCCTATTCGACGCCGCCGCTTGAGTCGGCGCTCCCGGGACCCGGCCGTATCGCTCCGTCTTCCGATCCGACGCGATCTCGGCCGTCCGTCCGCGCGTGTATTAAATGGACGGCATCCGTTCATCGTCCCCAAGTGTCCTCGCCCGAGAGCCGTCCACACTAAATCCTTAATATCTCACTCGATACTCGATGGATTTTCATGTTCTTATGCTCTATGGATTCGTCTTGAAGAGACGAACACATCTATACGGTTATCATGCATTGAAATTAAAGCATTTGAAATGGAGAATCTCCAGAAGCTCGGGATGAAGAATTAACTCATACCTTAGCTCTGAGAGGTGAAGCCTCGATCAGAGATGCTTGGCACGTTCGTTGGAGATGCAGGAGGCTAGGGATGAAGCCTGGGGATGTGGTGAATTGCCTAGGTGTGATTTCCACCAAAGCTGATCACAACCTTTGGAGTCTGGAACAACTGGGTGGCCTGGAGATGGGGCTTTTGTTCGGTGGACACCTTCCCTGGTCCAGTGAAGGTGTAGAACCAATCAATTTTGGGATTGGTCCACTGTGGAGAAGTGTCTCCGGTTTTGGGTGGAATTTCAACTACGAAATCGAGCTCGCGGAGAAGAAATGGCAGGGGGATCTCACTGGGGATCAAGTGCTGCGTGTGTGGGGAGGAGTCCGGAACAATTTTGGCGAGTTTCGGTAAGGTTCGGTTCGGCACCTCTCATGGCCGAGAAGGTGAGGGGTTTAAATAGGAGAGGCTGGAGGGCCTCCCGGGGAAGTTAGGGCTTGGGATCAGCTGCTTCGGTGAGGAGAAGAACAGCCATGGTGACCACTAGGCATGGGGCGGCTCGGCGAGGGAGAATTCCAAAGTTTGGCTCCTCCCGAGGTTTCGGCCATGGTGTTTTCCGGCGGCCCGGTGGTCGGCCGGCTGAGCACTCGGTCACCATCTTGTTCGGGTGGGTCGGGGCTGGGGTTTGGTGCATTCGATTGAGGTTTGACATGTGTAAAGTGGTTGAATCAAAGTAGAAAGGGGAAGGGGCTATTTTAGCTTATTTTGGTCAACCCATGCAAATGGGTTGGGTGCACCTCCCCAAGACTCGGTTTTGGGCCGAGGAGGTCGGGTGGGTCAATCTCCCATGTGTGGTGGAGTCTCCATCAAGGATTAGGTGGCAAAGCATGGTTTAGAGTGTGACATGCTTAAGGTAAAAAAGGCTTAAGAAGGATTAGGAAAGGGGGTCCTCCTTTTTCCATTAATGGCTTGATCACATGTCAAACTCTCCATGGCTTCATGTGGCTTGTCCATGGCTTGCATGGCTTGTCTTTGGCTTAGGGAAAAGTTTAGTCAATTTCATAAAAATGGGTTTTAAGAATTTTGGGTATTTTGGTGAAAATTTGTATGAAGCTTGATTTGGAATGGTTTAAATAATGATTTTGAAACTTAGGGGTGATTTTGATTAAATGGATGACGAAAGGAAATGTCATGTGGGCTTTGGATGAATTTGGGCTTTTGAATTTGAAGGGAGTGGGTTTTTAGGAAAGTTTAAGGGAAATGGGCTTTTTAGCTTTGGGTTGAATTTGAGTGGGGTTTGGATCAAAATTTTGGGCAAATCATGTTAGTGTTTTGTTTATGGGGATGTAAAGGAGGGTTTAGAAAAGATTTGGGGTTAATTGGAGTTGAATTGGGTGAGTTTGGGCTAAGTTTGGGTCATGGGTCCAAATTGGGCTTTAAGGCCAAAAGTGAAATTGGATCCCAATGCCAATCAAATTGGGCTTGGATTGGGTCTAGATTGGTGTTAGGGATGTTGAATTGAAGTTTAGAATTGAATTGGACCAGAATTTGGGTCAATTGGGTAGGTTAGGTCTGACATTGGGTTCACTTTGGGTTAAAATGGGTCAAATTGGGGATTTTGATAAAAGTGGAGTAAATTGACAAAATTGGCCCATGGTGTAGTTGAACAAAATGAAATTGGGAATATTTGGGATTTTCTGGAATTTTCTGGGAATTTTCTGAATTTTTGGATTTTTGGCTAAGAGGGGTATTTTGGGTATTTGGAGGGTATTGGGAGGTATTTTTGGAATTTTTGGTATTTTTGGTTATGGATGATCAGTTTGAGTGATGTGGAAATGTTGGGGAATGATTTTGGAGAATTTTGGGTGATTTGGAAATTTTGAGAAATTTGGGTTATTCGAGGCTTTGGGTAGGTTGGCGGGTGTTGGGTCCCGAGGGTCAAAAATTGAAAATTTGGAAAATTGAAGATTGGGTGGATGTAAGTGAAATGAAATCATTTTTGTTGAGCCATGAAGCCATATCAAGCCCACATGAGCCATGAAGGGACTCATTTGAGGCATTCATCATGTTGTTCCTAACCTCTTACGCAAGGGCTTAGGGGTTAAGGACCATCCATGTGAATCACTTACATGAGTCGGGAGGTCAAGTTAGGTATAGGTGTGGTTTTAGGAGGTGTATGGAAGTGTAGTGTATGAGTGTAGTGTGTGTATAAGTCAGCCCCTCACTGCACCGGGCCACCAGTGGCGGTCCTAAGGCCGAGGAGTCCTATAGGAACTCATCCTTTAAACTTCCACATTTGATTTCAACCCTCTAGGTGATTAGGGGTCTATAGTCAAGTTTGTGGAGTTTGCAGGGAGTTAAGAAGTGGTTTGAAATTCTAGGTGGTGGGTCCCAATTCTAGTCCTCTAAGGTAGTCAAAGGAAAAGCCTAAGGCTATATCCTAAGTACTAAAGAGAAGAAGAGAAGACCTCATCAAAAATGAGGTCAACATGCACTTTAATGAAAGGTATTTTTCATGATTTGTTGCAGGTATGATGATTTTAGGTGATTGGAATGAAAAGATGCAAAAAGGAACGAATTCGGAGCAAAAAAGAGCAAAAAAGAGCAAAATGGTGAAAAAGTGTTTTGGCGCCGCCGGCACCCAAATCCAGAGACTCCAGAATTTATTGCACGATAGAGCGCCGCCGACACCCAAAGTCGGTGGAATTCAAAATTTGAGAGTTTTAGCGAAATTTTAATGGGATGCCTATGGGAACTCTTGGGATTTCGTCCCTAACTCTTAAATAACTGATTTTGGATGAGAGAAAGGGGGCTCTCTTGCATTCTATTACTCTCTCTTAGTGTTTTAGTGTGTGTAAAGTGTTAGGGTTTAGTAGATTAGTGTGTAGAAGTGAGGATTTGAGAGGAATTCTTCTCTAAGGAGTGAAGGAGAAGAAGTAAAGTGAGGGATTACTTGTTCCTTTCCATTCTAAAGAGAGAATCAAGTGTTGTAAAGAAGAGAGAAGAGGATTCAAAGGAACTTTAAAGGGATTGCATTGGAAAAGAGAAAGAAATAAGTTGTACTTTCTTTTATGGTTTGCATGACTTTTCTTTTATATATAAAATCCATGTTTTATTATATCTTCTTCATGAATTCTGAGTAGTCTTCTTTGTCTTTCTTCTTGCTTAGAGATGTGATGATGGTTTGATGTGGATTTTATGTGCTTTTAATGTATTGAAGAGATTGTGATGGGTTTTCATTTAGAACTTGATTTACTTTCGATTTGGCCAATTGAAATGTTAAAATATGTTGTTGAACAATAAGTTTGAAAGGATTTAATGTCCTAAACAATAATGAAAGATCCATTCAATGTCCATGAATGAATTGCGTAGTTCATGGGAATTGTGTGCAAATAAATAGGGAAATGTGTTTTGAAGGACTTCAAAGTGGAGATTTCAGGGTGACAGTCTGAAATCCCCAAATTGGTTCTAAGATTAGTAATTAATGTCAAAGGTTAGCTTTTGGGTGAAGGGTGAGTGGAAGCTCCGAAGTGAGAGCTGGTATCCTCCCAGCCTGGCCTTAGAGTTAATGACTAAACTTAGAATATGTCAATTTTCTTTTCTTATTTAGAGGAGGGGGTACTCTTCTAAAGTTAAATAATCATCTATGCTCCTATTTGGCACAATAAATTAGATAATTGATCCATATCAATCCACACATCATATTCTCATTGCAAGAAGGAAGATACTTTTGTAATTTATATCAAAAACCTTTCAAATACTTAGTTTATTGTGTCTGTTAGATAATTCTATTTTCAAGTTATTAGAAGTAATTGTAATTTGTTAGTCATTACTGTTTTCTTCATAGTAGTAGTAAGTGCTGAACTTTACTTGATACGATACATATACTTGCGTTGAGTACGTGGACTTTACAAAATCATTATAAATATATAAATTTGAGTTCATAAATTATTGCATATATATAAGCCCCTCGCGATCAAGTTTTTGGTGCCGTTACTGAAGTTTAAAATCTTCTCACAGTGGTAACAAATCCTTGCATTTAAATATATAAAATTAAAGTCCCCGTGTGGCACTTACAACTAGAATTGATGAAATTATTATTTAGAGATGTTGGGAAGTACTGTGTTATACTACTACTGCCGTAGTTGTTCCGGTTGTGAAGGAGTTTTATGAAAATCTTCATGGAATCAACCAAGGATCAGTTTATGTGTGAGGGAGGTTTGTCATTTTTATTCCTGCAAAGATTAATTATTTATACATGATTGAGAGTGTGCTAATCTGCCACTATTCAAATTTTGCCCCGACGAAGGACAATATGAATGACATATACAGATATCTGACAGATGAAAGTGATGAATGGTAAATAAGAAATAGTAGGTATGTAAGTTTCTCGACCACATTGTTAAATCCTACATCGAAACACTTACATTAATTCATATGTGCAAAATTGTTCCCAACTATGAAAGTTAGTAAGGTAATTAAGGAGTGTACTATTCTGAATTATTGTATTCAAATGGGAATGCCTATTGATGTTGCTTCAATAATTGTTAAGTCTATTTTGGAATTGATTCATGGATCAAAGTATGGGTTTGGAAATCCTTCCATCATATTTCTCCTCTGCAGCAAATCACAAGTGACATATGAGAACTGGGAAAGAGTACTTCTACCTTGGAAGCCTATAGACCCAGAAGATGCATATAGTAACCAAGAAATTAGTTATATGAATGATATGAGCATCATTGAAGATCAACCATCCCAAAGGTCAACACCCATTCCTCCTTGTTTTTCTGAAGGTTCACAGATCATCCTGAAGAAAATCAAGAAATTGAAAAAGGAAGTACAACTTTTGATGAATGCAATCAACAATCTTTCTGATTTCTCTGATCATCTGGATTGGAGAATGAATGAGCATTTTGATCATTCTAGATATCTTGAAGGAAGTTTGACACGATTGATGAAAAGAAAAGGCTGGATTGAAGAGGATTCTACTGAAGAATTCACGTTTCGTCGATTCTACAATTTATATGTTCATGCTTAATCGATGGGAGATGTTAGAATTGATCATAGTTCAGAGGAAGAATGAACTTGATTATTATATTTCTGTATTTGTGTATTAGATTGCAATGCTTTGCTTTGTTTTACTTTATTTGGCTTGAATGTTATATTTAGACATGCTTTCTTGTTTAGTTCTCGGCATTATTGTGTTGTGGTTGTGTGCGACACTGAATTTAAATATCATTTGACTTGAAAATGTGTTATGTTTAGTGTTTTGTGTATGTGTAAGACTCATGTATTTATATATGAAAGTAATGTATGTGTTGTTTGTGTTAAAAGTCATCATTTGCTAAGGCTTTAGGATGTTACACAATGCTTAATTAGACTGATTAGACATCGGAGCGGGTTTGAAAAGGTCGAAATTGCAAAAGAAAGTCAAAAAACCAATTTTTAAACTGGTGTCGAACGGCCCTGCCACCAGTGCATGATAGCTCCAAAAGTCAGAGAGTTTAGCGGTGTTTACTGAATAATGCGCCGAATGGTGCTAGAACATGCGCCGGATAGCGCTCGAACGTGAAAACTGCCAAAACTCCAAATTTTTGTGATTTAACCCTGGGACCCACCATTTTTGCCCAAACAATTGTTTTTAACCTCCAGCCAAATTCGGTTTTTGCACCTAGGGCTCACTAGCATTTGGATTTAAAGCTATTTCATGGCCGGAAATGTTTAGATTTCATCTTCTCTCAGAAAGAGCTACACTTTAACCTAAAAATTTTTGATTTTGACTATGGAAATCTCATGCATTGGGAAGATTTGAAATTTTGAAGTCTTTGAAGAAACCTTGGAGATTTTTCATGGATTTTAAGTTCTTATCTTTTTAAATTTATATTGGAGTCAATTACATTGTAATTTTAAAATTGAATTGGAAATATTTGGTATTTTTAGACAAATGGCTCCAAGATTGGCTAAGGGGAAGAGGAAATTTGAATTTGATGAAAGTAAATTTGTAAGTTTCAAAGCTTATTCATGTTTTAGTACGTTTCTTAGCAATAAGAAATGTATTCAAGAGAGAGCTTCTGAAAATCATGGAGGAACGCTTGAAGAATTGATTGCTAATCGTGAATGGGAGATTTTCTATTATTTTACTGCTAATGCGATGCTGAGTATTGTTAGAGAATTTTATGTCAATCTGTTTTATTCTGAGAGTGAATAAATTCTGGTTAGAGGCCAAATGGTTGAATTCACCCTTGCCAGCATCAATGCATTTTATCAGTTACGAGCACCTTTTTCTTGTGACTATAAAAATTTTTCTATTACAAATGAAGCATTGGATATGATTGTAAACTTTTTGACTGATGGAAAAGGGGAATGGAAGATTAAACAGAGACTAAATGTTAACTTCCACCTTTCTACTCTAAATCCTATGTCAAAAGTCTGGCATTATTTCAATTATGCAAGACTGTTACCCACCAACCATTACAGTAATGTTACTGTTGAGAGAACTGTTCTGAATTACTGTATTCAGACCATGAAGAATATAAACATTAGGGCTATTATTCATAAAAGTATTTTGACAAGCTCAAAAGGAGAAACTATTGAAGGACTAGGACACCCCAGTCTGATTCATGCCTTATGCATTCAATCAGGAGTAGTAATTTAAGATAATGATGAGGTTGTCCATCTCTGAAGTCTATTACTAAACTGAATCTGAAAACCTAAGAAGCCCATGTTGGATAGAAATGGAGTAAGAAAGCTGATGAGCCTTCTTCTAGTTGAGATAGACCATCTACTTCTAGGGATCCTACTCTACATGATGTTACGGATCAGTTGTAAATGTTAAACACCATAGAAGAGGGACTAGAGGTAAGGAACAAGATTAATGATGATTATCAAGTGCGGTGAAGAGAATATGAGATAGCTTATCATGACGCACATATGAGATTTTTCAGGGGAGACACTAGTGCTGTATTTCCTACTTACCCTGAGTATACTCCATACCAGCTTGAAGAAACTCATGGTGGTGGAGCTCCTGCAGAAGATGAAGATTGGTAGTTTTTTTAATTTTTATTTTTCATTATACTTTGTTTTGTATTTGTGTATAGTATTTTTGATGTACCTGAGACAATTTATGGTTTGTGTCTGAGATGTTATATGTGTATGTGGATATACTTGTAATAGATTCTGATGTTGATCTGTGATTTTTGTGATGTGCTAGTAAAGTTTTATGTGTTTTGGATTGCTAGTTTAATTTGTAAAAGTAACAGTTGTATGTTAATGTCATATGCACTGTTTATTGTGTTTAAACTTCTTCTTTATAAACTTCTAACCCATATTTGTGTATAGAAATGCTTCTTAATTATTTCAGGCCTACTGTTATATTTTATGAAAAAAAAATGCTTAAACTCAAAGGTATGAAAAGACCAGAATATTAAGGTATGAGTTATATATTTAGATCTTTTCTTTCTTCCATGTTAAATATATTCAAAATCTAAGTTTGGGGGAAGGGAAAGAATTAACTGTTAATTGTTCTCATTTAAAATTATTTTCAAAAAAATTAGTAACATGATTTCTTGTAATAGAACTCAATTTCAGATAACTGTATTTTGATTTTATTTAAGTATTTTATAAAATTGAATGAAAGTGTTTGGTAATAAAAAGTAATTTTGTAATGTAAGATATTTGGTATAAAAGGATAGGACTATAGTCAACTATTTAAAGTAAGAAAAACTGTATATTTGAAATATTAAGAATCTTAAAATTTTATGTGATAAGAAAGGATTGAGACTCTATGATGAATCATTAATAAGCTAAAGAAATGCCTATAAGGTAAAGGAATGTGGTAAGTTTCAAATTTAGGGTGAGAAAGTTGAAGTTCAAAATCATTAAAGATTATCCAGATACAATAATCCTCACAGAAAAGAAAATAAAAGAAAAGAAAAGAAAATAAAAGAAAAGCAAAAAGTAAAAGAAAACAAAAGAAAAGAGAAGTGAGGAGAAGCTTGTGGAGATGCCTAATAAAAAATTGACTTCACTTGAACCTACCTAAAGGAGAGAACTTAATTACCTTCCTGAACTTATATGTATGGATTAACATATTTACTAGTAGTGTTCTCATAAACGTCTTTTCATGCAATCCTTTTAAGTGCATTAATAAGACAATCTACAACCATTTTTGAAATGAATAGAAAACTAGAACTCCTAAACTTGATTACTAGATATTCTTACACCTATAGAGTTTACTTGAATTATTCAAAGTTCTTTCTGAAAATTTTTCTATTGTACATATCTAAATCAAAATTATGGTATTCTAGAAAGAAAATTCATTGCAGCGGATCATTTTTTATGTATGAACTAAAATAACTTGAGAACAAGTAATAGTTAAGTTTGGGGGATCTTGATCCACTGAAAATTTGATAGCTTTTTACTATTCATTTCATACCTGTTTTTTGATGATATTGCACTTTAAAGAAAGGTATTTTTAATGATTTCATGCAGTACAATGATTTTAGGTCTTTGGAGCAAAGGAAGCGAAAAGGAGAAAATTTGGAACGAAAAAGGACAAAAGTGCATTTTATTAAACTAGAGCTGAATGACGCTGTCACCAGCGCCGGACAGTGTTAGTTTTCATAGAGTTGCGACATTTTGGTGGAATAATGCACCGAACAACACTCCTACCAGCCCCGGATAGCGCCTTATCTCGATTTTGAACTAGATTCAATGTACTTGGCTGGATTTTGAATAGTTGTTTGAGGAAACTCTTAGGAATTCAGTTTTGGCTGAATTTAAACACTTTTGCAGGAAAATTTCAAAAGGGGGGAAGAAAAGGAAGTGAGGAGAAGAGGAGTTTAGAGTTTTGAGAGAGTTTTTTTTCCATTTTGTGTAGGAAGTTAGGTTTTGTATTTTCTCTTCTAATGAGTGTGAGAGGAGAGGGAAAGTGAGATTTCTTCTTCCTTACTATTTTAAAGAGAGAATTGTGTGTTAATATGAAGAAAGAAGAGGAGTTAAAGGAATTGCTTGAGATTCGCTTGGGGAAGAGTTTGAGATAAGTTGTCTTTACTTTACTCTGTTGTATAATGATGTTTTTATATATGAAATCCATGTTTTGTCATCTTTTCCCCATGAGTCTTGAGTAGATTTCTGTCTTTCTCCTTTTCATGTGATGTGTTGATGTTGTGAAATAGAAATGAAGTGTTGATTTTTTATGGAGAAGTTATGATGACCTTTTTACTTAGAACTTCATTTACTTTTTAATCTGGCCAATTGAATTGTTAAAACTTATTGGGAAACATATGTTCCGAAAGGATTATGAGTTCCACAACAAAAGTTAAGGTCACATTCAATGTCCATGAATGAGAGATTTAGTTCATGAGGATTGAGTGCAAATAAATAGGGAAATATACTTTGAGCGGAGTAGAATTGGAGATGTCAGAGTGACAGGCTTGTTGACCTCATTTTTGATGAGGTCTTCTCTTTCCTTTTTTAGTACTTAGGAACTAGCCTTAGGCTTTTCCTTTGACTATCCTAGAGGATTCGAATTGGGACCCACCACTTAGAAATTCAAACCACTTCTTAACTCCCTGCAAACTCCATAAACTTGATTGTAGACCCCTATTCACCTAGAGGGTTGAAATCAAATGTGGAAGTTTAAAGGATGAGTTCCTATAGGACTCTTTGGCCTTAGGACCGCCTCGGGTGGTCCGGTCCGGTGAAGGGCCGACTTACACACACACTACACTTATACACTATACTTTCACACACCTCCTAAAAGCACACCCATACCCAACTTGACCTCCGACTCATGAAGGTGATTCACATGGATGGTCCTTAACCCCTAAGCCCATGGCTAAGAGGGTTAGGAACAACATAGTGAATGCCTCAAATGAGTCCCTTCATGGCTCATGTGGGCTTGATATGGCTTCATGGCTCAACCAAAAGGATTTCATTTCACTTAAATTTACCCAATCTTCAATTTTCCAAATTTTCAATTTTCCAAATTTTCAATTTTCCAAATTTTCAATTTTCCAAATTTTCAATTTTTGACCCCCGGGACCCCAGACCCGCCTAGCCTACCCAAAACCCTTGAAATTACCCAAATTTTCCAAAATTCTCCAAAATCACCCAAATTCCTCAAAATCAATCCTAAACATTCTCCTACCACTCAAATTGACCATTTTTTTACCTAAAATACCCAAAATTCCAAAAATACCCCCAATACCCTCCAAATTACCAAAATGCCCCTCTTGACCCAAAAATCCAAAAAATTCCAAAAATTCCCAGAAAATTCCAGAAAATCCCAAATATTCCCAATTGTATTTTGTTCAACTACACCATGGGCCAATTTTGTCAATTTACCCCTTTTTTACCAAAACCCCCAATTTAGCCCATTCTTAACCTAAAGTGAACCCAATGTCAAACCAAACCTACCCAATTGACCCAAATTCTGGTCCAATTCAATTCTAAACTTCAAATTGATATCCACAACATCAATCTAGACCAAATTCAAGTCCAATTTGATTAACATTTGAATCCAATTTCACTTTTTACCTTAAAGCCCAATTTGGACTAATGACCCAAACTTAGCCCAAACCAAACCAATTCAACTCCAATTGACCCCAAATCTTTTCTAAACCTTCCCTAACATCCCTACAAACAAAACACTAACATAATTTGCCCAAAATTTGGACCCAAACCCAACTCAAATTCAACCCAAAACCAAAAAGCCCTATTTTGACCTAAACCCAAACTTAACCCAAATAGACCTAAACCCCAAAATCCAACCCCAAAAAAAGTTGAAACCTCTTTGAAACACTACCATAAACATTTCCCAACATTAATTTTACATCAATTTCAACCCTAGCCCAACATTGGCCCAAATTAGCCCAATTTGACCTACATTGGCCCATGTACCAAATGAACCCAAATCCAACCCAATCCAAGCCCAAACCACCTCAAATTTATTTCAAATCACTCATGACACATCCCTAAACCAAACCCAACAATTATTTGGCCCAACCTTTTACAAAAATTCCCATCCATAAAGCCCAAGGCCCACTTTCTTAAACCTTTCTAAAAAGCCCATCCAAGACAAATTCAAAAGCCCAAAGTCCATAACAAAGCCCACATGAAATTCCTCTCATCATCCCTTTGATTTAAAAAACTTCCTAAGTTCTAAAATCTATCACCAAATAAATCCAAATCAAGCCTTATGACAATTCTCCTTAAATCCATCAAAAATTCCAACACCCTTCCTCATGAAAGTTGACTAAACTTTTCCCAAGCCATATGGAGCCATGAAGCCATGCATGAGCCACATGGGAGCCATGAGAGCCATGGAATCTACTTTCCACCTCACCAAGCCATTAAGGGCAAGAGGAGGGGACCCTTTAATGATCCTTTTAAGAGTGATTAACCACTCCCATGTCTCCCCTAAACCTTGCTTAAACTTAATAGTACTTGGATGGTGACCTTTCCCCACTAATCAAGCTGACCTAAACCACTTTCTCTTCAGCCCAAACTAGCCATGGGGAGGTGCACCTAGCCCAATCCATGCATTTGACCAAACTTAGCAAAAATACACTCTTACCCCATTCCACTTTGATTCAAACCCTTTACACATGACAGCAACCAATTGACTTCACAAACATCAAGCCCTGACCCTCCTGAACCTGAGGGTGACCCATGCCTGCCGACCAGCCACCTGGATCGCCGGAAAACACCACACCCGAGAGCTCCCATGTGAGCCAATATTGAAATTCCCCCTTGCTGAGCTGCCCCAAGTCCAGTGGCCACCATGGTTGTTCTTCTCTTGAATAGAGCAGCTGATCCCAAGCCCTAAACCCCCCTGGGAAGCCCTCCAGCCTCTCCTATTTAAACCTCACCCCTCTCGGCCATGAGGAGGTGCTGAACCAACCTCAAGGAAACTCTGCCAAAATCACTACAGACTCTCCCCCACACTTAGAGCATTTGATCCCCACTGTTCTCTTGCCCTAATCCGCACTAATTGAGCTCAATTTTGGAGCTCAATTCTCAGGCCAGAACAGGACACTCCCAAATCCTTCACCAAAGTCAAATTAAACTCACCCACACCTGCACAAGACCAAGAGAAGGAGTTCCCCAGTGAAAGCCCCCTCTCCAGGCCACCCACCTGTTCTAGACTCCAAAGTTTGAAATCGGCTATGGTCGAAATCATACCTAGACAATTCACCAGGCCAAGGGACTTCATCTGGAGCTTGCTTGGACCCAATCGAAGGTGACACAACTCTCAGATCGAAGCTTCACTTCTCTGAACAAAGGTTTGGACTAACTCTTCTTCCCGAGCTTACAGAGATTCTCCATTTAATTTGAATCAATTTCAATGCATGTTTACTGTATGGATTTGTTCATCTCTTCAAGACGAATCCATAGAGCATAAGAACACAAAAATCCGTTGAGAATCGAGTGAGAAATTAGGGTTAGAAGGTTGACGGTCACGGGTGCACACCAGTCGTAGACGATGACTAGGAGCCGTAGGATCGAGCCGGACAGCGTGATGGTACATGAACCGCGGGCCCCTGGAGTGCTGAGTCGGATGGCGGCGCCGAATCAGAGCGTGCCGCGTGGCCCTTCAGAGCTGCCGAGGATGGCGTGGCGCCGCATGGATAAGTAGGAAAATAGGGATTTTTCTTATTTATTTATTTACCAAAACTTAGAAAATTCATAACTTTGTGTAGGAAAATCCTATAAATAAAATAAAAATACCCTCTTGCTCAGTGAACAGAGGAGAATAATGTGGAAAAGAAATCATTTAATTTCATTGAATATTTAATTTTTAATGATTTATTTACTCTCTGCACATTTTCAATTCTCCATGCATATATACAATTCACCATGGCATGAGACCATAGGGCTTTTGAAGCCTCCGAATTTGGGGACATTCCCCGAATTTTCCAAAGTCGGAGGCCATCCTATGAAGAGTTATTGATTTTTCAATTCTAGGTCACTATTCTGAGTATTTTAATTCCAATAATTAGCATATTGTGAAATCAATTCTAGGAAAATTTGGTGATGTTTCTTATGACCAGAGGACCCTAGGGAAAATAGGCTTTAAGTTAACTCACTTGGAATAACCCTAATTGGCTTAAACACCCAAAATAGAGCTTTAATTAATTAGAGCTAATCATACATCAAATTGACTTGAAATCAATTCTCCACTGACCTTTAGGATCGGAGGAACCCACCATAAAAGTTTGAAGTCAATTGGACTTGGTTAGCCCTATCAAATGGGTTGATTAAGCCATTTAGCCAAACTTAAACTTCAAAAATTCATAACTTTCAAAACACTTCTAAAAAATTCACAAAATTGGTTTTGGAGCCTCTCTGATATCAGGGGAATTTAAGAAAATTAAAATTATAATTTTCTAAAAAAGTTGATTTTTTGCATTATTTAAATTTTTTTAATAATTAAAAAATAATAAAAATCACAAAAATAATAAAATTCACCAAAATGTCACATTTTGAATTTTAATCACTTAGGAACAAACCCCATATTTTTCTTAAGTCTCTATGATGAGATATCAAATTTTAAAGCCCTAAGGTAATTTTAAAATTAAAAATGTATTTTCTAGCATTTCCACTAAAATAATTCTATTAAATCAAAGAAAAATCAAAAAATTATAAAAATTGGTTCTCTGGTTTCCTTGATATCATAGAGATTTTTGAAAAATATAAAATTCATTTTTCAACCTTTATTTTATTTTTAAATTAATTAATACTCCAAAACTCAAAATAATTATAATAAAAAGCATATAATTCAAAAAATCACCAAAATTGGTCCAAGTGGTCCTCCGGTCATTAAAAATGTCCCATAATTTTTTTAAGGACAGAAACTTTCCCTTGGTCATGTTATTGAATTTTCCTTGAAAATCTCTATTTTCCACCAAAAATAATTATATAAATAAATTAAATACAGAAAAATCATATTTTCTCCTCTAATGTCTTGATTGATATATGAGTGAAGTCACATAAAAATTTCAAATTCATTTAAGCTCACTTTAGTGAGTTATGAAATTAGTAAGTTTAAAGGGCAAAATGATAATTAAAATTTTAACCTATAATTAAAAATTTTAGGTTTAATTAAAAGGGTGGGTAAAATATTTGATACTAAGTTGATTTTGGATGTTTGAAACTTAGGTAGTTAAAGGGTAGAAACCTATCAAACAATTTGAAAATAATTAAAATAAACCTTAATTAAATAATTAATTAAATTTGAAAGAATAATGAAAAATTGGAATTATTAAAATAGGGATACCATTAGGAGGAGATTTGTTCTTTAATTTAAGAATCCCTAAATTAACCACCTCAATAATATTTAATTCCTAATTAAAATGATAATCCAAACTCAAGATTTAAAATGCTAAAAGACTTAATCATTAAATTAAATTAAAGTTAAAACATTTAAATTAAATCCTTCCAAATTTTCAATTAAATTAATACTTTAACAATTAAATTAAATCATTTTTAAAACATAAAAAAAAATAAATTAAAAATTAAAATAAAATTAAATTAAAAATTAAATTAAAATTTAAATTAAATTAAATTAAATTAAATTAAATTAAATTAAATTAAATTAAATTAAATTAAATTAAATTAAACTAAATTAAATTAAATTAAATTAAAACATATTAAATTAAATTAAATTAAATAAAAAATAAAGTCAAGTTAAAATAAAATTAAAATTAAATTAAAAAATAATTTTAAATTAAAATTAAAACTAAACCAAATTAAATTAAATTAAAATTAAATTAAATTAAATTAAATTAAGTATAACATCACTAAAGACATAAAGAATTCAAAATAAATCTAAAACAACTTGAACATTATTCCAAACTTAAACTCATTAATTAAAATTAAATTAAATCACAAATCACTTAAACATCAATTTGCCCTCAAAAGCTCTTGTTGTCATAACTCCTAAACGGAGTATTAAGTGAAGTGTCACTTCATTTATAGGATATTCAAATGTCCTAATTCACTGAGCAAGATGACAAAACTTAAACTCCTGGATGACTAATTCATTTGTATAATTAAATTCTCTAGGACTTAAAACAATCCTAAAGGTATTGAAAAGATGTTTAAGACTCGTCTTAAGCACTTCCTCAATATGATAGGGTATTTATAAGAACAATTGAACTTAATTGTTCTTTGATGAAGAAAACCGTCCTTAAACCAAAACACAAGAACCTAGACGTCATAGGAGAGGACTAGCTATAGGATTAGGACTTTGGTAGACTACAAAAAACCTTTCCCTTAGCTTTACCTAGGTACTTGTTGGAATACTTAAATACTCGGATATGTGTTTTAAGTGCAGCTTGGGATGACAGGAAGACCCTCCAGGTACGCTTTTATTTTATTGCAATTTACTTTATTGCAATTTACTTAACCGCATGCACTTTACTTTTCTTGCATGATAAACAACTGTTGCATGAAAACCAAAACCTTTAGGATAGTCCCTAAACTAAAACCAAAATTAAATTAAAAGTCATTACAAGATAAAATTCACCGCCACAACATTTCAAAATATAAAACAACTCAAAACTTAATCACAAACAGAAAACAAAACTACAACTACAACTAAATTAAAACGTCTTGTTGGATGATCGGGAATACCTCGGATGATGTAACCTACGTGTTGCTAACGGGATTTCCTACGGTCTAAATGAAAGTGTGGAACTCATTTAGTTGAGTTTAGCAAATTCATTTGGACTAAGTGAATCCGATAAAAATAACGATGCCAGAAGGATGGAACCGTGGGATCTTAACTGGTGTTGTTATAATCAACTTTAAGATTTGTTTTAATTAAAATATTAAAAACACTTGGATTTTAAGACCTTCTCTAAACCAGAACACTTTTCTCATCTCTTGATTTTCACCTTCTAAAATTAAACCTCTGCAACAACAAGGAGCTTGGAGCACGGTGGGCAGCATGGCCATCTTCGTCAGCAAAACAACTCTACATCAGCTAAACATTTCTTAGAATTAAATAACTAAACCATAGGACTTCGAGGTAGTTTGCCTAGTGCAACATAAATCCTCAACCTTTTGTTAGGCATTTGCATTGCAAATTAAGCCCTACCCGGTCTTAGGATTCCGAGGTAGTCGTCCGATACGACATAAACCCTCACATCTTCGAGGCTATTTGTGTGATCACATCATACGAATATAAGTCCTAATTAATTAAAAATTGGCAAGATCAAAACATTAAATAAACATTAGGGCCTTCCTAAATTCAAGCCAAATAATAGGATAGTCGAGAAATTATCGAAGTTCGCTTCGAATCTGTGATTTCTCCTACCTTTCTTCCTTTGAATTCCCAAAATAAAATGTTCCAAATTTGATCCATTCCCTATTGAAATTCCAAAATTCAATCACTTGAAAACTTAAACTTTGAAATTCTTGAGAGCGAAACTACTGATTATTATCGAGAGTTTTCTTAGGTGATTCCCATCACTTAAGATGTAATTAACTATAGGGGCTTGCCCTTATAGGGAATTTTAAGAACCTGAGTAATATAAACCCTGTTTAATGCTTTCATATTCAGCAGGGGAACTTGTCGGCAAATAAAATGGTTTCGCAGACCAAACGGATTTCACAAACCTTCTAGTTTATTTAATCGAGCCCCACCATCAAACAGTGTGTCTATTCTTCGGAATAGACACGCGGTTTGTGGAGCGGTGCTCGTTTATATAAACTATTTGAGATGTGAGATCAGTTTGATTTCATATCTTAAAATTTTTTTAAAATTATTTTCAAAATCAAAACATTACTTTCCAAATTATATATATATGTAAATTAAATTAAAAATTCGCCGAAAATTTCTTTAGGTGACCCCTTTTCAAAATACAACACCAAACCTAAAAATAGCCGACAAGGCTGAAATCCTCAATTTGGTCCTAATGTTTAAAAACTGAAGTGAGAGTTAGCCTTCAGGCGAAGGGAAGTGGGAGCTCTGGAGTGAGAGCCAATATCCTCCCAGCCTAACCACAGATTCAGAGACTAAACTTAGGATAGGCCAATGTTCTTTATACGCTGAAATATGGGTAAAGAATAGGAATGCACCTATTTGGCACAATACATTTGTATCACTGATCTATATCACAATAATCATCACATTAAATTTAGAAAGGAGGAAGAATCTTTCTTACAACTGAAGTTTTTAACTTGCTAGAGTTTAGAACATGCTTGGTAGAATAGTAACTGAATCTGTTTGTTTTTACTTTAAGAATTAAACCACCTGCAATTGTGCTGTGATTCGATAAGTAATTTCTGTGCTACGTTATAAAATTAGAGCCTCCTGTGGGATCGATAACGAGAACTCCACTAGAGCCCTGTATTACTTGAGCGATACGTATACTTACGTTAATTGTGTGACTCATTATAATTTAAATCAATATATATATATATATATATATATATATATATATATATATATATATATATATATATATATATATATATATAATTTTTAGTTTATTAATTTTTTCAAATTAAAAAAGTCGCACCACCTAACCTCATAAGTCACGAGAACCAAAGGTAGAAGATGACGGGGTGAAAAATTTGTAATTATTTGGGTTTTTAAAACCTGAAAACTGAATTTTGCGAATCGACGCCTAAGCACGAAAGTTCAGCGCTTATCCGCGGAGCACTGACGCGTAAGCGCGGGGTCTCGGCGCTTACTCGTGAATTCACTGTTTTTAATTTTTTCGTTAAATACACATTCTTGCTCACTTAATCAACCCTAAATTGTAAATATATCATCACCTTATAATCTTATAATCTCATAATTACACTTCTATAGATTAACAATGGATTCAACACAAGTTTTACACAAACACAAACTATTTACTAAATAAAACAAACACAAATCACATGTACAAACCAAAAGTCTTTAATCCAAGATCCTTGGATAAGGTCTCATTTTTTTCTACTCACATTTAAACACTTAAACAAAACAATAAACAAATATTTAAAATACAAACACATTTATAACACACAACAAAACACTAAACACTAAACAATATTACTTAACACAATTGATTAGCACTTAACACAATTGATTAACACTTAACACAAAACAAGAACTTAATTCCATTCTCCATTGTGTGGAACATATCCAGACCCTCCATTAGTTCCATTTGAACCATTTGGTATATAGATTTGATAGAACACTGATGATGGCTGAAAACTCTTACTGAATCTTCTTCTGTCCACTTATTTTTCAAAACATCATTTTATCTGCTTCTTCAACATGACTAGAATGACTAAATTGCATCTTTAATTGTCATTCAATATGTTCTAAATGTGTGTTAGTATCATTTACCTTTTCTTTGATTGACGCTACATTAGCCTCAATATTTGCAATCTTCTCTGTTATTCCTTGAATACTAACGACTAGAAATCCTTTATATAAATCTTGCGCACTCTCACAAATGAACTTCTTCTGGTTGTCATCCTCCTTCTTCTTAAGTTCACTCTCCCAAGAAGATATTTTTCTAACTTAAACTCTTATGTAAGGCTTTAAGGATAGAAATTTGGAACGAGACGAATATCCTTTAATCTGGTCCCTTTTTACAGACTTTAGACGCCTTAAAACCATTCTCCCACGTTTACAAACCATAAAATAAAATTCCATACAACTTCCCCAGAATAATTTCTTATAGAACCTCATTTTTCACGTTTTTCATAACTCAAGCGCCAACTGCTGACGCTTAGTCGCCAGTGCTATTTTAGCACAGGTCTTTTAAACGTTCAAATACTCATTTTAACTCATTCAATTTATAAATTAAGGTCTCATTAATCTCCACTAACATAATATAATCAAAATACTACCATATAATTCTTACATCAAACCAAACAAAACACACAAAGCAAACTCAAAATAAAGCACACCAATAACTATGGGTTGCCTCCCACAAAGTTTTTGGCTTTACGTCGTCAACACTATATAACCAGTACTTACTATGGATAACCCAACATCAAATTTTCATCAATTTAAAGTTGATCTACTGAGAAATAAGGTTTTAGTCTATGACCATTTACTTTAAATATTTTCTCAATTTTAGGACCTTTAATATCCACAGCTCCATAGGGATAAACTTTTGTTACAATAAATGGGCCTATCCACATGGACTTATGTTTTCTGGCAAATAATCTTAATCTGGCTTTATATAGTAAGACTTGTTGTCCTAGCTCTATATTTTTATTTAGAATCCTTCGATCATGCCACATCATCATCTTTTCTTTATATATCTTGGCACTTTAATATGATCCATTAATTATCTCTTCAAGCTCATTTAATTGAAATAATCTTTTCTCACAAGAATTCTTCAAATTATAATTAAACTCTATAATAGCCCAATATGCTTTATGCTCAAGTTCAACTAGTAAATGACAAACTTTTCCAAATTTAGCCGATATGGGGACACTCCTATAGGAGTCCTATATGCTGTCCTACAAGCCCACAAAGAAAAATCCAATTTGATTGACCAATCCTTTTTGTTTGGATTAAAGGATTTGTCCAAAATTCTTTTAATTTCATGATTGGATAATTCAACCAAACAACTTGTCTGAGGATGATAAGCAATAACAATTTTATTGATGATATGCTATTTTTTTACTAATTTCTCCATAATTGCATTTTTAAAATGACTTCCCCCATTAGTAATGATTACTCTTGACATTTCAATTCTACAAAATATGTTCTTTCTCAAAAACTTTGCATCACTTCGAGCATGACATCGAGGTAAAGCAATAGCTTCTATCCATTTAGATACATAGTCAACTGCTATCAATATGTTCTAATTTCAAAAAGATGGTATAAATGATCCCATGGAATCTAATCCCTAAATGTCAAATATTTCAACTTTAAACATATAATTGAGGGGCATCTCATTTCTTCTAAAAATATTGCCTACACGCTGACATCTATCACAATTTTTAATATAAGCATTAAAATCCTTAAAAATTATAGGCCAATGAAATTCGGATTGTAGAATTTTATGTCCAGTTTTATCAACACCAAAATTTTACCCAAATTTAGAATCATGACATTTTTGAATAATTTCTTAAGTTTCTTCTAATGGTACACATCTTCGAACAATTAGATTTTTTCCTTGTTTATATAAAAATGGGTTATCCCAAAAATAATTCTTAGCTTCAGATAAAAATTTCTTCCTCTGTTAGTATGTCAAACTATAGAGTAATATATCACTAACAATAATGTTTACAATGTCAGCATAACATGGAACATACCACTCATTAATAGTGAATAATTTTTCATCAGGAAATGTTCATTAATTTCTTCATTAGAATAGAGATATTTTTTATTTTCAAGCATGGAAAGAAGATCAGCAATTTGATTATCAGCACCTTCCTATCTACTATCTCAAAGTCAAATTATTGTAAAAGAAGAATTCACCTTTTCAGTCTTGGATTTACATCCTTCTTTTTTCATTCAATATAGAGTAGCAGAATGGTCAGTATGCACCACACATTTTGTTCGAATTAAATATGATCTAAATTTATCAAAAGCATATACTATGGCTAATAACTCTTTCTCAGTTATTGTATATTAATTTAAGTTTCATTAAGAGTTCTACTAGTGATATGACTTTTTTATATGTAAGAATTTATGACATCAGATTTATATATTTATAATTATTTTGTAAAGCACAATTTCAAACGCAAGTATACGTATCGTATCAAGTAATATAGGGCTCTAATGGAGTCTCGTTTATCGATCCCACAAGGAAGCGATATAAGAGGTTCTTAGTCAAATTCTAGTCTACAATTATCAGACTTTAGATTGGAAGGTCGATATAAGTGGGTTTTCTAACAAGTACTCCTAAAGGTAGATGATTATATGTAAGAATAATAACTACTCCTAAATGCAAATATTAAATGTAAAGATAGTAACTATAACTAAATGCAAATAATAATTCTAAATATAACCCTTTTTGGATGAATTGGTTTGGAGAATTTTGAAATACTAAAAACTACTATTCTTAAGTAATGGAATGGATAATGTGTAGGAGTGAGATGCATTAAATATTGTATGTGCCAAATAGGAACAATCCTATTCTTTACCCTTTGGTCTAGGCATAAAGAACATTGACTAATCCTATGCTTGTTTAGTGAATCCATAGCTAGGCTGGGAGGATAACGGCTCTCACTTTGGAGCTCCCACTTTCCCCTCGCCTGAGACCTAACATCTCCGCTTTAGTACTCAAAAAATAGGACCAAATTGGGGATTTTAGTCTGTCACTCTAAAATCTCCACTTCTACGTCCAATAATTATATTTCCCTATTTATTTGCATTCAATCCCCATGAACTTCACCATCCATGGAATTTGAATGTGGTTTATTCTTAGTTGTAGAAAGCATAACCCTCTCGGATCATATATTTTCACAACAAATTTTAACATTACGACAGGCCTTAATTGCAATCTAAATGAAGTGCAAGTAAAAACCATCACATTTATATATAAAACTTCTTCTAGCATGTATCTCAACATCCTACACATGAATTCAACTCATTAAAAAAGAAAAGTAAAATGAAAACAATGGCATAATTTTCTTATGCCACTATTTCCAAATAAGAAGAAAGAGTAAGAGAAAGACATCGCAAAGCATGAAGAAAACACAACGGAAAACTTCATTTAAAAGTAAATCCATAAAATAAGTGTTTACAAAATCATAAGATAATGAAGAACACAATACTTAGCTTTTTCCCCTTGAAAGAAAGATGAAAATCTCTCCCACAAAGTCTCACACCGATCCACGCAATGCTAGAACATTTCCTTACAGATTTCACAAAATCCCCTCACCAATCTCTCCAAAAAAGTAGAAATCTACATTTCTACTCCAATTCTAAGATCTCTCAATATTCTACAAATTTTTCATTCCTTCTCATCTCTTTTTTTGGCTTCAAATTTTGTTTAAAATAGAGTAGGGATGAATTTCCCAAGAGGTGCATGAAGAACCCTTCAAAAAGCATCCAGATTAGATGTGTTTGGCCAAAAATCGCTCAATATCGCATCCAGGCCGTCTCGGGCGCCACCGACGCTGAATAGGGCACTGCTGATGCCTTATTTTTCGTGCTCTCAGGCTTTTGGCACTTCTGGCGCCAGTTTGGGCACCCCAGCGCTCATCCTGCGCAACTCCACCATTTTGCTCCGTTTGGCTCTGTTTCAGCTCTGATTCGCCCGTTTCAGTTGCGTAGCGTTCCTAACAGATAGCCCTACAAAATAAGCATAAAAACAACATTTCTTTAAAGTGTAATCTCATTAAAAAATATGCAAGAAGTGTAGAAGAGATTAAACATAGAAAGACTTATCAAAAAGTGTCAAGCCAAAATTTGCTTTCTTGCTCGTTTTTGCTACAAATTGCACCGTTTTTGTTTCTTTTTGCTCCAATCACCATTTTTGTACCTAAAACCAAAAAACATACAAAATACCATCCTTTTAAAGTGTAATATCACAAAAAATGAGTAAAATCATATAGAAAAAAGCGTATATATTTTTGGTGCATCAGAATCCCCCAAACTTAACTGTTACTTGTCCTCAAGTAACCCTTTTACTACATAAAAATATAACTCAAGGCATTGTACTTTTCACCTGTAAGATGCTAAAGTTTTTCATTCAAAAGAATATATTGGTTAGACTTTTAGAAAGAAATTCAGTAACTCGAGTTAACACTACGAGTATAAGAATATTCAACGAATCAAGTCTAAGGGTTCTAGTCTCCTATTTATTTCAAGATAAACCATAATTTGTCACATTAAGAGTGCCTTGAAAGATTATGTGAAAAAGGAGTTCATGCAAAATTCATCAGAATGTAGGCCAGTACTTTTATAAATTCAGAAATGAAATCAAGTTCTCCCTTTAGGGTGACTTAAGTGAAGCAAATTTTTGATTAGGCATCTCCTCAAGCTTCTCCTCATAAATATTTTCTTTCTTTTTTTTGGGATTGTTTTTCAATCCTTCTTTTATTTTCTTTTCTTTTTCTCTTTTTTTCTCTTTTTTTTAATGAGGATTACTATATCTGGATAGCCTGTAAAGATTTTGAACTTCACTCTTCTTCTTCTAAAGTTTAAACTTGAAACACCTCCTTACTTTATAATTAGGTATGAGCTTTCTTATTCATCATAAAGTCACAATCTCTTCTTAACACACAATACTTGAAGTCTTTTAAAATTTCAAAAATACAGTTTTATTTACTTTAAATAGTTAACTATAATCAAATTATTTCATACCAAATATCTTACCCTTATAAAATTAACCTTTATTACTAAAAACATTCATCCAATCCTTCCATAATATTCAACTGAAATAAAAAGTTTTAGTTATCTCAAGCGAGGTTCAACTACCAGAAGTTATGCTAATAATTTTTGAAAATATAACAATTGAGAACAAATAAGAGTTAATACTTTTCTTCCCCCCAAACTTGAATTTTAAAATATTTTGCAATTAATTTCATAAAATGTTGCAGGAAGAAAAAGTAAAGGTTGAATCTACTTACTACTACAACATCCTATTAAATTCATATACATGCATAATCAGGATAGAATGACTGTAGGAGAAAGTAAATCTAACCTAAGACATGCTTGTAATAAAATTACACTAAAAAGAAAGTTTTTTCACATTAAAATTTTATTTTTCTTCCTACCCCCAAACTTAATTTTTAACATGTATATTATTCGGTACAGAAAATATAACAGGAAGAAAAACAGTTTAGAAATTCTATCTACCAAAAATGTCTTATAAAAAAACATTTACTAGTATTCATTATGACAGAACAATATGCAGCGGAAAGTAAATCTAAACTAATCATGCCAGAATGAAATTCATTAAATAAAATTTTAATTAGCATAGCAGGTATCAGCAATGGAATATAAAAATGTTCATAAAGACCTAAATAAAGACCTAAACACAAACATAAACACACCTATGATAAATGAGGTTAATTCATCCTTTAACTCATCACATCTCACTATTTTACTTCCAATTTCTAACGCAATCACTACACTAATAAATTAGGTACTTTTTAAAATGATTTTATAGATTATAATCCCAAAGATAAGATTATCCCTGATAAATTGGTTCCTACGCACCAATTCAGGCATCATCTGATCCCTTTAAATAAGCACCTTTAACATTTATAAATCGTAGTGTAAGATCATCCTAATGTTAATCATCAAATAGGTTCGTGACTCCTACCAAATGAAAACAAAGTTAGAGAAAGAAAGTAACAAAATAAGATGGAACAATTAATGTTTGAAATTCATGATTTCTCTTGTAAAACTCAAGTCTGGCTGAGACTCAAGTCATAGTGGACTTGTTAATCCAACTACTACAAGAGATGAAGTTTAGCCATAATAAGAAGTTAAGGAATCACCTACCTCATGACACACAAAGATCAAATCAAACTAATAACAATCCAAACATCTACCAATCAACAATCTAACTTATCAATCCATAATGACACATAAAGATCAAGTCAATTCACTCTAAAGCAAACACCATACAACACTAACAATCATTACTCTCAAGCACACTAAATCAAAGCACACTGATAACTATGGGTTGCCTCCCATAAATAGCTTGGTTTTAACATCGCGGGCTCGACAAATGATTCCTCCTGAATCAAAATTCCAATTAAGTAATCCTTGATCATTCGCCCAATCCTTTTCAGATCTAGGAATTCCTACAAAATCCTCAAATTGTAATTTTTCATTCAGCTCTTCCTTTTCAAATTGATTCATACCTTTATTCCTCATGTTTCTTTCTAGATCCAATATTCTCCTATTGATTTTTTGAATTTGCATATTATTATCATCCTTGAAATAGATAAGAAATAGATCTATATTGGATAATTTAAGATCTCCCAAATTTTGGATTGGATTCTCTCTAGATAATTCAGATTCATGATCAAATTCTTCTATGTCACTCTTCTATTTCAAGTTATCTTCCAATTCTTCCCCTTTATAATTATTAAATGATGAAGGATCTATCTTAGTTGAGGAAATAGGTTTTTCTAATTCCTTAGGAATTTTTTCCAATGGTCTTCCAATATCCTTATCTTCTTTTCTCAACTCAAAGTTCTTTTGAAATATATCCTTAAATTCTCTTCCAAGTCTTAGTTCAATAATTTTATCATGTTCATCATTCAATTTAGGTTTTTCTTGTGATTGAGTCGAATCTAAAGATATAAAGAATGGTTGTGTAAATAAATTCCCTAAATAGATAGGCTTTAAAATTGTTTGGGGTACATCCATCTTAAGTTCATGAGATTTTTCAACAGATGGAATTAAAAGTTTACTATTTTTGGGAGCGTCCATCATCTCACACCTCTCTTAAAAAAACATACAGTCTTCTTTAGATAAAATTTTCAACTCATCATGAAAATCCATTCTAACCTCATATGTTATCTTACTCTCAAAATTTTCTTGAAAATGGTCTTTACTTAGATAATCAGTTTCATCCATCCAAAAACATTCATCATCTTTTCTCTTAGCTGGAAATTTCATAGTCTTCAACACATCAAAAGTGATTTCCTGGTCATTAATATTCATAATCAACTCTCCTTTTTACACATTTATTATAGTTTGTCCAATAACAAGGAAAGGTCTCCCTAAAATAATTAGAATTTCTTTATCTTCTTCCATATCTAATATAATAAAATCCAAAGGAAAGATAAATTTATCAACTTTAACAAGCACGTCTTCTATAACTCCTTTTGGATAAATGATAGATCGATCAACTAATAGAAGGGTTACAGTTGTGGGAGAAATATCGACTAAACCTAACTTTCTAAATATAGATAGAGGCATCACATTAATGCTCACTCCTAAATCACATAAAAATTTTCTACATAATCTTTTTCTAATTGCATAAGGTATTGTAAAGCTACAAGGATCTTTAAGTTTCCGAGGAAAATTTTTTTGAAGTAAAGCGCTGTACTCCTCACTTAGTGCAACTGTCTTGTAATCCCCAAATTTCCTTTTCTTGTTTAATACCTCCTTCATAAAATTTGCATAACTTGGCATCTATTCCAAAGCTTCAGTGAAAGGAATATTTATTGTTAACTTCTTAAGTACTTTCATGAACTTTGAAAATTTTTTATCCAACTCATGTTGTCTAAGTCTTTGAGGAAATGGAGGTGGTGGTCTTTCCAAACTGATTTTAGTTAGAGATATTAATTTCTTCAGATCCTTAGAAACATGTTCTTCAGGTCTTATAGTTTCCTTTATTTCTCTCACAACATCTTTCTCTTTTATAACCACATCCTCTATCTCTCTTCCACTTTTTAATTGGACAACTTCTACTTGTTCATTAGTATTCTCTTTGGGGTTGATCTCAATGTTGCTAGGAAGTGTTCCTTGGGGTCTATTGCTAAGTGAATTAGCAATCTGTGCCAGTTCATTCTCTATGTTTCTAATTGCAGCATTTTGACTTTGCAACTGGTTTCCCATTTGCAATATCACTTTTTTCCATAGACATCTTCTTATCCTCAAATTGTTAATCAATATTAGAGTCCAGTGGATATGAAGTTCTATAGCTTGTATTCCCCTGATTATTCTAACTTCCATTAGGATTTGCATGATTGTTTTCCTATTGTTGGTTTCCACCCTCAGTAGTATGATTCCAGTTAAAATTAGGATGGTTCTTCCAACCTGGGTTGTAAAAGTTAGAATATGGGTTGTTTATGGTATTTAAAGTCTCATATAAAAAGTTGGAATTAATCATACACACTAATGAACTTTCTCTCTTACAAGAGTAAATTGAAGTTGGTTCATTCCAAATTGGTCCAACTTCCTTGATATTGCAGCAACCTGAGATGCAAGAATTGCAATCACATCAGTATCATGAACACTGGCTACATATTTATGATTTTCCCTTGTAGAGGGCCATGTCGGCATATTTTTAGGTTGTGTGTTTTATTTTGAAAAGAGAGTCGCCTACAAAAATTGTCGGCGAATTTTAATTTAATTTAAATAAATAATTTGAAAAGTAGTATTTGATTTTGAAAATAATTTTAAATTTGAAAATTTTAAGATATGAAATCAAACTGATCTCACATCCCGAATAGTTTATATAAACGAGCGCCGCACCACAAACCGTGTATCTATCCCGAAGAATGTACTACCATCGCTTGATAATGGGGCTCGATTAAATAAACTAGAAAGGTTCGTGACATCCGTTTGGTCCGCGAACCAATTTTATAAGCCGACAAGTTCCCCGCTTAATATGAAAACATTAAACGGGGTTTATATTACCCGGGTTCTTAAAGTTCCCTATAAGGGCAAGCCCCTATAGTTAATTACATCTTAAGTGACGAGAATCACCTAAGAAAACTCTCGATAATAATCAATAATTTCGCTCTCAAGAATTTCAAAGTTTAAGTTTTCAAGGGGTTGAATTTTGGAATTTCAATAGGGAATGGATCAAATTTGGAACATTTTTATTTTGGGAATTCAAAGGAAGAAAAGTAGGAGAGATCACGGATTCGAAGCGGACTTCGGTAATCTCCCGATTATCCTATTGTTTGGCTTGGATTTAGGAAAGTCCTAATGTTTATTTAATGTTTTAATCTTGCCAATTTAGTTAATTAGGGCTTATATTTATATGATAGAATCATACAAATTTCCTAGAAGATATGAGGGTTTATGTCGTATCGGACGACTACCTCGGAATCCTAAGACCGGTTAGGGCTTAATTTGCAATGCAAATGCCTAACGAAGAGTTGAGGATTTATGTTGCACTAGGCAAACTACCTCGAAGTCCTATGGCTTTGTTGTTTAATTCTAGGAAAGTTTTGTCGATGTAGGTTCAAGTTTCTGTCGACGACGATGGCCGTGCCGCCCACCATGCTCCGAGCTCCTCGTCGTTGCGGAGGTTTAGTTTTAGAAATCATAAATCAAGAGATGAGAGAAGTGTTCGGTTTAGAGAAGTCTTAATTTCCAAGTGTTTTTTGTGTTTTAATTAAAACAAATCTTAAAGTTGATTATAACGACACCGGTTAAGATCCCACGGTTCCATCCTTCCGACACCATTATTTTTATCGGATTCACTTAGTCCGGATGAATTTGCTAAACTCAACCGAATGAGTTCCACACTTTCATTTAGACCGTGGAAATCCCGTTAGCAACACGTAGGTTACATCATCCGAGGTATTCCCGATCATCCAACAAGACGTTTTAATTTAGTTGTAATTGTAGTTTTGTGTTCTGTTTGTGATTAAATTTTGAGTTGTCTTATATTTTGAAATGTTGTGGAGGTGAATTTTATCTTGTAGTGTCTTTTATTTTAATTTTGGGTTTCAGCTTTGGTTTCGTCCTAAAGGTGTCGGTTTTCATGCAACTCGTTGTTTATCATGCAAGAAAAATAAAGTGCATTTGCAATAAAATAAACTCGCAATAAAATAAAAGCGTACCCGGAGGGTCTTCCCGTCATCCCAAGCTGCACTTAAAACACGATTAGAATATTTAAGCAAGTTCCTAGGTAAAGCTAAGGGAAAGGTTTATGGTTTTCTACCAAATTCCTAATCCTATAGCTAGTCGTTTCCTATGACGTCTAGGTTCTTTGTGTTTTTGGTTTGAAGACGATTTTCTTCATCAAAGAACAATTAAGTTCAATTGTTCTTGTAAATATCCTATCATATTGAGGAAGTGCTTAAGAAGAATCTTAAACATCTTTTCAATATTTCTAGGATTGTTTCAAGTCCAAATGAATTTAATTGTGTAAATGAATCGATCGTCCGAGGTTTTCAAGTTTTGTTAACTTGCTCAGGTGAACTAGGACATTTGAATGTCCTATAAGTGAAGTAACATTTCATTTTAATGTTCTATTTAGGAGTTATGATAACTAAAGCTCCTAAAGTGCAAAATGATATTTAATGATTTGTGATTCAAATTTAAGTTCAAATTAATGATTTAAGTTTGGAATAGTATTCAAGTTATTTTAGATTTATTTCTTCATGTCTTAAGTGAGGTTATTTAATTCAATTTAATTTAATTTAATTTATTTTAATTTAATTTAATTCAGTTTAATTTAGTTTGATTTGATTTAATTTAATTCAATTCAATTTATTTGATTTAATTTCTTAATTTAATTTAATTTAATTTAATTTAATTTATTTAATTTAATTTAATTTATTTAATTAATTTAATTTAATTTAATTCAATTTAATTTTAATTTAATTTAATTTAATTTAATTGAAATTTTCTGAAAGAGCTTAATGATTTAATTTTAATTTAATGATTAAGTCTTTTAATATTTTAAATTTGAGTTATCATTTTAATTAAGAGTTGAGTATTAATGAGATGATTAATTTAGGGATTTTTAAATTAAAGAATAAATCTCTTCCTAATAATATCCCTATTTTAATAATTCCAAATTTATTATTCTTCCAAATTCAATTAATTATTTAATTAAAGTTTAATCATTTTAAATTGCTTAATGGGTTTCTACCCTTTAATTATTAAATTTCAATCATCCAAATCAGATTAGGATCAAATATTTTACTTGTTAAATTTTTTTATTAAACCTAAAGTCTTAATTAAGGATTAAAATTTTAATTACCATTTTGCCCTTTAAGCCTAATAATTTCATAACTCACTAAATTGAACTCAAATGAACTTGAAATTTTTATGTGACTTCACTCATGTGTCAATAAAGACATGAGAGGAGAAAATGTGATTTTTTTGTATTTAATTTATTTATATAATTATTTTTTAGTAGAAAATAGAAATTTCCAAGGAAAATTCAATAACATGACCAAGGGAAAGTTTCTGTCCTTAAGAAAATTAGGGGACATTCCTAATGACCAGAGGACCACTTGGACCAAATTTTGTAATTTTTTGAATTATATTTTATTTATTAGAATTATTTTAATTTCTGGAGTATTAATTAATTTAAAAATAAAATAAATGTTGAAAAATAAATTTTATAATTTTTAAAATTCTCTCTGATATCAAGGATTCCAGAGAACCAAACTTTACAATTTTCTGATTTTTCCTTGATTTATTATAATTATTTTGGTGAAAATGCTAGAAAATATATTTTTTTAATTTTAAAATTACCCTAGAGCTTTAAAAATTAATATCTCACTAAATAGACCTAGGAAAAATATGGGACTTGCTCCTGAGTGATTAAAATTCAAAATATGACATTTTGGTGAATTTTATTATTTTTGTGATTTTTATTATTTTTTAATTATTAAAAATATTAAAATAATATTAAAAATCAACTTTTTTAGAAAATTGAAATTTTAATTTTCTTAAACTCCCTGATATCAGAGAGACTCCAAAACCAATTTGGTGAATTTTTGAAAGATATTTTGAAAGTTATGAATTTTTAAAGTTTAAAATGACTAAGTGGCTTAATTAACCCAATTAGTGGGGCTAACCAAGTCCAATTGACCTCAAATTTTTATGATGGGTTCCTCTGACCCTAAAGGTCAGTGGAGAATTGATTTCAAGTCAATTTGATCTATGGTTAACTCTAATTAATTAGAGATCTATTTTGGGGATTTAAGCCAATTAGGGTTAATCTAAGTGAATTAACTCAAATCCTATTTTTCCTAGGGTTCTCTCGGTCATAAGGAACATCACCAAATTTTCCTAGAATTTATTTCACAACATGCTAATTTTTGGAATTAAAATACTTAAAATAGCAACATGCATTTGAAAAATCAATAACTTTTCATAGGGATGACCTCCGACTTTGGAAAATTCGTGGAATGTTCCCAAATTCAGAGGCTTCAAAAGCCCTATGGTCTCATGCCATGGTGAATTGTGTGAATGCATGGAGAATTAAATGTATGCAGAGAGTAAATAAATTACTAAAAATAAAATACTTGATGAAATTAAATGATTTCTTTTCCACATTATTCTCCTCTGTTCACTGAGCAAGAGGGTATTTTTATTTTATTTTTATGATTTTCCTACACAAAGATATGAATTTTCAAAGTTCAGGGAATTAAATAAATTAAGAAAATCCCTAATTTTCTATTTAAGTGACGCGGCGCCTCGTCAACCTCGGCAGCTCCGAATGCACACGCGGCGCGCTCCCATTCGACGCCGCCATCCGCGTCAGCCGCTCCGGGACCCGCCGTATCGCTCCGCCTTCCGATCCGACGCGATCCCGCCGTCCGTCCGCGCGTGTATTAAATGGACGCGCATCCGTTCATCGTCCCCAAGTGTCCTCACCCGAGAGCCGTCCACACTAAATCCTTAATATCTCACTCGATACTCAATGGATTTTCATGTTCTTATGCTCTATGGATTCGTCTCGAAGAGACGAACACATCTATACGGTTATCATGCATTGAAATTAAAGCATTTGAAATGGAGAATCTCCGTAAGCTCGGGATGAAGAATTAACTCATACCTTAGCTCGAGAGGTGAAGCCTCGATCGGAGATGCTCGGCACGTTCGTTGGAGATGCAGGAGGCTAGGGATGAAGCCCTGGGGATGCGGTGAATCGCCTAGGTGTGATTTCCACCAAAGCCGATCACAACCTTTGGAGTCCGGAACAACCTGGGTGACCCGGAGATGGGGCTTTTGCTGGTGGACACCTTCCCTCGGTCCGGGTGCGGGTGTAGGACCAATCAATTTGGGGATTGGTCCACCGTGGAGAAGTGTCCCGGTTTTGGGTGAAATTTCAACTCGAAATCGAGCTCGCAGAGAAGAAATGGCAGGGGATCTCACCTGGGGATCAAGTGCTCGTGTGTGGGGAGGAGTCCGGAACAATTTTGGCGCAGTTTCGGTAAGGTCCGGTTCAGCACTTCTCATGGCCGAGAAGGTGAGGGGTTTAAATAGGAGATGTCGGAGGGCCTCCCGGGGGAGTCGAGGGCTGGGATCGACTGCTTCGGCATGCGAAGAACAGCCATGGTGGCCATTTGGAGTGGGGCGGCTCAGCAGATGGAATTTCAAAGCTCGGCTTCTCCCGAGGTTTCGGGCATGGTGTTTTCCGACGATCGGGTGGCCGGCCGGCCAGCATGGGTCACCCTCAAGGTCAGGTGGGTCGGGTCGGGACTTGGTGCAATCAATCGGCAAATGCCATGTGTAAAAGGCTTGGATTAGAATGGAATGGGAGAGAGCTTATTTTGGCTCAAATTGGTCAACCCCTCCACTTGGGCTAGGTGCACCACCCAAGGCTTGGTTTTGGTCGAGGGAAAAGTGATTTGGCTCAAGCATAATCAGTAGGGTCAAGTCACCATCCAAGCACAATTAGGCATAAGCATGGTTAAGGGGAATCGTGGAGTGGTTAATCACCTTTAGGAATTAAGGAAAGAGCCTCCTCCTTTTGCCCAAAATGGCATGGTGACATGTAAAGAGGCTCTCATGGCTTGCATATGGCTTGTGCATGGCTCCATGGCTCCATTTGGCTTGGGAAAAGGTTGGGTCAATTTCATAAAAATGGGTTTTAAGAATTTTGGATATTTTGGTGTGAATTTGTATGGGGCTTGATTTGGAATTATTTGATGATGGAATTATAACTTAGGGAATGGCTTTGATTAAATGGATGGCAAATGGAAATGTCATGTGGGCTTTGAGGCCAAATTTGGGCTTTTATATTCGGTGGAAATGGGCTTTTAGGGAGGTTTAGGGAAGTGGGCTTTTAAATTTAAAATGGATTTTGGGATGAGATTTTGGTAAAGGCTTGGGCCAAATAATTGTTGAGTTTGGTTTAGGGATGCTTCATGAGTGGTTTGAAACAAGTTTGAGGTGATTTGGGTTTGAATTGGGTTGGATATGGGCTTTTCGGTAAAGAGGCTAAAGTGGGCCAAAATGGGCTACCATGGGCCAAAGTTGGGCTAGAGTTGAAGTTGATGTGAAATTAATGTTGGGAAATGTTTTTGGGAGTGTTTCAAAGAGGTTTTGGCTTTGGTTGGGTTTTGATTTTGGGGTTTGGGCTCATTCTGGGCTAGGTTTAGGTTTAGGTCAAAATCGGGCTTTTTGATTTTGGGTTGAATTTGAGTGGGGTTTGGGTCTAAATTTTGAGCAAATCATGTTAGTGTTTTGTTCATGGGGATGTTAAGGAAGGTTTGGAAAAGATTTGGGGTTAATTGGAGTTGAATTGGGTGAGTTTGGGTTAGGTTTGGGTCATAGGTCCAAATCGGGCTTTAAGGCCAAAAGTGAAATTGGACCCAAATTTCAATCAAATTAAGCTTGGCTTTGGTCTAGATTGGTGTTTGGGATGTTGAATTGAAGTTTAGAATTGAATTGGACCAGAATTTAGGTCAATTGGGTAGGTTTGGTTTGACATTGGGTTTACTTTGGGTTAAAATGGGTCAAATTGGGGGTTTTGACAAAAGTGGGGTAAATTGACAAAATTGGCCCATGGTGTAGTTGAACAAAATGAAATTGGGAATATTTGGGATTTTCTGGAATTTTCTGGGAATTTTCTGAATTTTTGGATTTTTGGGTCAAAAGGGGTATTTTGGGTATTTGGAAGGTATTGGGGGGTATTTTTGGAATTTTTGATATTTTTGGATATGGATGATCAGTTTGAGTGATGTGGGAATGTTTGAGATTGATTTTGGAGAATTTTGGGTAATTTGGAAACTTTTTGAGAAATTTGGGCTATTCAGGACTTTGGGTAGGTTGGCGGTGTTGGGTCCCTGGGGTCAAAAATTGAAAATTTGAAAAATTGAAGATTGGGTGGATGTAAGTGAAATGAAATCATTTTTGTTGAGCCATGGAGCCATATCAAGCCCATATGAGCCATGAAGGGACTCATTTGAGGCATTCACCATGTTGTTCCTAACCCTCTTAGCCGAGGGCTTAGTGGGTTAAGGACCATCCATGTGAATCACCTACATGAGTCGGGAAGTTAAGTTGGGTAAGGGTGTGTTTTAGGAGGTGTGTGAAAGTGTAGTGCATAGGTGTAGTGTATGTGTAAGTCAGCCCTTTACTGCACTGTGCCACCCGAGGCGGTCCTAAGGCCAAAGAGTCTTATAGGAACTCATTCTTTAAACTTCCACATTCGATTTCAACCCTCTAGGTGATTAGGGGTCTATAGTCAAGTTTGTGGAGTTTGCGGGGAGTTAAGAAGTGGTTTGAATTTCTAAAAGGTGGGTCCCAATTCTAGTCCTCTAAGATAGTCAAAGGAAAAGCCTAAGGCTAGATCCTAAGTACTAAAGAGAAGAAGAGAAGACCTCATCAAAAATGAGGTCAACAGGCCATTGAAACTCATTTGTAGCCATTTCTTCAATTAATGCATACGCTTCATCAAATGGTTTTGACATTAATGATCCACCAGCGACAACATTAATTATAGACCTAAGGGATCCCATTAACCTATTATAAAATGTTTGAATGATTAACCAATCCGGTAGAGCATGATGTGGAAACTTTCTTAGGAGTTCCTTAAATCTTTCCCAGGCTTCGTATATTGATTCCCCTTCATACTGACAAAATGATATAATATTGTTTCTAAGTTGAGTAGTCCTTGAAGGTGGAAAATACTTAGCTAGGAATTTCTGAGTTAACTACTCCCAATTTTTAATAGAGCCAGGTGCTAATGAGTATAAACACATTTTAGCCTTATCCCTTAGTAAGAAAGGAAAAAGCCTTAGCCTAACAGCATTGTCTGACATGCAATTATAACAAAATGTAGCATAAAGTTGTAGAAATTTAGATAAGTGTAAATAGGGATCCTCCGAAGAAGTTCCCCCAAACTAGTTGTTCTGCACAAGTTGGATAATCACTAGATTTAGTTCAAATGAGTCAGCTTCTATGATAGGGTTTTGTATACTTGAGTGAATTTTATCTATCGTAGGATTTATATAATCCCTCAATGATTTATGATGATTTTTTAAGTTATTATTTTGAATGTTTTCCATTTCCATTTCTAGTTTTTCGAGTCCTTTCTGTTTTTTTAATTTTTCTTATTTTTCACACAAATAGTTTTTTTTTTCTATAACAGTTATTCATACAACAAAACACTTTTCACACAAAAATATATTTAAGCACTAAAGTTTTCCAATTCTAAGCCTAATTACTTCAACTAAAATTCTCCTAAAATTCTTACCGAAGCTTCCCGGCAACGACGCTAAAAACTTAATGCTACTTTTTTATATGTAAGAATTTATGACATTAGATTTATATATTTATAATTATTTTGTAAAGTCACAATTTTAAACGTGAGTATACGTATCGTATCAAGTAATATAGGGCTCTAATGGAGTCCCGTTTATCGATCCCACAGGGAAGCGAGATAAGAGGTTCTTAGTCAAATTCTAGTCTACAATTATCAGACTTTAGATTGGAAGGTCGATATAAGTGGTTTTTCTAACAAGTACTCCTAAAGGTAGATGATTATATTTTAGAATAATAATTACTCCTAAATGCAAATATTAAATGTACATATAGTAACTATAACTAAATGCAAATAATAATTCTAAATATAACTAATTTTGGATTAATTTGTTTGGAGAATTTTGAAATACTAAAAAATACTATTATAAAGTAATGAAATGGATAATGTGTTGGAGTGAGATGCATTAAATATTGCATGTTCCAAATAGGAGCAATCCTATTCTTTACCCTTTGGTCCAGACATAAAGAACATTGACTAATCCTATGCTTGTTTACTGAATCCGTGGCTAGGCTAGGAGGATACCGGCTCTCACTTCGGAGCTCCCACTTTCCCCTCGTCTGAGGGTTAACATCTCCACTTCAGTACTCAAACAATAGGTCTCCACTTCTACATCCAATAACTATATTTCCCTATTTATTTGCATTAAATTCGCATGAACTTTACCATCCATGGAA
Organism: Papilionanthe hookeriana x Papilionanthe teres; assembly: GCA_022702705.1. Classification (NCBI taxonomy): domain Eukaryota; kingdom Viridiplantae; phylum Streptophyta; class Magnoliopsida; order Asparagales; family Orchidaceae; genus Papilionanthe; species Papilionanthe hookeriana x Papilionanthe teres. The sequence continues at coordinate 12,467,997 of CM040427.1, forward strand.
TTTGAATGTGGCTCATTCTTAGTTGTAGAAAGCATAACCCTCTTGGATCGTATATTTTCACAACAAATTTTAACATTACAGAAGATCTTAATTGCAATGTAAATGAAGTGCAAGTAAAAACCATCACATTTATATATAAAAATTCTTCTAGCATGTATCTCAACATCCTACACATGAATTCTACACATTACAAAAGAAAGTAAAATGAAAACAATGGCAAAATCTTCTTATGCCACTATTTCCAAATATGAAGAAAGAGTAAGAGAAAGACATCGCAAAGCATGAGGAAAACACAACGGAAAACTTCATTTCAAAGCAAATCCACAAAATAAGTGTTTAGAAAATCATAAGATAATGAAGAACACAGTACTTAGCTTTTTCCCCTTGAAAAAAAGATGAAAATCTCTCCCACAAAGTCTCACACCGATCCATGCAATGCTAGAACATTCCCCTGCAGATTCTCTCAAAATCCCCTCACCAATCTCTTCAAAAAGGTATAAATTTACATTTCTACTCCTATTCTAAGATCTCTCAACATTATCCAAGTTTTTCCTAACTTATCCTTTCTTTTTTTGGCTTCAAATTCGGTTTAAAATAGAGTAGGGACGAATTTCCCAAGAGGTGCATGACGAAACCCTTCAAAAAGCATCTAGATTCGATGTATTTAGCCAAAAACCACCCAATATCGCATCCAGGCCGTCTCGGGTGTCGCTGGCATTGAATAGGGCGTTACTGGAGCCCTATTTTTTGTGCTCTCGGGCTTTTGGCACCGCCGGTGCCAGTTTGGGCGCCCCCGACGCCCATCCTACGCAGCTCCACCATTTTGCTCCGTTGGCTCCGTTTCAGCTCTGATTCGTCCCGTTTCAGTTGCGTTGCGTTCCAAACAGATAGCCCTGCAAAATAAGCATAAAAACAACCTTCCTTTAAAATGTAATCTCATTCAAAAATATGTAAGAAGTGTAAATGATATTAAATATAGAAAGATTTATCGAAAGGTGTCAAGCCAAAATTTGCTTTCTTGCTCGTTTTTTATCCAAATTGCACCGTTTTTGCTTCTTTTTGCTCCAATCACCATTTTTGTACCTAAAATAAAAAACAATACAAAATAACTTCCTTTTAAAGTGTAATATCACCAAAAATGTGGAAAATCATATAGCAAAAAGTGTATGTATTTTTGGTTTATCAACTAACATAGTAGATTACTTTGAAAATTGTATCATGTTTTTGTCCCAAAACAGCTCGAATATCATAATCACTTGCATCACACATTAATTCAAATGGTTTTTCCTAATCTGATGAAATAATAACTAGTGCAGTGATTAATTTCTCTTTTAACAGCTCAAATTCTTTTAGGCAGTCTTCATTAAAATTAAAAACTACATCTTTTCCAATAATTGACATAGAGGCTTAACAATTTTTTAAAAGTCTTTAATATAATGCCTGTAGAATCCAGCATGTCCAAGAAAACTGTTAATTTCCCTTACATTTATTGGGCAAAGTAAATTAGTGATCACTTGAATTTTTGCAGGGTCTACTTCCATACCTTCTTCTAAAATTTGATGTCCTAAAATAATTCCTCCTGCTATCATAAATTTACATTTTTCCTAATTAAGAACTAAGCTTATTTCTTAACAGCATCTAAGAACTTTTGATAGGTGTTTTCTAAACATAATTCAAATGAAATTTTAAACACTAAAAAATCATCCATAAAAACTTCAATTCCTTTTTCAATTAAATCACAGAAAACTACCATCATACTTGCTAGAAATATAGCAGGGGCATTACATAAACCAAGGGGCATTCTTCTAAAATCAAAAGTACCATAAGGGCTGGTAAACATTGTTTTCTCTTGATCCTCAGGGACAATTTATATTTGGTGTTAACCAGTATATCCATCCAGAAAACCAAAGTATTTATGCCTAGCTAGTCTATCCAACATATGATCAAGAAGGGTAAGTTGAAAATGATCTTTTCTGGTGGCAAGATTAATTTTTTATAATTAATGCATATTCGCCATCTTGTAACTTATCTTTTTGGTATAAGTTCATTCTTTTTATTAACAGTTACAATTACTCCTCATTTCTTAAGAACACAATGAATAAGACTAACCCATGCACTATCTGAAATAGGGTAGGTTATTCCAGCATATAACCACTTTAAAATTTATTTCTTAACAACTTCTTTCATAATAATATTTAATCTCCTTTGACGATTGGCCCTGGGTTTGCAGTTCTCTACTATAAGGATTTTGCGCGTACAAATTGAAGGACTGATTCCCTCAATATCAGCTATGGTCCATTCAAAGGCTTTCTTATATTTTTTTAAAGTTTCAAGCAAACTCTCTTCTTCTTCTGTAGTTAATTTTGAGGAAATTATAACTGACAAAGTTGAGAAATCACCTAAAAAGACATATTTTAAATGTTCACGAAGTAACTTCAATTCATGTTTAGGAGGATTTTTAATTGATGGACAAAAAGATTCATCTTTCTTTGTCATGTCCAAAATTTAAAAGTTTTCTTGAACATAATTTAAGTCTTCCTCATTAATATCATCAGAATATTGTGTTTCCTCTTCTTGCTCCTATTCCAACTTTTCACATTCAGATTTCTTTTTATAAGTTGCTTTAAAATGGCATTGACTCAGAATACTCATTACATCCATCCTGAAACAGTCATAATTTTTACCTTTTACAGGATAATTCATTGATTTTGAAATATTAAATGTAACAGTTTGATCATTAACACATATAGTTAATTCACCTTTCTGCACATTTTGGGACTAATAGATCTGCACATAAGATTTTACAATCTGGATTTTATTAGCCTACCCTTTTTAGAGATCTTAATGAATATATTAAAACATCTGATCTATTTCAGTGAGTAGGAAATATTTCTAGAAGAAATGAGATGCCTCTGAAATATACATTGGAAGTTGAAAATTTTTATGCATGGGGATTAAATTTTTATGGGACCATTTATTCCTTCATTTGGAAATTTATACATATTAATTGGTGATGACTATGTTTCAAAATGGATTGAAGCAATAACTTTACCTAAATGTGATGCTCATAGTGTTTCAAAATTTTTAATGAAAATATTTTTACAAGATATGGAATGGCGAGAGTGATCATCACTAAAGGAGGATCCCATTTTAAGAATAAGAGAATTTAGAAATTGGTTGGAAAAATAACATTTTGCATAGATTCTTAAATGTTTATCATCCCTAGACTACTGGTCTAGCAGAAGTATCAAATTGTGAAATTAAAAAAATTTTGGAAAAAACTCTAAATCCTAATAAATTTGATTGGTGTGCTAGATTAGACTCTACTCTGTGGGCATATAGGACAACTTATAAAGCTCCTATAGGAATGAGCCCGTATTGATTGATTTTTCGAAAGAGATGACACTTGTCAGCAGAATTGGAACATAAAACATATTGGGCTATTAAGGAATTTAATTTTAATTTGAAGGATGCTGGTGAGAAATGACTGTTGCAACTGAATGAACCTAGAGAGATCAGAAATGAAGCATATGATAGTGCAAAAATCTATAAAGAGAAAATGAAAATCTAGCATGATCGGAAGATATTAAGAAAAAAATTTTAACATGGACAAGAAGTGTTGTTATATAATACAAGATTGAGATTATTTCCAAGAAAATTGAAGTCTAGGTGGTTACGACAATTCACTGTTATTAAAGTGATTCATTATGGAGCTGTTGACATTGAAGATCCTAAAACTGGAGATGTATTTAAATTTAATGGACACATATTAAAACCTTATTTTGAGGGGAAAAGACTAAATTTTAAAGAGGTTTTAATGTTGAGTCATCCCGAGTAAATATTGGATACGTCGGGCTGTCGATGTTAAACCAAGTGTTTTGTGGGAGGCAATCCATAATTATGTCTGTTATTTTAATTTTTTTGTTGTTATTATTTTTATAATTATAATTAAATGTTTATTTGGAGTCCTGCATACTCTTATATGTCATAAATGACATATACTATTAGATTTAAGGGAAGATTTTAGGATTTATTCTAATGAAAAATGAATCGGTGCGCAAACCTGCTCTGGGCTCCGACGGTGCCGAGATGGGTGCTGACGGTGCCATATTATAGAGACTTGGCACTGATAGCGCCAAAGTGCTACACTGACAGCGCTGTAGATACAAAATTGCAATTTTTTGTTTAAGAATTGGTTTTGACGAATTTCTTCCCCAATAACTCCCTAAAATCATTTTTAAAGCCCTTTTGGATAGAGAAAACATCAATAGATTCACCAATTGACAAATCACATGGCTTCCAATTCTAAAATTTCTTCAAGTAATGGAATTTTCAATAGAAGAAAGTTCATCAGTTTTGAAGTGTAAAAACTTTATGACAAAGTCCTTTTGAAGAAGAAACTGATCAAGGAATGAGGCTTTGTGAATTGAGGATTGAGTAATCCAAGTACTCCAGTGGAAAAAACAATTGTGCAAAGGTGTTGGGAAGTACTTTGCTACACTACTCCTACAGTATTCGTTCGTGTGGTTAAAGAGTTTTATGTAAATCTTTATGGAATCAACCAAGGAGTCATCCATGTTTGAAGCAGGTGGGTACCATTTACTCCTTCTAGGATAAATGATTTGTTCATGATTGAGAATGATTCAATTTGCCACCACAAATTTTGTCCCTACAAGAGAAATCATGGATGAAGTCTATTGATACTTGACTGATGAAAATGAAAGTTGGGAGATAAAAGATGACAGTCATGTGAGTTTTTCTTCTACACTCTTGAATCCTATATCAAAGCATTGCATTACTTTATTTCTACAAAGTTACTATGTTGAAAATCAGTAAAAGTTACAAATAAGAGTTAATTTTGAATTAATGCATTCAAATGGGAAAACCTATTGATGTGGGCTTTATAATTGTGAAATCTATTTTGGGCTAAATTGTGCATGGGTCTACTTATGGATTGGGACATCCTTCTACCAAATTCATGCTTTACAGTCAATTTTAAGTGTCATATGAATATTGGGAAAATGTGCTTTTTATTTGGAAGCCCATGGACCCAAAAAATTATTATAACTTCATAGGAAATGGAGAGGATGATGATATGAACATTATTATGGATCAACCATCTCAAAATTCAATACCTTTACGGTCCTGCATTCCTGATAGTTCGCAAGTTATTCTGAAAAGGATCAAGAAACTAGAAAAAAACATTCAGAATGTTATGAATGCAATTAATAACATCACTAAATTATTTGATCATCTAAATTGGAGGATGAAGGAGCATTTTAATCACATTAGATGAATTGAAGAAGGTATGATATGTAAGTTTACGAAGAATGCTTGTATCGTAGAAGATTCGACCAATGAATTTCAATACTGACCATTTTACAACCATTATGTGCATCACCAAATCATGGGAGATATTCAAGATGAAGATAGTATTGAGGTTGAAGAGTAATAGTGACTCTGAAGACTGGATTTCAAGTATTTGAATTTATATGCGCTTGTGTGTTTGCTATGGATTTGTTTTGAATTTAAGATGCTTTATGCTTTGATTGAGTGTTTGTTGTTTTGTTTTCAACGTTAGGGTATTGTATATTAATTTTGATGCTGAACTTTTATATTGTGTGGCTTGCATTATTTGTATTGTTGTGGATTGAAAACTTTGCTTGTAAGTGTTGTATTTTATATATAAATGTGAAGTTTTAAGTTGTTTGTAAAATTTGATATTAGTAGACACTTAATGATGAAAATTAATACTTAATAAGGCTAATAAGATGATGGCGTGATGAATAAATGATTGAATTCGTGAAAAAAATTGAAAATTGGAAATGCTGGTCTAGGCGCCGTTCGCACCCGATAACCGAAACTCCAGATTTCACTTTAAAACCATAAAATATTGACAGTTAAAGCCATTTTTACCCCATTTAGTCTTCTTCTACCTCTAGCATTGGCCGAAATGCCATCTAGGTCTTTCTTAAACTCATATTTGAGGCAATTTAAAGAGGAAAGGAACTTAGATCTCATATTCTCTTGGCAAAAGCTTTACTTTAAACTTGAAATTTTTTATTTTCAGCATAGATTACTTCTACATTTTGGAAATCCAAATTTTTGATGTTTTTGGAGAAAACTTTGAGATAATCCATGGTGTGAAGTTCTTACCCATTAGAATGATCTTTGGAGTCTACCACATTATTATATTTGAATTTATTTGAGTTTATTTTGCACTTTATAAATTTTTCCATGGCTCCAAGAATGAGTAAGGGGAAGAGAAAACATGATTTTTATGAAAAGAGATTTGTTAAATTGATAGCCCAAAACTAATATAATTTCCAACTTTCAACTAAGAAGATTGTTTAGGACTGTGCTTTTCTAAGTCTGGATCGAGTCGTTGAAAAGGTAATTGTTAATCGGCGATGAGAACACTTTTGCTATTTTAATGCAGAGGCTATTGAGGGCATAGTACGAGATTTCTATACCAATTTTTATGAAACTTCTGATGAGCATGTGTTTGTGCGTGGAAAGATGGTGGAATTCACCCCAGACTAGATTAATGAATTTTATCAGTTGAGGGGTTCCTTCTATGAGTACATCCCATTCATGATGATGGTTTAGATGAAGTGATTGCATACCTGACAGTGGAAAAGGAGAGTGGAAGTTGAAACACAAACAAAAGGTAAACTTCTCTGCTTCAAAGTTAAATATTCCATCTAAAGTATAACACTATGTCATTTCTGTGACGTTATTACCTAGATATCACCGTAGTGAAGTGATTAGAGACAGAGCCATCCTAAACTGATGTATTCAGTAGATGAAAATGATTAATATTAGCTCTCTCATCTATAACAATATTCTTACTATTGCTAGACCACTGGTGATTTAGGCCAGTGATTTTCACTTTATGTGAACAATCAGCAGTAGATTTTAGTAGAGATGAAGAAAAGTTTGTGTGTCTAAAACCCATTGGAAAAGTGAATATTAAGACTTATGAATCTCATGTTGGATGGAGAGATGGGATTAGTAGACATGATATTCCTTTTACTTCTTGTGTTCTATCTCTTCATGGAATTATGGAGCAACTAATGATCCAACAGGGAGACATTTTATCAATGCAAAATAAAATTGAAATTTTAGAGGCTAGAAATGCTTATAATGATGATTTTATGGTGAGAAGAATGGAATATGAAGCTGCTTACGATGAAGCTAGGGTTAGCTTCATGAAGGGTGATCCTACTATGGAATTCCCTACTTACCATAGTTTCACTCCATATCAGCAGCAAGATCAGAATGTAGAAGAAGAAGAAGAAGAAGAAGAAGAAGAAGAAGAAGAAGAAGAAGAAGTAGAATAAGAAGAGCATGATGAGAGCGATTACTGATGGTGGTTTGCTATTATTTTTATTTGTTGTTATGTATTTTTTGTTGTAGAACTTGTGATTGGTTTTATGTTTGGTTGATTGATGAGGCTCTGTGATGTGTGTACATGAGTTTAATTTTTAAACTGTTTGTTTAAATTTGGATTTAAACTGTTGTATCTTTTGATGTACTGTTAAATGTTTAGTTTAAGTTTTAAATATCTCTTTACCAAGCAAATCTTTGGTATGTCATATTTACTACACTTTCAATATTGCTATATACTTGTTATTATGAATGCTTAATCCTTACCTACATAGTTTAAATAGAAAATAAATGGAAAACCCGATACATACAAGTTACTACTTTTTGTTCTTTCTTCCTAATTTTATATTTCTGAGTAATATGTTGAAAATTTTAAGTTTTGGGGGAAAGAAAAACTAACGATATTTCTCCTCAAATAATTGCACTTATTCTTGAAATAATAGAAGACTAGAACTCTTAAACTTGATTACTAAAAATCTTACTTATAGTTTGACTCAAATTAGTAAAAATGATTTAAAGGTCTGGCTATTATATTTATGAATAAAAAATTGTAACAATTATAAAGTTAAAGTCAATACCATGAGTCATAAATTTTATGTAGTAAAAGAGTTACTTGAGGACAAGTAACAACTAAGTTTGGGGAATTTTGATGCACCAAATAAATGTTGGATTTTTCACCTATATTTTATACTCTTTTTTGGTTAAATTGCGCTTAAAGAAGGTAATTTTCATGTATTGTTGTAGGTATGTTGATTTTAGGCATTTGGAGTAAAAGAAAGCAAATGTGACAAAATTTGGAGTCAAAATAGGTGATTTTTGGAAATCAGGCTTTAGGCGCCGACGACGCCATTTGACAGAGATTTCAGGAATTAAATTGCAACTGGGCGCCAACGGAACCCAGAACGATTACACACGATTTCATTGTAGATTTTACTATTCAAACACTTTTTGGAATATCCTGGGAGACTAGTAACTACACTGTGTTAAACTGCCAGAAACATGAGGAGAGTCGAAAGTTTTAGTGTATTAAGCATGGGTGTGAGTGAAAAAAAATGAAGAGTCACTATAGAGAGACTGTGGAATCTTGTTTGGAGTGAGTTTTGATTGTTGTTGTTAGAAGAGATAGAGAATCAAAGGAACTTCAAGGAATTTGCTTTAGGGAAGAGTTACAAATAAGTTGTGATTTTTATGAACTTTCTTTTATATATAAAATCCATGTTTTCTCATTTCTTATTTACGAATTATGAGCAAATTTTTTTCCTTGCAATGAGATATGGTGAAATGAAGAGATAGATTGGATATGTCTTAACTAAATTCTCTTACTCATTTCTATATTCAAAATTTTACTTCCCTAATATAACTTCATATACATAATCATTTTTCAATCAAAAGCAAATTTATTTGTAGCAAATTGGAGAATAAATAAATAATAAGTTTTGAAAATTGTTTTTCATCCCCCCTCCTCAAAATTAAATTTTTAATAAAATAAGATATTATAGCATAACATATATATATATATATATATATATATATATATATATATATATATATATATATATATATATATATATATATATGTATATATATGCAGGAATGAAAAATAAAAATGTCATTGTTACAAGCATTTTTATATCCTAAATGTACAAGTACAAAAATTAAAAATAGGAGTCAAAATAAGTTGATCAAATTTTATTTCGTTAACATATATGAGATTCAAAAGACTTCTAAGTAGTGGACGATAACATAAAAGCAAATCAACATAAACCATTATAACCACAACAGAAAGAAAATACATAGTAGTAGATTGAAAATTAAAACATAAAATTTTTAAGCGAAAGTTAGCTCTATTCTAAACTTCCATAATATATTAGGAATAAGTTCATCACATCCAAACAAAATACACTCAAATAACAATGTCAACACATTTACTACCACATAAACAAAACATAACTACTCACCACAACATAAACACATACAACAATATCTAACATAACTATAAATAAAACAAAAATTGTCCAAACAACAATGAAAAATAAAAGTTCAAACACAACCATAACATACTCAAATCAATCCTCTCCTCCTCATCCTCCTCCTCCTCCTCCTCCTCCTCCTCCTTATAATCATCATCTTCATCATCATCATCATCCCAGAAATTTGTAAGCTCATAGTGAGGGTAATGTGGATATGAAGGAAATACCTCTCATCACCTTGGATAAGTTTCTCCAATGATGTGTGATATTTTTCTTCATAATCACTATGCCTTATCATATAAGTGTCAATATGATCTACATAATTTTCTAAATTTAGTACCTTGTCCACAGTATAGTTGATGTTGTTCATCATCTTTTGCATTAACTGTGTTTGTGGATCAATACTAGTTGATTGACTATGGGATGTAGATGCACGATATGTAAAAGCATGAGATGTAGAAGCACCAGAACTTCTAGAAAATTTTCCTCTTCACAAAAAAAAAATAGAATGCTCAAAATAAAACTTCACATTCACACTTTTGATACGTTTTAGAGGTTGTAAAATATCCTTCCATCTATCAAACCTTACACCAGCTTGCTCACATAAAGTAAAAGTTAAGGATGCAAATCTCAAACCTACAGTAGTGGCAGCTCTAGCAGAACTGGTGATGGCCTGATAAATAAGAGATCCAATATCAATAAGAGTTAATTGTTGAATGTAGAAGTTCAAAGTAGCTCTTTCTCTGGTTACTTCACTAAGATTATTCCTAGGGCGTAGACAAGCAGAAATAAAATAGTGCCACTCTTTTCCTGTGGCATCCAACTTTGATGCAAGAAATTTACTCTTCTTCCACTTACAATTTTCCATAATCTCCTTTACGTAGTTAATGAAGATATAGTCTTGTCCAAATCTTCCTTCGTAGGATTATAATTTGCATCAAAACACATCAAATCTGAAGGTAGTTGGTAAAATGAATAAATTACCTCAGGTGAAAATGCTACTAAGTTTCCTTTTACCATCACTTGATCTTCCTCAGATTCAGGGAGATTAGCATAAAAATCTCAGACTACAAACTCACAGCAATAACAGAACAACAAGAGAAATGTTCCCACTGTCGACGGACATCAAATCTTTCACTGCTCTGCCTGGATTTTTGAAACACCACTCAGAAATTATTTTCTGGAATGCATCGCATCTACTATCTCTCCTGAGCTTTCGCACTCACAAACTTGCTTAAATCAAAAGTTACATTCCTCTTGCTCCTCTTCATTCTTAGAGCCATTTCTAAAATCACATAAAATTCATAATAAATTATAAACTCAAACCTAAATCACTAAACCTAACTTCCAAAATCTTAAACTAACATTCCCATGTAATATCGATCAATTTTTCTTAAAATTTCACCATAAATAGTAATTTTTGGATTTTCCATAATGTACTCAAAATCTATGGTGAAAATTAAAAAATTTTACATAGAGGTGAAGATCTCACCTTGAGAAGATAAAATCTAGCAAATTTGACCAAATTCCACCAAGTAATATTCAAATTTGGAGAAGCCCTAGGTCCAAAATCATGAATGATCGAGGAAGACAATGACTACTGGAGGAAAAATGGAGTTTTTCAGTTAAAATTTTCACATATAACTATTTGTGACTTGATTTTCATGAACCGGCGCTTAAGTGTGGGGTTATGGCGATTAAGTGCCCGTGCACTTATTTGGATATTTTTAATTTTTGAGTTAAATGCACATCTTACTTAAATCATCCACCCCTAAATGTTCTTTATAAATCTTAGTAACCATTTTCTTCCCCTTCTATTCTCCTCTTTCTCAAAATTTACAACTTTCCATAATTTTGATTCGATTATAATTAACACATAATTATCACACAAACAAACACATTCATTCACATGTCAAAACAAATACAAACACAATTCACACAATTTATATCCACTCCAAAAATTTTTGGATGAAATAACTCCTAAATACATCACGACACAAGATAAACTTAACATCAAACACACTTAAAAACAAAAAAATACTAACAACAAATAAACTAATTAGACTGTTGCACTTAATTTCATTCTCCATTGGGTGGAACATATCACGGTCCTTCATTTGTTTCTTCTGAAGCATTTAGCATATAGATTTTGTAGAACAGATTATGATGAATAAACCTTATTGAGTCTTCCTCAATTCAGTTGTTTTTCAGATACATCGCCTTGTTTGCATCTTCAGTATAAATTGTATGGCTGAATTTCATTTTAAGTTTACATCCAGTATGCGCCAAGTGTGCATTAGTTTCATTCACTTTTGCTTGAATTTAAGCCAAATAAGCTTCAATTTTAGAAATCTTCTCCGCTATTCCTTCTATAATAACGACTAGAAATCCGTTGTATAATTCTTGTGCTCTTTGACTTACAAACTTCTTCTTGATGGCCTCATCTTTTTTCTTCAATTCACTCTCCCAAGAAGACTTTTTTCCTAACACTATCACTCCTTTTTCAACTCAGAAATCTTTTCACTAAGACTTTAGGATGAAAATTTAGAGGAGGGTAAGAATCTCTTCATTTTCATGCTATTTATAGACTTTGGAAGAGCCTAAACTCACTACCCATGTTAAAAAACCACCAAATAACGTTCAAAGTAAATTTTCCACATTTAATTCTTCTAAAACATTATTTATGCATGTTCTTTTTAACTATTGTGCTTAATCGTCGAATATCGGCGCTCAAGCGCCGATGCTTATTTAAGAACAGGTCAGCTTAACGTCCAAATAAGCAATCTAACACGTCTAGGTCATCAATTAAGGTCTTAGAAATATCATAACATATTTAAAATACTAACACATTTTTGTAAAACAAACGCAATAATAACGTTAAAAATAAAAACACACTAATAACCATGGGTTGCCTCCCACAAAGTGCTTCGTATTAAATTGTCAGCCTGACATACCCAACACTTATTTTGGGTGACCCAACATCATAAGATCATTCAATTTAGTTTGATAGCCTAAGAAATAAAGTTTCATTTTATCACCATTCTCTTCAAATCTTTTCTTAGTTTTAGGATCTTTAATATCCACAGCTCCATCAGGATAAATGTTTATCACAATAATTGTGCCCATTCATCTAGACTTATGTATTTTTCAAAATAATCTTAACCTTGCATTATATAGCAAAAATTGTTGTCCTGACTCAAAATTTTTAGTAGGAATCCTCTGATCATGCCACTTCTTCATTTTTTCCTTATAAATCTTATCACTCTCATATAATTCATTCCTTATTTATTTAAGCTCATGTAATTGCAATAATCTCTTTTTACCAGCATCTTTTAAGTTATAATTAAATTTATTAATTTCTAATATGCTTTATATTCAAGTTCAACTGGTAAATGACAAGTTTTCCCATATATCAACATGTATGAGGACATTCCTATAGGTGTTATATATGCAGTTATGTAAGCCACAAAGCATAATCAAGTATGACTGACCAATCCATTTTGTTGGATTTACAAATTTTTTTAAAATTCTTTTACTTTCACGATTGGATGATTCAACCGAACCACTTGTTTGAGGATGATAAGCAATAGAAACTTGATGGTTGATATGATATTTTTATACTAATTTCTCTATTATTGTATTTTTGAAATGACTTCCACCATCAGTTATGATCACTCTCGACATTCTAAATCTACAAAATATGTTAATTCTTAAAAACTTTGCAAAACTTTGAGCATCACATCAAGGTAAAGCAATAACTTTTATCCATTTAGATACATAGTCTACTACTAACAATATATAAAAACTTCTGAAAGATGGTTTAGAATGGTCCCATGAAATCTAATCCCCAAACATCAAATACATTGAGTTCCAAAATATAATTGAAGGGCATATCATTTCTTCTAGAAATGTTGTCTAAACATTGACAATGATCACAATTTTTAATATAAGTATTAACATCTCTAAAGATAGTAGGCTAATAAAGTCCAGATTGTAAAATTTTGTATGTTGTTTTATCAACACCAGAATGTCCCCATAATCAGAATCATGACATTTTTGGTTAATTTCATAAGTTTCTTCCAAATGTACACATCTTTGATAATTAGATCATTTCTTTATTTATGTAAAAGTTGGTCATCCCAAAAATAAGTTTTAGCTTCAAATAAAAATTTCCTCTTTTTTTGGTGTGTCAGACCGTATGGTATAATATTACTAACAATAAAGTTCACAATGTCTACATACCATGGAACACACCACTCATTAATATTAAACAATTTTTCATCTCAAAAAATGTTCATTAATTTTATTTTCAAAACAGAGTAATTTTTTAGATTCAAGACTGGACAAATGATTAGCAATTGTCCATCCAAAGGCTTTCTTATATTTCTCCAAAGTTTTTATTAAACTCTCTTATTTTTATAAAGTTAAATTTAAGGAGATTATAATAGGTAAAGTTGTGAAATCACCTAGAAAGGCATATCTTAAATGTTTATGAAGTAACTTCAATTCAAGTTTAGGAGGTTTTTCAATTGATGGACAAAAAGATTTGTCATTTTCTGTCATGTACAAAATTTCAAAACTTTCTTGAACATTATTTGAATCTTCCTCACAAAAATTATAAAATTATTCTAAATCCTTTTCTTGCTCGTGCTCCAATTCTTTCATTTCAGATTTATCTTCATAAGTTATTTTGAACTAGCATTCATTAAGATATCTTATTTCAACCATCCTAAAACATTCATCATCTTCACCTTTTGCAGTGTATTTCATTGATTTTGAATTATTAAAAGTAACAATTTGATCATTGACGCGCATAGTAAAATCTCCTTTTTTGCACATCTATCATTGCTCTTTCCATGGCTAAGAAAGGTCTCCCCAAAATGATAGGTAGCTCTTTATCTTCCTCCATATCTAGCACAATTAAATCGAAAGGAAAGATAAACTAATCCACATTTACTAAAACATCTTCTATAACTCCCTTGGGATATTTTATTGAATGATTTTCTAGATGCAAATCTTTAATAATAGAGGATATTTTCCTAATCATAGTCTTTTAAATATAGATAATGACATAAGGTTAATCTTGCACCTAAATCACATAAAGCTTTCCAATAAAATTTATCCCCTATTGCACATGGAATTGTAAAGCTACCAGGATCTTTAAGCTTTTCAGGAAGTTTTTTTTTTAAATTATAGCACTGCACTCTTCACTAAGAACAACAATCTTATTATCTTTGAACTTTCTTAATAAAATTCACATAACTTGGCATTTTTTCTAAAGCTTAAGCAAATGAAATATTAATTGCAAGCATTTTAAAGATTTCCAGAAAAATTTGAAAATTATTCATCCAACTTTTGTTGACAAATTCTCTTAGGAAATGGAGGTGGCGGCGGTATTTCTAATTCAATTTTTAGTGAAGAAATATGACTCACTAAAACTTTTGGAGAATCCTCTTTAGGTTCTTCAATTTCTTCTCTCTCTACTTAAATTCTTTTTTGAACTCTACCTTCCAACTCTTTTCCACTTCTAAGTTGAAAGGATTTTACTTTCTCTTTATTTTGGTCTTTTGGATTAACTTTTGCATTACTAGGAAGTGTTCCTTGGGTTCTATTATTTATGGAATTTGCTATTTGTCCCAATTGATTCTCAATATTTCAAATTGTAGCTTCTTGACTTTGTAACTAATTTTCCATTTATAACTCCACCTCTTCTATAGACAACTTCTTTTCCTTAAATTATGGATTGTTATCAAAACCTGGAGGAAAAGTAAGTTTATAACTACTATTACATTGATTGTTTCAGTTCCTCAATAGGTTTGCTTGATTGTTCCCCCATTGCTGACTAATACCTCCCAAATTATTATTGTTCCAGTTTAAGTTAGGATGATTTTTCCAATCTGTGTTATAATAGTTTGAATATGGGTTGTTTGACTTATTATTTATAGAATTTAACATTTCTATTGATGTTTGAGAATCTAAAATTTCCTAATAAATTCACTTCAATCATTGAAATTAGCTGAGAACAATTCATTCCAAATTGGTCTATCTTTTTTGAAATTGTAGCAACTTGATTTGTTAACATTGTAAAAGAATCAGATTCATGAATATTGGCTACGTTCTTTAGATGTATCCTCTCAGAAGGCCATTAAAAATTATTAGTAGCGATTTCTTCAATTAAAGCATAAGCATCATGAAATGATTTTAACATCAATGAACCACCAACAGCGGCATCTATAATAGATCTAAGAGATCCAACTAATACATTATAAAAAGTTTAAATAATTAACCAATCTAGTACAACGTGGTGTGGAAACTTTCTTAAGAGCACTTTAAATCATTCCCAAGCTTCATAAATAAATTCCCCTTCAAACAAACAAAAAGATGTAATATCATTTCTAATCTTCGCAGTTTTTGATGGTGTAAAATATTTAACAAGGCATTTTTGTGCTAAATCACTCCAAGTTCTGATAGATTCAAGTGCTAAAGAATTCAACCATATCTTAGTCTTATCCCTAAGTGAAAAAGGAGAAAGCCTAAGTCTAATAGCATCATCCGAAACACCATCATATTTAAATGTAGCACACAATTCTAGAAAATTGGCAAGATGTAAATTTTGATCTTCAGTTCGTGCTCCCCCAAATTGATTATTTGATACCATTTGGAAAATAACATGTTTAAGTTCAAATGAATTAGCATCTATAGCAGGTTTTCAAAAACTACCATGAAGTTCATCCACTGTAGGGTTTTCATAAGCTCTTAAAGATCTAAATTCTTGATGAATTTTATCAGTTTTATTATTTTGGTTTGCCATTTTTTGAATTTTTTAGTTTTTTTTGTATTTTTAATTTGTAAAATTTTTCTAATAGTTCTTTCTAATTCACAATCGTATAGTGCTAGTCATTTAAAACCTGAGATACACATAAACTACTACAAAATAAAAATGAAAATAAAACAAAATAACACATAAACTTATATAAAAACAACACTGCAATATTCCTATAATAAATCTTAAAGTTCAAATAAGACATTCTAAAAATAGAAATTTGTTTTTGTAAAAATTCCTTAAAATTATTAATAATTTTTTTTTTCTTCTACCCGACTAAGACGCTAAAAAACTTGATCCTTATGTATTTATGATACATAAATATTATGATTTATATATATATGGATTTAATTTTCTATTTTTTTATTTAATTATATTTCTTTCTTTACAACCATGCCAAAAACTTTACTCCGATTTAAATAAGAGTTCAACTGTTTTATTTAAATTTTGGGATTTTAAGGAAGAATACATATCGTTATCAAGTAATATACGACTTTCTGATTTAGCTCCAAAATATGGAACCCACAGGGAAACTTGTAAACTTTCAATAAGGAATTAGAACACAGAATTTTTTTAGAAAAATATGCTTACTTAAACTATAGTTAGTATCATAGGAATGGAATTTTGATTCTTTTTGGTAATTTTTGATATTTTAAAATAAAGTAAACAATTAACAAATTTTAAGTAGATTATTTGTAAGATAAAAGAAGTATAAATAAAATATCTTTTTCTTTATCATGAATGAATAACAAGTATAGGAGTTATTTTGTGGAAGTATTCAAAATGTGTTGTTTCATAAAGGAGCAATATTATTCTTTACTCTTACTAGAGATGCTATAAAGAACATTGACTAGTCTAAAGTTTGAATAATCTTAAAGAAGGGATAGGTGGGGAAGATACTAGCTCTCAATCTAGAGTTTTATCCTCTCCCTCCACCTAGGGACTCACTTTTCGTATCAAAACCTAAAACAAAAAACTAAATGGGGGGCTTCCAGTCTGTCACCCTAAAGTCTTATAATTCTACACCCTTTAAAGTGTATTTCCCTATTTATCTGTACTCAATTATATGAATTACATTCTCATCCATACAATCTCATTTGATTTTTACCATTAGTTGACTGAGAAAATACCATCACAGATCTTACATGTTCTCACAACGAATGTTAACGTCTTAATTGGCCCAATCAAGATGTAAATGAAGTACAAGGATTAAATCATCATAACTTATTCCATCATTAAAGATCAATACTTCCACAACTTCCATCCAAAACAATTACTTTTCAGTTTAAAGAAAATGATAAAGAAAAATACTTAGAATTCATGGATAAAACACAACAACAATTAATTTTAAAAATAGAAATCATATAGAAACACAAGAAGTCTAAATTAAAAATAAAATGTAGTTACAAAAATAAAAACTTATTTTAAATTATGTTCCACCAAAACCTTGAAGTTTCTTTGAATCTCTTCATTTCTCTTACAATGCTCTCTAAGACTGGTCGCCTAACCCTAGAGGGTTAAAATCTCTCAAAGTCACTGACAAACAATGAATTCTTACTTAGAACTATCTACCCACCTTCCCCTTCACTAATAATGAGATAAGTGAGAGAAAACCCTAACTAAATATCTTACAACTCCTTACTTTAAAACACTCTAATCTACTCTTCAATCTCTTCTAATCTTCTCTTTTTTCTTTCTTCTCCAATTCCTTCTCTTTAAACTTTTCCAAAAGCTGCATTGGTATCTCTTCAAAATGTGTCCACATTCAATGAACCTTCCTAGAGTTGCCTCCTTTCAAGAGGCATTTAATGTATTTTTGCGCCCATTATGAGTTATTCACATTTTCACCAAGGGTTGCCTCAAATACCCCTTCAAAATTTGCTAAAAATTCATTAAACTTCCATAATAACTACCCTACGCTTAAGAGCGGGGTCTTCGGAGCTTAGGCGCGACCGTCTTTATCTGCTGGTGCTTAAGCGCCAGATCTGGGTGCTTAGGCGCCCTAGCTCATTTTCACACAATCTTCATTATTGCTCCAAATTTGATCATTTTTTTACTTCTTTTCTCATATTATATCCATTTAATTGTAGCTGAAAGAAAATAGACAAATATCTTCCATTAAAGTGCAATATCATAAAAAATAGGTATAAATATGTGTACATAAATGTTATTTATTATAGGTGTATTAGTGATCTTCTCCTGAACTCAAGTATAATAAAGTTGTTGTGGTATCTTGTATAGTAAACTAATGAGCAGATATATTTGTGGCCTAAATTACTATCGAACATTTCATCTGAAAAGGGCACAGAGAATTGATCTTTTTTAGTTGTAGTATTCTTTTTCCCATAATATATATAAATTTTCCAACCAGACATATTTCTTTTGTGTATTAACTCTTTCTTATTACTCTTTATCATAGCTAAACCACCCTTCTATAGCACACAAAGTTTAGGACTCACTCATGTACCATTAGAAATGAGGTATGTAATACTTACATCAAGCAATTTCAAAATCTTCCTTTTCACCACCTCTTTAATAATGGGGTTCAAACTTCTTTAAGGGTCATTTTTTGGTAAATCAATTTTATACATTAATATCATATACATATATAATGAAGGATCAATTTAATGGATGCCTTCAATGGTTCAACCAAAAATTTTCTTATAGGTTTCTCATAACTTTTCTTCGTGAAGTATGTCCAATTTAACTTATAAAATTAATTGAAGACTTAGTTTATCTCCTAATAAGCTATTAGTCAAAAAATGGAGCAAATCCTTTAAATCCAATTTAGATGCCTCCTTAATTTATTGCTAGACTTGCTCTTTTAAAGATGAGAAGTTCAATGGCTCAAAATTTTCCCGAACAATTTTAGGGTAGCTTGAGTTTATATATCAAATTCATTCACTTTTTCTATTGAATCTTCCAAAATTAATAATTACTCCAGTGGGTCATCTTTCAAAATAAATGAAGCTAAACTCTCAACTAACTCTTCCATTATCTTTATCATGTGGCATTGATCATAGTAATCATTGAGGAATTGCATTGATATCATAATATTAAAAATGGATTCCTTACCTTGAAATATCGTATTTAATTTCCCTTTCCAAACATCTATCATTGCCTTTCTAGTTGCTAAAAATGGTCTCCTTAAGATAATAAACACATCCTCATCCTCTTTTGTGTCCAAGATAATAAAATCAATAAAAAGAATGAAACTATCAACCTTAACCAAGACATTATCTATTTCCCACTTAGGGTAAGTCAAAGATCTATCAACTAATTATAAGGTGAGTAAGATAGGTTATACTTCTCGTAGGGCCGATTTTCAAGGATAGATGAAGGCATGAAATTTTAACTGGCTCCTAAGTCACAAAAGAAAATTTAAAAGATTTTATCTCATTTGGTGCAGTGAATAGTAGAACTATTAGGATCTTTAAACTATTGGGCTTATTTTCTTTAAATGATGACACTAAATTCTTTGATGAGAACAAAAATTTCAATTCTCCTTGATTTCATTTTTTAGTAAGTACGTCTTTTATAAACTTAAAATACCTAGGCATTTGTTCAGAGACTTTGCAAATTGAATGTTAATGGTAAACTTCCTGAACAATTCCAAAAACCTAGAGAATTTTCTATCCAAATTATATTTCTTGAGTTTTTAAGGAAATGATGATATCAATCTTTCTACAAGCTTCCTGGCTTTGGTAATCACTGTACATGCTTATTTAAAGGGTTCTCTAAGTCACTAATTGTCATCTAGTTTTTAGGGTTAGCCTCATCTCTAGTATCAGTGCTTGTGCTATCCATCTCAATTACATTCTTAGACCTAGAAAGAACTTCTAACTTCTTACTAAACCTAAGTGTCACAGTCTTGCATTTTCTTTTCCTTTGTCTTTGGGTTTTACCTTGGTGTTTCTTCATAACATCTCTTGGCATCTATTATTCAATGAATTAACTCATTTCCCTAATTGAGCTTTAATATTTTTTATTTTTACAGCCTAACTTAGTGGCTGGATTTTTATCTACAACACCATTTCTTACAAGGATACTTTAGTATTCATAAATTTATTGGAGATAAATCATAAGGAATAGCTAGGTCTCATGTTTGCACTATTATTAAATTGATTATTCCAATTACCTTGCTGTTTTCATTGGTTAGGAACCTAATTTTTTTACCTACATTTTATTTGTTGGTTCAGTTAAAGTTGGGATGGATTTTCCTACTAGAGTTGTTGTTGATAGTGTATGGATTATTGGGCTAGTTGTTAATTAGATTCAGAGACTCCACATTAAAAATATTAGCGTTACCTATGGTTCTATAAGACATATCCTCAATTATAGGTGGTCAAGGTATTTGATTCAAGCTTTAGTAATCTAATGTCTTTGAAATCATAGTTGTTTAAGAAGTTCAAAAGGTCAGGACATCAATTCATGGAGACTAACATTCTCTCTTTTTTTTTGGGTTCAATATCTCAAAAGGCCAGAAGAAGTTATTAATTATTATTTCCTCTATCAAGTTTTACATTTTCATAAAAAGGTTTGAACATTAAAGATCCCATACCGCATGCAACATCTTTGATAGACTTTAAAGATCTTGCGAGACCATTATAGAAAGTTTGGTTAATCAATCTGTCAGGTAAGGAGTGGTGTGAGCACTTTCTAAGCAGATCCATAATTCCTTTCATAGGCTTCACTGATAGACTCTCCTTCTAATTGAGTAAAAGGATGTGTTGTTATTTCTAAGTTTGGCAGCCTTTGAGGGGCAAAAATACTTAACCAAAAAGTTTAATTGACATGAAGCTTTTAAAATCAAACTATGATAATCTATATTGTGAGTCTAATTTTTTTCTTTTTGGACTCAAATTTTAATTGATTTGAGGCTTCTTCCTGATCGAGAGAAATGCCCATATCACTCTCTTTATGGTTCTATGGATAAGATCTATCATAATGATTTGCTCAAGTTGTTTTATGATTTTAGAGCAGAATTATTTCCTATAGGGTGTGAGATGGAAGTTGGAGTTGAAGCCGATATAATCGAATCTTTGAACTTTGGCTGCCCGTTTTTTGTGCTCATCGGGTTCTAGCTCTTTTCTTCATTGCTTGTAGCCTTATCTTAATTTCTGTATTGGATATTTTGCGGCCGACTTTTTAATAGTTCTGTTCATTTCTTAAAATATTTTATTACCCAAAACAATTACACAAATTACTGACTTGAATTTCAATTAATCCATTCGGACTATCAGCTCAAAGTGTTCATGGATTCCTATCTACTTTCATGCTAAAAAGGTATTGCATGACCATGCACGTGTAAAAATAAAATAAAATAACAATATATGTAAAGGAGCTGATACGATTCTCTAGAACGCACACATTCCATTATTCTATATATCCATGGCGTGACTTTCATACCAAATCTAAGAGAATCGCACTGCAACATTTAGACAGCATTCAAAATTTTCATGCAATCTTCGGAAGTCTTCAGAAAAATCTTGCAGCTCAAATTTATTTATTTTCTTGAACATTCATGATTATCCAGTATTCTGGCTAGTTGCAGAAAGCAACTTCTGGAATGAATAATAATAAAAAAAATGGCATCAAAGCTATATTACTATATGCTGCAGAAAATATTAGGTATTTGGTTGAGGAGAAATTGAGGAATTTTTAAATTTATATTTTTTTGGTACATAAAATTATCTTTTAATTACATCGAAATTGATATCTAAAATAATATTCTAAATTAAAATCTTCCTTGTATACAAAAATATTAGTATATGAAATTTTTGGCTTATTGAATGAAGTCCGCTTGTCGAAGTAGTTGAATAAAGTTCAACTGTTGAATCCACTGAATCCAGCCCATCTGCTGAAGTAGTTGAATGCAGCTCACATGCTGATGTCGCTTAATCGAGCCCTCATACTGATGTTGCTGAATCGAGCCCACTTGAAAAGTGGCCAAATCGAGCCAACCTACCGAAGTGGCTAATTCGAGCTCACCTACCGAAGTGGCCAAATCGAGTGCACCTACCAAAGTAGCTGAATCCATCCTACATACCGAACTGGCTAAACAGAGCCCACTTATCAAAGTGGTTGAAACAAACACACCTGCTAAAATAGTTGAATTGAGCCCACCTATAAATATGGTTGAATCAAGTACAACTATCAATCTAATTAAATCAATTCCCTTCAAAATGGGGGCCTAACCGACTTGTGTGAAGGCGGCTATCAGGGAGGTCAATCATGACTAGTAAAGAGATATGCCAATTAATTATTAATGAAACTGCTTGTCATTTGGGTCCCAATTTTTTCACCCAGCCATCAAGCATAGGCATTGCATCAACAACACCTGACAACCACATGATAGTCTTTTCATTAAGACACTAGAGGAGAATGTCACATAGTATGAGATCTGTGATGTCTATTATTTTATTTCCTTTCTCCCTAGTATAGAAAAGGGAAAACAGAAAGGAAAGGGGAGGAATCACACTCTCTCTCTCTCTCTCTCTCTCTCTCTCTCTCTCTCTCTCTCTCTCTCTCTCTCTTTCAAACTCTACAATATAAAATCATTGTAGGATTGTATGCACTCATGAACACTTTGAGTCACGAACACTTTGAGACCCTATGTCTCAAAGAATTCATTATCTTAAAAGGTATGGTGAGCATGGATTTATATACAGACTATGCAATAAAACCCTTCTAGTTTGAAGAACGCCCCTAAAGAACGATAGATTTTAGTAGATAATTAGTGATTGAACAATCAATGCGTTGAGATAAATAATGAGGAATGAAATGTATGACATTAATTAAGCATCCCGAACCCATTCTTAGTCCAAGACAAATAATGGATCATTAAGGTTAGTGACAGACAAATCCACTGAGAATAGAGGATGTGCCACAACAAGAGTCACCAAGATAAGTGTTACCAATATAGGAGTAACTGAGGTAAGAAATGCTTTCTCATAACTTACCAAGAACTACGATATGAACAATTATTGATTAAATCATTTATTGAGAAAGGTTGAGTATGGACAGCCAATATTGTTGAGAAGAAAAAAGGCCTATTTAAGACTTAATTAGAGAAGAGAGAAGAAGAAAGTAATGGCTTTCTTTTGATTATTCCAAAGTAGAAGAAAGAAGTGGAAGGAGAAGATAGAGACTGGTGGAGAATACATCTTCAAGAGAGATTTTAGAATCTAGGGCACCAAGAATGTTTAAGTCTCTAGAATCATTCAAAGGAAATTTGATGTAATTGAACACCTAGCTTCCTTCGAGTCTGTTTTCTATCCTAAGGATAAATAATGCATCAAAATATTTCTTATTCTTTATTAAGTTCAAAGAATTAGGCTTATGCTGGTTCACCAGTAGTCAATACCTCCTTCCATATATTTAAAAATATTTGTGGCTCAATTTGTCAACACATTAAAAACTTTGAAAAACTCGTAAAAACTCATAAAATTAGATCAAGAGCGCACCAAGTGCTTGATAAGGTTCATTGCTCATTTTCAAAAGAAATGTTGGACATCCAAGATCTTGAGCATGTTATAAACCATGTAGCTCTAGCCTAAGGCCTCCATGAAGGATCGTTATATTACACACTTGACATACAGTAATTGAAGACATTGACAATAGTTATGTATTTCATGAACAATCTGTTGGCATCAGTTTTTGATGTCACATGTGCAGAATGTCCACTTGAATGATTTAGGATGACTCGGTGTCCATTCAAACCATCCTGAAGATCAAGATATCCATCTGGACCTCTTGGTATGTGCCTTGAGCATGAAATTAGGAGCGGTACAGTTTTTGCCCTACCCATGTATAACACCATAGGATGGGGTTGGATCTGGATCAAGACAAGTAAACACTTGTGTCAATGCTCGTTTACACTCATAACAATTGTGTGACTAGTGTTGTCAAACTGGCTCTTTATTCATGAACAACTCGTGTTTGGCTTGCTAACCTAATGAACTGAACATGAACAATTTTTTTTATTCAAAATATAAATGAGCTGAATACGAATAGTAGTATTTCTTGACGAGCCAAACATGAGTTTAGTCTGGGTTCCCTCATTTTTGTCTCCTTTAAACCCCTACTATGTCATATGGGTTTGATTCAGTCAACTTGATGTTTAGGTTCACTTTAGCAGCTTCTATAGTTGGGTTTAATTCAGCGACTTTAGCAAGTGGCCTTGATTCAATAAGCAAAACATTTTGTATACTCATATGTATGTATACATATAGTTCTCCATTTCTCTTTAGACTATTATTCAATTTTTGTGAGAAGAATGGGAGGAAAAGAAGTTGTGCCTCTTAGAGCCCCTTGAGATGAGAATAAGGTTTATCTTAGTAATGAATCCTTATATCTTTGGGAGCTCATCAGCATGTCCTATGAGGAATTAGATTTCACAATCATCAATAACATTCTAGGACTGACCTTCGTATTAGGGTACTTTGTGCTTTTCCTAAAAAAAAGGGAGTCTCTAAATTTATGTTATTGATTGAGATTCACTCTTTCCTCAAGTACCTTGGCTCTCCAATGGAAAGGATTCATTTTGATTCACCTATCATGCCTATTAAGATACACTAGGTGTCCCTTTTCTATTATCTTTATGGCTATATTATGTGGAAGTGAGTTTAGGCACATTCTGTGTCAGGGTGCCTTGCTTCTTTGCATAATTTAAAGTGCTTCAGAAAAGAAGTAACAGAATTAAAGGTCATGAAAGCTATTGATTGTGGTGTTTTTATAATTTTAAATGGGTGAACTCCCTTTAGGGATTTTATAGTGCTTTTATAAGGTTTCATAGGAATGAAAGTGTATCCTTGTGTATTTCATCAGATATTTTTGCCTTTGAAGGCAAAAATTCCTTACTTGAAGAGATGATGATCTTGCTTGCCCGTGTGGAGGGAAATTGTCTTTGAAGGAAGCAAGAGGCTTGTTTGAAGGTGATGTTTTTCTCGATTCTAATTAGCATCTCAGATTCGCCAGCTTGTCTATTTATGTGTCATCATATAATTCCCCCATTCAAATAAATCTCCCTCTTGAATCATATAGATGATTCAAAGAGGTGAGCAATCGAATAGCAACAGGACATATGATAATGAATGGATAAAAAATTAAAAAGATAGTAGATGGAAGGCATACATATGGGTAATCCTTGTGTGATGGGTCGAGAGAGTACGTCCAAACAAAATCAGATTGAAAATACCTCAAAACACGACATCCATGAAGAGAATCCATGTATAAGCCACCCGTAACCAGAGAACCAAAAACAACAGTTTTGTTTTGGGGTCAAAATTCTCCTAGAGGGATGATCCCTGTTGACCTCACTTTTGTGAGAATTATTTCAAAATCAGCTTGAGACAAGAAATAATTCAATATTGACTGATGGTCACTAAACCCTAATGTCTAGGGTAAGACCCTATAAATCCTTTTTAACCCAAACCACAACGACATCCTAAAATGATCAAATCAGTGATGACACATTCTGATTTAGTCAACTTTTGACCCAATAGGATAACCTTTGATCCAAAAAGTCAACTTTGGTCAAACTGGTCAATTCTTGACTCAATGACCACCACATTGACCCAACAGATCAGCCTTTGACTCAAAAAGTCAACTTTGGTCAAACTGATCAATTCTTGACCCAATGACCACCACATTGACCCAACAAATCAACCTTTAACCCAAATGATCAACTTTGGTCTAACTGGTCAGTTCTTTACCCAATGACCACCACATTGACCCAATAGGTTAGCCTTTGATCCAAAAAGTCAACTTTGATCAAACTGGTCAATTCTTCACCCAATGACCACCACATTGACCCAACAAGTCAACCTTTGACCCAAAAAGTCAACTTTTATCAAACTGGTCAATTCTTGACCCAATAACCACCCTATTAACCCAACTGGTCAATTTTTGACCTAAAAGGTAAAAATTGATCAAAATTATCAATTGTGACCCCTTGACCATCACATTGACCTCATCAATCAACCCTTGACCTAAATAAGTCAGATTTGGTAAAAAATAGTCAACATACTGGAGTAATGGTAATACATTGACTTAATCAAAGGAACAATGGTCAAGGTGACCAATGTAAAGCCCAAAAGTCACCATGTTGATCATTCGGTCAATCTAAACCCTAAAATTGGTCGTGATGACCAAACCAACTCAAAAATTCAAAATCATTGGACCTTATGATTAAACCAAACAATGACAAGGCTAACATTAGTCATCTTTGGACTAAAATTGGTTAACCTAGGTCAATATTGGTCAACCCTAGTCAACATTAATTAAATTTCATCAAAATGCCCAACTTTGAACCAAAATTGATAAAATTAATCAATAATTAATTCCAAAAATTATTTTGATTAATTTATTAGCTAAAAATATAATTTCCATTATTTTGATTAATTGCATAATTAATTAAAAATTAGAATTATAATAAATAACCATGAAATGGATTTAATTCCATGACATCACATGTGACATAAAAATTCCATGATTTATTTTTGAAATAAAAATTAAATTATGGGGCATCATCAATGAGTCACCCATGACTCATTAAACCCATCATGACATAAATCAATACATGACAAACCCATTAGCCATCATGGTTAACCATGGGTAAAACTAATTATGATATGTAAGGAAAGAGAGAGGTGTCATCCCCTCCCAAACTCAAGGAATGACTCATTCACTTGCATGAAATGAGTTGGGCGGTCCTTACAAAGAGGATTTTGACCACTTCATATGTCATCCAATGATGAATAAACACCATTTAAACCTTTCTTTCACCATGGTTAGAAACCATCATAACCATGATGAGAAGGCAAGCTTGAGTGTCATATTTTCCTCATATACTTAAAATAAGAGATGGTTGAGTCACCATACACCTCTCCTTTCATCCAATGGAAAAGAAAGCTTTGTTAAACAACCCTTTACACTATGGTTAAACTCATCATGACATTACATGGAAAATGAGGAAGAGGAAGGATATGTGTCCTCCCCTCCCTTAATTTATCGAATGAACTTATGAATCACTTGAGGGAGGTTAATCTAACTGATTATAACCAGCCATATCCACCCCATAGGGGAACCAATAGAAGCAAGCCAAGATTTGAGCCCAAACTCTCACCATAATTGAATTCACCATGGACTAACCTAGGAATGCTTAACCATGACTGCCACCTAGCTGAAAACTTATCCCCAAGCCATCATGATACAGTTATCACCCCACCTAGCCAAGCCCAAGCTCAGCCATGAGCATCCATGGCTATAAACAGGCCAAACCTGAGAGCACAAAGGATGAGAGACTGATCCATGAAAAAAATTCTTATTTTTATGCCTTGATTTTTATCAAATTTTTAAGGATATTATGCTTTAATGAAAGGTATTTTTGTGTTTTGGATGTAGGTGATGCAAAAATGTTCAAGAAGGAAAAAAGGATGAAAAAGGAGTAAAAAGGAGCAAAAATTGAGCAAAAATGCAAAATTGTCAAAATAATTGGTCTGGCGCCAGAATCCGGCGCCTAAGCGCTAGTTCGATACAGAATTCTGTAAGATTTTTGATGACTTTTGGATGGTTATTTTGACGGTGTTAGCGGTTATTGGATCATCTAGAAGATTGGCAGTTATTCCTGGATTATAGGACATGTGATACACTGTATTTGGACACTTGGAAACAGTTAGGATCGCAAAGAGGTGTAATCCAAAGTGAAGAGGTGCGAAGAACTGGACCCAGATTCCGGTGCTTAGGCGCCAGACACACCTTCTAGAAGAATCATTGAACATGGACACTTTTTGAAGAGGTGCCTCAAAGCAACCCTTCAAGCCTATAAATAGGAGGCTACTCCTTCAGAGAAAAACTCCCACAACCCAACCAAAAACACCAACGCCCAACCTAGCCCCATAGTTCCATTTAGAGAGAGAAATTAGAGAAATATTTTAAGGGCCATATTTATAGTTTCTTTTATTATTTAGTGAGTTTATTTTAGAGTTTGTTTTAAGAGTATTTGAAGAATTGGTGCTTTTGATGTCTATTTACTTTGGAGTCAGAAGGATTCAGAGGTTCAGTTGGAGAAACACTTGAGATAAGTATTTGTATTTTGATTCAAAGTTTTATTTATATGTTTTGTTGTTTAAATTCAATGTGTTCTGAGTAGTTACTTTACTTTCTCCTTTCAAATTATGAAAAGATAAATAAGATAATATAAAATTTGTTGGAGAATTAAAAACTATATATATATTTTAAACATTGTGATGATATTAATATCGGATCTTAATTTACTATTTAAATTGGCCATTTAAATTGTTAAAATTTGTTGAAGAGTTTTAAGACCTATAAGGAGATGAATTCTTAACTAGTAGATATCACATGAATCCTTGGGTAGTCGAAGGCCTTGCGCGGGTTATTCAAGGTGAAGTGCAAATAAATAGGAAGATATTATTTAATGGGCATAGAATTGATAAGTTTTTAGAGTGACAGGCTAAATTCTTGTAATTTGATTTATAGAGAAGGAAAGGGTCACTAGTAGGGCCGACCATAGCCACCCTTGGACATCTAGTAGTGTGAGCCAAGATTAACCCATTCTACTAACAATACATCCAGACCTGATCTATAGATTAGCCAATGTTCTTTATACTATCGAGTGAAGGTAAAGAATAAGAATGCTTCTATTTGGCACAATACCATAAATTTATATTCTCCATGAATATTACATAATCTAAAAAGTCTTGGATTAATTGAAAGGAAGAAAGCTGTTTGGTTATTTTTATTTACATTAATCATTACTTTATTACTGCTTTATTTCTGCATCTAGTAAATTAAATATCAAATTTTTAACTTTAAAAGAAATACATAAAAATAAAATCAAAATATTTAAAAAATCCATAATCCTCCTCGTGGGATCGATATTGTAGGCTTTATTTAAAGTCATATATTACTTGAAGCGATACATATACTTGCGTAGTACCCCTAGTGTGTAAAATATTTTCACACTAGCCGCTATTATTATTTGAGTCAAAGTATTGGCTATAACATATTTTTCATAGCATAAAGTACTGCATTGTTTGGCGATTGCAAACCAAGTTTTTGGTGCATTGCTGCGGATCGAGGGTCAAGTTTTTGGCGTCGTTGTCGGGGAGGCAAAATTTATAGATTTTAAATATTTTATTTTATTTTATTTTTTTATTGTCAAAAATATAAAATACAAAAACATTTAAAAAAACAACAAAAACAAAAACAAAAAAAATAATAATAATTTTATTTCTTGCTATTTTACTTTTATTTACTTTTTATGCGTAGTTATGGATTTGAATGATAATTACCTTTAGATTATGAATTAGAAAGAACTGTTAGAAGAATTAAAAAAGGAAAATAAATTCAAAAATATCAAGAGATGGCTTACATAATAATTTATAAAATCCAATCGATATTAATGAACAAAATTTTTACAAACCATTAAGGGATTATGCTAACCCTACAGTTAATGAACTTCATAGTAGTATTTAAATACCTACTGTAGATGCTAATTCTTTTGAGCTTAAACCGTCTATTATTCTAGTGGTTCAAAATAATCAATTTGGGGGAACACCAAATGAGAATCCAAATTTACACCTAGCTAGTTTTTTAGAACTTTGTGCTACCTTTAAATATAGCAATGTTTCTGATGATGCTATTAGACTTAGACTCTTTCCTTTTTCTTTAAGAGATAAAGCAAAGATGAGCTCATTAGCAACAGGTTCTATTAAAACATGGGCTGAAATAGCACAAAAATTCCTTGCTAAATATTTTCCTCCTTTTAAAACTGCTAAATTGAGAAATGATATTACTTTATTTAGTTAATTTGACGGGGAGACAATTTATGAAACTTGGGAAAGATTTAAAGAACTATTAAGAAAATGTCCTCATCATGCTTTACCTGATTAGTTAATTATTCAAACATTTTATAACAGACTAATTGGATCACTTAAATCAATTATTGATGTTGTTGCTGGAGGTTCTTTAATGGCTAAATCATTTGAAGAAGCTTATACTTTAATTGAAGAAATGGCTAACAATAATTTTCAATGGCCTTCTGAAAGGATTGATCCTAAAAGAAAGTCAAGTATTCATGATAACGAAGTCTTTTCTATCTTAGCTTCACAAGTAGCTCCTATATCTAAGAAATTAGATAATTTTGCTATCAATATATCACATAATAACTCTGTTAATATTGAAGATTCTCAAACTATTGAAACTTTACAAGCTATTGCTTGTAAAAATAACCCTTATTCCAATTATTATAATCCTGGATGGAAAAATCACCCTAATTTTAACTGGAATAATTCACAACAACAATGGGGTAATAATTAATCCCATCCAACTGGAAATTGGAACAATCAAGTAAATTCAAACTATAAACCACCTGGATTTAATAATCAACAGAAAAATTTATCTATAGAAGAATTAATTTTACAACTAAGTAATCAATTACAAAATCAAACACTACTATTCGTAATATTGAGATTCAAATGGGACAAATTGCTAATTTAATTAATTACAGACCTCCAGGAACACTTCCTAATAATGTTGAAGTCAATCCAAAAGAAACTGGAAAAGAACATGAACATGTTAAAGCTGTGCAACTTAGAAGTGGAAAGGAATTAAAAGAAAGAGTGCATAATGAAATTGAAAATGAGATTGAGGTTGAAGAGATTGAAAAACCTCAAGAAGCTCCTTCTCCTAGTCAAGATCAGACGGTTATTCCTATTAATGTGGAAGTTGAAAAACCACCACCACCTTTTCCTCAAAGACTAAAACAACAAAAGCTTGATCATCAA
Source organism: Papilionanthe hookeriana x Papilionanthe teres (assembly GCA_022702705.1). Lineage (NCBI taxonomy): Eukaryota > Viridiplantae > Streptophyta > Magnoliopsida > Asparagales > Orchidaceae > Papilionanthe > Papilionanthe hookeriana x Papilionanthe teres. The sequence goes on from CM040427.1 coordinate 12,498,992, forward strand.
TTTTCTTAGTTCTTTGAAATTTTTAAGAAACTTACCATTAACATACCTTTTGCTGAAGCTTTGGAACAAATGCCAACTTTTGCAAAATTTATGAAGTATATTTTAAGTAAGAAACAAAAATTTGAAGCTTTTGAAACTGTTGCATTAAGTGAAGAATGTAGTGCAATAATTCAAAAGAAATTACCTCAGAAACTTAAAGATCCTGGAAGTTTTACTATACCTTGTGCTATTGGAGAAAAATTTTGTGGAAAAGCTTTATGTGATTTAGGAGCAAGTATTAATCTCATGCCATTTTCTATTTTTCGAAGGTTGAATTTAGGAGAGATTACTCCAACCATTGTAACCCTTCAGTTAGCTGATAGATCTATCACCTACCCTAAAGGAGTTATAGAGGATGTTCTTGTTAATGTGGATAAATTTATTTTCCCTGTAGATTTCATTATACTTGATATGGAAGAAGATAAAGAAATACCAATTATTTTAGGGAGACCGTTTCTAGCTGCTGGACGAGCTATGATTGATGTGCAAAAAGGAGAATTAACCATGAGAGTTAATGATCAAGAGATTAAATTCAATGTTCTTAAATCAATGAAGTACCCTGATAAAGAAAAATGTTATCGAATGGATATTATTGATTATATAATTGAAAAACATTATCAAAAAGATGTAAAGTCATTTCTGAAGAAAAAATTGAATTATTAACTGATGAAAATGAAGAACTAAAAGAAGAAGAATTATCTAAAGAAACTCATTATATTAAAGATAATCGGGAAATTTTGGACGTAACACAAAATGATATACTTTTACCCTCAATTAAAAAAGCCCTCGAACTGGAATTAAAAATGTTACCTGCACATTTAAAGTATGCTTTTCTTGGGAATTCATTAACTTTACCTGTTATTATTTCTTCTAAACTAAGCTTAGATCAAGAAGAAAAACTAATAGGAGTGTTAAAGAATTATAAGAAAACTTTTTGTTGGACTATTGCTGATATAAGAGGAATTAGCCCTTCCATCTGTATGCATAGAATTTTAATGGATGTAGATTTTAAACCTATTATTGAACCTCCAAGAAGATTAAATCCTATCATGAAAGAGGTTGTTAAAAAGAAATTTTAAAATGGTTAGATTCTAGAATTATTTATCCTATTTCGGATAGCCAATGAGTAAGTCTTATTCATTGTGTTCCAAAGAAAGGAGGAGTAACTGTCATTGTCAATGATAAAAATGAACTAATTCCTACAAGACAAGTTACTGGATGGAGAATTTGCATTGATTATCAGAAATTAAATGATGCCACTAGAAAGGATCATTTTCCTTTACCTTTATTGGATCAAATGCTTGATAAATTAGCTGGAAACTCATATTTCTGTTTTTTAGATGGATATTCTGGTTATCATCAATTACACCGTCGCTCTCGAGGACCAAGAGAAAACAACATTTACAAGTCCTTATGGAACATTTGTGTTTAGAAGAATGTCTTTCAGTTTATGTAATGCATCTGAAACTTTTCAAAGATGTATGATGTCAATATTTTATGATTTGATTGACAAAGGAATTGAAATATTTATGGACGATTTTTCTATCTTTGGAACTTCTTTTGAATCTTGTTTGGAAAATATTTCCAAAGTTCAGAAAAGATGTGAAGAAACAAATTTAGTTCGAACCGGGAAAATTGTCAATTTATAGTCACGAAGGCATTGTACTTGGTCACAAAATTTCACAAAAAGGGAAGGAAGTTGATCAAGAAAAAGTGAAAATTATTCGCTGAACCGCAACCACCTACTATCATTATCGATGTGAGAAGTTTTCTGGGTCATGCTAGATTTTATAGAAGATATATTAAGGATTTTTCTAAATTGCTAAACCTCTTAGTCATTTATTGGAAAAAGAAGCTAAATTTGAATTTAATGAAGATTGTATTAATGCTTTCAATATTTTAAAAGAAAAATTAATAACTGCACCTATAATTATTGCACCTAATTGGAATAAATCCTTTGAATTAATGTGTGATGCAAGTCATTTTGCAATTGGAGCTGTATTAGGACAAAAATATGAGAAAATTTTTTAAGTTATATATTATGCTAGTAAAACTCTTTCTGAAACTCAAAGAAATTACACTACTACCGAGAAAGAGCTTTTAGCTATAATCATGCCTTTGATAAATTTAGACCTTATCTTCTTGGTACCAAATGCATAGTTCATACTGATCATTCCGCTATTAAATATTTAATGACAAAAAAAGATGCTAAGCCTAGACTGATAAGATGGGTTTTACTTCTACAAGAATTTGATTTTCAAATGGTGGATAGAAAAGGAACTGATAACCAAATTGTCGATCATTTATCTAGAATAAAGAATGATGTTATTACCGAGGAAAATATAAATGAGAAATTTCCCGATGAACATTTATATGTTATTCAAGGATGCCAAACACCTTGGTATGCGAGATATAGTTAACTATTTAGTTAGCAATATTCTACCTTATGGATTGAATAACAAATATATTAAGAAATTTAAAAATGATGCTAAATCTTATATTTGGGAAGATCCTCATTTATTTAAATTAGGAAGAAATTCTGTAATTCGAAGATGTGTACCTTATGAAGAAACTTTTGATATTATTCAAAAATGTCATGATTCCGAATTTGGAGGACACTTTGGAGTAGATAAAACTGCATTTAAAATTTTAAATTCAGGATTTTATTGGCCTACCTTGTTCAAAGATGTGAGACATTATGTGAAAACATGTGATCGATGTCAAAGGATGGGAAATATATCTAGAAAAGATGAAGTGCATTTAAACTATATATTGGAAGTTGAAATTTTTTATATATGGGGTTTAGACTTTATGGGACCATTTGTACCATCATCTGAAAAGATTTATATTTTATTAGCAGTTGATTATGTTTCAAAGTGGATTGAAGCTATAGCTTTACCTAACTGTGATTCCAAAAGTGTTTCAAAATTTTTAAAGAAAATGATTTTTTCAAGAATTAGAATGCTTAAGGTAATTATCACAGATGGTGGAAATCATTTTAGAAATATAAGAATTCAATTATTACTGAACAAATTTGGAATCAAACACAGAATTGCAACTGCGTATCACCCTCAAACAAGTGGAATGGCCGAAGTATCAAACGAGAGAAATTAAAAGAATTTTAGAGAAGACTGTTAATCCTAAAAGAACCGATTGGGTTGATAGACTTGATTCCGCATTATTGGCTTATAGAACGACTAATAAGACACCAATGGAATGTCACCTTATCGGTTAATTTATGGTAAACATTGTCACTTACCTATTGAACTTGAACATAAAGCTTATTGGGCGATAAAGGAGTTTAATTTTGATTTGAATATCGCAGGAGAAAAACGATTATTACAATTAAATGAGATGGATGAAATAAGAAATGAATCATATGAGAATGCAAAAATTTATAAAGAGAAAATGAAGATGTTACATGATAAAAAGATTTCAGGAAAAATATTCAGGCCTGGACAAGAAGTATTATTATTTAATACTCGTTTAAGACTTTTTCCTGGAAAATTGAGATCTAAATGGATGGGACCATATATAATTGAGAAAGTATACCATTATGGAGCTGTGGATATTAAAGACCCCAAAATAGGAAAAATATTTAAAGATAACGGATTAAGATTGAAGCCTTATTTGGGAGACATTAAAATGATTATAAAGAAGCTTACGAGTTGAATCTACCTAATTAAAGACTTAATTAGGTCAGGCTGACGACGTTAAACCAAGCGCTTGTGGGAGGCAACCCATAATTATTTTTGTGTGTTTTTACATTTTTTTTAATGTAAGGTTATGCCTCGGTCTTGACTAATTTTATATAACTTTAGAAAATTGGACGCTAACAAGTCTCCAGTGACTTTAGCTAAAAATTATCTCGAAGTATATAAAGTTTGGACTTTGGATCACTCCATTTCCTATGTGAGTAAAAACGAGATCAAGTTAACCTTCATTATGATTATTTATAATTTGTGTTACTAAGTCTATAGTGATCTTACCATTCTAATTTACCTATTTTGGAAAACAAAACTTTGAAATTTGACGAGAGGCGAAACGAAGTTGAACATGGTTCCAGCGCCTAGGCGCCGAAATTTGGCGCCTAAGTGTCGAAATTTGGCTCATAAGCGCTAGAGTAAAACTGTGTATCGATGGGTCCGGCGCTGTCGGCATATTTTTAGGTTTGTGTGTTGTATTTTAAAGAAGGGGTCGCCTACAGAAGTTTTCGGCGAATTTTAAATTTTAAATTTATATTTATATATAATTTGGAAAGTAGCATTTGATTTTGAAAATAGTTTTAAGTTTGAAAATTTTAAGATATGAAATCAAACCGATCTCACATCCCAAATAGTTATATAAACGAGCACCGCATCACAAACCGTGTATCTATCCTGAATAATAAACACACAGCTTGATGATGGGGCTTGATTAAATAAACTAGAAGATTTGTGACATCTGTTTGGTCTGCGAACCAATTTTATAAGCCGACAAGTTCCCCTGGCATATTTTTAGATTTGTGACATCCGTTTGGTCTGCTGAGGTTGTTGGTAAGTACGTTGTGGTGGTTGATAGCTAGGCTGTGGCCGCTCTGGCTGTATCTGCACTAGCTGCTTGCCCTTATCTACTACCGCGATGATTCCAGATTTCTTTTCGAATGCTTTTATGAGCTTCTGTTTATCAGTTTTGTCCACAAAACTTAGCTGCTTTGCTTCCTCTTGCAAGCTCCCGACCTTGTTAAGCAGCTTCGCGAAAGTCTTGATTGTAAATCCTTTAAGGAGAAGTGCTATCGGGTTGTGGATGCTTTAAAGCAATATGCCGACTGCATGCTGTTTCTGTAGCTGTGGTTTACACTTCATGCTTAAATTTCTCCATCTAAGTATGTAATCCACCAAAGTCTCGTTCGGTTTCTGGTGCTCCACCACTAGATCACTGATGGTGATATGTAGCCGAGCCCCGGCGAACAGCTTAACGAAAAGGTTTTCCAACTCTGCAAAAGTCTTGACTGAGCCATTTGGTAGCTCTGCATACCAATCAAAGGCAATCCATGACAAACTGCTGACGAAATGATGAAAGAGTAAAGCGTCACTCCCACCAGCATTGCAGCAACTAGAATAAAAATGTGCGACATGCTGCCAAGGGTTTCACGTTCCATCAAAAGTCTAAAACAGAGGTAGTATGAAGCCTTTCGGGTATTGGACTGCATCAAACTCTTTGGGGTAGGGTCTACCCATCTGAATAGATGCTCCACACTTGGATTGAGCTAAGGCTTCTCGTACCTGCTGTTCTACCATGTTTTTAATGTCCTTTTCGGGAATCATGCTCTGTGCAGAATCCTTCTTTGGTGGCTCATCTCCATTGACGGATTTGATCTCTTTTCCTCCATCTGCAATATGGATGATCTCTGGGGGTGTTTCTTTCTGAGGTTGCACCTGACTCTGGAGAGTGGCTAAAGCAGCAGCCATCTCTTCCATCCTCTTTGCCATCTGGGAAATTGTGTCACCTCTTTTCCGAAGCTGTGCTCTCATCACTTTCGGTTCATCTCTTTCCGCAGCTGCAGGAGCACCTTGCGAGGCTGACGATGCTCATGTTTCAACCATGTTGATCTCGGCATACTCCTCATCCATGAACTCTGATGAATCAACTTCCTTTTCCAACTTTTCTCCTCTTTCTTTTGCCAACCGTCGGATATCCGTTCTTAGCTTTCCTTTAGTATCCTCGAGGGGTCTCTTCCAGACGGTCTCGCGGTTGTCGTGTGACGACTGTTGAACTTCTTTTTTGGGAGTTTCTTTTATTGCAGTAGCACTTCCTTCTGATTCAGGCTCTTTGACGAGACTTTTCTTCTCAAGACGTTGTGTTGGTCTCGACTCGGTAATAATAGGTCGCCACACCATCCTTCTTGCAGCAGAAGGCCTAGGACTGGAAGGTCTATCGGCTATATGCTGGTAGGTGGTGTCCTCCCTAATATGATGGCTCGATACAAAAACAGGTGAACTAGCTCTCATTTTCTTCTTTGGTTTCTCTACGGTAATGACAGGCTCTACTCTTGGTCCGAGGAGGGATCTAGCTGGCACTCGTCCCATTCTTCTTAGGATTTCTGATACGGGGCATCTTTCTTTCTTTTCCAATTTTTCTATCATGGCCTGTAGCTGAGCGAATGGCATAGTCTTAACTCTTTTTCTTTTGCAGTTACTATAGTATGCAGGTCGGGGTAGTGTAGCGGCAATCCTTCGGACATCTTCTTCATCCGATGCAGCAGAGAGGGGGTGAAACCTACTCCCTTCCAACAGAGGTATATACTCAGGCAGTTCTTCTCTTTCCTCAGGAATTTCTTCTAGAAAAGCAACTTCAGCAGCTTTGGCTTTCTCGATCTTGGCGATCTTTCTGCTTCTATTTCTCCTTTGAGTCCGAGTTAGGGGTGCAACTCTTGAACTGGACCCAATTTCAAAAATAGATGGTATTGTAGCAAAATCTGTACCCTCCACGGTGACAGGCTCACCACAGACTTGGATTTCCTTCCCCTTTAGTTTGGCAAAAGCCGGGGTAGGTGCAGAGATGACTAGATCGATGGGGGTAGAGACAAAAGTCCTCTTACAAATAGCAGTACTTCTTTCAGCTGGAACCCTTTGCAGGGGAGGGAATTCTTGAGCCGACTTCAAGTTGAACTCAACTACAGGCTCTTCAGTTTCTGACACTTTGTCCAATAGTGCGATGAGAGTGACGTTAGGGAACTTGATATCTGTGTTGTCGAATCCTTGTCCAAAACGGATGATCCCATTGTCAGGTAGCTCATCCTTATAGGTGAAGTCCATTCCATTGGTAAAGGAGAAAATTAACTTTGGCGCAGTCATTTTCTGCAGGGTAGATTTCGAACGTCAGTCCCGAATTATGCTTCCTTTTGTCACAAAACTTACGACGAAAAAGAAAGAGTCCGAACACATATTTAATTTATCTTAATGTATTTTATATTTAAACGAGTTCATTTATCAAAAGGTTGTTTATTAGAGGATTTGTTTGTTAGGAACAAAATGATTAAAGTTATAGAAAAGGTAAAGGATCCAATTCAGAATTGGAAAGGAAGAGAAAGTCTCGTAAGACTTCTCAATCCGAAGGACCGCTCTTAAGCTAACACCTATTGGGGGTCCACCCCACCTCAGAAAAGAGGTAAAAGGATTTTGGAACCTCTGTTTAGGGGTGTCTAAACAGTGGCTCCTAAATTCTAGAGAAGTTGGTTATACTCGTTCAAGATGGAAATGAACGTAGTATGCCAACGGAAGAATGATAGTTTTGGTCCACTAGGGATATGGACTCACTATCGATTTATGAAACCAAAACCATCTAATTAAAATGGAGAGAGGAACTAGTTTCCAGAGGAGTCTCCAGAAGTTATCGGCATATTTTTAGGTTTGTGTGTTGTATTTTAAAGAAGGGGTCGCCTACAGAAGTTGTCGCTGAATTTCAAATTTTAATTTTAAATTTATATATAATTTGGAAAGTAGCATTTGATTTTGAAAATAATTTTAAGTTTGAATATTTTAAGATATGAAATCAAACCGATCTCACATCCCAAATAGTTTATATAAACGAGCACCACATCACAAACCGTGTATCTATCTCGAATAATAAACACACAGCTTGATAATGGGGCTTGATTAAATAAACTAGAGGATTTGTGACATATGTTTGTTCTGCGAACCAATTTTATAAGCCGACAAGTTCCCCTGTTTAATATAAAGAAATTAAACAGGGTTTATATTACCTGGGTTCTTAAAGTTCCCTATAAGGGCAAGCACCTATAGTTAATTATATCTTAAATGACGAGAATCATTTAAGAAAACTCTCGATAATGATCAGTGGTTTTGCTTTCAAGAATTTCAAAGTTTCAAGTTTTCAGAGGATTGGATTTTTGAAATTTCAATAGGGATTAGCTCAAATTTGGAATAGTTTATTTTAAGAGTCCAAAGGAAGAAAAGTAGGAGAAGCTGAGGATCCAAGAAAAATCTTGGCAACTTCCCAAACTATCCTATAGTTTGGCTTCAATTTAGGAAATTATTTAATGTTGTAATCCTACCAATTTTATTTATTTAGGTCTTATATTTGTATGACATAATCACACAAATAGCCTCGAAGATGTGAGGGTTTATGTCGTACCAAACGACTACCTCGGAATCCTAAGACCGGTTAGGACTTAATTTGCCCAATATGATTATGCAAATGCCTAACGAAAAGTTGAGGATTTATGTTGCACTAAGCAAACTACCTCGAAATCCTATGGCTTGTTATTTAATTCTAAGAAAGGTCTAGCTGGTGTAGATCCGAGTTTTGCTGATGACGATGGTCGTGCTGCCCACTATGCTCCAAGCTCCTTGTTGTTGCAGAGGTTTAGTTTTAGAAGGTGAAAATCAGGAGTTGAGAGAAGAGTTTTGGTTTAGAAATCTTAAAGTCCAAATATTTTTAATATTTTAATTAAAACAAATCTTAAAGTTGCTTAAACAGAACCGATTAAGATCCCATGGTTCCGTCATCTCGGCACTGTTATTTTCATCGAATTCTCTTAATCCAGATGAATTTTCTAAACTCAACTGAATGAGTTCCACACTTTCATTTAGACCGTGGGAAATCCCGTTAGCAACACGTGGGTTACATCATCCGATGTATTCCCGATCATTCAATGAGACGTTTTAATTTGGTTGCAATTGTAGTTTTGTTGTTCTGTTTGTGATTAAATTTTGAGTTGTTTTATATTTGGAATGTTGTGGCGGTGAATTTTATTTAATTGTGACTTTTAATTTAGTTTTGGTTTCAGTTTAGGGGCTATCCTAAAGTTTTTGGTTTTAATGCAACAGTTTTGTTTAACATGCAAGAAAAGTAAAGTACAGTGCCTGTAAGTAATTTGCAATAAAATAAAAGCGTACCTGGAGGGTCTTCCCGTCATCCCAAGCTGCACTTAAAACACATGTTAAGGCATTTAAATATTTCAACGAGTACCTAGGTAAAGCTAAGGGACAGGTTTTGGTTGTCTACCAAAGTCCTAGTCCTATAACTAGTCATTTCCTATGACGTCTAGGTTCTTGTATTTTGTTTAAGGATGATTTTCTTCATCAAAGAACAATTAAATTCAATTGTTCTTCTAAAACATCTCATCCTGTTGAGAAAGTTCTTAGGACGAGTCCTAAACATCTTTTCATTATTTTCGAGATTATTTTGAGTCTAAGTAAATTTAATTGCACAGGTGAATTAATCATCCAAGAGTTTAGTTAAGCTTTGTCTCTTGCTCAGTGAACTTGGGCATTCGATTACCTGATGAATGAAGTGACATCTCACTTAATACTCCATTTAAGAGTTATAATAATTAAAGCCTTTAGGGGCAAATTGGTTTGTTGAGAATTTTAATCATTCTTAATTTGAAGTTTGAGTTAAAGGTTTAAAGTGATTTAGTTGAATTATGAGGTTTTAATTAATAATTTTAAGTTTGGGATAGTGTTCAAATTATTTTTGGTTTAAATCTTTATACTTTAAGTGATCTTAATATTTTAAATTTGTTTCACTTTTATTATTGAATGACGTTAACTTTAATTTAATTTAAATTTGATTTGATTGAATTTAGTTTAGATTAATTTAAATATCTTTTTAATTTAACTTAACTTAATTGTTAAAATGTTAATTTAATTTCATTTTAACTTTAATTTAATTTTTACTTAATTTAATTTAATTTAATTTAATTTAATCTAATTTAATTGTTAAATTATTTAATATTTTGAACTTTTCTTTAATTTAAGGGTTATTTATTTTTTATTTTTAATTTACTTAATTTGGATTATCATTTTAATCTTAATTAAGAGTTAAATATTATTGACGTGATTTATTTAGGGATTTTTTTTATTAAAAAATTAATATCCTCTCAAGTTATGTCCTTATTTTTAATAATTCAAATTTTTATTAATCTTCCAAATTTTTAAATTGCTTAAATAATTAAAGTTTCATTTTTATTTATTAAAAGTGATTAATGGGTTCCTATTCTTTTAATTTCCCAAAGTTTCAATCATCCATGAAACATAAAATCAAATATTTTACCCTCCATTTTTAATTAACCTGAAATTTTAATAAAGGGGGTTAAATCCTTTAATTATCTTTATTCCCTTTTAGGCTTATTAATTTCATAACTCACTAAATTGAGTTCAAATGAACTTGAAATTTTTATGTCACTTCACTCATATGTCAATTAAGACATTAGATGAGAAAATGTGATTTTTCTGAATTTAATTTATCTATATAATTATTTTTATTGAAAAATAGGGATTTTCAATGGAAATTCAACAACATGACCAAGGAAAGGTTTCTGTCCTTAAGAAAAGTATGAGATGTTCCTAATGACTAGAGGACCACTTGGACCAATTTTGGTGATTTTTTGAATTATATTTCATTTATTATAATTATTTTGAGTTTTGGCGTGTTAATTAATTATAAAATAAAATTGAAGTTGAAAAATGGATTTTATAGTTTTTTTAAATCTCTCTGACCTCAAGGAGTTCAGAGAAACAAAATTTACAATTTTATAATTTTTCTTTGATTTATTGGAATTAATTTACTCAAAAGGTTGGAAAATACATTTTTTAATATTAAAAATTGTTTTAAGCATTTAAAATTCAATATCATTAATTTGAGACTTGGGAAAAATATTTGGTTTGTTCCTAAGTGATTAGGAGTCAAAATGTGACATTTTTATGATTTTTATTATTTTTGTGATTTTTATTATTTTTTAATTATTAAAATATTAAATATATCATTAAAAATGAAAAATTTCAGAAAATTCTAATTTTAATTTTTATAGACTCCTCTGATATCAAAGAGCCCACAAAACCAATTTGGTGAATTTTTGAAATGTATTTTTGGAGTTATGAAATTTTAAAGTTTAATTTTAATCATGTGGCTTAATTAATTCATTTAGTGGGGCTTTAAAGTTTCATTTTCCCTTTGTTCTTTGCTCCAAGTTCTTTTAATTTAATGGCGTTTCCCATTCAATTTGCACAAAAAAAGAGGTGAAGGCAAAACATGACATGGTCACTTTCATTCCAATCTTGTTGAAAATACATCATACATCTTGATCCAAAACATGATATTTTCTTTGAGAATTTAATATCTCATACAATCCATATAAATCCAAAACGGATTGCGTAAGATTCTTCAAGTTTCTTCTAAAAGCAATTCGTCAAAATCCATGTCTGAATAGTGAGATACATGGACAATAACATCACCTTCCAAGTCATCCTTGGCAGAAATGTCGTATGGATGTGCATTGGAGGTGTGCTATCTCCCATGTAAGTCACAACTCGTAAGGCCGGAGGTTCTCTAACTCTGGATCTGGCTGGAAATGGAAAGGCATTTTTCTATCTTCCATCCTTCTGAAAGTAACAGAGATCCGCTCAACAGGCACTCCTGGAATGCAATGCTTTGCGATGTCCGCTCCATTTCCCTTTAACACAATGACGGAACCTACTGGTAGTGGTATCTCCACTGGCCCTCGGAACTCACCGGGGCCTGCTATCCGGAGGTTAGATCCGAACATGATATTGCACTGGTTGACAAAAGACACTGAGCGTAAAGGTCTAACGAAATCATGATGGTCTATATGTGGAGGTATGCGATCGCCCTCCTTGTAGATGTTAATGATGCAGCTGTTGGGTATGCAATCTGCAGGTAATACCGTCCATGTTATCATCCTCTTTACCATTCTTTTAATAACATTCGACATCGGATCCACCTCACTACGACGGAGTATCCCTGGTGGATTTCATATTCTGTCTACTGCGAAGTTGTAGCAACATCCGCACTGGATTGTAACTCTTCCTTTCCCTGGCATCCACCTTCGGGGTTCTGAATAAGTCTTTTCACTCAGACGACCAGCTTGGCCCATTTTCTGGAGTTCAAGTATGCAGTCTACAATTTGTTGTTGTTTGTAGTCTGAGAACACATTTGTATGCAGCTCGAGGCCTTCTAGGATATTGATCCTCTTGCCTCGAATTCTCTCAAAGTATTCGAAAGTTTTCTTTTCAACATTCTGCATTTTTTCCAACTCATACTCTGGAATTATCTGCAATCGGTGAGGTCTAGTAATGTACTGGGGAATGTATGGTTCCACCCCTACACGCTCTCTTGCATGTCTTGGCTCCTCGGGGATAGTCTCTGTTGGGACATCCTCCGGGGTTGCTTTCGCAACAAGACTCTTCAGAACTGGTGCATCTATCTGGCGTCGTGGTACTATCTCTGTTTCTATTTTCCTTGGGATTTCTTTCATCCTTTCTGCTGTACTTGGAATTGACTTCCTCCTTTATGGTTCCTGATGAACCAATCCCTTTGAAGCATTTGTACTGATGGTAGAGACTGTATCTTCACACTGATCTGGGGCCAGTTTAGTCAGCATCTTGCGAATGCAACGGTTCTTGTTCCTTCACTGAGTGGCTGTGAGAGTAGCTCTCCTTACCCCTTGGATTTCTGTGGGCACGGTACTGACAAGCCTGCCCTCTACTGTAGAACCAACGGACTTAACTTTCTTATCTTCTCCTGTTGCATGAGCGGCATTTGCTTTTCTCTTTTTGCTGGTAGATGGTTGATTTGAGCCACCCAATTTCATTACTGTATGGCTGCAGAGTTCTTCCCGATCGATCGAGGTCCAATCATTTTCTTCATATTGTAGCCAGTTGGTGTGAAGTCAGAGTCAATCTCTATCACGGCTCCATCCCTCACCCTCTTTTCATCAAGTGCTAGACTCAAGCCATTCTTAAAGTTCAGAACCAACCGCCCGTTCGACATTTCCCTACAAAAAATAAGGAAAGGATCAGGGGCTGTACTAAGAACAAGAACATTAGAAAAATAAGTTTATTAATGAAGAGCTTTTATTCATTTATTTTAAATTTAAATAGGAGTAAGAAAAAATATCAAGAGTGAGACTCGATTTAAAAGGAAGGATAAAGACTTTATTATCATGATTTCACATGTTTTCTTTTTTTAACATTTTTTTTAATGATTTTCTTTATCATTCACTATTTTTTATATTTTTGGGTTCGGACCCAGTCATAAGTAATCACTGTGCCCGTGCTTCTAGGAATGAGGATTCATCATTCAAAACATCAGGTTGTGTAATACTTCTTGAGTCCATTAATTGCAAGCATAGGTCGCTCTCCACGACAATTTACAAGCTGGTAGGAACCTTCTGAGTAAACTGTCTCGACCACAAATGGCCCTCCCAAGTCGGTTCAAATTTACCACCTATCTTGCGATGTGCAAGAATAGTTCTTCTGAGAACTAGAACCAAGTCACCAACTTTGACTGTCCTGGGATGAACTAATTTATCATGGGTCTAGATCATCTTGGCTTGATACAGTTCCAAATTCTGCTGTGTTGAAAGTCTTTTCCCTTCCAGGCTTTCCAATTCTTCTAGTCGTAGTCTGGCATTTTCTTCTGTAGTGATTTTGTTTGCAATTGCAATTCTGAGAGAAGGAAGCTGAACCTCTAAGGGTAGAACGGCCTCGGACCCGTACACTAAGGCGTAAGGCGTAGACGGGTAGGCGTTCAGAAAGTCGTCCTGTAGGCCCATAAGGCTTCTAACAACTTCTCGTGCCAATTTCTTTTGTTGTTGTCCAAAGTTTTCTTTAGAATTTGGACGAGAGTTTTATTAAAAGCCTCGGCCAAGCTGTTCGCTCTTGGGTAGTAAATTGTTGAATAGTGCCAGTTGATCCCATGTCTTCTGACAAAATTCTTGATATTCGTGCTTCTGAATGCAGACCCGTTATCTGAGATAATTCTGCGCGGTACCCCAAAATGGTAGACGACTTGATTCTTGAAGAATTGTAGCACGTGATGTGTTTTCACTTCTCTGAGCGGTACTGCTTCTGCCCACTTGGAAAAGTAATCTGTAGCTGCAAGAATGAAGCGATGTCCTCTTAAAGAAGGTGGTTCTATCGGACCCACAATATCTGTGCCCCAACACTCAAAGGGCCACGACGCGATTGTCGGATGTAGCACATTTGGAGGTTGATGTAGAACCACTCCATGCACTTGGCACTGGTGACAAATTTTGGCAATCTTCAAGCATCGATCATCATTGAGGGCCAGTAGTACCCTAGTCTTTTAATCTTCATTTTCTTTTTCGAATCCGACTGATGAGCGCCACAAAGTCCTGAGTGTACTTCTTTAACAATTTCACGAGCCTCGGACCCGCTCAGGCATCTTAGCCACATCTGATCAAAAGACCATCTGTATAACATGTTGTTTATTTAAGCGTAAGACAGAGTTCTTTTCTTGATTTGATGGGCTAATAACTTATCGTCCGATAAGTTTCCTGTTTGCAAGTAGTCTATTAGTGGCTGCTGCCAATCTTCTATATTTTATGTTACTGCTGCAATTGTTTCTTCTGCTTTTCCTGACTTGTGTATCGTGTCCACATCGAGCTGTGATAGGAACTGTCGTCCTTGAACCGACACTTCAACTGACTCATCCTGTAAGCAGGCAAATTCCTTTGCAAGGCGGGCTAACGCATATGCGAGAGCATTTTCTATTCTGGGAATCTTATAGATTGTTACATTTGGAATCTGCTCCAACAGTCTCATGGCATACTGGAAGTACTGCTCGAGCCTTGGCTTTAGAATTCTGTATTGTCCGGTGAGCTGTTGAATGATCAACTGAGAATCTCCGTAGATGTTGATGTCTGTTATCCCCATCTGAATGGTTAATTCCAGTCCTGTTATAAGGGCTTTGTATTCTGCCTCGTTGTTTGTACTCGGTTCTGTTAAGTGGTAGGAATACCTTAACATCCCCCACTCCGGCGTTATAAAGATTAGTCCGATTCTTGCCTTACCGGGCACTATCATTTGCGATTCTTTATCTTTTTGTGCTGAAGATGCTCCATCGAAGTACAGTTCCCAATGCTGATCATCGGGGTCTTCTAGGCTCATTATCTGCTCATCTGGAAAGTCGTCGTTGAGAGGCGATTATGCCGGTAAAGGGTGTGTTGTAAGGAAGTCTGCCAGGACTTGTCCCTTTACGGCACGAAGAGGAATGAAAGTTATATCGAATTGCAATAGTATCATTGACCACCTGGCAAGTCTGACGGAAAGTGTCGGTCGGGTCATCAAATATTACAACGGATTGAACTTCAAGATAAGGTTGATGATCACTGAAAAATTTATTAAGAAATTCATACTTATTTTTGATGAAATTGCACTTTAAAGAAGGGTATTTTCTTTATTTTATTGCAGGAATGGAGAATTTAGGTGATAAAAGAAAAAATCATAAAAAGGAGCGGATTTGGAGCAAAAAGGAAGAAAATAATGCAATTTAGTCTCGAGTCGCCGACGGCGAGATCGAGCTCGCCAACGGCGAGGTTACGAGGAGACATTTCGAAGGATTTATAACCGTCTCGGCCGACGGTGAGCCCGAGCCCGCCGACGGCGAGATAGCGCGGTTTGAAGATCTTCAGAAGCCTCGCCGATAGCGAGGTAGTTCGTCGCCGACAACGAGCTAGTTCAAATGGCACGGATACATTGAACCCGGACACTTTTCGAAGAGATGCTTACACACCTCTTGGACCTTTGCTTACCTCTATATATAGAGGCCAAAATTCAGTCTCTTGGGTGTTAATTTTTGTGCAGTTGTGTCTTGTGTGAGTTCTAAGTGTGCAATCTTTTAGTCTTTTGTCTAGTTTTGTGTGCAGTTGTGTGTCTTTAGTGAGTCTTTAGTGAGTTTAGTGAGTAATTAGTTAGTCGTACAGTATCTTGGAAGGAAGAGTCAAAGGAACTACGAGGAGTCCGTTTGGGGATAAATCGAGATAAGTATTTGTATTTATTGTTTTTAACTTTAAATGAAATCCATGCTTAGTTTAGTTCCCATGCATTCTGAGTAGTTTATTAGTCTTTCTCCTTGTTTAAGAAATTAAGTGACTTGATGAAATTAAAATAGAGATACTTATATATATATATTAATAAATTGTGATAATTTTTACTTAAAACTTAATTTACTTTCAAACCGGCCATTTGATTTGTTAAAATATGTTGATTATCAACTATAGTAAAAATTACATCCGATATTCGGGAATTCAAAAGCCTTGGAAGGAGGGTGCAAATAAATAGGGAAATAATATCATCGGGCGTAGAATTGAGCATTTTAGTGTGACGGACTAAAATATTCAATTCGGTCCTATTGTTTGAAGGCGAAGTGTAGATGTTAGCCCTCGGGCGAGGGGAACGTGGGAGCTCCGAAGTGGCGATCGGTATCCTCCCGGCTCTAGCCGCAGATTCGGTAATCAAACATAGGATTAGTCAATATTCTTTACACTCGGACCAAAGGGTAAAGAATAGGAATGCTCTTATTTGTCACAATACCTTAAAATTATCTATTTAAATTCATCAATCACTTAAATTTCTAAACAAGGGGAAAGATACTTTTTCCGAATAGTAAAGACTTATTTAGCAATTAGTTTAATTTCCGCATTTTCAATACGTATTAATTTCCTACTTAGTTAAGTTACCTAATTAAAATACTCGGCTTACTTTATTGCGCTCAAATTTAGAATTCCAAATTTTCGTATACTATTTTAAAAATTATTATTATTATTTTAAATTAGTTGTTATTTAATTTTCTCTTTCCATGTGGGATCGATAACCAGGACTCCACTAGAGCCCTGTATTACTTGATATGATACGTATACTTGTGTAGCATCCACAACATAAACAATTACAATTCTATACATATAAAATAGCGGGGTCAAGTTTTTGGCGTCGTTGCAATTAAATTAAAAAAATCCTAATATAAAATTGTGGGTTAGTTGACCTTATGAGAAAGCATGTAATGCCTGAGCTTTTGTGCGGCGAAGATCAGGGCCAAACAATGCTTCTCAATTGGAGGATACTTTGCTTCCGTCGAAATTAAACGATGACTTAAGTAGTAGAGGGCGTTTTCTTTTCCCTCGTCGTTGACCTGGGCTAGCAGGGCTCCAAGAGAGTCGTCTAAAGTCGCGGTATAAAGTATTAACGGTCTACCCGAGACTGGGGCTGCTAAAACAGGAGGTGTCATTAAATACTGCTTAATGTTCTCGAAGGCCCGCTGGCATTTCTCTTCCCAAAAAAATTTGGCGTCCTTTTTAACTAATGCCGAGAAGGGCTGACACCTACCTGACAAATTCGAGATAAAGCGTCAAAGATATGCCAACTTCCCTTGAAAGGATCATAGTTGTTTCAAAGTTTTAGGGGGTGGCATTTCTAAGATAGCTTTAATCTTCTCTGAATCGATTTCAATTCCACGATGTCGAACAACAAATCCAAAAATTTCCTAAAGGTGACGCTGAAGGCGCATTTTAAGGGATTCATCTTAAGATTAAATTGTCTTAATCGCTCGAAAACAATTCTCAAATCATACAAATGATCTTCCTTTAGTTTGCTTTTGATGACCACATCATCCACATAACACTCGACTTGGTTGTGAATGAGATCATCAAAAATTCTTGTCATTGCTCTTTGATAAGTTGCTCCTGCATTCTTTAATCCAAACGACATCACTGTGTAACAGTATACCCCGATCGGCGTTCTGAAGGCTGTAAGCTTTTCATCTTCTGGTGCCATCTTTATCTGGTTGTATCCTGATGATCCATCCATGAATAAGAAGACTTCATGTGTTGAAGCAATATCGATCATCAATTCTGGAATGGGTAGCGGTAATTCATCCTTTGGACATGCTTTGTTTAAATCTCTGAAATCCATGCAGATTCTGATCTAACCATTCTTCTTTCTGACCGGTACCACATTCGCTAACAAAGTCGGATATTGCTCTTCACTGACAAATTTAGCGTCTATTAGCTTCTTAACTTCAGCTATTACTTGTTGTTCAATCTCTAGACGCATCCTTCTCGGAGCTTGTCTGACTGGAACGGCAGTGGGATCCACTCCTAACTTGTGAACTGCGACCTCTGGAGCTAATCCTGACATTTCATCATAACTCCAAGCAAAACAGTCCTTGAATTCCATCAATAGCTTGATTATCTCTTCGGAGTCTTCTTTATTGAGTAAGGAACTAACAAAGGTCAGCCTAGGCTCTTCGCTAGTGCCTAAGTTAACTTCCATTAACTCGTCTATTGTAGTTTTAATTTCTTCTTCAAAGTCTGGCGGAGCATCTCCGATTGGAAGATCTTCGAGATCTTCTAAAGCTTCCAAGCAGTCTTCATTAGACTCGCAAGTGACAACCAAGCAAAATCCCGTATCGTCAACAGACCCTACTATGCCGAATTCGAGACCATGTTTTGAATTGGGAAGTCGACTGGCATTGTTCCATAATTTTTCAAAGTGTTGTGATTGACCTTTTGTCCATCGTCGAGGTAAGACACCATGTTGAATAAAATTTTGAACACAGGGAGAGTACCACTCAAAAGGCAGTTCCATTAATTCAGAAGAAGTAACATCTTCAAATTGTATATCATTTTCAGTATTGGAAGAAGAAGCACCACGGTAGAATTTGATCTGTTTAGTACCACTACCATGCACTTCCTTGACCACCATACCCTCGATCTTATTAGAATGGATCGGGGTCAGGGTCATAGTATGTACATAATGGTTAATCTTCTCGTACATTGATTTGTATTCTTCATTCTTTTCATCTTCGAGAGAGATCTTGAACTGGGGTTTCTTTTGATTTACTGTTGCTACTTCTTTCTTGATTTCTTCTTCTTTCGAACTGGTCTCCCAATCAACGTTGATGACTGGTTTCTTCTGTCAAACTGTTCCAACGTCTCTTCCACGACCTCGTCCCCGGCCTCGACCTCGGGCGCGAGTTCTGGAGAATCCTTCACCATCTCGCCGTAAGGGAGTGGTGAGTAACTGTTGGACTAGAATTTCTGGTTCTTTATCATCTTGCACTTCTTTTGCTTCATTTGGTATGGTATTTCTGGAAAAGATTGTTTCCTTCGGGGGTGCGTAGTAGGCTGCATCTTCGTGAATTCCAATCTCGTGTACGGAGAATGGTTGCAAGTCACCTTTGATACATTGTTCTCCTCCTTCGTAATACTTTATGCACTGGTGCAGAGACGACGGTACCATCCGGTTTTCATGGATCCATGGCCGACCCAGTAGAGCGTTGAATGATGTCTCAGAATCAATTATGTGGAATTTTGCGGTTATCTTTGCCAAATCACCGGTCTTCATTAATAGTGTTATCGATCCAAGGGCTCTTTCTCCTTTCTGATTGAACCCTCTTAATAACATCTTGTCTGCTTCGAGGTCGATGGCATCAATTTCCAAATATGCTAACGTTTGAAGATTCATTATGTTGATTGATGCTCCCGGATCAACTAACACCCTGGAGAGCGTAAACTTTCCAATAGTGACTGAGATGTATAGTGGTCGATTGTGATCAGCCGTTCTGAGTAGTAAATCATTGTCCGTGAAGGTAACACCTCGTTGTTCTTTTAACGATCAAACCTCATCGAAGGGATTACTGGCCATTTGAGCTAAACAAATCTCTGGATCAAGTAGAGCCTTGATCACAGCTTCCCTCATCTTTTTTGACAGGATCAGAGCATCGTATATGCTTAGTTTGGCTGGTAGCTTCCTAAGATGGGCTAGCACATTATAATCCACTTTATTACCGTGTTCCTCAGTTTCTTCCCGAATGGGCAATTCTTCTGCTGGGGTTGGCTCCTTCTGCGCAAACACCTGCTTTCCTTTATCCTTTGGACCCATTCTCGGAGGTAGAACTTTTCCGCTTCTTAAATTGACTTCAGTTATTTCTTCTGAATTTGATGCTCGATCTGACAGTGTCTCTTCTTGAATTGGAATGACTGGCTCTTCTGGAGTTTCTTCGAAATCTGATAACTCCAATTCTATCACGATCGGAGCTCCTCAAAATTCGTAAATAGACTCGTTGCTTGTTGAGCTTTCATAGCCATCCTTGTGAACGTCTTCTCCTTTGTCATGGTCATTAAGGTTTAGTATGATTTGAGAATCGTTATTTATATCAGAATCGAGATCCGGATTAGGTTGGTTTTCGTTAGTTACGTAATCGTTAGAAACAGTCAAAACGTAGCCAACGCCAAAACTCTTATCATTATAAGATCCCACCGGGGCGAGCAAGTAATCATACAAAGTCAGAGGTTCGAGAGATTTCTCCCCTGAATCGGAAACAACCATCCTAGGATAAGCAGCCCCTAGTCTACTCTTTAGAGACTCGGTTTTCTTCTCTTCTACGATCTTCTGTTCCTTCTGGGGCGGTTCTTCAATCGCAAGTGATAGTGCTGGCTCGGCAGGTTTCAAACTTTGAGTTGAAGCACGCACCGAAGCGGTTTGGATGTGATCTAAGATTTTCTTTGAAGGCTTTGTCCAGACAATACTCCATCCATCATTGGTCGTGTAAGGGTCTATCGAAACAATGGGATCCGTTGAAATAACATTGACGAAACCTCCTTTTTGGGGTTCCTTCATGTATTCCTTCGGGATCGTTATGTTCCCTTTCCGGAGATTGTCTTCAAGCCAACTCTTGAAAGTGATGCAATCCTCTATCTTGTGCCCGAGCATCCGGTGGTAAGGGCAACAGTTTGGATGATCTTTCTTATTGACTTCTTCTGGCCTCTTGGGCTCTGGTAGCTGAAAATCTGGTGTCTTCATTAAACTGCGGAACATTTTTGCTACTGCTTCAGTCTTGAATGGATATTCCCTATTTAGAAGTTCTTTCAAGGTACGCGATGAACGAGGCGATTGTTCATAATGCTGAGGCGACTGATAGCTTGGTCGAGGCTGTTGATAACCCTGCTGAGGTTGTTGGTAAGTACATTGCGGTGGTTAATAGCTAGGCTATGGTCGCTCTGGCTGTATCTGCACTGGCTGCTTGCCCTTATCTACTGCCACAATGATTCTGGATCTCTTTTCGAATGCTTTTACGAGCTTCTGTTTATCGGTTTTGTCCACAAAACTTAGCTTCTTTGCTTCCTCTTGCAAGCTCCCGACCATGCTAAGCAGCTTCTCAAAAGTCTTGATTGTAAATCCTTTAAGGAGAAGTGTTATCGGGCCGTGGATGCTTTTAAGCAATATGCCGACTGCATGCTGTTCCTGTAGCTGTGGTTCATACTTCATGCTTAAATTTCTCCATCGAAGTATGTAATCCACCAAAGTCTCGTTCGGTTTCTGGTGCTCCACCATTAGATCACCGATGGTGATATGGTGTCGAGCCCCGGCGAACCGCTTAACGAAAAGGTTTTCCAACTCTGCAAAGGTCTTGACTGAGCCATTTGGCAGCTCTGCATACCAATCGTAGGCAATCCCTGACAAACTGCTAACGAAATGACGAAAGAGTAAAGTGTCACTCTCACCGGCATTGCAGTAACTAGCACGAAAATGTGCGACATGCTGCCAAGGGTTTCCCGTTCCATCAAAAGTCTTAAACAGAGGTGGTACAAAGCCTTTCGGGTATTGGACTGCATCAAACTCTTCGGGGTAAGGTCTACCCATCTGAATAGATGCTCCACTCTTGGACTGAGCTAAGGCTTCTCACACCTGATGTTCTACCATGTTTTTAATGTCCTTTTCAGGAATCATGCTCTGTGCAGAATCCATCTTTGGTGGCTCATCTCCATTGACGGATGTGATCTCTTTTCCTCCATATACAATATGGATGATCTTTGGGGGTGTTTCTTTCTGAGGTTGCACCTGACTCTGGAGAGTGGCTAAAGCAGCATCCATCTCTTCCATCCTCTTTGCCATCTGGGAAATTGTGTCATCTCTTTCCCGAAGCTGTGCTCTCATCACTTTAGGTTCATCTCTTTCCGCAGCTGCCGGAGCACCTTGCGAGGCTGACGATGCTCGTGTTTCAACCATGTTGATCTCGGCATACTCCTCATCCATGAACTCAGATGAATCAACATCCTTTTCCAACTTTTCTTCTCTTTCATTTGCCAACCGTCGGATATCCGTTCTTAGCTTTTCTATAGCATCCATGAGGGGTCTCTTCCAGACGGTCTCGCAGTTGTCAAGTGATGACTGTTGAACTTCTTTTTCAGGAGTTTCTTTTATTTCAGTAGCACTTCCTTCTGATTCAGGCTCTTTGACGAGACTTTTCTTCTCAGGACGTTGTGTTGGTCTCGACTCGGTATTAATAGGTCACCTCACCATCCTTCTTGCAGCTGAAGGCCTATGACTAGAAGGTCTATCGGCTGTATGCTGGTAGGTGTTGTCCTCCCTAATATGATGGCCCGATACAACAACAGGTGAACTAGCTCTCAATTTCTTCTTTGGTTTCTCTACGGCAGAGACAGGCTCTACTCGTGGTCCGAGGCGGGATCAAGCTGGCACTCGTCCCATTCTTCTTAGGATTTCTGATACGGGGCATCTTTCTTTCTTTCTTTGCCAATTTTTCTATCACGGCCTGTAGCCAAGCGAATGGTGTAGTCCTAACACTTTTTCTTTTGCAGTTACTATAGTCTACAGGTCGGGGTAGTGTAGCGGCAATCCTTCGGACATCTTCTTCATCCGATGCAGCAGAGAGGGGTGAAACCTACTCCCTTCCAACAGAGGTATATACTCAGGCAGTTCTTCTCTTTCCTCAAGAATTTCTTCTAGAAAAGCAACTTCAGCAGCTTTGGATTTCTCGATATTAGCTATCTTTCTGCTTCTATTTCTCCTTTGAGTCCGAGTTAGGTGTGCAACTCTTGAACTGGACCCAATTTCGAAAATAGATGGTATTGTAGTAAAATCTGTACCCTCTACGGTGACAGGCCCACCACAGACTTGGATTTCCTTCCCCTTTAGTTTGGCAAAAGCCGGGGTATGTGCAGAGATGACTAGACTGGTGGGGGTAGAGACAACAGTCCTCCCACGAATAGCAGTACTTCTTTCAGCTGGAACCCTTTGCAAAGGAGGGAATTCTTGAGCTGACTTCAAGTTGAACTCAATTACAAGCTCTTCAGTTTCTGGCACTTTGTCCATTATTGCGAAGAGAGTGACGTCAGCGAACTTGACATCTGTGTTGTTGAATCCTTGTCCAAAACGGATGATCTCATTGTCAGGCGGCTCATCCTTATAGACGGCGAAACCCATTCTATTGGTGAAGGAAAAAATTAACCTTGGCGCAGTCATTTTCTGCAGGGTAGATTTCGAACGTCAGTTCCGAATTATGCTTCCTTTTGTCATAAAACTTAGGATGAAAAAGAAAGAGTCCGAACACATTTTTAATTTATCTTAATGTATTTGAGATTTAAAAGAGTTCATTTATCAAAAGGTTGTTTATTAGAGGATTTGTTTGTTAGGAACAAAATGATTAAAGGTATAGAAAAGCTAAAGGATTCGATTCAGAATTGGAAAGGAAGAGAAAGTCTCGTAAGACTTCTCAATCCGAAGGACCGCTCCTAAGCTAACACCTATTGGGGGTCCACCCCACCTCAGAAAAGAGGTAAAAGGATTTTGGAACCTCTCTGTTTAGTGGCTCCTAAATCCGAGAGAAGTTGGTTATACCCGTTCAAGATGGAAATGAACGTAGTATGCCAACGGAAGAATGATAGTTTTGGTCCACTAGGGATATGGACTCACTATCGATTTATGAAAGCAAAACCATCTAATCAAAATGGAGAGAGGAACTAGTCCCCAGCGGAGTCACCAGAAGTTGTCGGCATATTTTTAGGTTTGTGTGTTGTATTTTAAAGAAGGGGTCTCCTACAGAAGTTGTCGGCGAATTTTAAATTTTAAATTTAAATTTATATATAATTTGGAATGTTGCATTTGATTTTGAAATAATTTTAAGTTTGAATATTTTAAGATATGAAATCAAACCGATCTCACATCCCAAATAGTTTATATAAACGAGCACTGCATCACAAACCGTGTATCTATCCCGAATAATAAACACACAGTTTGATGATGGGGCTTGATTAAATAAACTAGAAGATTTGTGACATCCGTTTGGTCTGCAAACCAATTTTATAAGCTGACAAGTTCCCCTGTTTAATATAAAGAAATTAAACAGGGTTTATATTACCTAGGTTCTTAAAGTTCCCTATAAGGGCAAGCCCCTATAGTTAATTATATCTTAAATGACGGGAATCATTTAAGAAAACTATCAATAATGATCAGTGGTTTTGCTTTCAAGAATTTCAAAGTTTAAAGTTTTCAAAGGATTGGATATTTGAAATTTCAATAGGGATTAGCTCAAATTCGGAACAGTTTATTTTAAGAGTCCAAAGGAAGAAAAGTAGGAGAAGCTGAGGATCCAAGAAGAATCTTGGAAACTTCCCAAACTATCTTATTGTTTGGCTTCAATTTAGGAAATTATTTAATGTTGTAATCCTGCTAATTTTATTTATTTAGGTCTTATATTTGTATGACATAATCACACAAATAGCGTCGAAGATGTGAGGGTTAATGTCGTACCAAACTACTACCTCGGAATCCTAAGACCGGTTAGGACTTAATTTGCCCAATATGATTATGCAAATGCCTAACAAAAGTTGAGTATTTATGTTGCACAAGCAAACTACCTCGAAATCCTATGGCTTGTTATTTAATTCTAAGAAAGGTCTAGCTGGTGTAGATCCGAGTTTTGCTGATGACGATGGCCGTGCTACTGTTGACCTCATTTTTGATGAGGTTTTCTCTTCCCTCTTTAGTTTAGGATCTAGCCTTAGGCTTTTCCTTTGACTATCTTAGAGGACTAGAATTGAGACCCATCCCTTAGAAATTTGAACCACTTCTTGCCTCCCTGTAAACCCCACAAGCTTGATTGTAGACCCCTAATCGCCTAGAGGGTTGAAATCAAGAGTGAAGGTTTAAAGGATGAGTTCCCTATAGGACTCTTTGGCCTTAGGACTACCCTGGGTGGCCTGGTCTGGTGAGGGTTGACTTACACACTCACTACACTCACACTCTACACTCTCACGCACACAATCCAAATCCTAAAACTACATCCATACCCAACTTGACTCCTTGACTCATGTAGGTAATTCATATGGATGGACCTTAACCCCTAAGCCTCTGGTTAAGAGGGTTAGGAACAACATAGTGAATGCCTCAAATGAGTCCTCCCATGGCTCATATAGGCTTAATATGGCTTCATGGCTCAATCAAAGTGATTCCATTCCACTCATATTTGATCAATCTTCATTATTCCAAAATTTCAATTTTTGGCCCAGAGACCCTACACCCATCAAACCTACTTAAAAGCCCTAGAATCGCCCAAATCCTCCAAAATTTCCAAATCACCCAAAATTCCTCAAAATTAACCTTGAACATTTCCTCACCATTCAAATTGATCATCCATAGCCAAAAACACCAAAAATTCCTAAAATACCCCCAAATACCCTCCAAATACCCAAAATGCCCCTCTTAGCCAAAAAATCCAAAAATTCAGAAAATTCCCAGAAAATTCCAGAAAATCCCAAATATTCCCAATTTCATTTTGTCCAACTACACCATGGGCCAATTTTGTCAATTTACCCCACGTTTACCAAAACCCCCAATTTAGCCCATTCTTAACCCAAGTGAACCCAATGTCAAACCAAATCTACCCAATTGACCCCAATTTTGGTCCAATTCAATTCTAAACTTCAATTTAATATTCACAATATCAATCTAGACCAAATCCAAGTCCAATTTGATTGACATTTGAATCCTATCTCACTTTTGACCTTAAAGCCCAATTTGGACCCATGACCCAAACTTAGCCCAAACCAAACCAATTCAACTCCAATTGACCCCAAACCTTTTCTAAACCTTCCCTAACATCCCCACAAACAAAACACTAACATAATTTGCCCAAAATTTGGACCCAAACCCCACTCAAATTTAACCCAAAATCAAAAAGCCCAATTTTGACCTAAACCCAAACCTAACCCAAATAAGCCCAAGTCCCAGAACCAAAACCCAACCAAAGTTAAAACCTCTTTGAAACACTCCCATAAACATTTCCCAACATTAATTTTACATCAATTTCAACCTTAGCCCAACATTGGCCCAAATTAGCCCAATTTGACCTACATTGGCCCATTTACAAAATGAACCCAAATTCAACCCAATTCAAACCCAAACCACCTCAAATTCATTTCAAATCACTCATGACACATCCCTAAACCAAACCCAACAATTATTTGGCCCAAACTTCTACAAAATTCCCATCCATGAATTCATTCTTAAACCTAAAGGCTCATTCCCTTAAGCCTTCCTAAAAGCCCATCCAAAGCAAGTTCAAAAGCCCAAAGTCCATGACAAAGCCCACATGAAATTCCTCTCATCATCCATTTGATTTAAAACACTTCCTAAGTTCTAAAATCCATCACCAAATAAACCCAAATCAAGCCTTATGACAATTCTCCTTAAATCCATGAAAAATTCCAATACCCTTTCTCATGCAAGTGAGACAACTTTTCCCAAGCCATATATGAGCCATGAATCCATGCATGAGCCACATGGGAGCCATGAGAGCCATGGAATCTACTTTCCACCTCACCAAGCCATTAATGGCAAGAGAGGGGATCTCTTTCTTAAACCTTTTTAAACCTTTTTTACCTTAAACATGATACACTCTAAACCATACTTTGCCACCTAATCCTTAATGTGGACTTCACTACCTTTGGTAGGTTGACTCACATGATCCTCTCAGCTTAAAACCAGGTCATGGGGAGGTGAACCCAACCCAAACACATGGGTTGACCCAAGCCAAGCCAAAATAGCCATGCCCCCATTCCATTTTGATCTAACCCCTTTACACATGACAAAGCTCAATTGCCTACACAAAACCCCAGCCACGACTCACCCGAACCCGAGGGTGACCCATGCTCGCGGCCAGCCGCTCGGATCGCCGGAAAACACCATGGCCGAGACCTTGGGAGGAGCCAAAATTTTGCAATTCCACCTTCGTCGAGCCGCCTCACTCCAAATGGCCATTGCGGTTATTCTTCTCCTCACCAGAGCAGGCTCGATCCCAACCCTTAAACCCCCCGGAGGCCCTCCATCCTCTCCTATTTAAACACCCCCTCCTCTCGGCCAAGAGAGGTGTTGAACAAAACCTTACTGAAACCCTACCAAAATTATCCCAGACCACTCTCTACACATAGAGAACTTGATCCCCACTGAAATCCCCCTGCCATTTCCTCTCTGTGAGCTAAATTTCAGAGTTGAAATCCAAGCCAAAAACCAGGACACTTCACCACAGTGAGTCAATCTTAAAATTGATTGACTCTACACCTTCACTCGGACCAAGAGGAGAAGTTTCCCAACAAAAGCCCCCTCACCAGGCCAGCCATTGCTTCCAGCCTCCAAGTTTTGTGATCGGCTGTGGTCACTTTTGTACCTAGGCAATTCACCAGGCCAAGGGACTTCATCTGGAGCTTGCTTGGACCCAATCGAACGTGACACAACCGTCAGATTGAAGCTTCACTTCTCTGAGTAAAGGTATGGACTTACTCTTCTTCCCGAGCTTACAGAGATTCTCCATTTAGTCTGAGTTAATTTCAATGCATGTTTACCGTATGGATGTGTTCGTCTCTTCAAGACGAATCCATAGAGCATAAGAACACATAAATCTATTGAGAATCGAGTGAGAAATTAGGGTTAGAAGGTCTACGGTCACGGGTTCGCACCAGTCGTAGACGATGACCAGGAGTCGTCGGATCGTGCGTGTATCGAGCAGACGGCCAGGATCGCACCGGACGGAGCAACGGGGCATGAACCGCGGGCCGCGTGGCATCCCAGTCAGATGGCGGCGCCGAATCAGGAGACGACGCGTGGAGCTTCGGAGCTGCCGAGGTTGACGCGGCGCCGCGTGGATAAGTAGAAAAATAGGTTATTTTTCTATTTATTTAATTACCAGAACTTCAAAAATCCATAACTTTGTGTAGAAAAATCCTAAAAATAAAATAAAAATACCCTCTTGCTCAATGAACAGAGGAGAATAATGTGGAAAAGAAATCAAGTAATTTCATTAAGTATTTTATTTTTAATGATTTATTTACTCTCTGCATTGTTTTAATTCTCCATGCATATAGAAAATTCACCATGGCATGAGACCATAGGGCTTTTGAAGCCTTTGAACTTGGGAACATTCCCTGAAATTTTTAAGGTCAGAAGCCATCCCTATGAGAAGTTATTGATTTTTTAAGTTCATGTTACTGTTTTGAGTATTTTAATTCCAATAATTAGCATGTTGAGAAATAAATTCTAGGAAAATTTGGTGATGTTTCTTATGACTAGAGGAGCCTAGGAAAAATAAGTTTTGAGTTAATTCACTTTGAACAACCCTAATTGGCCTAAATACCCAAAATTGAACTTTAATTAATTAGGGTTAACCATTCATTAAATTAACTTAAAAACAATTCTCCACTGTCCTCTAAGGATAGCAGAACACCACATAAAAACTTGAAACCAATTGGACTTGGTTAACCCCACCAAATGGGTTGATTAAGCCTCTTAAGCAAAAATGGGTAAAATTAAACTTTAAAAATTCATAACTCACAAAATACTTTTAAAAAATTCACAAAAATGGTTTTGGAGCTTCTCGATATCGGAGGAACTTAGGAAAATTAAAATTGTAATTTTCTAAAAAAGTTGATTTTTATCATTTTTTAATATTTTTAATAATTAAAAAATAATAAAAATCATAAAAATATTAAAAATCACCAAAATGTCACATTTTGAATTCTAATCATTTAGGAATAAACCAAATATTTTCCTTAAGTCCCTAGGATAAGATATTGAATTTTAAAGGCTTAATGTAATTTTTAATATTAAAAAATGTATTTTCCAACCTTCTCACCAAAATAATTCTAATAAATCAAAGAAAAATCAAAAAAACATAAAGTTTATTTTTCTGGACTCCTTGAGGTCAGAGAGATTTAAGAAAAATATAAAATCCATTTTTTAACTTTAATCTTATTTTAAAATTAATTAATACTCCAAAACTCGAAATAATTCTAATAAATAAAATATAATTCCAAAAATCACTAAAATTAGTCCAAATGGTCCTCTGGTTATTAGAAGTGCCCATAATTTTCTTAAGGACAGAAAAATTCCCTTGGTCATCTTATTAAATTTTCCTTGGAAATCCCTATTTTCTACAAAAAATAATTATATAAATAAATTAAATACAGAAAAAACACATTTTCTCCTCTAATGTCTTAATTGACATGTGAGTGAAGCCACATAAAAATTTCAAATTCATTTAAGCTCAATTTAGTGAGTTATGGAATTATTAAGCTTGAAGGGCAAAATGGTAATTAAAATTTTAACCCTTAATTAAAACTTTAGGCTTAATAAAATGAGAGAGTAAAATATTTGATCCTAATCTGATTTGGATGATTGAAATTTAAATAATTAAAGGATAGAGAACCATTAATCATTTTCAAGATTAATTAGAGTAAACTTTAATCATTTAATTAATGAAATTTGGAAGATTAATAAAAATTGAAATCATTAAAATAGGGATATTATTAAGAAGACATTTATTCTTTAATTTAAGAATCCCTAAATTAATCACTTCAATAATATTTAATTCCCAATTAAAATGATAATCCAAACTCAAGATTTAAAATACTAAAAGACTTAATCATTAAATTAAATTAAAATTAAAGCATTTAAATTAAATCCTTTCAAATTTTCAATTAAATTAATACTTTAACAATTAAATTAAATCATCTTTAAAACCTAAAAAAAATAAAATTAAATAAAATTAAAATTAAATTAAATTAATTTAATTAAATTAAATTAAATTAATAAAACATATTAAATTAAATTAAATTAAATAAAAAATAAAATCAAATTAAAATAAAATTTAAATTAAATTAAAATTAAAATTAAAATTAAATTAAAATTAAAACTAAACCAAATTAAATTAAATTAAATTAAATTAAATTGAATTAAACATAACATCACCTAAGACATAAAGAATTCAAAATAGGTCTAAAAACAACTTGAACACTATTCCAAACTTAAACCCATTAATTAAAAT
The DNA here is from genome assembly GCA_022702705.1 of Papilionanthe hookeriana x Papilionanthe teres. Classification (NCBI taxonomy): domain Eukaryota; kingdom Viridiplantae; phylum Streptophyta; class Magnoliopsida; order Asparagales; family Orchidaceae; genus Papilionanthe; species Papilionanthe hookeriana x Papilionanthe teres. The sequence continues at coordinate 12,528,974 of CM040427.1, forward strand.
TAAATTAAATCACAAATCACTTAAACATCAATTTGCCCTCAAAAGCTCTTGTTGTCATAACTCATAAACAGAGTATTAAGTGAAGTGTTACTTCACTTATAGGATATTCAAATGTCCTAGTTCACTGAGCAAAAGAACAAAACTTAATTAAACCTCGGATGATTAATTCACTCGATTAATTAAATCCGTTTGGACTTAGAATAATTCCAACGAATATTGAAAAGATGTTTAAGATTCGTCTTAAGCACTTCCTCAATATGACGGGGTGTTTTATAAGAACAATTGAACTTAATTATTCTTTGGTGCGAGAAAATCATCCATAAACAAAATTGAAAACCTAGACGTCATAGGAATGACTAGCTATAGGACTAGGATCTTGGTAGAAAACCGAAACCTTGCCCTTAGCTTTACCTAGGTAATTGCTTATAAATACTTAAATGCTCTAACATGTGTTTCAAGTGCGGCTTGGGATGACGGGAAGACCCTCCAGGTATGCTTTTATTTTACTGCAATTTACCTTCTCGCAATTTAATTAATCGCATTGCACTTACTTTTCTTGCATGATAAACAACTGTTGCATGAAAACCAAAACCTTTAGGATAGTCCCTAAACTGAAACCAAAACTAAATTAAAAGCCACTACAAGATAAAAATCACTGCCACAATATTTCAAAATATAAAACAACTCAAAAATTTAATCACAAACAGAACACAAAACTACAATTACAACTAAATTAAAGCGTCTCGTTGAATGATCGGGAATACCTCGGATGATGTAACCCACGTGTTGCTAACGGGATTTCCCACGGTCTAAATGAAAGTGTGGAACTCATTCTGTTGAGTTTAGCAAATTCATCTGGACTAAGTGAATTCGATGAAAATAACGGTGTCGGGATGACGGAACCGTGGGATCTTAATCGGTTCGTTTAAACAACTTTAAGATTTGTTTTAATTAAAATATTAAAAACACTTGGATTTTAAGATTCTCTCTAAACCAAAACACTCCTCTCATCTCCCGATTTATGACTTCTAAAACTAAACCTCTACAACGAAGGAGCTCGGAGCATGGTGGGCGGCACGGCCATCGTCATCAGCAAAACTCGGATCTACTTCAACAAAACTTTCTTAGAATTAAATAACCAAGCCATAGGACTTCGAGGTGGTTTTCCTAGTGCAACATAAATCCTCAACTCTTCGTTAGGCATTTGGATAATCATGTAAATTAAGCCCTAACCGATTTTAGGACTCTGAGGTAGTCGTTTGGTACGACATAAACCCTCACATCTTCGAGGCTGATTGTATGATTATGTCATACGAATATAAGTCCTAATTAACTAAAATTGGCAAGATTGAAATGTCAGACAATATTAGGATTTTCTCAAATCTAAGCTAAACAATAGGATAGTTTGGGAAGTTGCCAAGATTCTTCTTGGATCCTCAGCTTCTCCTACTTCTCTTCCTTCGGATTCTCAAAAATAAATTGTTCCAAATTTTGAGTCATTCCCTTTTGAATTTCCAAAAATCCGATCCTTTGAAAACCTTAAACTTTGAAATTCTTGAGAGCAAAACCATCGATCATTATCGAGAGTTTTCTTAAATGATTCCTGTCATTTAAGACGTAATTAACTATAGGGGAAGCTTAAGAACCCAGGTAATATAAACCCTGCTTAATTCTTTTATATTAAGCAGGGGAACTTGTCGGCTTATAAAGTTGGTTCGCAGACCAAACAGATGTCACAAATCTTTTTGTTTATTTAATCGAGCCCCATCATCAAACAGTGTGTCCATTCTTCGGGATAGATACACAGTTTGTGGTGCGGTGCTCGTTTATATAAACTATTTGGGATGTGAGATCGGTTTGATTTCATATCTTAAAACTTTTAAAACGTAAAATTACTTTCAAAATCAAATGTTATCTTTTAAACTATATATATATTTAAATTAAATTTAAAATATAAAAATTCGCCGACAATTTCTGTAGGCGACCCCTTTTTAAAATACAACACACAGCCTAAAAATATGCTGACAGCTGCCCACTATGCTCCAAGCTCCTTATTGTTGCAGAGGTTTAGTTTTAGAAGGTGAAAATCAGGAGCTGAGAGAAGTGTTTTGGTTTAGAAATCTTAAAGTCCCAATATTTTTAATATTTTAATTATAACAAATCATAAAGTTGTTTAAACAGAACCGATGAAGATCCCACGGTTCCGTCATCCCGGCACCGTTATTTTCATCGAATTCACTTAGTCCATATGAATTTGCTAAACTCAACTGAATGAGTTCCATACTTTCATTTAGACCGTGGGAAATCTCGTTAGCAACACATGGGTTACATCATCCGAGGTACTCCCGATCATTCAATGAGACGTTTTAATTTAGTTGCAATTGTAGTTTTGTTGTTCTGTTTGTGATTAAATTTTGAGTTGTTTTATATTTTGAATGTTGTGGCGGTGAATTTTATTTTGTTGTGACTTTTAATTTTGTTTTATTTTCAATTTAGGGTCTGTCCTAAAGGTTTTGGTTTTCATGCAACATGTTTGTTTAACATGCAAGAAAAGTAAAGTACAGTGCCTGTAAGTAATTTGCAATAAAGTAAATTGCAATAAAATAAAAGCGTACCTAGAGGGTTTTCCCGTCATCCCAAGCTGCACTTAAAACACATATTAAGGCATTTAAATATTTCAACGAATACCTAGGTAAAGCTAAGGGACAGGTTTTGGTTGTCTACCAAAGTCCTAGTCCTATAACTAGTCATTTCCTATGACATCTAGGTTCTTGTATTTTGTTTAAGGATTATTTTCTTCATCAAAGAACAATTAAATTAAATTGTTCTTCTAAAACATCTCATCATGTTGAGAAAGTTCTTAGGACGAGTCCTAAACATCTTTTCAATATTTCTGAGATTATTTTGAGTCCAAGTAAATTTAATTGCACATGTGAATTAATCATACAAGAGTTTAGTTAAGCTTTGTCTCTTGCTCAGTGAACTTGGGCATTCAATTACCTGATGAATTAAGGGACATCTCACTTAATACTCCATTTAAGAGTTATAATAATTAAAGCCTTTAGGGGCAAATTGGTTTGTTGAGAATTTTAATCATTCTTAATTTAAAGTTTGAGTTAAAGGTTTAAAGTGATTTAGTTGAATTATGAGGTTTTAATTAATAATTTTAAGTTTGGAATAGTGTTCAAATTATTTTTGGTTTAAATCTTTATACTTTAAGTGATCTTAATATTTTAAATTTGTTTCACTTCTATTATTGAATGACGTTAACTTTAATTTAATTTAAATTAAATTTGATTGAATCTAATTTAATTTAATTTAAATATCTTTTTAATTTAAGTTTACTTCATTGTTAAAATGTTAATTTAATTTAATTTTAACTTTAATTTAATTTTTAATTAATTTAATTTAATTTAATTGTTAAATTATTTAATGTTTTGAACTTTTCTTTAATTTAAGGGTTATTTATTTTTTATTTTAAATTTATTTAGTATGGATTATCATTTTAATCTTAATTAAGAGTTAAATATTATTGAAGTGATTTATTTAGCGATTTTTTTAATTAAAAAATTAATATCCTCTCAAGTTATGTCCTTATTTTTAATAATTCAAATTTTCATTAATCTTCCAAAATTTTAAATTGCTTAAATAATTAAAGTTTTATTTTTGTTTATTAAAAGTGATTAATGGGTTCCTATCCTTTTAATTTCCCAAAGTTTTAATCATCCAAGAAAGATAAAATCAAATATTTTACCCTCCATTTTTAATTAAACCTGAAATTTTAATAAAGGGGGTTAAATCCTTTAATTACCTTTATGCCCTTTTGGTCTTAATAATTTCATAACTCACTAAATTGAGTTCAAATGAACTTGAAATTTTTATGTCACTTCACTCATATGACAATTAAGACATTAGAGGAGAAAATGTGATTTTTCTTAATTTAATTTATTTATATAATTATTTTTAATGAAAAATAGGGATTTTCAATGGAAATTCAACAACATGACCAAGGAAAGGTTTATATCCTTAAGAAAATTATGGGATTTTACTAATGACTAGAGGACCACTTGGACCAATTTTAGTGATTTTTTGAATTATATTTCATTTATTAGAATTATTTATAATTTTAGAGTATTAATTAATTATAAAATAAAATAAAAGTTGAAAAATGGATTTTATATTTTTCATAAATCTATCTTACTATAAGGAGTTCAGAGAAACAAACTTTATAATTTTATGATTTTTATTTGATTCATTGGAATTATTTTAGCTAAAAGGTAGGAAAATACATTTTTTAATATTAAAAATTGTTTTAAGCATTTAAAATTCAATATCTTTACTTTGAGACTTGGAAAAAATATTTGGTTTGTTCCTAAGTGATTAGAAGTCAAAATTTGACATTTTTATGATTTTTATTATTTTTGTGATTTTTATTATTTTTTAATTATTAAAATATTAAATATATCATTAAAAATGAAAAATTTTAGAAAATTCCAATTTTAATTTTTACAAACTCCTCTAATATCGGAGAGCCCACAAAACCAATTTAGTGAATTTTTAAAATGTATTTTTGGAGTTATGAATTTTTAAAGTTTAATTTTAATCATGGGGCTTAATTAATTCTTTAGTGGGGCTAATCATTTCCAATTGATTTCAAATTTTTATATGAGGTCCCTCTGATCCTAAAGATCAGTGGAGAATTATTTTAAGTTATTTTAATGTGTGGTTAACCTTAACTAATTAAAATTTAATTTTGAGCATTTAGGCTAATTAGGGTTATTCTTACTAAGTTAATTCAAAATATAATTATCCTAGTGTCCCCTGGTCTTAAGAAACTTCCCTAAATTTTTCTGGAATTTATTGAACAATATGCTAATTATTGAAATTAAAATACCAAAAATAGTGATATAAACTTGAAAAATACATAATTTTCCATAGAGATGGTCTTTGACCTTGAAAATTTCAGAGAATGTTCCCAAGATCAGAGGCTTCAAGAGACCTATGGTCTCATGCCATGGTGAATTGTCTATGCAAATGGAGAATCAAAATACTGAAATGAGTAAATAATTAATTAAAAAGAAAATACTCATCAAAATAACTTGATTTCTTTTCCACATTATTCTCCTCTGTTCACTGAGCAAGAGAGTATTTTTAGTTTATTTTTATGATTTTCCTACACAAAGATATGGATTTTCTAAGTTCTGGCTATTTAAATAAATCAAAAAATCCATGTTTTTCTACTTATCCACACGGCGCTGACTCATCCTCGGCAGCTCCGAAAGCCCACGCGTCGCGCTCCCATTTCGACGCCGCCATCTGACTCGGCGCTCCAGGGGCCCGCGGTTCATGTAATGTTCTTCGATCCGACGCGATCTGGGCCGTCCACTCGATACACGCTCGATCGGACGGCGCCTGGTCATCGTCTACGACTGGTGTGCACCCGTGACCATCCACACTAAAACCCTAAGAACTCTCTCATCTCTCAACAGATTTTCGTGTTCTTATGCTCTATGGATTCATCTTGAAGAGATGAACACATCTATACAGTTTAATTGCTATGAAGTTAAGTAAAACAAAATGGAGAATCACTGGAAGCTCGGGAGGAAGAAATTATCCATACCTTTGCTCTGAGAAGTGTAGCTTCAATCAGAGAGTTGTGTCACCTTCGATTGCACCCAAGGAAGCTCCGCATGAAGTCTCCGGATCCGAGGAATTGTCTCAGGTATGAAAGTGTCCACAGCCGATTTCAAAGCTTGGAGGCTAGAGCAACCTGGGTGGCTCCGGAGAGGGGGCTTTCATTTGGGAACTCCTTCTCTTGGTCCTGTGCAGGTGTGGGTGAGTTTAATTTGGATTTGGTGGAGGTTTGGGAGATGTCCTATTTTTGGGCTTGAATTTGAACTCAGAAATTGAGCTCAGCTGGGGGAAATTGGGGCTGGAATCCAATGGGGATCAAGTGCTCTAGGTGAGGAGAAGGTCCTGGAGCAATTTTGGCAGAGTTTTGTTTAGGTCTGGTTCATCACCTTGTTTGGCCGAGAGGGTGGTGGGTTTAAATAGACATGGCTTGAGGGTTCCCAGGGGGGTTTGATGCTTTGGATCAGCTGCTCTATGCAAGAGAAGAACAGCCATGGTGTTCAATTGGACTGGGACAACTCAGCAAGGAAGAATTGAAAATTTTGGCTCACATGGAGCTCTCGGCCATTGCGTTTTCCGGCGACCCAGACGGCTGGCCGACAGGGTTAGGTCACCATCTTGATCAGAATGATTGGGTGTTGGCAATGGTGCAGTCAATTAGCCATGGACATGTGTAAAGAGTTTAGCTTTAAGTGGTATGAGGAGAGGGGTGATTTTGGATCCAAATGGGTCAAGTCATGCAAATGGGGTGGGTTCACCTCTCCAAGATCTGGTTTGGGCTGAGGGAGATCAGGTGAGTCAGCTAGCTTAGTGGGGAAAAGTCATTATCTAAGCATATTTAAGTTTGAACATGGTTTAGGGGAAACATGGGAGTGCTTAATCACTTTAAGGGAATCAAGGAAGAGGCTCCTCCTTTTGCCCAATATGGCATCGTCACATGAACACCACTCACATGGCTTGCATGGGGCTTAAGGATGGCTTCATGGCTTCATTTGGGCTTGGGGCAAGGCTTGGCTCAATTTCATGAAAATGGATTTTGGAAACTTTGGCATTTTAGTGGGAAATTCTCATGAAGCTTGATTTGGAATTATTTGGTTATTGATTTTAGGACTTAGGGATGATTTCAATCAAAGGGATGATGATGGGAATTTCACATAGGCCTTGAAATAAGTTTTGGGCTTTTGGATTTGGTAAAAATGGGCTTTTAGGATGGTTTAAGAAAATGGGCCTTTAGGTTTGAAAACAAATTGTTGGATGGAAATTTTGTGAAGGATTGGGCCAAACAAATGTTGGGTTTAGTTTAGGGATGTGTCATGAACATTTTAGAAAAGGCTTGGTGTCATTTAAAGTGGAATTGGATTTAATTTGGGCTTTTTTGGTAAAGGGGCCAAAGTGGGTCAAATTGGGCTAACTTGGGCTAAGGTTGGATTTGATGTAAAATTAATGTTGAGAAATGCTTATGGGAGTGTCACAAAGAGTTTTCAACTTTGGTTGGGCTTTGCTTTTGGGATTTGGGCCCATTTGGGTTAGGTTTGGGTTTAGGCCAAAAATGGGGATTTTGGTTTTGGGTTAGGTTTGGGTGGAGTTTAGGTTCAAATTTGGGGCAAATCGTGTTAGTGTTTTGTTTGTGGGGATGTTAGGAAGGTTTTAGAGAAGAATTGGGGTTAATTGGAGTTGAATTGGGTCGGTTTGAGCTAAGTTTAGGTCTTTGGCCAAAATATGGCTTTAAGCTTCAAATTGGAATTGGATCCAAATGTTAATCAAATTGGGCTTAGATTTGGTCTAAATTGGAATTGGGGATATTGAATTGAAGTTTAGAATTGAATTGTGTCAAAGTTGGGATCAATTTGGTTGATTTGGTTTGACATTGGGTCTACTTGGGTTAAAAATGGGTCAAATTGGGGTTTTTGGTGAAAGTGGGTTAAATTGAAAAAATTGGCTAATGGTATCGTTAAACAAAATGAAATTGAAAATATTTGGGATTTTCTGGAATTTTCTGGAAATTTTCTGAATTTATGGAATTTTTGGTTAAGAAGGGTATTTTGAGTATTTGGAGGGTATTGAGGGGTATTTTTGGAAATTTTGGTATATTTGGCCATGGATGATCAATTTGAGTGGGGGGAAATGTTTAGGACTGATTTTAAGGAATTTTGGGTAATTTAAGCAATTTTGCAAATTTTGGGCAATTTCAAGGGTATTTGGTAGGTTTGGCGGGTTTAGGACCCCGGGGGTCAAAAATTGAAATTTTAGGAAAATGAAGATTAATCAAGTTTGAGTAGAATTGAATCACTTTGGTTAAGCCATGAAGCCATATTAAGCTCACAAGAGCTATGAGAGGACTCATTTGAGGCATTCATTATGCTGTTCCTAACCCTCTTAGCCAAGGGCTTAGGGGTTGAGGACCATCCATATGGATTACCTACATGAGTCAGGAAGTCAAGCTAGGTATGAATGGTTTTAGGATTTGGAATGTGTGTGAAAGTGTAATGTATGTGCAAGTCAACCCTCACCAGACCAGGCCACCCAGGGTAGTCCTAAGGCCAAAGAGTCCTATAGGAAACTCATCCTTTAAACCTCCACATTTGATTTTAACCCTCCAAGTGGCTTAGGGGTTTACAATCAAACTTGTGGGGTTTGAAGGGAGCTAAGAGGTGTTCAAATTTCTAAGTGGTGGATTCCATTTCTAGTTCTCTAAGATAGTCAAAGGGAAAGCCTAAAGCTAAACCCTAAGTACTAAGGAGAGAGAAGAGAAAAGACCTCATCAAAAATGAGGTCAACAGGCGCCTAGGCGCTAGATTTGGCGCCTAAGCGCCATAGTTACTGGAACAAGTAAAAATCGAATATTTTCAGTTTTTCACACGATTTTCTTCTTTAAATTACCCCATCTTCATCCCCAATCCCTAAGAAATCAAAATTACAACCTAAACACTTCATTCTTGAGAGATTAGAGAGAATTTTTGAAGAAATGAAGAGAAGAAATCTTGGACAAGAGGCTAGAGACAAAGGTTCAAAGGATCCTCAACCCTACTTCAATGGTTTTATCGCTGTAAGTTTGGAGAAAATTTCAAGTCGTCTAGATAAATTTGAAGCAGAATTCAAAAGTATTGGAGATCGCCTCCAAGAGATGTATCATCAAATTGAACATCTGGAATGGCAGGCGAAGCTTCAATTTGATCATCTAGCGGCTTATCAAGATGCTCAAGTGGAGATGTATGCGAAGAACAAATGGATCGACGAGAAAACGGCTACGGATTTTATGAGGGCATTAGTATTCTTCCTAAATAGGCCTAGTAATCTTCCTTGTGAAGAGAATGGAAATTTCTAATTTGAAGATTAGATAGTTATTGTGGTGTGATCTAGACTTTTTTTAGTGCGTAGTTGTATCGATTTCGTAAATCGAATGTGTTGTTTGTGTGTTTGATTTATTATTCAATGTGTGTTGTATTTGCTTTGAAATTGTGTAGTTTGATTATTTATTAGAACTTGAATCAAATTACTATACTTATTTGTATTGTATTAAGCCAAAATTGAAGATTATGAATGGAATTAGAAGAGTTTGATTTAAACCTTGTGTTTAATTGGTGGATTTAATTTTTAATTTTTAAAATTTTTGGGAAATATTTTGGAATTTGGAAACTGAAGCACTACTCTAATATGAGTAATTGGAACTTGAATTTATGAGTTTTGGTGAAAAATAAAATTTTTAAAGTGATTTTTGTGAAAGGCGAGTCTGGCGCCTAGGCGCCAGAATTCGATGCCTAGGCGCCGGTTCAGCCTGCTTACCGAAAATTAGTATTTAAAACCCATTAGCCAAGGTTGACGCCTAAGCTTCATCCCCTTCGTCTTTTTCACAAAAATACACCCCCTAAATCCATCTTAAGGTCAATACATCAAGTTATTGAGCCCGAAATCACTTGATTTCTTCATCTTGAGGTCAGATCTACCTTCTAATCCATTTATTTTTTATTCTTACCATAATTTTTCCTATTTTTTGCTAAAAACCAAAATTTTGAGAAAAATTTTAATTTTTAGAGTTTCTCCATAGATTTTTAAACTCATTCTAAGTTTCTCAAGCTTAAAAAGAGTTTAAATTTTTTATTCCTAAATTTATTTGTGTTTTCTTTCACGTTTAGATGGCACCAAAATCTAAGCAAGGAAAGACACGAGAAAATTTTGACAGCAGCAAGTTTTCGACTGCGGTAGCGCATTTTCGTTATCACGAATTTGCGACGTCAAGAAAGTTTATCTCGGAGCGCAGTTTTTACAATCCTGATGAAATGATCGAGAACACGATCGTTGCACACAACTGGCAACGATTCTGTTATTTCACTGTTGTTGCAATTATTTCTATTGTACTAAAGTTTAATGCCAACTTTTTGGATGTGGAAGACTACGAAGTCTTCGTTAGAGGTGTCAGAGTAGGATTTACTTTGGAACGGATCAATATTTTCTACGGCCTGCCACTTACCATCGAGTGCTACTATTCTGGTTTATCTCCATCTGAGGGAGATCTTGAGATGATTACTGCATATCCGATCGATGGCACTGGAACTTGGAAGATCCGGAATGACAAACGGGTAAACTTCAAATCTTCTAAGCTAAATGGTATTTCAAAGGCATGGCATTATTTTATTTCTGCTAGACTTCTACCTTCCAACCACCTGAGTGAAGTTACCAGAGATCGAGCTATCTTGAACTACTACATTCAGGAGAGGAAGCCGATAGATGTTGGCAGTATTATTTATGATTCAGTGGAATCGATTGCTAGATCCAGCACTTCTGTGGGATTAGGATTCCCATCCTTGATTCATTCTTTATGCATGAGCAATGGAGTTTCTGCTGATATATCAGAGAAGTTGAAAACTACAAAGCCAATTGGGCAGGAGAGTGTTAGCATTTATGATCGTCTTCGAGGGAAGAGATCTACTGGTCCTTCTACTTCTGTACCTACTCCAGGTAGAGCTTCTACTTCTAGACCTTCTACTTCTACTGCTGAGCCACCATCTAGTTTCTGGGAATCGATGCATGATCAATTTCTGGAGTAGCAGAATGAGTTATTTCTAATTCACTGCAGAGTAGATACTATAGACAAGAAGATTGGTCATTTATCTGAGTTTACCCAAAAAAAAGTGAGTATGATGCTGAGTATTCAGAGTATTTAGTGAGATTCTTGAAGGATGAGCATGATGTCCAGTTTCCTACATGTCCTAAATTTTCACTGTATGTTGATCCAAAGGATGTGGAGTTTTTTTTTGGTGATGACGATGACGATGCTACAGATAGTGATTAGTAGCTTGATTTACCTCTGTGATGTGATGATTTTGTTGTTAGTTTATTTCTTGTTTGCTAGTGTTGTTTGTTGTTTGATGTTTGTTAGTATAGATTTGTTTATGAAACTTTGAGTGGATTGTTTGATGTTGAAACTGTTTTAAATATTTAGTGTATTGTGTTGAAAACTGAAATTTGGATGAATTAATGTTTATTTCTGTTTCAGCTTACTTTTTAGTATTCTTAAATAGTTAGTAATGTTGTTCTGTTTCTGTTACTATAAGTAGTATAGTCATTTTATTCAGCTACTGATATATATAAAAAAAAATGATGAGCCTGCTTACTTTTATATATGCTTTGTTATTTGAGTAATATTCATAAAAAGCATGTGTAGAAGTAAATTTTTCTTTTTAGACCATTTTTACATACTTGTAAAAATTCCTTTTTAAATTATACCTTTCTTTCTCTCATACTTTAAATTTTGTTTTCATGATATACCAAAACTTAAGTTTAGGAGAAGGGAAAATACATGCAAATTTAAATTTTATTTGTCCTTAATGAACTAATATTTTCTAAAAAAAATATTAACATAACATAAGGAATGAAGGATCTATTTAAGATCATTTAAATTTTTGAAATTATAAATAGTTTAGTAGACTTAACCAAAATTTTAATAACTTTGATTGATTTTAAGAATATAATTATTCAACTTAAAGAAGAGTAAGATTAAGAAATTTTTCTATTCATAGTAGAAATAATTGAATTTTAGAAGTATTAAGAAATAAAAAATTATAACTTGAAAAAGAAAAGATTGAAATTCTTTTTGAAATCTATTCATATTATAGTAATTAAGTGAAAATGTATAAGTTTGAAAATATAAGTTAAAGATAGCGAAGTTCAAAACCATTAACATGCTATCTAGATATAGTAATCCTCTCTGTAAAAAAAATAAAAAAAATAAAAAAGAGAAAAAATGAGAGAGGAGAAGCTTGAGGAGATGCCTAATCAAAAATTGGCTTCACTTGAATTAGCTTATAAGAAAAAAACTGATTACATATTTTACTTAATTTTTATGCATGTATCTTTATTAGAAAAGATTTTCATGAAAATCTTTTTCTTGTAAATAATTTATGTGATCTTAATATAATAAACTAAATTTATTTTTCTAAGTGAATGAAAAATTTTTGAAATCTTATGATTTGGTAGTTAAATATTCTTTAAATTCTTAAAATTAAACTTAGTTAGTTAAATTTGGTTAATGATTTACTAAAGCCTTTATAAAATCAATAATTATAAGAAATCTTAAATATTTACCTTTTATCCAAATGTTATACATTTTATATAGTAAAAAGGGTTACTTGAGGACAAGTAACGTTTACGTTTGGGGGATTTTGATCCATGAAAAAAATACCTATTTTTATGCCTTGATTTTTATCAAATTTTTAAGGATATTATGCTTTAATAAAAGGTATTTTTGTGTTTTGGATGAAGGTGATGCAAAAATGTTCAAGAAGGAAAAAAGGATGAAAAAGGAGCTAAAAGGAGCAAAAATGGAGCCAAAATACAAAATTGTCAAAATAATTGGCCTGGCGCCTAGGCGCCAAAATCCGATGCCTAAGCGCCCGTTCGATACAGAATTCTGTAAGATTTTTGAAGAATTTTGGACGGTTATTTTGACGGTGTTAGCGGTTATTGGACCATCTAGAAGATTGGTAGTTATTCCTGGATTATAGGACATGTGATATATTGTATTTGGACGCTTGGAAACGGTTAGGATCGCGAAGAGGTGCGATCCAAAGTGAAGAGGTGCGAAGAACTGGACCCAGATTCCGGCGCCTAGGCGCCAGACACATCTTCTAGAAGATTCATTGAACATGGACACATTTTGAAGAGGTGCCTCAAAGCAACCTTTGAAGCCTATAAATAGGAGGCTACTCCTTCAGAGAAAAACACCCACAACCCAACCAAAAACCACCAACGCCAAACCTAGCCCCATAGTTCCATTTAGAGAGAGAAAATAGAGAAATATTTTAAGGGTCATATTTATAGTTTCTTTTATTATTTAGTGAGTTTATTTTAGAGTTTGTATTAAAAGTATTTGAAGAATCGGTGCTTTTGAAGTCTATTTACTTTGTAGTCAAAAGGATTCAGAGGTTCAGTTGGAGAAACACTTGAGATAAGTATTTGTATTTTGATTCAAAGTTTTATTTATATGTTTTGTTGTTTAAATTCAATGTGTTCTGAGTAGTTACTTTACTTTCTCCTTTCTATTTTGAAAAGATAAATAAGATAATATAAAATTCGTTGGAGAATTAAAAACTATATATATTTTTTAAACATTGTGATGATATTAATACTGGATCTTAATTTACTATTTAAATTGGTCATTTAAATTGTTAAAATATATTGAAGAGTTTTGAGACCTAGAAGGAGATGAATTCTTAACTAGTAGATATCACATGAATCTTTGGGTAGTCAAAGGCCTTGCGCGGGTTATTCAAGGTGAAGTGCAAATAAATAGGAAGATATTATTTAATGAGCATAGAATTGACAAGTTTTTAGAGTGACAGGCTAACTTCTTATAATTTGATTTATAGAGAAGGAAATGGTCACTAGTAAGGCTGACCATAACCACCCTTGGACATCTAGTAGTGTGAGCCTAGATTAACCCATTCTACTAACAATACATCAAAACCTGATCTATAGATTAGCCAATGTTCTTTATACTATCGAGCGAAGATAAAGAATAGGAATGCTTCTATTTGGCACAATACCATAAATTTATATTCTCCACAAATATTACATTATCTAAAAAGTCTTGGATTAATTGAAAGGAAGAAAGTTGTTTGCTTATTTTTATTTACATCAATCATTACTTTATTACTGCTTTATTTCTGCATCTAGTAAATTAAATATCAACTTTTTAACTTTAAAAGAAATACATAAAAATAAGATCAAAATATTTAAAAAATTTATAATCCTCCTCGTGGGATCGATACTGGAGTCTTTATTTAAAGCCCTATATTACTTGAAGCGATACGTATACTTGCCTAGTACCCCTAGTGTGTAAAATATTTTCTATAAAATTATATTTATATACACTACCCGCTATTATTATTTGAGTCAAAGTATTGGCTATAACATATTTTTGATAGCATAAATTACTGCATTGTTTGGCGATTGCAAACCAAGTTTTTGGTGCATTACTGCGGATCGAGGGACAGAGACCAAATGAGATAACACGTATACACTACCTAATTCCCTACCATGAACATCAAAGTTCTCTCTTAGGACCTAAGCAGTTGATCCACCATAGATTTGAGCCCTAAAATCCACTCAATCTCCCCAATTTAGCCAACCCAAAAACCTTAAAAACAAGACAAAAATATAGTTTGAAATGAAGTTATCCAAAACTTCAAATTGACCTTCTCTGAAGCTTCTTAAGACCCTACAAAGATGAGCCCAATCAAAATTGGCCATCCCCATAAACTCTAACCTAGTTTTCGATCTCCTCCTTTCAATTTGAGACACCTAGAGAACAAAGTCATATACAGACTCAATATAACTTCAAATTGAGTTAGGGACAAGTCATCTAAGGACAGAGCAAAGCTTCCAAGCTATTTAATTTGAGCCTACATCCACTGTGGCCAAGGTATGGTTCTTCACACCCAACTTAAGCTCGGGTTTGGTCTAGAGTAGGTCAACCCAATTCAAAAACCATACAAATTCGTATGGATGTCTTTGTCTCTTTAAGATGAACCTATAGAAACAAACTTCACTCAAATCCATGGAGAAATGAGCGAGATCTTATGCTTAGAAAATGTACAGTGTTCGGGTTGAAACAGAATGTAGAGGTTGAACAGATGTTGTCCATTTTCGTGTTTTGGAAATTGACGGCTCTGATTAAATACCATTCACTCTGCTATTCGGACCCCCACAGGGGATCAAGCGCGTCTTTGACCCGTTCGAGGACACGCGGCGCCTCTGGAAATTTCTGTTTAGATTAAGGGTTAATTTAAATCAGATTAACCTTAATCTAATAAAAAAATACATATCTTGACATAGAAAAATCACAAAAATATAAAAAATGTCCCTGAACTCACGACAAAGAGGACAACAATGTTCAATTAAAATTTTGAATTTAGGAGTTATATTCGATTTTTAATTAATTAATTACTCTCTGAAGTATTTTAATTATTAAAAATTATTTATGAGTCAGAAAAACATGAAAATTTTAGGGAATAATGTTTAAGCAATTAGACACATCTCATGATTTCTTTAAGGCTGGGAAAATTCTCTAGCATAGGATTTCCTAATTTTTATGAGATTTTGTAATTATTTATAATATTTATTATAAAATTAAAAATTAAGGAATAAAAATTTGAAATTAGTTAAGTGACTTAGGGAGATAGACATAGACCCTAAAATAACAAGACTTAACTTTTTAAAAATTTAAAATGACACTTTAAGTTAGCGTTAAAATTTATTAATTTTAAATTAATATTTTTAAAACCCTAAAATCCTTCTCCTCATCATACTTAGTCCATATCATGAAGGACTAGGCCAATGTTAAGTATAACTCCAAATAGACTCAAGACAAACCCCTAATTAGGTTTAAGGCAACATTAGGTTTAAGTAATCATTAAACCCTAAATTAGATTTAACCCATATTAAACCTAATTAATCAACTTAAACCTTACTAAAATTAGGTTTAAGTAATTATTAAAACCCTAATTAGGTTTAACCCATATTAAACCTAATTAATCAACTTAAACCTTACTTACATTAGGTTTAACTATTAAAACCCTAATTAGGTTTAACCCATATTAAACATAATTAATCAACTTAAACCTTACTTACCTTAGGTTTAAGTAACTATTAAAACCCTAATTACATTTAACCCATATTAAACCTAATTAATCAACTTAAACCTTACTTACATCAGGTTTAATTAATTATTAAACCCTAATTAGGTTTAACCCATATTAAACCTAATTAATTAATTTAAACCATATTTACATTAGGTTTAATTAATTATTAAACCATAATTAGGTTTCACTCATATTAAACCTAATTAATAAACTTAAACCTTACTTACATTAGGTTTAAGTAATTATTAAACCCAAATTAGGTCTAACCCATTAGACCTAATTAAATCATTAAACCTTAATTAACTATGTTTTAATCATACCTAAATCCTACTTATGTCTAACCCATTAAACCTAATTAAATCATTAAACCTTAACAAACTAAGGTTTAATCATACCTGGTCTAACCCATTAGACCTAATTAAATCATTGAACCTTAACTAAATAAGGTTTAATCATACCTAAACCTTAATTAGGTCTAACCCATTAGACCTAATTAAATCATTGAACCTTAACTAACTAAGGTTTAATAATATCTAGACCTTAATTAGGTCTAACCCATTAGAACTAATTAAATCATTAAACCTTAACTAACTAAGGTTTAATCATACTTAAAACTTAATTAGGTCTAACCCATTAGCCTAATTAAATCATTAAAACTTAACTAACTAAGGTTTAATCATACCTAAACCCTAATTAGGTCTAGCCCATTAGGCCAAATTAAATCATTAACCCTTAACTAACTAAGGTTTAATCATATCTAAACCCTAGTTAGGTCTAACTCATTAGATCTAATTAAATCATTAAACCTCAACTAAATAAGGTTTAATCGTACCTAAACCCTAATTAGGTTGTTGACCTCTCTTTTGTGAGGACTATTTACAAAATATATTAGAGTGGGAAGTCTACCAAAATTAATTCCCTAACTCTTAATGATGGCACTAAACCCTAATATCTTGGGAGAGACCCTATGAAACATTTTTAACATAAATTTTGATGACACCTTAAAATGATCAAATCAGTAATGACAAATACTGACCTGATCAACTGTTGACCCAATAGGTCAACTGTTGACCCAATAGGTCAACTTTTGACCTAAAAAGTCAACTTTGGTCAAAATGGTCAATCATAATCTAATGACCAACCCTATTGACCCAATTGGTCAACTTTTAACCCAAAAGTCAACTTTGGTCAAAATGGTCAATCCTGACCCAATGACCAACCCTATTGACCCAATAGGTCAACTTTTGACCTAAAAGTCAACTTTGGTCAAAATCATCAATCTTTACCCAATGACCAACCTTATTGACTCAAATGGTTAAATTTTGACCCAAAAAGTCAAAATTAACCAAAATCATCAACCCAACACATAATGACCACATTTTCAGCTTATTGGTCACCTTTGACCAAAAAGTCAATTTCGGTCAAAATGATCAAACCAATTGGATAATAATATAATTTTGCAATATTTTAATTAATTAATTAATTAATTAATTAAAATATAATTAAAAGCCATCAAATAAGATAAAATTTAATTTTAAACTAAAAATTAATCAAATAATTAATTCAAAATTAGTTTTGATTAATTAATTGATTAATAAAATAATTTCCAACATTTTTAATTAATGATATAATTAATTAAAACGAAAATTAATTAAAAAAGGCATAAAATGGAATTTTAACACATAACACCAATGATTTAACTAATAATTGCTTTTTAAAAATTCCAAACCTCTTTATGACATCATGAATAATTCAATATGGGTTAGACACAACCCATATGACCTATTCAATATGACTCAACGGATTAATGACCCATGACATGCCATTTAACTATGGTTAAAAATGCATGAGGACACTTTAATCATGAAGAGAAGTGAGGTGTCATTCCCTCATGAATCCTTGGAGGAAAATTTGGTGAGTCATCAAACACCTCAAATTCCATCCAATGAGGAAAAATAAACACTTATATCATCCTTACATCATAGAATGATCTCATAAATACCAATTTTGGAAAATTGAATAAGTGGGGGCTTATGTGTCATGCTCCCACAAAACCTTAAATGACATGGTGGATGAAGGATGGCTTGCTCACTTTGAGTCACCACACACCTCTTCCCAATCCAATGGACATATACCAAATAAATTTCATCAAAGGAGGAGCTCATCGTGGGCATTTAAAAGAATGAGACAAATGAAGAATTATGTGAAAAATTCTCCCTCAAATCAAAGCATGAGTCACTTAATCCTTTCTAGTGAAGTGGTCGGCCAATTTACATGACACTTCAAGCATTTCATGGACTCACCAATGAGAGTGAAACATCACTTAAACCAAGCCCTCACCATGGTTAAAACCCATCATGACCAAGCCATAACAAGGATAGAAGGTGAGGCTAAGGTACCATTCCCCCCTTTAAGACATTAAATGATCAATAAGGATTCATGTAGAGGAGGTAATTTCAGCATATTATCAACCCTTATCCACCTTAAGAAAAGACCAATGGAGTTAATCCAAGACATGGAGCTAAGCTTTCACCATAGTTCAATTCACTATGAATTAACCTAAGGATGCTTAACCATGGCTGCCACATAGCACGAACCTTATTTCCAATAAATGATGGATCTGTTAACACCTCCCCTAGGCCAACCTAAGCTCAGCCAAGGCCAGTCATGGCTAAGGAAGGAGCTAACCTGAGAGCTTCAAGAGGAGAGGACAAAAAATAGGAGACCCCTAACCACTACCCAAATCCTCAGACCTTCAACATCAAAAATGTTCCAAGAGCCTAAGTAGTTGATCCCCAATGAAACCAGGCTTTAAAACCCACCAAATCCCCTTAATTTAGGTCAACCTAAGAGCTTCAAATAAGCCTAAAACAGGAAAAATTTGAAGTCTGAAATCAAACTCCACAAACCTTTGAATTAACCATCCCAAATCCATTTAGGAACTAAACGAAGACAATCCCAATCAGAATTAGGCATCCCCATAGCCCTGAAGCCACTGATTGAGAAAGCCATTTAAGTTAAGACACCTCGAGGACAAAGTCATATACAGACCCTATTTCACCTCAAATTGACTTGGGGAAAAGCTTTATGAGGTCGAGACGAAGCTTTAAAACCATTCAATTTGAATTTAGATCGACAGAGGCCAAGGTAAGGTTTTTCACACCCAACCCGAACTCGGGCTTAGTCTAGAGTAGGGTTAGCCATTTCAAAACCCCCACATATCCTTATGGATATAATTGTCTGCTCAAGACGATCGTGTAGGAATAAAACTCGCTCGATTTCATCAAGAATCGAGCAAGATATTGTCCTTAGATCAAGGACGGTCCTGGGATCAGGCGGGAGGAAGACGACGAACCAGGACCATCCGTTCCCGTGTTTTGGGAATGGACGGCCGAGATTAAATCCCCACGGATCCGCTGTTCGGATCTCCACAGGGGATTAAGCGCGTTTTCGACACTGCCGAGGACACGCGACGCTCCCTCCTTTTTCCTGGTTTATTTTAAGGTTAATAAAAACAGATTAATCTTAAAAAAATCAAAAATTCATATCTTTTTATACAAAAATCATAAAATAAAATAAAATTACCTCTGAACTCAGGGTAATGGGGAGAACAATGTGGAATTGAAATTTTGAACTTTTGATTTATATTTTATTTTTAATTAATTAAATACTCTTAGGAGTATTTTAATTATTAAAAATTAATTTTAGGTCAGAAAAATATGAAACTTTGGGGGATTAATCTTTAGATCCCTAGAAATAATTTATGATTTTTCCAAGGCTAGAAAAATTCTTTAAAGTAACATTTCTTAATTTTCATGAGATTTGGTAATTATTTTTAATAATAATTCTAAAAATCAGAAAATAAGAAATTTAAATTGGTAATTGGTTAGAAATTTAGGGGAACAAATTTGAACCCTAAAAAGACAGATTCTAACCTTTTAAAAATTTTAAAATGACAATTTTATTGTTAGGCTTAAAAATTTTTAAGTTTTAAAATTTAAAATCCTAAAGTACTTTTAAAATTTAAAACTCATTTTTCTTAACTCATGACACTATGAGTTAGGTTAAATTTAAAGTCCAAACATTGAATGGAATTAAATTAGAACATAATTAGGATTAATCCAACATTAATTCTAATTAATTCCATTAAACCTTAATTAAAACAAGGTTAAAATAAAGATTAAACCCTAATTAGGTTTAACCCACATTAAACCTAATTAATCAACTTAAACCTTACTTACATTAGGTTTAAGTGTTCATTAAACCCTAATTAGGTCTATCCCATTTTAAACCTAATTAATCAACTTAAACCTTACTTACATTAGGTTTAAGTAACCTTTAAACCTTAATTAGGTTTAACCCATATTAAACTTAATTAATCAACTTAAAACTTACATTAGGTTTAAGTATCCTTTAACCCCTAATTAGGTTTAACCCATATTAAACTGAATTAATCAACTTAAACCTTACTTACATTAGGTTTAAGTAACCATTAAACCCTAATTAGGTTTAACCTACATTGAACTTAATTAATCAACTTAAACCTTACATACATTAGGTTTAAGTAACCTTTAAACCAATTAGACTTAACCAATATTAAGTCTAATTAATCAATTAAACCTTACCTAAATTAGGTTTAATTAACCTTAACAATTAAACTTGATCCTAATTAAGTCTAATTAATTAATTAAACTTACCCAAATTAGGATTAATTAACGTTAAACCAAGTAGACTTAACCCATAATAAGTCTAAATAATTAATTATATCTTACCTAAATTAGGTTTAATTAACCTTAAAAACTAATTAGACTTAACCCTAATTAAGTATAATTAATCAATTAAACCTTGCCCAAATCAGGTTTAATTAGTTTTAAACTTATTAAACTAAACTATAATTAAGTCTATCATATTAGACTAAATTAAATTATTAAACTTTAACCAAATAAGGTTTAATCAACCTTAAACCATAATTAAGTATATCACATTAGGCTTAATTAAACTATTAATAATTAACTGACTAAGGTTTAATCAATCTTAAACCTTACTTAAGTGTAATTCATTAGGCTTAATAAAATTATTAAACCTTAAGTAAATAAGGTTTAATCAAACTTATATCCTAATTAGGCTTAAGCCTTACTAAAATTAGGCTTAAATAACTTTAAATTTCAGTTAAGACTAATTTTAATTAGACTTAATTAAACCTTAAGTTTTACCTAAATAAGACTTGAATGGTCTTTAAATTTTAATTAAGTCTAATCTAATTAGACTTAATTAACCTTTAAGTACTATTTAAATAAAACTTAAACCTTAATTGAGTTTATTTTAATTAGACTTAAATCAAATTTAAGTCCAACCCATTTTGAACTTAAGTGAACCTTAAATTTAGGTTCAACCTAACTTGAGCCTAACTTAAACCAAATCTAAATCAACCTTAAGTTCAACATATGTTGAACTTAAGTCAACCTTAAATTTAGGTTCAACCTAACTTGAGCCTAACTTAAACCAAATCTAAATCAACCTTATGTTCAACCCATATTGAACTTAAGTCAACCGTAATTTTAGGTTCAACCTAACTTGAGCCTAACTTAAACAAAATCTAAATCAACCTTATGTTTAACCCATGTTGAACTTAAGTCAACCTTAAGTTTAGGTTCAACCTAACTTGAGCCTAACTTAAATCAAACTTAAATCAAACTTAAGTTCAACCCATATTGAACTTAAGTCAACATTAAGTTTAGGTTCAACCTAACTTGAACCTAACTTAAACTAAACCTAAATCAAACTTAAGTTCAACCAATACTGAACTTAGGTCAACCTTAAGTTTAAGTTCAACCTAACTTGAACCTAACTTAAATCAAACTTAAATCAAACTTGAGTTCAATACATATTAAACATGAATCAGCCATAAGTTCAAATTCAACCTAACTTGAATCTAACTTAACAGTTTGACTTAAATCAAATTCAATCCAAATTGAACTTGATTCAGCATTAAGTTCAATCTAAATTGAACTTATTTTAACAAAACATTAAGTTTGATCAAAATTAAACTCAATTCAACATTAAGTTCAATCTAAACTGAACTATCTTTAATGAAAACATCAAGCTTGATTTAAATATAACCCAACTCAACATCAAGCTTAATCCAAATCAAACTTGAGATTCAGTCTAAATTGAACTTATTTCGACAAAAATAGGTTTTACAAATCTAACTTAATGATAAGATTAACCTAAATTTGAGTTAAATCGAGCCTAAATCAACATTTTAAGTTCAAAGAGACATGAACTTAAGATCAACTCAGGTTCAATCCAAATTAAACCCAGATTAAATTCAAACCACATCAAACTAAAAACAAATTTTGATTCAAACTACTTTAAAGACCAAATCAAAGATATTCAAATTCAAGCGACATTGAATCTGATTATCAAATGACTTTATCTAAGTCTAATTCATACTAGACTTAACACTTCTAACTTAGGTTAGATTTCGTAATTAGACTTAATATTAGATTCGAAAGACATCGAATCCAAGATTCTAAAGTCTAATTTATGACATTGAATCTAATTTTCAAAAATCATTATATCTAAATCTTTAAATTTAAATGAAATTGAAGTTAAATTTCTAGATCTAATCAAATCTTAAAAATGATTCCTCAAATCCAATCAAAAATTTAGATTTAATTGACAATAAATCTAAAAATAAGAAAACAAATCAAATATAAAACTTTAAGTTCAAAAGACATCAAACCTAAAGATATTGAAATGAAATGACATAAAAATCTTAAGAAACCTTCCAGTCCTGGTTTAAACACCTTACGGACTAAATAGATTAAGACCCCTGATGACCCTGGGACGACGGAGCCAGTGACATCTAGACCGGATTATCTAAAAGTATAACTAAACAAAGTAAAAAGATTAAAGAAATAAAATTGACAGTATTTCTTTCTGACACTATTTTCCTTTGCAGGATGAGAATAAGTTACGTTTTAGATTTCCTTTGCATGTTATAAGATGTGGTAACTCTGCAGGACGACATTCCTAAGACGAGACAAAAAATAATAAAATAAAACAAAATCACAATGACACTGGAACAACATTGACAAAACAAAACAAAACAAAACAAACAACATTAAAATGACAAAACTAAGATAAAAACAAAATTAAAACATTTTAGGATACTCATTAAACAGATAAACAATAAAACAAAAATAACAAACAACAAAACAAAAATAAAAATGATAAATAAAACGATATGACAACAAGATAAAATTGACATAACCAAATGACATTTAGGATTGATAGTGGGTACATCTTTCCTTAAAAACTTTACAGAAAATAAGTGAATAACATCAATCAAAAGTTTTCTTAAACAATTATAAATTGCCTAAGATGAAATTAACTATAGGAGCATGCTCCTATATGAGAATTAAAGACTCAGAATAGATATTATATCTAAAAATCTCTAGTTACCAAAATTTCATTATCCTTATACAAAATCTCTAGGATAAGACAATTCTAGAATCTTCATTTTAAGGATTATCACCGACATCTCTTTTTCTACTGTTTTCTATATTATTAGCCCTTATTTTTTTCAAATTTCTTATTATCTAAAGATTTTTTTACAGAATCTAAAGAAATAAGATTTATTGAAGATCAGGGCAATATTATAGATAAACAGAGTGGCAACTTCAAATCGACATCGACACGTCAGAAAGATCTCCGACACGGCGACGACACCGCCACCATAGGTCAAACCCATTAGACCTAATTAAATCATTATTCCTTAACTAACTAAGGTTTAATCATACCTACACCCTAATTAGGTCTAACACATTAGACCTAACTAAATCATTAAACCTTAACTAACTAAGGTATAATCATACCTAGACCCTAATTAGGTCTAACCCATTAAACCTAACTAAATTATTAAACCTAACTAAATTATTAAACCTTAACTAACTAAGGTTTAATCATACCTAAACCCTAATTAGGTCTAACCCATTAGACCTAATTAAATCATTAAATATTAACTAACTAAGGTTTAATCATACCTAAACCCTAATTAGGTCCAACCCATTAAACCTAATTAAATCATTAAACCTTAACTAACTAAGATTTAATCATACCTAAAACCTAATTAGTTCTAACCCATTAGATGTTTAATGTTAGAAGAAGATGTGATGATTCCACTACCGTACACTTCATTTACCTCTTGATTTGACCATTTGAGATGTTAAAATTTGTTGTGAGAACATGTAGGAACTAATGTGGTATTGTTTCAAACAAAAATTGTAGTGAATCACATGAAATTGTATAGGTCATAATTGTAGTCCATATAGTTGAGTGCGAATAAATAGAGAGATATACTTTTTAATGGGTGTAGAATTAGAGGACTTTTGTGTGACAGGCTAAAGCCCTCAATTTGGTCTTATGATTTAAGTTTTGTTATGAGATGTTAGCTCCCAGGTGGAGGGAAAGAGGGAACTCTAGAGTGATAGCTAGTATCATCCCTGCTTAACCCATCTACAAGATTTCAAAGCTTCAAATTAACCTATGTTCTTTATAGAACCAAGTAAGGGTAAAGAATATAACTGCTCCTATTTGGCACAACACATTTAGATACTTCCACAATGAAATTCCATAATTATTATTGATTCATTGAAAGGGGAAAAATATTATTTATTCTCATTTGCTTTCATATCATTTAATGGTTTTGTTAATTTTAGTTGCTTACTTTACTTTTTCTAAAAAGATTAGCAAAAAGAATTTAAACTTTTTAATTATAAAGCATAACTTACAAAATCATTTTGAAAATTAAAAAGTTGTTCTCTGCTTTCTTTAAATTTTTAAACATTTCTTTGTGGGTTCGATATCTCTGGGATTAATTAGAAAGTCCTATATTACTTGATAAACAATATGTATACTTGCGTAGAATCCCATATTCAAAATAATTAAAGTTGATTTCTTATTAGCTTCGGAATCAAGTTTTTGGTTCCATTGTAAAGAAAGAGATATTATCATTGAGAAGAAATATAAAGTGTAAAACGTAAGCATAAATATTCGGGGATCAAGTATTTGGCGAATCAAAATGTTGAAATCCATCAAGAATTCAAACCTTTAAGACTTTCTTAGGAGATCTTTAATTAAAATACTTTTTAAAGAAAATTCAAGAAAAATTAAATCTTCACTTTTCCTTACTTTTGTTAGTGTGTTTTATTTTGTTTTATTTTATAATTATGTATGTGTAGTTCCGTTTTTGAAGGACTTGTGCCTTATGATTTTAAATTAGAAAGAACTATAAGAAAAATCATAAAAATTAAAAATACAGAAAAAGACAAAAATATTCAAGAAATGGCGAATCAAAATGTTGAAATCCATCAAGAATTCAAACCTTTAAGAGATTATGCTAACCCTATAGTAGATGAACTTTGTGGTAGTATTCAAAACCTTGCTGCAGTAGCTAATTCATTTGAACTTAAACGTGTTATTATCCAGATGGTATCTAATAATCAGTTTGAGGGAGCACTAACTGAAGATCCTAATTTACATCTTACCAATTTTCTCAAATTATGTGCTACTTTTAAATATGATAGTGTTTCGGATGATGCTATTAGACTTAGACTTTTTCCTTTCTCTCTGAGGGATAGGGCTAAGATATGGTTAATTTCATTAGCACCTGAATCTATCAGAACTTGCGATGATTTAGCGTAAAAATTTCTTGCTTAATATTTTCCATCATCAAATACTGTAAAGCATTGAAATGATATTACATCTTTTTGTCAGTTTGAAGGGGAATCTATTTATGAAGCATAGGAACATTTTAAAGATCTCCTAAGAAAGTGTCTACATCATTTGATACCAGATTGTTTAATAATTCAAACCTTTTACAATTAATTAGTTGGATCTATTTGATATATTATTGATGCCTCTGTCGGTGGTTCATTGATGTCTAAACAGTTTTTTGATGCTTATGCTTTAATTGAAGAAATGACTACTAATAATTTTCAATGGCTTTTTGAAAGGCTAAATCCTAAAAAGGTAGCCAATATTCATGAAAATGATGCTTTTGCAATTCTAGCAAATCAAGTTGCTGCAATTTCAAGGAAGATAGACCAGTTTGGAATGAATTTTTCTCAGCCACTTTCCATGACCGAAGAAAAGTCATTAGGCCAAATGGTTGATTCTCAAATATCATTAGAAATTTTAAATGTCATAAATAAGCCTAATAACCCATATTTGAATTATTATAACCCAGGTTGGAAGAAACATCCAAAATTTAACTGGAACAACAATAATCAGGATGGTAGTAATCAATAATGGGGGAACAATAAAGTAAACCCATTGGGCAACTGGAACAACCAAGGGAATAATAATTATAAACCAACCTATCCTCCAGGTTTTAAAAATGCTTCACAATTTAAAAAGAAGAAGTTGCCTATAAAAGAAGTGGTGTTACAAATAGGAAATCAATTGCAAAGTCAAGGAGCTACAATCAGAAATATTGAGAATCAATTGTGACAGATTGCTAGTTCATTAAGTAATAGATTCAAAAGAACACTTCCTAGTAATACAAAAGTAAATCCAAGAGACAAGAATAAAGAGCAAGTAAAAGCTATTCAATTGAGAAGTGGAAGAGAGTTGGAAGGTAGAGTTCAAAAAGAGATTGAAGTAGAGAAAGAAGAGATTGAAGAACCAAAAGAGGATGCTCCGAAAGGTTTGGAAAGACCTATTTCTCCACCTAAGATTGATTTAGAAAAGCCACCAAGTCCATTTCCTCAAAGACTTCAACAACAAAAGTTAGATAAGCAATTTTCAAAGTTCTTAGAAATATTTAAGAAACATACAATCAACATTCCATTTATTGAAGCCTTTGAACAAATGCCAAGCTATGTGAAATTTATGAAGGATATTCTCAACAGGAAAAGGAAGTTTGAAGATAATGAAACTATTTCACTTAATGAGGATTGCAGTGTAATAATTCAAAAAAAAGCTTCCTGAAAAGCTTAAAGATTTTATTAGTTTCACAAATCCATGAGCGATTGGAGACAAATTTCATGGGAAAGTTTTATGTGATTTAGGTGCAAGTATTAACCTTATGCCATTATCTATATTCAAAAGACTGGGATTAGGAGAAATAACCCCGACTACTGTAACTCTGCAATTAGCAGATCGTTCGATCACATATCCTAAATGAGTTATAGAAGATGTTTTAGTGAAGGTGGATAAATTTATCTTTCCTGTTGATTTCATTGTGCTAGATATGGAGGAAGATAAA
The DNA here is from genome assembly GCA_022702705.1 of Papilionanthe hookeriana x Papilionanthe teres. Taxonomy (NCBI): domain Eukaryota; kingdom Viridiplantae; phylum Streptophyta; class Magnoliopsida; order Asparagales; family Orchidaceae; genus Papilionanthe; species Papilionanthe hookeriana x Papilionanthe teres. The sequence goes on from CM040427.1 coordinate 12,556,016, forward strand.
GAGATAACCATAATTTTAGAGATACCTTTTCTAGCCACAGGCAGAGCAATGATAGATGTACAAAAATGAGAATTAACTATGCGAGTCCATGATCAAACTGTTACATTCAATATCTCAAAATCAATGAAATATCCTGCAAGAGGTAAAGATGATGAGTGCTACATAATGGATGTTATCAGATAACTAAATGAATGTCATTTCAAATCAACTTATGAAGAGAAATCTGAAAATGAAAAATTGGAACATGAGCAAGAAGAGGAATTAAAACATTCTGAAGATTTTCATGAGGTATATTTAAATTATGTTCATGAAAATTTTGAATTGTTGGACATGACTAAAAAAGATGAATATTGTAGTCTATCAATTAAAAAACCTTCTGAACTTGAATTGAAGATGCTTCTTACTCATTTAAAATATGCCTTTTTAAGTGATTCCTCAACTTTGCCAGTTATAATTTCCTCTCAATTGATTGAAAAAGAAGAAGATAGCTTGCTTGAAGTTCTAAAGAGATATAAGAAAGCCTTTGTATGGATAATAGCTGATATTAAAGGAATCAGTCCTTCAATTTGTATGCATAAAATATTTTTGGAAGAGAATTGCAAACCTCGGGCTGATCCTTAAAGTAGATTAAATCCTACCATGAAAGATGTTGTTTAAAAATATATTTTAAAGTGGTTGGATGCTGTATTTATCTACCTTATTTCAATTAGTGCATTGATTAGTTCCATTCACCGTGTTCCTATGAAATGAGTAGTTAATGTGACTACTAATGAAAAGAATGAATTAATACCAACAAGACAAATTACAGGGTGGCGACTATGCATTGATTATAGAAATTAAACCTTGCCACAAGGAAAGACCATATTTCATTACCCTTTCTAGATCAGATGTTGGATAGATTGACCGGGCATAAATTCTTTTATTTTCTGGATGGATATACTGGTTACCACCAAATACAAATTGCTCTAGAGGTTCAAGAGAAAACAAAGTGTACCAATCCATATGGTACATTTGCTTTTAGAAGAATGCCCTTTGGTTTATGTAATTCCCCTACTACATTTTAGAGATGTATGAAGGCAATTTTCTGTGATTTAATTGAAAAGGAATTAAAGTTTTTATGGATGGTTTTTCAGTGTTTGTAATTTCATTTAAATTTTGTTTTGAACATCTATTACTGCACCTGCTATAGTTTCACCGAACACGGAAAAACCTTTTGAATTAATGTGTGATGCAAGTGATTATGCTATTGGACCTGTTTTAGGTAAGAGATATGATGAAATTTTTAAAGTGATCTATTATGCTAGTAGAACCCTTAATGAAGCTCACATTAATTATACCACAACTGAGAAAGTGTTACTAGCTCTAGTATTTGCTTTTGATAAATTCAGATTATATTAATTGAAACAAAATGTGTGGTGCATACTGACCATTCTACTATTAAGTATTTAATGAAAAAGAAGGATGCAAAACTGAGACTGATAAGATGGATTCTTCTTCTGCAAGCATTTGATTTTGAAATAGTAGATAGAAAAGGTGCTGATAATCAAATTGTTGATCATCCGTCCAGGCTTGATTTGAAAAGTCTCTCTGGTTTGAAAAAGGAAATTAATGAACATTTTCCTGATGAAAAAAATTCACTATCAATGAGTGGCGTGTTCCGTGGTACACCGATATTATAAACTTTATTGCCAATTATATTTTATTCTATAGTTTGACATGCCAAGAAAGGAAGAAATTTTTATCTGTAGCTAAGACTTATTTTTAGGATGACCCATTTTATATAAACATGGAAAGGATCTGATTATTTGAAGATGTGTTCCCTTAGAAGAAACTTATAAAATTATTCAAAAATGTCATAATTTTGATTATGAGGGACATTTTGGTGTTGATAAAACTGCATATAAAATCTTACAATCTGGATTTTATTAACCTACAATTTTTAAGGATGTTAATACTTATCTTAAAAATTGTGATCGATGTCAACGTGTAGGCAATATTTCTAGAAGAAATGAGATGCCCCTCAATTATATGTTGAAAGTTGAAATATTTGACTTTTGGGAATTTATTTTCATGGGACCATTTATACCATCTTTCAGAAATATATAAAGTAGACTATGTATACAAATGGATAGAACTATTGTTTTACATCGATGTGATGCTCAAAGTGTTGTAAAATTTTTAGGAAAGAATATATTTTGCAGAATTGGAATACCAAGAGTTATCATAACTGATGGGGGAAATCATTTTAGAAATGTGATTATGGAAAAGATAGTAAAGAAATATCATATTAACCATCACATTGCTGCTGCTTATCATCCGCAAAATAGTGGTTTGGTTGAGTTATCCATTCGTGAAATTAAAAGAATATTGGAAAAGACTGTTAATCCAAACATGAAGGATTGGTCAATCAAATTGGATTATGTTTTGTGTGCCTATAAGACTTCATACAGAACTCTTATAGGAATGTCCTCATATACACTAATTTTTTGGAATGCTTGTCATTTATCAGTTGAACTTGAGCATAAGGAATATTGGGCTATTAAAGAGTTTAATTATAATTTGAAAGATGCTGGTGAAAAGGGATTGCTGCAATTAAATGAGCTTGAAAAAATAAGGAATGAATCTTATGAAAATGCTAAGATTTATAAAGAAAAGATGAAGTTATGGCATGATCAGAAGATTCTTACAAAAAATCTTGAGCCAAAACAACAAGTATTATTATATAATGCTAGATTGAAAATATTTGCTGGAAAACTTAAGTCCAAGTGGATGGGTCTATTTATTGTGATGAATGTTTATTCCTATGGAGTTGTGTATATTAAAGATCCTAAGACTGAAAAAATATTCAAAGTCAATGGTCATAAACTAAAACCCTATTTTTTAGTCGATCAATCAAAATTTAATGATAATTTGATGTTAGATGACTCAAAATAAGCTTTGGGTATGTTTGGCTGAAGACGTTAAACTAAGCACTTTGTGGGAGGCAACCCATATTTATCGGTGTGCTTTACTTTAAGTTTGCTTTGAGTGCTTTTGTTTGGTTTTATTAAGAAAATGTGGTGGTATTTTAAAGTTTTTATGAGATAGTGTTGTTTATTAGACTTAATTAATGACTTAGATGAGTCAGAACAAAAATTCGGACGTTTAGCAAACTTGTGCTAAAATGAGCACTTGCGCTTATGCGCCAGATGCTCTTATTCGCCAGATGTCGGCGCTTATGCGCCACAGTTATAAAAATGTGATAAATGTGGTTCTAGAAGCCTAAATCATGGATAAGTATTTTTGGGAGTTATGTAGGAGTTAAAACCACATCTAGGGTCGGTTTTGGAGACATCCCAAGTCTATAAAAAGGTCCAGAATTAAGAGATACTTTCCTCAGTTCTTATTTTCACTTCTGAGTATTAAGGAAGAGAATTTTGAGAGCCAAAATGTCTTCTTGGGAGAGCGAATTTAAGAAGAAAGAGCAAGCCAATAAGAAAAGGTTCATATGTGAGAATGTGCAAGAGTTATACAATGGGTTTCTAGTCGTTAGTATTCAAGGAATCGCGGAAAGGATATAGAAGATCAAGGCTGACATGGCTTCAATCAAAGCAAAGGTAAATGAAACTAACGCATATTTAGCGCACATTGGATAGCAACTCAAAATGCAATTCTCACATACAAATCATGTGGAAGAAGTGGATAAAGAGATGTTTTTGAAGAACAAATGGTTAGAAGAAGAAGATGTAAGAGTTTTCAACCATTGCCCGTTTTATCAAATTCACATTCCATATGGTTCAAATGAAACTATTGGTAGTTCTAGATATATTCCGCCTAATGATGAATGGAATTAAATTTAAGTTTCATCTTGTGATTTAGTTATCTATGTTTAGTATTTAATAATTGTGATTATTGTAATGTTTGTTTAGTGTTTGTGATTATTTTAATGTTTGTGTTTTAAGTGTGTTACATCTTAATGATGTAGATTTGGGATTAGTTATATGTGTAAGGCGCATGTATTTTGGAAAATTTTATGCAAGGATTTTGGATCCAAATTTTTAGTTGTATTAAGTGTTTTGATTTTAATGAAATATATGTTTGTGTGTGAAATTTGTGTGAATCGATTGATATTTAAGTGAGATTTTGGTAGTGTGTATCAGGTAGAAATAATTATTTAAAACGTTTAAGGGTGATTAACTAGGCATATTAGTGCAATTTAATTAATCGTCAAAATCTTCACACTCATGCCTAAGTGTAAAACCCTCGGCGCATAAGCGCCAGAAATCGCGACTATGCGCCAAATTTCTGTGCATAGGCGCCGGTTCACGAAAAGCAGTTTACAAGAGTTAAAATCCCAAAAATTGTCATTTTTTACCCCACTGTCACCTTCAAACATCCCAAAGCCGCGATAAGCTTCCTAGGGCTTCACTTAATTTGATCAATTTAGAACCGATTTTAACGAAATTTGTTAGATCTTAACTCCTTAAGGTATTAGCACTTCTCCTACGCAAATTTTTTTTATTTTCACCATGTATTTTGAGTACATTCTTGAGAAATTTGAAAACCATTATTCATGGTGAAAATTTGAGAAAAAGCTTGAGAATAGCATGGATTAAATAGATTGTACCTTTAGAAATTGAGTTTAGTTTGATTTTGGAATTTATGGTGAAAATTTTTGCAATTTTTTAGAAATGGCTCCAAAAGTGAAGCGTTCGAAGGGTAAGGAAAGATTCGATTCAGACAAGTTTGTCAGTTCTAATGATGAGGATCATTATGTTAATGCACTGTCGTCACGTAAGTTGATTCCTGAGCGAGGTTTTAGGAAACCAGGATGAGATATTGATGAAATGATTGCTCGAAGAAATTGAAAAAATTATTATTGCTTCTCTATTGTTACTATTGCTGTGGGAAAAGAGTTCTATGCTAACTTGCCTGCAGCAGAGGAAAATTTGGTAATAGTTTAAGGAAAACAAGTTGATTTTTCTCCTTAGGTAATCAAAATACCTTTTACCTACTGCCTCCAGATATATTTTGTTATTATGCAAACTATCATCCTAAGGAAGGGGAATTAGTTGAGATTATGTCTTTTCTGACTGATGGAAAAGGTCTTTGGAAAATCACAAATGACAGGAGAATGAATTTGCAAGCCTCAAAGTTAAAAGCGACCTCCAAGGCTTGACATTATTTTATCTCACTAGGTTATTACTGCCAAATCATGTTAGGGATGTTACTAGAGAGAGAGTTGTTCTCAATTATTGTATTCAGTAGGGAAAGCCGATAGACATTGGAGATATTATTTTTTTATTATATCATTAACTGTGCCAAAGCTGTTACTACTACAGGTAAGGGATTTTGTTCCCTGATTCATTCAATTTGTGCGTAGTCGGTGTTAAGTTTGAAACTTGGGAAGAGATCGTTCAGCCACTTAGACGTATTACCAGTGTAAATGTGAACAATTACACCGTGCATTCAAAATTTGACTAGAAAGGAGGATCTGTTAGAGCTCCCAGTTCTGCTGCTTCTTTTTCTTGTGCTTCTACTTCGCAAGCATCAACATCTAGAGGTGAGTTTTCTGGTTCACAGACTGGATTGTTATAGAATATTTTGAAGAAGGTAAGTCTAACCAGAGAACATGTTAAGGATATAGATGGGAAGGAAGAAAACATTTAGAGATACATTCAGAAACATGATGAGTATGAAGAGAATTATTAGCAATATAAGGACAGACTGGTTAGAATAGATCACAGTGCTGAGATGCCTCCTCATCCTTATTATATTCCATATGTGCCTTCCAAAGATTGTAACGAGGGAGATGATGATGATGAGGATGATGATTAGGATTAGTAATTTATGAGTCTGTGATGTTTTTATTTATGTTTTGTGATGTTTAGACTTTTTATTATTTGATGTATTTTGTTGTGAACTCTAATATATGTAGTTTATAATTGGATTATTTATGTTATGCATATTCAGATATATCTGTGTTGGATTGATTTTTTGTGATAATTATGATTTATGTGATGTATTGTTGTAATATGTTTGTGGTAGTAAATGTTTTAATGTAGTTATATTGTATTGTGTTTTTAGTAGTGTATAATTTAATTCCAAAAGCCGTTAGGAAAATTTAGAACACTATTAGAAACCACCATTTAAATTGCATGTTTAAACATTTCAAGATTTTCTACCATACATTTTCTAGTATTGTTGTGATTTTTGTTATGTTAAGTTGGTATGTATTTGCTTCGAAAACCTCCACTAATTTAGATGTTCTTTGAAATTTCTATTTTATGAAAAATTAATAACTTAAATTTGATTTTTTTACTCCTCTTTTTAAATTGTTATACTTGCATATTTAGGTTATGAAGATTCCTATAAGCATGTTATTTTAGTTTTTAATTCATACCCATGTATCATTTCTTATGCTTAAATTTTTTATCTTAATTAAATTTTTAAAGTTTGGGGGGAATTTAAAACAATTTTTAAAAACTAAAATTTTATTTGTTCTTAAGAATACTAGAAATAAACTTTGATTTTTGATTGAAATAATTATGTATATGAATTTATATTAGGGAAACAAAATTTTAATTAAAGTTAAAGTTTTCTTAGTAAAGAAATGTTAAATATAGATAAACTATCTTTAGCAGGAAATGTTGTATTTTTTGGAAAATAGAAGATTTGACTTTTATTTTTCAAAACTTAAATTTCTTTTATTGAAAAATAATTTTCAACACTGTTATTATGATTTTAAGTGAAGGATATATATCAAACCTTTGATTAAATGGAAGGGTGGAATTTAAAATCATCAAAGGCCTATCTAGATATCGTAATCCTTGCCTTAAAAAAAAGAGGAGAAGCTTGAGGATTTAAGAGCCTAATCAAAAATTGGTTCCACACCTAAATTTTTAAAATAAAAGTTTTGAGAAAATCTAAAGCTTAAGAATATAATATAGAAAGTAAAATTATTTTCTAATAAAATCTTTAAGTGAGGAAAATAAAATGTTTAAATCCTATATTTTGAAAAATCTACAAGTATTTTTGAATTAGATAGGAGTTCATATTTTTCATGATCCTTTTTTTAGGAACTTTCTAAACTTTAAGTTGGTCTCATTTACTAAATTTTTTTCTAAATTAGACTATTTCATTTCAAGAAAAAAATTTTGAAACCAACCTAAAGAAACTCATTTACATAATTTGCATATTTTATTTTTATATGATTATAGTATCACTTGAGGACAAGTAACATTTTAAGTTTGGGGGATTTTGATACACCTAAATTATATAGTGATTTTATACACATTTTTACACCTATTTTTGATGATATTGCACTTTACTGGAAGGTATTTTCATGTTCTTTTTACAGGTATGATTAAAATTAGTGATTGAAAGGAGCAAAAAAGGTTTAAATTTGGAGCAAAAATGAAAAGTGTGCAAAATTAGCCTCTGGTGCCTAAGCGACGATGGCTGGAGATAGTAAAAGTGATGAATTAAATAAAATTTGGCTCCATTTATAAGGGTTCTTTAAAGCAACTTTTGGTTTAAACTTCATTAATGTCTTTTGGGCCGCAAATTTGAATGAAGAGATGCATCCTTTAGTAGATACATTGAATTTGGACATGATTGAAGAGACACCAAAGCACCTTTTGAAGAATTATTAAAATGAAGACTTAAAGATAGAAAAGGAGAAGAGTTTTGAAAAGAAGTATTGGTGGGAGAAGTTGGAGAAAAGCTTGAAGTGGTTGAAGGGAAAGAGGAAGAAAGAGAGTCTTCTTCTTGCCATAAATTATTTACTTTTCCACTTTACTTTATCATAGTTTGTATTAGAATTTAGGAGAGTGAATCCTTAGAGTTGGGCGCCACCCCCTAAAAAGATATTTAGTGGAAATCAAAAGTTTCAGAGGTAAAGAATATAAGGGTAAAGAATACAACTGCTCCTATTTGGCACAACACATTTCGATACTTCCACAACAAAATTCCATAATTATTACTGATTCATTAAAAAAGAAAAAATATATTTTATTCTTATTTGCATTCATATCATTTAATAGTCTTGTTAATTTTAGTTGCTTACTTTACTTTTTCTAAAAATTAGCAAAAAACAATTTAAACTTTTTAATTATAAAACAAAACTTGCAAAATTATTTTGAAAAGTAAAAAGTTGTTTTTCTGCTTTCTTTAAATTTTTAGACATTTCTCTGTGGGTTTGATATCTCGAAACTTAATCAGAAAGTCCTATATTACTTGATAAACGATACGCATACTTGTGAAAAATCCCATATTAAAAATAATTAAAGTTGTTTTCTTATTTGCTTCATAATCAAGTTTTTAGTGCGTTGTAAAGAAAGAGAAGAAATATAAATTGTAAAACGTAAGCATAAATATTCGGGAATCACCTAACTTAACCCAAACATTAGGTTCAACCCATATTGAACCTAACTCAACCAAACTCTAACTTAGGTTCAACCTAAATTGAACCTAAGTTAACTCAAACATTAGGTTCAACCTATATTGAACCTAACTCAACCAAAACTTAACTTGAGTTCAACCAAAATTGAACCCAAGTCAACCAATGTTAAGTTCAAACTACATTAAAATTAAAAGAATAAATCTAAGGTATTAAATTCAAATTACATTAAATCTAATTATCAAAGTTTAATTTACATTAGACTTAATACCTTTTAGATTCAAATGACATTGAATCTAAAATTCTAAAGTCTAACTCATTTTAGATTTTACTAAATTTAACTCTAATTTACATTAGACTTAATATCTTTTTAGATTTAAATGACATCGTTTCTAAAACTTTAAAGTCTAACTCATGTTAGATTTTACTTAATTTAAGTCTAATTTATATTTGACTTAAGACTTTTTAGATTCAAATGACATTGAATCTAAAATTTTAAAAGTCTAACTCATGTTAGATTTTACTTAATTCAAGTCTAATATACATTATACTTAACACCTAATTTTTTTTTAGATTCAAACGATATCGAATCTAAAATTCTAAAGTCTAACTTATGTTAGCTTTTATTCAATTTAAGTCTAATCTATATCTTTCAAATGACATTGAATCTAAAGTATAACTTATGTTAGATTTTTTTTTTTTGCAATTTATATATTCAAAATGACATTGAATCTAAAAAACTTTGACGTTGAATTAGATCTAAATAAACTTAACCCATTTCCTTAAGTCAAAATTACAATAAATAAATCAAAATCAACATATGAAAATCAATCAAAATAACATTTGGAAATTTTTAAATTGGTTAATAAATCGTAAAAAACTTAAAATTTTCCAACCTAGAATCTGAAAAGACATTAAGACATGAATGAAACTTAATGAACAAAGATCACCAAACATAACTTGAACTATAGTGTTCCTGATCTATGAAGATTTCTTGAACGATGCAATCCTGGTGTTGGCAGGAGTCTTCCGGTCCTGGTTTAAACACCTTTCAGACTAAGTAGATTAAGAGCCCTGATAACCCTGGGACGACGGAGCCAGTGACATCTTGACCGGGTTATGTAAATATTAATCAACTAAAATAAAAATATTTAAGAAATAAAATTGACATTATTTCTTTTAAATCTGACATTATTTTCTTTGCAGGGTAAACACGAGTTTTGTTTGCATATTATAGGGTGTGTTAACTCTATTTTACAGGACTATTAAGACGAAATAACGAAATTAGTTTTGTTTTTTATTTTCTTTGCATGTTATAGGGTGTGCTAGCTCTGTTTTGCAGGACAATCAAGATAAAACAACGAGATTAGTTTCAATTTTCATTTTCTTTGCATGTTATAGGATGTGCTAATTTTGGTTTGCAGGACGACATTCTAGAGACAGGAAAAACGATCATAAAACAAAATCAAAATGAAATTATAACAACAACCTTAACAAAACAAAACAAAACAAAATATTAAAAATAAGACATGACATTAAAATGACAAAACCGAATAAACAAAACATAAACTTCTAGGATAGTCAACAAACAAATAATAAACTACAAAACAGAACAACAACAAAATGACTAGATAAAAATAAAATCGACATAAAAAATGACAAAAATCAAACTTTTAAAGTAGTATAACATATTACCCCTAGCATTGAATGTTTATGTTTCTTTCTTTGTTCTTGAAGCTTCTTAGAAAATAAGTGGTTAACATTAATCATAAGTTTTCTTAAATAATTTTAAGTTGTCTAAGATGTAATTAACTATAGGAGCTTACCCCTGTAGGAGATTTAAGAACCAGGATAGGTATCACATCTATAAATCTCTGGTTATCAAAATTTCATATGAGATTTTCTTTATATAAAATTTCTAGAATAAGGTATTCTAGAATCTCCCTTTATAAGGATTATCATCGACACTCTACTATTTTCTATTTTATCAGCCCATATTTTCTTCATGTTTTTTATTATCCGAGGATCTTTTATATGATCTGAAGAAATAATATTTCTTAAAGATTAGGGTGATATGATAAATAAATAGATTGGCGACTCTAAAACAATAACATTGACACCAAGAAAATCTCTGACACGACTCCGAATGCAGACAAAAGATTTTATTTGGTGACTCCGCTAGGGAACATCTTTCTTCTCATCTTTTGTTAAAACACTTGTTGTTAAAGATATTTCATTCTTTGACAAATAAGATCACATATTTTAAAATCTAACTCTTTGAAGAGTTATTTTTGACATTCCATAACAATAAAATAAGAAAATATAAATTCCTAGTTTATAAATAAGTCCATGACATTTTATTCTTTTTGAATTTTCATAAAGTTTCAATGGAATCCCCGAATTCAGTCTTTTTTTCTTATCAAGGTTTAAATACACCAATCAATGAAGACATTTACCTTTATCAGAATGATTTTGAATTATTTGATTAAACTGAATTTTCATTAGAAAATCCATATCAAACTGATATACAATCTTTTGAAGAGTTCAATCTGGAACCTTATGAAGATTTGGCCAATAAAATCCAGATTGTAAAATCTTAAGTTTAGTCACTAATCTATGGCTAGGCTGGGAGGATACCGACTCCAATACGAAGCTCCCACTCACCCTTCACCTGAAGGATAACCATAGGCTTTAGTTACCAATCTTAAGACCAAATTGGGGATCCCATTCTGTCACCATGAAACCTCCAACTTGAAGTCCATCAAAACTCATTTCCCTATTTATTTGCACTTAATCCACATGAACTACGCAATTCATTCATGGACATTAAATAGGTTTTTTCATTCTTGTTGTAGAACATTCAATTCTTTTTGGAATTAATATTCCTTAACATGTTTTAACAATTCATTTGGCCAGATTGAAAAGTAAATTAAGTTCCAAATGAAAGAAACATCACAACTTTTATACACTTAAAGGGCACATCAATTCCACATCACCACATCATCACTACTTTATGCAAGAAGAAAGGCAAGGGAAACTACTCACAAATCATGGAGAAGATATAAGAACAGATGGATTTTATATAAGAAAGATGAGTCATACAAACCACAATAGTAAATACAACTTATCTCTTTCTCTTCCCCAAGCAAATTCCTTCAAAGTTCCCTTGATTCCTCGTCCTATTCCTTGCAACACTTGATTATCTCCTTGGAACAAAGATGAAGAAGCTATCTCTCACTTTACTCCCTCTTCTCCCCTCCTTAGAGAAGAATCTCTCTTAAAATCACAAACCCTAACTCTCTCACACACTTTCCTTACACTCTCTACAACAATCCCCCTCTCCCTTTTCATCTTGAACACTTAATTTTATGTTAGGAACGAATTCCCCAACAGTTTCTTCAAACAGCTCTTCAAAAATCCACCAAAACTCTTCAATTTGAAATGAACCGACATAGGGTGCCGGCGGTGCCCTATCATGTCAATAATTCTGGAGGTTCAGGAATTGGGCACCGGCGGCGCCTATTCTGGCTCCAGTGGCTGTTTTCCTCCAAATTGCTCCATTTTGCTCCAAATTCGTTCCTTTTTGCATCTTTTGACTACATTCACCTATATTCATCATACCTGCAACAAATCATGAAAAAAACCTTCCTTTAAAGTTCGATATCACCAAAAATAGGTAAAAACATATAGCTAAAAAAGTATATAATTTTGGTGCATCAAAATACCCCAAACATAAACTATTACTTGTCCTCAAGTAATCATTTTACTACATAAAATATAACTTTAGGCAATGTACTTTTCAATTGTAAGAGACTAAAACTTTTCATCCAAAAGAATATAGTGGTTAGATTTTCAGAAAAATTTTAGCAACTCAGGTCAACATTACAGGTATAAAAATATTCAGTAATCAAGTCTAAGAGTTCTAGTCTTCTATTTATTTCAAGATGAACCATAATTTGTTATATTAAGAGTGCTTTAAAAGACTATATGAAAAGGGAGTTCTTGCAAACTTCATTAGAATGTAGGCTAGTACTTTAAACATAAATTCAGAAATGAAATCAAGCTCTCCCTTTTAAGGTGATTCAAGTGAAGCCAATTTTTTATTAGACATCTCCTCATGCTTCTCCTCATAAACATTTTTTTTTCTTTTCTTTTCTTTTTGGGGATATTTTTCAATCCTTCTTTTCTTTTCCCTTTTTCTCTTCTCTTTTTTTTCTGAGGATTACTATATGTGGATAGCCTTTAATGATTTTTAACTTCACTCTCCTCTTTCTAAAGTTCAAACTTAAGTCACCTCCTTACTTTATAGTTAAGTACAAGCTTTAATATTCATCACAAAGTCACAATCTCTTCTTAACACACAATACTTTAAATCCTCTAACATTTCAAAAATACTGTTTTCTTTACTTTAAATAGTTGACTATAATCAAATCATTTCATACCAAATATCTTACTTCTATAAAATTAACCTTTATCACTAAAATTTTTCTATCTTATCCTTCCTTAATATTCAATTCAAATGATAAGTTTTAGTTATCTTATAATGAGGTTCAACTGCCAGAATTTATGCTAATAATTTTTTGAAAATATAATAATTGAGAACAAATAAAAGTTTAGCATTTCTCTACCCTCCCCCAAACTTAAATTTTTCACTAAATTTGAAATAGTTGAGAGTAAAAGAAAACTAACCTTTCTGTGCTGGGATCTTTGAAATCTTCAACATCTATCTGGTATTAATCAAAATTCACAACTAGCAGGCATGAAACAATTAGTAGCAGTGATATAAAAATTTTAAATATTTGCATCGGTAAAGAGAAATTAACATTAAATATCTAAACATACAACAGAACACTATAACATGAAACAAACTATCACACTACTAACAGTACAACCAACAATTTTAATATCATGGTACAACACAATAGTTCAACATAAAAAGTAAATAACACTTCATCATCACCAATACAACACAGGGCTACATATCACATAAAAAATAGATATCCACTACATCACATCAGTACAACACAACAAACTAAAAACAATACAAAAGTACAACATAGAAATATAAAACTACCACACATCATCGCCAGCATTGTCAGCAGAGTCAGAAGGTTCAGGCCTGTATGGTGTATAACTAGGACAAGTAGGAAATGTCACATCAGACTCCCCCCTCATAAATCTGGCATGAGCATCATAATAAGCAATATCGAACTCACCTCTTCTTTGCAAATAGTTTTCATTAACATCACTCATGGCCTCGAATACATCCATCCTACTATGCATCCTATCAAAACTATCACTTTGCAATCTCAACTGCTTCATGACATCAAATAGTGTCGGGGGCTCAGAAGTAGATGGAACTTCATGGCTTGTGGTAGGAATATCAGTACTCCTAGTCTCCTCTCTTGCACTCACATGAGCCTCATAAGTACAAATAATGGTCTTCGTAATTGGCCTCAAAGGTATCGCCACTTCCTCAGAACTACTATGCTCAACTCCAGACTGAACACAAAGGGCATGAATTAGGGCAGGATATCCTAATCCACCAGTGGTTTCTACTTTGGCAATAGAGTGAATGCTCTTAAAAATAATAGCTCCAATATTGATTTTTTTCATACTCTGGATGCAATAATTCAAAATAGCTCGATCCCTAGTAACTTCGCTATGATGATAAGAAGGTAACCGTCTCGCAGAAATGAAATAATGCCACGCTTTAGAAGCAACAATTAAAGTAGAAGCAGGGAAGTTAATCATCTGTCTCTGATTCATCTTCCACTCCCCACTTCCATCGGTCAGATACGTGATTACACTCATCAAATTCCCCTCACTAGTATCAAAATTCTCAAATTCACAAACAAAAGGTTCTTGAATTTGATAAAATACGTTGATACTTGGTGGGGTGAATTCAACCAGTTTCCCTCGGACTAGCACATATTCCGTCTCAGACCAAAGCACGTTAGCATAAAATTCTTGGACTACTCCCAAAACAGCATTAGCAGAAAAGTAACAAAAACGCTCCCAATTCCGCTCAGAAATTAACTGTTCCACAGATCCACCAGGATTCTCAAACGCTCGATCTTGAATACACTTCTTATTTTGCAACTGAGAGTTGAAGCGAAACTGAGCCTTAATATTAACAAATCTTTCATCGTCCCAATCAAAATTTCGCTTCCCCTAACTCATTCTAGGAGCCATGTGAATTTCTAAAAATTGAAAACATTTACCAATAAATCCCAAATCCACAATGTACTAACTTCAAGCATTAATCTAAACAAGTAAAAACAAATTCCACCATAGGAAACCTTACTTTTTGTAAAAAAAAATATCTCAAAAATATCATCCAAATAATGTGAGAGTTTCACATGACGAAAATCCAAAAATTTTAACTTAAAGTAAAGTTCTTACCAAGAGAAGTGCAGATCCGGCCTCAGAATTCTTTGAAATCCTCTCTATTCCGAGATCTAACAAACCCTAAAGCTTCAAAATCATCAACATGAAGGTGGGAGACGAAAGAAATGGCGAAAAAATGGGTCCCAGGCAATTTTTGCGAATTTTTAAGGTCCCGAGCTATTTTTGGTATTTGGGCGCCGGCGGCGCTCTATTCAAATTAACAGCCAGGCTCTCTGTATTTGGGTTCTGGCGACGCCCAATCTGGCGCCGGCAGCGCCAATCCAAACATCTATTGGGTTCAAAAATTTTCGTCGCAAATTCGATCGTTTCAACCTCCGCAGTCCTATTTAACACATCAGCAAGCATCCATTTCATCTGACAAGCATTAAACAACATCACTTTACACAAACAACACATCACATCATTTTCATATATAAAATCCACGACACAACAATTACACACATATGTTCATAAAATAAAAGAGACACTCCTTAGATCCTTAGTGTTGCAAGTACACTACGACCGGAAGAACTTTTTCCCAACTTTCATATGATACCTGTGATTGACTACATAACAGAAATATGGTGGACGGGTGTCCAAGCCCATATTTAGATCCATGCACAATCAATCCCAATACAGATTTACTAATGATTGATCCAATATCCACTGGCCTTCCAGTTTGTATACAGAAATTCAGAATAGCACTTTCCTTCGTTACCTTACTTATCTTCATAGTAGGAATTAATTTTGACGAAATAAAGTAATGCCGCTGCTTTGATACCGGATTCAAGGATGAAGAAGAGCAACTGATATATCCATTATCCCTTACTTCCCATTGTTCATTCTCATCCATCAAATAATGATATATTTCATTCATATCATTGCTCGTCGCATTGAAATTTGCATAATGACAAATAGGTACATTCTCAATCATGAAGAGATCATTAATCCTCGCAGGAGTGAATGGTACATACCTACCTCACACAAAAACACATCCTTGGTTGATCCCATGCAGATTTGCATAAAATTCTTTCACGACCGGAACAGCCACTGCAGCGGTAGTGTAGCATAACACTTCCCAACGCCTTTGCTTCACTATCTCTTCAACTCTTGTAATCGGACTCTCCAAACCTCGATTCACAAAGCCTCTTTCCTTGATAATCCTTCTTTTCATCATCACTTTATGGAATAGACGCTGCGCCTCGAAACTAACGAACTTCCATTGGTTGTAAATGCGTGATCTAGGGAGTTTAATGGAGTAGGAATCCATGGAATGCAAATTGGGAAAGGAAGTTTTCGTTCTCTGGTGGTTATGGGTTCAAAATGGAGTTTAGGGGTGTTTTAAGGAAGAAGATCCCGCTCAAAACTGCCAAAAACAGCATTTTAAAACTTAAAAGTCGTCACCCAGAATTTGGGAGCCGGCGGCGCTTAAACTAGAAATTCGGCTGGTTTAAAAGAATAGGGCGCCGGCAGCGCCCATTCTGGCGTCTGTGGCGTCAGTGGTAAAATTTTCACTGAACTTTGTTTGGCTCGAAATACTTTATTTTCACAATACGATCCAATATATTTTTAATTTTTAACTTATTTAGGGGTAATTAGGATTCTTAAATAACAAACTAAAAGCACAAACAACAATAAGCAAGCAAACACAACACACAAGTCCACATGGTTGCCTCCCATAAAGTACTTGGTTTAACGTTGTCAGCCCGACAAACCATTCAATTAACCAGGATGACTCAGAAATAAAACCTCTTTGAAATCTGGTAAAGACCCTCTAAAGTGAGGTTTTAAACAATGTCCATTAACCTTGAAAATATTTCCGAGTCTTAGGATCCTCGATATCGACAAACTTCGAAAGAATCAACTTTCACTACGATAAAAGGTCCCATCCATCTGGACTTATGTTTTCCAGGAAATAATTTCAATCTCGTATTATATAATAAAACTTTTTGTCCCAATTCAAATCATTTTTTCAATATCTTCTGATCATGCCACAATTTCATTTTCTCTTTATAAATTCTATCATTATGAAATGATTCATTTCTGATTTCTTCCAACTCATTTAATTGCATAAATCTTTTTTCTCCCGCATTTTTCAAATTAAAATTCAACTCCTTAATCACCCAATATGCTTTATGCACCAATTCAACTGGCAAATGGCAAGTTTTTCCAAATACTAATCTATAAGGAGACATTCCAATAGAGGTCTTAAAAGCAGCCCTATAAGCCCATAATGTAGTATTTGATCTAGCAGACCAATCTAATTTATGAATATCCACTATTTTCTCCAAAATTCTTTTAATTTCCCAATTAGATACTTCCACTAAACCACCAGTCTGGGGATGATAAGTAGTAGAGATCTTATGAATAATGTTATGTTTTTCAATTAATCTCTTAATTTGATTGTTTCTGAGATGGGATCCACCATCAGTTATAATCACTCTCGGCATTCCATATCTTGTAAATATATTTTTCTTTAAAAACTTAGAAACACTCCGAGCATCACATCTTGGTAAAGCAACAGCTTCAATCCATTGTGAAACATAATCAACAGCGATCAATATATATAAATTTCCAAATGAAGGTGTAAATGGTCCCATAAAATCTAATCCCCATACATTAAAGATTTCAACTTCCAAATTATAATTCAGACGCATTTCATTTCTCCTAGAAATATTACCTACTCTTTGTCATCGATCACAAAATTTAATATATTTATAAACATCATGAAAAAGAGTTGGCCAATAAAATCCAGATTGTAAAATCTTATAAGCCGTTTTATCAACACTAAAATGAACTCTAAATTCAGAATCATGACATCTCTGAATGCTTGGATTAATTTCTTCATGTGGCACACATCTTCTAATAATCAGATCCTTACACTGTTTATATAAATAGGGCTCATCCCAAAAATAAAATTTAGCATCATATTTAAATTTTTTTGTTGTTTCCTTGTTAAATCCGATGGTATAATATCACTCACAATATAATTCACAATATCAGCATACCAAGGAAAATTCTTTTCCATAAGAATATACAATTGTTCATCAGGAAAAAGTTTCTGTAACTTCCTTTTCAAATTCAGATAATTTATCATGTTCTATTCTTGACAAATGATCAGCAATTTGATTATCAGATCCTTTCCTATCAATATAGGTTTAGCATCCTTCTTTTGCATTAAATACTTGATAGCTGAATGATCAGTATGCACTATACTTTTAGTCCGAATTAAATAAGATCTAAACTTATCAAAAGCAAACACTATAGTTAATAACTCCCTTTCAGTAGTGGTATAATTAATTTAAGCATCATTAAGAGTTTTACTAGCATAGTAAATGACTTTGAAAGTTTTATCATACCTTTGCCCCAACACAACTCCAATAGCATAATCACTAGCATCACAAATCAATTCAAAGGGTTTCTCCCAATCAAGTGAAATAATTATAGGAGCAGTGATTAATTTCTCTTTTAAGTAATTTAAAAGCACACAAACATTCATCATTAAAATCAAACTTCCTATCATTTTCTAGAAGTTGGCACAAAGGTTTAGTAATTTTAGAAAAATCTTTAATATAACGCTTGTAAAATCCAGCATATCCTAAGAAACTCCGAACCTCTCACACAATAGTGGGAGGTGGTAATATCTCAATCACTCGAATTTTAGCAGGATCGACCTCCATACCAAATTCAGAAATTTTATGCCCAAGCACTATTCCTCCTGCAACCATAAATTGACATTTTTCCCGCTTCGTAACTAAATTTGTTTCCTCACAGAGTTTCAAAACTTTTGCCAAGTTTTCCAAACCAATATCAAATGAAGTTCCAAACACAGAAAAATCATCCATGAAAACTTCTATTCCATTATCTATCATACTACCGAAGATAGACATCATACATCTTTGAAAAGTTACAGGTGCATTACACAATCCAAAAGGCATTCTTCGAAAAGCAAATGTTCCATAGGCGCTAGTAAATGTTATCTTTTCTTGATCCTCAGGAGCAATAGGTATTTGATGATAACTAGTATATCCATCCAAAAAGCAATAGTACTTGTGTCTAGCAAGTCTATCCAACATTTGATCGAGAAAAGGAAGAGGAAAGTGATCTTTTCAGGTGGCAGCATTTAGTTTTCTACAATCAATACAAATTCGCCATCCATTAACTTGTCTAGTGGGCAAAATTTCATTTCTTTCATCCACTTCCACAGTCACTCCGCCTTTCTTTGGTACACAATGAATTGGACTTACCCAAGAACTATCCAAAATAGGATAAATAATTCCAACATCAAGCCATTTTAAAATTTCCTTCTTAACTACTTCTTTCATTATAGGATTTAATCTCCTTTGAGGATCAATTTTAGGTTTATGTTCTTCATTTAATAAAATTCTATGCATACAGATCGAAGGACTGATTCCTTTAATATCTATCAAAGTCCATCCAAAAGCCTTTTTGTATCTTTTTAAGATTTCTAATAATTTTTGTTCTTGATTCTCAGTTAACTCTGAAGATACAATAACTGGTAGGGTAGATGATTCTCCTAAAAACATATACTTTAAATGCTTAGGGAGAATTTTCATCTCAAGTTCAGGAGGTTTAATAATAGATGAAATTAAACTTTTATCTCCACCTTCCATGGTATCTAACACTTCAAATTCCTCCTGAATATACTCCAACTCCTTATTCTTCTCATTATCTGAATCTTTTTCAATTCCAGTTCCATCTTCAATTATATTTTCATACTCCACATTCTTTTCAAAAATCTCATTAAAATAATCATTTCTCAAATATTCGCAGACTTCCACATCCTAAAACATTCATCATCTTTTGCAACTGAGGGATACTTCATAGATTTCAAAATATTAAAGGTCACCTCTTAATCATTAACTCTCATAGTGAATTCCTCGTTTTGAACATCAATTACAGCTCTTCCAGTAGCTAGGAATGGTCTTCCTAAAATAATTGGAATATCTTTATCTTCCTTCATATCAAGCACAATAAAATCCACAGGAAAGATAAATTTATCCACTTCTACTAACACATCTTCTACCACTCCCTTAGGATAAGTAATAGAACGATCAGCTAATTGAAGAGTTACAGATGTAGGAGAAATTTCTCCAATTCCTAATCTTTTTAAAGTTGATAAAGGCATAAGGTTAATACTAGTTCCCATATCACTTAAGGCTCTTCCAAAAAACTTTTCACCTATAGCACATGGGATAGTGAAACTACCAGGATCTTTAAGTTTTCTAGGATGCTTTTTCTGAATTATTGCACTACACTCTCCGCTAAGTGCAATAGTCTCATGATTCTTAAACTTTCTCTTCTTTTTAAGATTATCCTTCATAAATTTCGCATAATCAGGCATCTGTTCTAATGCTTCAACAAAAGGTATATTTATTGTTAACTTTTTAAGGATTTCCAAAAATTCTCCAAATCTGTTATCCCTATTTTTCTGCTTCAATCTTTGAGGAAATGGAGGAGGTGGTTTCTCAACAGTAATCTTCATTGGTTCAAGAGGATATTCCAGGTCTGGATAAATCTTATTTGAAACTTTTTTAATATTCACCTTCTCCTTCTCTTCTTCAATCTCTTTCCGCACTCTAGTTTCTAATTCTTTTCCACTCCTTAATTGAATAACCTTAATTGTTTTGACCTTTTGGATTGATCTCCACATTACTAGGAAGCGTTCCAGAAGGTTTATTATTAAGCGCAGTGAAAATATGTCCCATTTGATTTTCAAAATTTTTTATCGCAATACCTTGACTTTGTAATTGATTAACCATATTCAAAATCATTTCTTCTATAGACAACTTCTTATCCTTAAAACTGTGGGTTATTATTGAATCCAGGAGGATAAGATGGTCTAAAGTTAGTATTTCCTTGGTTGTTTGAATTTCCAACTGGGTTCATAGAATTGTGCTCCCATTGTGGGTTCACATTAGCATTATTATTATTCCAATTGAAATTTGGGTGATTCTTCCAACCAGAGTTATAATAATTCGAATAAGGGTTATTTAGTCTATTAATCGCATTCAAAGTCTCATAAGGTGTTTGAGATTCAATTATCTGCCCAAATGAATTTTCCTCTAACACTGGGGGTGGATGAGAATAATTCATTCCATATTGATCTATTTTATTAGAAAGTGCTGCTATTTGAGAAACTATCATAGTCATCATATCAGAATCATGAACACTAGCTACTCCCTTAGGATTTACCTATTCAGAGGGCCATTGAAAATTATTAGTAGCCATCTCTTCAATCAACGAAAATGCTTCATCAAAAGGTTTTGACATTAACGATCCACCAGCAGCAGCATCAATAATTGATCTCAATGATCCCACTAATCCGTTAGAAAAAGTTTGAATTATTAACCAATTTGGCAAAGCATGGTGTGGACACTTCCTAAGAAGATCTTAAAACCTCTCTCAAGCTTCATATATTGACTCTCCTTCAAACTGACCAAAAGATGTGATATCATTTCTTAATTTCATAGTTTTTGAAGGAGGGAAATATTTTGATAGAAACTTTTGAGAAAGGTCTCCCCAATTTCGAATAGATCCAGGTGCTAACGAGTTTAACCGCGCCTTAGCTTTATCCCTTAAGGAAAAAGGAAAAAGTCTAAGTCTCACAGCATCACTCGACACTCCATCATATTTAAAAGTAGCATACAGTTCTAAAAAACTAGTGAGATATAAATTTGGGTCTTCATTAGGTGTTCCTCCAAATTGATTATTTTATACCATTTGGATAATAGCAGGTTTAAGTTCAAACGAATTAGCAGCAACATCAGGATTTTGAATAGTTATATGAATTTCATCTGCTATTGGGTTAGCATAATCTCTTAAAGGTCTTGGCAAATTTCCATCATTAATATTCTGATTATCTTGATTATTCGCCATTTTACAGTAATTTTCAATTTGTTTTGGTTGTTTTTTAAATTTTCTAATAGTACGCTCTAACTCTGAATCGTAAGGTATTCAAACCTACAGATCCACTACTACACATAAAATCACACTAAAAAGTAAATAAGCACACAAATATACTACAAAGTAAAGGTTTTCAGTAACTACAATATCTATAAATAAGTACCATTTATCTACCTCCCCAGCAACGGCGCTAAAAACTTGGTGCAACTTTATATATTATGCAAGAATTTATGTAGCCAGATTTATATATTTTTATAATGATTTAGCAAAGTCACAAATTCAACGCAAGTATACGTATCGTATTAAGTAATACAGAGCTCTAATGGAGTCTTGGTTATCGATCCCACAGAGAGGTGAACGTTCTTTAAATCAGATAATATAGCACTAAATTCCAATACCAATTGTAATAATTGCTCAAGTGTACTACAACTAATTAATGCAAAGTACGGTAATAATAAAGCTACTACAATTACTTCTACTTACTGAACTAATTTAACTAACACACACTAGCTTATGTAATTTATAAGATACTTCTATATGAAAAGTGTCTTCCTTCCTGCATAAAGATTATGATGTGTGGGCGATGAAGAATGTTAATCTTTTGTATTGTGCCAAATAGGAGCATTTTTGCTTCTTTACCCTTAAAAGAGTACCCCCTCTTCCAAGCAATTAAAGAACAATGCCATATCTTAAGTTTAGTCACTAAATCTAAGGCTAGGCTGGGAGGATACCGACTCTCACTACGGAGCTCCCACTCACCCTTCACCCGAAGGCTAACCATAAGCTTTAGTTACCAATCTTAAGACTAAATTGGGGATCCCATCCTGTCACCATGAAACCTCCAACTTGAAGTCCATCAAAACTCATTTCTCTATTTATTTGCACTTAATCCCCATGAACTACGTAATTCATTCATGGACATTAAATGGGTTCTTCAATCTTGTTGTAAAACATTCAATTCTTTTTGGAATTAATATTCCTCAACATGTTTTAACAATTCAATTGGTCGGATTGAAAAGTAAATTAAGTTCCAAATGAAAGAAACATCACAACATCTATACACTTAAAGGGCACATTAATTCCACATCACCACATCATCACTACTTTATGAAAAAAGAAAGGCAAGGGAAACTACTCACAAATCATGGATTTTATATAAGAAAGATGAGTCATACAAACCACAATAGTAAATACAACTTATCTCTTTCTCTTCCCCACGCAAATTACTTCAAAGTTCACTTGATTCCTCTTCCTATTCCTTGCAACACTTGATTATCTACTTGGACAAAGATGAAGAAGCAATCTCTCACTCTACTCCCTCTTCTCCCCTCCTTAGAGAAGAATCTCTCTTAAAATCACAAACCCTAACTCTGTCTCACACTTTCCTTACACTCTCTACAACAATCCCCCTCACCCTTTTAGTCTTGAACACTTAATTTTATGTGAGGAACGAATTCCCCAAGAGTTTCTTCAAGCACCTCTTCAAAAATCTGCCAAAACTCTTCAATTTGAAATGAACCGACATAGGGCGCCAGCGGCACCCGATAGTAGCGCCGGCGGCGCCCTATCGTGCCAATAATTCTGGAGGTTCGGGAATAGGGCGCCGGCGGCGCCCAATCTGGCGCCAGTGGTTGTTTTCCTCCAAATTGCTCCATTTTGCTCCATATTCGTTCCTTTTTGCATCTTTTCGCTCCAATCACCTATATTCATCATACCTGGAACCAATCATGAAAAATACCTTCCTTTAAAGTGTAATATCACAAAAAATAGGTAAAAACATATAGCTAAAAGAGTATATATTTATGGTGCATCAAGACATTCTACTATTTTTTATTTTATCAACCCTTATTTTCTTCAAGTTTCTTATTATCTGAGGATCTTTTACTTGATCTGAAGAAATAAGATTTCTTGATGATTAGGGTGATATAATAGATAAATAGATTAGAGACTCCAAAACAACGACATCGACACTGATAAAATATCTGAAATGACTCTGAATGTCGAGAATCCCTAGTGATTAATTACATCTTGGGGGATACCCAAGAATACTCTTGATAAAATGGTTTTGTTGTATTATCATAAACCTAGGGTATAGGTTATCAAAGGTAGGTTATTTCGTAAGGGATGATCCTGATGCTTTAAAGCTCACACTAAGGCATCAAGCGGAGAGTAAATCTCTCACATCTCAAAAGGATAGTGGCTCCTTGGCATATGAAGCCTATGAAATAACCATAATCATTTTGAGAGGGTATCAGTATGCATCAAAGCACTTCCAAGCTGTAAGGGCAAAAGAAAATTCATCGTATCGGGAACGGGTGGTAGCCCATCAACATCAGGACATCAAAATGATATCAACAACGTCAAAGAAGTGAAAGGGCTTAGTAGGGGTTGTCAAAGGAAGGGAGGATTAATTCTAAAAGGTAGAGGTAGCCAGTTCAAGATACCATGGCCCCGTTATCTCAATCCACTAGAAAACTTAGTCTACTAGGTTTCAGGTTTTATTTTAGGTTTATTTGGGTTGACCCATGTTAAGATGGTTGATCGGTTTAAGCTGGGTTGACCTAGGTTGGGTTTGGTTTGATTAAGGTTCATGTTAGATTCATTTTGGATTGACCCGAGTTAAGCTGGGTTGAATCGGGTAGGGTTTGGTTTGATCAAGGTTGCGCTTAGATTCATTTTAGATTGATTTGGGTTAAGCTAGGTTGAGCTAGGTTGGGTTTGGTCTAATTAAGTTTATGTTTAGTTTTGTTTGGTTGACCCTAAGTTAGGTTGAGTTTACTCAAGCTTTGTTTAAGAAAAGTCTTGGATTGAATCAGACCAGGGTTAGGATTATGGTTTTAGTCAGTCTGGATTTGGGTTAGGTCTAAGTTGGGTCTGATCTATGTTAGATTATGGTTTGGGTCAGGGTTAGAGCTCGGTTGGTTCAGGTCTAAGTTTGGTTAGAGCTGGGTTTGGTCAGGTCAAAAGATGGGTTAGGTATGGGTTTTCTCAGACCTAAGTTAGATAAGGTTTTGGGTTATACATAAACTGGGTCATCTCTATGGCTGGGTTACATGTGGGTCGATTCAGAACTTAGGTAGGCTCGGGTTAGGTTAGACCTTAATTGGGTCAGCTCTAAGATTGGGTTTGTCATTTGATTTTAGGTTTAAGTTTAGGTTTAGAGTATAGATTTGGGCTTTGGTTTATGACTAGGTTAGGTTAGTTTTGAGAATTGCGGTAAGTTAGGTTAGTGGATTGAGCTAAGCTATGATTCAGTATTAGGCTAAGTTAGGTTTCGATTAGGTTAGATAAGGTTTAGATTGGTTAGGATCAAGCTAGGTTCGGGTTAACGTAAGTGATCTATAAAAAAATACCTATTTCTTTATGTCTTAATTCTTATTAATTTCTAAGGATATTATGCTTTAATGAAAGGTATTTTTTGTGTTTTTGGATGTAGGTGATGTAAAAAGGTCTAAGCAGGAAAAAGGAGCAAAAAGGAGTAAAAAGGAGCAAAAATGGAGCAAAATACCAAAAGTATAAAAAAATATGGCCTAGCGCCTAGGCGCCAGAAACTGGCGCCTAAGCGCCAGACTCGATACAAAAACTGTCAAGTTTTTTACAACGTTTGATCAGTTATTTTGACGGAGTGAGCGGTTATTGGACATTCTAGAAGGCTGCCAGTTGTTCCTTAGCAATAGGACATGTGATACATTGCATTTGGACGCTCCAAAACGGTTTTAATCGTGAAGAGGTGCGAGCCAAAGTGAAGAGGTGCGAAGAACTGGACGCGGTGTCCGACGCCTAGGCGCCAGACCGACCTTCTAGAAGATTCATTGAATGTGGACATGTTTTGAAGAGCTGCCTCAAGGCAACTCTTGAAACCTATAAATAGAGGTCCAATTCTTCAGAAAGCGTACCCCTCCCATTGTACCCCTTTCTCTTATCTACTTTAGGATCTCTCATCCTTAGAGAGAGAATTAGATAGAGAAATTTAGGGCCACTTTTGTTTAGTTTAGTGAGTTTATTTTTAAGTTATCGCATCCGGAGTTCATTACACCGTGGAGTCGGTAGGAATCGAAGATCCGTAGAAGAAATATTTGAGATAAGTATATTTTTACATTTGATTCAAAGTTTAATTATCATGTTTTGTTATTTATTTTCAATGTGTTCTGAGTAGTTAGTTACTTTCTTACTTCAATTATGAAGAGATAGATAAGATAATATAAAGATTCGATGGAGAATTAAAATTCAAAATATTTTCAAAACATTGTGATGACATTAATACCCGATCTTACTTTACGTTTTAAATTGGCCGTTTGAATTGTTAAAACCTGTTGAAGAGTTTAGAAACCTTGAAGGAGAAGAACTCTTAACTTGTAAATGTCACATGAATCCTTGGGTAGTCGTAGGCCATGAGCGGGTTATTCATGGTGAAGTGCAAATAAATAGAAAGATAATATTTAAAGGGCGTAGAATTGATAAGTTTTTAGAGTGACAGACTAAATTCTTATAATTTGATTTATATACTAGGAAAGGGTTACTAGTAGGGCCGACCATAGCCACCCTTGGACATCTAGAAATGTGAGCCTAGATTAACCCATTCTACTAACATTACATCCGGACCTATTCTATAAATTAGTCAATGTTCTTCGCACTGGATCAAAGGGTAAAGAATAGGAATGCTTCTATTTGGCACAATACCATAAATTAAATTCTCCAACGAATATTAAATTATCTTAAAAATCTTAGATTAATTGAAGGAAAGAAAGTTGTTTATTTATATAGAGTCTATAAAATCATTTTCTTATTATTGTTTTCTTTAATTGCATCTAGTAAATTAATAGTAATTTATAATCAAAATAAAAATATTTTTACTATTTTATTTCGCTTTCACTTTAAAAATCTTCCCTGTGGGATCGATACTGGGGTCTTTGTTTAAAAATCCTATATTCCTTGAAACGATACGTATACTTGCGTAGTACCCCTAGTGTGTAAAAATATTACTAAATTATATAATATTAATTTTATACACTAGCCGCTATTTATAAATCAAGTCAAAGCTTTTTGGCTATCTTTTGGAAGCAAACATTACTGCGTTAAGCGCAACGGTCGGGTCAAGTTTTTGGCACCGTTGCCGGGGAAGAAATCAAAGGAAGAAAGAAATAGAATAGTTAAATTTTATTGCTTGTTTTATGCGAAGATTTGGTTCTGAAGGATTAATACCTTTAGATTCTGAATTGGAAAGAACAATTAGAAAAACTAAAAAGGGAAAACAAATTCAAAAATTTTAAGAAATGGCTACTTTACAAAATCCAATTGAACTTAATGATCAAAATGTTTATAAACCATTAAGGGATTATGCTAACCCTACAGTTGATGAACTTCATAGTAGTATTCAAATACCCACTGTAGATGCTAATTCTTTTGAAGTTAACCGTCTATTATTCAAATGGTGCAAAACAATCAATTTGGTGGATCACCAAATGAGGATCCAAATTTACATCTTGTTAGTTTTTTAGAACTTTGTGCTACCTTTAAATATAACAATGTTTCTGATGATGCTATTAGACTTAGACTCTTTCCTTTTTCTTTAAGAGATAAAGCAAAGATGTGGTTAAACTCATTAGTGATCGGTTCTATTAAAAACATGGGCCGAAATGGCACAAAAATTCCTTGCTAAATATTTTCCTCCTTCTAAAACTCGCTAAATTAAGAAATGATATTACTTCGTTTAGTCAATTTGACGGGGAGACAATATATGAAACTTGGGAAAGATTTAAAGAAATATTAAGAAAATGTCCTCATCATGCTTTACCTGATTGGTTAATTATTCAAACATTTTTATAATTGATTAATTGGATCTTTAAAATCAATTATTGATGCTCGTCATGGAGGTTCTTTAATGTCTAAATCATTCGAAGAAACTTACACTTTAATTGAAGAAATGGCTAATAACAATTTTCAATGGCCTTCCGAAAGGATTAACCCTAAAAAGATGGCCAATATTCAAGATAATGAAGCCTTCTCTATTTTAGCTTCACAAGTTGCAGCAATGTCTAAGAAATTAGATAATTTTGCAATTAATATTTCGCATAATAACTCTGCTAATATTGAAGATTCTCAAACTATTGAAACTTTACAAGCTATTGCAAGTAAAAATAATCCTTATTCAAATTATTATAATCCTGGGTGGAAAAATCATCCTAATTTTAACTGGAATAATTCACAACAACAATGGGGAAATAATCAATCTCATCCCACTGAAAATTGGAATAATCAAGTTAATTCAAATTATAAACCTCCTGGATTTAATAATCAACATAAAAAGTTATCAATAGAAGAATTAATTATGCAAATGAATAATCAATTACAAAATCAAAATATGGCTATTCGTAATATTGAAAATCAAATGGGGCAAATTGCTACTTTAATTAATAACAGACCTGTAGGAACACTTCCAAGTAATGTTGAAATCAATCCAAAGGAAACTGGAAAAGAACATGAACAAGTTAAAGTTGTGCAACTTAGAAGTGGAAAGAAATTAAAAGAAAGATTGCGTAATGAAATTGAAAAAGAGATCGAGGTCGAAGAGATCGAAAAACCTAAAGAAACTATCTCTCCTAGTCAAGATCAGACTGTTATACCTGTTAATGTGGAAGTTGAAAAGCCACCACCACCTTTTCCTCAAAGACTTAAACAGCAGAAACTTAATCATCAATTTTCTAAGTTCTTTGAAATTTCTAAGAAACTTACTATTAACATACCTTTTGCTGAAGCTTTGGAACAAATGCCAACTTACGCAAAATTTATGAAGGATATTTTAAGCAAAAAATGAAAATTTGAAGCTTTTGAAACCGTTGCATTAAGTGAAGAAGGCAATGCAATAATTCAAAAGAAATTACCCGAAAAACTTAAGGATCCCGGAAGTTTCACTATACCCCGTGCTATCGGAGAAAAATTTTGCGGAAAAGCTTTATGTGATTTAGGAGCAAGTATTAATCTCATGCCATTTTCTATCTTTCGAAGATTAGATTTAGGAGATATTACTCCCACCACCGTAACTCTTCGATTAGCTGATAGATCTATCACTTATCCTAAAGGAGTTATAGAGGATGTCCTTGTTAAAGTGGATAAATTTATTTTCCCCGTAGATTTCATAAGTACTTGATATGGAAGAAGATAAAGAGATACCTATTATTTTAGGAAGACCTTTTCTAGCTACCGGACGAGCTATGATTGATGTGCAAAAAGGAGAACTAACCATGAGAGTCAATGATCAAGAAATTAAATTCAATGTTCTTAAATCAATGAAGTACCTTGATAAAGAGAAATGTTATCGAATGGATATAATTGATTATTTAATTGAAAAACATTATCAAGAAAAATGTAAAGTTATTTCTAAAGAAAAATTTGAATTTTTAACTGATGAAGATGAAATAGTAGAAGAAGAAGAGACTCATTTTATTAAAGATAATCGGGAAACTTTAGACATAACTCAAAATGATATACTTTTACCCTCAATTAAAAAACACCTCGAACCGGAATTAAAAATGTTACCTTCCCATTTAAAATATGCTTTTCTTGGAAATTCGTTAACTTTACTCGTTATTATTTCTTCGAACTGAGTAAAGATCAAGAAGAAAAATTACTAGGTGTTTTAAAGAATTATAAGAAAACTTTTGGTTGGACTATTGCTGATATAAAAGGAATAAGCCCTTCCATTTGCATGCATAGAATTTTAATGGAAGAAAATTTTAAACCTACTATAGAATTACAAAGAAGATTAAATCCTATTATGAAAGAGGTTGTTAAAAAAGAAATTATTAAGTGGTTAGATGCTGGTATTATTTATCCTATTTCGGATAGTCAATGGGTAAGTCCTATTCATTGTATTCCGAAGAAAGGAGGAGTAACTGTCATTGTTAATGATAAAAATGAACTTATTCCTACAAGACAAGTTACTGGATGGTAAATTTGTATTGATTATAGGAAACTAAATAAAGCTACTAGAAAGGATCATTTTCCTTTACCTGTCTTGGATTAAATGCTCAATAAATTAGCTGGACACTCATATTTCTGTTTTCTTGATGGATATTCTGGTTATCATCAATTACTTATTGCTCCTGAGGACCAAGAAAAGACAACATTTATAAGTCCCTATGGAACATTTGCTTTTAGAAGAATGTCTTTTGGTTTATGTAATGCACCTGTAACTTTTCAAAGATGTATGATGTCAATATTTTGTGATTTGATTGACAAAGGAATTGAAATATTCATGGACGATTTTTCAGTCTTTGGAACTTCTTTTGAATCTTGTTTGGAAAACATAGCCAAAGTTCTGAAAAGATGCGAAGAAACAAATTTAGTTCTTAACTGGGAAAAATGTCAATTCATGGTTACAAAAGGCATTGTACTTGGACACAAAGTATCACGAAAAGGGATGGAAGTAGATCAAGCAAAAGTGAAAATTATTCGCCGAATTGCAACCACCTACTATCATTATCGGTGTGAGAAGTTTTCTAGGTCATGCTAGATTTTATAGAAGATATATGAAGGATTTTTCTAAAATTGCTAAACCTCTTTGTCATTTATTAGAAAAAGAAGCACAATTTGAATTTAATGAAGAATGTATTAATGCCTTTAATATTCTAAAAGAAAAATTAATAACTGCACCTATCATTGTTGCACTCGATCGGAATAAATCTTTTGAATTAATGTGTGATGCATGTGATTTTGCAATTGAGCCGTATTGGGACAAAAATATGAGAATGTTTTCAAAGTTGTATATTATGCTAGTAAAACTCTCACCGAAACATAAAGAAATTACACTACCACCGAGAAAGAGCTTCGAGCTATAGTATATGCCTTTGATAAATTTAGACCTTATTTTTTTGGTACTAAATGCATAGTTCATACTGATCATTCTGCTATTAAATATATAATATCTAAGAAGGATTCTAAACCTAGACTTATAAGATAGGTTTTACTTCTACAAGAATTTGATTTTCAAATAGTAGATAGAAAAGGAACCGAAAACCGGATTGCCGATCATTTGTCTAGAATTAAAAATGATATTATTTCGTATAAAAATATAAATGAGAAATTCCCTGATGAATCTTTATATGTTATTCAAAGATACAAAACACTGTGGTATGCTGATATTGCTAATTATTTAGTTAGCAATATTTTACCTTATGACTTAGATAACAAATTTATTAAGAAATTTAAATATGACGCTAAATCTTATATTTGGGAAGAACCTCATTTATTTAAAATTGGTAAAGATTCTATGAATCGAAGATGTGTACCTTATGAGGAAACTTTTGCTATTATTCAAAAATGTCATGATTCTGATTTTGGAGGACACTTTGGCATAGATAAAACTGCATTTAAAATTTTAAATTCTGGATTTTATTGGCCTACCTTATTTAAAGATGTGAGACAATATGTGAAAACATGTGATCGATGTCAAAGGATGGGAAATATATCTAGGAAAGATGAAATGCCGTTAAACTATATATTGGAAGTCGAAATTTTTGATATATGTGGATTAGACTTTATGGGACCATTTGTTCCATCATCCGGAAAAATTTATATTTTATTAGCAATTGATTATGTTTCAAAGTGGATCGAAGCCGTTGCTTTACCAAACTCGTGATTCCAAAAGTGTTTCAAAATTTTTAAAGAAAATGATATTTTCAAGATTTGGAATGCCTAAGGTAATTATCACTGATGGTGGAAGTCATTTCAGGAATATAAGAATTCAATCATTACTACAAAAATTTGGAATCAAACATAGAATTGCAACTTCTTATCACCTTCAAACTAGTGGAATGGCTGAAGTATCAAACAGAGAAATCAAAAGAATTTTAAAAAAGACAGTTAATCCTAAAAGAACTGATTGGCTTGATAGACTTGATTCTGCATTATGGGCTTATAGAATAGCTTATAAGACACCAATCGGAATGTCACCTTACCGGTTAATTTATGGTAAACATTGTCACTTACCTGTAGAACTTGAACATAAAGCTTATTGGGCGATAAAGGAGTTTAATTTTAATTTGAATAAAGCAGGAGAAAAACGATTATTGCAACTAAATGAGATGGAAGAAATTAGAAACGAATTGTATGAAAAGGCGAGAATTTATAAAGAGAAAATGAAGATGTTGCATGATAAGAAAATTTCAGGAAATATTTTTGAGTCTGGAAAAAAAGTTTTACTGTTTAATTCTCGTTTAAGATTTTTCTTGGAAAATTGAGATCTAAATGGATTGGACCTTATTTTGTTGAGATAGTATACCATTATGGAGCTGTGGATATTAAAGATCCCAAAACTGGAAAAATTTTTAGAGTAAATGGATTAAGATTGAAACCTTATTTGGGAGATATTAAGAAGATTTATAAAGAGGATTATGAATTGAGTCAACCTGATTAAAGATTTACTTAAGTCGGGCTGACGACGTTAAACCAAGCGCTTTGCGGGAGGCAACCCATAGTTATCTTGTGTTTTTGTGTTTTAATGTAAGGTTATGCCTCGGTCTTGATTAATTATATTACTTTAGAAAAATTTGATGCTCATAAGTCTTGGTTGACTTAGGCGGAAAATGATTTTGAAGTATGTAAGATTTAAAAATAGGATCACTCTATTTTAAATATGAGTAAAAAGGAGATCAAGCTAACCTTCATTATGATTGCTTATAATTTGTGTTATCGAGTCTAAATTATTCTTACCAGTATAATTTACCTATCTTGGAGAATGAAATTTTAAAAATTTGACGATTAGGCGAAACGGAGTTGAACATAGTTTCGGCGCCTATGCGCCAGAATTCAGCGCCTAAGCGCCAGAATCAACTATGTATCAATAGGTCCGGCGCCTAGGCACCAGATTCGGCGCCTAAGCGCCACGGTTACTGGGTCATGCAAAAATCGAAAATTTTCAGTTTTTCACACGATTTTCCCCTTTAAATCAACCCATCTTCTTCCCTAACCATCAAACAATCAAAATTACGTCCCTTACATTTCATTCTTGAGAGATTTGAGAAATTTTTGAAGAAATGGAAAGGAGAAATCATGGAGAAGAGGCTAGGGACAAGGTCTCAAGGGATCCTCAACCCTACTTCAATGGTTTCATTGATGTAAGTTTAGAGAAAATTTCTTGTCGTTTGGATAAGTTTGAAGAAGATTTTAAAAGGATTGGAGATTGCCTTCATGAGATGTTTCATCAAGTTGAACATCTAGAATGGCAAATGAAACTTCAATTTGATCATATTGCGGCTTATCAAGATGCTCAAGTTGAAATGTATGCGAAGAACAAGGGGATTGATGAAAAGACGGCTACGGATTTCCCGAGAGGGTTAGTATTGTTTCCAAGTGGAATACACAATTTCCTTTGTGAAGATTAGAATATTCTGGTAAAGAGATAGTTATTATGGTTTGTTGAGTCGTTGTATCGATTTAGAGAATAGATTGTGTTTGTTTGTGTATTTGCTTTCATGTTCCATGTGTGTTGTATTTACCATGAAATTGTTATGTTTGAGTGTGTATTAGGAACTTGAATCAAATGTAGTACTTATCTGGAATGTATTGAGTCAAAATTGAAGATTTTAAATGGAAATTAGTGAGTTTGATTGAAAACCTTATGTTTGATTGGTGGATTCAATATTTAATTTTTATAAATTTTGAAAAAAATGTTGTGGAAGTTAGAAACTGAAGCTCTATTCTGATATGAGTCATTGGAAGTTGAATTTATGAATTTGGTGGAAAAATAAATTTTTAAAAAAAAATTTTGTCAAAGGCGAGTCTGGCGCCTAGGCGCCAGAATTCGGCTCCTAAGGCCAGTTCGGCCTGTACCCGAAAATTACCATTTAAACCCATAAAAGCTATTTTTTACGCCTAAGCTTCATCTTCTTCCCCATTTTTTTGAAAATACATCCTCTAGATCCATTTTGAGGTGAAAACATCAAGGATTTGAGCGCAAAACCACTCGATTTCTTCGTCTCAAGGTCAGATCTACACTTTAAACCATTTATTTTCGATCTTCACCATAGATTTCCCTAAGCTTTGCTAAGAACCGAAAATTTAAAAAAATATTAGATTTTTAGTTATTTCTTTAGATTTTTAAACTTATTTTAAGTTTTATAAACTTAAAAAGAGTTTAAATCTTTGATTCCTAAATTAGTTATTGTTATTTTCACGTTTAGATGGCTCCAAAATCTAAGCGCGGGAAAGGACGAGAAAATTTTGATAGCAGCAAATTTCCAACTGCGGCTGCACATTTTCGCTTCCACGAACTTGCGTCGTCGAGAAAGTTCATCTCAGAACGAAGTTTTTATCATCCTGGGGAGATGATTGAAAACACTATCGTTGCGCACAACTGGCAACAATTTTGTTACTTTACTGTTATTGCTGTTATCCCGATTGTTCGAGAATTTTATGCAAATTTTCTGGATGCCAAGGATTCTGAAGTCTTTGTTAGAGGAATCGGATTAGGATTTACTCCAGAAAGAATCAACATATTCTATGGCCTGCCACCGATTATTGAATGTTATTATTCTGGATTATCACCATCTGAGGGAGATTTGGACATGATTATTGCTTATCTGACTAACGGTATTGGATCTTGAAAGATCAGGAACGGAAAGAGGGTAAACTTCAAATCCTTTGAATTAAATGGTGTATCTAAAGCA
This sequence comes from Papilionanthe hookeriana x Papilionanthe teres, assembly GCA_022702705.1. NCBI lineage: Eukaryota > Viridiplantae > Streptophyta > Magnoliopsida > Asparagales > Orchidaceae > Papilionanthe > Papilionanthe hookeriana x Papilionanthe teres. The sequence continues at coordinate 12,590,378 of CM040427.1, forward strand.
TGGCACTACTTTATATCTGCAAGATTGTTACCTTCCAACCATCTGAGTGAAGTGACTAGAGATCGAGCGATCTTAAATTACTGCATTCGTGAGAGGAAGCATATTGATTTCGGGAGCATTATTTATGATTCGTCGGAGTCTCATCGCGAGATCCAAAGACTTCGTTGGACTGGGATTTCCATCTTTGATCTATTCATTATGTGTTAGTAATGGAGTCACCGTTGATATTTCGAGGAGAAGCCGAAGTCTACTAAGACACCTGGGCGGAGAGTATTAGTATCTATGATCGTCTTCGAGGGAAGAGATCGACCGCTCCTTATACTTCGCACATACTTCGGTAGATCTTCTACTTCTAGACCCTCTACTTCGCCGAGCCACCATCGATTTCCGGGAATCAATGCATGATCAGCTTTTAGAGCAAGCAGTAGGAGTTATTTCAAACTCACTCAGCAGATTGATACTATTGATAGAAAACTGGATCATTTATCCGATTATACCCGCAGGAAGAGTAATTATGATGCCGAGTATGATGAAGCCCTAGTCAGATTTCTGAAGGGTGAACATGATGTTAGTTTTCCTACTTTTCCTAGATTCACACCATTTGTTGATCCTAAGGACGTAGAATTTTCCTTTGGTGATGAAGATGATGATGAGGCAACAACTAGTGATTAGTTGTTATCGATTTCTTTCGATGTGTTACTCGTTAGTTTGTTTTATTCTGGATTGTTTGTTAGTTTTGTATTTGATGTATGTTGATCGTTTAGTATTAGGACTCGTTGTGTTGAGACCGAATTTAGAATTAGTTTATATGTTGTTTTAGTTTAATGTTTAGTACTTAATTATTTTGCTCGTTTTAATTATGTTTCAAATTTAATATCATCATAAAATTAGCTTCGCTTACTTTTCTATATACATGCTTCAATTTTATCTTAATTATTCATAAAAGCATGTTTAGAAGTTAATTTTTCTTTTTAAGATTGTTTTTTTTTACATACTTACTAAAAATACTTATGCTTTTCTTTCTCTCATACTTTCAAATTATCATAGTATACCAAAACTTAAGTTCGGGGGAAGGGAAAATCCATTCAAAATTAAATTTTATTTGTCCTTAAAGAGCTAATACTTTCTTAAAAATAAAAACTTTTTAACATAACTTAAGGAATGAAGAATTTATTTGAGATCACTTTTATTTTTGAAATTATAAACAATTTAGTGAAATTAACCAAAATTTTACTAACTTTGATTGATTTTAAGAATAGAATTATTTAACTTAAAGAAGAATGAGAAAAAAAATATTTCTATTCATGATAAAAATAATAGAATTTTAGAAATATTAAGTAATAAAAAATTATCACTTGAAAAAGAAAAGATTGGAATTCTTTTTGAATTTTTATTTATGTTATAATAATTAAGTGGAGATGTATAAGTTTTGAAAGTATAAGTTAAGGATAGTGAAGTTCAAAACCATTAACAGGCTATCCAGATATAGTAATCCTCTATATATATATAAAAAAAAGAAAGAGATAGAGAGGAGAAGCTTGAGGAAATGCCCAATCAAAAATTGGCTTCACTTGAATTATCTTATAGGAAGAAAACTAATTACATACTTTACTTAATTTTTATGCATAAATATTTATTTAGAAAAGATTTTTCAAGAATATCTTTTTCTTGTAAATAATCTATGAAAGCTTAATATAATAGACTTCTATTATTTTCAAAATGAATAAAAAGTTTGAAATCTTATGATTTGGTAGTTAAATATTCTTTAAATTCTTAAAATTAAACCTAGTTAGTGAAATTGGGTTAATAATTTACTAAAGACCTTATAAAATCAAAAATTATAAGGAATCTTAAATATTTATCTTTTATTTCCAAAAGTTATATTTTATGTAGTAAAAAGAGTTACTTGAGGACAAGTAACATTTAAGTTTGGGGGATTTTGATCTATAAAAAAATACCTATTTCTTTATGTCTTAATTCTTATTAATTTCTAAGAATATTATGCTTTAATGAAATGTATTTTTTGTGTTTTTGGATATAGGTGATGTAAAAAGGTCTAAGAAGGAAAAAAGAGCGAAAAGAAACAAAAATGGAGCAAAATACCAAAAGTATAAAAAATATGGCTCGGCGCCTAAGCGCCGGACTCGATACGAAAACCGTCAAGTTTTCGACAACGTTTCGATCGCTTATTTTGACGGAGTGAGCGGTTATTGGACATTCTAGAAGGCTGGCAGTTGTTCCTTGATAATAGGACATGTGATACATTGCATTTGGACGCTCCAAAACAGTATAATCGCGAAGAGGTGCGAGCCAAAGTGAAGAGGTGCAAAGAACTGGACGCGGTGTCCGGCGCCTAGGCGCCAGACCGACCTTCTAGAAGATTCATTGAATGTGGACATGTTTTGAAGAGCTGCCTCAAGGCAACTCTTGAAACCTATAATAGAGGTCCAATTCTTCAGAAAACATGCCCCTCCAATTGTACCCCTTTCTCTTATCTACTTTAGGATCTCTCATCCTTAGAGAGAGAACTAGAGAGAGAAATTTAGGGCCACTTTTGTTTAGTTAGTGAGTTTATTTTCAAGTTATCGCATCCGGAGTTCATTACACTCGTGGAGTCAATAGGAATCGAAGATCCGTAGAAGAAATATTTGAGATAAGTATATTTTTACATTTGATTCAAAGTATAATTATCATGTTTTGTTATTTATTTTCAATGTGTTCGAGTAGTTAGTTACTTTCTTACTTCAATTATGAAGAGATAGATAAGATAATATAAAGATTCGATGGAGAATTAAAATTCAAAATATTTTCAAAACATTGTGATGACATTAATACATGATCTTACTTTACTTTTTAAATTGGCCGTTTGAATTGTTAAAACCTGTTGAAGAGTTTAGAAACCTTGAAGGAGAAGAACTCTTAACTTGTAAATGTCACATGAATCCTTGGGTAGTCGTAGGCCATGAGCGGGTTATTCATGGTGAAGTGCAAATAAATAGAAAGATAATATTTAAAGGGCGTAGAATTGATAAGTTTTTAGAGTGACAGACTAAATTCTTATAATTTGATTTATATACTAGGAAAGGGTTACTAGTAGGGCCGACCATAGCCACCCTTGGACATCTAGAAGTGTGAGCCTAAATTAACCCATTCTACTAACATTACATCCGGACCTATTCTGTAAATTAGTCAATGTTCTTTGCACCCGGATCAAAGGGTAAAGAATAGGAATGTTTCTATTTGGCACAATACCATAAATTAAATTCTCCAACGAATATTAAATTATCTTAAAAATCTTAGATTAATTGAAGGAAAGAAAGTTGTTTATTTATATAGAGTCTATAAAATCATTTTCTTATTATTGTTTTCTTTAATTGCATCTAGTAAATTAATAGTAATTTATAATCAAAATAAAAATATTTTTACTATTTTATTTCGCTTTCACTTTATAAATCTTCCTTGTGGGATCGATACTGGGGTCTTTGTTTAAAAACCCTATATTACTTGAAACGATACATATACTTGCGTAGTACCCCTAGTGTGTAAAAATATTACTAAATTATGTAATATTAATTTTATACACTAGCCGCTATTTATAAATCGAGTCAAAGCTTTTTGGCTATCTTTTGGAAGCAAACATTACTGCGTTAAGCGCGGCGGTCGGGTCAGTAAGTCGAGCCCAAACACAAGCCTAATACAAGGCTATTGAAGTTAACTATCCTAAATTCAACTTTAAAAATATTTTAATTTTACAGAAGAAAGGGAAGGAGATTACCAAAAAAAATGCTGACCGGAGGAGGAGGAGGCTTATTCGAAAACACTTCTTCTTCTTCATATATTCAGGCCATCAAAATAAGTGTCGAAGAATTTGCTTGTAGGAAGTTTCTTTTTGTTTTATTTGGAGAATGTCGGAGCCATCTATTTAATGCTGGAATGGTTGTGGCAGGGCTTCTAGAGTCATCTAATTAAATAGTAGGTTGATGATAGAGATCAATCAGATAGTTAATTAGCCACGGATCACCGTCAGAGAAACGATGCAACATTTTGAAGCCTGATTCATGGACAAACACCATGATCACTAGCATTTCACCTGGGCGTGGTCACATCTTGGTTTGACATGATGATGCCGAGAAACTTTTGGGCATGGTCATGTCCAAGCCAGGCATGACCATGTCGAGATATTTTTGTCCATGGTCATGCCAAGGGATGGCGTGACTATGCCATACAAAAAATGGGCATGTACACTTTTTGGCTAGTTTAGGCTTACAAAGCCTAGGGAAAATGTTTTTTCAAATCATATGTGACCAGAAATGAGGCCAATAAATGGACCCCCAATATGTTGGTGAACTATTCAAAGTATGATGCACATCTTCGTGTTAACATAAGTGATCAACGAAAGTGTAACGATTTGTGATTTTCTTCGGATATTACAATAATTTGAAGTTTGGAGTTTTTTATAATATAGTAATTTGGGATTCATTGGGGATTTCAAGTTTACTGGGACACATTAGGGTGAAAGTCCGACGTGAATTTACATCTACCCCAAAAGGTTGGTAGGTCAACTAGATCAGAAGGGACAATGCTAGAACTTATCGTTCATCCTGAAAGATAGTAAAAAAAACTGAGAGAAAGTGTATATACTATGAAAAGAATGCAGGGACTAACATCCATCCTAGAAGATAAATGAAATGATTACATCGAGAAGGACAGTGATTGTAGCATATTATTCATCCTGAAAGATAGTCATGAAACTGAGCAAAAGTGCCTATACTAGGAATGAAAGCTCAGGGACTAATATCCAACCTAGAAGGTTGATAGAATGACTAGAATAGGTATGATACTGTTAGATCGTATCATTCATCCTCAAAGATTAAAAAAACAAATTTTATTTAATTTTATTAAATTTGCTAGGGAGTTTGAATTTGCTGGGGAATTTGAATTTGCGTTGTGATGTGGATTTGTGTTGTGTCTACTCACATTAGGAAAGAGAGTATAAGAACTTATTCTCAACCTAAGTATTTCACAGAAGAAACATGATTAGGATAGATGATACAACTCTAGTGCTTTGACCATATTGTCTTAGAAGTTGATCATTGGGCTTGCATTGAGCAATGACTATACCAAAGAGCTGCACATATTCTATTGATTTTACATTCAAGAATTTGACTTGTCGAATCTTATATGGGGATTGAGTTTAATGAACAAAGAAGGAATAGTTGTGTGTTTAATTGATTTGCTTAGGCTTATCTATTATTTAGATATTCAATGAATAAACCCAAGAAAGGTTCATGGCAAAAATATTGCTTACTCCAAACTTAGTTTAGTTAAGTTAAGGCATTGTCTTACGATACCCAAAAATATAGTAAATGTAATGAATCAAGTTGTTCAGTACGGGATCCTTATCAGTGATTAATCCTAATAATGGGGAGCAAATGCAAGTGTGTTCTTCTAGTCCACACTTGATAGTCTTTACAATCATGATTGGTTGGATGCAATGGCTATATTAGGACCCATCATGGATTTACAGAGCCAAACCATAATTTCATGTTGAGGCTAGTGCATCAACGAAACTAACTAGCATGAGATAGGAAAGATAAACCATCAGTTTCTAAAGCATTAGCTTGAGTTAAGGAGTTTTATCACAACCTAGAACTACTAACACACAACATTAGTCTATATCAACAGCCGCAACTGTAACTATTTAATGAACTTGATCCTATAGTGATGGTGCCATATGAGGAGTGCTCTAACTTCGAATGGATCGTCAGCTAGACCAGTGGAAAGGAATGTTCAAAGCCAAACTAGATTTAACTTACCTTGTCCCGAGTTGTTCAATGATTGTACTAGAGAATTGTGGTTGTACTCTACAATTAATCAGCAAAGACGTAGGTTGTATGACCAACCTTTTGTTGATTATTAAGTTACAAACTTGAATAAAGGAAAGAGTATTATGCAAGTTCTCAATAGACTATACAATTTTGAAAGTTTCCCATTAACCAATCCTTGATTTACAAGTCTAAAATACTAAATTGATCAAACTCGAAAAATCGTCGACACCAGCTAGCTCTACTGACCTTAGTGAGTTAGTCCACTATAACTTCAAGTACGACATTCTGACATAGAGACGGGGAATGACTGATAGATGTAACCCTTATTTTATTTTACTTGGCCAAGGTTTTCATTCTGATGGGGCCGGATGTTGACTAAGCTAAATTGACAAGCTCACATGGAAGGAACAAAATATCTCATTTATATATGATACGTTAGACTAAAATAAAAATTTTTAGGAGATTTACCTTAACATAGAATTATCAACTTAAAGGATTATTTCACAAAAACAACCTTTACAGGTCTGGAACTAGTCAACTTAGTCACAATGTGATGGTACTATGTAGGGCATACTCCAACTTTCAATGGACCATAACAAAACTTGTGGAGAGTTTGAATAAGATAAAACTAAGTTCAAAGAACTTTTTCGATGTGCACTGAGTATACTGGATGAGAGTATGACATACATCCACCCAGATTTACTAACTCAACAGATTGACAAGTGTAATGAGGTTAATCAACTTAATAACAATGTTTTGGTGTCAAGTGGGGCGTACTTGAACTACTAATGGACTTGAAGAAGGTTTAGAAAAATGGTTACGATGGCCTAATCTTGAATGAACATGTGTGATTTGTAGCATTTCACGGTATTGAACAATGGGTATTGAACAACCGAGAGGAGGAGCCACTGTTTACTAAACCTACGAAATTACCCGAGAGCGACCGATAATATTTTTTCTTTTGGCAGTAACTGTCGGCTTTTGCCTGTCTGTTAGAAATTTGATGATTAACCAATGACTAACCAACATATATGTTTTTTTGAAACTAACCAACGGCTTGTAACTATCGGTTAAGTAAAATACTGGCTAACCAAATGGTATACTTTTAAAATACTCATGGGTATTCCCCATTAATAAGCTGTCGAATGTTCCAAGCCATCCGTAATGCCACCGGTTCTTGGATTACCGACAAGAGATATAGCTATGCCCTTTAGGCTGTCGAAAAAGACCTCAGTTTTTTATTAAGTGGGGACATTTTCTTATTTACCATTGGCATTTGATCATTAAAAATAAGTTGAATTCCTGTAGTATTTGCTTTCTTTTGATAGAAGGAAATCTTGAAAATTTTTAAGAGGATAACAATATTACAATTTATCTCCTACAAAATTAGAAATTGTGGGCGCAGCATTTCAAAAATATTTATATAATGCATTAATTATTAATAATTAGATTTCTGGAATAAAGTGATTTAATTCAGTTCTTTCAGTCAAAATACAGTGAATGAAATGATTCCTTAAAGTTTCAAATCAGAGTTCATTCCATCAGGAATTCAATCATATCAGACCACATTCCTTGATTTGATACTAATTCCTTACTTGACTATGATCACAATATCAGTCTTTTATTAATGACCTTTTTAGGTGAATTATAGAAGGAATAACTCATGTAGTGTCCAAATACAAAACAACAGTCTAGAATGATTCCCCCAAATAAATAAATAAACAGAATGTAAGCTAATTGCAAAATACCTTTTAAATAACTTTAAATCACTTTTGTGATTTATTTGTTAGTTCAACTTTATATCACTATTTCACAAAAAACTACTCTATAGACTGCAATATTATTTATTCTATTTGTAAAAAAAAAAAAGATCTTGTTTGCAAATTGTTGAAATTAACACAAATGCTTATTTCATTCAAACAACATGTGGTTATTTTAATTTTTTATTATTTCTTAGATAGAAAAGTATTTCATATCTATATATATATATATATATATATATATATATATATATATATATATATATATATATATATATATATATATATATATCTCGTGCCGCATTCACTGTTCGTCGTGCGGCGGTCACCGTAAGTCACCTCGAACAGAGGTTCGACTCCACCCGTGGCATGGGGATAGGTCTGTTTAGGCACATGGCTCTCATCATGAGCCTAGTCAGCATTGTAAAACCGATATTCGAGCTTCTGCCAAATTTCGGTTTCCTTTTAATATATACATATATATATATATATATATATATATATATATATATATATATACCGCAGTGCCGTGGCTTGTTAGTTGGCGGGCTTCTCTGTAAATCCCCTCATGTCACGGATTTGATTCCCCGTGGCGCGGGGTTCTCGAATCTATAGACACATGGCGTCAGGCCTCCATCATAGGACTATAGCGCATAAGGAATCGGTATTTGAGCATCTGCCAAATACCGATTCATTATAAATATATTTTAGGAAAATGTAGGCTTAAGCCTAATTATAAAGTTTAAACCCACAGAAAGCACATCCACCAGATCTTAAATCCGAGATCAATATTTTAATTTTAAGCTTACACTATCCGAAATTGGATTGACTGATGATAAGAAGTTGAAATCAAACTGATTAAAAATAAATTTGAGCAAAACAGAAGAATTTGATTTTGTTCGAAATATTTTCATGATTTGTTTTGAGATTCGAAATCGAGAACTTGAGTAATGGCTTTATTTGAACAATTTGATTTTTTTTATTTTTTTTCATTTAGGGTAAATGTAGCGTATTGAAAGTTATTTTATTAGCCTATATTTTTTGTTTTAACATTTTATTCTTTTAATTACAAAAGTAAAAAAATGCAGCATTTGTATCACAGTAGATCATGCCTAGTCCTATAAATGAGCCAAGCTGGAACGAGCTCAGGGCTTGTTCTTGTTCGACTCATTCTTCTTTTCTTGTGCTCACATTTAGCTCGAGTTCGAAATAACTCAGAAATAACAAGTTCATGTTGGGCTTGAATTTATTCAAATTAGCTCGTGTTCGACTAGAGCTATATTCAAGCCCTTGCCCACATACTTTCAAGTCAAGGGTATTTCAAGATTTCATGGAGGTTAGCATCATTTCTATATTAAAACATCATTGGGAAAAGCAATTTTCTCAAACTTCCAATGTTTGCAAGGGATTTTCTTTTGAGAATTGATGTATGTTGATGTGGCATCAACATACATACTACCAATTCTTATGTATTTACATAGGCATGTAAAAAAAATTAATCTGACACATCAACTAAACTTAAAAAATATGAATTCAGGTCCTGATCAATTTTTAAGGTCAACTTCAAATTGACTCGACTACCCAATAATGACCCCAATTTGACCTACAAACATAAATTTTCCACATTTTCGGCGAGTCGTCTGAAGTTGACCCGAGATTGGCTCCAAGTTGACCTGATTTTAACTCAATTTGATCCAAATATTTTTTCATATATGTTAAACGGGTTAAACTGGTCGAGTTCGAGTGACTCGTGTCAAGGTCAAGTTCACTTCGAGTAGAGATTTTCCACCCCTATATCATAAGCGTTAGATTCGGGTTGAAGCTATTCGGGTCAGGTTCGAGTCGTTTCTGTTTTGAGATGGACCCAAACTCGACCCGAAAACTCGAATTGACAGTCCTATATTTACATATCTAACCCCTGAATCAGAGATGCAGGGGGCCCAGGTGCTCTATTTTAGCGACATTGACATACATATCACCCAAATCGTAATTATCAACATATATAACACTTAAACTTATATTTCTTATGAATATACCACCAACATAATTTTCAAAAATAGAAAGTATTACTTTTTCTGATACCTATAAAAAATTAAAATAAAAAAATATCAAAAAATATTATTCTTTAATTATTTAGTTACTTCAAAGCAAAATAAGTTTGATACGAACTACAGCGCCTATTCATGTTCAGCTCATTTATAAATTGAGTTAATAAAAATTGTTTGTTTACGACTTGCTTGCTCAACCAACGAATTGAATATCAATTGTCCGTGAATGACAACCTTTTTTGATGCCTGAGTTATGCACATGACTTTTATATTTTGAGAATACTAAAATCCCAAACCTAAATTAAATGGACAAATTATACTATTTCACAAATCATAATCTGATCATGTTGTATTGATCGATTTTCGCTTTATTTATTTTCTTAGTGGTTTTCTATCTTGCTTAAGAAGTAGTACTAAACCAAAACAATCCTCAACTATTCCTTCAAATAAAAAAAATAAAATAAAAATGAACCATTAACTTCCAATAGTTCGAGGAAAGGATAATGGCGGAATAATGATAATTATAAACGAGGATTCTGCCAACCAGATCATTTCACATTCTCTTTGCCGTTTATATATAATATAAGTCAGATTTTGTGCGAAAGAATTTATTCACCGTCTAATTATCATAAACATATTGACCAGGTCTGTATGACAGAATAAATAATGTTCATTAGATCAAAATGAATCACGAGCTAAATTTCCTTGGCAGAAGAACTAGTGTCGATCAGTATAGTATAAATTAATCTTTTGAATTTTATCGAATGATATGAATTTTAATCATGTTATTTTACTTTATATTATATTATAGTTTACTCCATAATCTTAACACAATCTTCGCTTTGGCACTGCTCTCTGAAAAAAGTTGTGCTTATATTTTTTATTGCTCAGTAAGGTTTTATTGCACATAACTATAAAAAAGTTAATATCATATTGAACATCTCTCTCTCTCTCTCTCTCTATACTATATATATATATATTTTTTGAAAAGGAAAAAATTCATTCAACCAAAAGTTACATACATCTGATATAGGGAATATCAGTCAAATCCCCAAAAAGTAAAGGCCTTAAAGGCTCAACAGGTATAACAGAAAAAGCTATAGTTTGGGAAGCAGTAGCATGTTTTGCCAACCAGTTTGCTGGTTGATTTCCCTCTCTGTAGATATGGGTCCATTTAAGGTTGAGGGAGCCAAAAGTGGAGATCAATGTTCTGTAAAGATAGACCAAGTTCCAGGGAGGGGGGGATATGCCTTGCAGTATGTTAACTAGCTGTTGTGAGTCAGATTCAATCCACACAAATTGATAATTCAAAGCCTTAGCAGTAAGCAATGCCCAATGTGCAGCCTGAAGTTCTGATTCAATGGCTGATGAAGAGATAGTAGGTGCATGAAAGAACCATAATGCCTGTCCCAAGGAATTTCTACAAACAGCTCCAATTCCTGCAGCAGAATTTGTATAAATATATATATATATATATATATATATATATATATATATATATATATGACTTTAACTATAATTTGAAAGGATTGAAAGTAAGAATCGCATATTTGCTGTAGTGGCCACAATTTATTGTCCACAGAGCTTCTCGTTGTTACGTACAAATCGGCATATTCCAAACTGTCTAGGTGATCTTTAGTTGAACAAGACAACACTATGGATCTTATATATCATTTCATCCTGTAAGCGCCTCTCGACTTATGCTAGTGTTTTTCTCTCCAGCTGCCTCCCTACGCTTCTATTCATCTTTTCTTAACCCTAACTTCTTGGTTTTTTTTTTCTATTTTTCTTTTTTTTTTCGTTCTTTAGCTGAGGGAATTTGTCACTTTGCCTTAATGAGCATCATGAATTTCACTCCCATACCTCCCCCGACCCCTCTGGTTCATCTATTTTCATCCCAAGCCTTCCTCACTCTATAAACTGGAAGAGTCTGATCACTTCGCAACATCTGAGCGCCTCAACATTCAATCTTACCTAAATCGCTAACCAAGAAGACAAAGTCATCTTTTTGGAGGAAGAGATTCAGGAGGGATCTAAACACTAGAGCTTGGCTCTTGTAAGATACACCCTTGGTAAACGTTCTTTCTACGACTCTTTGTTACAAGCTATATCCAAAATTTTGAAAGTAAAATGATCGGTGTACCATATCTCGTTTTCAAAAGGGGTTTTCTTTTTAAATTTAACTGTGAAGATTGTATGGATACAATCCTAAATGATGACCCTTGGTTCATAAATGGGAAGCCCTTCATTTTAAAGATGTGGAGCCCCAGATTTAAACATATTACAAATGATCTTAAAGAGATCCTTATCTGGATCAACCCGCCTAATATTCCCCTCTACTACTACACTTAAAATGATATTTCCATAATTGTGACTAAAATTGGTCTTCCATTGACTATGGATCCTCTCACTGAAAAAGGTACTCGACTTACTTTTGCTAGAGTCAGTGTTTAAATCTGCACAGAACCAAATTTTTTTCAAAATCTATCACAATTTCAATAAATGGATCTAATTTCTAGCAATCCGTTCTATGTGAATGGAAACTGGAACCTTGCAATTCATATAATAATTTCCCTTGTGACAGTGCTTCCTGCCCAAAATCCCCATCTATTGGCCACCTCCCATCTTTCATCCTCTCAAGGGCATAAGCCGCTCCAGGAATGGTTCGGCCAGTGATCCCAGATAAATATTGTGCGCCAAAAACTTGACTCCACACCGAATATATGTGCTGACAATTTAGATATAAAAATTATGATGTTATAATATGGGATACTACGCAAGTATATGTATCATTTATCAAGTAATATAGGATTTTCTGATTAAGGCCCAAGATATCAAATCCACAGGGAAATGTAAAAATTTTTTAAAGAATTAAGAAAATTATATTTTTACTTTTTAAATAACTTTTGAAAGTATGTTTTGATTTGTAAAGTTTGAAAGTTGTTTTTGGTATTTTTAATAAAAAGCTAAGCAGGAAATGAAAATTATCAGAACTTTAAAATACGATATCAAATACTAGGAAATAAAATATCTTTTTCTTTCTCTTATAAAGCAGTAATAATTATGAAAGTATTGTTCTGGAAGTTTTTAAATGTGTTGTGATAAATAGGAGCAAATTTATTCTTTACCCTTACTTGGTTCTATAAAGAACATTGGTTAGATTGAAATTTTAAAATTTTAAACATGGTTAGGCAGGGAAGATACCAGCTCTCACTCTAGAGTTCCCTCGATTCCCTCCACCTGGGGGCTAACTTCTCATAACAAAATTTAAAATATCAAACCAAATTATGTAACTTTAGCCTGTCACACTAAAGTTCTCTAGTTTTACTACGCATTAAAAACATATCTCCTAATATATTGCATACAATTATATGGATTACAATTCTCACCCATATAATTGCATGTGATTTTTACTAATTGTTGTTTGCGACAATACCGCATTGGATCTTACATAATCTCACAAAAAATTTTAACATCTTAACTTGCCAAATTAAGAAGTAAATTAAGTTCATGGAATTAAATTTTCACAACATATTCCAACTTTAAACACTTATACATTCAACAACAATCTACTCATAATTCATAGAAAAAACTCAAGCACACATTGATTTGAAAATATAAATTATAAAAAAACACAACAAGTAAAACTAAATATAAAAACAGAAGTAAACACTTATCTGAAAATTCTCTCCACAAGACTCCGGAAGTTCCTTTGAAACTTGAATTTCCACAGGACAACACTACAGAGGTTGGCGCCCAACTCTGTTGACTCCAACTCTGACTTTAGACTTCAATAAAAACTAGATAAATGGATGAAAGAAAAATTGGCGGAAAAAATGTTTCACACCATTCCTTTCTCCTCGAAAACTAAACTAACTAACTAAAAGACTTTGAATAGTAAAAGACTGAAAGTAAAACTCTTTGAAACTAGAAGATGACACTGAAAGCTAGAAGAGTAGACCCACAAACCACACACACACATACACTAAAGACGCTCATTGCATAATTTTAATAATAATCCAAAAGGTGCCTTGGTGTCTCTTTAAATCATGTCCAGATTCAACGTATCCACCAAAAGATGCATCCCTTCATTCAAATTTGCCACCCATGGGAAGTTAAGGAAGTCACCACCAAAGGTTGCTTCAAACACCCCTTGAAATTGGCACCAAAAATGAAGAAAATTCAATTTCTAACTATGACGGCTAAGCGCAATTTTTCATTTTTGGTTGCTTCAAAGTCCAATTTTTCATTTTTTTTGTTCCAAATTTGATCTAACTTTGCTCTCTTCACCATAATCACTTATTTTCATCATACCTACAAGAAAAACACAAAATATCTTCCAGTAAAGTGCAATATCATCAAAAATAGGTATAAAAATGTGCATAAAAACACTATATATTTTAGGTGTATCAAAATCCCCCAAAATTAAAATGTTACTTGTCCTCAAGTGACTCTTAATCACATAGAAAATTTTTGCATGCAATTTATGTAATGAGTTTCTTAGGAAGGTAACAAAATTTTGTTCTAGAAATGGAATAACCTAATTTAGAAAATATTTCAGTAATTAAGACCAACTTAAAGTTTAGAAAGTTCTTAGGTAAAGGATAATGTAAAATATAGTTTTCAATCTAATTCAAAAATATTTGTAGATTCTTCAAAATATAGGATTCACATATTTATTTTTCTCACTTAAAAATCTTTATTTGAAAATAATTTTACTTACTATATTATAACTTTAAGCTTTAGATTTTCTCAGAACTTACATCTTATACTTTAGGTATGGAACCAATTTTTGATTAGGCCCTTAAATCCTCAAGCTTCTCCTTCCTTTTTATATTATTTTTCACTTTTTTCTATTTTTCTTTTTTTTCTTTTTATTTTCTTTTCTTTTCTTTTTTTTTATAAGGCAAGGTTTATTATATCTGGATAGGCATTTAATGATTTTGAGTTCCACCCTTTTATTTAAAATAAAGTTATGATATACATCTTTTACTTAAAAATCATAATAGTAGTCTTTGAAAATTACTCCTCAATAAAAGAAATTTGAGCTTTGAAGAATAAAAGTCAAATCTTCTATTTATCTAAAAATATAATATTTCTTACTAAAGATAATTAAACTATATTTAACACTTCTTTACTAAGAAAATTTTAACTTTAAATTTTTCATTATTACTATAAATTTAAACTAAATTCCTTATTCATTTCTATATTCCAAAATTTTGTTCCCCTAATATAACTTCATATACATAATTTTTTTCAATAAAAAATCAAATTAATTTTAAGTATTCTTGAGAACAAATAAAATTTTAGGTTTTTGAAAAGTTTTCTATTTTTAAAATTCCCCCCCAAACTTTAATTTTTATTTAGGATAAAACATTTAAGCATAAGAAATGATACATGGGTTAGAATTAAAAACTAACATAACATGCTTGTAGGAATTTTAATATCCTAAATATGCAAGTATAACAATTAAAAAATAGGAGTAAAAAGAAATTAAATTCAAAATTTTTTAGTTTTTCATTAAATAGAAATTTCAAAATTTCAAAGGACTTCTACATTACTAGAGCTTTTCAAAGCAAATACACACCAACTGAAAATAACTGAAATCACACCAATACTAGATAACAAATGGTAGTAGTAGATTTTGAAAAGTTTTAAACATGTTGTTTTTAAATAATAATTTTTAATAGTGTTTCATATTCTCCTGACAGTTTTGGAATTAAACTACATACTATAAAAACTCTGACACAACATACACATTAAAACATGTACTATTACACAAATATCACACAAAGCAACATATAGAATAACAATCCAACAAAGATACATCTAAATATGCAAAAATAGTCCAACTATAATCAGCATATTACCAGAGTTCACACAGCAAATACAATATCAAAATAAAACACAAGATATAACATACATCAGTTCATCAACAAAAACTCAGTAACACAAAAAAAATCAACTAATCATCCTCGTCATCGTCATCATCTTGCTCGTTCCAATCTCTGGATAGCACATAAGGTATATAGAATGGATGAGGGAAAATCTCAGCACTCATATCACCTCTAATCAATCTATCCAAATAATGCTGATAATTCTCCTCATATTCATCATATTTTATAATATATCTTTCCATATTATCCATTTTACCATCCATGTCTCTGATATGCTCACGAGTAAGACTCACCTTCTTCAAAATCTTTCTTAACAAACCAGTCTGTGAATCACTAAATGATGAAGCTCTCGAAGTAGTAGCACGGGAAGTAGAAGCAGTAAAAGTAGAAGCAAAACCAGTAGAAGCCCTACCAAATCCTCCTCTCCAGCCAAACTCTGAATTTACAGTGTAACCTCCAACGTTTACACTGGTAATTGCTTTCAAAGGCTGAAGGACCTCTTCCCAAGTTTCAAATTTCACACCAGACCGCTCACATAATGAATGAATCAGGGAAGGAAATCCCATACCTGCAATAGTGGTAGATCTGGCACAATTGAAAATGTAATCATAAATGATTGCTCCAATATCTATAGACTTCTTTTGTTGAATGCAATACTTCAACGCGGCTCTCTCCCTTATAACTTCACTAGTATGACTTGAAGGCAACAGTTTAGATTAGATAAAATAATGACATGCTTTAGAAGTGGCATTTAACTTAGAGGCCTGAAAATTGTCTCTTTTATCATTAGTGATCTTCCATAATCCTCTTCCATCAATCAGAAAGATCATTATCTCATCTAACTCTCCCTCAGTAAGATGATAGTTCAAATAAAAACAAAACATATCAGGAGGCAGTCAATAAAAGACATTGATTACCGCAGATGTAAAATGTACTTCTAGCCTTCTCACCATCACCAAATTTTCTTCTGCTACATGTAAGTTCAAATAAAAACTCTCTGACTACAGAAAAAACAACAACAACGGAGAAGCAGCAGTAATTTTCCCAATTCCTTTTAGCAATCATCTCCTCAATAACTTCTCTTGGCTTATTAAACACAGGTTCAGGAATCAATTTACGTGACTGAAGTGCGTCAATGTATCGTTCCTCAGCCCTTGCACTAACAAACTTGTCAGAATCAAATCTCGTCTTTTCTCTTGCGCACTTTGACTTTGGTGCCATCTCTAAAAATTCACAAAAAATTCACCATAAATTCCAAAATCAAACTAAACTTGTTAAATTAACTTCTAAAAGCAATTTCCACTAAATTTAAGTAATTTTTCATCCTTTTCCTCAAATTTTCACCATGAATAGTGATTTTAGGATTTTCCAAAATGTACTCAAAATACATGGTGAAAATCAAAAAATTTTATTTGGGAGTAGTGCTCATACCTTAAGGAATCCAAATCTAACAATTTTTGTTGAGATCGGCCTTCAAATGATCCAATATATTCATGCCTTAGGCTCCTTTTCGCGAAAATTAGAGGTTGAAGACGAAAGGGTAAGTTAAAAATAGTGATTTTTGGGTTTTTAACTGCTGAAAATCAATTTTCGTGAACCGGCGCCTAAGCGCTACGCCTTCGGCGCTTAGCTGCTAAATCTGGCGCTTAAGCGCCGGCACTCTGGAGCTTAGCCGCCAATGCCCAGATTTTCACAATTAAGAAAGTGCACTAAACCACTTAGTTAAACACCTTTAATCTTCTCAAAATAATTGTCTCTTCCCCAAAAATCTCCTAATACTCTTATTTCAAATTTTAATATCCATCGATTCCGATCAAGTTTCACACAAATACAAACTTATATTCATTAAAAACAAACCACACTTACTATAAAATAAAAATTTCTATCCAAACACTTTGGATGAAATTACCTAGATACAAACGGACTCAATAATCATAAAGATAGGCATACATCACTAAGATGTAACAATCTCACATTAAAGTGCAACATAACACAAACATAAAACATTAAACACTCAAAACATCAAACAAATAAAACATAAAATACACAAAAAAAATCACAAGATCAAACTAACATTTAATTCCACTCTCTAGTAAGCGAAATATATCCAGAACCACTATTATTTCCATTTGACCCTTCTGGAATATAAATCTGATAGAACGGACGATGATTGAACACTCTTACATCTTCTTCTTCTAACCACTTGTTCTTCAGGAACATCGCCTTATCCGCTTCTTCCACGTGACTTGTATGATTGAATTTCACTTGAGTTGCCATCCCATATGGTCCAAATGTGCATTAGATTCATTAATCTTTGCTTCGATTGAAGTCACTAGGGCTTCGATCATTGCAATCTTTTCTGTAATTCCTTGAATACTAACGGCGAGAAATTCATTGAATAACTCTTTAATACTGTCACTAATAAACTTACTCTTGTTAGAATCATTTTTCTTCTTGATCTCATTCGCCCAGGAAGACATGATGCACTCAAAACACTCTTCTTAAGACTCAGGAATGAAAATAGGAGTTGGGGCAAGTGTTTCTCTTAATCCAAGACCTTTTTATAGACTTTAGAAGTGCATAAACCCGCCCTTAATCATTTAAAAACTCCAAAATAACTTCCAAAACCACTTCCACATGATCTAGACTTCCAGAACCTCATTTATCACATGTTTCATAACTCCGGCATCTAAGCGCCAACTAAGCGGCGCTTAGCCGCTAGTGCTCAATTTAACATAGGTATGTTAAATGTCCAAAATTTTATTCCGACTCCTATAAGTCATAAAATAAGGTCAAATAAACACTATTATAACATAAAAACTCCAAAATACTACCACCAAAATATAAAAACAAACCAAACAATGCACACAAAGCAAACATAAAGCAAAGCACACCGATAACTATGGGTTGCCTCCCACAAAGCGCTTGGTTTAACGTCTTCAACCTGATATACCCAGAACTCATTCTGAGTGACCCAATATCAGATTCTCAACAGATTTAAGTTGATTGACTGAAAAAAAAGGTTTAAGTCTATGTTCGTTAACTTTAAATATTGTTCTAGTCTTACGGTCTTGAATATCCACAACTCCATTGGAATAATCTTTTATCACAATAAATGAACCCATCCTCCTGGATTTAAGTTTTCCAGAAAAAATTCTCAATCTGGCATTATATAGCAAACCTTTCTGTTATGGCTCAAGAATTTTAGTAAGAATTTTCCAATCATGCCATAACTTTATCTTTTCCTTATAAATCTTAGCATTCTCATAAGATTCATTCCTTATCTCTTCAAGCTCATTTAATTGCAATAATTTCTTCTCAGCAGCATCTTTCAAATTATGATTTAACTCTTTAATAACCCAATATGTTTTATGCTCAAGTTCAATAGGCAAATGACAAGCTTTTCCAAAAGTTAGCCTATACTTGTAGGGGTTCTGTAGGCAGTCCTATTGGCCCACAAAGCATAATCCAGTTTGATTGACCAATCATTTATGTTTAGATTAACAGTCTTTTCCAATATTCTTTTAATTTTAAGATTGGATAATTCAACCAAACTACTTATCTGAGGATTGTAAGCAGTAGCAATGCAATGGTTTATATAATATTTCTTTGCTAACTTCTCAATAAT
Organism: Papilionanthe hookeriana x Papilionanthe teres; assembly: GCA_022702705.1. Lineage (NCBI taxonomy): Eukaryota > Viridiplantae > Streptophyta > Magnoliopsida > Asparagales > Orchidaceae > Papilionanthe > Papilionanthe hookeriana x Papilionanthe teres. The sequence continues at coordinate 12,609,539 of CM040427.1, forward strand.
CACATTTTTAAAATGACTTCCCCCCATCAGTTATGATTACTCTTAGTATTCCAAATCTGCAAAATATATTATTTCTTAAAAAAATTTTGTAACATTTTGAGCATCACATCGAGGTAAAGCAATAGTTTCAATCCATTTGGAAACAGAATCTACTGCTATCAAAATATAAACATTTCCGAAAGATGGTGTAAATAGACCCATGAAATCTAATCCCCAAACATTAAATATTTCAACTTCCAACATATAATTGAGGGGAATCTTATTTCTTCTAGAAATATTGTCTACACGCTGACATCTATCACAATTTTTAATATAAGCATTCACATCTTAAAAATTGTAGGCCAATAAAATCCGGATTGTAAGATTTTATATGCAGTTCTTTCAACTCCAAAATGTCCCCCATAATCAGAATCATGACATTTTTGAATAATTTCATAAGTCTCTTCCAAAGGTATACATCTTCAAATTATAAGATCCTTTCATTGTTTATATAAAAATGGGTCATCCCATAAATTATTCTTAGCATCAAACAAAATTTCTTCTTTTCCTGGTATGTCAAACCATAGAGTATAATATTAGTGACAATAAAGTTTACTATATCGGCATACCACAGAACATGCCACTCATTAACAGTGAATAATTTTTCATCAGAAAAATGTTCATTAATTTCTTCAGCATTTTCATTTTCAAGCCTGGACAAATGATCAGCAATTTGATTATCGGAATCCTTCCTATCTACTAACTCAAAATCAAATTCTTGCAAAAGAAAAATCCATCTAATCAATCTCTGCTTCGCATACTTCTTCTTCATTAAATATTTGATAGCAGAATGATCAGTATGCATCACACATTTACTTCCAATTAAATATGATCAAAATTTATCAAAGGCAAATACTATTGCTAATAACTCTTTCTCAGTAGTAGTATAATTAATTTGAGCTTCATTAAAAGTTTTACTAGCATAATAAATAACTTTGAAAATTTTATTATATTTTTGACCCAAAACAACACCAATATCATAATCACTAGCATCACATATTAATTCAAAAGGTTTTTCAAAATTTGGTGAAATTATAACAGGTGCAGTGATTAATTTTTCTTTTAATGTTTCAAAAGCTTTTAGGCAATCATCATCAAAATAAAAAATTGCAACATTTTCCAATAATCGGAATAAATGTTTTGTAATCTTTGAAAATTCTTTGATGTAACACCTGTAGAATCCAGCATGTCCCAGAAAACTTCTAATTCCCCTTACATTGGTAGGCAAGGTAAATTAGAGATAACTTGAACTTTTCCAGGATCTACCTCCAAACCTTTTTCTGAAATTCGATGTCCCAATACAATTCCTCCTGCTACCGTAAATTAACATTTTTCCCAGTTAAGGACTAAATTAGTTTCTTCACAGCATTTTAAAACTTTAGACAAATGTTCTAAACAATATTCAAATGAAATTCCAAACACTGAAAAAAGTCATCCATAAAAACTTCAATCCCTTTTTCAATTAAATCACAGAAAATAGCCATCATACATCTCTGAAATGTAGTAGGGGCATTACATAAACCAAAAGGCATTCTTCTAAAAGCAAACGTACCATAAGGACTGGTAAACATAGTTTTCTCTTAATCCTTAGGAGCAATTTGAATTTGGTGGTAACCAGTATATCCATCCAAAAAAACAAAAGTATTTATTCTCATCCAGTCTAGTCAGTATCTAATCCAGAAATGGGAGAGGATAATGATCCTTCCTTGTGGCAAGGTTTCATTTTCTATAATCAATGCATATTCGTCATCCTGTAACTTGTCTTGTTGGAATTATTTGATTCTTTTGAAGATAGCCACAGTTACTCCTCCTTTCTTAGGAACACAGTGAATAGGACTAACCCATGCACTATCTGAGATAGAGTAGATAATTTCAGCATCCAACCACTTCAAAATTTCTTCCTTAACAACATCTTTCATGATAGGATTTAATCTCCTTTGGGGATCAGCCTGAGGTTTGCAATTATCGTCAATAAGAATTCTGTGCATACAAATTGAAGGACTGATTTCTTTAATATCACCAGTTATCCATCCAAAGGCTTTCTTATACTTATTCAAAATTTCAAGCAAACACTCTTCTTCTTTTTCAGTTAATTGAAATGAAATTATAACAGGTAAGGTTAAGGACACCCAAAAAACATACTTTAAATGATCAGGAAGTATTTTTAACTCAAGTTCAGGAGGTTTTTCAATTGATGGACCATATGATTCATCTTTTTCAGTCATATCCAACAATTCAAAATTTTCATGAACATAATTTAATTCTTCCTGTTGAAAATCTCTAGAATGATGCAACTCCTCTTCTTATTTATGTTCCAATTATTCTCTTTCAGATTTTTCTTCATAAGTTGACTTGAAATGACATTCACGCAAATATCTGATAACATCCATCCTATAACATTCATCATCTTTATTTATTACAGGATATTTCATCGATTTCAAAATATTAAATGTAACAGTTTAATCATTAACCCTCATAGTTAATTCCTCTTTTTTCACATCTATCATTGCTCTTCCTGTGGCTAGGAAAGGTCTTCCCAAAATGATGGTGTACGGCTTATTTTTAGGTTGAGTGTTGTATTTTTGAAAAGGGGTCGCCTACAGAAGTTGTCGGCGAATTTTAAATTTTAAATTTAATTTAAATATATATATATAGTTTTAAAAGATAGCATTTGATTTTGAAAGTAATTTTAAGTTTAAAAGTTTTAAGATATGAAATTAAACCGATCTCACATCCCAAATAGTTTATATAAACAAGCATCGTATCACAAACCGTGTATCTATCCCGAAGAATAGACACACTGCTTGACGATGGGGCTCGATTAAATAAACTAGAAGATCTCGTGACATCCGTTTGGTCTCGCGAACCAATTTTATAAGCCGATAACTTCCCCTCGCTTAATATAAAGGAATTAAGCTGTGGTTTATATTACCTGGGTTCTTAAAGTTCCCTATAAGGGCAAGCCCCTATAGTTAATTACATCTTAAATGACGGAAATCATTTAAGAAAACTCTCGATAATGATCAATGGTTTTGCTCTCAAGAATTTCAAAGTTTAATGTTTCAAACAAATTGGATTTTGGAAATTTCAAAAGGGATCAGCTCAAGTTTGGAACAAGTTTATTTCAAGAATCCAAAGGAAGAGAAGTAGGAGAAGCTGAGGATCCAAGAAGAATCTTGGCAACTTCCCAAACTATCCTATTGTTTGGCTTCGAGTTTAAGAAAATTATTTAATGTTGCAATCCTACCAATTTTATTTATTTAGGACTTATATTTGTATGACATGATCATACAAATAGCCTCGAAGATGTGATGGTTTATGTCGTACAAAACAACTACCTCGGAATCCTAAGACCGGTTAGGGCTTAATTTGCATAACATGATTATGCAAATGCCTAATGAAGAGTTGATGATTTATGCTGCACTAGGCAAACTACCTCGAAATCCTATGGCTTTGTTGTTTAATTCTAAGAAATGTTTTACTGAAGTGGATCCGAGTTTAGCTGACGAAGATGGCCGTGCTGCCCACTATGCTCCAAGCTCCTTATTGTTGCAGAGGTTTAGTTTTAGAAGTCATAAATTAGGAGATGAGAGAAGTGTTTCGGTTTAGAGAAAATCTTAAAATCCAGGTACTTTTAATATTTTAATTAAAACAAATCTTAAAGTTGTTTAAACAGAACCGATTAAGATCCCACTCGTTCGTCATCCCTACGACCGTTATTTTCATCGAATTCACTTAGTCCAGATGAATTTGCTAAACTCAATTGAATGAGTTCCACACTTTCATTTAAACCGTGGAAAATCCCGTTAGCAACACGTGGGTTACATCATCCGAGGTATTCCTGATCATTCAACGAGACGTTTTAATTTAGTTGTGATTATAGTTTTGTTGTTCTGTTTGTGATTTAATTTTGAGTTGTTTTATATTTTGGAATATTGTGGCGGTGAATTTTATCTTGCAATGACTTTTAATTTAGTTTTGGTTTTAGTTTAGGGACTATCCTAAAGGTTTTGGTTTTCATGCAACAGTCTTGTTTATCATGCAAGAAAAGTAAAGCGCGATGCATGTAAGTAAATTGCAATAAAGTAAATTGCAATAAAATAAAAGCGTACCTGGAGGGTCTTCCCGTCATCCCAAGCTGCACTTAAAACACATGTTAAGGCATTTAAATATTTCAACAGATACCTAGGTAAAGCTAAGGGAAGGGTTTTGGTTGTCTACCAAAATCCTAATCTTATAACTAGTCATTTCATATGACGTCTAGGTTCTTGGTTTGGTTTAAGGATGATTTTCTTCATCAAAGAACAATTAAATTCAATTTTTCTTCTAAAACATCCCGTCAAGTTGAGGAAGTGCTTAGGACGAGTCCTAAACATCTTTTCAATACTTCTGGGATTATTTTGAGTCCAAATGAATTTTTATTGTACGGATGAATTGATCATCCAAGGATTTGTATTTTTTTTTTGTTTCTTGCTCAGTGAACTTAGGATGTTTGAATATCTTATGTGTGAAGTGACATTTCACTTAATACTCTATTTAAGAGTTATAATAATTAAAGCCTTTAAGGGCAAGTTGGTTTATTGCGAATTTTAATCAAATTAATTGAAAGTTTGAGTTAATGGTTTAAAGTATTTTAATTTAATTATGAGGTTTTAATTAATAATTTTAAGTTTAGAATAGTGTTTAAATTATTTTAGATTTAATTCTTAATGATTTCATTTAGGTTTGTTGTTAAATGATTTTATTTTAATTTAATTTAATTCAATTTGATTTTAATTTAATTTTATTTTATTTAATTTTATTTAATTTTAATTTGATTTTAAATTTAATTTAATTTTAATTTTAGTTTTTAATTCAATTTAATTTTAATTTAATTTAATTTTAATTTAATTTAATTTAATTTAATTTAATTTAATTTAATTTAATTTAATTTAATTTAATTTAATTTAATTTAATTTAATTTTAATTTTAATTTAATTTTAATTTAATTTAATTTTAATTTCATTTAATTTGAATTTTTGATTTAATTTAATTTAATTTAATTTAATTTAATTTTAATTTAATTTTGAATTTAATTTAATTTGAATTTTAATTAAATTTAATTTTAATTTAATTGGATTTAATTTATTTTAAATTTTGATTTTAATTTTAATTTTAATTTTAATTTTAATTTTATTTTTAGTTTAACTTTAATTTTAATTTGATTTTAATTTAATTTGATTTTAATTTTAGTTTTAATTATTAATTTAGATTATTATTTTAATTTTTTAATTAAGAATTAAATATTGTTAAAGTGACTCATTTAGGGATTTTTAAATTAAAGAATAAATGTCCTCTTAATAATATCCCTTTTTTAATGATCCAAATTTAAATATATTCTTTCCAAAATTTAAATTATTTAATTAATTAAAGTTTCACTTTTGATATTTTTTAAGTGTTTAATGGGTTCCTACCCCTTAATTTCCCTAAGTTTCAATCATCCAGAGAAAGTTAAAATCAAATATTTTACCCCCCTCCCCCATTTTGATTAAACCTAAAGTTTTAATTAAGGGTTAAAATTTTTAATTACTTTTATGCCCTTTTAAGCTTATTTATTTCATAACTCACTAAATTGAGCTCAAATGAATTTGAAATTTTTATGTCACCTCACTCACATGTCAATTAAGACATTAGAGGAGAAAATGTGATTTTTCTGAATTTAATTTATTTATATAATTATTTTTAGTAGAAAATAGGGTTTTTCAAAGAAAATTCAACAACATGACCAAGGTAAAGTTTCTGTCATTAAGACTAATGACCAGAGGACCACTTGGACCAATTTTGGTGATTTTTTGAATTATATTTTATTTATTATAATTATTTTGAGTTTTAGAGTATTAATTAATTATAAAATAAAATAAAAGTTGAAAAATAGATTTTATATTTTTCTTAAATCTCTCTGACCCCAAGGAGTCCATAGAAACAAATTTTATAATTTTCTAATTTTTCTTTGGTTTATTAGAATTATTTTAGTGAAAAAGGGTAAAAATTCATTTTTTAATATTAAAATTACATTAAGTCTTTAAAATTCAATACCTTAACCTAGAGACTTAAGAAAAATATTGGGTTTGTTCCTAAATGATTAGGAGTCAAAATGTGACATTTTTATGATTTTTATTATTTTTTTATTATTAGAATATTAAAATATGGTGGAAAATCAACTTTTTTAGAAAATTCCAATTTTAATTTTCCAGAACTCCCCTGATATCAGAGAAGCTCCAAAACCATTTTTGTAAATTTTTGAAAAGTATTTTTGAAGTTATGAATTTTTAAAGTTCCATTTTACATATGAGGCTTAATCAACCCATTTGGTGGGGTTAATCAAGTATTTTAAATTTTTATGTAAGGTCTCTCTAATCCTAAAGATCAGTGGAGAATTGTTTTCAAGTCAATTTAATGTGTGGTTAACCATAATTAATTCAAATTCAATTTTAGGGGTTTAGGCCAATTAAGGTTATTATGTTTGAAATAACTCAAAATATATTTTTCATAGGGTTCTCTGGTCCTAAGGAACATCACCAAATTTTCCTAGAATTTATTTCACAACATGCTAATTATTGGAATTAAAATACCTAAAACAGTGACATGAACTTGAAAACTCAATAACTTTTCACAGAGATGGCCTCTGGCCTTGAAAAACTCAAGGAATGTTCCCAAGATCAGAGGCTTCAAAAGCCCTATGGTCTCATGCCATGGTGAATTGTCTATGCAAATGAAGAATCAAAATACTGAAAATGGTAAATGAATTATTAAAAATAAAATACTCATCCAATTAACTTGATTTCTTTTCCACATTATTCTCCTCTATTTACTGAGCAGGAGGGTATTTTTATTTTATTTTTGTGATTTTTCAATGTAAAGATATGAATTTTTGAAGTTCTGGTCATTTAAATAATTCAAAAAATACCCTATTTATCTACTTATCCACGCGGCGCCAGCGCAACATCGGCAGCTCCGAAAGTCCACGCGGCGCATTCCCATTCGACGCCGCCATCCGACTCAGCGCTCCGGGGGCCCGCGGTTCACTTATCATTCCCTGGTCCGGCGCAATCTGAACCGTCCGCTCGATACACGCGTGATCCAACGGCTCCCAGCCATCGTCTACAACTGGTGTGCACCCGTGACCGTCCACACTAAAACCCTAAGATCTCACTTGATTCTCAATGGATTTTCGTGTTCTTATGCTCTATGGATTCACCTTGAAGAGAAGAACACATCTATATGGTTTATAGGCTATGAAATTAACTTAAACAAAATGGAGAATCACTGGAAGCTCGGGAGGAAGAGTGAGTTCATACCTTTGCTCAGAAAAGTGAAGCTTCGATCTGAGAGTTGTGTCACCTTCGATTGGGTCCAGGCAAGCTCCAGATGAAGTCTCTGACTTTGGGGAATTGTCTAGGTATGAAAGTGACCAAGCCCGATCACAAAGCTTGGAGGCTAGAAGCAATAGCTGGCCTGGTGAGGGGGCTTTTGCTGGGGAACTTCTCCTCTTGGTCTGGTGAAGGTGCAGGACCAATCAATTTGGAGATTGGCTCACTGTGGTGAAGTGTCCTGTTTTTTGGATGGATTTTCAACACAGAAATTGAGCTCACAGAGGGGGTTTTAGGGCTGGATTGCAGTGGGGATCAAGTTCTCTATGTCTGGGGAGGAGTCCGGAATAATTTTGCGCGAGTTTCCTTAAGGTTTGGTTCAACTCCTTATTTGGCCGAGAGGTGGTGGTGTTTAAATAGGCATGGCCGGAGGGCTTCCTGTGGGGTTCAAGGCTTGGATCACCTGCTTAGGGCAAGGGAAGAACGATCATGGTGTTTAATCGGGTTGGGACAACTCAACGAAGGAGAAATTCAAAAAATTGGCTCACATGGGTGCTCTCAGCCTGGTGGTTTCCGGCGGCTGTGGTGGTCGGCCGGCCAAGGTCGAGTCACCCTTAAGGTCGGGAGGACCAAGGCTTCGGAGGTTTGCGCAAGTAATTGTCCAATGCCAAGTGTAAAGGGTTGGATTTAAGTGGTAAAGGGAGAAGAGTGATTTTGGGTTCACATGTGTCAACCCATGTATTTGGGCTTGGTTCACCTCCCCATGGTCTCGATTTTGGGCCAAGGGGATTAGTTGGGTCACTGCCATGGAGTGGTAAAGTCCCCATCAAAATAGTTTAAGTTAATTTTGGGTTATGGTGTTGCATTAAAGAGGTTAAAATGGCTTAAGGAAGGCTTAGGAAAGGACTCCCTCTTCTTGCCATTAATGGCTTCGGTGACAAGTCAAACCCCCATGGCTTCATGTGGCTTATCCATGGCTTCGCATGTGGCTCCATTTGGCTCATCCTTGGCTTAGGAAAAGTGGATTCATTTATATGAAAAAGGAATTTGGAGATTTTGGCAATTTAGTGAAAAATTTAGATGGTGCTTCGATTTAAGTTGATTTGATGATTGATTTGGGACTTAGGAATTGATTCCAATTAAAGGGATGATGAGAAGGAATTGTCATGTGGGCTTTGGAATGGGTTTGGGCTTTTGGATTTCACTTTGAATGGGCTTTCAAGATGGTTTAGGGAAGTGGGCCTTTAGGATTGAAAATAAATTGATGGATGGAAATTTTGTGAGGGACTATGTCAAATAAATGTTGCAATTGGTTTAGGGATGTTTCATGAATGGTTTGTGATCACAGAAAAATATGTTAAGAAATTCATACCTATTTTTATGAAATTGCACTTTAAAGAAAGGTATTTTCTTTATTTTATTGCAGGAACAAAGATTTATAAGTGATGGAAGAAAAAAAGCATAAAATAGAGCAAATTTGGATCAAAACGGAAGAAATACATGCAAAATGAACTAAGTCGCCGACGGTTAAATCGAGCCCGCCGACGGCGAGATTATAAAGAGAATTTCTTAAAGGTTTGCAACTACCTCGCCAACAGCGAGCCCGAGCCCGCCGACAGCGAGATCGCGCGGTTTGAAGACCTTCTAGAAGCCCCGTTGACGGCGAGGTCGTTTCTCGCCGACGGCGAGACCGTTCAAAATGCCAGATACATTGAACCTGGATACTTTTTGAAGAAGTGCTTAAGTACCCCTTGGACCTTTGTCTACCTCTATAAGTAGAGGACGAATTTTAGTATGTAGTGTGTCTATTTTTAGGAGTCTTAGAGTATTCTATTAGTGTGCTTTTGAGTCTAAGTTGAAGTTTAGTGTGAGTAAGTATAAGTAGTGAGTTAAGAAGTGTGTTGTACTAGAAGGAAAAGTCAAAGGAACTTCAAGGAGTCTGCTTGAGGAGTAAATTGAGATAAGTATCTTTGTTTATTATTGTTAACTTTAAATGAAATCCATGCTTTGGTTAATTCCCATGCATTCTGAGTAGTTTTCTTAGTCTTTCTCCTTGTTTATGAAATTATGTGAATTGATGAAATTAAATAGAAGTGCCTAATATATTAAAATAAATTTTGATAATCTTTTACTTAAAACTTAATTTACTTTCAATTTGGCCAATTGAATTGTTAAAATATGTTGAATTATCAACTATAGTAAAGATTACATCTAATATTCAGGGAAGTCAAAAGCCTTGGAAGGAGGGTGCAAATAAATAGGGAAATATTATTTATCGACATAGAATTGGACATTTTAGTGTGACAGACTAAAATATTCAATTTGGTCCTATTGTTTGAGAGCTGAAGTGTAGATGTTTTCCCTCAGGTGAGGGGAACGTGGGACCTCTGAAGTGGCAGCCAGTATCCTCCAAGCCTAACCGCAGATTCAATAATCAAGCATAGGACAAGTCAATGTTCTTTGCACCTGGACCGAAGAGTAAAGAATAGGAATGCTCCTATTTGTCACAATATAATAAAAAAATCTATTTGAATTCATCATTCACTTAAGTTTCTAAAAATAAGGGGAAGGATACTTTTTCTGAAATCTTTAAATTAACTTTATTTAAAGCATTAGTTTACTTTAGATCGCTTTAGTTAAGTATTCTAAATTCCGTATACTATATTAGTAAGTAAATCCTTTTAAATTTAGCTGTTACAAATCTTTTAAAACTTCCCTGTGGGATCGATAACCAAGACTCCACTAGAGCCCTGTATTACTTGATACAATATGTATACTTGCGTAAAATCCACATTATACATTCCATCATAAAATTAAATAAATATTAAGCGGGATCAAGTTTTTGGTGTCGTTGCTATTTTTGTAAACATTAAAAAGTGGGTCAAGTTTTTGGCGCCGTTGCCGGGGAAGTAAAAAAATTATTTACTAGAGTAACGGACTATTTTAAAATTTATTTTACAAAATTGTATGTGTAAATTTGGAAACGAAATTTTAATACCTTACGATTCAGAATTAGAGCGTACAATTAAAAGAATTAGAAAACAAAAAGAGAAATTATAAATTTAACACAAATGGCGAATATTCCTGAAAATGAAAATATAAATCAACATAGACTATTAAGAGATTATGCCAACCCTACATTAGATGAAATTCATTTAACTATTCAAAACCCTGATGTAGCTGGTTACTCATTTGAACTTAAACCTGCAATTATCCAAATGGTACAAAACAATCAATTTAGTGGCTCACCTACTCCATCCTAATTTACATCTTGCTAGTTTTTTAGAACTATGTGCTACTTTCAAATATGAAGGAGTATCTAACGATGCTATTAGACTTAGACTTTTTCCTTTTTCTTTTAGGGATAAGGCTAAAATGTGGTTAAATTCGTTAGCACCTAGATCTATTAAAACTTGGGGAGAGTTATCACAAAAATTTCTATCCAAATATTTTTCACCATCTAAAACTGCTAAACTTAGAATTGATATAACTTCTTTTAGTCAGTTTGATGGAGAATCAATATATGAAGCTTGGGAGAGATTTAAAGAACTTCTTAGGAAATGCCCACATCATGTGTTACCAGATTGGTTAATTATTCAAACTTTCTATAATGGATTAGTAGGATCTCTTAGATCAATCATCGATGCTGTTATCTTGGAGGATCATTAATGTCAAAACCATTTGATGAAGCCTATGCACTAATCGAAGAAATGACTACCAATAATTTTCAATGGCCTGCTGATAGAATGAATCCAAAAAAGATAGCCAGTATTCATGAAAATGATGTGATATCTATGTTAGCTTCGCAAATCGCTGCTGTATCTAAAAAATTAGATCATTTTGGAATGAATTACTCTCCAACTATATTAGAAGAAAACTCATCTGGACAAATTATAGAATCTCAACCTTCATATGAAACTATGAATGCTATTAATAACAGACCCAATAATCCTTATGCGAATTATTATAATTCTGGATGGAAAAATCATCCTAATTTTAATTGGAATAATAATACAACTAATCAACCATGGATGAACAACATAACACAACCATTAGGAAATCCCTCTTACCAAGGAAATTCTAATTATAAACCTAGTTATCTACCTAGATTTAATAATAATAACCCTCAATTTAAAGATAAGAAATTATCTATAGAAGAATTAATATTAAATATGGGTCAACATTTACGAAATCAAGGAAATCAATTACAAATAGAAGGAAACCAATTACAAAATCAAGGAACAGCTATTAAAAATATTGAAACTCAACTTGGACATATCGCTACCGCACTTAATAATAGAATACTGGAACATTTCCTAGTAATGTGGAAATAAATCCCAAAGACAAAGGAAAGGAACAAATTAAAGCGATACAATTACGAAGTGGAAAAGAATTAGAACCTCGAATTCGAAAGAACTTGAAAGTCAAAAAGAGGAAGTGGAAATCGAAAAGGAAAAGAATCAACAAGATCCGATCATAGAAAATCCTTTAATACCAATGAAAATTTCTGTTGAAAAACCTCCACCACCATTTCTTCAACGACTAAATCAATATAAAAAAGATAAACAGTTTGCTAAATTCCTTGAAATTCTGAAGAAATTAACAATAAATATTCCTTTCGTAGAAGCTTTAGAACATATGCCAAACTATGTAAAATTCATGAAAGATATTTTAAATAAAAAAAGAAAATTTACCGATAATGAAACAGTCGCACTTAGTGAGGAGTGTAGTGCTATTATTCAGAAAAAGCTTCCTGAAAAATTAAAAGATCCTGGTAGTTTCACTATACCCTACACTATTGGAGAAATATTCTATGGAAAAGCTTTGTGTGATTTAGGAGCAAGCATCAAAATAATGCCTCTATCAATTTTTAAGAGATTAGGATTGGGAGAAATTTCACCTACTTCAGTAATCCTTCAGTTAGTTGATCGTTCTGTTACATATCCTAAGGGAGTTATTGAAGATGTTTTAGTAAAAGTGGATAAATTTATCTTCCCTGTAGATTTTATTGTTTTAGATATGGAAGAAGATAAAGAAATTCCTATCATCTCAGGAAGACCATTTTTAGCCACCTGGGAAAGCTATGATTGATGTTCGTAAAGGAGAATTAACTATGAGAGTAAATGACCAAAAAGTTACTTTTAATATTGCTAAATCAATGAAATATCCTGCGCTAGAAAAAGATGATGAGTGTTTTCGAATGGAAGTACTCGATCATTTACAAAAAGAACATTTTAAGGAATATTATGAAGAAAAATTAGAAAAAGAAAATACCGAATTAATTGAAAAAGCCGATATAAATGAAGAACTAGATTATATTCAAGAGAAATTTGAATTTTTGGATAATACGTAAAACACCGAAAAAAATATAGTTCCATCGATTATTAAACCTCCTGAACTTGAGTTAAAAATGTTACCTAATCATTTGAAATATGCTTATTTACGTAATTCTTCAACTCTACCAGTTATTATTTCATCTGAATTAAATGAATCTCAAGAACAAAAACTTTTAGATACCTTAAAAAATATAAGAAAACTTTTGGTTGGACTTTAGCAGATGTTAAAGGAATTAGTCCTCCAATCTGTATGCACAGAATTATTTTAGATAATAAACATAAGCCTAAAGTAGATCCCCAAAGGAGATTAAACCCGATAATGAAAGAAGTAGTCAAGAAAGAAATTTTAAAATGGTTAGATAATGGTATTATATATCATATTTCTGACAGTGCTTGGGTAAGCCCAATTCACTGTGTGCCTAAGAAAGGAGGAGTGACCGTAAAAGCTAATGAAAATAATGATCTTATCCCTATAAGACAAGTTACTGGATGGCGAATATGTATTGATTATAGAAAATTAAACACAGCCATCAGGAAAGGTCACTTTCCTTTACCATTTCTAGACCAGATGTTAGATAGATTAGCCGGACTTAAGTATTTTTGTTTCTTAGATGGATACATCGGTTATCATCAAATACAAATTGCTCATGAGGATCAAGAGAAAACTACATTTACTAGTCCTTATGGAACTTTCTCTGTATTTGGAAAATCATTTGACACATGCTTAAATCATCTTGAAAAAGTATTTGAAGTATGTGAGAAAACTAATTTAATTCTTAATTGGAAGAAATGTCAATTTATGGTTGCTGGCGGCATTGTATTAGGGCATAAAATTTCGGAAAAGGGTATGGAAGTAGACCCTGCAAAAATTCAAGTTATAGCTAAATTACCACCTCTAACTTCGGTGAAAGGGGTAAGAAGTTTTCTTGGACATGCTGGATTCTACAGACGTTATATAAAAGATTTTTCAAAATTACTAAACCTCTATGCCAACTTCTTGAAAAGGACAAGAAATTTGAATTTACAACTAAATGCATGAATGCTTTCGAATTATTAAAAGATAAATTAATTACAGCACCTATAATAGCTTCACCTAATTGGGAGAAACCATTTGAGCTTATGTGTGATGCTAGTGATTATGCTATAGGAGCAGTTCTTGGGCAAAGATATGATAAGATTTTCAAAGTTATATATGATGCTAGTAAAACTCTAAATGATGCTGAAATAAATTATACAGTTACTGAAATAGAATTATTAGCAGTTGTATATGCTTTTAATAAATTTCGGCCTTATCTAATAGGAACTAAATGTATTGTGCATACTGATCACTCTGCTATAAAATATTTAATGTAAAAGAAGGATTCTAAACCAAGATTAATCAGATGGATGTTATTAATGCAGGAATTTGATTTTGAGATCGTTAACAAAATGGGAACTGATAATCAAATTTCTGATCATTTATCAAGATTAGAATATCATGAATTATCCGATACCGATAATGAAATTATAGACGAGTTTTCCCGATGAACAACTTTATAATATAAATGAGTGGAAAATACATTGGTATGCTGATATAGTAAATTTTATTGTAAGTGACATTTTACCACCTATGTTAACTTTGCAACAACAGAAAAATTCATTCATGATACTAAAACATACTTTTGGGATGAACCATACTTATATAAGCAATGTAAGGATCTAATTATTAGAAGATGCGTGCCTTATGAAGAAACCGAACCAATTATTCAAAAATGTCATGATTCCGATTTTGGAAGACATTTTGGGACGGATAAAACTGCGTATAAAATTCTACAATCTGGATTCTACTGGCCTACTCTATTTAGAGATGTATACAGATATATAAAAACCTGCGATAAATGCCAAAGAGTAGGAAATATATCAAGAAAAAATGAAATGCTTCTGAATTTTATATTAGAAGTTGAAATTTTTTATATTTGGGGATTAGATTTCATGGGACCTTTTATTCCTTCATTTGGAAACTCATATATATTAGTAGTTGTTGATTATGTTTCCAAATGGATTGAAGCGCAAGCTTTACCTAGGTGTGATGCTAAAAGTGTTTCAAAATTTTTAATGAAAAATATTTTTACTAGATTTGGAATGCCGAGAGTGATTATCACTGACGGAGGAACTCATTTTATAAATAAATATATTCACAAACTTGTAGAAAAATATAATATTATTCATAAGATATCAACTGCTTATCATCCACAAACTAGTGGATTAGCCGTAGTTTCTAATCGAGAGATTAAGCGTATTTTAGAAAAGTCTCGTAAACTCTAATAGATTGGATAGGTCTATAAAACTAGACACTGCATTATGGGCATACAGGACTACTTATAAAACTCCAATTGGAATGACTCCTTACAGGCTTATATATGGAAAAACTTGCCACTTACCAGTTGAATTAGAACATAAAGCATATTGGGCGATTAAAGAATTTAATTATAATATGAAAGAAGCTAGTGAGAAGAGATTGTTGCAATTAAATGATTTAGAAGAATTAAGGAATGAATCATATGATAATGATAGGATTTATAAAGAAAGGATGAAATTATGGCATGATCGGAAGATTAATTAGAGAAATTTTGAACCAGGACAAGAAGTTTGCTATATAATACTAGATTGAAATTATTTCCTGGGAAATTGAAATCTCGATGTTTAGGACCTTTCACTATAACTCAAATATTTTCATATGGAACTATAGAAATTGAAGATCCAAAAATAGGACATAGATTTAAGGTAAACGAACATAGATTAAAACCATATTTCGAAGGTAGAAGACCAAAATTTAAAGAGGTTTTAATGCTTAGTTGACCTGATTACTAACTGAAATTAGGTCGAGCTGATGACGTTAAACCAAGCGCTTTATGGGAGGCAACCCATAATAGTCTTTTATTTTAATTATATACAAATTAGTGAGTCTGTAATATTAAAATAAATCTTACTATTCAATTTTTAATTAGAGTCATCACAAATTCAAACCTATATGATGAGATCAGAAAATATTCAGACCAGAGCGAAATCGGGCAATTTTACTGAATCTCGCTGACAGCGAGCCCGAGCCCGGCGACAGCGAGATCGCGTGTCATATCTTTAAATCAGTTTTATAACTAGCTCGCTGACGGCGAGAAACTTCCCGTCAACGGAGAGGCAGTTGAAAAATTGGTCTCTTAAGTTTTATGTGTGGTTTTGGACGGTTTTAAAGCCACTTCTTTGTAGAAAACCATCCCAAATTCATTTTTACACTGTTTTCTTCCCTAGAAACGACTAGAGACCATTCCTTTCAATCCGAAATGGCCACCAAACTCTTAGAAACCACAAAAACTGGAGTTTTCAACCGAAGAAAATTCGTCAGTTTGGAGGCGCAGTGTATTTTTAACAAAGTTTTGATAAAGAAGCGACTTATTAAAGAAAGGGGATTTATCAACAAAGGAGTAGAGAATTCCACCACAAAATTGAAGAAATGATCGTGCAGCGGCATTGGGAGGTATTTTGCTATACGACATCCGCTGTAGTTATTCCTGTAGTTAAAGAGTTTTACTCTAATCTACATGCGATCAACAATGGAAGTGTCTACGTCAGAGGAAGATGGGTAACATTTACTCCTTCAAGGGTAAATGAATTATTTTCTATAGAGAATACCCCTGTCCGTCATTATTCAAACTTTGTTCCTTCAAGATACAATATGAACGAGATTTATATATACCGACCGACGAACCCGATGATCGGGAGTTGCGCGAAGACGGGTATGTCGGTTCTCCGCAACACTTGTTAACCCTTGTCTCGAAGCATTGGCATTTCTTTATCTCATCAAAATTATTACCCACTATGAGGGTAAATAAGGTTTCAAAGGAATGCGCTATATTAAATTACTGTATTCAAATTGGACTACCTATCGATGTTGGATCAATTATAGTAAAGTTTGCATTGGGATTGATTGTGCATGGGTCAGTTCATGGACTTGGACACCCATCAACTATATTTACTTTATGCAGTCAGTACCAAGTTTCTTATGAGGTGTGGGAAAAGGTACTTTTGCCATGAAAAACACTCGATCCTACGGATATGTTTCCAACTTTGGATAACAATGATGAGATTACCATTATTTCTGATAGAGCATCACAGAACAATCCTTTAGTGAGGCATCTTACTGATAAAAAAAATTTCATTCTGAAAAAGATTAAAGGATTAGAGAAAGAGTTGCAAAATGTGATGAATTCCATCGATAATATCTCTATTATGTTTGATCACATTGACTGGAGGATGAAGGAGCACTTTGATCATACTGGACATCTGGAGGCCAGTTTTATTCATTTACTGAGAGAGAAAGGGTGGATTGATGAAGAATCTACTGCAGAATTCCCTTTCAGTGCCTTTCTACAATATATTTGTGCACCTGTGTCACATCGGGAATATCAGAGAGGATGTTAGTTCAGACACTGAGGAGTAGTAAAGAATTCTATCTTATGTTATATTTGTGTGTATATATGTGTTGATTTGGATTTAGGTTTTACTATGATTTAAACTTTAAAGTTGATCATCTCAGATTTGATGAAATTATATGTATTTGTTATGTCTCAGCATTTAGAGTGTTGTGGTGTGGATTGCAATGTTGAGTATTTATGAGAGTTTGAAGTATTGAAGTCTTAAGTGTTAGTGTTTAAAAGTGTGAAATTTGTAAGTATTATGGATTTCATATATAAAGTTATATTGTTTGTGTGAACTTTTTGTGAGTATAAGTATCTATTCTTCATACTAAATTATCAAATTAAGTGATCGGAAGATTAATTAGGGCCAAATCGAGGTTGAAAATGATTGAAGAATTTTAAATATATAAAATTTTTGGGAGCTCGCCGACGGCGAGAATTATCCCGCCGACAACGAGGGAAGCCCGCTGACAGCGAGAACGATCTCGCCGACGGTGAGATTTTCCAGAAACTTTAGCCTTGGTAAACTAATTAGCTCGCCGACGGTGAGAAAAATCTCGCCGACTGCGAGAAAAATCTCTCCGATAGAGATATCGCGAAATGTCCTATATTTGACCAATTAACCGACACTATTCATCATCCCCTTCATCAAAACTTCGAAAAAAAACTGATCTAGGGCTCGTTAGATCTTGGATTTGAGGCGATTTCAACACTTTTTGACACCAGATTTCATCTCCCCTTGGTAAGTGCTTCACTCCTATGCAAAAATTTTTGATTTTCACCATGAATTTCTTCTACATTGGGAAATTTTGGAAAAATTCGAAATATAGAGAAAATACTTTGATGAAATTCATGGAGATCGATTTAAATGGATTTTAGTTGCTATAGGAAGCCATTTTAGTAATAATTGGAAGTTTAGTTAGAATTTTTGTGATTTTTATAGATCGAATGAAATGGCTCCTCGACAAAGACGAAGGTTGGATTACGACGAAACCCGATTCATAAATGCAAGAGCACAAACTCGATACTTTCAAAATATTCAAGCAAGAAAATGCATACAAGATCGAGTTTTCAAGAATCCGGGCAGAGAAATGGAACGAATAATTAAGGAAAGAGGATGGGAAAATTTTTGCTACACCACAGACAGGGCTGCTGTAGAAGTTATCAAGGAATTTTATGCGAATCTGACTGCAATTGAAGATGCACCGATCAAAGTAAGAGGATTTTTGGTTGAATTCAGTGCTGCTAGGATTAATTCATTTTATGAGGTACGTGACCTACATACCAGTGACTATGATACTTTTGGAACAATGGAAAGACCACTCGAAGAGGTGATAAACTTTCTCACTGACGGGAAAGGAGTTTGGAAGATAAAGCATCGTGAAAGGGTAAATTTTCCTCTATCAATGTTAAATGCATTATCTAAGGCCTGGCACTACTTCATTTGTTCTACCTTGTTACCCACATATCACCACGAGTGAGGTAACAAGAGATAGAGCAATTCGAATTATTGTATTCGGAATCGGAAAAGTATAAATGTGGGAAATATTATTTATAAGAATATATTAGCCATCGCACGAAGTGAAAGTGGAGGAGGACTAGGACACCTCGGTCTGATTTTTGCACTCTGCCAACTCTCTGGAGTTGAGGCTAGAGATGAAGAGGAATGGGTGGAACCAATGAAGCCCATCACTCCAGCTAATATTAAGACGTATTAATCCCACGAAGGATGGAGATCAGGGACGAGGAGTTATATGCCTTCATCGAGTAGAGATATACCTTCTACTAGTTATAACCCCCCTCAGTACACCACCCCTACCCTTCATGATCTGATGAATGAGCTGACCCTACATAGAAAGAGTTTTGAAAAATTTGGAGAGAACATGGACAGGAAGTTTGAGCATATGGACCAAAGGATTGGAGGCTTGGAGAGAAGACATGATTATGACAGTGAATATCTCTAGCGACATTCATAATACGAAATAGCATATTATGAGGTTGAATGTCATTACAGGAGAGGTGAATTAGATGTTGTCTTTCCTGAATGCTCCCGCTATACACAGTATCATCCTGCTCAGCCTTCTCAGCCTGAAGATCAGGGAGATGATATAGTTTTGGATTTTTATGCTGAAGATTAGAGACTTTATTTGGTTTGTTTAGATTAATTGTTATTTTAAGAACTTTATTACTTTGTGTGTAATTGTTATGTACTTTCTGTGGACTGTGGAGTTGGTGTGTTTGTTTTAAATTGCTTAAGGTGTTATGTTAGACTTTTTATATATGTTAAATTAGTATGCAAATTCTCTTTAAGGTAGTATGTTAGTTTTTCTTTAAATGTGTTGTTTAAGTTTTATAAATTGTGAACTTTAATTTTAGATTGTTTTAGTAACCCAGTTGATTGGATGTGTAATAGTAGATTAAGTTTTAATCTGTTTGTGTTTTTATACTTATTTCAAAATTTATTTACCCAGCACTCTCTTTTAAATACTATATATATGGAAGAATACTAACAGTACAGGTTCTTTAAATAATGAAAAAGCCTGCAAAAATTTCAAGGAAAAGAAATACCTAAAGCTCAAAGGTATGATGTAAATTCATTGTATATTTTCCTTTTCACCATTTAGAAATAGATAGAAAAATTTAAATTTGGGGAAGGAAAAATACAAATTTAATTATTAAATTGTTCTCAATTTCTATGTTTAAAAAAAAATAAAAAATATATATAATATTATTTGATTTTCTGTAATAATTTTTAATTCAGTAACTTGAATTAATTTATATAATTATTATAGAAAGTTGAATAGAATATTTCTAGAAATTCAAATTAATTTAATAGAATAAGATATTTGGTTAAAAGGAATAAGAATATAGTAAACTATTTAAAGTAAAGGAAACTATATTCTAAAATTGAAATTCTTAAGTATTTAAGTGAAAAAGAAGAGATTGAAACTCATTGAAGTAAAGGCTATGAAATACATATAAGCAAAGAAATATTTTAAATTTCAAATTTAGGAAGAGAAAGTTGAAGTTCAAAATTATTAACAGGCTATCCAGATACAGTAATCCTCACTTAAAAAAGAAAAAGAGAAGGATTGAAAATCAATCCAAAAAGAAAAAAAGAAAAGAAAAGAAAAATATAAGTGAGGAGAAGCTTGAGGAGATGTCTTATTAAAAATTGGCTTCAATGGAATCAACCTAAAGGGTAAAACTCAAATATATTTCTAAACTTATATATATGGATTAGTATTTTACTAAATAGTGTTTTCTTGAACTTCCTATCATCTAAATATCTTAAGTAAATTACTCTTTTAAATATAGTCTTTCCCGAAATAAATAGAGAGCTAGAAATCTTAGATCTGATAACTAAATAATCTTATATTTATAAAGTTAATTTAATTAGTTAAAAATATTTCTATTTAACTTTGCTATAGTATTATTTAAATTTAATTCATAGTTTATTTGAATTAAAAAATTCTATTACAAAAATCATTGTTTTTATTTAGTATAAAAATTACTTGAGGACAAGTAATAATTAAGTTTGGGTGATTTTGATCACAGAAAAATATGTTAAGAAATTCATACCTATTTTTTTATGAAATTGCACTTTAAAGAAAGGTATTTTCTTTATTGTATTGCAGGAATGAAGATTTATAAGTGATGGAAAAAAAAACATAAAATAGAGCAAACTTGGATCAAAAAGGAAGAAATACATGCAAAATGAACTAAGTCGCCGACGGCGAAATCGAGCCCGCCGACGACGAGATTATAAAGAGAATTTCTTAAAGGTTTGTAACTAACTCACCGACAGCGAGCCCGAGCCCGTCGACAGCGAGATCGCGCGGTTTGAAGACCTTCTAGAAGCCTCGCTGACGGCGAGGTCGTTTCTCGCCGACGGCGAGACCGTTCAAAATGCCAGATACATTGAACCTGGACGCTTTTTGAAGAGGTGCTTAAGTACCCCTTGGACCTTTTTCTACCTCTATAAATAGAGGACGAATTTTAGTATGTAGTGTGTCTATTTTAGGAGTCTTAGAGTATTCTATTAGTGTGCTTTTGAGTCTAAGTTGAAGTTTAGTGTGAGTAAGTGTAAGTAGTGAGTTAAGAAGTGTGATGTACTAGAAGGAAAAGTCAAAGGAACTTCAAGGAGTCTGCTTAGGGAGGAAATTGAGATAAGTATCTTTGTTTATTGTTGTTAACTTTAAATGAAATCCATGCTTTGTTTAATTCCCATGCATTCTGAGTAGTTTTCTTAGTCTTTCTCCTTGTTTATGAAATTATGTGAATTGATGAAATTAAATAGAAGTGCCTAATATATTAAAATAAATTTTGATAATCTTTTACTTAAAACTTAATTTACTTTCAATCTGGCCAATTAAATTGTTAAAATATGTTGAATTATCAACTATAGTAAAGATTACATCCAATATTCAAGGAAGTCAAAAGCCTTGGAAGGAGGGTGCAAATAAATAGGGAAATATTATTTATCGGACGTAGAATTGGACATTTTAGTGTGACGAGACTAAAATATTCAATTTGGTCCTATTGTTTGAGAGCCGAAGTGTAGATGTTAGCTCTCGTGTAAGGGGAACGTGGGAGCTCGAAGTGGCGACCGGTATCCTCCCGAACCTAACCGCGATTCAGTAATGAAGCATAGGACTAGTCAATGTTCTTTGCACCTGGACCAATGGGTAAAGAATAGTAATGCTCCTATTTGTCACATTACAATAAAAAATCTATTTGAATTCATCATTCACTTAAGTTTCTAAAAACAAGGGGAATGATACTTTTTTCTCGAAATCTTTAAATCAACTTTATTTAAAGCATTAGTTTACTTTAGATCGCTTTAGTTAAGTATTCTAAATTCCGTATACTATATTAGTAAGTAAATCCTTTTAAATTTAGCTATTACAAATCTTTTAAAACTTCCCTGTGGGATCGATAACCAGGACTTCACTAGAGCCCTGTATTACTTGATACGATACGTATACTTGCGTAGAATCCACATTATACATTCCATCATAAAATTAAATATATATTAAGCGGGATCAAGTTTTTGGTGCCGTTGCTATTTTTGTAAACATTAAAAAGTGGGTCAGTTTGGAATCAATTTGGTGTGATTTGGAGTAGAATTGGGTTGAATTTGGGCTTTTTAGTTAAATGGGCCAAAGTGGGCCAAATTGGGCTAACTTTGGTTAAGGTTGGGCTAAAGTTGGATTTGATGTAAAATTAATGTTGAGAAATGTTCATGGGAGTGTCACAAAGAGTTTTCAACTTTGTTTGGGCTCTAATTTTGGGATTTGGGCCCATTTGGGTTAGGTTTGGGCTTAGGTCAATTTAAGGGATTTTGGTTTTGGGTTAGGTTCGGGTGGAGTTTAGGTTCAAATTTTGGGAAAATCAAGTTAGTGTTTTGTTTATGGGGGTGTTAGGAAGGCTTTAGAAAAGATTTGGGGCCAATTGTGGTTGAATTGGGTTAGTTTGAGCTAGGTTTAGGTCATGGGCCAAAATTAGGCCTTAGGCTTCAAATTGAAATTGGGCTCAAATGTCAATCAAATTGGACTTGGATTTGGTCTAAATTGATATTGAGGATGTTTATTTGAAGTTTAGAATTGAATTGGACCAAAATTGAGGTCAATTGGGGTTGGTTGGTTTGACATTGGGTTCACTTAGGTTTAAAATGGGTCAAATTGGGGGTTTTGATAAAAGTGGGATAAATTGGCAAAATTGGCTCATGGTTTAGTTTAACAAAATAAAATTGGAAATATTTGGGATTTTTTGGAATTTTTTTGGGAATTTTCTGAATTTTTGGATTTCTTGGGGTAAAAGGGAATTTTGGGTATTTGGAAGGTATTGGGGGGTACTTTTGGAATTTTTGGTATTTTTGGCTATGGATGATCAATTTGAGTGGGGGAAATGTTTAGAACTGATTTTGAGGAATTTTAGGTAATTTATGTAATTTTGCAAATTTTGGGTAGCTCCAAGGGCATTTGGTAGGTTTGGTGGGTCCGGGGCCCCGGGGGTCAAAAATTGAAATTTTTGGAAAATGAAGATTGATTGAATGTGAGTAGAATGGAATCACTTTGCTTGAGCCATGAAGCCATATTAAGCTCATGAGCCATGAGAGGTCTCATTTGAGGCATTCACTATGTTGTTCCTAACCCTCTCAGCCAGGGGCTTAGGGGTTAAGGACCATCCATATGAATTACCTACATGAGTCAGGAAGTCAAGTTGGGTGAGAGTGTGGTTTTAGGACTTGGAATGTGTGTGAGAGTGTAGTGTATGTGCAAGTCAACCCTCACCGGACCAGTGCCACCTGGGGTATTCCTAAGGCCGAAAAGTCCCATGGGAACTCATCCTTTAAACCTCCACATTTGATCTCAACCCTCTAGGTGATTAGGGGTCTACAATCAAGCTTGTGGGGTTTGCAGGGAGTTAAGAGGTGTTTGAATTTCTAAATGGTGGGTTCCATTTCTAGTCCTCTAAGATTAGTCAAAGGAAAATCCTATGGCTAGATCCTACACACTAAGGAGTGAGAAAAGAAGAGACCTCATAAAAAATGAGGTCAACAAATGGACCCCCAATAGGTGTGGTGCGTTGACGGAGCACACCGCGCGTATTGGCGTTGACCGAAGAGATCAACAAAACCAACACAGATGTCCAAGTGACAAACTTAGAACAGAGTAGAAGAATTTCCGCTGGGGAGTATCAGGTATATTTCCAAGACCGGAGATTCCTGAACTCTCGCTGGGGAATGGAAAAGGAGGTGAACTCCAAATCACAAGATCTGGGGAATTCGATTTATATTTCATTTTACTTTTAAATTTCAAGTTTCAATGTGTAAGTTTGGATTTTGATTTGTTCTGAGTCTCAATTTCGATTGAAGTTTAATTTAAAATCAATTTAAGGAAATTTTGAATTTGAAATTTGGATTTGAAATTAGAATTGAAACCTAGATTTCAACCTCGGGATTGTGAAGAAAACTGGAATTTAGGTACCAGCCTCGGAGTGAGAATCAGAGTTTAAGTATCGACGGAAAAAGGATGAGAATCAAAATTTAGGTACTGATCTCGAGAGAGTGAGATTTGAAATTTAAGTATCAATCTCGAAAGAGAGTCAAAATTTAGGTATCGACCTTGAAAAGGATGAGAATCAGAATTTAGGTACTGATCTCGGAATGAGAACTGGAATTTAGGCACTAGTCTCGAAATGAGAACTGGAATTTAGGTACCAGTCTCGGAAGAGAGTCGAAAATTAGGTATCGGCCTCGAAAAGGATGAGAATCAGAATTTAGATACTGATCTCGGAATGAGAACTGTAATTTAAGTACCAGTCACGAAATGAGAACTGGAATTTAGGTACCAGTCTCGGAAGAGAGTCGAAATTTAGGTATCGACCTCGAAAAGGATGAGAATCAGAATTTAGGTATTGATCTCGGAATAAGAACTAGAATTTAGGTACTAGTCTCGAAATGAGAACTGGAATTTAGGTACCAGTTTCGGAAGAGATTCGAAATTTAGGTATCGACCTCGAAAAGGATGAGAATAAGAATTTAGGCATTGATCTCGGAATGAGAACTAGAATTTAGGTACTGGTCTTGGAAATTTCGAATTGAAATTTAGGTATCAATTCGAAAGAGAATCGAAAATTAGGAATCGATCTCGAATGAGAGTCGGAATTTAGGTACCGACCTCGAAGGAAGAGAACTGGAATTTAGGTACCAGTCTCGGAAATTTAGAATTGAAATTTAGGTATCAATTCGAAAGAGAATCAAAATTTAAGTATCGATCTCGGAAGGAGAGAACTGGAATTTAGGTACCAGTCTCGGAAATTTAGAATTGAAATTTAGGTATCAATTTGAAAGAGAATCGAAATTTAGGTATCGATCTCGAAAAAAGATGAGAATTGAAATTTAGGTATCAATCTCAAAAAGAGTGTCAGAATTTAGGTACCGACATCAAAAGGAGAGAACTGGAATTTAGGTACCAGTCACGTAAGAGAATCAAAATTTAGGTATCAATCTCGAAAAGAGATGAGAATTGAAATTTAGATATCAATCTCAAAAAGAGAGTCGGAATTTAGGTACCGACCTCGAAGGAAGAAAACTGGAATTTAGGTACCAGTCTCGGAAATTTAGAATTGAAATTTAGGTATCAATTCGAAAGAGAATCGAAATTTAGGTATCGATCTCGAATGAGAGTCAGAATTTAGGTATCGACCTCGAAGGAAGAGAACTGGAATTTAGGTACCAGTCTCGGAAATTTAGAATTGAAATTTAGGTATCAATTCGAAAGAGAATCGAAATTTAGGTATCAATTCGAAAGAGAATCGAAATTTAGGTATCGATCTCGAATGAGAGTCGGAATTTAGGTACCGACCTCGAAGGAAGAGAACTGGAATTTAGGTACCAGTCTCGGAATTTAGAATTGAAATTTAGGTATCAATTCGAAAGGGAATCAAAATTTAGGTATCGATCTCGAAAAGAGAGTCGGAATTTAGGTACCGACCTCGAAATGAGAACTGGAATTTAGGTACCAGTCTCAGAAATTTAGAATTGAAATTTAGGTATCAATTCGAAAGAGAATTGAAATTTAGGTATCGATCTCAAATGAGAGTCGAAATTTAGGTACCGACCTCGAAGGAAGAGAACTGGAATTTAGGTACCAGTCTCAGAATTTGAAAGAGTACTAGAAGTTAGGCTCTAGCCTCGAAGATTTATCTGTTTGAAGAGGGACACAGTCTCATGCCATCAGAACCAAATCGAACAAAGTTCGTGGCTCCGTGTCAATAGAACTAGTCGATCCTCTAAAACACAGCAGCAAGAGAATTGAAAGGAGCTGGTAAATGTACCAAGCTGAAAAGACTTGACTTGGCAATAAGTCGAAGAAAATATTCAAATTTCAAAAGAGTTTCAAACAGATTTCGATGGAGAAAGAACTGAAAGGTTCGAATCAGAGGATTCAGATCGAAATTCAATTTGAGATTTAGATTCGTTTTGTTTGTCCTTTAACGATCCCATTTTATTTTTTTTTGTTGTTTATTTAATGTTCATGTGAATTTGAAGTTCATTTTAATATTCAAATTTTTAGGAAAAATTCTCATTTATTTTCTTTTCTTTTTTGTTCTTCGTTCAAAGTTCATTTAACTCTAATGGCGTTTCCCAGTCAATTTGCACAAAAAGAGGTGAAGGCAAAATATGACGTAGTCATTTTCATTCCAACTTGCTGAAAGTACATCATACAACTTGATCTAGTCATGATGACATTTTCCTCAGAAATTTAATGTCTCATACAATCCATGTAAATCCAAAACGGATTGTGTAAGATTCTTGTTGATCCATCCAAAAGTGTCTGTAAAAAATCCATGTCTGAATAGTAAGAAACATGGGCAATAACATCACCTTCCAAGCCATCCTTGGCAGGAATGCCGCATGGATGTGCATTGGAGGTGTGTTATTTCCCATGTAACTCACAGCTCGTATGGCCGGAGACTCTCCAATTCTGGATCTGGTTGAAAGTGGTAAGGCATTTTTCTATCGTCCATTCTTCTAAAAGTAACTGAGATCCGCTCCACAGGCACTTCTGGAATGAAATGCTTCGCAATGTCTGCTCTGTTTCCTTTTAACACCAGGACGGAACCTACCGGTAGTGTTATCTCCACCGGCCCTCGGAACTCACCGGGGCCTGCAATCCGGAGGTCAGATCCGAACATGATGTTGCACTGGCTGAGGAATGACACTGTGCAGAATGGTCTAACAAAGTCATGATGGTCTATATGCGGCGGTATGCAGTCGCCTTCCTTGTAGATGTTGATAATGCAGCTGTTGGGTATGCAATCTGCAGGCAGTACCCTCCATGTTATCATCCTTTTCACCATTCTCTTGATGACTCTTGGCATTGGATCCACCTCACCACAACGGAGTATTCCTGGTGGATTTCCTTTTCTATCTATGGCAAAGTTGTAGCAACATCCGCATTGGATTGTAACTCTTCCCTTTCCTGGCATCCATCTTCAGGGTTCTGAATATGTCTTTTCTCTCAGGCGGCCAGCTCGGCCCATTTTCTGCAATTCAAGGATGCAGTCTACAATTTGTTGTTGCTCATAGTCTGAGAAAACATCTGTATGCAGCTCGAGGCCTTCCAAGATGTTGACCCTCTTGTTTCCAATTCTTTCAAAGTACTCAAAGGTTTTCTTCTCGACTAGCTGCATTTTCTCCAGCTCGTATTCCAGGATTATCTGAAGTTCTCGGTGTCTAGTAACATACTGCGGGATGTATGGCTCAACCCCAGCACGTTCTTCTTCATGTTCGGGCTCCTCGGGGATAGTCTCCGTAGGGACATCCTCCGGAGTTGCTTTTGCAACAAGACTCTTCGAATCCGGTACATATGCTCGGCGTCAATGTACTGACTCTATTTCTGCTTTTCTTGGTATCTCTTTTACTTGTTCTGACCTTCTTGGAATTGACTTTCTTCTTTCTGGTTCCTGACGAACCGGTCTCCTTGGAGCATTTGCACTAACAGTGTCCACTGTCTGTTAATGTTGATCTTCTGCTAACTTGGTCAACATTTTGCGAATGCGATGTTTTTTATTTCTTCGTTGGGTAGCAGTGAGAGTAGCTCTCCTTACCCCTTGAATTTCTGTGGACGCGGTGCTGACAAGCCTACACTCTGCTGTGGCAACCACGGACCTAACTTTCTTATCTTCTCCGGTTGCATGTGCGGTGTTTGCTTTTCTTTTCTTGTTGCCGGATTGGTGGCTCGGGCCACCCATTTTCATCACTGTCTGGCTGTGAAGTTCTTCTCGATCAACTGGGATCCAATCATCTTCTTCGTATTGTAAGTCGTCTGGTGTGAAGTCTGAGTCAATCTCTATCACTGCTCCATCCCTCACCCTCTTTTCATCAAGTGCTAGACTTACGCCATTTCTAAAGTTTAGAACCAACCGCCCGTTCGACATTTCCCTACGAAAAAAACAAGGAAAGGATCAGGGGCTGTACTAAGAACAAGAACAATAAGAAAAACACTTAACAATTCTTATTCACTTCTTTTAAATTTAAAGGAAGTAGGAAGAGATGAGAAAATATCAGGAATAAATGGATTTTAAAAGGAAAGATTGACATTTTATTATTAGGATTTCCCATGTTTTCTTTTTAACATTTTCGTTGATGAGATTTTTTTTTATCATCCATTTTATTTTGTTTTGGGTTCGGACCCAGTCACAGAGTGATTACTTCACCCGTGTTTCTAGGGGTAAGATTTTACATTTGAGGCCACTCTTCGAAACATCAGGTCGCGTAATACTTCTTTAAATACCGTCCATTGATTGGAAGCATGGGTCGCTCTCCACGGCAATTCACCAGTTGGTAGGAACCTCCTGAGTAGACTGTCTCGACCACGAACGGCCCTTCCCATGTTGGTTCAAACTTACCACCTATCTTGCGATGTGCAAGAATAGGTCTTCTGAGAACAAGAACTAAGTCACCGACTTTGAAAGTTCTTGGGCGAACTAGTTTATCATGGGCCTGGATCATCTTGGCTTGATACAGTTCTAAATTCTGCTGTGCAGAAAGTCTTTTCCCTTCCAAGCTTTCCAATTCTTCCAGTCGTAGTCTGGCATTTTCTTCTGTGGTGATCTTTTCTACAATTGCAATTCGGAGTGACGGAAGCTGAACTTCCAGGGGTAAGACGGCCTCAGACCCGTACACTAAAGCGTAAGGCGTAGACTGAGTAGGAGTCATAAAAGTCGTCCTGTATACCCATAAGTCTTCTAACAACTTCTTGTGCCAATTTCTCTTGTTTTCATCCAAAGTTTTCTTTAGAATCTAGATGAGAGTTTTATTAAAAGTGTCGGCCAAGCCGTTTGCTCTTGGGTAGTAGATCGTTGAGTATCGCCAATCGATCCCGTGTCTTCTGACAAAATTGTTGATCTTTGTACTTTTGAATGCAGACCCATTATCTAAAATGATCCTCGCGAAGACCCAAAACGGTAAACAACTTGGTTCTTGAAAACCGTAGCACGTGGTGTGTCTTCACTTCTCCGAGTGGTATAGCTTCGCCCATTTAGAAAAGTAGTCCGTAGGCTCGCAAGGATGAAGCGATGTCCTCTTGAAGAAGGTAGTTCTATCGAAGCCACTATATCTGTGCCCCAACACTCAAATGGCCACGATGCGATTGTCGGATGTAGCACATTTGGAGGTTGGTGTAGAACCACTCTGTGCACTTGGCACTGGTGACAACTCTTGGCTACTTTCATACAGTCGGTCATCATTGAGGGCCAGTAGTACCCTAGCCTTTTAATCTTCATTTTCATTTTCGGACCCGACTGGTGAGCGCCACAAAGTCCTGAATGCACTTCTTTAACGATTTCACGAGCCTCGGACCCGCTCAGGCATCTTAGCCACATCTGATCAAAAGACCTTCTGTATAATGTATTGTTTATTAATGTGCAAGACAGAGTTCTTTTCTTGATTTGATGGGCTATCGACTTATCGTCTGGTAGGTTTCCTGTTTACAAATAGTCTATTAGTGGCTGCCGCCAATCTTCTGTATTTTCTGTCACTACTGCAATTGTTTCTTCTTCTCTTTCTGATTTGTTTATTGTATCCATGTCGAGCTGTGATAGGACCTGTCGTCTTTGAACTAACACTTCAACTGACTCATCCTGTAAGTAGGCAAATTCCTTTGCAAGGCGGGCTAACTCATCGGCAAGAGCATTTTCATTTCTGGGAATCTTGTAGATTGTTACGTTTGGAATTTGCTCCAGCAGTTTCATGGCATACTGAAAGTACTGCTCGAGTCTTGGCTTTAGAATTTTGTACTGTCCGGCGACCTGTTGAATGATCAACTAAGAATCTCCGTAGATGTTGATGTCCATTATTCACATCTGAATAGTTAATTCTAATCCGGTTATAAGGACTTCGTATTCTACCTCGTTGTTTATACACGGTTCTGTTAAGTGGTAGGAGTATCTTAACATCCCCCGTTCCGGTGTTATAAAGATTAGTCTGATTCATGCTTTACCGGGCACTATCGTTTGCAATTCTTTATTCTTTTGTGCTGAGGACGCACCATCGAAGTATAGTTCCCAACGTTGATCATCGGGGTTTTCTAGGTTCATTATCTGTTCGTTAGACAAATCATCGTCAAGAGGCAAATCTGCCGGTAAAGGGTGTGCTGCAAGGAAGTCTGCTAGGACTTGTCCCTTTACGGCGCGAAGAGGAACGAGAGTTATGTCAAATTGCAATAGTATCATCGACCACCTGGCAAGTCTGCCAGAAAGCGTCGGTCGGGTCATCAAGTATTGCAACGGATTAACTCTCGAAATAAGGTTGACCTTATGAGAAAGCATGTAATGCCTGAGCTTTTGAGCGGCGAAGATCAGGGCCAAGCAGTGCTTCTCAACAGGAGGACACCTTACTTCCGTCGGTCCCTCATCATTGACCTAGGCTAGCAGGGCCCTGTCGGCATATTTTTAGGTTGAATATTGTATTTTTGAAAAGGGGTCGCTACGAAGTTGTCTGGTGAATTTTGAATTTAATATATATATATATATATATATATATATATATATATATATATATATATATATATATGATTTGGAAAGTAGTGTTTTGATTTTAAAAATAATTTTAAAAATTTTAAGATATGAAATCAAACTAATCTCACATCTCGAATAGTTTATATAAACGAGCACCGCACCACAAACCGCGTGTCTATTCCGAAGAATAGGCACACTGTTTGATGGTGGGGCTCGATTAAATAAACTAAAAGGGTTTGTGACATTCATTTGGTCTGCGAAACTATTTTATTTCGTCGACAAGTTCCCCGCTTAATATAAAAAAAACATTAAACGGGGTTTATATTACTCAGGTTCTTAAAATTCCCTATAAGGGCAAGCCCCTATAATTAATTACATCTTAAGTGATGGGAATCACCTAAGAAAACTCTCGATAATAATCGGTAGTTCCGCTCTCAAGAATTTCAAAGTTTAAGTTTTCGAGGATTGAATTTTGGAATTTCAATAGGGAATGGATCAAATTTGGAACATTTTATTTTGGGAATTCAAAGGAAGAAAGGTAGGAGAAATCACAGATTCGAAGCGAACTTCGGTAATTTCCCAACTATCCTATTGTTTGGCTTGAATTTAGGAAAGCCCTAATGTTTATTTAATGTTTTGATCTTGCCAATTTTAATTAATTAGTACTTATATTCGTATGATGCGATCACACAAATAGCCTTGAAGATGTGAGGGTTTATGTCGTATCAGACGACTACCTCGGCATCCTAAGACCGGTTAGGGCTTAATTTGCAATGCAAATGCCTAACGAAGAGTTGAGGATTTATGTTACACTAGGCAAACTACCTCGAAGTCCTATGGCTTGATTATTTAATTCTAAGAAAGTTTTGCTGAAGTAGACTCGAGTTTTGTCGATGACGGTGGCCGTGCTCGCCCACCATGCTCCGAGCTCCTTGTTGTTGCGAGTTTTAGTTTTAGAAGTCATAAATCAGGAGATGAGAGAAGTGTTCTGGTTTAGAGAAGGTCTTAGTTTCCAAGTGTTTTTATGTTTTAATTAAAACAAATCTTAAAGTTGATTATAACAACACCGGTTAAGATCCCACGGTTCCATCCTTCCGGCATCGTTATTTTTATTGGATTCACTTAGTCCAGATGAATTTGCTAAACTCAACTAAATGAGTTCCACACTTTCATTTAGACCGTGGGAAATCCCGTTAGCAACACGTAGGTTACATCATCCGAGGTATTCCCGATCATCCAACAAGACGTTTTGATTTAGTTGTAGTTGTAGTTTTGTTGTTCTGTTTGTGGTTAAATTTTGAGTTGTTTTATATTTTGAAATGTTGTGGCGGTGAATTTTATCTTGTATTGACTTTTAATTTAGTTTTGGTTTCAGTTTTAGGGACTATCCTAAAGGTGTGGGTTTTCATGCAACAGTTGTTTATCATGCAAGAAAAGTAAGTGTGATGCGATTAAGTAAATTGCAATAAAGTAAATTGCAATAAAATAAAAGCGTACTCGGAGGGTCTTCCCGTCATCCCAAGCTGCACTTAAAACACAATTTAGAATATTTAAGCATTTAAAGCAAGTTCCTAGGTAAAGCTAAGGGAAGGGTTATGGTTTTCTACCAAGTTCCTAATCCTATAGCTAGTCACCACCTATGACGTCTAGGTTCTTGTGTTTTGATTTAAGGACGATTTTCTTCATCAAAGAACAATTAAGTTCAATTGTTCTTATAAATATCCTATCATATCGAGGAAGTGCTTAAGACGAGTCTTAAACATCTTTTCAATACCTCTAGGATTATTTTAAGTCCAAGAGAATTTAATTATACAAATGAACTAATCATCCAGGAGTTCAAGTTTTGTTATCTTGCTCAGTGAACAAGGACATTTGAATATCCCATGAGTGAAGTAACACTTCACTTAGCACTCCGTTTAGGAGTTATGACAACAAGAGTTTTTGAGGGCAAATTGATGTTCAAGTGATTTGTGATTCGATTTAATTTTAATTAATGGGTTTACGTTTGGAATAGTGTTCAAGTTGTTTTAGATATATTTTGTTATATTTAATTCAATTTAATTTTAATTTAATTTTAGTTTAATTTAATTTGGTTTAGTTTTACTTTTAATTCAATTTATTTAATTTAATTTAATTTTAATTTTATTTTAACTTGATTTTATTATTATTTTTTTATTTAATTTAATATGTTTTAATTTAATTTAATTTAATTTAATTTAATGTGATTTAATTTAATTTAAATTAATTTAATTTAATTTAATTTTTAATTTAATTTAAATTTTAGTTAAATTAAATTTTAATTTAATTTTATTTTAAATTTTAATTTAATTTAAATTTTTATTTTTAATTTTTTTAAGGATGATTTAATTTTAATTGTTAAAGTATTAATTTAATTGAAATTTTAAAAGGATTTAATTTAAATGTTTTAACTTTAGTTTAATTTAATGATTAAGTCTTTTAGCATTTTAAATTTTGAGTTTGGATTATCATTTTAATTAGGAATTAAACATTATTGAGGTGATTAATTTAGGGATTCTTGAATTAAAGAATAAATTTCCTCCTAATAATATCCCTATTTTAATAATTCCAGTTTTTTTATTACTCTTCCAAATTTAATTAATTATTTAATTAAGGTTTATTTTAATTATTTTTAAATTATTTGGTAGGTTCTACCCTTTAATTATTTAAATTTCAATCATCCAAATCAAATTAGGATCAAATATTTTACTCTTTCATTTTAATTAAACCTAAAATTTTTAATTATAGGTTAAAATTTTAATTACCATTTTGCCCTTTAAACTTACTAATTTCATAACTCACTAAATTGAGCTTAAATGAATTTGAAATTTTTATGTGACTTCACTCATATATCAATCAAGACTTTAGAGGAGAAAATGTGATTTTTTGTATTTAATTTATTTATGTAATTATTTTTGGTGGAAAATAGGGATTTTCAAGGAAAATTTAATAATATGACCAAGGGAAATTTTCTGTCCTTAAGAAAATTATGAGACATTCCTAATGATCAGTGGACCACTTGGACTAATTTTGGTGATTTTTTGAATTATATTCTTTTTATTATAATTATTTTGAGTTTTGGAGTATTAATTAATTTAAAAATAAAATAAAGGTTGAAAATTGAATTTTATATTTTTCAAAAATCTCTCTGATATCAAGGAAATCAGAGAAAAAAATTTTACAATTTTCTGATTTTTCTTTGATTTATTAGAATTATTTTAGTGGAAATGCTAGAAAATGCATTTTTTTAATTTTAAAATTACCTTAGGGCTTTAAAATTTAATATCTCATCATAGAGACTTAAGAAAAATATGGGGTTTGTTCCTAAGTGATTAAAATTCAAAATGTGACATTTTGGTGAATTTTATTATTTTTGCAATTTTTATTATTTTTTAATTATTAAAAATATTAAAATAATGCAAAAAATCAACTTTTTTAGAAAATTACAATTTTAATTTTCTTAAATTCCCCTGATATCAGAGAGGCTCCAAAACCAATTTGGTGAATTTTTTAGAAGTATTTTGAAAATTATGAATTTTTGAAGTTTAATTTTGGCTAAATGGTTTAATCAACCCATTTGATAGGGCTAACAAAGTCCAATTAACTTTAAACTTTTATGGTGGGTTCCTCTAATCCTGAAGGTCAGTGGAGAATTGATTTCAAGTCAATTTGATGTATGATTAGCTCTAATTAATTAAAGCCCCATTTTGGGTGTTTAAGCCAATTAAAGTTATTACAAGTGAGTTAACTCAAAAACTATTTTCCCTAGGGTCCTCTGGTCATAAGAAACATCACCAAATTTTTCTAGAATTTATTTCACAATATACTAATTATTGGAATTAAAATACTCAGAATAGTGACCTAGAATTGAAAAATCAATAACTCTTCATAGGGGTGGCCTCTGACTTTGGAAAATTTAGGGAATGTTCCCAAATTCAGAGGCTTCAAAAGCCCTATGGTCTCATGCCATGGTGAATTGTATACATGCATGGAGAATTGAAATAGTGCAAAGAGTAAATAAATAATTAAAAATAAAATACTAGATGAAATTACATGATTTCTTTTCCACATTATTCTTCTCTATTCACTGAGCAAAAGGGTATTTTTATTTTATTTTTCTAATTTTCCTACACAAAGTTATGCATTTTTGAAGTTTAGGGAATTAAATAAATCAAAAAATACCCTAATTTCCTACTTATCCACGCGGCGCCACGCCATCCTCGGCAGCTCCGAAAGGCCACGCGTCGTCTTCTGATTCTGCGCCGCCATCCGACTCAGCGCTCTAGGGGCCCGCGGTTCATGCACCATCGCGCTGTCCAGCTCGATCCAGACCGTCCGCTCGATACACGCTCGATCCGACGGCTCCCAGTCATCATCTACGACTGGTGTGCACCCGTGACCGTCAACCTTCTAACCCTAATTTCTCACTCGATTCTCAACGGATTTTTGTGTTCTTATGCTCTATGGATTCTTCTTGAGGAGATGAACACATCCATACGGTAAACATGTATTGAAATTGACTCAAATTAAATAGAGAATCTCTATAAGCTCGGGAAGAAGAGTGAGTCCATACCTTTGCTCAGAGAAGTGAAACTTCGATCTGAGAGTTGTGTCACCTTCGATTGGGTCCAAGCAAGCTCCAGATGAAGTCCCTTGGGCTAGTGAATTGTCCAGGTATGATTTCGACCACAACCGATTACAAAGCATGGAGTCTGGAACAGATGGGTGGCCTGGAGAGGGGGCTTTCACCTGGGGAACTCCTTCTCTTGACCTTGTGCAGGTGTGGGTGAGTTTAATTTGAATTTGGTGGAGAATTGGGAGATGTCCCGGTTTTGGGTGGAATTTTGGCGAGAAATTGGGCTGCGTTGGTGGGGATTAGGGCAAATTGTCACTGGGGATCAACTGCTCTAAGTGTGGAGAGTGGTCTGGAGCAATTTTGGCAGGGTTTCAGTAAGGTTTGGTTCAGCATCTCTCTTGGCCGAGAGGAGGTGGGGTTTAAATAGGAGAGGCTGGAGGGCCTCCCAGGGGGAGCTAGGGACTGGGATCACTGCTTCCAGTGAGGAGAAGAACAGTCGCAATGGCCATTTGGAGTGAGGCGGCTCGACGAGGTGGAATTCCAAAATTTGGCTCCTCCCGAGGTCTCGGCCATGGTGTTTTCCGGCGATCCGAGCGGGTGGCCGGCGAGCAAGGGTCACCCTCAAGTTCAGGTGGGTCAGGGTTGGGGTTTTGTGTAGGCAATTGGCCAATGCCATGTGTAAAGAGCTTGGATTAAAATGGCATGGGGGAAGGCCATTTTGGCTCTAAATGGGTCAACCCATCCTTTTGGGCTAGGTGCACCACCCAATGCTTGGTTTAGGCTGAAGGGAAAGTGATTTGGGTCAGCTTGATTAGTGGGGTCAAGTCACAATCCAAGTACAATTAGATTTAAACATGGTTTAGGGGAGACATGGAGATGGTTAATCACCTTAAGGGAGTGTGGAAAGGATCTCCTCCTTTTGCCCAATGTGGTAAGGTCACATGTGAACAACTCACATGGCTTGCATGTGGCTTAAGAGTGGCTTCATGGCTTACATTTGGCTTGCCAGAGAGTTTGGTCAATTTTCATGGAAAAGGGTTTTAGGAATTTTTGGAAATTTTGGAGTTATTTGA
Source organism: Papilionanthe hookeriana x Papilionanthe teres (assembly GCA_022702705.1). NCBI lineage: Eukaryota > Viridiplantae > Streptophyta > Magnoliopsida > Asparagales > Orchidaceae > Papilionanthe > Papilionanthe hookeriana x Papilionanthe teres. The sequence continues at coordinate 12,645,911 of CM040427.1, forward strand.
TGGGATTTGGCATAATACCATTTTGGTTTGATTTTCATGATGGATTTAGCACTTAGGGAGTGATATTAATTGAGTGAGGATGAGAAGAGATTGTAGTGTGGGCTTTAGGATGGGTTTGGGCTTTTAAAATTTGGTAAAGGTGGGCTTTTAAAATGGTTTAAGGGAATGGGCTTTTAGGTTAGAAAATGGGCTTTTGAAGAGAAAATTTTGCAATGGGCCATGCCAAATAAATGTTGAGTTTTGTCTAAGGATATGTCATGATTGATTTGAAACAAGTTTGGAGTGGTTTGGGTTTGAATTGGGTTGGATTTGGGTTCATTTGGTAAAGGGCCAATGTAGGTCAAATTGGGCTAATTTGGGCCAATGTTGGGTTAGGGTTGAAGTTGATGTAAAATTAATGTTGGGAAATGTTTATGGGAGTGTTACAAAGAGGTTTCAACTTTTGTTGGGGTTGGATTTTGGGGTTTGGGTCTATTTGGGTTAAATTTGGGTTTAGGTCAAATTTGGGCTTTTTGGTTTTGGGTTGAATTTGAGTGGGGTTTGGGTCCAAATTTTCGGCAAATTATGTTAGTGTTTTGTTTGTGGGGATGTTAGGGAAGGTTTAGAAAAGGTTTGGGGTCAATTGGAGTTGAATTGGTTTGGCTTGGGCTAAGTTTGGGTCATGGGTCCAAATTGGGCTTTAAGGTCAAAAGTGAAATTGGATTCAAATGCCAATCAAATTGGGCTTGGATTTGGTCTAGATTGGTGTTCGGGATGTTGAATTGAAGTTTAGAATTGAATTGGACCAGAATTTGGGTCAATTGGGTAGGTTTGGCTTGACATTGGGTTTACTTTGGGTTAAAATGGGTCAAATTGGGGAATTTGATAAAAGTGGGGTAAATTGACAAAATTGGTCCATGGTGTAGTTGGACAAAATGAAATTGGGAATATTTGTGATTTTTTGAAATTTTCTGGATATTTTCTGAATTTTTTGGATTTTTGGGTCAAGAGGGGCATTTTGGGTATTTGGAGGGTATTGAGGGGGTATTTTTGGAATTTTTGGTATTTTTGGCTATGGATGATCAATTTGATTGGTGAGGAAGTGTTCAAGGTTAATTTTGGGAAATTTTTGGGTGATTTGGAAATTTTGGAGGATTTGGGCAATTCTGAGGGCTTTTAGTAGGTTTGGTAGGTGTAGGGTCCCTGGGGTCAAAAATTGAAAATTTGGAAAATTGAAGATTGGGTAAATGTAAGTGGAATGAAATCATTTTGGGTTGAGCCATGAAGCCATATCAAGCCTAGATGAGCCATGAAGGGACTCATTTGAGGCATTCACTATGTTGTTCCTAACCCTCTTAGCCAAGGGCTTAGGGGTTAAGGACCATCCATGTGAATCGCCTTCATGAGTCAGGAGGTCAAGTTGGGTATGGGTGTGGTTTTAGCAGGTGTGTGAAAGTGTAGTGTATAAGTGTAGTGTGTGTAAGTCAGCCCTTCACCAGACCAGGCCACCCAGGGCAGTCCTAAGGCCAAAGAGTCCTATAGGAACTCATCCTTTAAACTTCCACATTTGATTTCAACCCTCTAGGTGATTAGGGGTCTACAATCAAGTTTGTGGAGTTTGTAGGGAGTTAAGAAGTGGTTTGAATTTCTAAGTGGTGGGTCCCAATTCTAATCCTCTAGGATAGTCAAAGGAAAAGCCTAAGGCTAGTCCTAAGTACTAAAAAAAGAAGAGAAGACCTCATCAAAAATGAGGTCAACAGGCCCCAAGGGAGTCATCTAAAGCCGCGGTATAAAGTATCAACGGTCTACCTGAGACTGGGGCTGCTAAGACAGGAGGTGTCATTAAGTATTGTTTGATGTTATCGAAGGCATGTTGGCACTTGCAGTCCCAAGTAAACTTGGCATCCTTCTTAACCAAAGCAGAAAAAGGTTGACACCTTCCTGACAACTTTGATATAAAGCGCCGAAGATATGCCAACTTTCCTTGAAAGGATCGTAGCTGTTTCAAGGTTTTAGGAGGTGGCATTTCTAAGATAGCATTAATCTTCTCCAGATCGATTTCAATCCCGCGATATCGGACAACAAATCCTAAGAATTTCCCGGAGGTAACGCCGAAGGCGCATTTTAAGGGATTCATCTTAAGGTTGTATTTTCTTAGTCGCTAAAAAACAATTCTCAAATCATACAGGTGATCTTCTTTCAGTTTTCTTTTGATGACCACATCATCCACGTAGCACTCAACTTGGTTGTGAATGAGATCATCAAAAATATTCGTCATCACTCTTTGGAATATTGCTCCTGCGTTCTTTAGTCCGAATGGCATTACTGTGTAGCAATACACTCCGATCGGCGTTCTGAATGCCGTAAGCTTCTCGTCTTCCGGTGCCATCTTTATCTGGTTGTATCCTGATGATCCATCCATGAATGAAAATATTTCATGTGTTGAAGCAATGTCGATCATCAGCTCTGGGATTGGTAGTGGAAATTCGTCCTTTGGACATACTTTATTTAAATCTCTGAAATCTACGCAGATTCTGATCTGACCATTCTTCTTTCTGACTGGTACCACATAGGCTAACCAAGTAGGATATTGTTCTTCACGGACAAATTTAGCGTCTATTAGCTTCTTAACTTCGGTTATTACTTGTTGTTCAATTTCTAGACGCATTCTTCTGGGAGCTTGTCTAACTTGTGAACTGTGACTTCTGGAGCTAATCCTGGCATTTCGTCGTAACTCCAAGCAAAGCAGTCCTTGAATTCCACTAGTAGCTTGATTATTTCTTCGGAGTCTTCTTTATTGAGTAAGGAGCTAACAAAGGTTGGCCTAGGCTCTTCGCTAGTACCTAAGTTAACTTCCATTAACTCGTCTATTGTAGATTTGATTTCTTCTTCGAATTCTGGTGGAGCGTCTCCGATTTGTAGATCTTCAAGATCTTCTGAGGCTTCCAAGCAGTCTTCATTAGGTTCGCAAGTGACAACTAAGCAAAATTCTGTATCATCAACTGATCCTACTGTGCCGAATCCGAGACCATGTTTTGAATTGGGAGGCCGACCGGCATTATTCCATAATTTTTCAAAATGTTGTGATTGACCTTTTGTCCATTGTCGAGGTAAGACACCACGTTGAATTAAATTTTGAACACAGGGAGAGTACCACTCAAAAGGTAGTTCCATTAATTCGGAAGAAGTAACATCTTCAAATTGTACATTGTTGACCTCATTTTTGATGAGGTCTTCTCTTCTTCTCTTTAGTACTTAGGATCTAGCCTTAGGCTTTTCCTTTGACTATCTTAGAGGACTAGAATTGGGACCCACCTTTTAGAAATTCAAACCACTTCTTAACTCCCTGCAAACTCCACAAACTTGACTATAGACCCCTAATCACCTAGAGGGTTGAAATCGAAATGTGGAAGTTTAAAGGATGAGTTCCTATAGGACTCTTTGGCCTTAGGACGCCTCACAGGTGGCTCTGGTGCAGTAAAGGGCTGACTTACACATACACTACACCTATGCACTACACTTTCACACACCTCCTAAAACACACCCTTACCCGACTTAACTTCGACTCATGTAGGTGATTCACATGGATGGTCCTTAACCCTAAGCCACGGCTAAGAGGGTTAGGAACAACATGGTGAATGCCTCAAATGAGTCCCTTCATGGCTCATGTGGGCTTGATATGGCTTCATGGCTCAACAAAAATGATTTCATTTCACTTACATCCACCCAATCTTCAATTTTCCAAATTTTCAATTTTTGACCCCGGGACCCAACACCTGCCAACCTACCCAAAGCACCGAATAGCCAAATTTCTCAAACAGTTTCCAAATTACCCAAAATTCTCCAAAATCAATCCCAAAAATTCCCACATCACTCAAACTGATCATCCATATCCAAAAATATCAAAAATTCCAAAAATACCCCCCAATACCTTCCAAATACCCAAAATACCCTTTTTGACCCAAAAATCCAAAAATTCAGAAAATTCCCAGAAAATTCCAGAAAATCCCAAATATTCCCAATTTCATTTTGTTCAACTACACCATAGGCCAATTTTGTCAATTTACCCCACTTTTGTCAAAACCCCAATTTGACCCATTTTAACCCAAAGTAAACCCAATGTCAAACCAAACCTACCCAATTGACCCAAATTCTGGTCCAATTCAATTCTAAACTTCAATTCAACATCCCAAACACCAATCTAGACCAAAGCCAAGCTTAATTTGATTGAAATTTGGGTCCAATTTCACTTTTGGCCTTAAAGCCCAATTTGGACCTATGACCCGAACCTAACCCAAACTCACCCAATTCAACTCCAATTAACCCCAAATCTTTTCCAAACCTTCCTTAACATCCCCATGAACAAAACACTAACATGATTTGCTCAAAATTTAGACCCAAACCCCACTCAAATTCAACCCAAAATCAAAAAGCCCAATTTTGACCTAAACCTAAACCTAGCCCAAATGAGCCCAAACCCCAAAATCAAAACCCAACCAAAGCCAAAACCTCTTTGAAACACTCCCAAAAACATTTCCCAACATTAATTTCACATCAACTTCAACTCTAGCCCAACTTTGGCCCATGGTAGCCCATTTTGGCCCACTTTAGCCTCTTTACCAAAAAGCCATATCGACCCGATTCAAACCCAAATCACCTCAAATTTGTTTCAAACCACTCATGAAGCATCCCTAAACCAAACTCAACAATTATTTGGCCCAAGCCTTTACCAATATTTCATCCCAAAAATCCATTTTAAAATTCAAAAGCCCACTTTCCTAAACCATTTAAAAGCTCATCTAAAACCATTTCAATGAGCCCAAAATTGATTCTAAAGCCCATATGACATTTTCATTTGTCATCCATTTGATGAAAATCATTCCCTAAGTTTCAATTCCATCATCAAATAAATCTAAATCAAGCACCATGCCAAATTGCCCAAAAATACCAAAATATTCCTAAAATCCATTTTCATGAAATTGACTGAAGCTTTCCACGAAGCCGAAGGTGAGCCATGAAGCCATGCATGAGCCACATGTGAGCCATGAAAGCCTTGGACACTTCACCATACCCAAAATGGCAAGAGGAGGGGACCCTTTAATGATTCTCTTAAGAGTAATTAACCACTCCCATGTCTCCCCTAACTCTTGCTTAAGCTTAATTGTACTTGGATTGTGACTTGACCCCACTAATCAGTCGATCCAAGTGACTTTCCTTCAGACCCAAATTGGCCTTGGAGGGTGAACCTAACCCAAAACCAAGGGTTGACCCATTTAGACCCAAAACTAGCCCTTTCCCATTCCACTTTGATTCAAACCCTTTACACATGGCCAATGCTAATTGACTGCACAAGCCTCCAGCCCTGACCCACCTGACCTTGAGGGTGACCCATGACTGGCCGGCCGGCCACCCAGTCGCCGGAAAACGCCATGCCCGAGACCTTGGGAGTGAGCCAACATTGAAATTCTCCCTTGCTTGAGCTGCCCCATGCCTAGTGGTCACCATGGCCGTTCTTCTCCTCACCGAAGCAGCTGATCCCGAGCCACTAACTCCCCACAGGAGGCCCTCCAGCCATGCTATTTAAACACCACCCCCTCACGGCCATGAGAGGAGAGTTGCAAAAACGTTGCCAAAATTCCGCCAAAATTGTTCCGGACCCCTCCTCATACACGAGCACTTGATCCCAGGTGAGATCCCCCCGCCATTTCTTCTCTGCGAGCTCGATTTCGGAGTTGAAATCCAAGCCCAAAACCGAGGACACTCCTCCACGGTGAGCCAATCCCCAAATTGATTGTCTCTACACCTTCACCGGACCGAGGAAAGGTGTCCACCGGTAAAAGCCCCATCTCCAGGGCCACCCGGTTGCTCCGGACTCCAAGCTTTGTGATCGAGCGTGGTCGAAGTCCAACCTAGACAATTCACTGGACCGGGAGACTTCATCCGGAGCTTCTTAGGATCCGGTCGAAGGTGCGACAACTCTCGGATCGAAGCTTCACTTCTGCGAGCAAAGGTATGAACTCATTCTTCTTCCCGAGCTTACGAGAGATTCTCCATTTCATTTGAGTAAATTTCAATGCATGTTTACCGTATGGATGTGTTCGTCTCTTCAAGACGAATCCATAGAGCATAAGAACACGAAAATCCATTGAGAATCGAGTGAGAACTTAGGGTTAGAGGGTTGACGGTCACGGGTGCACACCAGTCGTAGACGATGACCAGGAGCCGTTGGATCGCGCTTGTATCGAGCGGACGGATCAGATTGCGCCAGACCAGAGAACGTTACGTGAACTGCGGGTCCCGGACGGGCGGCTCGGATGGCGGCGCCCAATCACGGCGCGACACGTACCGCTTCGGAGAGGCTAAGGATGCGGCTGGCGCCGCGTGGATAAGTAGAAAATTAGGGGTATTTTCTATTTATTTAATTCCCTAAACTTGGAAAATTCATAACTTTGTGTAGAAAAATCAGAAAAATAAAAGAAAAATATCCTCTTGCTCGAGTGAACGAGAGGAGAATAATGTGGAAAAGAAATCATTTAATTTCATCAAGTATTTTATTTTTAATAATTTATTTACTCTCTGCATACATTTAATTCTCCATGCATTCATACAATTCACCATGGCATGAGACCATAGGGCTTTTGAAGCCTCCGAATTTGGGAACATTCCCTGAATTTTCCAAAGTCAGAGGCCATCCCTATGAAAAGTTATTGATTTTTCAAATGCATGTTGCTATTTTAAGTATTTTAATTCCAAAAATTAGCATGTTGTGAAATAAATTCTAGGAAAATTTGGTGATGTTCCTTATGACCAAAGAACCCTAGGAAAAATAGGATTTGAGTTAATTCACTTAGATTAACCCTAATTGGCTTAAATCCCCAAAATAGATCTCTAATTAATTAGAGTTAACCATAGATCAAATTGACTTGAAATCAATTCTCCACTGACCTTTAGGGTCAGAGGAACCCATCATAAAAATTTGAGGTCAATTGGACTTGGTTAGCCCCACTAATTGGGTTGATTAAGCCGACTTAGTCATTTTAAACTTTAAAAATTCATAACTTTCAAAATATCTTTCAAAGATTCACCAAATTGGTTTTGGAGTCTCTCTGATATCAGGGGAGTTTAAGAAAATTAAAATTTCAATTTTCTAAAAAGTTGATTTTTAATATTATTTTAATATTTTTAATAATTAAAAAATAATAAAAATCACAAAAATAATAAAATTCACTAAAATGTTATATTTTGAATTTTAATCACTTGGGAACAAGTCCCATATTTTTCCTAGGTCTATTTAGTGAGATATTAATTTTTAAAGCTCTAGGGTAATTTTAAAATTAAAAAAATATATTTTCTAGCATTTTCACCAAAATAATTATAATAAATCAAAGAAAAATCAGAAAATTGCAAAGTTTGGTTCTCTGGAATCCTTGATATCAGAGAGAATTTTAAAAATTATAAAATTTATTTTTCAACATTTATTTTATTTTTAAATTAATTAATACTCCAGAATTTAAAATAATTCTAATAAATAAAATATAATTCAAAAAATTACAAAATTTGGTCCAAGTGGTCCTCTGGTCATTAGGAATGTCCCCTAATTTTCTTAAGGACAGAAACTTTCCCTTGGTCATGTTATTGAATTTTCCTTGGAAATTTCTCTTTTCTACAAAAAATAATTATATAAATAAATTAAATACAGAAAAATCACATTTTCTCCTCTCATGTCTTTATTGACATATGAGTGAAGTCACATAAAAATTTCAAGTTCATTTGAGTTCAATTTAGTGAGTTATGAAATTATTAGGCTTAAAGGGCAAAATGGTAATTAAAATTTTAATCCTTAATTAAGACTTTAGGTTTAATAAAAAAATTAACAAGTAAAATATTTGATCCTAATCTGATTTGGATGATTGAAATTTAATAATTAAAGGGTAGAAACCCATTAAGCAATTTAAAATGATTAAACTTTAATTAAATAATTAATTGAATTTGGAAGAATAATAAATTTGGAATTATTAAAATAGGGATATTATTAGGAAGAGATTTATTCTTTAATTTAAAAATCCCTAAATTAATCATCTCATTAATACTCAACTCTTAATTAAAATGATAACTCAAATTTAAAATATTAAAAGACTTAATCATTAAATTAAAATTAAATCATTAAACTCTTTCGAAAAATTTCAATTAAATTAAATTAAATTAAATTAAAATTAAATTGAATTAAATTAAATTAAATTAATTAAATAAATTAAATTAAATTAAATAAATTAAATTAAATTAAATTAAATTAAATTAAATTAAATTAAGAAATTAAATCAAATAAATTGAATTGAATTAAATTAAATCAAATCAAACTAAATTAAACTGAATTAAATTAAATTAAAATAAATTAAATTAAATTAAATTGAATTAAATAACCTCACTTAAGACATGAAGAAATAAATCTAAAATAACTTGAACAACTATTCCAAACTTAAATCATTAATTTGAACTTAAATTTGAATCACGAAATCATTAAATATCATTTTGCCTTTAGGAGCTTTAGTTATCATAACTCCTAAATAGAACATTAAAATGAAATGTTACTTCACTTATAGGACATTCAAATGTCCTAGTTCATTGAGCAAGTTAACAAAACTTGAAAACCTCGGACGATCGATTCATTTACACAATTAAATTCATTTGGACTTGAAACAATCCTAGAAATATTGAAAAGATGTTTAAGATTCTTCTTAAGCACTTCCTCGATATGATAGGATATTTACTAAGAACAATTGAACTTAATTGTTCTTTGATGAAGAAAATCGTCTTCAAACCAAAAACACAAAGAACCTAGACGTCATAGGAAACGACTAGCCATAGGATTAGGAATTTGGTAGAAAACCATAAACCTTTCCCTTAGCTTTACCTAGGAACTTGCTTAAATATTCTAATCGTGTTTTAAGTGCGGCTTGGGATGACGGGAAGACCCTCCGGGTACGCTTTTATTTTATTGCGGTTTATTTTATTGCAAATGCACTTTATTTTTCTTGCATGATAAACAACGATTGCATGAAAACCGACACCTTTAGGACAGAAACCAAAGCTGAAACCCAAAATTAAAATAAAAGACACTACAAGATAAAATTCACCTCCACAACATTTCAAAATATAAGACAACTCAAAATTTAATCACAAACGGAACACAAAACTACAATTACAACTAAATTAAAACGTCTTGTTGGATGATCGGGAATACCTCGGATGATGTAACCTACGTGTTGCTAACGGGATTTCCCACGGTCTAAATGAAAGTGTGGAACTCATTCGAGTTGAGTTTAGCAAATTCATCTGGACTAAGTGAATCCGATAAAAATAATGGTGCCGGAAGGATGGAACCGTGGGATCTTAACCGGTGTCGTTATAATCAACTTTAAGATTTGTTTTAATTAAAACACAAAAAACACTTGGAAATTAAGACTTCTCTAAACCAGAACACTTCTCTCATCTCTTGATTTATGATTTCTAAAACTAAACCTCTGCAACAACAAGGAGCTCGGAGCATGGTGGGCAGCACGGCCATCGTCGTCGACAAAACTTGAACCTACTTCGAGCAAAACTTTCTTAGAATTAAATAACAAAGCCATAGGACTTCGAGGTAGTTTGCACTAGTGCAACATAAATCCTCAACTCTTCGTTAGGCATTTGCATTGCAAATTAAGCCCTAACCGGTCTTAGGATTCCGAGGTAGTCGTCCGGTACGACATAAACCCTCATATCTTCTAGGCAATTTGTATGATTCTATCATATAAATATAAGCCCTAATTAACTAAATTGGCAAGATTAAAACATTAAATAAACATTAGGACTTTCCTAAATCCAAGCCAAACAATAGGATAATCGGGAGATTACCGAAGTCCGCTTCGAATCCGTGATCTCTCCTACTTTTCTTCCTTTGAATTCCCAAAATAAAAATGTTCCAAATTTGATCGCATTCCCTATTGAAATTCCAAAATTCAACCCCTTGAAAACTTAAACTTTGAAATTCTTGAGAGCGAGAATTATTGATTATTATCGAGAGTTTTCTTAGGTGATTCCCATCACTTAAGATGTAATTAACTATAGGGGCTTGCCCTTATAGGGAACTTTAAGAACCCGAGTAATATAAACCCTGTTTAATAGTTTCATATTAAGCGGGGAATTTGTCGGCTTATAAAATTGGTTCGCGGACCAAACGGATGTCACAAACCTTTCTAGTTTATTTAATCGAGCCCCATTATCAAGCGGTGTGTCTATTCTTCGGGATAGATACACGGTTTGTGGTGCGGCGCTCGTTTATATAAACTATTCGGGATGTGAGATCGGTTTGATTTCATATCTTAAAATTTTCAAATTTAAAATTATTTTCAAAATCAAATACTACTTTTCAAATTATTTATTTAAATTAAATTAAAATTCGCCGACAATTTTTGTAGGCGACTCTCTTTTCAAAATAAAACACACAACCTAAAAATATGCCGACATACATCTTTTTCATTATTGCAAGAAGAAGCACCACGGTAAAACTTGATTGGCTTAGTACCACCACCATACACTTCCTTGACCACCATACCCTCGATCTTATTAGAATGGATCGGGGTCAGGGTCATAGTATGTACATGATGGTTAATCTTCTCGTACATTGATTTATATTCTTCATTCTTTTCATCTTCAAGAGAGATCTTGAACTGGGGTTTCTTTTGACTTATTGTCGCTGCTTCTTTCTTGATTTCTTCTTCTTCTTCGGAAGTGTTCTCCCAAACAACATCGATGACCGGTTTCTTCTGTCCAACTGTTTCAACATTTCTTCCACGTCCTCGTCCCCGGCCTCGACCTCGGGTGCGAGTTCTGGATAAATCTTCACCATCTCGCCGTAAGGGAGTGGTGAGTAACTGTTGGACTAGAACTTCAGGTTCTTCATCGTCTTGAATTTCTTTTGCTTCATTTGGTATGGTATTTTTGGAAAAGATTGTTTTCTTCGGAGGCGCGTAGTAGGTCGCAACTTCATGAATTCCAATTTCGTGCACAGAGAACGGTTGTAAATCACTTTTGATACACTGTTCCCCTCCTTCGTAATACTTTATGCACTGGTGCAGAGACGACGGCACCATCCAGTTTTCATGGATCCATGGCCAACCCAGTAGAGCGTTGAACGATGTCTCAGAATCAATTATATGGAATTTTGCGGTTGTCTTAGCTAAATCACCGGTCTTCATTAGTAGTGTTATCGATCCAAGAGCTCTTTCTCCTTTTTGATTGAAGCCTCTTAATAGCATCTTGTCCGCTTCAAGCTCACGAGCATCAATTTCCAAATATGCTAGCGTCTGAAGGTTCATTATGTTGATTGATGCCCCTGGATCAACCAACACTCTGGAGAGCGTAAACTTTCCAATAGTGACTGAAATGTATAACGGTCGGTTGTGATCTGCTGTTCCAAGTAATAGATCATTGTCCGTGAAGGTAACACCTCGCTGTTCTCTTAACGACCAAACCTCGTCGAAGGAATCACTGGCCATTTGGGCTAAACAAATCTCTGGATCAAGTAGAGCCTTGATCAGAGCCTCCCTCATCTCCTTTGACAGGATCAGAGCATCGTATATGCTTAGTTTGGCTGGTAGCTTCCTAAGATGGGCTAGCACGTTGTAGTCCACTTTATTACCATGTTCCTTGGTTTCTTCCCGAATGGGCAGTTCCTCTGCTGTGGTTGGCTCTTCCTGAGCAACCACCTACTTTCCTTTATCCTTTGGATTCATTCTCGAGGGCAGAACTTTTCCACTTCTTAAATTTACTTCAGTTATTTCTTCTGAATTTGGTGTTGAATCTACCGGTGTATCCTCTTGAATTGGAACCACTGGCTCTTCTGAAGTTGCTTCGGTGTCTGAGGGTTCTAATTCTATCGTGATCGGAGCTCCTCGGAATTCATAAATGGACTCGTTGCTTGTCGAGCTTTCGTAGTCTCCTTTGTGAACATCTTCTTCGTCGTGGTCGTCAAGGTTGTGTATGATTTGAGAATCATTATTTGTATTGGAATCGAGATCCGGATTAAGCTGGTTGTCATTAGTTACGTAATCGTTAGAAACAGTCAAAACGTAGCCAACACCATAACCCTTATCATTATAAGATCCCGCCGGAGCGAGCAGTAATCATACAGAGTCAGGAGTTCGAGGGATTTCTCCCCCGAATCGGAAACAACCATCTTAGGATAAGCAGCCCCTAATCTACCCTTTAGAGCCTCGGTCTGCTTTTCTTCCACGATCTTCTCTTTCTTCTGGGGCGGTTCTTCAATCGCAAGTGATAGTGCCAGCTCGACAGGTTGCAAACTCTGAGTTGAAGCATGTACCGAAGTGGCCTGGATGTGATCCAAAATTTTCTTCGATGATCTTCTCCAGACAGTACTCCATCCATCATCAGTCGTGTACGGTTTATCAGAACAATGGGATTCGTTGAAATAACATTGACGGAACCTCCTTTCTGGGGTTCCTTCATGTATTCCTTTGGGATCGTTATGTTCCCTTTTCGGAGATTGTCATCAAGCCAACTCTTGAAAGTGATTCAATCCTCTATCTTGTGTCCGAGCATCTGATGGTGAGGGCAATAGTTCGGATGATCTTTCTTGTTGACTTCCTCCGGCTTCTTGGGCTCTGGCAGCTGAAAATCTGGTGTCTTCATTAAGCTGCGGAACATCTTCGCTACTGCTTCGTCAATGGATATTCTCTATTTAGAAGTTCTCTTAAAGTGCGTGACGAACAAGGCGGTTGTTCATAATGCTGAGGTGACTGATAGCTCGGACGAGGTTGCTGATAACCCTGTTGAGGTTGCTGATAGCCCTGCTAAGGTTGTTGGTATGTTCGTTGCGGTGGTTGGTAACTAGGCTGCGGTCGCTCTAGCGGTATCTGCATTGGCTGCTTTCCTTTATCTACTACCGCGACGATTCCAGATTTCTTCTCGAATGTTTTCACTGGCTTCTGCTTATCATTCTTGTCTATGAAACTTAAATGTTTTGCCTCTTCTTGCAAGCTCCCGGCCTTGCTAAGCAACTTCTCAAAAGTCTTGATTGTAAATCCTTTAAGGAGGAGTGCTATCGGGCCATGGATACTTTTAAGTAGGATGCCGACTACATGTTGTTCTTGAAGCTGTGGTTCACACTTCATGCTTAAGTTTCTCCATCGAAGTATGTAATCCACTAAAGTCTCATTCGGATTTTGTTGCTCCACCACTAGATCACCGATAGTGATGTGGTGCTGAGCCCCGGCAAATCGTTTAACGAAGAGATTCTCCTGTTCTGAAAAGGTCTTTACTGAACCGTTCGACAATTCTACGTACAAGTCAAAGGTAATTCCTGACAAACTGCTGACAAACTGGCGAAAGAGTAAAGCGTCGCTCCCACCGGCATTGCAGCAACTAGCACGAAAATGTGCAACATGCTGTCGAGGGTTTCCTGTTCCATCAAAAGTCTTAAACAGAGGTGGTACGAAGCCTTTCGGGTATTGGACTGCATCGAACTCTTTGGGGTAAGGTCTACCCGTCTGAATAGATGCTCCACTCTTGGATTGTACTAAAGCTTCTCGCACTCCGTCGTTCTACCATATTTTTAATATCCTTTTCCGGAATCATGCTTTGTGTAGAATCCTTCTTTGGTGGTTCGTCTCCGTTGACGGATGTGATCTCCTTTCCTCCATCCGCAATATGGATAATTTCGGGGGTGTCTCTTTCGAGGTCGGGCCGGATCATGGAGAGTGGCTAAGGCAGCAGCCATCTCTTCCATCCTCTTTGCCATCTGGGAAATTGTATCATCTCTTTCCCGAAGTTGTGCTCTCAACACTTCCAGTTCATCTCTTTCTGCAGCTGCTGGAGCTCCTTGTGAAGCGGATGATGCTCGCGTTTCAACCATGTTGATCTCGGCATACTCCTCATCCATGAACTCTGATGAGTCAACTTCATCTCCTAGTTCTTCTTCTCTTTCTTTTGCTAACCGTCTGATATCGGTCCTTAATTTGTCCATGGTATTCTCTAGTGGCCCTTTTCGCACGGTCTCGCAGTTGTCTCGTGACGGTTGTTGAACTTCCTTCCCGGGAGTCCCCTTTATTGCAGTAGCACTTTCTTCTGATTCAAGTCTCCTGACAAGAATTTTCTTCTCAGGACATTGTTTTGGTCTCAGCTCGCCGGTAGTAGGTCGCTATACCATCCTTCTCGCAGCCGGAAGTCTAGGACCGGATGATCTGTCGGCTATATGCTGGAAGGTGGTATCCTCCCTAATTTGCAGACTCAATACAACAACAGGTGAACTGGCTTTTATCTTCTTCTTTGGTTTCTTCGTGGCAGCAACAGGCTCTATTCCCGATCTGAGGCAGGATTTAGCTGGCACTCGTCCTATCCTTCTTAAGTTTCTGAAACAGGGCATCTTTCTTTCTTTGCTAATCTTTCTATCAAAGCTTGCAGTCGGGCAAATGGCGTAGCCTTATCCCTTTTTCTTTAGTAATTGTTGTAGTACGCTGTGCTCGGGGTAATGCGGTGGCGATCCTACGGACATCCTCTTCATCTGATGCGGCAGAGAGGGGGTGAAACCTGCTCCCTTCCAATAGAGGTATATACTCAGGCAATTCTTCTCTTTCCTCAGGAATTTCTTCTAGAAAAGCAACTTCAGTAGCTTTAGCTTTCTTGGCGATCTTCCTGCTTCAATTTCTCCTTTGAGTCCGAGTTAGGGGAACAACTCTTGAACTGGACCCAATCTCAAAAACAGATGGTATTGTAGCGAAATTTGTACCCTCCACGGTGACAGGCTCATCACAGACTTGGATCTCTTTCTCCTTCAGTTTGGTAGAAGTCAAGGTAGGTGCAAAGATGACTAGACCGGTGGGGGTAGAGACAACAGTCCTCCTACGAACAGTAGTACTCCTCTCAGCTGGAACCCTTTGCAGGGGAGGGAATTCTTGAGTCGATTTCAGGTTAAACTCAATTACGGGCTCTTCAGTTTCTGGCACTTTGTCAATTAGTGCGAAGAGAGTGACGCCAACAAACTTGATATATGTGTTATCGAATCCTTGTCCAAAACGGATGATCCCATTGTCGGGCAGCTCATCCTTGTAAACAGCAAAGTCCATTCCATTGGTCAAGGAAAAGATTTACTTTGGGGCAGTCATTTTCTGCAGGGCAGATTCCGAATGTCAGTCCCAAATTATGCTTCTTTTCATCATAAAGTTTAGGACGAAAAAGAAAGAGTTCGAACACTTTTTTGTTTATCTTAGTGTATTTGTAATTTTTTTTAACAGAGATTGTTTATTAGAAGGTTCGTTTGTTAGAAACAAAACGATTAAAGGAAAAAGGTTATAGAAAAAGGTAAAGGGCCCGATTTAGAATTGAAAAGGAAAAGAAAGTCTTATGCAAGACTTCTCGACTCGAAGGACCGCTCCTAAACTAACACCTATTGGGGGTCCACCCCACCTCAGAAAAGAGGTAAAAGGATCTCGGAACCTCTCCGTTTAAGGGAATTAAGCAGGGTTTATATTACCTGGGTTCTTAAAGTTCCCTATAAGGGCAAGCCCCTATAGTTAATTACATCTTAAATGACGGGAATCATTTAAGAAAACTCTCGATAATGATCAGTGGTTTTGCTCTCAAGAATTTCAAAGTTTAAGGTTTCAAACAAATTGGATTTTGGAAATTTCAAAAGGGATCAGCTCAAGTTTGGAACAAGTTTATTTCAAGAATCCAATGGAAGAGAAGTAGGAGAAGCTGAGGATCCAAGAAGAATCTTGGCAACTTCCCAAACTATCCTATTGTTTGGCTTCGAGTTTAAGAAAATTATTTAATGTTGCAATCCTACCAATTTTATTTATTTAGGACTTATATTTGTATGACATGATCATACAAATAGCCTCGAAGATGTGAGGGTTTATGTCGTACCAAACAACTACCTCGGAATCCTAAGACTAGTTAGGGCTTAATTTGCATAACATGATTATGTAAATGTCTAACGAAGAGTTGAGGATTTATGTTGCACTAGGCAAACTACCTCGAAATCCTATGGTTTTGTTGTTTAATTCTAAGAAATGTTTTACTGAAGTGGATCTGAGTTTAGCTGACGAAGATCGCCGTGTTGCCCACTATGCTCCAAGCTCCTTATTGTTGCAGAGGTTTAGTTTTAGAAGTCATAAATCAGGAGATGAGAGAAGTGTTTCGATTTAGAGAAAATCTTAAAATCCAAGTATTTTTAATATTTTAATTAAAACAAATCTTAAAGTGGTTTAAACAGAACCAATTAAGATCCCACGGTTTTGTCATCCCGGCCCCGTTATTTTCATCGAATTCACTTAGTCCATATGAATTTTCTAAACTCAACTGAATGAGTTCCACACTTACATTTAGACCGTGGGAAATCCCGTTAGCAACACGTGGGTTACATCATCCGAGGTATTCCCGATCATTCAATGAGACGTTTTAAGTTAGTTGTGATTGTAGTTTTGTTGTTCTGTTTGTGATTAAATTTTGAGTTGTTTTATATTTTGGAATGTTATGGCGGTGAATTTTATCTTGCAATGACTTTTAATTTAGTTTTGGTTTCAGTTTAGAGACAATCCTAAAGGTTTTGGTTTTCATGCAACAGTCTTGTTTATCATGCAAGAAAAGTAAAGCGCGATGCATGTAAGTAAATTGCAATAAATTAAATTGCAATAAAATAAAAGCGTACCTGGAGGGTCTTCCCGTCATCCCAAGCTGCACTTAAAACACATGTTAAGGCATTTAAATATTTCAATAGATACCTAGGTAAAGCTAAGGGAAGGGTTTTAGTTGTCTACCAAATTCCTAATCCTATAACTAGTCATTTCCTATGACGTCTAAGTTCTTGGTTTGGTTTAAGGATGATTTTCTTCATCAAAGAACAATTAAATTCATTTTTTCTTCTAAAACATCTCGTCATATTGAGGAAGTGCTTAGGACGAGTCCTAAACATCTTTTCAATACTTCTGGGATTATTTTGAGTTCAAGTGAATTTTTATTGTGCGGATGAATTGATCATCCAAGGATATGTATTTTTGTTTTGTTTCTTGCTCAGTGAACTTAGGATGCTTGAATATCTTATGTGTGAAGTGACATTTCACTTAATACTCTATTTAAGAGTTATAATAATTAAAGCCTTTAAGGGCAAGTTGGTTTATTGCGAATTTTAATCAAATTAATTGAAAGTTTGAGTTAATAGTTTAATGTATTTTAATTTAATTATGAGGTTTTAATTAAAAATTTTATTTCGAAATAGTGTTCAAATTATTTTAGATTTAATTCTTAATGATTTCATTTAGGTTTGTTGTTAAATGATTTTAATTTAATTTAATTCAATTAGATTTTAATTTAATTTTATTTTATTTTATTTTATTTTATTTTATTTTGATTTTAAATTTAATTTAATTTTAATTTTAGTTTTTAATTCAATTTAATTTTAATTTAATTTAATTTTTATTTAATTTAATTTAATTTAATTTAATTTAATTTAATTTTAATTTAATTTAATTTAATTTAATTTTAATCGAATTTAATTTTAATTTAATTTAATTTGAATTTTTGATTTAATTTAATTTAATTTAATTTAATTTAATTTAGAATTAATTTAATTAAATTTAATTTAAAATTAATTTTAATTTAATTTTAATTTAATTTTGAATTTAATTTAATTTGAATTTTAATTAAATTTAATTTTAATTTAATTGGATTTAATTTAATTTAATTTTTTATTTCAATTTTAATTTTAATTTTAGTTTAACTTTAATTTTAATTTGATTTTAATTTAATTTGATTTTCATTTTAGTTTTAATTATTAATTAAGATTATTATTTTAATTTTTTAATTAAGAATTAAATATTGTTAAAGTGACTCATTTAGGGATTTTTAAATTAAAGAATAAATGTCCTCTTAATAATATCTCTATTTTAATGATCCAAATTTAAATATATTCTTTCCAAAATTTAAATTATTTAATTAATTAAAGTTTCACTTTTGATATTTTCAAAGTGTTTAATGGGTTCCTACCCC
This sequence comes from Papilionanthe hookeriana x Papilionanthe teres, assembly GCA_022702705.1. Classification (NCBI taxonomy): domain Eukaryota; kingdom Viridiplantae; phylum Streptophyta; class Magnoliopsida; order Asparagales; family Orchidaceae; genus Papilionanthe; species Papilionanthe hookeriana x Papilionanthe teres. The sequence goes on from CM040427.1 coordinate 12,663,935, forward strand.
TTAATTTCCCTTGTTTCAATCATCCAAAGAAATTTAAAATCAAAACCCCCCATTTTGATTTAACCTGAAGTTTTAATTAAGGGTTAAATATTTTAATTACCTTTATGCCCTTTTAAGCTTATTTATTTCATAACTCACTAAATTGAGCTCAAATGAATTTAAAATTTTTATGTCACCTCACTCACATGTCAATTAAGATATTAGAAAAGAAAATGTGATTTTTCTGAATTTAATTTATTTATATAATTATTTTTAGTAGAAAATAAGGTTTTTCAAAGAAAATTCAACAACATGACCAAGGTGAAGTTTCTGTCCTTAAGAAAATTATGGGATGTTCCTAATGACTAGAGGACCACTTGGACCAATTTTGGTGAATTTTTGAATTATAATTTATTTATTATAATTATTTTGAGTTTTAGAGTATTAATTAATTATAAAATAAAATAAAAGTTGAAAAATGGATTTTATATTTTTCTTAAATCTTTCTAACCCAAGGAGTCCAGAGAAACAAATTTTTTAATTTTTTAATTTCTCTTTAATTTATTAGAATTATTTTAGTTAAAAAGGGTAAAAAATCATTTTTTAATATTAAAAATTACATTAAGCCTTTAAAATTCAATATCTTAACCTAGAGACTTAGGAAAAATATTGGGTTTGTTCCTAAATGATTAGGAGTCAAAATGTGACATTTTTATGATTTTTAATATTTTTATGATTTTTATTATTTTTTAATTATTAGAATATTAAAATATGGTGGAAAATCAACTTTTTTTAGAAAATTCCAATTTTAATTTTCTTGAACTCCCCTGATATCAGAGAAGCTCCAAAACCATTTTTGTAAATTTTTTAAAAGTATTTATGAAGTTATGAATTTTTAAAGTTTCATTTTACAAATGAGGCTTAATCAACCCATTTGGTGGGGTTAATCAAGTCCAATTGATTTCAAATTTTTATGTAAGGTCTCTCTGATCCTAAAGATCAGTGGAGAATTATTTTCAAGTCAATTTAATGTGTGGTTAACCCTAATTAATTCAAATTCAATTTTAGGGGTTTAGGCCAATTAAGGTTATTATGAATTAACTCAAAATATATTTTTCGTAGGGTTCTCTGGTCCTAAGGAACATCACCAAATTTTTCTAGAATTTATTTCACAACATGCTAATTATTGGAATTAAAATACCTAAAACAGTGACATGAACTTGAAAACTCAATAACTTTTCACAGAGATGGCCTCTGACCTTGAAAAACTCAGGAAATGTTCCCAAGATCAGAGGCTTCAAAAGCCCTATGGTCTCATGCCATGGTGAATTATCTATGCAAATGGTAAATGAATTATTAAAAATAAAATACTCATCTAATTAACTTGATTTCTTTTTCACATTATTCTCCTCTGTTCACTGAGAAAAAAGGTATTTTTGTTTTACTTTTGTGATTTTTCTATGCAAAGATATGAATTTTTGAAGTTCTGGGCATTTAAATAATTCAAAAAATACCCTATTTATCTACTTATCCACGCAGCGCCAGCGCAACATTGGCAGCTCCGAAAATCCACGCGGCGCATTCCCATTCGAAGCCGCCATCCGGCTCAGCGCTCTGGGGGCCCGCGGTTTATGTATCATTCTCTGGTCCGGCGCAATCTGAACCGTCCGCTCGATACACGTGTGATCCAACGACTCCCGGTCATCGTCTACAACTGGTGTGCACCCGTGACCGTCCACACTAAAACCCTAAGATCTCACTCGATTCTTAATGAATTTTCATGTTCTTATGCTCTATGGATTCGTCTTGAAGAGACGAACACATATATATGGTTTATAGGCTATGAAATTAACTTGAACAAAATGGAGAATCACTGGAAGCTCGGGAGGAAGAGTGAGTTCACACTTTTGCTCAGAGAAGTGAAGCTTCGATCTGAGGGTTGTGTCACCTTCGATTGGGTCCAGGAAAGCTCCAGATGAAGTCTCTGGCTCTGGGGAATTATCTAGGTATGAAAGTGACCAAGCCCGATCACAAAGCTTTGAGGCTAGAAGCAATGGCTGGCATGGTGAGGAGACTTTTGCTGGGGAACTTCTCCTCTTGGTCTGGTGAAGGTGTAGGACCAATCAATTTGGAGATTGGCTCACTGTGGTGAAGTGTCCTGTTTTTTGGGTGGATTTTCAACTCAGAAATTGAGCTCACAGAGGGGGATTTAGGGCTGGATTTTAGTGGGGATTAAGTTCTCTATGTCTGGGGAGGAGTCTGGAATAATTTTGGCAGAGTTTCCTTAAGGTTTGGTTCAACTCCTTATTTGGCCGAGAGGTGGTGGTGTTTAAATAGGCATGGCTAGAGGGCGTCCCAGGGGGGTTTGAAGGCTTGGATCAGCTGCTTAGGGCAAGGGAAGAACATCCATTGTGTTCAATTGGGCTGGGACAACTCAGCAAGGAGATATTCAAAAAATTGGCTCACAGGGTGCTCTCGGCTGTTGACCTCATTTTTGATGAGGTCTTCTCTTCTTCTCTTTAGTACTTAGGATCTAGCCTTAGGCTTTTCCTTTGACTATCCTAGAGGATTAGAGTTGGGACCCACCACTTAGAAATTCAAACCACTTCCTAACTCCCTGCAAACTCCACAAATGTATTGTAGACCCCTAATCACCTAGAGGGTTGAAATTAAATGTGGAAGTTTAAAGGATGAGTTCCTATAGGATTCTTTGGCCTTAGGACTGCCCTGGGTGGCCTGGTCTGGTGAAGGGGGCTGACTTACACACACACTACACCTATACACTACACTTTCACACACCTCCTAAAAACACACCCATACCCAATTTGACCTCCTGACTCATGCAGGTGATTCACATGGATGGTCCTTAACCCCTAAGCCCTTGGCTAAGAGGGTTAGAAACAACATAGTGGATGCCTCAAATGAGTCCCTTCATGGCTCATGTGGGCTTGATATGGCTTCATGGCTCAACCAAAATGATTTCATTCCACTTACATTCACCCAAGCTTCAATTTTCCAAATTTTCAATTTTTGATCCCGGGACCCTACACCCGCTTAGCTCTACCCAAAACCCTCAAACCCCCCAAAAATTTGCAAAATCACCTAAATTACCCAAAATTCTCCAAAATCAATCCTAAACATTGCCTCACCAATCAAATTGATCATCCATACCCAAAAATACCAAAAATTCCAAAAATACCTCCCAATACCCTCCAAATACCCAAAATACCGCTCTTAGCCAAAAAATCCAAAAATTCAGAAAATTCCCAGAAAATTCCAGAAAATCTCAAATATTCCCAATTTCATTTTATTCAACTACATCATGGGCCAATTTTGTCAATTTACCCCACTTTTATCAAAACCCCCAATTTGACCCATTTTAACCCAAAGTGAACCCAATGTCAAACCAAACCTACCCAATTGACCCAAATTCTGGTCCAATTCAATTCTAAACTTCAATTCAACATCCCCAACACCAATCTAGACCAAATCCAAGCCCAATTTGATTGGCATTGGGATCCAATTTCACTTTTGGCCTTAAAGCCCAATTTGGACCCATGACCCAAACTTAGCCCAAACTCACCCAATTCAACTCCAATTAACCCCAAATCTTTTCTAAACCTTCCTTAACATCCCCATGAACAAAACACTAACATGATTTACACAAAATTTAGACCCAAACCCCACTCAAATTCAACCCAAAATCAAAAGGCCCAATTTTAACCTAAACCTAAACCTAGCCCAAATAGACCCAAACCCCAAAATCAAAACCCAACCAAAGCCAAAACCTCTTTGAAACACTCCCATAAACATTTCCCAACATTTATTTTACATCAATTTCAACCCTAGCCCAACTTTGGCCCATGGTAGCCCATTTTGGCCCATCTTAGCCTCTTTACCAAAAGGCCCATATCCAACCTAATTCAAACCCAAATCACCTCAAGTTTGTTTCAAATCATTCATGGTACATCCTTAAACCAATCCCAACATTTATTTGACATGGCCCTTTACAAAATTTTTTATCCAAAAGCCTATTTTCAAACATGAAGGCCCCCCCTTTAAGCCTTCCTAAAAGCTCATTCTTAAGATAATTTCAAAAGCCCAAGCCTATCCTAAAGCCCACATGAAATTTCTCCTTATCATCCCTTTAATTGAAATCATCCCTAAATCCTAAATTCATCATTGGATTATTCCAAAATTAAACCTCATGGCAACCCTCACCAAAATGCCAAAAGTCAAAAAACCCATTTTCATGAAATTGACTAAACTTTTCCCTAAGCCACATGGAGCCATGCATGAGCCATTCACAAGCCATAGGAAGCCATGAAAGTTTGGCATGTGACCATGCCATTAATGGTAAAAGGAGGGGCTCCTTTCCTAACCTTTCATTAAGCCTTTTTAACCTTATCCATGACACACACTAAACCATGTTTAGCCACCTCATCATGGATAGAGACCACACCATCCTCTCTTGGCTGACCCAACTGATCCTCTCAGCCCAAAATCAGGCCATGGGGAGGTGCACCCAACCCAAACCAATGGGTTGACCAAATTGAAGCCAAATTGACCCCTTCTCCATTCCATTTTAATTCAACCCCTTTACACATGGCAATTGCCAATTGCTTGCACCAAGTCCCGATCATGACCCACCTGACCTTGAGGGTGACCCATGCCTGGCCGGCCGGCCACCCAGTCGCCGGAAAACACCATGCCCGAAACCTTGGGAGAGGCCAAGCTTTGGAATTCTACCTTGCTGAGCTGCCTCACTCCAAATGGCCATTGCAGCTGTTCTTCTCCTCACCTAAGCAGCTGATCCCAGCCCTCAACTCCCCCTGGGAGGCCCTCCAGCCTCTTCTATTTAAACCCCTCACCCTCTCGGCCAAAGGAGGTGTTGAACCAGACCATACCAAAACTCTACCAAAATCACTCCTCACTCCCCTCCAGACTTAGAGCAATTGATCCCCACTGTTCTCCTGCTCTAATCCCCATTGATTGAGCTCGATTTTGGAGCTCAATTCTCGAGCCGAAACGAGACACTCCTGAATCCTTCACCAAAATCAAATTAAACTCACCTACACCTTCACCAGACCAAGAGAAGAAGTTTTCCAGTGAAAGCCCCCTCTCCAGGCCACCCAGTTGTTCCAGACTCCAAAGGTTGTGATCAGCTCTGGTGGAAATCATACCTAGACAACTCACCAAGCCAAGGGACTTCATGTGGAGCTTGCTTGGACCCAATCGAAGGTGACACAACTCTCAGATCGAAGGTTCACTTCTCTGAGCAAAGGTATGAACTCCCTCTTCTGCCCGAGCTTCAGTCAATTCTCCATTTTTATTGGCTTGATTTCATTGCATGTTCACCGTATGGATGTGTTCGCCTCTTCAAGACGAATCCATAGAGCATAAGAACACGAAAATCCGTTGAGAATCGAGAGAGTTCTTAGGGTTAGAGTGTGGACGGTCACGGGATCGCACCAGTCGTAGACGATGACCAGGAACCGTCGGATCGCGCGTGTATTGGATGGACGGCTTGGATTGCGTCGGACCGGCAGATGGTATGTGAACCGCGGGGCCCCGGACAGCCGAGTCAGATGGGGGCGCCGAACCAGGGAGCGACGCGTATCGATTCGGAGCCGCCGAGGTTGAGTCAGCGCCGCGTGGATAAGTAGATAAATAGGGTATTTTCTGATTTATTTAAATACCAGAACTTCAAAAATCCATATCTTTGTGTAGAAAAATCACAAAAATAAAATAAAAATACCCTCTTGCTCAGTGAACAAAGAAGAATAATGTGGAAAAGAAATTAATTAATTTTGTCTAGTACTTTATTTTTAATTAATTATTTACTCCCTGCATTGTTTTAATTCTCCATGCATTCATACAATTCACCATGGCATGAGACCATAGGGCTTTTGAAGCCTCTGAACTTGGGAACATTCCCCGAATTTTCCAAGGTCGAGGCCATCTCTGTGAAAAGTTATTGATTTTTCAAATGTATGTTGCTGTTTTGAGTATTTTAATTCCAAAAATTAGCATGTTGTGAAATAAATTCTAGGAAAATTTGGTGATGTTCCTTATGACCAGAGAACCCTAGGAAAAATAGGAATTGAGTTAATTCACTCAGATTAACCCTAATTGGCCTAAATACCCAAAATTGAAATTTAATTAATTAGATTTAACCATAGATCAAATTGACTTCAAATCAATTCTCCACTTACCTTTAGGATCAGAGGAACCCACCATAAAAGTTTGAAGTCAATTGGGTTTGGTTAACCCTATCAAATGGGTTGATTAAGCCATTTAGCCAACTTAAAATTTAAAAATTCATAACTTGCAAAATACTTTTTAAAAATTCACCAAATTGGTTTTGAAGCCCCACTGATATCATGGAAATTCAAGAAAATTAAAATTGTAATTTTCTAAAAAAGTTGATTTTTTATCATTATTTTAATATTTTAATAATTAAAAAATAATAAAAATTACAAAAATAATAAAATTCACCAAAATGTCACATTTTGAATTCTAACCACTTAGGAACAAACCCCATATTTTTCTTATGTCTCTAGGTTGAGATATTAAATTTTAAAGCCTTGGGGTAATTTTTAAAATTAAAAAATACATTTTCTAGCATTTCCACTAAAATAATTCCAATAAATTAAGGAAAAATCTGAAAATTGTAAAATTTGGTTCTCTGGAATCCTTGATATCAGAGAGAATTTTAAAAATTATAAAATTCATTTTTCAACTTATATTTTGTTTTTAAATTAATTAATACTCCAAAATTTAAAATAATTTTAATAAATAAAATATAATTCAAAAAATCACAAAAATTGGTCCAAGTGGTCCTCTGGTCATTAGGAATGTCCCATAATTCTTTTAAGGACAGAAACTTTCCCTTGGTCATATTATTAAATTTTCCTTGGAAATCCTTATTTTCCACTAAAAATAATTACATAAATAAATTAAATACAGAAAAATCACATTTTCTCCTCTAATGTCTTCATTGACATATGAGTGAAGTCACATAAAAATTTCAAATTCATTTGAGCTCAATTTAGTGAGTTATGAAATTATTAAGCTTGAAGGGCAAAATGGTAATTAAAATTTTAACCCTTAATTAAAACTTTGAGGCTTAATAAAATTAAAGAGTAAAATATTTGATCCTAATCTGATTTGGATGATTGAAATTTAAATAATTAAAGGGTAGAAACCTATTCAACAATTCAACAATAATTGAAATGAATTTTAATTAAAATAATTAATTAAATTTGGAAGAATAATAAAATTGGAATTATTAAGATAGGGATGTTATTAGGAAGAAATTTGTTCTTTAATTTAAGAATCCCTAGATTAATCATCTCAATAATATTTAATTCTTAATTAAAATGATAATCCAAGTTTAAGGTTTAAAATGCTAAAAGACTTAATCATTAAATTAAGTTAAGGTTAAATTATTTAAAGCAAACCCTTTTAAAATAAAATATTAAATTAAATTAAATTAAATTAAATTAAATTAAATTAAATTAAATTAAAACAAATTAAATTAAATTAAAATTAAATTAAATTAAAATTAAATTAAATCATATTAAATTAAATTAAATTAAATTAAATTAAATTAAATTAAATTAAATTAAATTAAATTAAATTAAATTAAAATTAAATTAAATTAAATTAAATTAAATTAAATTAAACTAAATTAAATTAAATTAAATTAAACTAAATTAAATTAAATTAAATTAAATTAAATTAAATTAATTTAAATTAAATTAAATTAAATTAAAACTAAATCAAATTAAATTAAATCAAATTGAATTAAATTAAGCTAAAACATATCATATTAAATTAACTTAAAATTAAATTAAATTAAATTAAACCACATTAAATTAAATTAAGTTAAGTTAAATTGAATTAAATTAAATATAACATCATCTAAGTCATAAAGAATTCAAAATAAATCTAAAATAACTTGAACACTATTCCAAACTTAAATCGTTAATTTGAACTTAAATTTGAATCACAAATCATTAAATATCATTTTGCCCTTAGGAGCTTTTACTATTATAACTCCTAAATGGAGTATCAAGTGAAATGTCACTTCACTCATAAGGATATTCAAACATCCTAATTCACCGAGCAAGAAATAAAACTTAACTTAAACACCCTAGATGATTAATTCACCTGCACAATAGAATTCATTTGGACTTGGGACAATTCCTGAAATATTGAAAAGATGTTTAAGATTCATCTTAAACACTTCCTCAATATGATGGAATGTCCTTAAAGAACAAATTGAGCTTAGTTGTTCTTTGGTGAAGAAAATCATCCTTAAAACCAAAATTGAAGACCTAGACGTCATAGGAATGACTAGCTATAGGATTAGGATTTTGGCAGAAAACCATAACCCTTCCCTTAGCTTTGCCTAGGAAATTGCTATAAATGCTTAAATGCTCTAAATTGTATTTTAAGTGCAGCTTGGGATGACGGGAAGACCCTCCAGGTACGCTTTTATTTTATTGCAATTTATCTTACTGCAATTCATTTACTCGTGTTGCACTTTACCTTTCTTGCATGATAAACAACAGTTGCATGAAAACCTACACCTTTAGGACAGAAACCAAAACTGAAACCCATAACTAAATTAAAAGACACTAGAAGATAAAATTCACCGCCACAACATTCAAAATATAAGACAACTCAAAATTTAATCACAAATAGAACAACAAAACTACAACTACAACTAAATTAAAATGTCTCATTGAATGATCGGGAATACCTCGGATGATGTAACCCACGTGTTGCTAACGGGATTTCCCACGGTCTAAATGAAAGTGCGGAACTCATTTAGTTGAGTTTAGCAAATTCATCTGGACTAAGTGAATTCGATGAAAATAACGGTGCCGGGATGACGGAACCGTGGGATCTAACTCTAAGACCTGTTTTAATTAAAATATTAAAGACACATGGAAATTAAGACTTTCTCTAAAACCAAACACTTCTCTCATCTCCTGATTTATAACCTCTAAAACTAAACCTCTGCAACAACAAGGAGCTCGGAGCATGGTGGGCGAGCACGGCCATCGTCATCGACAGAAACCCGAGTCTACTTCAAGAAAACTTTCCTTAGAACTAAATAACTAAGCCATAGGACTTCGAGGTAGTTTGCATAGTGCAACATAAATCCTCAACTCTTCGTTAGGCATTTGCATGATCATGTCATGTAAATTAAGCCCTAACCGGTCTTAGGACTCCGAGGTAGTCGTCCGATACGACATAAACCCTCACATCTTCGAGGCTATTTATATGATTTTATCATACAAATATAAGTCCTAATTAATTAAAATTGGCAAGATTAAAACATTAAATAAACATTAGGACTTTCCTAAATTCAAGCCAAACAATAGGATAGTCGGGAAATTACCGAAGTTCGCTTCGAATCTGTGATTTCTCCTACCTTTCTTCCTTTGAATTCCCAAAAACAAAATGTCCCAAATTTGATCTATCCCCTATTGAAATTCCAAAATTCAATCCCTTGAAAACTTAAACCTTGAAATTCTTGAGAGCAGAACTACTGATTATTATCGAGAGTTTTCTTAGGTGATTCCCGTCACTTAAGATGTAATTAACTATAGGGGCTTGCCCTTATAAGGAATTTTAGGAACCTGAGTAATATAAACCCCGCTTAATTCATTTATATTAAACAGGGGAATTTGTCGGCTTATAAAATTGGTTCGCAGACCAAACGGATGTCACAAATCTTCTAGTTTATTTAATCGAGCCCCATCATCAAGCAATGTGTCCATTCTTCGGGATAGATACATGGTTTGTGATGCGGTGCTCGTTTATATAAACTATTTGGGATGTGAGATCGGTTTGATTTCATATCTTAAAATTTTCAAATTTAAAATTATTTTCAAAATCAAATATTACTTTTCAAATTATTTATTTAAATTAAAATTAAAATACGCCGACAATTTCCGGCGACTCACGTGAGGAATAATTCCTCTCTCCATTTTTAATCAAATAGCTTCGTTTTCAAAAATCGGTAGTGTATCCATGTCCCTAATGGATCAAACTACCCTTCTTTCCGTTGGAATATTATGTTCATTTCTACCTTGAACGAGTATAGCCAACATTCTCTCGGATTTAGGAGCCACTGTTTAGACACCCCTAAAACAGAGAGGTTCCGAGATCCTTTTGCCTCATTTCTGAGGTGGGGTGGACCCCCAATAGGTGTTAGTTTAGGAGTGATCCTTCGAGTCGAGAAGTCTTGCATAAGACTTTCTTTTCCTTTCCAACTTTGAATCAAATTCACTACCCTCTCTACACCTTTGAACATTCTATTCTAAATAAACAAACCCTCTAATGAATGACTCTTTTAATAAATATACATGAACAATAATGTGTTCGGACTCTTTTCGATTCCTTTTCTTTTCGTCCTGATGAGAAGAAGCATAATTTGGGACTGACAATCAGAATCTACCTTGCAGAAATGGAAGCCCCAAAACTGATTTTCTCCTTCACCAATGGACTGGACTTCGCTGTTTACAAGGATGAGCTGCCCGACAATGGGATCATCCGGTTTGGACGAGGATTCGAGAACACAAATGTCAAAATCGCTGACGTTACTCTCTTCGCACTGATGGACAAAGTGTCAGAAACTGAGAAACCCATGATTGAGTTCAACCTTAAGTCAACTCAAGAGTTTCCTCCTCTACGAAGGGTTCCAGCTGAGAGGAATACTACCGTCCATAGGAGGACCGTTATCTCTACCCCCACCGGTCTAGTCGTCTCCGCACCTACCCCGGCTCCCGCCAACCGAAGGGGAAGGAAGTTCAAATTTGCAACGAGCATGTTACCGTGGAGGGTACAAATTTCCGTGCAAGACCTTCGTTTTTGAAATTGGGTCCAGCTCAAGGGTTCCACCCCTAACACGGACTCAGAGGAGAAACAGAGGCAGGAAGATTGCCAGGAAGGCCAGAGCTGCTGAAGTCGCTTTCCTAGAAGAAATTCCCGAGTACACACCATTACCTGAATACATACCATTGGCTGAGTATACACCCCTTTTGGAAGGGAGCAGATTCCATCCCCTTTCCGCCGCAGCTGACGAGGAAAATGCCCGCAGGATTGCTTCTACGTTACCTCGACCTGCATACTATAGTGACAACAGAAAGAAAAGGGCTAGGGTTACACTACTTGCCCGACTATAGACTGTGATTGAAAAGTTAGAAAAGAAAGAAAAATGCCCCGTATCAGAAATTTTAAGAAGGATAGGGCGGGTGCCGGCCAAATCCAGTCTTGGGCCACGAGTAGAACCTGCTATCGCTGCAGAAGAGCCTAATAAGAGGATGAAGGCTAGTCCACCTGTTGTTGTTTCAGTGTTTACGTGATCGGGGAGGATACCACCTTCCGACGATTCGACTGACGGACCATCCGGTCCTGGGCCTTCTACCGCTAGAAGGATGGTATGGCGTCCCACTACCGACCAATTAAGACCGAAACAACGACTAGAAAAGGAAAGTCTCGTCAGGAGACTTGAGTCCGAGGAAAGTGCTACCGCAGTAAAGGGGACTCATGAGAAAGAGACTCGACAATTGTCACATGACAACTGCAAGGATGTACAGAAAAGACCTCTAGAAGATACTATGGAAAAGTTAAGAACTGATATTCGACGATTAGCAAGGGAGAGAGAAGAGAAATTCGGAGATGAAATTGACTCATCAGAGTTCATGGATGATGAGTATGCAGAAATTAACATGGTTGAGACACGGGCTTCGTCGGCTTCACAAGGTGCTCCTGCACTGCGCAGAAGAGAGGAGCCTGAAGTAATGAGAAGGCGGCTTCAAGAGAAAGATGATACGATTGCCCAAATGGCAAAAAGGATGGAAGAGATGGCTGTAGCCCTAGCCACTCTCCAGAGTCAGGTTCAACCCCAAAGGGAAACACCCCCGGAAGTCATTCACATTGTAGACGGAGGAAAGGAGATTACATCCGTCAACGGGGACGATCAATTAAAGAAGGATACAACACAAAGTATGATTCCGGAAAAGGATATCAAGAGCTTGGTAGAACAGCAGGTGCGAGAAGCCTTGGCACAATCAAAGAGCGGAACATCCATTCGGACGGGTAGACCTTACCCGGAAGAATTCGACGCTGTCCAATATCCGAAAGGCTTTGTACCACCTCTGTTCAAGACCTTTGATGGAACCGGAAATCCTCGGCAGCATGTTGCACATTTTCGGGCCAGTTTTTGCAATGCCGGCGGAAGTGATGCTTTACTCTTCCGACAATTTGTCGACGACACTGTCGAGAATCGCCTTTGATTGGTATGCGGAATTACCAAACGGTTCGGTGAAGACATTTTCGGAGTTAGAGAACCTCTTCATCAAGCGATTTGTCGGAGCTCGGCACCACATCACTATAGGTGATTTAGTGGTAGAGAAGCGAAGCCGAATGAAACCTTGGTGGACTACATACTTCGATGGAGGAACCTAAGTATGAAGTGTGAGCCACGGTTACAAGAACGACGATGCGATCGGCATTTTACTAAAAAGCATCCATGGCCCGATAGCACTTCTCCTCAAGGGATTTACTATTAAGACTTTCGAGAAGTTGTTAAGCAAGGCCGAAGCTTGCAAGAGGAGGCGAAGCAATTAAGTTTCACCGATAAAGCGGACAAAAGAAGCCCGTGAAAACTTTTGAAAAGAAGTCCGGAATCGTCGCAGCAGTCGATAAAGGCAAGCAACCGATACAAATATCGTCAGAACGGCCGCAGCAACCTCAACAGAATTACCAGCAATCCCGACCCAGCTACCAGTCATCTCAACAGTATGAACAACCACCTCGTCCACAACGGACGTTTAGGGAGTTCCTGAGTAGGGAGTATCCGTTCAAGAATGAGGCGGTGCCGAAAATGTTCCACAGCCTGATGAAGACTCCAGATTTCCAACTACCAGAGCCTAAAAGACCAGAAGAAGTCGACAAGAAAGGTGATCCCAACTTTTGCCCTTACCACCGGATGCTTGGGCACAAGATAGAAGATTGTATTACCTTCAAGAGTTGGCTCAACGACAACCTTCGGAAAGGGAATATAACGATCCCGAAAGAATACATGAAGGAACCCCAGAAAGGAGGTTCCGTCAATGTTATCTCGACGGATTTCATTGCTCCGATAGATCCCTATGCGACTGATGATGGATGGACTACCGCTTGGACAAAGTCTTCGAAGAAGATTTTAGATCACATCCAAACCGCTTCGGTGCGAGCTTCAATTTAAAGTTCGAAAACTGTCAAGTCGGCGCTATCACTTGCAATAGAAGAGCAACCTCAACAAGAGACAATTGAAGAAAAGAAGAAAACTGACGAAGAAGAGAAGACCGAGGCACCTAAGGCTAGACTAGGGGCTGCTTATCCTAGGATAGTTGTTTCCGATTCGGGGGAGAAATCCCTCGAACCTCTGACTCTGTATGACTATCTGCCCACTCCGGTGGGATCTTATAATGATGAGGGTTATGGCGTTGGCTACGTTTTGACTGTTTCTAACGATTACGTAACTAGCGACAATCAACCTAATCCGGACGTCGATTCCGATACAAACAACAATTCTCAAATCATACACAATCTCGACGATCACAATGACGAAGAAGACATCCACCAGGGAGGCTACGAGAGTTCAACAAGCGACGAATCTATTTGCGAGTTTCGAGGAGCTCCAATCACAATAGAGTTAGAGCCTTCAGACTCCGAAGCTAATCCTGAAGAACTTGTCATTCCAATTCAGAAGGAGACACCAGCAAACTCAATGCTAAATTCAGAAGAAATCACAGAAGTCAACTTAAGAAGTGGAAGAGTTCTACCTCCGAGAATGGGTCCAATGGACAAAGGAAAGCAGGTGGTTGTTCAGGAAGAACCAACCCCGGCAGAAGAAATACCCATTCGAGAAGAAAACGAGGCACATGAAAACAAAGTGTACTACAACGTGCTAGCCCATCTTAGGAAACTACCGACCAAGCCGAGCATCTACGATGCTCTCATCTTATCAAAGGAGATGAGAGAAGCTCGATCAAGGCCTTACTTGATCCAGAAATTTGCTTAGCTCAAATGGCCGGAGAGTCCTTAGATGAGGTTTGCTCGTTAAAGGAACGACGAGGTGTTACCTTCACGGACAATGATCTACTACTTGGGACGGCAGACCACAACCGACCGTTGTACATTTCGAGTTACAATTGGGAAGTTTACGCTCTCCAGAGTATTGGTGGATCCAGGAGCATCAATCAATATAATGAATCTCCGAACGCTAGCATACTTAGAAATTGATGCTCGCGAGCTCGAGGCGGACAAAATGTTATTAAGAGGATTCAACCAGAAAGGAGAAAGAGCCCTCGGCTCAATAACACTGCTAATGAAGACCGGTGACTTAGCAAAGACAACTGCGAAATTTCACATAATTGATTCAGAAACATCGTTCAACGCTCTACTGGGCCGACCATGGATACATGAAAACAGGATGGTACCATCATCTCTACATCAATGCATTAAATACTACGATGGAGGGGAACAGTGCATTAAAGGTGACTTACAACCGTTCTCCGTACATGAAATCGGAATCCATGAAGATGCAGCTTATTATGCACCTCCGAAGAAAACAATCTTCTCCAGAGATACCATAACAAATGAAGCAAAGGAAATTTGGGACGATGAAGAACACTGAAATTCTAGTCCAACGAGTCACTCACCACTCCCTTACGGCGAGATGGTGAAGGTTTCTCCACAACTCGCATCCGAGGTCGAGGCCGGGGAAGAGGTTGTGGCGGAGACGTTAGGACGATTGGACGGAGGAAACCAGCCATCAATGTTGATTGGGAAGATAGTTCGAAGAAGAAAAAGAAATCAAACAAGAAGCAGACGACAATAAGTCGAAAGAAGCCGCAATTCGGAATCCCTCTCGAGGATGAAAGAAACGAAGAATATAAATCGATGTACGAGAAGATTAACCACTATGTACATACTATGACCCCGACCCCGATCCATTCTAATAAGATCGAGGGTATGGAGGTCAAAGAGGTACGTAGCGGTGGTGCAAAGGCAATCAAATTCTACCGTGGTACTCCTTCCTCCAAAACTGAAAATAATGTACAATTTGAAGATGCTACTTCATCGAATTAATGGAATTACCTTTTGAGTGGTACTCTCCCCTGTGTTCAAAATTTAATTCGACTCGGTTTTTTACCTCGACAATGGACAAAAGGTCAATCACAACGTTTTGAAAAATTATGGAATAACTCCGGTAGTCCACCCAATGCAAAACATGGTCTCGGATTCGGCACAGTAGGATCAGTTGACGATACTGAATTTTGCATGGTTGTCACTTGCGAGTCTAATGAAAACCGTATGGAAACTACGGAAGAACTCGAAGATTTACAAATTGGAGATGCTCCACCGTAGTTCGAAGAAGAGATCAAATCTACAATAGATGGGTTAACGGAAGTTAACTTAGGTACTAGCGAAGAACCCAGACCTACCTTTGTTAGCTCCTTACTCGATAAAGAAGACTCCGAAGAAATAATTAAGTTATTAATGGAATTTAAAGACTGTTTTGCTTGGAGCTACGATGAGATGCCAGGTTTAGCTCCAGAGGTCGCAGTCCATAAGCTAGGGGTCGATCCCGCTTCGTTCCGGTCGGACAAGGTCCCGGAAGAATGCGTCCGTAAATCGAACAACAAGTCATAAGTTGAAGTTAAAAAGCTAATAGACACTAAATTTGTCCGTGAAGAACAATACCCGACTTGGTTAGCCAATGTAGTACCAGTCAGGAAGAAGAATGGTCAGATCAGAATTTGCGTAGATTTCAGAGATTTAAACAAGGCATGTCCAAAAGATGAATTTAATCTACCGATCCCAGAATTAATGATTGACATTGCTTCGACACATGAAATATTTTCATTCATGGATGGATCTTCAGGATACAACCAGATAAAAATGGCCCCAGAAGATGAAAAACTTACAGCATTCAAAACGCCGATCGGAGTATATTGCTACACGGTAATGCCATTCGGACCGAAGAACGCGAGGAGCAACCTACCGTAGAGCGATGACAAGAATTTTTGATGATCTCATCCACAATCAAGTCGAATGCTACGTGGACGATGTGGTCATCAAAAGCAAAGTAAAGGAAAACCACTCGTATGATTTGAGAATTGTTTTCGAACGATTAAGACAATTTAACCTTAAGATGAATCCCTTAAAATGCGCCTTCGGCGTCACCTCCGGGAAATTCTTAGGATTCGTTGTCCGACATCGCGGAATTGAAATCGATCCAGAAAAGATTAAAGCTATCTTAGAAATGCCGCCTCCCAAAACCTTAAAACAACTACGATCTTTTCAAGGGAAGCTGGCATATCTTCGACGCTTTATCTCAAACTTGTCAGGTAGGTGTCAGCCTTTCTCGGCACTAGTTAAAAAGGACGCCAAATTTATTTGGGAAGAGAAATGCCAGAGGGCCTTCGAGGACATTAAATAATATTTAATGACACCTCCTGTCTTAGCAGCCCCAGTCTCAGGTATCCCGCAATTGAAAAGCATTGTTTGGCCCTGATCTTCGCCGCTCAAAAGCTCAGGCATTACATGCTTTCTCATAAGGTTAACCTGATCTTGAAATTTAATCCATTGCAATACTTGATGACCCGTCCAACGCTTTCTGGCAGACTTGCTAGATGGTCGATGATATTATTGCAATTCGATATAACTTTCGTGCCTCTTCGTGCCGTAAAGGGACAAGTCTTAGCAGACTTCCTCGCAGCGCACACCCTTTGCGTGCAGAATCTCCTCTCAATGACGACTTGCCGGATGAACAAATAATGAACCTAGAAGACCCCGATGATCGACGTTGGGAATTATATTTCAACGGAGCATCTTCGACACACAAAGACGAAGAATCGCAAGTGATAGTGCCCGGTAAGGCGGGGATCGGACTAATCTTTATAACACCGGAGCGGGGGATGTTAAGATACTCCTACCACTTGACGAGCCGTGTACAAATAACGAAGCGGAATACGAAGCCCTCATAACGAGACTGGAATTAACTATTCGAATGGGCATAACGGACATCAATATCTACGGGGATTCGCAGTTAATCATTCAACGGATCGCCGGACAATACGGAATTTTAAAACCGAGACTCGAGCAATACTTCCGGTATGCCATACAAGTTCGTTGGAACGGATTCCGAATGTGACAATATACAAAATTCCCGCAACGAAAAACGCTTTAGCGGATGCGCTAGCCCGTCTCGCAAAAGAATTTGCTCGTTTGCAAGATGAATCGATGGAAGTGTCGGTTCACGCGACGTCGGGTCCTATCACAACTCGACATAGACACAATACACAAATCAAAAAAAGGAAAAAGGATCAATTGCAAGCAGTGACGTGAAAACACGGAAGATTGGCGACGACCATTAGTAGATTACACCGCAAACGAGAAAACTACCAGACGATAGGTCGTTAGCCCATCAGATCAAGAAAAGAACTCTGTCCTACGCATTAATAAACAACACATTATACAGAAGGTCTTTTGATAAAATGTGGCTAAGGTGCCTAAGCGGGTCCGAGGCCCGTGAAATTGTTAAAGAGGTGCATTCAGGACTCGCGTGGCGCTCACCGATTGGGTCCGAAGATGAAGATGAAAATTAAAAGACTAGGGTACTACCGGCCCTCGATGATGACCGATCGCATGAAAATCGCCAAGAGCTGTCACCAGTGCCAAGTGCACGGAGTGGTTCTACACCAGCCTCCAAATGTACTACATCCGACAATTGCGTCGTGGCCATTTGAATGTTGGGGCACGGATATAGTGGGTCCAATAGAACCACCATCTTCAAAAGGACATTGCTTCATTCTTATGGCTACAGATTACTTTTCCAAGTGGGCAGAGGCAGTTCCACTTAGAGAAGTGAAAGCACATCACGTGCTACAATTTTTCAAGAACCAAGTTGTCTACCGTTTCGGGGTGCCGCACAGGATCATCTCGGATAATGGGTCAGCATTCAGAAGCACGCAAATCAACAATTTTGTCAGGAGACACGAAATCGACTGGCGATATTCAACAATTTACTACCCAAGAGAAAACGGCCTTGTCGAGGCTTTTAATAAAACTCTCGTTCAAATTTTAAAGAAGACTTTAGACGACAATAAGAGAAATTGGCACGAGAAGTTATTAGAAGCCTTATGGGCCTACCGGACAACCTTCGAACTCCTACTCAAGCTACACCTTACGCTCCGGTGTATGGGTCCGAGGCGGTGTTACCCTTAGAGGTCCAGGCTTCCTTCACTCGGGATTGCGACTTGCAAACAAAATCACGACGAGAAGAGAATGTCAAATTGCGACTAGAAGAATTGGAAAGCCCGGAAGGGAAAAGACTTGCAGCCGCAATAGAATTTAGAACTATACCAAGCTAAGATGGTTCAAGCCCATGACGGATCGGTCCGCCCAAGAACCTTCAAAGTTGGTGACTTAGTTCTCGTTCTCAAAAGACCTATTCTTGCACACCGCAAGTTAAGAGAAAATTTGAACCCACTTGGGAAGGACCGTTTGTGGTTGAGGCGATCTACTCGGGAGGCTCCTACCGGCCTAGTGAATTGCCAAGGAGAACGACATATGCTTCCGATCAATGGACGATACTTGAAGAAGTATTACGCTACCTGATGTTTCGAAGGAATGAATTTTTCATCCCTAGAAGCACGGGTGAAGTAATTACTTATGACTGGGTCCGAACCCAAAATAATAAAAAATGTGCTAGAATAAATAAAATCATGATAATAAAGTTTTCCTTGTTTTCTTTCCCAAATCAAAATCTCTTTCCTGATCTTTTCCCACTTCATTCCTGTTGAATTTAAAAATATAAAAATAAAAAAAAAACTGTCTTTAATAAACATTTTCTTAATGTTCTTGTTCTTAGTACAGCCCCTGATACTTTTCCTTGTCTTTTCGCAGGGAAATGTCGAGCGGGCGGTTGGTCCTGAACTTTAGAAATGGCGTAAACCTTGCACTCGACGAAAAGAGGGTGAAAGATGGAGTGATAATAGAGCTTAACTCAGACTTCGCACCAGCAGGCCTGCAATACGAGGAAAGTGACTAGGTCTCGATTGACCGAGAGGAACTACCCAGTCAGACAGTAATGAAAGTGGGTGGCCCAAGCCACCAATCCAGCAGTAAGAAAAAAAAACAAACACTGAAGAAGACAAGAGAATCAAGTCTGTAGTCGCTACAGCAGAGGGCAGGCTTGTCAGCGCCGCACCCACAGAAACTCAGGAAATACGAAGAGCTACTCTCACAGCAACTCAGCGAAGGAATAAAAATCACCGTATCCGCAAGATGTTAACTAAATTAGCAGCGGACCAGCGCGACGAGGCAGTTGCTACTGCCAGTACATATACTTCAAGGATACCGGTTCGCCAGGAACCTGAAGGAAGGAGGCCAGCTCCCAGGATAACAGAAGAAACCAGAGAAATCTCAAGAAGAACAGAAGAAAGAAGGCTACTACACCACCAGATGAAGCCAACGGTAATGCATGACCTTATTGCAGAAGCAACCCCGGAGGATGTCCCGACGGACATCATCCCCGAGGAGCCGAGGTATGCAGGAAAACGTGAAGGGATTGAGCCATATATCCCACAGTACATCACCAGGCCTCGCCATTTGCAAATTATCCCGAATACGAGCTAGAAAGAATACGGAATGTCCGGAAGAAAACTTTTGAATACTTCGAGAGAATCGTAGGCGGGAGGATCAATATACTAGAAGGCCTCGAGTTACATACGGACGTGTTCTCGAATACGAACAACAACAAATCGTGGACCGCATCCGGGATTTGAAAAAGATGGGCCGAGCAGGTCGCTTAAGAGAAAACACTTACTCAGAACCCCGGAGATGGATGCCAGGGAAGGGGAGAATTACAATACAATGTGGATGTTGCTACAACTTCGCGGAAGACAGGAAGGGAAACCCACCGGGGATACTCCATCATGGCCAGGTGGATCCAATGCCATTAGTCATCAAAAGGATGGTAAAAAGAATGATAACATGGAGGGTACCGCCGGCGGATTGCATACCCAACGGTTGCATCATTAACATTTACAAGAAGGGTGATCGCATTCCCCCGCACATAGATCATCACGACTTTGTCGGACCTTTCGCACAGCTTTCTTTTCCGAATGAGTGTAATATCATGTTCGGATCCGACCTCCGGATAGCGAGGCCCGGGTGAGTTCCGAGGGCCGATAAAGATACCATCGCCGGTAGGTTCCGTCATGATACTTGCAGGGCAACGGAGCGGATGTCGCTAAACATTGCATACCGGGAGTACCAGTGAAGCGGATCTCGGCTACTTTCAGAAGGATGGACGACAGGAAAGCACCTTACCACTTCCAGCTAGACCCGAAGCTAGAGAGCCTCCGACCTTACGAGCTGTGAGTTACATGGAAAATATCACACCTCCAACGTACATCCATACGGCATCCTCGCCAAGGATGGCTTGGAAGGTGATGTTATCGACCATGTACCTCACTATTCGTACATGGATTTTTGATGGATACCTTTTTTGGATGGATCGACAAAGATCATACATAGTCCGTTTTGAGTCTACATGGATTGTATGAGATATATTCCAGATCGAGTTGTATGATGTATCTTCAACATGATTGGAATGAAAGTGACCATGTCACATTTTTGGCCTTCACCTCTTTTGTGCAAATTGACTGGGAAAAGCCATTAAAGTTAAACGAACTTCGAACAAAGAACAGAAAAAATAATAATAATAATAATAAAAATAAATAAAAAAAAGAACATAAAAATATAAATAATAAATGAGAATTATTTTTCCTTAAAAATCCAAACATAAAAATAACTTCAAAATCCACGTGAACGTTAAATAAAATTCACATGAACATTAAATACACAGCTAAAAATTTTTTTTGGAAAGTTAAAGGACAAACAGAATGAAAATGAATCTCAAATCGGATCCCACTCTAAATTCATCTTTTCAGACATTTTCAAATCAACTCCAAATCGAAATTTATTTCAAGAAGCTTTGAAATTCTCTGTCGGGACAACTCTTCCTCACAAGAGACCCACACTTCAATTTCGAACCCTAAACCTTTTTTCGTCACATCGAAATCATTTCGACTTTTGTGGCCTACCTTTCTTCCTGTATGGAGATCGACTAGGTCTATTGACACGGAGCCACGAGCTTTGTCTGATTTGGTTCTGATGGCATGAGACTGGGTCCCTCTTCACACAAATAAACTTTCGAGATTGGAATCCATTTCCAATTATCATTAAACTTCCGAGATTGGAACCTCGTTCCAATTCTCATTAAACTTTCGAGATTGGAATCCATTTCCAATTCTCATTAAACTTTCGAGATTGGAATCCATTTCCAATTCTCATTAAACTTCCGAGATTGGAACCAGTTTCCATTTCTCATTAAACCTTTGAGATTGGAACCAGTTTCTATTTCTCTTTAGACCTTCGAGGTTGGAACCAGTTTCCAATTCTCTTTAGACCTTTGAGATTGGAACCAGTTTCCATTTCTCTTTAGACCTTTGAGATTGGAACCAGTTTCCATTTCTCTTTAGACCTTTGAGATTGGAACCGGTTTCCAATTCTCATTAAACCTTTGAGATTGGAACCGGCTTCCAATTCTCATTAAACCTTTGAGATTGGAACCAGCTTCCATTTCTCTTTAAACCTTTGAGATTGGAACCAGCTTCCATTTCTCTTTAGACCTTTAAGATTGGAACCGGCTTCCATTTCTCTTTAGACCTTCGAGATTGGAACCAGCTTCCATTTCTCTTTAGACCTTCGAGATTGGAACCGCCTTCCATTTCTCTTTAGACCTTCGAGATTGGAACCGGCTTCCATTTCTCTTTAGACCTTCGAGATTGGAACCAGCTTCCATTTCTGTTTAAACCTTTGAGATTGGAACCAGTTTCCATTTCTCTTTAAACCTCCGAGACTGGAACCAGATTCCAGTTCTCTTTAAACCTCCGAGACTAGAACCCGATTCCAGTTCTCTTTAAACTTTCGAGATCTGTACCTAAATTCTGATTCTCATCCCCTTCAATCAACACTTAAACTCCGATTCTCATTCTGCGGCTGGTACCCCGATTCCAGTTTTCTCCACAATCCCGGAATTGGAACCTCGTTTCAAATCCAAACTTCAGATCCAAATTTCCTCAAATTGATTTTAAACCAAACTTCAATCTAAATTGAAACTCAAAATCTAAACTTACACATCAAAACTTAAACTAAAACCAAACGAAAGTCTAAATCAAAATTTCCCCCAGATCATGCGATTTGGGACTCACCTCCTTTTCCTTTCCCGCCGAGAGTTCAGGAATCTCCAGTCTCAGAGATATACTTGACACTCCCCAGCGGAAACTCTTCTACTTCATCCTAAGTTTCTCACTTGGACATCTTTGTTGGTTTTGTTGATCTTTTCGGTCAACGCCAATACGCGCGGTGTGCTTGGTTAGCACACCACACCTATTGGGGGTCCATTTGTTGACCTCATTTTTGATGAGGTCTTCTCTTCTTCTCTTTAGTACTTAGGATCTAGCCTTAGGCTTTTCCTTTGACTATCCTAGAGGATTAGAGTTGGGACCCACCACTTAGAAATTCAAACCACTTCCTAACTCCCTGCAAACTCCACAAATTGATTGTAGACCCCTAATCACCTAGAGGGTTGAAATTAAATGTGGAAGTTTAAAGGAAGAGTTCCTATAGGATTCTTTGGCCTTAGGATCGCCTACAGGTGGCCCGGTCCAGTGAAGGGGGCCGACTTACACACACACTACACCTATACACTACACTTTCACACACCTCCTAAAAACACACCCATACCCAATTTGACCTCCCGACTCATGAAGGTGATTCACATGGATGGTCCTTAACCCCTAAGCCCTCGTGCAAGAGGGTTAGAAACAACATAGTGGATGCCTCAAATGAGTCCCTTCATGGCTCATGTGGGCTTGATATGGCTTCATGGCTCAACCAAAACGATTTCATTCCACTTACATTCACCCAAGCTTCAATTTTCCAAATTTTCAATTTTTGATCCCCGGACCCTACACCCGCTTAACTCTACCCAAAACCCTCGAAACCCCCAAAAATCCGCAAAATCACCTAAATTACCCAAAATTCTCCAAAATCAATCCTAAACATTGCCTCACCAATCAAATTGATCATCCATACCCAAAAATACCAAAAATTCCAAAAATACCTCCCAATACCCTCCAAATACCCAAAATACCCCTCTTAGCCAAAAAAATCCAAAAATTCAGAAAATTCCCAGAAAATTCCAGAAAATCTCAAATATTCCCAATTTCATTTTGTTCAACTACATAATGGGCCAATTTTGTCAATTTACCCCACTTTTATCAAAACCCCCAATTCGACCCATTTTAACCCAAAGTGAACCCAATGTCAAACCAAACCTACCCAATTGACCCAAATTCTGGTCCAATTCAATTCTAAACTTCAATTCAACATCCCCAACACCAATCTAGACCAAATCCAAGCCCAATTTGATTGGCATTGGGATCCAATTTCACTTTTGGCCTTAAAGCCCAATTTGGACCCATGACCCAAACTTAGCCCAAACTCACCCAATTCAACTCCAATTAACCCCAAATCTTTTCTAAACCTTCCTTAACATCCCCATGAACAAAACACTAACATGATTTGCACAAAATTTAGACCCAAACCCCACTCAAATTCAACCCAAAATCAAAAGGCCCAATTTTGACCTAAACCTAAACCTAGCCCAAATAGACCCAAACCCCAAAATAAAAACCCAACCAAAGCCAAAACCTCTTTGAAACACTCCCATAAACATTTCCCAACATTTATTTTACATCAATTTCAACCCTAGCCCAACTTTGGCCCATGGTAGCCCATTTTGGCCCATCTTAGCCTCTTTACCAAAAGGCCCATATCCAACCTAATTCAAACCCAAATCGCCTCAAGTTTGTTTCAAATCATTCATGGTACATCCTTAAACCAATCCCAACATTTATTTGACATGGCCCTTTACAAAATTTTTTATCCAAAAGCCTATTTTCAAACATGAAGGCCCCCCCTTTAAGCCTTCCTAAAAGCTCATTCTTAAGATAATTTCAAAAGCCCAAGCCTATCCTAAAGCCCACATGAAATTTCTCCTTATCATCCCTTTAATTGAAATCATCCCTAAATCCTAAATTCATCATTGGATTATTCCAAAATTAAACCTCATGGCAACCCTCACCAAAATGCCAAAAGTCAAAAAACCCATTTTCATGAAATTGACTAAACTTTTCCCTAAGCCACATGGAGCCATGCATGAGCCATTCACAAGCCACAGGAAGCCATGAAAGTTTGGCATGTGACCATGCCATTAATGGTAAAAGGAGGGGCTCCTTTCCTAACCTTTCATTAAGCCTTTTAACCTTATCCATGACACACACTAAACCATGTTTAGCCACCTCATCATGGATAGAGACCACACCATCCTCTCTTGGTCGACCCAACCGATCCTCTCAGCCCAAAATCGAGCCATGGGGAGGTGCACCCAACCCAAACCAATGGGTTGACCAAATTGAAGCCAAATTGACCCCTTCTCCATTCCATTTTAATTCAACCCCTTTACACATGGCAATTGCCAATTGCTTGCACCAAGTCCCAGCCCACGACCCACCCGACCTCGAGGGTGACCCATGCTCGGCCGGCCGGCCACCCGCCGCCGGAAAACACCATGCCCGAAACCTCGGGAGAGGCCAAGCTTTGGAATTCTACCTTGCCGAGCCGCCTCACTCCAAATGTCCATTGCAGCTGTTCTTCTCCTCACCTAAGCAGCTCGATCCCAGCCCTCAACTCCCCCTGGGAGGCCCTCCAGCCTCTCCTATTTAAACCCCTCACCCTCTCGGCCAAAGGAGGTGTTGAACCAGACCATACCAAAACTCTGCCAAAATCACTCCTCACTCCCCTCCAGACTTAGAGCAATTAATCCCCACTGTTCTCCTGCTCTAATCCCCATTGATCGAGCTCAATTTTGGAGCTCAATTCTCGAGCCGAACAGGACACTCCTGAATCCTTCACCAAAATCAAATTAAACTCACCTACACCTTCACCAGACCAAGAGAAGAAGTTTTCCAGTGAAAGCCCCCTCTCCAGGCTACCCAGTTGTTCCAGACTCCAAAGGTTTTGAACAGCTCTGGTGGAAATCATACCTAGACAACTCACCAAGCCAAGGGACTTCATCTGGAGCTTGCTTGGACCCAATCGAAGGTGACACAACTCTCAGATCGAAGCTTCACTTCTCTGAGCAAAGGTATAAACTCCCTCTTCTGCCCGAGCTTCAGTCAATTCTCCATTTTTATTGGCTTGATTTCATAGCATGTTCACCGTATGGATGTGTTCGCCTCTTCAAGACGAATCCATAGAGCATAAGAACACAAAACTCCGTTGAGAATCGAGAGAGTTCTTAGGGTTAGAGTGTGGACGGTCACGGGATCGCACCAGTCGTAGACGATGACCAGGAACCGTCGGATCGCGTGTGTATTGGATGGACGGCTTGGATTGCGTCGGACCGGCAGATGGTACGTGAACCGCGGGGCCCCGGACAGCCGAGTCAGATGGCGGCGCCGAACCAGGGAGCGACGCGTGTCGATTCGGAGCCGCCGAGGTTGAGTCAGCGCCGCGTGGATAAGTAGATAAATAGGGTATTTTCTGATTTATTTAAATACCGTAACTTCAAAAATCCATATCTTTGTATAGAAAAATCACAAAAATAAAATAAAAATACCCTCTTGCTCAGTGAACAGAGGAGAATAATGTGGAAAAGAAATTAATTAATTTTGTCTAGTACTTTATTTTTAATTAATTATTTACTCCCTGCATTGTTTTAATTCTCCATGCATTCATACAATTCACCATGGCATGAGACCATAGGGCTTTTGAAGCCTCTGAACTTGGGAACATTCCCCGAATTTTCCAAGGTCGAGGCCATCTCTCGTGAAAAGTTATTGATTTTTCAAATGTATGTTGCCGTTTTGAGTATTTTAATTCCAAAAATTAGCATGTTGTGAAATAAATTCTAGGAAAATTTGGTGATGTTCCTTATGACCAGAGAACCCTAGGAAAAATAGGACTTGAGTTAATTCACTCGCATTAACCCTAATCGACCTAAATACCCAAAATTGAAATTTAATTAATTAGAGTTAACCATAGATCAAATTGACTTCAAATCAATTCTCCACTTACCTTTAGGATCAGAGGAACCCACCATAAAAGTTTGAAGTCAATTGGGTTTGGTTAACCCTATCAAATGGGTTGATTAAGCCATTTAGCCAACTTAAACTTTAAAAATTCATAACTTGCAAAATACTTTTTAAAAATTCACCAAATTGGTTTTGAAGCCTCTATGATATCAGGGAAATTCAAGAAAATTAAAATTGCAATTTTCTAAAAAAGTTGATTTTTTATCATTATTTTAATATTTTAATAATTAAAAAATAATAAAAATTACAAAAATAATAAAATTCACCAAAATATCACATTTTGAATTCTAACCACTTAGGAACAAACCCCATATTTTTCTTATGTCTCTAGGTTGAGATATTAAATTTTAAAGCCTTGGGGTAATTTTTAAAATTAAAAAATACATTTTCTAGCATTTCCACTAAAATAATTCCAATAAATTAAGGAAAAATCTGAAAATTGTAAAATTTGGTTCTCTGGAATCCTTGATATCAGAGAGAATTTTAAAAATTATAAAATTCATTTTTCAACTTATATTTTGTTTTTAAATTAATTAATACTCCAAAATTTAAAATAATTTTAATAAATAAAATAGAATTCAAAAAATCACAAATATTGGTCCAAGTGGTCCTCTGGTCATTAGGAATGTCCCATAATTTTCTTAAGGACAGAAACTTTCCCTTGGTCATATTATTAAATTTTCCTTGGAAATCCTTATTTTCCACTAAAAATAATTACATAAATAAATTAAATACAGAAAAATCACATTTTCTCCTCTAATGTCTTCATTGACATATGAGTGAAGTCACATAAAAATTTCAAACTCATTTGAGCTCAATTTAGTGAGTTGTGAAATTATTAAGCTTGAAGGGCAAAATGGTAATTAAAATTTTAACCCTTAATTAAAACTTTAGGCTTAATAAAATTAAAGAGTAAAATATTTGATCCTAATCTGATTTGGATGATTGAAATTTA
Organism: Papilionanthe hookeriana x Papilionanthe teres; assembly: GCA_022702705.1. Classification (NCBI taxonomy): domain Eukaryota; kingdom Viridiplantae; phylum Streptophyta; class Magnoliopsida; order Asparagales; family Orchidaceae; genus Papilionanthe; species Papilionanthe hookeriana x Papilionanthe teres. The sequence goes on from CM040427.1 coordinate 12,691,172, forward strand.
AATAATTAAAGGGTAGAAACCTATTAAACAATTCAACAATAATTGAAATGAATTTTAATTAAAATAATTAATTAATTTTGGAAGAATAATAAAATTGGAATTATTAAGATAGGGATGTTATTAGGAAGAAATTTGTTCTTTAATTTAAGAATCCCTAGATTAATCATCTCAATAATATTTAATTCCTAATTAAAATGATAATCCAAGTTTAAGGTTTAAAATGCTAAAAGACTTAATCATTAAATTAAGTTAAGGTTAAATTATTTAAAGCAAACCCTTTTAAAATAAAATATTAAATTAAATTAAATTAAATTAAATTAAAACAAATTAAATTAAATTAAAATTAAATTAAATTAAAATTAAATTAAATCATATTAAATTAAATTAAATTAAATTAAATTAAATTAAATTAAATTAAATTAAATTAAACTAAATTGAATTAAATTAAATTAAATTAAATTAAATTAAATAAAATTAAACTAAATTAAATTAAATTAGATTAAACTAAATTAAATTAAATTAAATTAAATTAAATAAAATAAAATTAAATTAAATTAAATTAAATTAAATTAAATTAAAACTAAATCAAATTAAATTAAATCAAATCGAATTAAATTAAGCTAAAACATATCATATTAAATTAACTTTAAATTAAATTAAATTAAATTAAACCACATTAAATTAAATTAAGTTAAGTTAAATTGAATTAAATTAAATATAACATCATCTAAGTCATAAAGAATTCAAAATAAATCTAAAATAACTTGAACACTATTCCAAACTTAAATCATTAATTTGAACTTAAATTTGAATCACAAATCATTAAATATCATTTTGCCCTTAGGAGCTTTTACTATTATAACTCCTAAATGGAGTATCAAGTGAAATGTCACTTCACTCATAAGGATATTCAAACATCCTAATTCACCGAGCAAGAAATAAAACTTAACTTAAACACCCTAGATGATTAATTCACCTGCACAATAGAATTCATTTGAACTTGGGACAATTCCTGAAATATTGAAAAGATGTTTAAGATTCGTCTTAAACACTTCCTCAATATGATGGAATGTCCTTAAAGAACAAATTGAGCTTAGTTGTTCTTTGGTGAAGAAAATCATCCTTAAAACCAAAATTGAAGACCTAGACGTCATAGGAATGACTAGCTATAGGATTAGGATTTTGACAGAAAACCATAACCCTTCCCTTAGCTTTGCTTAGGAAATTGCTATAAATGCTTAAATGCTCTAAATTGTATTTTAAGTGCAGCTTGGGATGACGGGAAGACCCTCCAGGTACGCTTTTATTTTATTGCAATTTATCTTACCGCAATTCATTTACTCGTGTTGCACTTTACCTTTCTTGCATGATAAACAATGGTTGCATGAAAACCTACACCTTTAGGACAGAAACCAAAACTAAAACCCATAACTAAATTAAAAGACACTAGAAGATAAAATTCACCGCCACAACATTCAAAATATAAGACAACTCAAAATTTAATCACAAACAGAACAACAAAACTACAACTACAACGAAATTAAAACGTCTCATTGAATGATCGAGAATACCTCAGATGATGTAACCCACGTGTTGCTAACGGGATTTACCACGGTCTAAATGAAAGTGCGGAACTCATTTAGTTGAGTTTAGCAAATTCATCTGGACTAAGTGAATTCGATGAAAATAACGGTGCCGGGATGACGGAACCGTGGGATCTTAATCGGTTCCGTTTAATCAACTCTAAGACCTGTTTTAATTAAAATATTAAAGACACATGGAAATTAAGACTTTCTCTAAAACCAAACACTTCTCTCATCTCCCGATTTATGACTTCTAAAACTAAACCTCTGCAACAACAAGGAGCTCGGAGCATGGTGGGCAGCACGGCCATCGTCATCAGCAAAACCTGAGTCTACTTCAGCAAAACTTTCCTTAGAACTAAATAACTAAGCCATAGGATTTCGAGTTAGTTTGCCTAGTGCAACATAAATCCTCAACTCTTCGTTAGGCATTTGCATGATCATGTCATGTAAATTAAGCCCTAACCGGTCTTAGGACTCCGAGGTAGTCGTCCGATACGACATAAACCCTCACATCTTCGAGGCTATTTGTATGATTTTATCATACAAATATAAGTCCTAATTAATTAAAATTGGCAAGATTAAAATATTAAATAAACATTAGGACTTTCCTAAATTCAAGCCAAACAATAGGATAGTCGGGAAATTACCGAAGTTCGCTTCGAATCTGTGATTTCTCCTACCTTTCTTCCTTTGAATTCCCAAAAACAAAATGTCCCAAATTTGATCTATCCCCTATCGAAATTCCAAAATTCAATCCCTTGAAAACTTAAACCTCGAAATTCTTGAGAGCGGAACTACCGATTATTATCGAGAGTTTTCTTAGGTGATTCCCGTCACTTAAGATGTAATTAACTATAGGGGCTTGCCCTTATAGGGAATTTTAAGAACCTGAGTAATATAAACCCCGCTTAATTCATTTATATTAAGCGGGGAATTTGTCGGCTTATAAAATTGGTTCGCGGACCAAACGGATGTCACAAATCTTCTAGTTTATTTAATCGAGCCTCATCATCAAGCAATGTGTCCATTCTTCGGGATAGATACATGGTTTGTGATGCGGTGCTCGTTTATATAAACTATTTGGGATGTGAGATCAGTTTGATTTCATATCTTAAAATTTTCAAATTTAAAATTATTTTCAAAATCAAATATTACTTTTGTAATTATTTATTTAAATTAAAATTAAAATACGCCGACATCGGCCTGGTGGTTTCCGGCAGCTGTGGTGGCTGGCCGGCCAGGGTCAGGTCACCCTTAAGGTCAGGAGGACCAGTGCTGAAGGTTTGTGCAAGCAATTGTCCAATGCCAAGTGTAAAGGGTTGGATTTAAGTTATAAAGGGAGAAGAGTGATTTTGGGTTCACATGTGTCAACCCATGTATTTGGGATTGGTTCACCTCCCCATGGTCTGATTTTGGGCCAAGGGGATCAGTTGGGTCAGCTGCCATGGAGTGGTGAAGTCCCCATCAAAATAGTTTAAGTTAATTTTAGGTTATGGTGTTGCATTAAAGAGGTTAAAATGGCTTAAGGAAGGCTTAGGAAAGGACTCCCTCTTCTTGCCATTAATGGCTTGGTGACAAGTCAAACCCCCCATGGCTTCATGTGGCTTGTCCATGGCTTGCATGTGGCTCCATTTGGCTCATCCTTGGCTTAGGAAAAGTGGATTCATTTATATGAAAAAGGAATTTGGAGATTTTGGCAATTTAGTGAAAAATTTAGATGGTGCTTGATTTAAATTGATTTGATGATTGATTTGGGACTTAGGAATTAATTCCAATTAAAGGGATGATGAGAAGGAATTGTCATGTGGGCTTTGGAATGGGTTTGGGCTTTTGGATTTCACTTTGGATGGGCATTCTAGATGGTTTAGGGAAGTGGGCCTTTAGGCTTGAAAATAAATTGGTGGATAGAAATTTTGTGAGGGACTATGTCAAATAAATGTTGCAATTGGTTTAGGGATGTTTTATGAATGGTTTGGAATCAATTTGCTGTGATTTCGAGTAGAATTAGGTTGAATTTGGGCTTTTTAGTTAAATGGGCCAAAGTGGGCCAAATTGGGCTAACTTGGGTTAAGGTTGGGCTAAAGTTGGATTTGATGTAAAATTAATGTTGAGAAATGTTCATGGGAGTGTCAAAAAGAGTTTTCAACATTAGTTGGGCTCTAATTTTGGGATTTGGGCCCATTTGGGTTAGGTTTGGGCTTAGGTCAATTTAAGGGATTTTGGTTTTGGGTTAGGTTTGGGTGGAGTTTAGATTTAAATTTTGGGAAAATCAAGTTAGTTTTTTGTTTATAGGGGTTTTAGGAAGGTTTTAGAAAAGATTTGGAGCCAATTGGGGTTGAATTGGGTTAGTTTGAGCTAGGTTTAGGTCATGGGCCAAAATTGGGCCTTAGGCTTCAAATTGAAATTGGGCTCAAATTTTAATCAAATTGGACTTGGATTTGTTCTAAATTGATATTGGGGATGTTTATTGGAATTTTATAATTGAATTGGACCAAAATTGAGGTCAATTGGGGTGGTTTGGTTTGACATTGGGTTCACTTGGGTTTAAAATAGGTCAAATTAGGGGTTTTGATAAAAGTAGGGTAAATTGGCAAAATTGGCCCATGGTGTAGTTGAACAAAATGAAATTGGGAATATTTGGGATTTTTTGAAATTTTTTGGGAATTTTCTGAATTTTTGGATTTCTTGGGGTAAAAGGGCATTTTGGGTATTTGGAGGGTATTGGGGGGTACTTTTGGAATTTTTGGTATTTTTGGCCATGGATGATAAATTTGAGTGGGAGGAAACATTTAGGACTGATTTTGAGGAATTTTGGGTAATTTATGTAATTTTGCAAATTTTGGATAGCTCCAAGGGCATTTGGTAGGTTTGGTGGGTACGGGGTCCTGGGGGTCAAAAATTGAAATTTTGGGAAAATGAAGATTGATTGAATGTGAGTAGAATGGAATCACTTTGGTTGAGCCATGAAGCCATATTAAGCTCATATGAGCCATGAGAGGTCTCATTTGAGGCATTCACTATGTTGTCCCTAACCCTCTTAGCCAGGGGCTTAGGGGTTAAGGACCATTCATATGAATTACCTACATGAGTCAGGAAGTCAAGTTTGGTGAGAGTGTGGTTTTAGGACTTGGAATGTGTGTGAGAGTGTAGTGTATGTGCAAGTCAACCCTCCCTGCACTGGGCCACCTGTGGTATTCCTAAGGCCAAAAAGTCCTATAGGGAACTCATCCTTTAAACCTCCACATTTGATCTCAACCCTCTAGGTGATTAAGGGTCTATAATCAAGCTTGTGGGGTTTGCAGGGAGTTAAGAGGTGTTTGAATTTCTAAATGGTGGGTTTCATTTCTAGTCCTCTAAGATTAGTCAAAGGAAAATCCTATGGCTAGATCCTAAACACTAAGGAGTGAGAAAAGAAGAGACCTCATCAAAAATGAGGTCAACAGATGTGTATCTCTTTATCTTCCTCCATATCAAGCACAACGAATTCATCAGAAAAGATAAATTGATCCACTTTAACTAAAACATCTTCTATAATTCATTTTGGATATGTGATTGAACGATCTGCTAATTGCAGAGTTACAGTAGTTGGGAAAACTTCTCCTAATCCCAGTCTTTCGAATATTGATAGAGGCTAAGGTTAATTCTTACACACAAATCACATAAAGCTTTTCCATAGAATTTGTCTCTGATTGCACATGGAATTGTGAAACTACCAAGATATTTAAGCTTTTCAGGAAGCTTCTTATGAATTTTTGCACTGCACTCCTCACTAAGTTCAACTGTCTCATTATCTTCAAACTTCCTCTTTTTGTTGAGAATATCCTTCATAAATTTCACATAGCTCGGCATTTATTCTAAGGCTTCAGCAAATGGAATATTAAAGGTAAGCTTCTTAAATACCTCCAAGAATTTTAAAAATTTCTTATTCAATTTTTGTTGACGAAGTCTCTGAGGAAATGGAGGTGATGTCTTTTTTAAAGCAACCTTAGGTGGAGAAATTGGTCTTTCCAAACCTTTCGGAGCGTCCTCTTTTGGTTCTTCATTCTCTTCTTTCGCTACTTCAGTTTCTTTTTGAACTCTACCTTCCAACTCTCTTCCACTTCTCAGTTGAATTGCTTTTACATGCTCCTTATTTTTATCTCTTGGATTCACTTCATTATTACTTGAAAGCATTCCTTGAGATCAATTACTTAATGAATTTGCAATTTACCACAATTGATTTTCAATATTTCTGATGGTTGCTCCTTGAATTTGCAATTGATTTCCCATATGTGACACCACTTCTTCAATAGACAACTTCTTCTCCTTTAATTGTAAAGCATTGTTAAAACCTGGAGGATAGGTTAGTCTATAATTATTATTTCCTTGGTTGTTCCAGTTCTCCAATGGGTTTACTTGGTGGTACCCCATTGTTGATTAATACCACCCTGATTATTGATATTCCAGTTAAAGTTTAGATGATTCTTCCAACCTGGGTTATAATAATTTGAATATGGGTTATTAGGCTTGCTTATAACATCAAAGTTTCTGGTGAATAATAAGAATCAACCATTTGGCCTAATAAATTTTCTTCAATCATGCAATTTGGCTGAGAAAAATTCATCCCAAATTGGTCTTTCTTCCTTGAAATTGCAGCAACTTGATTTGCTAACATTGCAAAAGCATCATTATCATGAACACTGGCTACCTTTTTAGGATTTAACTTTTGAGAAGGTCATTGAAAATTATTAGTATTCATTTCTTCAATTAAAGCATAAGCATCAGAAAACTGGTTAGACATTAATGATCTACCAGTAGTAGCATCGATAATTGATCTAAGAGATCCAACTAGTTCATTGTAAAAGGTTTGAATTATTAACCAATCTAGTATCGAATGATGTGGACATTTTCTGTGGAGATCTTTAAATCTTTCCCATGCTTCATATATTGATTCACCTTCAAACTGACAAAAAGATGTAATATCATTTCTCAACTTCACAATCTTCATTGGTGAAAAATATTTAACAAGGAATTTTTGTGCTAAATCACCCCAAGTTCTGATAGATCCAGGTGCTAACGAATTTAACCATATCTTAGCTTTATCCTTTAGCGAGAAAGAAAAAGTCTGAGTCTAATAGCATCATCTGAAACACCATCATATTTAAAAGTAGCACATAACTCTAGAAAATTAGCAAGATGCAAATTAGGATCTTCAGTTGTTGCTCCCCCCATACTGATTATTAGACACCATTTAGATAATAGCAAGTTTAAGCTCAAAGGAATTAGCAACTATAGCAGGGTGTTGAATACTACCATGAAGTTCATTCACTATAGGGTTAGCATAATCTCTTAAAAGTCTGAATTCTTGATGGATGCCAACATTTTGATTTTGATGATTTGCCATTTCTAGAATATTTTTATCATTTTCAGAATTTTTAGTTTTTTTTATTTTTTGATAGTTCTTTCTAATTCAGAATCGTAAGACACAAGTCCCTCAGAACTTGAACTACGCATGTAATAATAAAATAAAACAAAACAGAACACACTAACAAAAATAAGAAAAGTGAAAATTTAAATTTTTCTTAATTTTCTTTAAAAATGTAGTTTTAATTAATTTCCTCGGCAACGGCGCAAAAAACTTGATCCTCGATAAATATATGTGCGCCAAAAACTTGACCCCACACCGAATATATGTGCTGACGATTTAGATATAAAAATTGTGATTTTATAATATGGGATACTACGCAAGTATACGTATTGTTTATCAAGTAATATAGGACTTTCTGATTAAGCCCCGAGATATCGAACCTACAGGAAATGTAAAAACTTTTTAAAGAATTAAGAAAATTATATTTTTTACTTTTTAAATGACTTTTGAAAGTATGTTTTAATTTGTAAAGTTTGAAAGTTATTTTTGGTATTTTTGATAAAAAGCTAAGCAGGAAATGAAAATTTTCAGAACTTTAAAATAAGATATAAAATACTAGGAAATAAAATATCTTTTTATTTCTCTTATAAAGCAGTAATAATTATGAATGTATTGTTGTGGAAGTTTTTAAGTGTTGTGAAAAATGGGAGCAAATTTATTCTTTACCCTTACTTGGTTCTATAAAGAACATTAGTTAATTTGAAATTTTAAAATTTTGAACATGGTTAGGCAGGGAAGATACCAGCTCTCACTCTAGAGTTCCCTCGATTCCCTCCACATGGGAGCTAACTTCTTATAACAAAATTTAAAATATCAAACCAAATTAGAGAGCTTTAGCATGTCACTCTAAAGTTCTCTAATTTTACTCCCTATTAAAAACATTTCTCCTAATATATTGCATATAATTATATGGACTACAATTCTCACCCATATATTTGCATGTGATTTTTAACAATTGTTGTTTGAGATAATACCGCATTGGATCTTACATAATCTCAGAACAAATTTTAACATCTTAACTAGCCAAATTAAGAAGTAAATTAAGTTCATGGAATTAAATCTTCACAACTTATTCCAACTTTAAACACTTATACATTCCACAACAATCCTACATAATTTAAATACTTCTTCATTTAAGAAAGAAAAAGATAAAGAAAACTACTCAGAATTCATTGAGAAAACACAAGAACACATTAATTTGAAAATAGAAATCATAAAGAAAATACAACAAGAAAAACTAAAATATAAAAACAGAAGTAAACACTTATCTGAAAATTCTCTCCACAAGACTCCAAAAGTTCCTTTGAAACTTGACTTTCCACAGGACAACAATAGAGAGGTTGGCGCCCAACTCTGTTGACTCCAACTCTGACTTCAGACTTCAATAAAAACTAGATAAATAGATGAAAGAAAAATTGGTGGAAAGAAAGTTTCACACCAACCCTTTCTCCTCTAAAACTAAACTAACTAACTAAAAGACTTTGAATAGTAAAAGACTGAAAGTAAAACTCTTTGAAACTAGAAGATGACACTGAAAACTAGAAGAGTAGACCCGAACACCACACACAGACACTAAAGACTCTCATGACATAATTTTAAAAATAATCCAAAAGGTGCCTTAATGTCTCTTCAAATCATGTCCAGATTCAACGTATCCACCAAAAGATGCATCCCTTCATTCAAATTTGCCGCCCATGGGAAGTTAAAGAAGTCACCACCAAAATTTGCTTCAAACACCCCTATAAATTGGTGCAAAAAATGAAGAAAAATCAATTTTTAACTATGGCGACTAAGCGTCGACCAGACGGCGCTAAGCTGCCAAAAGTCCAGTTTTTCATTTTTTTCCATTTTTGTTCCAAATTTGATCCGATTTTGCTCCTTTCATCATAATCACTTATTTTCATCATACCTGTAAGAAAAACATAAAATAACTTCCATTAAAATGCAATATCATCAAAAATAGGTATAAAAATGTGCATAAAAACACTATATATTTTAGGTGTATCAGCGAGCAACCCAGACGACATATTATTACTACATCCAGATTGTCCCACTTTGCAGCTCTTCTTCAGCCCCACCCGTCTCTACCTCCCCTCCTATTCTCGCCACTCATACTCCCGACCTTAATTTTCTTGCACTCAGTTATAAGAAATGTACCTTTTCCGCTACCTCCTCTCCCACTAGGGTTATTGACCACCCCCTGCCCTCCCCCCTCCTCCTCCTCCCCCTCCCCCTCCTCTCTCCACTTTAAATCAATCATCTCTCTTGTCCACTTCACCCTTGTCGTCTAGAGACTTGCAGCATGTTTCTCTTCATTCTCCTAACTCTTATTACCTCCCCTTCCCTCTTCCACTCTTCCAACTACCTCTCATTTTAAGCAAATCATATACGAGTGTAGTACCGCTAATGTTGATGATTTATTATAAACCACCTATTTGTAATGTCAGAGGTTTTAATAGTGGCATCAGAGTCACTGACATCGGGCATTTCATTAAAAATTACGATTTCGTTTTTCTTTGATTGATAGAAACAAAGTAACATTGCTTTCTCTCTAACTCAAGCTCTAACAATTATTTCTCTATCTTTCCTTATGAAAATGTTTCGATACTTTTCATATTTCCACGAAAAGGCATATATGGTTTAAATGAAACTCTTTCACTATTACAGTCAATTTATTGGAAATACAACCACAATGTATTCATGGATTCGTCTCTTTTTCTTCCTCAATTAATTTGCTCGTCACCAATATCTCTACTAAAAATTATGCCACGAAGAGGAATGAGCTATGGAGTGCTCTTAATAATATGGACATTTCTATCTTTAATCCATGGTGTATTTTAAGAGATTTCAATTGCATCCTAAACAATAAGAAAAGTTAGGAGGCATCCCCTTAATCCCAAGCAAATATTGGATTTTTATAAATTTATCTTTAAATTTTTCATATGGAGCTCATTGTCGGTCGCCAAATTGGAAGTTGTTGGTCATTTCAAAATTTTAATTTAATTTAACATATGTATAATTTTAAAAAGTAGTGTTTTAATTTTGAAAATACGAGAACTAAAAGATCTCATATATTTAATATTTTAAATGGTCAAGCACAACACCACAAGTGATTTACCTATCCGAAGGAATAAACACATCGCTTGGTAGTGAGGTTCGATTAAATAAACTAAAGAATTTATGACATCTGTTTTGGTCTACAAAACCACTTTATGTTGTCCGACAAGTTCCCCAATTTAATATAAAAGATTAAATAGGTTTTATATTAAGCTGGGTTCCAAAGTTCCCTATAGAGGCAAGCCCCTATAGTTAATTACATCTTAAGTGACTGAAGCCGCTTAAGAATACTCTCAGTTCATATTGGTATTTTTGAATTTAAGAATTTTAAAGTTTAAAGTTTCAAGATTGAACAAAGGAAATATCAAAAGGGAGATATCAAATAGGAACAATTATTTTTAGGTTCCAAAAGGAGAAAACTAGGAGATGTCATAGATTCTGAGGAGAACCTCGGTGACTTCCCATACTATTATATGGTTTGGCTTAAGTATTGAAGAAGATATTGTTATATGTTTCATCCTATCATTTTTTAATTATTTATGACTTGCACTTGCATGATACTGATCATACAAATAACCTGAAAGATAGTAGGGTTTATGTCGTAACAAACGACAACCTCGGAAGCCTAAGACGAGTTAGGGCTTATATTGCACAACATGATTATATAAAAGCTAAAAATAGTTAAGGATTTATGTCGCACTAGGCAGAATATCTTGAAGTCATATGTCTTTTCATTTAGTTCTAAGGGAAGAATTGTGTCGTTGTAGACTTTTTTGCTCTCTTGAAAATGTTCCTCTACAAGTCTTTATCGTGCTGCCCATAGTGTTTTCTCTAAGCTCCTCCTTAAAGTAGTAGTCCTAAAGTCTAAAGTTCAATGGTTTTTATAATGTATTTTTCAATGATTTGGTTTTGTGGTTGTTGTTCAAGTTTCTAGTTTTGGGAAATTTTAATATAATTAGAGGAACTCCAATTAGGATCTCACGGTTCTCTCATTCCGGCACCACTATTTTCTTTCAGAATTAGTTATTCTAAACAAGTTGTTAAGCTCATTTAAACCACGTAAATCTCATTAACAACCATAGGCTACCTCATCTGAGGGATTCCTGTAATCCAAAAAGTGTGATTTAAAGGCGTTCATTAGGTTTAAAAGTGCATGTTTAATTTTAAAAATTTGTTTTGTTGTTCATTATCTTAAAAATGTTTAAAAAAATATTTATCTTAATTTTGAAAATTTTTGTTTTGGTTTTTTTTAAAAGTGTTTCTACCAAACATGCATGAAAAGTTAAAGCAGTAGTAAATTTCAGAAATAAAATGATTGTAAATAAACTGTAAATCGATACATGTCATCTTCTTGTAGCTCCTGATGAAATGTTAGCATTCATAATCATGTATATATTGTAAAGTAAGAACTACTACCAAGTAGCAGTAAAACCCTAATGGTTTGAGTTCAAAAGAGACCACAATTCATAACTTGGCGGGTCTCTAAATGTTTTAAGGGTGATCTTCTTTAACAAAGCATAATAACTTCAATTTCTCTTCAAAAATATTCAGAAGATTACAAAAGTGTTCAAAGTATAACTCTGAATGACTTTTAATAAACCTCTGAACCATTTCAAATTCACTTGAATTTTTTATTTTGTTGAATATTTCATCCTGAGGTCCATTGGGTTTGACCTGTGCTTAGTTTGTATATCTTAATTAACCCATGAGAGAGGGAGTAAGCACATATGAGCTTGTAGTGTTTAAAGGTCACTTATCCATGCTTTGTCTTTCAACTAATCCTCAAGCATCTTTGAATTAAACTTAGCTCACTACAAAGCTCTTTAGACATCGGGGATAAATGTTTAATTTAGAAAAATTTATATTAAGAAGAGTTAATTAGATGATTAACCTATGACTCAACCATTGGTCCGGGACTTTAGATTAGTTGGTTATTGACTTCCTAACTTATGTCCCTAACATTTAAATCATTCAAGTCAACCTCATTTTCCAATTTTCAATAATTTGAATAATTACACTTTTGTCCTTCTTTTCTAAAAAGGAAGTTAATTTTTTTCTACTTGTTACGCTCAAGTTCCAATCACCTTAGAACATTGATTAGGCTCAGATATTACCCTTACCACCCTTAGCTTACCCTAAATCTAAATTAGGGGGTGAGAAGGTAGAAATTACAATTTTTCCCCTCAGGCTCCTATCTTCATAAATCTTTTAAATTAATTCAAATAGGCTTAAAAATTTGTTGACTCATCTCTCATAGATTAATTGAAGTATCAAAGAAGAAATCATGTTTTCCTATTTTTATTTTAATTTTTATAATTATTTTAATCCAAAAATAGGAACTTACAAAGTTAATTCATTTTTTCAAATAAAGTAAAGTTTCTATCCTTGAAAAATTTATTGGAGGTTCACCTAGATCAGAGGACCACTTGGGTTAAATTTCATGAATTTTTGAATTATAGTTTAATTTTTATAATTATTTATTTATTTTGGAATAAATTAAATAGAAAATAAATTTTATCTTGAAAAATAAAATTGATATTTTTCATTGATATCTCTAATTTCATGAAACTTAAGGAAATTTATTTTGTATTTTTTATATTTATTTTATTTTTTATAATTATTTTAGTGAAAAATTAGGAAACTCATACTTAGGCATTTAAAAATTCATAGCCTTATTTAGAAAAATAAGAAAAATATTCCAATTGATCCCAAGTGGTCAGGGGACAATTAGAAATATTTTCACACTTTTTTGTATTTTGTAATTTTGTAATATTTTTAATTATTTTCAATTGTTTAAATTTGAAAAATAGGTAGAAAACGAAGTTTTTTATTTTAATATCAATTTTATTTTTATTGGCTACCTGTAATCACAAGGATCACCCCAAATCACATTTTATAATTTTCTTAATTATATTTTATTTATTATAATTATTTTACTTCAAAAATCTTATTTTCCTTGAAAAATATTCTTTGATGACTAAATCAAATCATATTAATTTAAAATATTTACAGAGGGTTAATATACTTGTTTTCTTCACATTGAATCAACTTTTATAATTTTTTATATTATATTTTATTTATTTATTTTCTTATGGGTTTTGGTGACTTAAATCAATAACTTACATTTTAAAAACATTTAAACTTAAGTTTTATTTTTCTTACACTCCTCTGACCATAGTGAGCATACCAAAGCAACCCTATATTTTCCTGATCTTTATTTTAATTTACATTATTATTTTATTTAAAAGGGTGATTTAACTTTGGAAATAAGGGTTTACCATATTAGAAGTACTCTCTGATTTCAAAAAAATTAGAGAACATCTCTAATAATAGAGAAAACAAACCCTCAAAATTTTATAGCTTTTTTATTAATATTTAATTACTTATGATTTAATGAAAGTTTAGGGTTTAATTAATTTAAAAATAAATATAAGTCGAATAATTTTGATTTATGGTCCACATGATTCTTCTCTGTTCACTGAGAACATCGGTATTTTTATTTTATTTTTATGGTTTTCTACAATAAGTTTTGAATTTTCCAAGTTTTTTGAATTATTTAATCAAAAATAAGTTATTTTCCAATTTATTCACATCAGTGCCACATCCCTCCTTGGAAGCTCTGAAAAACCACACGTCGCGATTCCATTCACGTTGTCATCTGAGTCAGCCGCCACGCATCTCGCAGTTCACGAACAGACCTTCCATCTGATGCAATCTGGTCCGTCCATTTGATACATGCGCAATTAGATGGCATCTGACCCTCATCCTCATCTTGTGTAGCCTAAGAGCTGCTCATATTCTAAACCTAATTTCTTCCTAAATTCTTAACCAAATCATGGAGGGTTTGTTCTACACCATCATCCACTTGAGACGAATGTATCTAACTGGTTGATTAAGTATGAAATACAAGTATGTTTCACAAAGGCTCAAAATGAGCCCAAAATTGTGGAAAATGGTCCATACCTTGGTCCAAGAGGTGTAGTCTCAATTGGAATGGTTACATATGTTTGTTATCATCAGGAAAACCTCCTCCAAGTGTTATCTTGAGCTGTGGTTGGAACTGTAGGACTTCCATCAGCAGGTGGCACGTCTTAGGTAGAAGTCTAGTACTGAGAGCTCAATTGATGGGGATTTCAGTGAGGAACTTCCTCTCTTACTCTAGTGAAGCTCAAGAGTCAATCAATTTGAGGAATCGATTGAGTTCTAGGGATGGTAGTGAAAGCCCTAGATTTCATGTCTGAAATTAGGGCTAATCAAAGGGAATTAGGGCAGGAGAATGGTGGGGACTAAGTTCTCTAGACTGCTAGAATATTTGAAGAAATTTTTGTAGAGGTTGCTTAAGTTTTTTGCACACTTCTTTTTTTTTGCCATGGGGGTAATCTTATTTATGGCCATGGCTATGGTGGCCAACAGGGTAAGCTAAGGTGGGAGAGAGGCCGCTTAGGTGGAGGGAAGAAGAGCTCTAGTGACCAATTGGGTTGAGCCAGATCATGTGGGTTTAATTTTGAGTTTTTCCCCAATTGGGGCCTCTCGAGCATGGTGTTTTCCAGTTGCTCTAGTGGCTGTTCAGCCAGGGACAGGTCATCTCCAAGCTCAGGGAGGCCAGGGAGGTTGAGTGGCCAAGCCAATTTGGTCACAAAGTGGCTCCATGGTGAAAATCCAAAGTGGAAATGAGGTTTGGGTAAGTTGGGTTAGGTTGGTCACATAGCTAAACTTGGTCCCAAGTTGGTTAAAGTTAATCCTAAGACCCTTGAGCAAATTTTGGTGAAGTCAAATGGCTGGTTTGGGGCATAAAAACAAGGTTAGACTTTGCATGAAAAGGGTAAATCTAAGTGGAGAGGGAAGAGGGAGTGGTCACCTCCACTAGACAAATTTGGAAAATTTGACCTTATGATGCCCATGGAAGGCTCCATAAGGCATGTCATGCTATGTATGAGCCCATGGAAATGTTTCATGCTAATGAAATTTTGGATTTTAAGATATTTTAAATGAAAATGGACAAAATGCCAATTTTGGATAAAGTGCCATGCATGCATGGCTAGGTTTGGAATGATGCCATGGTGGGGTATTTAAATTCCATGAGATGATGAAGGATTGATTTTTTGTCATGTGGACTGAAATTGAGCTTTTCAAATTGGGGCCATGGGCTTTTAAAAATAATTTATGCAAATGGGGCTTTGATCATGCATGATGGACTTTAATTTTTTTTAGATGGTCATGGGTTAATCAAATGAGTCTCGGTTTGATTGAAATTGAATTTGAACACATTAAATTTTGATGTTGATTTGGAATTAGGAAAATTTGAAATCAATTGGATGAAAATTGGTAGTAATTTTAGAGATTTGAGTCCTTTAGGGGAAAAAATTGAATTTTGGTCAGAATTGGACAATTTGGTCAAATTAGGCCCAATTGTTAGTTTGGATTGATTAAGGTGAGGTTTGGAATCATTTGGGTGGTTTTGGAAATTTTTGGGATATGAAGAGAATTTTGGTAATTTTTTTGCAAACATAGGGGTAATTTGGTTATTTTGAGAAAATTTTAGGGTTTTGATCAATTTGGGTAGTTTGAAATGGTTTGTCATGATTTTTTGGAGAAAATTTAAGGATTGGGGCCACTTTTGGAAATTTGCGGTTCCAGGGGCATTTTGGTAATTTTGGTGAATTTTGGCAAAACTGGGTCTTTTAGGTGGATTTAGGGTTTTGGGGGTATTTGGTCATAGGTTGTAACCATACTCAACTAGCATCAGACCAAGTCTAGAAAAATGGCAACCCCTTTATGAAACTTCGTATATTGATCCAAGCCATCTCAATCAAAGACCAAAGGCCTGGGACTATCCATGTGTGTTTCTTAAAGGGTAAAGGAGGTTGGTCTAATGGGTGTGATTTTAGCATTTAGGACAAGTGGGGAATTGTGATGTGCTTGAGTGTGTGAAAAAATCAAGCCCTAGCCACCCCGGGTTGTCCTAAGTCCAACAGTCCTATGGGCACTCATCCTTGAATCCTCACATGTTGATCTCAACCTACCAAGTGATGGAGGTTCATGATCATTTATGTGGGTCCCAAAGAGATGAAGGATATGGTTTGAATTTCTATGTAGGTGGCCTCCATCTCTAGTCTTTTAGGATATTCAAAATAAAAGTTCTTTAGCTAGATCCTAAGCAATAAGAGGAAGGAAAAACCTCGCCAAAATTGAGGTTAACACTCACTAATCATGATTTAGCTCTAGTTGGTTCAATCAACAACTAAAGAATCATATGTGTTGCCTGTTAGATAAGGCATTTAAGAATTCTACATGGTTTTCTTCCTTTTAATGCTACATCTTCAATGTTTTAAATGCCTCAAAATTAGACCACTCATCTAATCTTTTATCTTTGGGTTGTTACTCCTAAAAACTGATTTCTATATACAAAAATTAAATCTCTTTCCCAGAACTTAATTTTTGGTTAATAATGCATGGAGCCAACCCATCAAATTTTACCCCCCCCCCCTTCTTTTGTCTATGTAACATGCTAAAAAATTTTAAAATTGCTCTATAAAAAGCCAACTAGTGATCTTCAAGCTATATTGTCAAAAGAATCTCTTAGCTTGGAACACTCATTCTCATCTGCAAACTCTTTTGGAGAGTGATCTATTTGTTAAAGGGCTTACTTCTGTTACTTGAAAGTCTAACATCAGCTTTCTGACGCTTAAAAATGTGAATTCAAGTGGATTAAACATCGAGCAAAGTGTGCATGTCTCACAAAAGAAGAGGATGAAATGAAAATTATTTACCAAATGATTAATTTAAGGAAAATAAGGAATTACATCAAGGAAATTCTCTCGAGCGTCTTTGGCCTAAATAACCAACAGAATATTACCACTAAAGCCATTTGATTTTAATTTGTCCTTCTCAACTGCCCCAACTCTTCTGACATCCTCCCCCATCTACTATCCTATTGTCTTTTTCCTCTCCCATTCTTATTCTCTTCAACTTTATGTTAAGTTCTCATATCAAGATATTAAAAAAGCTTTATTTTGTATTGCCTCCCACAAGTGTTCTAGCACTGATGGCCCAAAATTTTTTGAAGATTATTGGGAGATTATCAATCTCTCTTGCCTTTCAAATATCATTTTTTTAAATGAGGCTCTCCCTTACATAATTAAGCACACTGCCCTGATCCTCATCCAAAAAAGAAAACTTACTCGATTATTTAATGATTACAAGTCAATGTCTCTCTATCATACTAATTATAAGGTTATTACAAAGTCGTTGGTTGGTAGATTCAAGAATATTTTAGTTTCTCTCATCCATCCCTCTCAAGTTGCTTTTGTTAATGGTTTGATTATTACAAATAACATTATACTAGTTAATGATTATCTTGATGCTTTCAACATTAATGACAGTGTAAAGTTGTTTTGTCCCAAAATTAACTTTTAGAAAGCATTTGACAGTGTTAATAGGAACTTTCTTTATAACAAAATGAATTTCTTAGGATTTCCTACCCATTTTCTATTAGTTTAAAGTGTGTACGGATCAAGTCTAATTTTAAATTATTATAAATAGTGTGCTTCAAAGTTACTTTAACTCTTATGTAGTTTAATCACAGACTTGTCCCTTGTCACCATACATAATTACTACTATTATGAACTCCTTTTTGGGTTTACTGGATAATACTTAGCTTTCAATGAATAATTCTTAACCTAATGTCAATTGCATCATTTATGCAGACGATTTATTGGTTTTTGCAAAGACAACTCTCAGCTCAATTTGGAGTTATCTCAGTATTTTTTCAATTTTCGTGTGGCAACCAATCTACAAGCTAGTTCTGATAATACTCTTATTTGCTTCACTAAATATGTTCCTCTTCAGGAATTTTCTTATTTAAGCTAGATGATTCACTATCATATGGAATCCCTCCTTTGGAAATATCTTGGCATTACTACCCCTTCATCTAAGACTCACAACCCATAATTGCCCCACTATTTCTGAGAGAATTCAATCCACTTTGTGTGGATAGGAGAATTCAACTTATTAGATGCACTATCTGAATTTACCTTCATTACTTGCTAAGGGCCATCTCCCATCCTAAAGGCTTAAGAAAGACTATTTCTTCTATTCTAAAAAACTTTCTATCTTTAGTTGGCCATATAGTAAAATGCACACTATTGCTTGGCACATAATAACAAAGCCTAAAAATTATGGTGGGATGGAATTTCCAAACCTTGATACCATGGATATTATGATCAAAGCTAAGCTTATTTGGATATGTTACAATTCTATGTTTATTTTCTTTAAGTGGAACTTTCACCATTTTGGTTCTTTACTTTATTCTGGAAAGGGCTTTCATTTAGTGCTTTGGAAAGATGTTCTTCGAAATTTCAAAAAGCTCCAAGATTTTTAAATTCGAGGTAACAATCAATAGTGGCCTCTCCTTCTTCTTTGATACATTGGTGAATGTATCCTCTCTTTATAAGCACTTTAGTAGTTCTCTTTTTGCATGGTTTGATTATCCTAGAAATACTCTTATTTTATGAGTTGATATCCTCTATTTGTTGGACATTTCCCTATTACCATCAAGTCCCTGCAAAATGCGTTAACATCATCCTCAACACCCACATCCTAGACTCTATTTTTAACTGCACATAGTTAGGCAAGTTTTCTCTTGCTCACAAGTAGATTTTTAACTTCATTTTTTCCGACCACCTGCTATGTTCTGTAGTAAATCGATTTGGTTCAAAGGTTATTTTCTTAAGTTTTCTACTTTTATTTGGAAAATTTTAAACAATGGAGTAATTAGTAATTTAATATTGATGCTTAAGAGTTCAGAGGCTATAATTTATATAGTATTTACATTTTATGTAAAGATAGTCATGAAATGCATGCTCATCTCTTATTAGAATACCCATTCTCCTTTCAACTACTAAAACTGTCTTCCCCTCTTGACTCCATTCTTCATATTGTTTGTAGCTTTTACCAATATTTATCACTTGCTGACTATTTAAATTGCATTACTTCTGATAGGTTCACTATTCTTTCCATACAAGTCACTACTCACTATGTTTGGTTGGAAAGAAATGTTAGTATTTTCAGGACTGTTATCTCCAAAAAGGAAAATGTGTTGAATAACATCAAGTAAGCTATTAATTTCAAAAGCACAAAATGGAAGTTTAAATCCCTCATCGCCCCCTCATTACTTCACTTTATAGTCTTCAAACCCACTCATCATAATCTCCTACTGGTACTATTTTTATTATATATATATATATATATATATATATATATATATATATATATATGCATATATATATATATATATATATATATATATATATATGCATTATTTGGATTTGTTCAGAATCCTCACAACTTTAATGAGTTCAACCAGTTGGATAGTAATGATGAGATCTACAACAAAAGCTATGCGCTTATCCAGCCTACCTCCATATATTATGCTCTTTGATTGGTTCTCATGCCATTTACTTGATGTTGCTCTTAGGTATTTTGGTTTTTCCTAGCGGAGCTTTCCCTTAAAGCCACTATCTCCTTTTATAGAACTTTTTTTTGCTCATTTTGTTGTCTATCTACGTTGTTTTTTCTGTTGTTGTCATTTTCTTTCTCTCGGACTCATATTTTCTTTTGTAGATGAGTCATAATCTTTTTCATGTAATTTTTCATATTTATAGTTATGTTTTGCTTGGTGTTGCCCTTAATTTCCTCGAAAAATTTTTTTGATGAACCCAAAAGAAGAAAAATAACTTTATTGATATTTAAGAGAAGAATAAATCGGTAGAATTTTGAAATCAGAAATAGAATTTTTTTATTAAAACTAATAGTTTATATTAAGTTGGAAATTACCCATTTATCAACATTGGACTATTTAACAAATGGATTTTGCTTAAAACCGTGCTATTATTAATATTATTACTTTTTTATATTTAAACCAATGGGGAAGCAACATATTAAAATTTTACTTTTTTTTTCTTTAATTTAAGCTGATATCTTTTTCATAATACCTTCAAAATAGTGTATATCAGTTAAGAAATTATTTTAATTTTTAGAATATTTTTTTGTTATCCATAATTTCATACATTATTATTGAAATCATATTTGGGCCATTGAACAAAGTCATGGTCCCCGGTCTGGAGGAAACTTTATCGAGCCTTGATCATAGCATGAGGTTATCATTGTTATTTGTGTCTTAGAACATTTTATTATTGTGATTGTTACCTCATAAAAAAAATTATTTAAATAGTTCATAATTTTGTTGTAATTTTTTTAATCACAAAGTATTTGAATATTTTCTTAAAGGAAACTCTTGAAATTACTTTTGAGAACAAATATATTATAACATTAACAAATTCATAATTTAAATGATAATCTAAAATATATAAATTTATGAATTAGAAAAAATATCTCAATTATTCGGCTGGACGTATCAAGGAGGCTAACTAAGGCAATCAAATGACTCAAACCAGAGCGATCTGATCAGAAGCGAGGCACATAATAGTTTGAGACATTTGCCATGATGACACCAAACCAAGGTAGAAACTAACCCTCGAGTCCTGCAGTTATACCATAGGAATCCAACATTCTCCCTAAACATAATCATGAATCAATAGAACAACAAGTCATAGCCACTTCTTAGGATTTCTTCGTCTAAGGGCGATTACCTATTAGATTACGGTGATTCACACTTTGCTCGTTAGCTTAGCTTCACTTTGCCGATAGGACTCCCTCATCATAGATCGAGAATGGACGACCAATCTAGCCATCTGATTAATAAAACTTAGCTGACTGGATCAATCTTGCCGACCTTTTATCAGTAAAAAATCATTTGAACGACAACAACTACTGAACCTAGCTGACCAGTGACGCCTAAAAGGGCCTCATTAGCCTAGCCATCCAATAACATCTACCAAGCCTAGCAGACCAGCAACACCTACCAAGGCCTCACTCCTCCAGCCCGTCGCTCTAGAGTGTAATCAGACTTTGGGGCCACACATGTAAAATACCTTGAATGACTTGTATAGCCCCAGAAGAAAGCAGGGGCATAAATATACCTTCACATATTATACCACATAGGGATCAATCTATGAATAAATGTTTTCCCATTTGTTACAAATTACTTTTCAGTCACTCCTCAATGCACGACTCTCTCTCTCTCTCTCTTGTTGTCTCTCCTTCTCATGTCTCGCACTCTATTCCTTAGGTTTGATTTACAAATAAATTCAAATTCAACAATAAAATTGTCTCAATTTTATTATATCAATTTGAAGTATAATTGAAAATTTAATGGGATCATCTTAGGCATAAAATAATCTAGACTTTTCAGAGCTTTTAAAATTTCAATGAGAGAAAAATGGTGACCGCTTGATCACCCTAAATAAAAATTATTGAGACATAAAAATATAAAAAAAAATCACCCGATAATCAAAGTGGGTCAATATGATGACCAAAAGAAATATCATGATTTTAGGATAATTATCAAAATTTCTCCTAAATAAATCTATAAAAAGGCCATGCTCCTGATCTTATAGACAAATTTAGCTCCATTTTTTATTTTATTATAAGAAATTTGAGTGATATAATTTAATAAATTGCTAAATGTATTTACAAAATTATCAAATCATAGCAACCATAAGGATTTCCTTTAGGTGAAATTAAATATAGCCACCACAAAGATGATTTAGATGTTGCTAATAATTTCTAACATGGCTAGAGTGTTGGCCAACTGGCGATGGCCTCAAGTATCAAGTCAATGGAGAATTTTAAGTCGATGCATCATCAAGATATCCACATTCAAATTTATGTGCTCTGCAGTTGTTACGGTATCTTTCAATTCATTGTGCATGATTGAGCATGAGAAATTTCAGAGTCAAAATAATGCACAAAGTTTTAAAATAGTTAAACGGCTTACAAAAATAATTCTATAATTATTGGGTAGCTACTATTCTAAATATCCTAATCACATCATTTTGGAACAAAACACTTTCACATGCCATAAGTAAAATAAGGCATCCTAAAATTATTAAAGACCATTTTAACTCATTAAATTATTTTTGATCTTGTGTGTGAAAGTTCTGTGAGAAATTGAAATTGAATTTGGACTTATTTTAAATCTTTTACTACATAAATTTTCATTTAATTTACAATAAAGAAATCAAAAAATTGTAACATACATCTTGACTTGCCTCTTGATTTCTCTTCAACTAAAGCATTTCATGAGGGCTTCCCTTCGTAAATCCACGAGGAAAAGAAGCATCAAGCTACAACGCCACAGTTATATTTTGAGGAAGTCAGCAAACAAAGCATACTTTTCTTGACTGCATTACTAAACAGATTTTACTGAAACTGATTTCTTATGCTTTCGTTACATAGTAAACGAATTCATCTCTACGCACCCTTTCATCATAAAAACTGAAATCATTATTATTCCTAATCCATATCAAATGACTCCATAAGTTAATTCATTTATCAGCAGGGGTCTATAAGCGCAAAAGCTTCAACTGATTCTTGTCTTTCCAAAATATTTGTTTGCTTACAAAATTCACCAGTGGTGAGTAATATCATTGCCAAATTGTTGCAAATGATTTTAATATTATAGTACTTTAAAAAGAAAAAAATTGAAGCCGTAACAAGTGAACCATTAATCACTTATTCATATCTTCATTGAGGCTTAATGCATGTTGTCCATATTCCTGCACACCTAAAATTCTTAGAAATATCTTATAGAGGGTAATTTTCATTAATAGAAATAAGTGTTTATTTCTTGCGAGCAAAAAAATTTGTTATATACATCAATATTAGGATTTGCGAAAGATAACGACCATAGTAGAAGATGAATTTTTCAATCATCCCCACATTTTGTAGGAGTTTTGTTTAGAAAATTTGTCATATTTTAAAGAGTTTGAGGAGATAATACTCGTAAGAATTATGTGTTAGGATTTCATGTTAGAAACTCTTTAAATTTTCCAAATAGATTTTGATCGAATCAAAATCTATTAGGAATACACCACGAGAATCTTTCAATCCCGTTCATATTTATAAAAATCTGAATCGATACAATAGCGGAAGTGTACCTGAATCCATTTGATCGATTGCAAGCAACGATCTTCCAATCTGCAAACTTTCCGGAGTTTTCCTTAGTCTCTCTCGTTGATGGGGTACAAGAGATTTCACACCCTGCAGACCGGGGACCATTACCTCTTTATTTAATGTAACCAAAGGGTGGTTACAAATTTTGCTTAATTCCAATTCTGTCCCTCATCAAATTGGAATTTGCCTTTATGGTATCCACACTTATAATTTCATGACAAATGTGTCTAAAGTCATAAATTTTATACTTAATTAGACCAAAATAATTTTGACTTATTAAATGATGACCCAACACATTTATTAATTACATTATAGTCCCATAATTGATCCAACAACCTCCCACTGGACTATATATGTATAAGATAAATGTGTCAACCTTAGTGCGCCTAAAATTTGTTGTCATTATTGTAAATGCACATTACAATCTCGTCCATTAATCATATCAATACAAGATCAAAGCAGTCTTCATTGTATTTTTCACAACTAAACTTATCAATGGTCACATATATTAATATAATCAAATGACATAGATCAATCATGAATGTGTGGAATGAAAATTACATGCAAAGTGGTCTGTTCATGTCAATTTTCAACTGGTCCTACTTTAACTAACTGAGATCAAACTTTAACTATACAGAGTGTATTAAATTGAATAAAATACCTTATTTCTGATCAGAAAATATCCAAATATGTTTTGTATACAAAATAAAACATAGAGCTAAAAAACATAAGTTAACAAACTCCCACTGAATCTAAATTTTCTCAAGCTTTATAACACCCATATGAGCAGTATGCTCATGAAAGACCCTGGGTATCAGACCCTTTGTAAGAGGGTCTGCAATCATGGAGTTTGTTCCAATATGCTCTATGTGAATGCGGCCACTCTGTATTCTTTCCTTCACAACAAGAAATTTGATGTCAATATGCTTTGACTTGGATGAACTTCTGTTGTTATTGGAATACAATACAGCTGATTTTTTGTCACAAAATAACTTTAGTGGTCTTTCAATTCCTTCCATAATGCGCAGCCTAGTGACAAAATTTCTCAGCCATATGTCATGGTTGGATGCCTTATAACATGCTACATACTCTGCTGCCAAAGTGGATGAAGCTATTAGTGTTTGTTTTGCACTTCTCCAGGATATAGCTCCACCACTTAACAAAAATATGTAGTCTGATGTGGATCTTATGCTGTCTTGGCATCCAGCAAAATCGGAGTCAGAATACCCAATGATCTCCAAATGATTTGATCTCCTATATTTAAGCATGTAATCTTTTGTTCTCCTTAAGTATCTCATAACTCTTTTGGCTGCTTTCCAATGATCCATTCCTGAGTTGCTTAAGTATCTGCCTAAAACTCCAACAATGTACGCAATATCTGACCGCGTACAAACTTGAGCGTACATAAGACTCCCTACTGCTGAAGCATAAGGAATCTTTTGCATTTCCTGAATCTCAAGGTTTCCTTTTGGGCACTGATTGAGACTAAACTTGTCTCCTTTAGCGACAGGGGTGTCAATTGGTTTACAATTCTGCATGCCAAATCTTTTAAGCACTGTATCAATATAGCCTCTTTGTTATAATCCAAGAATACACTGAGAACGATCTCGGTGAATCTGAATTCCTAAGACAAATGAGGCATCACCAAGATCTTTCATCTCAAAATTAATTGATAGAAATCTCTTAGTTTCTTGCAACATGCCTATATCATTTGTGGCAAGCAGTATTCATCCACATACAAAATCAGAAAACAATGCTTTCTCCCACTGAATTTATGATATACATAATCACCAACTGCATTCATTTCAAAACCAAATGATAGAATCACTTGATGAAATTTGTGATACCATTGACGGGAAGCTTGTTTGAGCCCATAAATAGATTTTGTCAGTTTACAAACCATATTCTTTGGGTCTCCTAACACAAAGTTTTCTGGTTGCATCATATAGATCGTTTCATCAATGTCTCCATTGAGAAAAGCGGTCTTAACATCCATTTGATGTAGCTCCATATCATAATGAGCAACTAGTGCCATGATTATTCTAAAAGAGTCCTTTATTGAAACCGGAGAAAATGTCTCTTTATAGTCAATCCCTTCCTTTTGAGTATAGCCTTTAGCTACAAGACGAGTTTTATGTCTCTCCACATTACCCTTTGAATCCCTTTTGGTTTTAAAAATCCATTTGTAACCAATGGGTTTCTTTCCTTCTGGTAATGGGACAAGTTCTCAAACTTTATTATCTTGCATAGATTTATACTCCTCATTCATTGCTTTAATCCATTTTTCTGAATTGGAACTTTGTATAGCTTGATGAAAGTTGATAAGATCATCTTCCATCATACTAATATTTTCCTCATGTTCCTGAAGAAATACAATATAATCATTTGAAATAACATTTCTTCTTCCCCTGGTGGATCGTCGCAAAAGCACTTGCTCTTGAACTTGTTCTTGAGGTTGTTGAATTTGTTCCTCAAGGGGTTGATTAACAATGTCTTGTTCTTGATTTGCAACTTGATCAATGTCAGGAGTAAAATCCTGATCATTATAAAAAGTAATTATAGGAATAGGAACCAATTCCTCTTCAACAAGAGTAGTATGGTCCGATTCCTCCTCAAAGACAAAGTCTCTAAACTGATTTCTCCCCCCAAATTCAATATCCTCAAAGAACACTGCAGTTCCCGTCTCAAAAAATATCTTTAATTTGGGATCATAAAACTTGAAACCCCTAGATCGTTCTGAATAACCAACAAAATAGCTGCTCACTGTTTTAGAGTCTAACTTTTTCTCAAGTGACTTGTGAGGCCTTGCCTCAGCTGGGCAACCCCAAACATGAAAATGCTTTAAACTGGGTTTTCGCCCTG
This sequence comes from Papilionanthe hookeriana x Papilionanthe teres, assembly GCA_022702705.1. Taxonomy (NCBI): domain Eukaryota; kingdom Viridiplantae; phylum Streptophyta; class Magnoliopsida; order Asparagales; family Orchidaceae; genus Papilionanthe; species Papilionanthe hookeriana x Papilionanthe teres. Next base: position 12,717,158 of record CM040427.1, read on the forward strand.
TCAAAAGCTCATAAGGTGTTTTTGCGAGTGCTTTAGTTGGTACTCTATTTAAAATGTAGGTCGTTGTCTTAAGTGCTTCTCCCGCAGTGATTCTGCTAAGGTAGAATGACTAATAATACTTCTTACCATGTCTTTAAGAGTGCGGTTTCATCTTTCAGCTACACCATTCATGCTAGGTGAACCTGGCATTGTGTCTTGAGGGACAATTCCACACTCCTATAGGAATTTAGCAAATGGTCCCGGACGTTGTTCTCCTGAACCGTCATATCTGCCGTAGTATTCACCACCATGATCAAATTTGACTTTCTTTATTTTTTTGCTTAGTTGGTTTTCAACTTCAGCCTTATAAGATTTGAACACGTCCAATACTTGGGACTTTTCATTAATAAGAAATAGGTATGCATATTTTGAATAATCATCTATGAACGATACAAAATATTGTTGACCATTCCAAGAAGCTGTAGAAAATGGTCCACAAACATCCGTATGTATCAATTCTAAGACTTCTGTAGCTCTATATGCACCTAATTTCTTTCTTTTGGTCTGTTTTCCCTTAATGCATTCAATACAGACATTAAAGTCCGTAAAATCAATGGAACTTAGAATTCCATCTGACACAAGTCTTTCAACTCTACTTCTAGAGATGTGACCTAAACGCTTGTGCCATAATGCTCCTGAATTTTCATTATTAATTTTACGCTTAGTACCTCGCGATTCCACATTCAGAGTTTCATTACAAGAAGCAACGATGATCAAGCAAATAAAGATTGTCATACTCCATAAGGGAACCGGTTCCAATAATATTGGAATTAATAGATAAACCGAAACATCCGTTTTGAAATGAACAACAATAACCCAATTTGTCCAAACAACAAACGAAACCAAATTCCGTCTAAATGACGGTACAACCAAAGTATCTATCAAATCCAAATAGTAACCAGTACATAATAACAATCTAAAATGCCCAATTGCTTCCACTTCTACCGATTTTCTATCTCTCACATAAATGCATCTTTCAGCATCATTTGGTTTTCGGTAGCTCAGGCAACCCTTTCTTTATACGTCAAGCATGATATTTTGCACATTCTTTCTTCTGATGTCCTTCTTTATTGCAAAAGAAACAACTGATACTTTCAGGATTTTGAACTTTATTTTGTTTCTTTTGAGAAGAACCCTTATTCTTAGCAGCCTCATTCTTTCTTTTAGTGCCTCTTTCTTTAGAGGTGTTGACCAAATAAGCACTATCAGTCTTTCCTTGCTTCAACCTTTCTTCCTCTTGCACACAATAAGAAATAAGCTCATTAAGAGTCCATTTCTCCCTTTGCATATTATAGCTGACCAGAAATTGGCCAAACTGTGGAGGAAGCGAAATAAGAACTAAATGCACGAGTAAATCATCCGTCAACTCGAGCTTTAGCTTCTTTAATTTTGAAGCAATGTTCGACATCTCAACGATGTACTCCCTTATACTTTCCTTGCCTTTGAACCTCATTGAAATCAGTTTCTTTAAAAGAATACCAGTTTCAACCTTTATCGCTTTTTGCAAAACGTTTCTCTATTTCGACGAAGGAAACTTGCGGCATCAGTGATCTCACTAGACACCGCACCTCTAAAGGCCTCAGGTATGTCGCGCTTTATGATCATAAGACTCAAGCGATTAGAACGGTCCCACTTCTCATAGATTCTCCTTTCCTCGGAGGAACTAAGCATCCGTAAGAGGAGCGGGTTTATCCATTATTAACGCTAGATCTAGATCCATGCAGCCAAGAACAATGTGAATGTTCTCTTTCCAATCCTTAAAGCTATCACCCTTAAGGATTGGAACCGAATCGAGATTAGCGAGATACATTAGCAACAACCGAAAAAACGAACAAAAGATTACATAAATAAAATATTTTAAATTCAATTAATGGTAAATCCCATCTCAAGACACCTAATGCAACATTAATATCAAGTCTTTGGACAGTAATATTAACTGGTTAATGGTAATCTTGTTGTAATGATCAAGCATTAACAATAACGTATATCAAGTAATAAATCTATCTTTGGATCGATTTATTACTCATATATAATTCCTTATAATTGTTACATGCTTATCATCACAAGTGTGTATGCAGTTCGGCCAAGTATTAAATTTTCCTTTGGGCCAATTAATACACACATGAACCTGCATACACACAACATCCAACAATTTTCTAACGAACTATCTACACAAGAGAGGTTACTTTAGCAACATCATGTTTCAATAAGTTCATTAAAAATTGATGAATAATTTACAAAGTACCATTTATTCGAATTTAATTGAAACTTTAATTTAATTTTATAAAATCTTATATTTATAAATAATGGGCTAATTTATAAGCCATAAAGCCTATGATTTACAAAACAAAATTATTGATTTTATAAAATTAATCAATCCCAAAATTGAGTTAATTAATTCACTCATTTTATTTTCTAACTTATAAAAGGAAATAAATTAAATATATTTTATTTCCTAACATATAAAAGGAAATAAATTAAATACATTTTATTTCCTAACATATAAAGGAAATAAATTAAATACATTTTATTTCCTAACATAGAAGTAAATTAATTAAATAACTCATTTTAATTTCGAAATTAAAATGAGTAATTTAATTAATTTAATTTATATATTTACACACACACACACACACACACACACACACACACACACATATATATATATATATATATATATATATATATATATATATATATATATATATATATATATAATTTTTTTTTTCACTGCTCGCGCGAACAGTTCGCGAATCGCGAACAGTCGCGCGCGAACAGTCGCGACTGTTCACGAACGGCAGCACCGCCACCATCAGCGCCGCCTCCGGCATCGCCTCCTTTCGGCGTCGCTTCCGGCACTCCTCCCTGCGGTGCCCCTTCCGGCACCGTCCCTTTTCACCGCAGCATTCCGCTGCGCCGGATTTTGCCGCCGTCGGAGGCCGCACCACCGCAGCCACCTACGTCGGAGTCCCACTGCCGCATTCCTGTCGCCGCAACCCCGCCGCCGCCGCAACCATTTTCGGACAATTCCTTCGCGGGTAAGGGTGAACGAAAAGGGATAAAAAAAATAAGAAGGAGAAGGAGAAAAGCCTCCGGCCACGCCGTCAAAATTCCTCGTTCCTCAATTTTGTGCCGTCGCCGCAAAACTTTATCGACGACGATTGCAGAGGAAAAAGAGTAACGGAATCTAAAAATGAATATGAACAGGAGGCTCTGATACCAATTGTTAGAAACTCTTTAAAATTTTCAAATAGATTTTGATCGAATCAAAACTTATTAGGAATACACCACGAGAATCTTTCAATCCCGTTCATATTTATAAAAATCTGAATCGATACAATAGCGGAAGCGTACCTGAATCCATTCGATTGCAAGCAACGATTTTCCAATCAGCAGACTTTCCGGAGTTTTCCTTAGTCTCTCTCGTTGATGGGGTACAAGAGATTTCTCACCCTGCAGACCGGGGACCATTACCTCTTTATTTAATATAACCAAAGGGTGGTTACACATTTTGCTTAATTCCAATTCTGCCCCTCATCAAATTGGAATTTGCCTTTATGGTATCCACACTTATAATTTCATGACAAATGTGTCTAAAATCATAAATTTTATACTTAATTAGACCACAATAATTTTGACTTATTAAATGATGACCCAACACATTTATTAATTACATTATAGGCCCATAATTGATCCAACATTTCACTCACTCAATATAGAAGAGTGCAGTAAGTTCCACTCACTCAAAGGAATGAAATGTTGGTGTTGGGCTTCTTGGTCCTGTCGTAGAAAAGTTTGTTTTTTTTTTATTATTTTATTTTTATTTATTTTTATTTTCTTGCAGAGTTTGAAAATTTTAATCAACTGTCGGCTAAGAGTGTAATTAATCTTTAGGTTAATCAAACCATGTAAAATCATTTACACATTGATATCTCTATAAATTTGCATTACTTAACACTTTTTCTTGTCAAACGTTGCCGGGTTTCATTGCACTATGATAAATATATATAAGATAGATAGAAATACCAAGTTTTTTCATGCTTGTATTAAACTTTGAAGGAAAACTAGGGCTACACTAAAAATGAAAGATGCTAATGGGAATTGGTTATACTCACAACAAGCTATTGTTGGCGGTGCACTTGATTTTTCCAAAAACTATTCCAATGTCTTAAGATGTCTGAAATGAATGTGGTCCAGAGCTATTTCCCTTCAATTTCTGATGTCACTGTTTCTCCTTTACTTTGCAACCAACCTACTGAAGAGCAAAAGTGGTCATCCTTAATTTCAATTGACAAAAACAATGTGGTGGGTCCTGATGGATTTACTTTATGTTTCCACACTAAGTCTTGGCAAACAATTAAAAGGCAACTCATTGAAGCCATCCAAAACATTTTCCATAGAGGTCTATCTCACAAATTCTTCTCAAGCTCAGCTCTAGTGTTCATCCCTAAGGAGAACGTTAACTATAGGTGGGAAGATTTCAGGCCCATTTGCCTAACTACTGTGCTGTCAAAGGTGATTATTAAAATTCTAATTGCAGGCTTAAACAACTCCATAGTGAACTTGTCAGCCCACTACAAACTGACTTTATCCCTGGTAGATGCTATAAACTGGAACTTCATGATAAAATTTTTAGAATGCAGAGGTTTTACATCAGATTTATGCAAGTTGAAAAAAATTTTCTTTACCACAATTACTACTCAATTTTTGATTAATGGTGCTCAACATGGTCATTTCAGGGCTTGTAGGGTTCTAAAATAAGAAGACCCTCTCTCCCCTACACTTTTTATTATTGTTGTTGATTATCTATCTAAAAATCTTAAAAATCACTTTAATACTCATGCTAATGGGCGATTTAGATCCAAATGAAGCAATTTGGTCTCCCATTTGGCCTGTGCTGATATCTTTATCATCTTTTGTAATATAGGGAAAAAGAATATCAAATAGCTCTGTAGGATTCTTTTCAAATTGGAAGAAGTCCTAGGTATGCATAATAATAAAGCTAAGTGTGACTAATTTTAGGGTAAAGGTAGCGATATGGAACATAGACAGTAGCTGCTCAACTATAATGGGATTAAAATTCATTATCCTTCAAGATTTGCACTACTAGAAAAAGAAGTCAAATTTTTAATGATGTGTTTCACATCATCAATCAAAGTACTTCCAATTGGGAAAACTCCTTCATTCTTTTTTTGATTATATAACTCTCTTACAAAGTGTACTTGCTTCCCTTCCTTTGTATATACTGTAGGTGGCAAAGATGATTCAAAGCGTGTAACTAAAAATTGAAAGAGGTTCCCTTGGGCTGGTCATGGCCATGGCAAGCATTGATCCACTTGAGAAAAGTTGTGCTAACCAAAATATGAGGTTGGTCTTGGTTTCAAAACTCTAATGCTCTCTATGGAGATCAACCTCTGTAAACTATGGATCAAACTCAGAGCTAATAATTGCCTTTGGGCTAGTTTTATGCATCAGATATATCTAGTTAGTTCAATCCCTCTTATTGCTCACCTAAAAGTGATGATTCTTTGTTATGGAAGAAGTAACTTAAAGTTAAACAAAAGGCTGAATATCTTACTCTTTGGGATATAGGGAGAGGTAATTTTAAGTTTTTGGCATGATGATTGGTCTTCCATGGGGCCACTAAAGGATTACTATCATGGTAATTTTGTGGAGGATCTGAACGTTTCCCAGCTCTGGACTGATGGCTGTTGGAGCCGGCAAGCGCTTGAGAAGGTGCTTACTGTACAAAGACTATCATGGAAATTCTTATGGAGCCTAACAGGGATGATTTATTAAGAATTAAGATGAATAAGAACTGTTCCCTCTTGAGAAGGTGCTTACTGTACAAAGACTATCATGGAAATTCTTATGGAGCCTAACAGGGATGATTTATTAAGAATTAAGATGAATAAGAACTGTTCCCTCTGCAGGTCTATTGCCCAACATTTATGTCAATACCCAACTTATATAAATGGGGATAAAATATGGAATAAATCTCTCAAACCTTCAATGTCATTTTTCAGTTGAAGACTTCATTATAAATTACCGTCTCTTGATGATATTTTGAAATTAAGGGGGTTTAAAATGCCATCCTTCTGTTTATTTTGTGGTCAAGATGAAGAAACCTCTAAGACACTCTTTTTCTCATGCAATTTTTCTTCATATATTTGGGGTGTTGTTGTTGAAATGTTCAACATTTTCTTCCATGTTAACAGTTATGCTTCTTTAGACAAGTGTTTATTGAAATGGTGTAGTGGTCATTCCAAAAAACAAATAAGTAATGTTATACCTTATATTTGCTGTTGGTTTTTCTAGATTAAAAGAAATAAGTGGAAACATTTGAAGAAATCCCAAACTAATGACCAAGTGCTGTTCAACATTATATCTTTTAGATCTAAAGTTGTTTTATTGAACAAAGTTGGTGATCTCTTCATTCGTGAGGTTAGCAATGGAACTAGATTTACAAAGCTGGTTTACTGGAAACCTTCTAATCTTCCTTACATCAAAGCTAATGTTGATGGAAGCTTTAAACGTTCAAAGGCTGGGACAAGGGGGTGTTCTCAGGAATCACAAAGGAAATTATTTATTTTATTCTTACATCTTTTTGTTCATATATTGATGCTTCCTACTCCGAATTGGCTACCGTTTTGTACTGTATGATCATTGCTAAAGAGCTGAAGATTTGGAACCTGTAGATTAATGTGGACTCTCTTAATGTCTATCATTGTTGTGTTGGAAATAGTGTTTGCCCTCGGTAATATCTATTTCTCTAGAAGAAAATTTAGCTTTTTATCCCTCTATTCAACCTTAGATGGTCTCATACATGTAGGGAAGCTAACAAAACTGCTGATTATCTGGCTAAGCTTGCAACTCTATCCTCTGGTGGTCGAATGTGTAAATCCTTTTATTTTAATTTTGATTTACTTCTGTTGGGGGTCAAGGTGGACCTTCCTTTTGTTAGAGTTGTTCACTAGCTCCTTTGTACCTGAACTCTCATCTTACTATACTTTTTGTTTGCTCAAATATATATATCTATATAAATATATATATATATATTTTCTGCACTTTATAAAATGAAAAATGCAACGTGTGGAAAGTAGTGGAATCTTAATCAAATATTGGCTAGGATTACATATATTTTTATGTTGCTTGGTTTGTCAAAATATTGTCTACGATTACATATATTCTTTTGTCTTATGCTGATTGGTTTCTTATACTCCACTAATTGTTAGAATTATTTTTAAATAACACATAAATTTCATATTTAAGAGTGTCTCTTATAGTAAGTCAACTAGGTGACTTTAGTGTTGTGATTCATATTCCAACTTATCCACTTCAGTTAAGTATTCATACAAAACTTAATAATTACATGACTCAATCACCTGCTTAATATTATATCATACACCAAGATTTATCATTTATGTTATTTAATATTGTTTTGTTATCATGTTTGTTATATACAATAAACTTTGACATACATTGGCTTTGCATGAAGCTCATTAATTGTTACAATACATTAATTATAAGTGATTTAAAGTTCAAAGTGCACGTTGAACAACCAAATCTTGGGCCCTCGGCTAGTAGCTTCTACATAGTCATTGGGAATGATAAGTAGATTCTGGTGGAATGGATTTTGAGAAAAATTTCATAGCTCTATCCATCAACACTCAATGCTAACTAAAACCAATGTCAAACTATCACCACCACTAAAACCACATCACTTGCCAATGCTGATGCCTATTACAAACTAATGACAATGTCTGCCCATTAACCAACAAAAAATTCTCCACCAAGTAACAATGATGTTTGCTCTCATCAATATCAAAATTAAGTTTCCAATTACTAACTTGTAATTCTAATCTTCTCGATCTTCTATTTTTTAATTGTCATTTTAGTATTTAGAGTTACTGCCCTAATTTTCTTTTTAAATTTCCATATTAATTTATGTTTTCCTAATTTTTATTTTTTTTTTATAATTATTTCCAAAATAATTATAATTTTGATAGGAAATTAAATATTTTTGTGTTAGGAAGGTCCCCTAACTTTGTCAAAAATCAAGGATCATTCCTAATGATAGAGGGATATTCCTGATAATTTCATATTTTTCTTTTTTTTTTAATTTATTATAATTAATATACCTTATGTGGTATTTAATTAATTTAAAACTATATATAAGTTAATTATTTTATTTTTTTATTTTTATTATTTTCTCCTCTATTCACTGAGCATAAATGTATTTTTTTTTTATTTTTGTGATTTTTATTTATTGAGTTATGATTTCTTAGTATGTTTGGGCATTTTTTAAATTTAATTAATAGGTAAATGAGAATTTCCTACTTAAGTGAGTCAGCACCGCATCATTCCATGTACCGTTGAAACTCCATGCTACGCTCTCCATTTCGTTGTGCTTTCCATGCGACGTTGAGGTGGCCTTGATCCGGTGTGTTCCTCTTCATAGTTTCATCATCTGATTTGATCTCCTCCATCCACTTCAAATACACAAAAATGAATGATATCGGTTCATCATCCCAAAGGGTTTATGACTGAGAACCATCTGCACTCTAATATTAAGATCTCCCTCGGTACATAACCAAATCATGTGGGGTTTGTTTCTATAGCTTTACCTAGGTGAGACGAACATATTTATATGGTTAAGTGGGAATGCATTTTTCATATTCTTCATAAAAGAGCAAATTGAGGCCTAAACTAGGAGTTTTTAGCCCATACCTTGTCCGAAGAGGTGAGGGCTCAATTGGGCTTGATGGGAATAATTGCCCTCCTTGCTTCAATTTGAGGTAAAATTGTCCTAACTATGAGTTAGACTAAAAGGTGGCATGGGATAGTGTTAGGCTATGGTGGGGGATATGGGACAGTGGATTTTAATCGGGATAGAGGTTTTAAGGCCTTGTGAAGCTTTTGGGAGGGTTAAATTGGAGTTTTAAAGGAGCTCAGGTTAAGACCATGATGCCTTGTGGATTTAGAGATGAAATTAGGGCAATGGGGGCATTATGGAGGCTTGGAAAGGACATGAATGAGCCACTCTTGATTGTAGGAGGGTTTTTTGTATTGGGATTAAGGGTTTTGTCGGTTGATTGGGGAGCTTGGGGTGTGTAGGGAGCTCTTGGGGTTTCGATATTTATATCCATGGGGGGTCATGGAGGGATGCTTTGAGATGCTTGTGGATCTCTGGTGGCTCCTTAGAGGATGAGTAGAGGGATTTTTAGGGCCCGTGCATCGGGATGATGCTTTCTCCCTTTTGATGTTTTGACCATGGTGAGATCCAATGGTGATGGAGGAAGCATGACCAAAGCTTAAGAGAATTGGGGAAGCTTTTAGTGTGGTGGCTAAGACCAGAATTGTACTAGTTTCACTCCCCATGGGTTGGTCTAAGGAGTCATGACTTAGATGCCATGTGTTGAGTGGCTTGGCTAAGTGTGTCTTCTTATCATTTTGTGTTGTGTCCAACCTTGAATAATTTAATTTAATTCGTAGCTATGTAATATTATGGTATGTCATTTGAATCAAAGTTTCACCCTTAAGGTTGGGCCATGTGGGTGATCCATGAGTTGATTCATGAGGGATGAGTAATGGGCCTAAACCTAAGTTTGGTTTTTGGTGATTAAGCCTAGCCTTGAGAATTAGGGTTAGACCAAAAAGATTAGGCCTAGTGGGCCTTCATAATTTAATTTTAATCTTTAAGTGACTTGGTCTTGAGACTTTAAATTGATTTTGATTTTATTTTGATGGGTTTAGTTGTTTTTTAATTGATTTGATTATTTTATTCAAGTTAATTGGGTCCAGTTGTGATTTGGTGAATTTTGGTGATTTTAATTTTTAGGGTTAAGTCAATGTGTTCAAGGCTTCTATTAATTTTAGGGTTAGTTGGTGTTGGGAAAAACTAGGTGAGGCTAAAGTTTGATTTTGGTGACCCGCCCCTCCCTTGTGGTTTGAATTTTGATGTAATGGGTTTTTTAGGGTTTCTGGGGCAATGTGGTTAGAGATAGAATCCTTCCTTGGCTTAGGACTAGCCTCATGCTCAATGGGCTTGTCATAGGTTAAAGAGAATTTCTTAGGTAGCCAATGGGTCATTAGGGGGATTCCTAAGACTCTAAGCTCTATGGGTGTCTTAAAGCATCATATGCCTATATGAATTCAACTTGGGCTCTTACCAGCCTCAACTCTCATTAACTCAACCAATAGTTTAGGATCTGGGCTTAACCTTATGAAATCCTAAGTGAATTGGTTTGAAGTTCTATGTGAATAAGTTCTATCTCTATGGTTCTAGGAAGGTCATTAGGAAACCCTAAACCTAGATCTTATGATTCTATAGAGAGAAAAGATGTTCTCACAAAATTGAGGTCAACAATCATGCAACATTGAAAAGTGTCTGGCACAATCTACAGTCTTAAAGGCATCCATCTAAAGGTAAAGGTACTATGAGGGATAACGAAGTTTGCTTTATCCTTCTCCTCAGGTGCTTTGAGGATCTGGTGATTTTCTAAATATCCATCTAGCAAATAATAGAAAGGGTGTCCTGCTAGTATATCCAACATCTGTTCATATAATGGTAAGGGAAATGATTTTTCCTTATGGCCAAATTCATCTTCTTTAGTCAATGCAGATCCTCCATACAATGATAGTCGTAGTGAATATCAGCTCATTTCTCTATTCTCTGCTACTGTCACTCCCCACTTCTTAGTCACACAGTGTATAGGATTGACCGAAGAACTATCTGAGATGGGGTATAATACCAGCAGCTAACAATTTAAGATTTCTTTCTTCACCATCTTTTTCATCACTTGGTTCAGTTTCTTTGGAAGATAGCTTTAGGTCCATGTCCCTCTTCCACCAGAATCCTACGTATCCACTAGGGCGGGCTTATGTCTTTAATGTCAACTATGGTCCAACAAAAATCTTTTCTAAATTTTATAAGCACTCTCATCAACGTATCTTGTTTCTCTCCACTAAAGTTTGCTAAAATAATTACAGGCAATGCTGAAGGCTCTTGTTAATAGGCATACTTGAGGTGCTATGGCAAGGTCTTCAATTCTAGTTCAGGTGATACCTTTGTGGATGACACAATGGGCTTAGCATTTTGGGGGTGTCTAAAAGCTCAAATCACTCCCTAAAGGCTCTATGGTTTCCCTCTAACAGTATAGCAGATTCTTTCCTAGATGTCTCACTCTTATCCTCAATCTCTTAATGCTCAACCAGAAATTATTCCAAAGTCTAACAAAGTGGCTAGACACTACCTCATCCACTACATCAATTCTATGGACATGATCATCACTTGAATCATGAGAAAATTTCATTGAATTTAGAATAACAAAACTAGACTCATGATTATTGACTCTCATGATCAATTTCTCTCTTGAACATCAATCATCATCCTAACAGTGGCTAAGACGGGTCGACCAACTATTAGAGGTATCTCTTTATCCTCTTCAATGTCTTGTACCATGAAAACTACAAGGAATATGAATTTATCCACTTTAACTAGCACCTTCAATATTTTCCATAGGGTAGGTCAGGGATAGGTCGACCATCTGTAGGGTTAGATTGGTAGTCCAGGCCATTAAAACTTTAAGTCTCTTAAAAATGGACACTTACATCATATTTATACTTGCTCCTTAGTCACATCCCTACAAATTTCTCTCTTGTGGCACATGGGATGGTGAAAATCCGTAGGTCCTTCATCTTTTAGGGCATCTTTTTCTATAGAATAGAATTACACTACTCAATTAGGCGTACAATCTCGAAATTTCCTATTCTCATTTTTTTTGTAGAACATCATTCATGAACTTGGCAATGAATGATAGAGGATAATACAATCTAAATTGATAGATTTTTACAACATTGGAAGGTCCTGTGCATCTAGATTTCGGTTTCCTAGGAAATAATTTCAATCTTGTATTGTATAATAAAACTTTTTATCATGGTTCAAATTCCTTTTTAACAATCTTCCGATCATGCCATATTTTTCTTCTCTCCTTGTATATTCTATCATTATCTTATGATTCATTTCTGATTTCTTCCAATTTATTCAATTGCAACAGTCTTTTCTCACCAGCATCTTTCAAATTAAAAGTCAATTTCTTTATCGCTCAATATACTTTAGATTTTAATTCAATTTGCAAGTGACAAGTCTTTCCAAGGATTAATCTATAAGGGGACATTCTTATATGAGTTTTATAAGCAGTTCTGTATGCCCATAAAACAGTGTCCAATCTAGTAGACCAATCTAATTTCTCAGGATTAATGACTTTCTCCAAAATTTGATTAATTTCACGATTAGATACCTCTGCTAAGTCATTAGTTTGGGAATGATAAGCTGTAGAGATTCTATGCATAATATTATATTTTTTAGCCAATCTCTGAATCAGATTATTCTTAAAATGGGATCCTCCATCACTGATGATTACTCTAAGCATTCCATATCTTGTGAAAATATTTTTCATTAAAAACCTTAAAACACTTCTAGCATCACACCTAGGTAAAGCTATTGCCTCAATCCATTTTGATACATAATTAACAGCAATCATTATATATATATTTTCAAATGAAGATATAAATGGTCCTATAAAATCTAATCCCCAAGCATAAAAATTTTCAACTTCCAAAGTAAAATTAAGGGGCATTTCATTTCTTTTAGATATATTGCTTATTCTCTGACATCGATCACAAGTTTTAATAAATTTATAAATATCTTTGAAAATTATAGGCCAATAAAATCCAGATTTTAAAATCTTATGTGTAGTTATATCAATTCTTAAATCTCCTATAAATTTAGAATCATGAAATTCTCGAATAATTCTTTCAGTTTCTTCATAAGGCACACAAATCCTAATAATAAGATCTTTACATTGCTTGTACAGATAAGGATCGTCCCAAAAATAAAATTTAGCATCATGCTTAAATTTTTTTCGCTGTTGCATTGTTAATTCAGGTGGAAAAATATTACTAACGATGTAGTTTACAATATCATAATACCACAATAAATTTCCCTAAATAATATCATATAATTGCTCATTTGGAAAAGTTTCAGTGATTTCCCTTTCAAAGTCATCCAAATTAGGTTGTTCAAGTCTAGATAAATGATCAGCTATTTGATTATCAACCCCATTTCTATTAATGATCTCAAAATCAATTTCTTACATTAAAAGTATCCATTAAATCAGTCTTGGTTTAGCATCCTTCTTTTACACTAAATATTTAGTAGCAGAATGATCAGTATGCACTATACATTTAGCTCCAATTAAGTAAGATCTAAATTTTTCAAAGGCATAAACGATAACTAATAACTCTTTTTTTGTGGTGGTGTAGTTAATTTGAGAATCGGTAAGAATCTTACTAGTGTAGTATATAACTTTAAACATTTTATCGTGCCTTTGCCCTAAAACCACTCCAATAGCATAATTGCTAGCATCACACATTAATTCAAATGGTTTCTCCCAGTCAGGTGAAACTATTATAGGGGCAGTGATTAATTTTTCCTTTAATAGATCGAAAGCTTTTAAGCATTCATCGTTAAAATCAAACTTCTTTTCTTTCTCCAAAAGTTGGCATAGAGGCTTAGTGATTTTTGAAAAGTCTTTAATATAACGTTTGTAGAATCCTACATGTCCCAAAAACCTTCTTACCCCTCTCACAATTGTTGGAGGAGGTAATTTTTCTATAATTTGAATTTTTGCAGGATCCACTTCCATGTCATATTTAGATATTTTATGCCCAAGTACAATTCATCTTGCAACCATAAATTCACACTTTTCCCAGTTTAGGACTAAATTTGTTCTTTTGCATACCTCTAAAACTTTTTCTAAGTTGCATAACCATGCATCAAATGAATCTCCAAATACTGAGAAATCATCCATAAATACTTCTATTCCATCGTTTATTAATTTACTAAATATGGATGTCATAAATCTTTGAAATGTTGTAGGTGCATTACATAATGCAAAGGGCATTCTTCTAAAAGCAAAAGTTCCATAAGGGCTAATAAATGTAGTATTCTCTTGATCCTCAGGAGCAATAGGTATTTGGTGATAACCGGTATATCTATCCAAAAAGTAATAGTACTTATGTCCAGCAAGTTTGTCTAGCATTTGGTCTAAAAAATGTAATGGAAAGTGATCTTTTCTGGTGGCGGTGTTTAATTTTATATAATCAATACATATTCACCAACTAGTGACTTGTTTTGTTGGTATAATTTCATTTTGATCATTTACATCAATAGTCACTCCTCCTTTCTTAGGAATACAATTAATTGGGCTTACTCAAACACTATCAGAAATAAGATATATAATTCCAGCATCTAAACATTTTAAAATCTCTTTTTTAACCACTTCTTTCATTATTGGGTTCAGTCTCCTTTGTGGATCAACTCTAGGTTTATGTTGTTCATTCAACAAAATTCTGTGCATATAGATCAATGGACTAATTCCATTAATATCAGCTATGGACCAACCAAAAGCCTTTTTGTATCTTTTTAAGGTGTCCAATAATTTTTGTTCTTGATATTCATTTAAATTCGAAGAAACAATGACTGGTAAAGTAGATGATTCTCCTAAAAACATATATTTCAAATGATTAAGGAGAATTTTCAGCTCAAGTTCAGGAGGTTTAATGATAGGTGGAATTAAACTTTTATCTCTATTTTCCATAGTGTCTAATCTTACAAATCTTTCCTGAACAGATTCTAACTTTTCATTTTTCATATCATCCAAATCATCTTCACTTTAACTTTCATTTTCATCCTCACATTCCAAATTTTCTTCAAATACTTCTTTAAAATTCTCTTCTCTCAAATAATCACAGATTTCCATTCGAAAGCACTCATCATCTTTTTCAATTGAAGGATATTTCAAAGATTTCAAAATTTTGAAAGTTACCTCTTGATCATTAACTCTCATAGTTAATTCTCCTTTTTAGAATGGTCTTCCCGAAATAATTCGAATATCATTAATCTTCATCCATATCTAATATAATAAAGTCTACAAGAAAGAAAAATTTATCCACCTTTACTAATACATCTTCCACAACTCCTTTAGGATAAGTGATAGAGCGATCAGCCAATTGAAGATTCACAGATGTAGGTAAATTTCTCCTATTCTCAATCTTTTGAAAGTTGATAAAGGCATAAGATTAATACTAGCTCCAAGATCACATAAAGCTCTTCCAAAAAATTTCTCACTTATAGCGCACGGGATAGTGAAACTACCTGGGTCTTTAAGTTTTTCAGGAAGCTTCTTCTAAATAATTACACTACACTCACTGCTAAGTGTAATAGTCTTGTGGTCTTTGAACTTTTTTTTTCTTTTTAAGAATATCCTTCATAAACTTTACATAATCAGGCATCTGCTTTAATGCTTCAACAAAGGGAATATTAACGTTAATTTCTTAAGAATTTCAAAAAAATTTACAAATCTAATATCTCTATTCTGTTACTTTAGTCTTTGAGGAAAAGGAGGAGGTGGTTTTTCAAAATTTATCTTCATTGGTTCAAGTGGATATTCGTCAGGATATATCATATTAGAACCTTTCTTAATGTTCGCTTCCTCTCTTTCAACTTTGACTTCTTTTTGAACTCTTAGTTCCAATTATTTTCCACTCCTTAATTGAATAGCCTTAATTTGCTCATTGTTTTGATCTTTTGGGTTGATCTCAACATTGCTAGGAAGATTTCCAGAAGGTCTATTATTAAGCGTAGTAAATATATGTCCCAATTGATTCTCAATATTCTTCATTGCAACGTTTTGAGCTTGAATTTGATTACCTATATTCAGAATCATTTCATCTGTAGATAACTTCTTTTCCTTAAATTGGTGATTACTATTAAAACCAGGAGGATAAGAAAGTCTATAATTGGTATTTCTTTGGTTGTTTGAATTTCTAACTGGATTCATAGGATTGTTTCCCCATTGTGGGTTAACAACAGCATTGGTGTTTTTCCAGTTGAAGTTTGGGTGATTCCTCCAACTAGGATTATGATAATTCGAATAAAGATTATTGACTTTGTTGTTTATGGCATTCAAGGTTTCATAAGGCATTTGAGAGTCTATCATCTGTCCTGATGAATTTTTCTCTAACACTAGGGCTGTTGGAGAATAATTCATTCCATATTGATCCACTTTCTTAAAAAGTGCAGCAATTTGAGAGACTATCATAGTTATAGCATTAGAATCATGAATACAATCTACTCTCTTAGGATTTACCCGCACAGATGGCCATTGAAAATTATTAGTAGCCATCTCTTCAATTAATGAATATGCTTCATCAAAAGGTTTAGGCATTAATAATCCACTAGCAGCAGCATCAATAATTTATCTCAAAGATCCCACTAATCCATTATAAAAGGTTTGAATTATTAACCTATCTGGTAAAGCATGGTGTGGACACTTTCTTAGAAGATCTTTGAATCTTTCCCAAGTTTCTTATATGAATTCTCCATCAAACTAACTGAAAGATGTGATATCATTCCTTAGCTTAGCAGTTTATGAAGGAGGGAAATATTTTGACAGAAACTTTTGTGAAAGCTCTCCCCAAGTTTTGATAGATCCAGGTACTAACGAATTTAACCGTGCCTTAGCCTTATTTCTTAATGAAAAAGGAAAAATTCTAAGCCTAACAACATTGTTTGAAACTCTATCATATTTAAAGGTGGCACACATTTCTAGAAAACTAGCGAGATGTAATTTAGGATCTTCATTAGGTGTTCCTCAAAATTGATTATTATGTACCATTTGGATAATAGCAGGCTTAAGCTCAAATGAATTAGCAGCAACATTAGGATTTTGAATAGTTAAGTGAATTTCATCTGTTATTGGATTAGCATAATCTCTTAAAGGTCTTGGTATATTTTCATTTTGATTGTTTAAGTTGTTCGCCATTTTGTGAGGATTTCATATTATTTTCATTGTTTTGAATTTTTCTAATAGTACGCTCTAATTCATAATCGTAAGGCACTAAACCTATAGATCTGATAATACACAAACAAACACAATAAGCACACTAAGAATAAACAAACACAAACAATTATGACTTGCAATTCAAATTTAAGATTTCAAATACTACAAAATTAATCTTAACAGTTACCTTTCCTCCCCGGCAACGGTGCCAAAAACTTGGTGCGTCTTTTTTAATTTGTTAAAATTTATGAACTCAGATTTATATATATAAGAGTTAAAAGTTGATATCCTGGTGGATCATTCTCAATTTCTACATATTCATTTTGAACTTGATCTTTTTAAAGGTTATGCTTCCTTTGTCTATGCTTCATCTTCTAAAGCTGATAGAGAAGATCTTTGGTCTCATTTACAAATTATTGGGCAAAATATTAATGAGGGATGGATGGTTGGAGGTGATTTTAATTGTATTACTCATCTTAGTGAAAAGAAGGGGGGAAAGAATCCTAATCTTAATGATATGATTATCTTTTCTGATCAAATTAAGGATGCTTGTCTATTTGATATTGGCTTTGAAGGATCTCCCTTTACTTGGAAAAGAGGATGCATCTATGAAAGATTGGACAGAATTCTTGTTAATCAGGACTGGCTTGATTTGTTTCCTATTTCCAAAGTACAACATCTTGCTAGATTGGGGTCTGATCATTCCCCTTTGCTTATTAAACTTGTTATTACAAATACTGTTCATAAAGCCAGCTTCAGATACTTAAATGTGTGGTCTTCTCATCCTAATTGCAGTAAATTAATTGAACATAATTGGAACATTCCACATGATTACTTAAATGCAAATCCTCTTATTCAATTATGGCAAATTCAGAAAAAGCTGGCTAAGGCTTTGACTAGCTAGAATTGGAATGAATTTAGTAATATTAATTCTAATATTAAATATGTTGAAGATTTGGTTTCTAAGCTTGAAAAAGATGTTGAAAATGGTATTTGTTTTGAACAGGATTTATTTGTGGCAAATGAAAGTTTGAATTCTGCTATTCTTCAGGAGGAATTATTCCTTCAACAAAAAGCTTTAGCTAATCATTTTTATTCGGGGATAGGAATTCTAAGTTCTTTCATGCTGTTATCAAATATAGGAGATCTCTTAACGCTATTCTAAAAATTAATTCCTCTACTAAAGGATGGTTATATGATTTCCAAGAAATTGTTGAGGATGCTGTTATGTATTTCCAGAATCTGATTTCTTTTCAGCCTTCTAATTCTTCCTTATTTTCTGCTCATCTGCTGCAAAATGGATTGTTCAAAGGAAATGGTGATCTATTAATCAATCTACTAACTGAAGATGAAATTTTTTCTGCTATTAACTCAATGGATGGTAATAAAATAGCTGGGCCAGATGGTTTCTCTTCTGATTTCTACAAACAGTTTTGGAATATTATTAAGCAGAATGTTGTTGCTACTATACATGCTTTCTTTCAAGGATTTAATCTGCCTAAATACTTTGCATCTTCTTCCATTATACTTATACCTAAAGATAGAAGTAAGAATTGCTGGAAAGATTTTAGACCAATTAGTATTACTTCTACTTTCTCTAAGATCATCATTAAGGTGCTTGTGGACAGGCTTCAACCCTTCTTGGTGGATTTTATTTCAGAGAATCATTCTGCATTTATTAAAGGTAGATGCATTAGTGAGAATATTCTTCTTGCCCAAGAGCTTCTTGCTGACATTGATAAGCCATGTAGAGGATCAAATATTATTCTAAAACTGGATCTTTCTAAAGCTTTTAATTCTATTAATTGTTCTTTTATACTTGATGTCCTAGCTGCTAGAGGCTTTAATTCTGAATTTTGCAAATTAATCTCTAGATGGCTGGAAAATAACTTTTATAGTATTTTAATTAATGGAAGTACTCATGGCTTTTTCCAAGCTGGTAGGGGAATCAAACAGGGAGACCCCTTATCTCCTTATATTTTCATTTTGGCTTTTGACTACCTCTCTAACTTGTTAAATCAAGTTCAACAGGATAATCCTTATGTCCAATATCAGCACAAATCCAATTTATTGATTAGTCATCTTGCTTATGCAGATGATGTTATTGTCTTTTGTAATGGCAGCAAGAACTCTATTAAATGCATAATGAAATCCTTATCTTTTTTTGAAGCTGTTTCTGGGATGACATTTAATAAGGCCTGATGTCAGTTTTTTGCTAGTTCCTTGATTAAAGTTCAGATTAAAAATTAGATTAATGATTATACTAGATTCAAAGAAGCTACTTATCCTCTTATTTACTTGGGGTTCCCCTTGTTAAAAGGAAGAAGAAGGTTATCTCATTATGATGAAGTGGTTACTAAAATTTCTTCAAGGATTCAATGTTGGACAAATTCTTTCCTGTCAAATGGCGGTAGAGTTACTCTTTTGAGGAGTGTTTTAACAACCTTCCTATTATATATTCTTCAAATTATTAATATGAAGAGAAGTACTCAAAAGCTTTTATCCATTATTTTTAATAAATTTCTATGGGAAGGACAACATAAACAAATGCATTGGTCAAATTGGGATAAGTTGTGTAAACCTATTGCTAGTGGTGGGCTTGGGTTTAAAAGTTTTCAACATCTCAGTTTTTCTTATTATTGTAAGCAATGGATTAAGTTTAGCGCAAAGTCTTCCCTTTGGTCCAAATTTCTACTTGGAAGGTATTGCAAAACAGTTCATCCTTCTCAGGTTCAAGCCAAGCTGGGAGATTCAAAAACTTGGAAGAAGCTCTTGAAAGTAAGAGAGTTTGCTGAAAAATTATTTATTTGGGAAATTGGAGATGGCCAGATTGATTTTTGGCTAGACAACTGGTTATTTAATGATTATCTAAAGGATCAACAGGTTATGTCTTCTGCTATACACAAAGTCTCTGACTATTGGACTAATCTCAATTGGGATGTATCCAAACTTAGTACTGCTGTCAACAAAGATCTTATAAATAAGATTCTTTCTGTTCCATTACAGCCTAATAAAAAAGATAGATTGATCGCTAAAAATCCTTCTACTCAAAGCCTTTCCAAGTTCATTTATCTTTCAAGTAATAATTGGACTTATAATGATTGGGGGAAACTTATTTGGAACAAATTTATATCTCTTTCTATGTCATTTTTTTGCTGGAAACTTTTTAGAAAGTTTCTGCCAACAGATGATATTCTAAAATTAAAGAGAATTCGTGGACCTTCTTTATGTCACTTTTGTCACTCCAATGAATAATCAATTAATCGTTTATTTCTCAATTGCCCTGCTGTACAAGAAGTATGGAAGACTATTCTAAGGTACAAGGGTATCCTTTCTAAGTATCAATTATGGATTAACTTAGATGCTTGCTGGCAGGATTGGCAGGGGACAACAGAATTTTATCTCCCTCTTATTATTTTTTGGTTCACATGGATGGCAAGGAATGATATTATTTATATCAATAAGGCATTCTCTGCCAGATTATCATTAAAAATTGTTTGAATTATCTTCACAAGATAAGCACTCTTTTTAAATTAAGTGACAAATCATCTTATGTCAAAGCTCAACTGATCATTTGGAGAACTCCAAAATTCCCCTGGGTGAAAATAAATACTGATGGCAGTTTTAATTTTTTCACTGCTGGTATTGGTGCTCTTTGTAGAAATCATATGGGTATATGTTTATGGATTCTATCTACTCCTATTATTGCTGTTAATGCACTTGAAGCAGAGGCTATTGCCGTTTTTTGGAGTCTTAGAACAACCATCTTGAATCATCATTGTCTTATTCATATTGAGATGGACTCTTTGCTATTACTTCATATTCTTCAGCATAAAGCAGCTGCACCTTGGTACCTTCAAATATGGATCAACAAAATATCTTTACTTTCTATTAATAAACCTATAGTTTGGAGCCATATTCATAGAGAGGAAATCATCCAAGAACCGGCTTGCTACTAGAGCTTCTTCTTCTAATGAGACTTTATGCTATTCTTATTCTTCTATGGATCCTATATCTCCTTTATTTAAGGATTTTAGACTTCTTTTACTTGAGAATTTGCTTTTAATTCCTCATATCAGATGTACTAGACTCTTTAAAGATTAATAAATTAGTTTTTTTTAAATATATATATATATATATATATATATATATATATATATATATATATATATATATATATATATATATAGTTTTATATTGAGTCACACAATTAAATGCAAGTATACGTATCGCCCAAGTAATAGAGGGCTCTAATGGAGTCTTGGATATCGATCCCAAAGGGAGGCAACTAATTTTATGGTGTAGCATAGAAATCACTTCTCGAATCACAGCACAATTGCAAGTAATTTCAATTCTTTAAATAGAGACAGACAGTTGTAGTTACTACTTTTACAAAAGTACGTTATAATCTTCTAGCAAGTTAAACTAACACAAGACTAAAGTTATAACAAAGTTCAGTTGTAAGAAAGAGTCTTTCTTCTCTCCAATTATAATATGATGATTTTTGTGACATAAATCAGTGATGCAAATGTATTTTGCCAAATATGAGCATTCCTATTCTTTACCATTTTCCAAGCGCATAAAGAACATTAGCTAATCCTAAGTTTAGTCCCCAAATTTGTGGTTAGGCTGGGAGGATACTGGCTCTTACTCCATAGTTCCCACTTCCCTTCCCCTGAAGGGTAACTCTCGCTTTAGTTTCCAAACCCTAGGACCAAATTTAGGATTTTAGCATGTCACTCTAAAATCTCCAATTCTACGCCCATCAAAGTATATTTCCCTATTTATTTGCACTCAATCCCCATGAACTATGTCACTCATTCATGGACATTGAATGTGACCTTCACTTTTATTGTGGAACTTATAATCCTTTCGGAACATATGTTTCCAAACAAGTTTTAACAATTTAATTGGCCAGATCAAAAAGTAAATGAAGTTCAAAGTGAAAAGGTCATCACAAATTCTCCATAATAGATCAATATATCATTTCCATATCACAACGTCAACACATCACATGAAAAGGAGGAAGACAAAGAAATCTACTCAAGTCTCATGAGGAAAAGATGACAAAAAATGGATTATATATATAAAAGCAGCGTCATAGAAACAGAGTAAAGAAAAGATAATTTATCTCAAACTCTTCCCCAAGCGAATCTTAAGGAATTCCTTTGACTCCTCTTCTTTCTTCACAACAACACACAATTCTCTCTTTAGATAAGTGAGGAAGAAGAAATCTCTCACTTTTCCTCTCCTCCTACCTCCTTAGAAGAGAACACACAAAACCTAGATTTTCTAAACAAAATGAAAAGACACTCCCTCTTCACTCTCTCTACACTCTAAACTTTCTCCCCCTCTCTAAAATTGGCTCCAAAGTAGTTTAAATCTGGTCATAACTGATTTCCTAAGAGTTTTTTCAAGCAACCTCCAAAATCAGGCCAAATAAATTGAATCTAGTCTGAACTAGGGATACAGCGCGGACGGCACAGGATAGGGTGTCGTCCAGTGCTATTTTCAACCTTTTGCGTCGAAAGTCTCTGTAAATTGGCACGGTCCGGCACTGTTGACAGCGCCATTTAGCGCTAGTTCAATAAAATGCACTTTTGCCCCATTTTGCTCAAAATTTGCTCCTTTTCGCTTCCTTTTGCTCCAAAGGCCTAAAATCATTGCACCAACATGAAATCATGAAAAATACTTTTCTTTAAAGTTAAATATCATCAAAAATAGGTATGAATTGGATAGTAAAAAAGCTATCAATTTTTTAGTGGATTATTGTGCTAAACTACTACCGCTGTAGTCATTCCTATTGTGAAAGAGTACTATGCAAATCTTAATGGAATCAACCAAGGATTTGTCTATGTGCGAGACAGGTTTGTACCATTCACTCCTTCGAATATTAATGATTTGTTTATGATTGAGAACGTGCCTATCTGCATTACACGAATTTTGAAGTGACGAGAGACAACATGAATAAAATTTATCGTTATTTGACGGTTGAAGGTGAAGATTGGGAGATAAGAGACAATGAATTTGTAATTATTTCTACTGCATTTTTAAATTTGGTGTTGAAGAAATGGAATTACTTCATTTCTGTAAAATTACTTCCAACTATGAAAATTAGCAAAGTGACAAAGGAAAGTGCAATTTTAAATTATTGTATTCAAACTAGAAGGTCGATTGATATTGGTACTATAATTATGAAATTCGTATTTAGATTGATTTGTCATGGATCTAAATATGGGCTTGGACATCCTTCCACCATATTTCTTCTTTGCAGCCAGTCACATGTTCCATATGAAACCTGGGAAAAGTGCTTCTTCCTTGAAGGCCTATAGACCCAACTAATCTTTATGACTATCAAGCAATTGGAGATGAGAATGATATGAGCTTTATTGCAGATCAACCATCTCAGAGTTCACAACTTATTCAGCTTTATTTTCTTGAATGTTCTTAAGTGATTTTGAAGAATATCAAAAAGTTGGAGAAAGAGGTACAAAATCTTATAAATGCTATTAATAATAGCTCTCATTTATTTGATCACTTAAATTGGAGAATGAAAGAACAATTTGATCACACTGGGCGAATTGAAGATAGTTTGATAAATGTGATGAAAGGAATGCTGTGATTGCTGAGGATTCGACTGATGAATTCCCGTATTGTCCCTTCTACAATATATTTGTGCATCATCAATCTATGGGAGATATCATAGGAGAAGATAGTATTGAGACTGACGATGAGTAATGACCCTGCTTTATATTTAGTATTTGGTATTTTTATTATGCTTTGGTGTGCTTAGTGTTGGCTTGCTTGACTTTATAGTATGTGTTTGGACTTATTATGCTTGGATTCTGTGTTTGTGTTTAGTTTTCAGCGTTAGAGTATCGTAGTGTGTTTGCGACGCTGAATCTCTATGGCTTGATAAACTCATATGGCGAATGCTTAAGTATGTATGTTTGTAATGTGGATTTTATATATAAAGTGATGTTTTGTGTTATTTGTGTAAATTTGATGTTAGTTAGTTGCTTAATTGATGAAATAGATGCTTCAAGGGGCTAATTATGTGATGGCGTAATGTTGAAAAGATCAAAATTACAAAAATTTTACGAACCGAGAAATTGAACAGGCGCCGCCGGCACCAGGATGGGCGCCGTCAGCACCCAAATACAGAGAGTTTGGTAATTAAAATTAAATAGAGCGCCGTCGGCGCCCTATCCAGTACCGCCAGCTCCCGATTACAGAAAAAGCCCGAAACCTCTTAAATTAGTGATTTTTGCTCTGGGACCCGCTTATTTCGCCATTTTCATCGTCTTCTACCATCAGCCAATGCATATTTGGAATCCAAGGCTTGCTAAATCAAGGATTTCAAGAGATTCAAGGCTTTTAAAGTGCGGATATTGACTTCTCTTGGTAAGAGTTTTACCTTAAACTAATTATTTTTTATTTTCACCATGGAAATTTTTCACATTATTTAGATCCAAAATTTAGAATTTTTGATGAAGTTTTGAGGTTTTCCATAGTGATTTATTCTCTTACTTATTTAGAGTTGCTTTAGGAGTCTCCTAAATTGTGATTTTGAAATTTATTGGATTTTCTTGCAAATTTTAGACAATTTCACATGGCTCCAAAAACAAGTAGAGGCAAGAGAAAGATGGATTTTGATGAAGATAGATTTGTTAATGCAAAGCACAATATCATTTCAATTCATTTATGTATAACAAAAGTGTATTCAAGACCGGTCTTTTGAAAATCCGGGTGGATCTGTAGAGTAGTTAATTTCTGATAAAAAATGAGAAATCTTTTGTTATTTTAGTGCTAATGCGATTATGTGTATTGTTAGAGAATTTTATGCAAATCTGCCTTGGACTGAAACTAAATATGTGCTTGTTTGGGGAAAAATGGTAGAGTTTACCCCTCACTGTATTAATACTTTTTATCAGTTAAGGAGAACTTCATATTGCGAATATGAAAACTTTGTATTATGGAAGCTTAAATGAATGAATTTATTGCATTTCTTATTGATGGAA
Source organism: Papilionanthe hookeriana x Papilionanthe teres (assembly GCA_022702705.1). Lineage (NCBI taxonomy): Eukaryota > Viridiplantae > Streptophyta > Magnoliopsida > Asparagales > Orchidaceae > Papilionanthe > Papilionanthe hookeriana x Papilionanthe teres. Next base: position 12,742,125 of record CM040427.1, read on the forward strand.
AAGGGGAATGGAAAGTAAAATAAAGACAAATGATTAATTTCCCTGCTTCCAAATTAAATGTAGCATCCAAAGCTTGGCACTATTTCATCTTTGCTATATTACTACCTTCTTATCATCACAGAGAAGTCACTAGAGATAAAGTGATTCTAAATTATTGTATTCAGACTATGAAACAGATTAATATTGGATCGATTATTCTTCAAGAATATTCAGACTATTGCTAGAGGAGAAACCACTGGTGGGTTAGGAAATCCTGCACTGATTCATTGATTATGTGCACGGCCTGGAGTTGTGTTTGATAGTACTAATGAGTTAGTCCATCTACTGAGGCCTATTACCAAGATCACTATTCGTACTTTTTGGTCTCATGTAGTAGGGAGAGGAGAAAGTATGAGTATTGATATTCCTACTACCAGCCAAGACATACCATATACTTCTGAGGCACCAACATTATCTGATGTTATGGAGCAGTTGAGAATTTAGAGTGCTAGTATTGATAGACTCCATAGCAGGATAGATGATTTCGAGGCTCGAAGCGATGTTAATGAAGATTATATGAGGAGGAGAGTTGAGTATGACATTGCTTACCATGATGCTCAGGTCAGATATATGAGGGGAGACACTGGAATGAAATTTCCTACCTGTCCTAGCTATTTTCCTTACCGACCTGATCATGCAGATGAAGCTGAGGATGCTGGTGATGATCACTGGTAGTCTTATGATTTCTATTTTCATTTATGTGTTGTAGCACTTTTATGTGTTGTTATTTGTTTCTTTGTGATGTGTGAAATCTATAAATGTATCTGTGTTAAAAAATGAAAATGTAATGAATTCTGTGATAGTTTGTTTAGTGATTAGGATTGAGATTGTGATGTTATGTTGGATGTTTAATGTTTAAATGTTCAATATTTCTTCACCCTGAAAATATTTAATATTATATATATCACTATTTCTAATTGTTTCATGCTTGATAGCTTAATTGTTTATTAATACCAGCATAGCTTCTGAAGATTTCAAAATCCCAACACAAAAAGGTTAGTTTTCTTTTACTCTCTACCTTTTCAAATTTATATGTGATGGAAAACTTAAGTTTGGGGGAGGGTAAACCATAAACTCTTATTTTTTCTAAATTAATATAATTTCAAAAATTATTAGCATGACTTTTAGTAGTTGCACCTAACTTTAGATAACTAAATATTTTATTTCATTTAAATATTATAGTAGATTTGGATGAAAGTTTTTAGTAATAAAGGTTAATTTTATAAGGTTAAGATATTTTGTATGAGAGGATTGGACTATAGTTGACTATTTAAAGTAAAGAAAACTGTATTTTTGAAATGTTAAGAGACTTAAAGAACTATGTTTGAAGAAAGGATTGTGACTTTATGATGAATTGTAAAGCTGATAAATATTTATAAAGTAAGAAGGTGTTTCAAGTTTCAACTTTAGAAAGAGAAGAGTGAAGTTCAAAACTATTAAAGACTATCCAGATATAGTAATCTTCACAAGAAAAAACAAAAAAAGAAAAAAAAAGAAGAAAAGAAGGAAAAGAAAAAAGAAAGAAAATATATGTGAGGAGAAGCATGAGGAGATGCCTAATCAAAAATTTGCTTCACTTGAATCAACATAAGGAAGAAATTTGTTACATTTATGAATTTATATTTAAAGTATTAGCCTAATTTCTAATATATTTTGCACGAGCTTCTTTTTCATATAGTCTTTTAAGGCACCCTTAAAGTGACAAATTATTGTTCATCTTGAAATGAATAGAAAACTAGACTCTTAGACTTGACTACTGAATATTCTTATACCTGTAGTTTTAACCTGAGTTACTGAACTTCTTTCTAAATATCTTACTATTATATTCATTAAATCAAAAATCATAGTATTCTATAAGTGAAAAGTTCACTACTTTGAGTTATATTTTTATGTAGTAAAAGCATTACTTGAGGACAAGTAATAGTTAAGTTTTGGAGGATTTTGATGCACCAAAAATATGTTAGATTTTTGCTATATAATTTGTACTCATTTTTAGTAATAATGCACTTTAAATGAATTTATTCTTCCTGTTTTGCTGCAGGTATGATGATTTTAAGTGATTGGAGCCAAAGGAAGCGAAAAGGAACAATTTTGGAGCAAAAAGAGGCAAAATGAAAAATTCAGCCTACTGGCATCGCCGACACCAGAATGGGGGCCACCAACACCCAATTCCAGAGAGTTCAGAATTCAAATGGCGGACCAGAGCCGTCGGCGCCCTTTCCAGCAACGCCGATGCCTTACCTAGCACCGCTGGTGCCCAATGTCGATTGAAGTCTAATTCAATGTATTTGGACACTTTTTGAAGGGTTGCTTGAGAAAACGCTTAGGGAATTCATTTCTAAACTATTTCAATTAGATTTGGACGCCAAGAAGTGAGAAAGGAGAGAGAGAGGTCTTTTGGAGTGAAGAAAGCGTGTTAGGGTTCGTAGAGAGTGTGTGGTAAGTGTGTAGAAGTCATGTTTTGTGAGAGATTCTTCTCTAGAGAGCATAGGAGAAGGAGGAAAGTGAGAGATTGCTACTTCCTTACTATTCTAAAGAGAGAATTGAGTGTTGTAGTGAAGAAAGAAAAGCATTCAAAGGAACTTCAAAGGATTTTCTTAGGGAAGAAATAAAGATAAGTTTTATTTACTTTTGTGGTTTGAATGACTTTGCTTTTATATATGAAATCTATATATTATTGCATCTTCCTCATGAATTCTAAGTAGATTTCTTTGTCTTTCTTCTTGTAATAAGATGTGGTGAAGTGTTGATATAGATTTGATGTGCCATAAAAATGTTAAGAAATTGTGATGATTTTTCACTTTGAACTTCATTTACTGTTCGATTTGGCCAATTTAATTGTTAAAATTTTTTGTGAAATATTCAGTCTGAAAGGACTAAGTGTTCTACAATAATAGTGGAGAATTCATTTAATGTCCATGAATGAGTTGTGTAGTTCATGGAATAGGGAAATGTGTTTTGATGGGTGTCGAATTGGAGATCTTAGAGTGACAGGCTAAAATCCCACATTTGGTCCTAAAGTTTGGTAACTAAAGCTAGGGTTAGCCTTAAGGTGAAGGGAAGTGGGAGCTCTGAAGTGAGAGCCAGTATCCTCCTAGCCTAACCATGGATTCAGTGACTAAGCCTAAGATTTTGTTAATGTTCTTTACATAACTTGGAAGAGGGGTACTCTGACGAGCGTAAAGTATATGAATGCTCCTATTTGACACAATACAAATTTATTATCAATCTATATCAAGCACTCATCACAGAATCATTGTAAGAGGAAAGATACTTTTCCATATTCGAACCTCATAATACAAAACTTAGTGTGTGTTAGTTAATCCTGTTTAAAAATATAGAAAGTAATTTTAGTTAATTTAGCTTTAGTTATATTTGCACTAGCAAATTAAACAGTACTTGAACTTGCATTGTGAATTGAGTATTGGATTATAAATCTTTATTATATTTTAAAAAGTTCCAACCTTCCTTGTGGGATCGATAACCAAGACTCCACTAGAGCCTTGTATTATTAGAACGATATGTATACTTGCGTATACGAGTGACTGCCTAATTATTAAATTAAACTTATTGTGAAACTAAACTGAAATTATCTTTTGAATATTTACATTTGAGGCAGCACATCGGGCAATCAATTATTGAACAGGCACTGGTGAGCCATTGTTGACCTAATTATTGGTGAGTTCTAGTATTTCTCCTATAACTTAGGATCTATCTCTCGGGTTTTCCCCATTGACTATCCTATAGTACTAGTGATGGGACCCACCCCACTTAGAAGCTCATACCACTTCTTGACTCTTTTTGTGAAATCTCATGTAAATGGTCTCAAGCCCTCAACTTCTACTTGAGATAGCTAAGGCCAACATGTGAAGACTCAAGAATAAGTTTATAAAGGATCATAATGCCTTAGGGAAACCTTAGGCGGCTTGGCCCTATAAACCTCCACACAAACCCTTCACCTATAGATTCACATCACCATATCCATTATACCCTTTGCACCTCCATCATTACCTTCACAACCTTAATCAATAAAAATTCCCTAATTTACCCAAAATTCTCCAAAATCACCAAAATGTCTAAAATTGCCTAAGTTCACCCAAAGTACCCAAATCACTCAATTTGCCACCACCAATTTCCCAACATTATCCAAATCTCCTTAAATTTCCAAAGTTACCCAATTACCCAATTTCCACCAAAATTATCCAAATTTGTCAAGATCCCCAATTTCATTCAATAATCCATCGAAATCAATCCATTTACCCCAAATACACCAATATGCAAAATCAAACCCAATTCAACCAAATTTCAATCCTTAGTTCCAAGACACCAAAATTCAAATCCAAATCCACCCAAGTTTAACCCAAGACAAAAATTCACCAATAATTAAATTTCATCAAGCCTAAGTCCTAAACTCCATCATGATGAATTCAATGCTTCATGGAATTCCTCATAAACTAATTTCAAATTCATTGGAACCAAGCCCAAAGCCTTCATCCAAACCCAAAACCGTATTTTCCATGTTTTAATTCAAAGCCAATAATTTAGGCCCAATGCCTAAGGCCTCCCTAATCTAAGGCCACATGCAAATTCAAACCCCTTGATCAATTTAATCATACTTAACTTCCATGAATTCATGCTCAATCAACCCAAAGTTAGAATTCATGGAAAACCCTTTTTAAATTCAATATTTCACCTTCTTTTCAAGGCATGCCATGAGGGCCATGTATGAACCACGTGCAAGCTATATGGCCTTACCTAGGCTAGTTAGGAGCCATGATGCCATGCATGAGAATCATGACAATCACCATGTACCAAAGTGGAAAAAGGAGGGAATCCTTTAATGATTCCATTAAATGTACCTTAGCCTACCCGTGATTCACTTAAACCCAAAATTAACCCTAATCTCTTGGATAAGGACTTGACCACTAATCCACTGAAAATTTGATAACTTTTACTATTCTTTTCATACCTGTTTTTGATAATATTGCACTTTAAAGAAAGGTATTTTTCATGATTTCATGCAGGTATAATGATTTTAGGCCTTTGGAGCAAAATAAATTGAAAAGGAGCAAATTTGGAGCATAAAGGGGAAAAAGTGCATTTTATTGAACTAGCACTGAACGAGACTGTCACCAGTGTCGGACCACACTATTTTACAGAGAGTTGCGACCAATTGGCAGAATAATGCACCGAACAGCGCCCTATCCTACGCCGGATTGCGCCTTATCCCGATTTCAAACTAGATTCAATGTATTTAGCCGGATTTTGGAGAATTGCTTGAAGAAACTCTTGGGAAATCAGTTATGGCTGAATTTAAACTACTTTGGAGCCAAATTTAAAGAGGGGAGGAGAGTTTAGAGTGTAGAGAGAGTTTAGAGGGAATGACATTTCATTTTGTTGAGGAAATCTTGGTTGTGTGTGTTCTCTTCTAAGGAGTGTAAGAGGAGAGGGAAAGTGAGAGATTTTCTCTTCCTTACTTATCTAAAGAGACAATTGTGTGTTGTTGTGAAGAAAGAAGAGGAGTCAAAGGAATTCCATGAGATTCACTTGGGGAAGAGTTTAAGATAAGTTGTATTTTCTTTATTTTGTTTGTATGACGTTATTTTTATATATTTAATCTATTTTTTGTCATCTTTTCCTCATGAGTCTAGAGTAGATTTCTTTGTCTTCTTCCTTTTCATGTGATGTGTTGATTTTGTGATATGGAAATGATGTGTCAATTTATTATGGAGAATCTGTGATGACCTTTTCACTTCGAACTTCATTTACTTTTTGATCTGGCCAATTGAATTGTTAAAACTTGTTGGGAAACATATGTTCTGAAAGGATTATGAGTTCCACAACAAAAGTGATTGTTAAATTCAATGTCCATGAATGAGAGAAGTAGTTCATGGGGATTGAGTGTAAATAAATAGGGAAATATACTTTGATGGGTGTAGAATTGGAGATTTCAGAGTGACAGGCTGAAATCCTCGATTTGGTCCTAATGTTTAAAAACTAAAGTGAGAGTTAGCCTTCAGGGGAAGTGGGAGCTCTGGAGTGAGAGTCAGTATTCCCCAGCCTAACCACGAATTTGGGGACTGAACTTAAGATTAGCCAATGTTCTTTATATGCTTGGAAAAGAGTGAAGAATAGGAATGCTCCTATTTGACATAATACATTTGCATCACTGATCTATGTCAAAATAATCATCATATTATAATTAGAGAGGAGGAAGACTCTTTCTTACAACTGAAACTTTGTTATGAATTTAATCTTGTGTTAGTTTAACTTGCTAGAAGTTTAGAATGTACTTTGGTAGAAATAGTAAATACAACTATTGTCTTTCTTTTAAGAATTGAAATTACTTGCAATTGTGCTATGATTCGAGAGATGATTTCTGTGCTACGCCACAAAATTAAAGCCTCCCTATGGGATCGATATCCAGGACTCTACTTGAGCTCTGTATTACTTGAGCTATATGTATACTTGCATTTAATTTTGTGACTCATTATAAAACTAAATCAATCAATATATATATATATATATATATATATATATATCTTGGGTATACATAGAGTTCATATATATATATATCTTGGGTATATATATATCTTGGGTATATATATATATCTGAGTTCATAAATTTTAGCAAATTAAAAAAGTCCCACCAAGTTTTTGGCGTCATTGCTGGGGAGGAAAGGTTACAGCTAAAATTAATTTTGTAGTATTTGAAATCTTATATTTGAATTACAAGTCATAATTATGTGTGTTTGTTTATTGTTAGTGTGCTTATTGTGTTTGTATGCATAGTATCAGATCTATAGGTTTAGTGCCTTACGATTCTGAATTAGAGCGTACTATTAGAAAAATTCGAAAACAACTAAAACAATATGAAAATCCTCACAAAATGGAGAACAACTTAAATAATCAAAATGAAAATATACAAAGACCATTAAGAGATTATGTTAATCCAACCACAAATGAAATTCACTTAACTATCTAAAACCCTAATGTTGTTGCTAATTTATTTGAGCTTTATCCAAATGGTACAAAATAATCAATTTGGAGGAACAGCTAATGAAGATCCTAACTTACATCTCACTAGTTTTCTAGAATTATGTGCTACTTTTAAATACGATGGAATGTCAAATGATGCTGTTAGGCTTAAACTTTTTCCTTTGTCATTAAGGGTTAAGGCTAAGGCATGGTTAAATTCGTTAGCACCTGGATCTATCAAAACTTGAGGAGAACTTTCACAAAATTTTCTCTCAAAATATTTTCCTCCTTCCAAAACTGCTAAGCTGAGGAATGATATTACATCTTTTAGTCAGTTTGATGGAGAATCCATATATGAAGCTTGAGAAAGATTCAAAGATCTTCTGAGAAACTGTCCACACCATGTTTTACTAGACTAGTTAATAATTCAAACATTTTATAATGGATTAGTGGGATCTTTGAGATCGATTATCGATGCTGCTACTGGTGGATCATTAATGTCTAAACATTTTAATGAAGCATATTCGTTAATTGAAGAGATGGCTACTAATGATTTTCAATGGCTCTCTGAGCGGGTAAATCCTAAGAGAGTAGCTAGTATTCATGATTCTGATGCGATAACTATGATGTTCTCTCAAATTGGAGCACTTTCTAAGAAAATAGATCAATATGGAATGAATTATTCTCCAACACCCCAGTGTTAGAAGAAAATTCATCAAGACAGATCATAGACTTGCAAATATCTTATTAAACCCTTAATGTCATAAATAACAAAGTCAATAATCCCTATTCAAATTATTATAATCCTAGTTGGAGGAATCACCCAAAGTTCAACAGGAATAACACCAATGCTGTTGTTAACTCGTAATGGGGAAACAATCTTATGAATAAAGTTGGAAATACGAACAACCAAGGAAATACCAATTATAGACCTTCTTATCCTATAGTTTTAATAGTAACCCACAATTTAAGGAAAAGAAGTTGTCTATTGAATAAATGATTTTTAATATGGGTAATCAAATTCAAGCTCAAAATATTGCGATGAAGAATATTGATAATCAATTGGGACATATCTTTACTGCGCTTAATAATAGACCTTTTGGAAATCTTCCTGTAATGTTGAGATCAACCCAAAAGATCAAAATAAGGAGAAAATTAAGGCTATTCAATTAAGGAGTGGAAAAGAATTGGAACTAAGAGTTTATAAAGAAGTTGAAGTTGAAAGAGAGGAAGTGAACATTGAGAAAGGTTCTAATAGGATATATTCAGATGAATATCCTCTAGAACCAATGAAGATAAGCGTTGAAAAACCACCTCCTCCTTTTCCTTAAAGACTAAAGAAACAGAACAGGGATAATAGATTTGCAAAGTTTTTGGAAATTCTTAAAAAATTAACGATTAATATTCCCTTTGTTGAAGTATTAGAGCATATGCCTGATTATGCAAAGTTTATGAAGGATATTCTTAAAAAGAAAAGAAAGTTTAAAGAACACGAGACTGTTGCACATAGCGGTGAGTGTAGTGCAATTATTCAGAAGAAGCTTCCTGAAAAACATAAAGACCCAGGTAGTTTCACTATCCAGTGTGCTATAGGTGAGAAATTTTTCAGAAGAGTTTTATGTGATCTTGGAGCTAGTATTAATCTTATGCCTTTATTAACTTTCAAAAGATTGAGAATCAGAGAAATTTCAGCTACTTTTGTAACTCTTCAACTGGCTTATCGTTCTATCACGTATCCTAAAGGAGTTGTGGAAGATATATTAGTAAAGGTGGATAAATTTATCTTTCCCGTGGACTTTATTGTATTAGATATGGAGGAAGATAATAAAATTCCAATTATTTTGAGAAGACCATTCCTTGCTACTGGGAGAGTTATTATTGATTTTCAAAAAGGAGAATTAACTCTGAGAGTTAATGACTAAGAGGTAACTTTCAATATTCTGAAATCTATGAAATACCCTTCAAATGAAAAGATGATGAGTGCTTTCGAATGGAAATCTACAATTATTTAAGAGAAGATCATTTTAAAGAAGTATTTGAAGAAAATCTGGAATGTGAGGATGAATATGAAAGTGAAAGTGAAGATGATTTGGATGATATGAAGAATGAAAAGTTAGAATTTGTTCATTAAAGATTTGAAAGATTGGATACTATGGAAGATGGAGATAAAATTTTAATTCCATCTATCATTAAACCTCCTGAACTTGAGCTGAAAATTCTCCCTAATCATTTGAAGTATATGTTTTTAGGAGAATCATCTACTTTACCAGTCATTGTATCTTTAGATTTAAATGAATATCAAGAACAAAAACTATTGGACATCTTAAAAAGATATAAAAAGGCTTTTGGTTGGTCCATAGCTGATATTAAAGGAATCAGTCATCAATCTGTATGCACAAAATTTTGCTGAATGAACAACATAAACCTAGAGTTGATCCGCAAAGGAGACTGAACCCAATAATGAAAGAAGTGGTTAAAAAAGAGATTTTAAAGTGGTTAGATGCTAGAATTATATATCCTATTTCTGATAGTATTTGAGTAAGTCCAATTCATTGTGTTCTTAAGAAAGGAGGAGTGACTGTTGACATAAATGATCGAAATGAAATTATACCGACAAGATAAGTTACTTGTTGGCTAATATGTATTGATTATAGAAAATTAAATGCCACCACCAGAAAAGATCACTTTCCTTTAGTTTTTTAGACCAAATGCTATACAGACTTGCTAGACACAAGTACTATTATTTTTTGGATGGATATAGCTGTTATCACCAAATACCTATTGCTCCTGAGGATCAAAAGAAGACTACATTTACTAGCCCTTATGGAACTTTTGCTTTTAGAAGAATGCCCTTTGGATTATGTAATGCACCTACAACATTTAAAAGATGTATGACATCCATATTTAGCAAATTAATAAATCATGGAATAGAAGTGTTTATGGTTGATTTCTCAGTATTTGGAGATTCATTTGATGCATGACTATGCAACATAGAAAAATTTTTGGAGGTATGCGAAAGAACAAATTTAGTACTAAATTGGGAAAAGTTTCAATTATTGATTGCAAGAGGAATTACGCTTGGACATAAAATATCTGAGTATGGCATGGAAGTAGATACTGCGAAGATTCAAATTATAGAAAAATTACCACCTCCAACAACTATGAAAGGGGTAAGAAGCTATTTGGGACATGTAGGATTCTTCAGGAAATATATCAAAGGCTTTTCAAAAATCACTAAGCCTCTATTCCAACTTTTGGAAAAAGATAGAAAGCTTGATTTTAACGATGAATGCTTTAACGCTTTCGATCTATTAAAGGAAAAATTAATCGCTACCCCTATAATAGTTTCACCTGACTGGGAGAAACCATTTGAATTAATGTGCGATGCTAGTGATTATGCTATTGGAGTTATTTTAGGGAAAAGACATGACAAAATGTTTAAAGCTATGTACTACGCTAGTAAGACTCTTACTGATACTCAAATTAACTAGACCACGACAAAAAGATAGTTATTAGCGATCATTTATGCCTTTGAAAAATTTATATCTTACTTAATTGAAGCTAAATGCATAGTGCATATTGATCATTCTGCTACTAAATATTTAATACAAAAGAAGGAAGCAAAACCAAGACTAATTCGATGGATACTTTTAATGCAAGAATTTGATTTTGAGATCATTAATAGGAAAGGGGTCAATAATCAAATAGCTAATCATTTATCTAGACTTGAACAACCTAAATTGGACGACTTTGAAAGGAAATCCTAGAAACTTTTCTTGATGAGCAATTATATAATATTATTGAAGAAAATTTACCGTGGTATGTTGATATTGTAAACTATATCGTTTGTAATATTTTACCACCTGACTTAACAATGTAACAATGAAAAAAATTTAAGCATGATGCTAAATTTTATTTCTGGGATGATACTTATCTGTATAAACAATGTAGAGATCTTATTATTAGGAGATGTGTGCCTTATGAAGAAACTGAAAGAAATATTTGAGAATGTTATGATTCTGAATTTGGAGGACATTTCAGAATTGATAAAACTGTACATAAGATTTTGCAATCTGGATTTTATTGGCCTACAATTTTCAGAGATGTTTATAGATTTATCAAAACTTCTGATCAATGTCAGAGAATAGGCAATATATCTAGAAGAAATGAAATGTCTCTTAATTTTACTTTGGAAGTTGAAATTTTTTATGCTTGGGGATTAGATTTTGTGGGACCATTTATACCTTCTTTTGGAAATATATATATACTGATTGTTGTTGATTATGTATCAAAATGGATTGATGCAATAGCTTTACCTAGGTGTGATGCTAGAAGTGTTTGAGGTTTTTAATAAAAAATATTTTCACGAGATATGGGGATCCCATTTTAAGAATAATCTGATTCAGAGATTGGTGCAAAAATATTAATATTATGCATAGAATCTCTACAGCTTATAATCCCCAAACTAATGGTTTAGCAGAAGTATCTAATCGTGAAATTAAATGAATTTTAGAGAAAGTCAATAATCATGAGAAATTAGATTGGTCTGCTAGACAAGACACTGCTTTATGGGCATATAGAACTGCTTATAAAACTCCTATAGGAATGTCCCCTTACCGATAAATCTTTGGAATAACTTGTCACTTACCTGTTGAATTAGAATATAAAGCATATTGGGTGATAAAGAAATTGAACTTTAATTTTAAAGATACTGGAGAGAAAAGACTATTGCAATTGAATGAATTGGAAGAAATAAAAAATGAATCGTATGATAATGATAGAATATGCAACGAGAGAAGAAAAATATGGCATGATCAGAAGATTGTTAAAAATGAGTTTAAACTAGGACAAAAAGTTTTATTATATAATACAAGATTGAAATTATTTCCTGGGAAACTGAAATCTAGATGGACAGGACCTTTCACTGTCATAAAAATCTATCAATTTGGAGTTGTGATTATTGAAGACCCTAAATATGGAAGAATAATCAAAGTTAATGAACAAAGATTAAAACCATATTTTAAAGGTAACAGATCTAACTTTAAAGAAGTTTTAATGTTGGATCAACCTGAATAACTGGAAGTTAAGTCGAGCTGACGACATTAAACCAAGTGGTTTGTGGGAGCAACCCATAGTTATTAAGTGTTTGCTTTGTTTGATGTGTTATTTGTGTTTGTTTGTTACTAAATTAAATCCTACCCTTCCTTAAATATCATTAACAACATTAAAGAAATAAATCAAATCAAAGTTTGGAAAGAATTTGGATAAAGTGAAGCTTGGAAAAATTTGAACTAGCGTCGAACGACGCTGTTATCAGCGCTGGACCACGCCACTGTTCGGAAAACAGTTTCTCATCTTTAAATTCGAGTTTTGGCGGTTATAGGTGGCAATTCTTCCACTTGAACTCCCAAGTACTGCCCCTTGATGCAGGAACTACAAGAGGACCGAAGAGGAAGATCCCAAATCTTGTCCAAATGGATTCCAACTCGATAGAAACTTTAAGATTTTAGGTTTTCAGCCGTAGAAAGTTCGTCTGTTTTGAAGCACAACGTCTATTCAATAAAAATATCTCAAAAATGAGGTTGATTAAGGAGTGAGGCTTTATGAATTGAGGTACGAATTCTCCTATCACTAGAATTGATGAAATTAGTATTCAGAGACGTTGGGCAGTGCTATGTTATACTACTACCGCCGTATTTGTCCCAGTTGTGAAGGAGTTTTATGCAAATCTTCATGGAATCATCCAAGGATCAGTTTATGTGCGAGGTAGATTTATCACATTTACTCCTGCAAAGATTAATTATTTTACATGATTGAGAATGTGTCAATCTGCCACTATTTGAATTTTGCCACAACAAAGGACAACATGAATGATATATACAGATATCTGATGGATAAAATGATGATTGGGAGATAAGAGATAACAGGTATGTAAGTTTATCGATCACACTGTTAAATCTTACGTTGAAACACTTACATTGTTTTATATGTGTAAAATTGCTCCCAACTATTAAAATAAGTAAAGTAACTAAGGAGTGCATTATTTTGAACTATTGTATTCAAATGGGGATGTCTATTGATGTTGGTTCGATAATTGTTAAGTCTATTTTGGGATTGATCGTTCATGGATCAAAGTATGGGCTTGCACATCCTTCCACCATATTTCTCCTCTACAGTCAATCACAAGTGCCGTATGAGAACTGAGAAAGAGTACTTCTACCTTGGAAGCCTATAGACCCAACAAATGCATATAGTAACCAGGTAGTTGGTGATATGGATGACATAAACATTATTGAAGATCAACCATCTCAAAGGTAGACACCTATTCCTCCTTACTTTCTTGAAAGTTCACAAATCATCTTGAAGAAAATTAAAAAATTGGAGAAGGAAGTGCAACACCGAATGAATGCAATCAACCATCTATCTGACTTCTTTGATCATCTGGATTAGATAATGAAGGAGCACTTTGATCATTCTGGGTATCTTGAAGGAAGTTTGACATGGTTGATGAAAAGTAAAGGGTGAATTGAAGAGGATTCTACTGAAGAATTCCTGTTTAGTCCATTCTACAATCTGTTCGTTCACGCTCAATCAATTAGAGATCTTAGAGTTAATGATAGTTCTGAGGAAGATTAAAAATTTGATTATTGTATTTCTTTTGTTTGTGTATTTGATTGCTTTGCTTTGCTTGGATGTTATATTTGAACTTGCTTTCTTATTTAATTTTCAGCGTTATTGTGTTGTGGCTGTGAGCGACGCTGAATTTTAGAATTTTATGGCTCGACGATGTGTAATGTTTATTGTTATTTGTATGTGTTTGTAACTTGAATTTTATATATGAAAGTGATGTTTTTTTGTGTTAAGAAAAATCATTTTCCATGGCTTTAGAATGTTATTCAATTCTTAATTAGACTAATTAGACATCAGAGGGGGCTTAAAAAGATCGAAATAACAAAAGAAAGTTGGAAGCCCAGTTTTTGAACTGGCGCCAAACGGCGCTGTCACCAGGGTTGGACCGCACCAAAAGACAAAGAGTTTGGCCATAAGAGTAGAAAAATGTGTCGAACGGCGCAGTCGCTAGCGCCAGAGAGCGTTGGACCAGAAAAGAGGCCAGAAACTCCAAATTTTTACGATTTAACCCCGGGACCCACCATTTTTGCCCAAACCATCATCTTCTACCTCCAGCCAAGGTTGATTTTCGCATCTAGGGCTCACTAGCATTTGGATTTGATGCGATTTCATAGCTGAAAAAGTTCAGATTTCATCTTCTCTTGGTAAGAGCTACCCTTTAACCTAAATATTTTCGACTTTGACTGTAGAAATCTCCTACATTAAGAAGATTTGAAATTTTAAAGTTTTTAGAGAAACTTTGGAGATTTTTCATGGATTTTGAGTTCTTATCTTTTTAAATTTACCTTGGAATCCATTACATTGCAATTTTAAAATTGATTTGCATAAATTTGATATTTTTAGACAAATGGCTCCATGAATTTTAAAGGGGAAGAGAAAATTTGATTATGATGAAGGCAAATTTGTGAATTTCAAGGCTTATTTACACTTTAGTACATTTCTTAGCAATAAGAAATGTATTCAAGAGAAAGCCTTCAAAAATCTTAGAGGTATGTTTGAAGAACTTATTGTGAATCGTCAATCAGAGATTTTTGTTATTTCACTGCTGAAGCGATGCTGGGGATTGTTAGAGAGTTTTATGCAAATTTATATTTATTCTGAGAGTGAAGACATACTAGTTATAGGATAAATGATTGAATTCACCCCTGCTCACATTAATGCATTTTATTAGTTAAGAGCGGCTTTTTCATGTGAATACGAAAATTTTCTTATTACGAATGAAGCATTAGATATGATTTTGAACTTTTTGGCTGACGAAAAAGGGGAATGGAAGATTAAACAGAAACAAAAAGTTAATTTCCCCCTTTTTACTTTGAATCATGTATTTAAAGTCTGATACTATTTTATTTCTGCAAGACCTTTGCGTACCAACCATCACAGCAATGTTAATGTAGATAAAGCTATTCTGAATTACTGTTTTCAGAACATGAAGAATATCAATATTGGGGAAATTATTCATAAAAGTATTTTGATGAGTTCAAAAGGAGAGACTACAGGTGGATTAGGACACCCGAGCCTGATTCATGCTTTGTGTATTCAGGCAGGTGTAGCAATTGAAGATAATGATGAGGTAGTTTATCCCCTGAAACCCATCAATAAACTAAATTTGAAAACCTATGAAGCCCATGTAGGATGGAAGTGGAGTAAGAAAGCTGATGAGCCTTCTTCTAGCCATGAGAGACCATCTACATCTAGGGAACCTACTCTGCATTTTGTTATGGATCAGTTGGAAAGGTTGAACACCAGATTAGAGGGACTAGAACTAAGGAACAAGATAAATGATGATTAGTAAGTGTGGTGGAGAGAATATGAGATAGCTTATCATGACACACATATGAGATTTTTCAGTGGAGACACTAGTGCTGTATTTTCTACTTACCATGAGTATACTCCATACCAGCCTGAAGAACCTGATGATGGTGGAGCTCCTGCAGATGAAGAATGGTAGTTTTATAGTTTTATTTTCATTTTATTTGTGTTTTGTATATGTGATGTACCTAAGACTCTCTGATTAGTATTTGTGGTGTAATGTGTATTTGGTTGTACTTGTAGCAAACTTTTTGTTGATTTATGATGTATCTGATGTGATAGTAGAGTTTGCATGTGTTTGGTTTGTTAGTTTAATCTGTGATAGTAACAGTTGGATGTTAATGTTGTGTGCATAGTTTATATTGTATGTTTTTAAACTTCTTCCCTTACAAGTTTCTAACCCATATTTGTGTATAGAAATGCTCTTAATTATTTCAGGCCTACTGTTCAACTTTATGAAGAAAAACCTGCTTAAACTCAAAGGTATGAAAAGCCCAACATATTGAGGTATGAGTTATATGTTTATAACTTTTCTTTCTTCCCATGTTACTTATATTGATATTCAAAAATTTAAGTTTGGTGGAGAGAAAGAATTAATTGATAATTGTTCTCATTTAAAAGTATTTTCAAAATTATTAGCATGATTTCCTGTAATAGAACTCAAATTTAGATAAGTGTATTTTTATTTTATTTAAGTATTTTGTAAAATTGAATGAAAGTGTTTGATAATGAAAAATAATTTTGTAGGCTAAGATATTTGGTATAAGAGAATAGAACTATAGTCAACTATTTAAAGTAAGAAAAACTGTATGTTTGGAGTATTATGAATCTTACTTTATATGATATGAAAGGATTAAGACTCTATGATGAATCAATATTAATCTAATCAAATGCCTATAAGGTAAAGGAATGTGGTAAGTTTCAAATTTAGGGTGAGAAGAGTGAATTTCAAAACCATTAAAGGCTATCCAGATACAGTAATCCTCACTTGAAAGAAAAAGAAAAAAGCAAAAGAAAAGAAAAGAAAAGAAAAGAAAGAAAAGTGAGGAGAAGCTTGAGGAGATGCCTAATCAAAAATTGGCCTCACTTGAACCTACCTAAAGGGAAGAACTTAATTACTTTCCTGAACTTATATGTATGGATTAGCATTTTTACTAATAGTGTTATAATAAACTTCTTTTCATGTAATGCTTTTAAGTGCCTTAATAGGACAATCTACAGTCATTTTTGAAATGAATAGAAGGCTAGAACTCTTAGACTTGATTACTAGATAGTCTTACAACTGCAAAATTTACTTGAATTATTCAAAGATCTTTCAAAAAATTTTACCATTGTACTCATCTAAATCAAAATTAAGTTATTCTAGAAAGAAGTTCATTGCAGTGGATCATTATTTTATCTATTAACTAAAATTACTTGAGGACAAGTAATAGTTAAGTTTGGGGGATCTTGATCCACTGAAAATTTGATAGCTATTTACTATTCATTTCATACCTATTTTTGATGATATTGCACTTTAAAAATGTATTTTTCATGATTTCATGCAGGTACAATAATTTTAGGCCTTTGGAGCAAAAGGAAGCGAAAAGGAGCAAATTTGGAGCAAAAAGAGACAAAAGTGCATTTTATTGAACTAGCATCGAACGGCGCTGTCACCAGCACCAGACGACGCTATTTTACAGAGAGTTGCGACCAATTAACAAAATAATGCTGCCAACGGCGTCCTATCCTGCGCCAGACCGCGCCCTATCGCGATTTCAAACTAGATTCAATATATTTTGCCAGATTTTGGAGGTTTGCTTGAAGAAACTCTTGGGAAACCAGTTATTACCGAATTTAAACTACTCTGGAGCCAAATTTAAAAGGGGGGGAGGTTTTAGAGTGTAGAGAGAGTTTAGAGAGAGTGTCTTTTCATTTTGTTGAGGAAATCTAGGCTTTGTGTGTTCTCTTATAAGGAGTGTAAGAGGAGAGGGAAAGTGAGAGATTTCTTCTTCCTTACTTATTTAAAGAGAGAATTGCGTGTTGTTGTGAAGAAAGAAGAGCAATCAAAGGAATTCCTTGAGATTCACTTGGGGAATAGTTTTAGATAAGTTGTCTTTTATTTATTCTGTTTGTATGACAATGATTTTATATATAAAATCCATGTTTTATATAAGTTGTCTTGAGTAGATTTCTTTGTCTTCCTCCTTTTCATGTGATGTGTTGATGTTGTGATATGGAAATAATGTGCTGATTTATAATGGAGAATCTGTGATGACTTTTTCACTTTGAACTTTATTTACTTTTTGATCTGGCCAATTAAATTGTTAAAACTTGTTGGGAAACATAAGTTCCAAAAGGATTATGAGTTCCGCAACAAAAGTGAAGGTCACATTCAATGTACATGAATGAGAGAAGTAGTTCATGGGGATTGAGTGCAAATAAATAGGGAAATATACTTTGATGGGCGTAGAATTGGAGATTTCAGAGTGACAGGCTGAAATCCTCAATTTGGTCCTAATGTTTGGAAACTAAAGCGAGAGTTAGCCTTCAGGGGAAGGGAAGTGGGAGCTCAGGAGTGAGAGCCAGTATCCTCCCAGCCTAACCACGGATTTGGGGATTGAACTTAGGATTAGCTAATGTTCTTTATACGCTAGGAAAAGGGGAAAGAATATGAATGCTCCTATTTGGCACAATACATTTGCATCACTGATCTATGTCACAATAATCATCATATTATAATTGGAGAGGAGGAAGAGTCTTTCTTACAACTAAAACTTTATTATAAATTTAGTCTTGTGTTGGTTTAACTTGTTAGAAGTTTAAAACGTACTTTAGTAGAAATAGTTACTACAACTATTGTCTTTCTTTTAAGAATTGAAATTACTCGCAATTGTCTATTATTCGAGAGGTGATTCATGTGCTACGCCTTAAAATTAAAGCCTCCCTGTGAGATCGATATCCAGGACTCCACTAGTGCCCTGTATTACGTGAGCGATAGGTATACTTGCGTTAATTTTGTGACTCATTATAAAACTAAACCAACATATATATATATCTGAGTTATAAATTATGGCAAATTAAAAAGTCGTACCAACCACCCAAGTTCCAAGGCTGGCCATCAGACCTCGCCACTATATGGAGTTACTCAAAGACATTTCCATGAACCAAGCCCAAGTCAAAATCATGGAAACTTTTCTCCAACTCAATTGGCTTCACTACTACACACCACTGACGTCCCACACGTGGATGGGGACCACCTATAGCCTCGCTGGCCACCATGGCCAGTGGCAAGCCCAAGGGCAAGTGCCACCCATGGGGGAAAACTCACAATTGAGCCCATCAAATGTGGGTCACTCCTATTAGAGCTTGGCCTCCACCTCACCACCACCTCAACGCCCTTTTCTACCCACTGGCCTGGCCAATTGGCCACCATTCCTTGGCTTTTAAGTTCATCACCCCCTCACAACCAAGTAGGAAGAAGTGCACAGACCCTCGCGAAGCACTGACAAAATTGCTCCAAACCCTTTCTAACCTCACACAAAGCTCATCCCCACCATTCTCAACCATTGTCTCCTACTAATTTCAAAGCTCTAAATTAGGGCAATTTTGTTCATTTTACCAACTTCACTAAAACTCCAAGTTAACTATTCTAAAAGCTTCCCCGTGCATCAAATTACTCTCACAATCAAAATCCCTCTTTCCCAAGCACTTACCATAACCCTAGACCAAACTCGACTCACCCTTTGGTCTAGCTCATACCAACCCCTCATCTCAGAGCAAACCATCACTTGGAGGAGTTACGTGGATGCAAGGCGAAGCTTCTCAATCAAGCTAATTGAGGCCTCACCTCTTGGACAAAGGTATAACCCAAAAACTCCTAAATCTCCCTTTCTAGACATTTATGAAAGAAAGGAACAATTTACGTCTATATATGAGGGCAAAATGGAGCAAGAATGGACTATTTTATCTGTCGCTGTAACTCCACCCTTGGCGCTATAGCGCCATCTGACGAGCGAACTGAGTGTTATAGTGCCGCAGGCTAGCGCTATAGTGCCCCAGACTGGCACTATAGTGCCAGTAACCACCTTTCTAGAAGATGCATTGATTCGGCTAAATTTTGAAGGGGTGCTTAAAGCAACCCTTAGTTATTTTTAAAGATTTATAAAATAGCAACATTTTGGCCAAAAAAAGAGACTTTTAGAGAAGAAAAAAGAGAAAAAGATGACTTTTAAAAAGGATTTTAGTGTGTGTGTGAGTGAGTATTGTGTGTTTGTAGTTGTGTAAGTAAGAGTTTGGAGATATCTTGAAGGAGACTCCAGAATTTGAGTGAGAGAGAAGACATAAGGTACTTTGTATTTGTGTTTTTTTTGTTAAGACTTGACATTCAATAAAAATCATGCATTTTTTATCTCCATCAATTCTGAGTAGTTCCCTTTCTTTCTTCTTGCATTTAGGAATTAATCTTGTGGGATGATAATGATTTAAAGATTTATTTTTACTCTAAAAATATTGATGGTGTTTTCACTTTTTCTTCATTGACTTTGCAAATTGGCCACTTGTGAGGGTAAAATCCATTGAGAAACATAATAACCTGGGAGGGATATGATTTAACCCAACTTGTAAATACCACACTTCACTTTGGAAAGAGCCATTGGGATCATCCAAGGGAGAGTGCAAATAGATAGGGAGATAAGTATTGATGGCGTAGAATTGATGTTTCTATGGTGACATATTAGATTCTTTAATCAATTTGGTTTAGAGTTTAGATCGTGAGGGTCCCTAGTAGGTCCTATAGAGAGTACACAATGGGTAATCTCGAGTTGAGAGGCTAGAATCTACTTAGCACTAATACACAAGTTGGAGACAAACTCTAGGTTAGCCAATGTTCTTTGCTAGTACCAAGAGGAGGTAAGGATATGAATGCTCCTATTTTTTACAATACATCATTTTAGATTTTTTCTCATTCCAATCCTACACTGATTAACATCTCTTTGCAAGGGGAAAGATCTTTTCATAATATTCAAACTCACTTTTTTATACTTTAATAGTCTTTTGAACTTTATTAAACTTTTAAATTCAGTTATTACTTCTTCATTAAATTTAGTTTTAACTATTGAAAACATATTGACATTGTTCTCTTATCATATTTATCTATAATTTAGATAGAAATTTTGCAAGTTAATATTAAGAGTTACAGCTTTTCCAGTAGGACCGACATTGAGGTTTTTAAGAAAAATCCTATATTACTTGAAACGATACATATACTTGCGTTATACCCATAGTGTGAAAATTTATTATATATTTTCTAAATTATTTCATTTATTCACACTAGCTGTTAAATAAAATTTGAGACGTGTTTTTGGTAATTTTAAGAAATATAAATATTAACGTAATTGTAGGTCGGGTCAAATTTTTGGCATCGTTGTCGGGGATAATGATAGAAATTTTAACTTTAAAAATATATTTGAATTGTAATTTAATTTTAGGAGAATTAAAAATTAATTTTAGTGCTTTCATTTTTAAAAAATTCAAATAAAAATTTTTAAAAGACTGAAAATCCAAAAAAATTTTGAAAAATCGAAAAATCCAAAAAAAAAAAAAAATCTAAAAATATTTTTATTTTGAGAGTGTAATTTTATTTTCTGAAAATTTTACTTTGTGCATACGTATTTTTGGATGCGATGGTTTAGTGTCTTATTATTGGGAATTACAACGAACTATTAGAAAAATTTCAAAACAATGAAGACTTCACAATTTTCAAGAAATGACAAACACATCGCAAAATAACATCAAGATTCAAACTACTGAAAATGAACATCATAATTTATAAAAATATTTAAGGGATTATGCAAACCCTACAACAGATGAAATTCATTTAGGTTGTCGAACCCCTATTTTAGCGGCTAACTCATTTGAACTTAAACCTGCAGTTATATAAATGGTACAAAATAATCAGTTTGGGGAACACCATCTAAGGATTCAAATTTACATTTAGTAAGTTTTTTAAAACTTTGTGCTACATTTAAAAATGATGGCGATATGAGTGAATATTGTTTCTCTTCAGAAACTTATGGTTTTGTATTCTTGGTCTATGAATACATAAATCTTGGACCATTTTAGCTCTAGATAACTCATATAAAAAAGCTCATATCGCTCACACATTTTTGTATGACAAATTACATTTTCTACGAAAATCCATTTTGCTAGTAAGAATATGAGTAATTCTTAAGTATGAAGAATATAGAATTATAATGTTTAATTTTAATTGTTTTGAATATAAAGTATTAGATCAAATGTACCTAAACCCTTAATAATGTGGAATAAGAACATCTGGGATGAAATAATAAATTCAAAGTTTAGAATGTGATTTTCTAACACCAACCGACATCCTAGAAAACTAAAATTGAGAACGTTAGAAGAACTTTAATTTGTCATTGTGACAGACAAATTTAAGAATCAAATAAGTTAATACTTATAGATTGAACTAGAAGAATAATTAAAACCTACCAACTCTAAGTTTTTCTAAGCCTCTATTAGTTTACTAGGTATCAAATAGATAGTTTCTATGAGATATGAAATAATAAAAAAAAACTTATTCATCAGATTATGTGAGTGCCCTAGAATGAAGTAACCCATGATTACTGACAAAGGCGTCCCAAGCCGATTTATAGTAGGATGATCAACCTTAGCTATTGCTTTGGCTATAAGGAAGAACACCTACTATTCAGTTGTTTGAAAATTTGTGAATACCAATGCTCATGGAATGATGGAAAGTCATGTGTATCTTGACTGAGGGCGTTATACACAAAATTTACGTTAGTCCACCATTAGCATCTTTCATAGCTTCGCTTATTTCAGGATCAAGGCTTTACTTCCATCAAGAAATCTTCCTAGCCTATCCACCTTTTAGAATAGGGATCAACTTTTAAATCACAAATCATTCAAACCCAATTTTAATCCTCATCCAGAATTCAAATTTTATCCTTGATTGATTCAACCTAAACCCATCCTCAAACTAAACTTCAATCCCAAGTTTTAATCCTAAAAACTCAATTTGATATCAAGTTCCCATTTTTAAAGTTCAAACTGTGGTTCTTAAACCCTGTCATTCCAATATAAATTGGTAAAATTAGCTTAAGTTGTTAGCTCAAGTGAAAAATCAAGTTTATTACAATTTTATTGAAACCCTTCAGATCATGTTCTTCGAAATCTAAGTCGTGAATACCTATCTTTACATACACACTCATTTTTAATTTTGCACGATATAAGCCAGATTATTAATTGAGAGTATTCTCAGGAGCCACAAATCCTAAGATGTAATTAACTATGATGGAGCACCCTCATAGGGAAATCTTGACCCCAAAATACAATAAACCTTATCCTACCCCCATAACTAAGGGAGAAATCCCTAGTTCCGTAGACCCACTAGTTAAGGAGATTTTCCTAATCTGAGTGATCAGTCCCGTTCAAAGGTGATATTCATATCCCTGGGAATAATGTGTGATTCTTTGATTACTATGTCAAATCATTTAGATAGAAGTTTTCCCAAACTTCATGGCTGATACACAATAATTCCCACACTTTGTTATGATAAATGTTTATATGTTTTATATGTTTGGCATTGGTGAATGATGATAAGAAACTCTTAATAGTAGGTGTTTCATGTTCGGTGTCAAGGGAATTTTCTATGCTCCAACTTTGTTGGTTAAAAAATAAAAGGAATGTTTATATGTTCTCTTTGACCTTACCTTCTCTCGGTTTACCTTTTATTTTCTCTATATTGTGAAATCTTTCATTTAAGGATTGCTTTATGTTTGTTTTAATTTACATATTTATATTATAATATTGTAATTTTTTTATGGTTGATGGATTTTATTGAGAAAGTGTTCAGTGTTTCTCCAATTTCATATTTATATTATGTTTGTTGTTGTTGCAGTGATTTGTTATGGTTGATGGCAAAATAAGTTTTTCTTTTTTTTATGGTTAATGAATTTGCTCACTATGATTATCCTCACTGTTTCAAACATTGAAGAGAATCTTCTCAATATTATTTATGCAAATAAAGGGAAGAAACATTAGTATAGTACGAAGAATGAAGCTCTTCTTTTATTTTGAAGAGATGATAGACTAATAGCATAAGACTGTTACTCTTATGAAAAATAAAATTAGATAATAAGAGAAAACACCTTAGATTTCAAAATTTTAATCCTCTCACACCTTTACAAACAATGATAATGATATACAATACTTGAAAGGGCACATGGAAATTAAACCATTGTGGAATTATAACAACATGATTTTGTTGTCGAATATGTAGTAATGAAAGTGAACTCCTCATGCAGTTGGTTATTCAAGATGAGTTCTATTGATGAGAACAAATTTTAGCCAACCATTTTGACTTTTTGGGTGTGAACACTTTTTAATTGATTATTAAATTCTATTAATCAGATAGAAAACTTATATAATGACTAGACAACGTGCAAGTTATGAACCTTTGGATGAATTTTGAATAAGCAAGATCTAAGGATTGAGTATTTCAAGCCAAGTTTTAATCAATAGCCTATCGATGGTAATCATAGCCCATTTGATGACTGATTAACTGGACCTAATCGATTATAGGGGCACATGAACATTTTTTTTTTACAAATAGTGATAGATTACAAAATAAACTGAAAATAAAAAAACAAAGAAACGTGCATTCATCACTTATTATTACGCTTAAATAAAATTATTTTTATAAAAATATACTTACATATTTGACAATAATATACTTAATTGCCAATTTAAAAATACTAGTATTTTTACTTGAAAAAATCTTATATTTTCCTTTTGTTTTCCACGCAGGCATTAGAACACAGAAATCTCTAAGGTTATTTGGTAGCAGGATTTGAGTGGGATTTAAGCAAATCCTGCCAAACAATATATTTTTTTGTGAAATAATGGGGGCCAAACAACATGTATGACAATTTTCAATCCAACATATCTTAAATCCCATTTCTCTTTTGTTTTCCTTTAAATCATATATTTAGTAAATCCCATCGGAAGGTGGTGGGTTTACAAGATTTAGAGGAGCTAAAGCATGCAAAGTGTGGTGCCATAAAGAAAGAGAAAGAAGTGTGTTAGCTGAGTAGGAGTGGAGCGGAATGAGACCATTGTTTGCTGCCACCCAGACGTTGCCTTTCCAGTTAGTACTAGTTGTGACCATGCCGTGTGGATTTCAGACACGCGAGGAGGAAGGGCGAGCTTTGTGGTAGGGAAGGAGGCAAAGAGAAAATATGTTTTAGATTTAAAATAACTTTGATTAAGTTAATTTTCACTGATTTAATTGATTAATAATTAGTAATTAATAAATATATTAACAAGTTAATGATATAATTATATAAATTTATGCATTACTACTTATAGTTAATTAATAAATATTAAATCACAAATTTAAATTTAAATAATTTTATTAAATTACAATTAAATAATAATAGTCTATTAAATAGCCAATTAATAATTAATTGACCAATATGATTATTGCATGACAAAAAAATCAGCTTAATAAAATTTTACTGATAATTAATTAGTTTACTAAAAAGTTAATTAGTTATTAGAATAATTAAAAATAAAATCTTATATTTAATTTAATTTGACTTAAATATTGTATTATTGATATGTAATATTAAATTAGTTAAATTAAGCTGTCAAACAGCATTACAGAATTAAATGCTATTTAGATTAAAACCTCCTTTCAGCCAACAGCCTCTAATAGACTAGCTGAAAATCAATCAATTTGATGTTGGTGCCAGCGGATCCTTGCTACATGCTTTCGTTGGATTCTGTTAAGGCTTCTATTGGTTTGCACCGGCTGTCAAAACTTCGATTCTTTCGGTTGGTCATAGGAAGAAATATTATATTAGGACTACACATCAAGAGTTACGTTCGGAGTCCAATCGATGGTAACTATGTGGAATCCCGACTCCACTAAGAAAAAGACGGAAAATTATTCACGCGAACATGACCAGACCGAAACCCGACCGAGACCCGACTAATATTCCCGGTCATGCATAACATCAAAAATATTCCCGTAACACCGAAGAATAACATCTGAATAACGCACAATGATACATAAATACTACCACAATAACACTTGAATAATGCGGAATAATAAAAGAGAATATTCTAGGTGTTATAATAATACAATAATACATTAATAACACTACAATAACATTTGAATAAAAAGGAATAATCCGGGAAATATTCCCTGTAACGCGGAATAACACGGGAGAATATTCTCGGTGTTATAATAACACAATAACACATCAATAACACCACAATAACACTTGAATAATGAGAAATAACACGCGAAAATATTATCCGTGTTACGGGAATATTCCCCCGCGGTGTTAGGGAATATTCTCCCATAGTGTTACACCACATTGTTAGGGAATATTCTCCTGTGCTTCTTCTCCGCGGTGTTACAAGAAAATTCTCCCGGGTTATTCCGTGTTATTCAAGTGTTATTGTGATGACATTAATATGTTATTATCTTTATTATAATACCGGAAATATTCTCGCATGTTAATCTACTTTGTTCAAATATTATTATGATAATATTGATATTTTATTGTGCATTATTCAAAAATTATTTCAATTCAAGGTAAAATGTTAATTGATTTTCCATCGGATCCGATTCACATGTATAATTTTCGATTTTTTCTAAGTGAAGCAGGTGTTATCATCGATTGTACTACGCACTTAGTTGCGCATTACTCCTGTAATATTTCTTCCGCTAATTGGCTCTCGAGGGTTTGGTGCGAACATAGGTTACTTCAGTCTGTTCAGTAGTCGAAATTAGTGTGATGGAGCCGGAGGTTGGCTTGTGCATTGGAGGAGCCAGCATTCCGGAGAGCCACTCGGAAGAGGCCTCGGTCGACGGAGGCGATGAAGAAGGGGATTATTGGGAGAACGATGGCAAGGGAGCGCTATCAATTTCGACTACCGCTACTGGATGTGTGTCTGAAAGGAATCGGAGGATTTACTCACGGAGCGAGATGGAAGACTTAAGGTTTCTAGACGTCGATGCACAGCGGCGGATGTGGAATGCAGTCTACGCTGGTATGGAAGCAGGCGTTGCTCGCGAGTACAGTAAGCTTCTGGTGCCTGATGATCAAAAGGAAGGGAAGCATGGAAATTTAGTATGGGACAAGTTCGTGGAAAAGAAGGATGATTTTGGAGCATTGGGTATGGTCATGATTTGTTCAAATTTATTCTTTTTAAAAAGAGCTGTGAGGTCTTTAGTTCTTCTATGCTTTACTTGCCTGATGTCTGTCTAGTGATTGGGTTTTCGGTTGCTTTTTATTTTAATCGAGCAGGGAGTCCTATTCAATTCCAGGTTTTATAGTAATGCGGTCATAAGTTCTTCAAGATAGAAAGAAAGAAGCTTGTATCTTCTTACGTTGCCCTGTCTTTAAGGATGAAGAATTCTTTCCTTCTTTCATGTTCACAGCAGTTTCATGTACAAAATATGTTTAGTAACAAATCTTTTCCCACCCCTTTCATTTTGTAATAGCGAAGGCTGTCCATACTTCTGAGTCACTGTAGGCATGAATTTACCATTGAGGATATTACATGTATCTGTTTGAGAATTCCAATTACTAAGTAGCCTTCGACTTCATTCCTTATTCATATAATTTTACTTGCAGAATTCCATCTTTTTATGTAGAAAATTCTAAGAAATGCTATGATGATGTGCTAAGCATCTCGATGTGGGAAGTATTTTATTGAAGTCATACTTTTTTCGTTCTTGTTGGTAACCACCAAGATTATTCCATAAATGAAGTTTCAAAGGTAATTATATGAAATACTTTCTTTGGAAGATGATCTAGTTAGAAGTTTCTCCTCTGTGGTGGCAATCGTTTGGCTGTGTCAATATGCCAAATTGCTCTTGTTTGTAGAGAAGATATGTCAAGAAACTATATTTTCTTATTCCCTCATATCTAAATTACAACCTTTCCTCTTATTATACAGGGAATTTATAGTGCAAACACAATTAAGGCTATTACAACTTATCAAATACAAACCAAAAAATAAAGAAAATACATATAACATAATAAGAAACAAAATAGAAAGGAATAAAATTGAAATTAAAAACTTCCTCCAATAGCTTCCACAAATTGATTGTGTGGGCCCAATATGGTTGCTTGTTTGGGCCACCTAACAACCTAACAGGGACCAAATTTCACACTTCCACTCAAGCTGGGTCATAAATGTTGTAAATAGCCAACTTGATATTCAAATCATTGAAGCTGCATGGAGGTAGGGATTTAGTGAAAACATCAGCGACTTAAAGATGTGATGGAATGTAGATTAAGTGAATAATGTCAACATTGACCTTTTTAGAGATAAAATGTATATCAATCTCAATGCGTTTGGTCCTATCATGATGTACAGGGTTCTTTGTAATACTAATGATAGCTTGACTATCACAGAATATCTTTATAGTATTGATTTCGGAGCATCACAACTCATTTAGTAACCTTTGGGTCCATATTCATTCACAAATCCCAAAGCAAGTGCCCGATACTCGAATTTTGTACTAGTTCTAGAGAGCACTGCTTGCTTCTTGCTCGTCAATGTGGCAGTACTTTCCCATACATAGGAACAATACCCAGATGTGAATCTTCTACTGGTGAATTTTCCTGCCCAACTAGTATCAGTGTAATATTTTACCTCCCCATTGTCTGATTTGTTAAACAAGAACTCTTTGATAGGGGTTTTCTTAAGAAATCTCATTATTTTATAAAACATCTCTAAACATTTTGCTTTTAGACTGTTCATATGTTGACTCACAATGCAGACAGAGTAAGCGATATCAGATCTGGTGTGTGACTTGAAGATAAGTTTTCCTACCAATCTCTGGTATCTATCTTTTTTCACTAGTGTCTTTTTTCTCCGTGGATATAATTTTTTATTGAAATTTATAAGAGACTCAGCGTGTTTATACTCCAACATTTCTATTTTTTTAATAGGTCTAGGATATATTTTCTTTGGGATATCACAATTCTCATCTTGGGCCTAGCGACTTCCATGCACAAAAAGTATTTCATAGCTCCTAGATCCTTGCTTTCAAATTCAGTCTAAAAAAACTCCTTAATCTTTCCAATTTCTTTTCATCATCACCTAGTAAGATCATATCATCTATATAGATAATGAGTATATCTTTCTTAAGTCTCTGTGTATCTTTGTATGAACATTGCATGATCAACTTGACATTAAATGTACCCATTAGATTTAATAGTCTTGGCAAATTTGTGAAACCAAGTTTACAAAGATTGTTTGAGGCCATAAAGTGATTTTCTTAGTTTATAAACCAAATATTTATTTGACCCATTTTTTAGCCTTGGTGGGATTTCCAAATACACTTCTTTCTCAAGGTCTCCAATTAAAAAGACATTCTTTATATCAAGTTGATGCAATTCTCATTTTTTGTTCACTGCGAAGGAAAGAACTCTTGTAGTGCTTAGCTTAGTTATTGGTGCAAAGGTTCCTTGATAGTTCATTTCATAAGACTGAGTGAAACCTTTGACCACTAACATAGCCTTGAAACTCCTAATACTCTTATCAGCTTTGTACTTGACATTGAACACCCATTTACACCCAGCAGGTCTATTATATGAATGAAGATTTGTAAAAGTTCATTTGTCATTTAGATCAAGTGTTTGGATCTCGTGTCAAGTGTTTCATTAATATACTTGGGTATCTGCACGCTATCAAGATTAGTTAGAAAAACTTTATAAGGTGATAATAGCTTTCCATAGGCAACGTACTCTTGGATAGGCTAATTTGGGCAACTTTTGTCGTCTTCTCCACTGGATTTCACCTTGGAATTTCATAAATGTGTGAATTTTCAAGTTTGGTTTAGAACAATCATGTGGTTGCATATTGTATTTATTTTGTTCAGTGGATTTATTCCACCTACTGTACCCACGAAGTTTTTTGTGCATTTCCTTGTTCTCAATCTCATGTTTGATATCCTGAAGTGATGGAACCTTGGAGATAAGATGGTTAGAAGGAAGTAGAATAGGTTGTGATGACTCTAGATCAGTGTAGGTATCTAGAGTAGTGCCATGAATTTCAAATTTGGAGTAGTAGGATTGTTTTTCAAAGAAAGCAACATCAAGGGATTATATATATATTTGTAATGAGAGATGTATTTGTATGTTTTTTTGTTAGAAACATAACCAAGGAAGATACATTTGATGTATTTTGGGTCAAGCTTTTGTGGTTTGGTTGGTGACTGTGAGAAAAAGAGACAACTAAGTATTTTTAGAGGAAGATTGGATGAGAAATTTTTAACAGGAGGATATGTTTCCATCAAAAAATGGAGAGGAGTTTTGAATTCAAGGACATTGCTTGACATTCTATTAATGAGGTTGGTGGCTGTGAGCACCACCTCTCCTTAGAAAACTTTTGGAATATTGTGTGCGATCTAGATTTCTCGAGGAGATATTTATTCTTAGTTTTAGCTAACCCATGTTATTATGGAATTTCAACGCAGAAACTCACATGAATGATACAATTTTTTCCTAGGTGTGGTCCAAGGATCAAGTTAAATTATTCTTTTGCATTATCAGTTTCAGTAATCTGAATTTTGTATTGAAACTAATTCTTAGCTAACCTGTTTTATTCATGTCATAGAAGGACTGAAAGATTTATGTAATTTCAGATTTTTTTTTATTTACGAGGAAATACCCAACTTGTTCTTGTGTGATCCTCAATGAAGAAGACAAACAATTTGGCTCCATTAATGATTTTCAATTTTAATGGTTTCGAAATGCTACTGTGAATAATAAATGAAGAATGTCAAGGTTTATATTGAGATAGATGATATACATGATGAGTGTGTTTTTATTTAATTGACAGGTTTCACACTGATAAAATTTGGTTTTTTACTAATAAAGAGACGGTCTACAACTTTGTAATATAATGAAAATTAGGATGACCCATACAATGTCATAATTAAACTTGACTTTCGATAGACTCCAAACACAACAGACTTACGAACGTGAGAAGTGAATGATCAAGAAGATACTTGTATGTTAAGAGAATAATTTTTTTTAGCAGGTATAGACCTTGAATCAGTTCAGCACTGCCAATCATCTTTTATGAATACATCACCTAAAATTCACAAAATTTGGAATAAAATTTAATAACACCATTCAAGTTATGAGCAAGTTTGCTAATTGAAAGTTAGTTGCAATATACTTGGGGAATATATAACGCAAAAAAAGTTGAATATCTTTGGAGATTTTTACTTCTCATTTTCCAACAATCATAGAGTGAGATTCATCAATAAGATTAATAAATTTGGAGGTGGTGATCTCTTGACAGGCACTGGTTTTTACAGGAGAATATTATTCTCTGTCAAATGGTCAATCACATATTTCCGCTGAGACAGACAAATATCATAAGATGACCGAGCAACTTTTATGCCTAAGAAATGCGAGAGAGATCCTAAGTCCTTCATTTTAAAGAAAACAACAAGAATGCCTTTCAGAGAATCCAATGCTTGTAGATCGTTACCTGTGAGAACAATATCATCAACATAGACAATAAGGATAGCTGTCTGGCTACTGGAGGAAAGCCGGAAGAAAAGAGTGTGGTCCGATTGAGTTTGAGTGAATCCATGGCCTAGCACCATCTTTATGAATTTTTCGAACCATGATCACAGTGACTGCTTCAATCCATAAAGGGATTGTCACAGTCTAGAGACTTGCCCTTGCCCCTAGGAGGCAGTGAGTCAAAGCCTGGAGGAAGTGCCATGTATACCTCCTTTGTAAGATCGACATTCAGAAACACATTCTTGACATCAAGCTGGAATAAGGGTCAATCCAAATTCACTGCAAGGGATAAGAGGACTTGAATGGTGTTTAACTTAGCAAATGGAGCAAATGTCTCCTTATTTTCAACTCCGTTAGTCTGAGTACCCCTTTGGCGACCAACCGTGTCTTGTTGCGTTCAAATGATCCATGAGATTTAATCTTCGTCGCTAAAAATCCATCGACATCCCATTGCTTTATTGCCCGAGGAAGATCAACAATGTATGAAGTATGGTTCCGTCGAAGGGCATTCATCTCCTCCATGACGACGACTTTCAATAGTAGATTGAAGTCGATGATTAGCGAGGACGTAGCAAATGCCCTGTAGGTTCGGGATAATCTGCGAAGAAAGACATAGTTTGTCATGGGATAGGGAGAGCCTGTCTGATTTCATACCTAACTAGAGGAACTGACTTCCTCATTTGGAGTAGGAGCGATGCCGTGGATGTGGTCCGGAGGGGATTTAGGATCCTGCAAGGGGTTAACGAGCTCCAGAGTAGGTGCATCAGAATGAGTGCGTCGGGTGTAGACACAAAGAGTGAGAGGATGTGCTGGTAGAACCAAAGGGACAAAGTGCTCCTTAGTGGTAGTAGAAGTGGGTGGAACCAAAGGAACAGAGGGTTTCCTCGATGATAGGTGACGTGGGGGAAACATCCACAGGAGTAAGACAAGGAACTGTGTCCAAGAACTCTAGCTCCCCTCACTGAAGGGTGAGTTAGGAAAAAATATAACACTTTCAAAAAAAGAGACATCATCATATATGTAGATTTTATTTGTGGTAGGGTCAAAACATCAATACCTCTTTTGAGTGGCAGAGTATTTGAGAAAAATAAATTTTATGGACCTGAGATCGTGTTTACTCCGAGTTTGGGCTGTTTTTCGAACAAAGACTGTGCACCAAAAAATATTGGATTCTAAAGTAGAGATTACTTGATTGTTAGGAAAGTACGACTCAAGATGGCTAAAGGGGTACAAAGTTCTGAATTTTCGAAAGAAATCTATTGATGACATAAGTGACGGTAGGAATGACATCATTCTAGAAACGTTTTGGGACATTAGAGTAAAAAATGATGGAGCGATTAATGTCGAAGAGATGTCGATTTTTCCTTTCGGCTATCCTATTTTCTTGAGGAGTGTCAATACATGAGCTATGATGAAGGATGCCCTTCCCAAGAATTCTCTTCATAAAATTCATGATTATTGTGAGTTTGAAGGACTTGAATAAGAGTTTTGAATTGGGTAAAAATGAATATGTGAAAGTTTTTGAAGGTGACAGCAACTTCGAACTTATCTTTTAAAATATAGGCCCATATAATTCGAGTATGGTCATCTATCGAAGTAAGGAATCATCATTTATTTGTGTAACTATGAGTGTGAGAGGGTCGACATAAGTTCTGTTAATAAGAGAGAAATAAGCGAAATATGTGTAAGTATAGGGTGGATAAGGAATACGATGATGTTTAGCTAACTAATATGTTTACATTTAAAATTAGAAGGATTTTTATTAGTAAACATCAAAGGATATAATTATTTTAAATATTAGAAACTACGATGACCAAAACGACAATATAACAACATAATATGACATTAAGTGAACTGAGATAAACTGCAATTATTGTGTGCTCATTCTCCGTGCTTCTCTTAGAAGAAGTAGAGCCCGCCAATCCGCGTAACAGTTCCAATCATCCTCTATGAACGACGATCTTAAAAGACACATCAAAAGCAAATGACTAATGCAATCAACGTCATATATTAGCTTACTAACCTATAAAACGTTACACTTCAACAGAGGTACATGTAACACAGATTTCATAGTTAGACCTGTAGTTAAAATAATAAATCTTTTACCGACAATGGAACTTTGGGACCCGTTAGTAATTTTAACAATATCTTTCCTTGAGCATAGACATTATGTCGTGAAGGCTTGAGAGCTTCCAGTCACGCAGTCTGTGGCACTTAAATTAATGATCCATGGACTAGAAGAGGCGAAAGAAATGAATGCGATAGGATTGGTACCTTGTCAAACGTGGGAGGTCGATGGTTTGGAAGAAAGCGGACTGGATCTAACCAGCTTGATTAAGTGCTCCATTTGTCTTTTAAGAGAATTAGAGGATTTCTTATTGTTCTCGGTAGGGGCCGGTTGTATTGCTTTGGATTTAGCAGCTGTAGCGAGACTCTTGGCAGCAGAAGTTTTGGTTGACGGTTTGGATGTAGGTTTCCCTAGGGGCTTTAAACATTTATGACAAGTGTGGTTGGGTTTCTAACTGTAATTAGAAGTGGGATGACCAGCCTGGGGTTGAGCACTAATGAAGATGTCCATGACTTCCTTCTAGGAGTGTTTGTCGACGTACTTCTGGTAATAGACAACAAGTGCCTTGGCAATGCTCTGACGAATGGCTTAAATCTAGGAAGTCTTATTGCGGCTGCAAACGCGGATGTGTCAATGCCATAGAAGCACTCTATGCCAGTTAGAAGGATCGATTTAAAGGCTTTGTAATGGAGGATCTCTGGTTTGACGAGCTCGATCGAGATGCCATTAACTTGATCAAGCTCTTTTTGGCCTTGCAATGAGTTATGACGACCACAGTCTTCTTGCGTCCAAAGCATTAGACAGAATTCACTGCATCGTTTGTCATCATAGCTGCCGCCGAAACAAAGAGGGATTAGGAGGTATAGAAAGGGAAAGGGAGAAGTCTTGTCTCCACAGGATTTTGGCTCCGTGGATTGTAGGTGATCTGGCATTCAGATACCACGAATTGGGCAGATCTGGGCGACTGGGATGATACCAGGAGATGGGACCCAGCTAACTTAATTAGAGTAGATGAAAACGCGGAATCCTGGTTTGGCAACCGGAGGCAAGGAGAGCCTAGCGGCAGCCAGGTTTATGGCCATGACTTTTATACCATGTTATAATAAAACCCAAGGTAAATCTTATTGATGCATATAGGGGTATAAATACCTATTATAGGATCTACTAGTAAGGAAACAAATAAAAATAGAATAAGGAGAAAAAGGAAAGTAAATAAAATCAAGTCAGAGCAACTAATACAGAAATCTGCATAGTAATATTTAATATTCTACTACTAATATATCACGACCTTTTTTAATTGTTTTTTATTTTGTCATAAATAACAATTTACCATCGTTTCTCCTTATGTTTACCCGTATAGAACTGATATAAGATGGCACTACTTACTTCTTTCTTTGAAACTAGAATGTCTTATTTTTATGCAAGTTAAATTGGACTCTTCCCTTTGCACCGATAGTAACATAACATCTAACTACCAAGGTCACACGAAAAAATTATATTGAACTTATAATCATATAGTCAATGATAGTAAAACTAACTTACATTCAAATATTCTACCTGATATCATACTTTCAATAGAGCATAAAGTATTATCAATTATGCTATCATCAGCAGGTAGCAGAATATACAAATTAGGATCAAAATAAATATTATCTAACTGTAATTTTACTAGTTTAGCAAAACAATAAATTAGACAAGAAAGAATATGATGATCCAGAGTTAAAAAAAAAAAATACTAACAATATTTGAAATGTTAATCATGCTGTCACAACTCCTAAAGATTTCTTAGCTTTATGAGATTTTATAGCAAACCCCCATGTTGGCATTACTCTTGCATTTTCTCTAATTGATTCTCCTTTTTCTTTCAATATATGTGTATGCATAATAGGCTTTCCTCCACTAGGTTATTCAGACCCTTGTATTTATCCTGTTTTCCAACACTT
Organism: Papilionanthe hookeriana x Papilionanthe teres; assembly: GCA_022702705.1. Classification (NCBI taxonomy): domain Eukaryota; kingdom Viridiplantae; phylum Streptophyta; class Magnoliopsida; order Asparagales; family Orchidaceae; genus Papilionanthe; species Papilionanthe hookeriana x Papilionanthe teres. The sequence goes on from CM040427.1 coordinate 12,777,179, forward strand.
CAGAAAATTCAGGGACAATTTCTTTTTATTTTACTTTTGTTCATCACAGATAACATTTTGTAGAATTCATCAAACCTTTCCTTAAATGGAAATTTCTATATATAGCACATACTTGAGTGACACGCTGACCTCATTGCTGTTGTTATTAGAGTTGATCATAAATAAAAATTTGATTTTTCTTGAACAGAGTACCACTTTTTATTATTAGTTATCCTTTTCTTTTTGTTATTCTCTCATTTGTCTCATCATGATCATATCATGGTCAATTCCAATTAATCTTGCATCATCCACTAAGTATAATCCTTGATGTCAATGACTGACTCAATTGATTCCTCAACTCTATAGAAATTTTTGACATTTCTTAGTTGAGGTACTGATCAGCTATGGAACGTATCTTGATAAAGATATATGTTTTTTTTCATATTGGATCTCTATCTTTGATTCCTGCATCAGATTTATATAACTTTTTTCTACATTTCCTATCTCATAGAATGTGGAAATAACTAGTTTTTAAACACATATGCTCGACTTCCTCCCATGTAGCTTGCTCTTACATCTACCTCCAAATTTCCCTAGGGGTTCCTCTCCACCAACACTCTGCCTCACTCCTTAGTGTAAGATAGCTAGAGATTCTCGCCTATTACAGAACACTTCATTTCATTCATGATCTTCTAGACCTTAATAATACTCGATGGTTCTAGAACCAACTTCTTATTTCAACTTTGATGGCTTAAACTTTAAAATAACATTAAGTATTTATTAAGTTTCACGCTAGCATTGGTACTCACGATAGTATTTTGTACAATAACTTTATTAGTGCTGCACTTGATACTACAGGTGCTGCAGGCTCTTCTTAAATTCTATCTTTTCTATCATTTGCATTTGTATTATATCTTTTTAATATCATAGCAACGTGATCTGATGCAACTGATATATTTTCTTGCCTTGAGCGTACTGCCCTCAACTACTGCAACTGTCTTAGATACCTCAGTTGCCAAATTGGGTTGAGCCAACTGGCCATTTATTCCTTTTGGTATTCTTTGAGCCATATTGTCTACAACTCATTAAATTCACTATTTTTATTAAATACATATTCTTCTATTCATATTCTTGATTCTTACATATTAATATATTATTATATTATAGTTTTTCAATTCAAAATTATAGGTTTGTCTTCTCATTCGCTTAACAAGACTTCACCCTTGTATATACTATAATAATCATTTCACTATCTGTCTTCTTAATGATATTAAGTCCAATCAAACTTTAATGTTAATTCTCAGAATTCAATTTCTCTCATACCACTTTTGTCGCGTCTTTTGATGTCCCTTTCTTTTCGAACAAGTGGCGTAACAGTGGTGCGTATCAGTGGTGGGCATAACTCAATGAATTGATTTTATGGCCCACACTTATTTCAAATTATAACTTCTAGAATAGTTTATAAATTCAATTATTTGAGTGACTAAAAGATAACACAACATACTTTTTAATTTAAAAAGATCCAATAATTTACATAAGTTAAGTTTGCGGAAGGAATATATTTTTTTGTTTATTTAACTATAAAGCCTCTAATAAACATTGAAGTTTAAAATACTATAAATAATTTTTCAATATATACGCACTTGATTATTTTATATTACATCAAACGAACATGTAATTGATCAAAATCATATCCTTATTGAGCCTCACCTCTATCTTTTTTTTTTAGTTGAAATTAAATGTAATATAAAATATGGCGAGCTTAAAAGCTTAGTAAATAAATAACTATAATATAGAATTCAAATATTCTTAAATTAATTAGGCACTGTGGACGAGTCTAGTGCTTTACATCATTATAAAGTGAAAATATCTTAATAATACCTAATTTAATAATAAATGAGTTATCTAATTAAAAAACAAAAAGTTGTAGTTAGAAACTACAACTTTATAAACATTAATTTAACACATGTTAAGATGTTATTATGTTAGATTAATCTTTTCATAAATCACTTTTTTGCTCGTTTCATTGATTACTTACAAATAGGGTATTTTGTCGGCTATAGAAAATTGTGGGGCTAGGTTTATTTGCCATGATAAAATCAAAAATCATATAACTAAGCTAGATTTATTTACCCACTAAACTCGCTTCCTAAACAAATTTTAGGAACCTGAGAACATTGTCATCGAGTATCAAGCCTGATAAACCCTAAATTTTTTCGGATTTGTCATTCCTACTCATAAACCTAAAATTCACATAATCTTAATTTTTGACCAACTCAATGCTATAACCATTCCTATTACAATTCCTACCAATAAACCTAAATTTTCAAATTGCAACCTTCCTCCACTAAAAATCCACCTCGATGCCACCAAAACTCAGAGTCTCGTTCAACCTTCGATCTACAACCCTACACCTACTCACTGAAATCATTGGGAGGGAATGACATAATGCTGCCCAGGAGAAACTCTCAATGAGATATTTATAACTCACAATGAATGACAGGCAATGAGAAATCCTTTAATTGTAGCAGAGGCTTGTTGATTTCGAGAGAAGACAACTCCTAGAGGTCACCCATAATAACAACGGTGATTACCTAGATGATGAAGATGAAAAGAAATCTTTTCGCTAAGAAGCTTAAAGTGATGAAGAGTCATTGCATCGTTGATTCAATATTGAGTACGGGAAAAGAGAGGATGATTTTTTCAATAAAGGTGGTTTTATTGGATTTTGATGGTGACATGAAGCTAGACGAGTTCATTTAGTGACTCCAAATAATGGAATGAATCTATGAGTATAATGATAACACCTAACAGAACGATTTAGCTGATTGCCATGAAGTTAAAGAAAATTGCATCTTTATGATGGTAAAATTAGAAATTTTTATGCTAGTGCGAGGGACAAAAATAAATCACCACTTTATTTAAGATAAAAAACGAGATGTAACACAAGTACCTATTAGCACATTATAAATATGAAATTCATAAGATTTTACCTCTTACAACAGAAGAATCTTTCAATAGAGGAGGAAATCGCTTAGTTTGAGCAGCTTTTATTGAAGTGTAAACTAATTAAGCTTGAAGAGAACACCATATCCTAATATCTTAGGTTATTGAGATCATCCATTTGTAACATGATACAATTACAACTCTATTGGATATTATAGGATGTCCAGACCCTAGCCCTGAAGGTGGAGAGGCAATAAAATAGTATTAGGTTCACACAACATTTCAAATAGAATTCAACCATGAAATAAAGTAACAAGAGTACATTGATTAGAGTACCCAAACCTACCCCTTGTGAAGAGAAGCCAACATAGGAGGAAAAGAGGACCAATCAAACCAACAATAACAACAAGCTTTTATCCCACTAAGTGGGGTCGGCCACATGAATTTTTTTCTCCATTGCGTCTTATTGAGTATCATATTTTCATTTAATTCTATTAGATTAAGTTCATTTTCTATACGTTATGTCTAAGTCTTTTTAGGTATACCTCTACCTTTTTTAACATAAATTGAATCTAAAACATCTACTATCTTAACAAAATCATTAGATTGTCTATGTTTAATGTGACCAAACCATCTAAGATGACTTTCTAATCTTCTACCATTGGATCTACACCAACCCTATCGCGGATATATTCATTTCGCATTTTGTATCTAAGTGTTAAGCCACTCATATTCCACATATGCATTCTCATCTCAGCAACACTTAATTTTTTAATGCTTCTCTTTTAAAGGCCAACATTTTGTGCCATAGAGTATTGTAGGCCTCACTACCATCTTATAAAATTTTCCTTCACGTTTAAGAGGTATTCTGTCACAAAATAGGCCTGATGCGTTCCTCCACTTCAACCAACCAACTTGAATTCTACTAGTAACATACCCATCTCTATCATATCACTTTGAACAATAGACCTGAGATATCTAAAATGTTCACACCTTTTAATGATTTGATCACATATCGTTACAACTCTGCTACTAGAGCTATTACTATTAAAATTACATTTAATGTATTTAGTCTTAGATCTACTCATTCAAAGGCCTTTAGACTCCAATGTAGACCTCCGTAATTCAAGTTTTTTCTGAACTCATTCTCTAGTCTTATCCACAAAAAGGACATCATCAACGAAAAACATACACTAAGGCACATCTCCTGCAAATGTTCTGTAACAACATTTATAGGTAAAGCAAAAATTAATTGGCTTAAAGCCAATTTGGTTCAATCCAAATGAAGTAGATAAATATTTGGTCAATCCACCTGTTCGAATACAATTAACAACTATAGTATACATATCTTTAATGACTTGAATATAAGTCATATCAACACATTTCTTCTCTAGAACTCTCCAAAAGAATTCTCTTGGAATCTTATCGTAAGCTTTTTCTAAGTCAATAAAAATCATATGTAGATACTCCTTACTCTCTCTGTATTTCTCCATCGGACCTCTTAATAAATGTATAGCTTCCATAGTAGACCTGCATGATATAATCCAAATTGGTTATAATAAATTACTTAAACTTATTTTCAATTACCCTCTCCTATAAGTTTAAAGTATGACATATTAACTTAATTCTTCTATAATTTGCACTCTTGTGCATCTCTTTTATTCCTAAAATTTGGGATCAAAATACTCTTCCTCTACTCTTCATACATCTTTTAGTTTTTAATATAATATTAAAGAGTTTAGTAAGCCAAATCTCCTCAATGTCTTCACACTTTAATTGGGATATCATCCGATCTTACTGATTTTCTACCCTTTGTTTTCTTTAATTCTCTTTCAACTTTTTTTTTATTAATGCGGCAGTAAAAATAAACCATTTTATTATTATTAATGATATTAAGATCACTAAGGTCGATCCTATTTTCAAAATCTTCATTGAAAAATTTATCAAAATAGCTCACCCACCTATGTTGATTATCTTCTTCTATGAAAAACACATTTTGATTTTCATCTTTAATACATTTTACTATAATTAAACCTTTACTTTTTTTTTTTTTCTATCTGAGTAGTTTTTACATTTATTTTTCGTCATCTTTAGTATTTAATTAATTATAAAGATCGTTAGAAACAAAATTTTTAGTGTCACAAATTATTTTTTTACTCCCTACGGACCACCTTATATTTTTCTGGTTCTCAGTTTTTACATTTAAGTCAAATTTTATAATTCTTATCGTTTATCTTTTCTTGCATATTATTATTCCAACATTAATTTTCTTTTAGTGTGAGTCTAGAGAGAAAAGCCAAAATGCCTCTATACATTCTATGGTTCCACTATTTATAGAAGATAAAGAGACATATTAGTAAAATTACATGCTTTCCCCTGCTTTAATAGGATTGTTAAAGGTTATAAGTATCTTTTTGCCCGCCTAGACCTTCTGCATGTCATGCATTTGGGTGGTTGACTAAACTACTTTCGATCAGCTTTTGATCTGGAAAACGATTGGCCTGCGCTCTGGGAAGCAAGTTGACTTTAAGTGTGGCAGCCAATCAACATTAGGGTGGTAACCGGTCAATTTTATGGTGGCAGCCAGTCAACTTTAGGGTGGCCGGTCTACTAGCCTGATTGTTGTTCCTTGGCAATCTTTGGTGATCTTTTGGGGAGCTATTGAGGGAGCCTCACGTTGATATTTGTGAGATTGATTGCAGGGTTAGACCTTTTTCCGGTTGTTGGCGTGGTTGCCTGTCTCTTGTTGGTTTGGGTGGCCCCTTGGTCGTCTGTCTGACCTTCAATCGGTCATCAGCTCTTTGGTTTGCGGGTGGTTTTTAGCCGGTCGTATTCACGAGGACGTGTATCTATTCATCATTTACCTTTTCATACGGACCGTTAGATGGTCTCGAAATTTGTGCAGGCCATTTTTGAGTGTACATGTATTTTTGATAGCGACATCTGCGATACAGATAGTGATTATGAGCTCATCTTTGTCGCCTTATCTATACATACATAATAAACATATTAACTTGATGACCCTTTTACCTCTACATGTGCTCAATTGTTGCCCTAACTTTACATTTTATCATGATAATATCATTGCCAATCTGTCCATATACATGATTTTTTTAAGTTCATTCTTATTATTGAACAATTGATTTACTTCATTTAATTGAATGGGGTAATCATCATTGTCTATTAATTTACAACCGATCAGTGTTGTCTAACTTTTAGAATACGACAATTAATTAAAAGGTTAACATGTTATGAAGCATGCCTTTTTTATCTTTGGATTTTTCTCCTCATTTGGTTTCTTTCATACATTGATATTTACTACTTATAACACTGTCCACTAGCTCTCTAGAAGTCCCTTTTAAAGTTTTTAAATTCTATATAACAATTATCATCTTAGTTTTATGCTTAGTCCTTACCCACTTCTCTCCACAATTAGATTAAATGGTAGTTCATTGATTAACATTCCGATCAACCTTTTCTACTATAATTTTCTTAAGTTGTAATGTACTTTTTATTAGTGGCACATAGCCCAACTATGCAAATTTCTTATCACAATCAAGTAAGGACCTGTTCTGTTGATTTTAGGAACATGGTGGTGCAAACAAAAATCAAATTGGTCTCTTAGATTTTGCCTGAGTTTATTTAGTGGTTATCAGCTTAAATAATAACCTTCAATCATTCTCATCCTACCATGGGACTTGTATACTGGTTTCACAATAGAAGAAAATGACAACTTCACAGACAGACACACATACGGGCACACACACATACTTGTAAATCCTTGGCACAATATTCATCTGTTTAATGTTTTTGGATTTTAGTTTCTAAAGCGAGCTACATGTAACTTTTTTTTGCTATTCTCAGTATTATGAAGCTTTCTTATCACTGATTGTTCTAGTAAGCAATTCTTTTATACATATTAACAAGTCTTTTCAATCATTTTTTGAAACATCTGAATATAAATTTCAGGTGAGGTGTTCTCATTGAATATGATGGAATCGGGCATTTTCTTTTCTTCAGATAATGCTTATGGGAAAACATTGGTTGGTAGTGAAAATTACACTATCAATGAAGTATCATTTTATGAAGACAATAACGTTGTGGAGTTTGAAATTGATGATGTTGATGATGATGACAGTGATGATGAATATGACAGTATTCAGAGGCCTGCTTTCCTGGTTAAGGGTGAACCTGATTTTGATTCTGGTCCCCCTTTAGATGGTCTAGAGTACCTTAGGCGTGTGAGGTAAAGTTCTTTTCGTTGTAACTATTTCTTGATCATATTTTTACTTATTGCAATTTAACATTTCGGTTGTTACATTTTAGCTGACTGTTGGATTCCATCGTTCTTACTTACCTCTTAATTTGCTCGTAGTGGTTGGCTTTGGGATTATTTTGTTGCTATTATTTTCTTTTCAGTTTAGGAGTTAGATATGTTGTATAAACTAGCCAAACAAAGAGAAAAGAAAAGTAAAGATTTAACTCAAGTAAAGTGTATTAAAGATGAAAATCAAAAAGTGAAAAAGATATTCAACATAGGTGGGTGAGTTATTTTGATAAACTTTTTAATGAAGATGCTGAAAGTACGATCGACCTTAGTGATCTTATTTTGTAGCTTTGGTGGTCATTTGTAATGTACAAAACATCAAAAACGTGTTTATATCCTGCATTGCTTCCATCTCCTTCTATTGAGATGTTCCAAAATTGACCAAAGAATGTCCTGAATGTGCTGCAGCTAGGAAAAGTGAGGAAAATATGATTATTTCAAAAATAAGAACGCACCATGTTGTTGGCCTTAGGCAAGTCTTTTGCTTACTGCATCTGGTCGGTATTGTCTAGAGATCTAGGTAAGTTATCTTTATGTGTGTGGTGAAATTTTAGAGTATGGTATACTTCGAACTCACAGCTTGTCTTTGTTTTGCTGTTATGATATATTTTCATGGTTTTCTATCATGCAGTGTTATGTTTATATTTCATTACCGGGAAGTAACTATTTAGCTTATACTATCATGAAAACAGTTGATCACAGATTAGGGTTTGTTGATTTCTTAACAACAGATGTAGGTGTTTTCTTTCCACGGACATATGAAATATAGACTCAGGTTTGCCTTTTTCTGAATATCAGTTTGCTGCTAGGTGGCTGATGCGGATTTTTTATATTGCAAGAACTTATGAACTCAAATTTATATATATTTATAATGATTTTGTAAAGTCCAAACATTCAACATAAGTATACGTATCGTATCAAGTAATACAGGGCTTTAATGGAGTCCTGATTATCGATCCCACAGGGAAGACACGTTTCTTACACTAAATAGCGTAGTACTGAAATCTAATACTCAAATTGTCATTAAAGTTTCAGTTTACTTCTACTAACAAGATGCAGAAAACAGTAACAATTAAGCAAACTACAATTATTTCTAATATCTTTAAAACAGAATTAACTAACACACACTAAGCTTGTATTTGAAGGGTTTTGATATATATGAAAAGTATCTTTCCTCTTGCAACGAGTATATGATGTGTGAATGATTTAGAATGATTATTTATTGTATTGTGTCAAATAGGAGTATAAATGTTTCTTTACCTCAAAAGATGACTCCTCTTCCAAGCATAAAAGAACATTGACATATCCTAAGTTCGATCACTAAATCTAAGATTGTCGAGAGGATACTGCATTGTCATCATGCGAGACTCCACTCACCCTTCATCCGAAGGCTAACCTTCGAGTTTAGTTACTAATCTTGGGACCAAATTGGGGATCTCAGCTGTCATCACGAAACCTCCGATTTGAAGTTCATCAAAACACATTTCCCTATTTATTTGCACTCAATTCCTATGAAACGCAATTCATCCATTGAACATTGAATGAATTTTTCATTATTATAGAGGACACTAAATCCTTTCGAGTTAATGTTCAACAATGATTTTAACGATTCAATTGGTCGGATCGAAAAGTAAATTAAGTTCGAAATGAAAACCATCACAATTTCTTCAATACTTTAAAAGACTTCAAATCTACATCATCACATTATCACAGTTCTATGCAGAAGAAAGACAAAGGAGACTACTCGAATTCATGTAGAAGACAACGATAAAACATGAATTTCATATATAAAAGAAAAGTCATACAAATCACAAAGCAAATACAACTTATCTCTTTCTCTTCCCCAATGCAATTCCCCTGAAGTTCCTTTGTATCTTTTTCTCTCTTCTTTGCATCACTCAATTCCCTCTTTAGAATAGAAGGAAGAAGAAATCTCTCACTTTACTCCTTCTCCTTCACTCCTTAGAGAAGAATCCCTCTCAAATTCTCACTTTTACACTCTTCTCTTACAAACCCTAACACTCAACACACTCACTCCCTCACCAAAACTCTCTAAAACTCTCCTCCCCCTCCTTATTTTCGTCAAAAAACAGTTACATATACGTTAGAAACGAAATCCCAAGAGTTCTCTTAAGCATCCCTTCAAAAAGTCGTCAAAACTCTTCAAATTTGAATTGCACCGACATTGGAAAATGACGCTGGCGAAGCCCATTCTAGCGCCGGCGGCGCTAGAAGCTGTTTTTCTCCATTTTGCTCATCTTCGCTCCGAATTCGTTCTTTTTCGCTTCTTTTCGCTCCAATCACCTAAAATCATTATACCTGCAACAAATCATGAAAAATACATTTCTTTAAAGTGCAATATCACAAAAAATGGGTAAAATTATATAGCAAAAACAGTATATATATTTGGTGCATCAGTGACTAGTTTGTGTAGCATTGTTTTCTGATTCATTAAGCACTATGATAACTTCTGAGTTTTGAAAAACTTGTATTTTTCTTCCAGATAATTTTCTTATTAGTATTAAGCATTTTCTTGTGAACAATGCCTAATAATTACCTGCTTTGCATTTTGATGAGTGGTTTATGTAAATTGACTATGCTTTCCATTTTTTCGTTTTCAATTACGAAGGTGGGAGGCTGCACGCATCCCAAAAGTGAAGGTAGCCCAGCTTAATTTGATCAAAATCTGCGGAGAGCAAACTCCTTATATGCCTAGTATTCCAGGTATCAAAGAATGCCCATTGAATCTGTTACCTTCAAAAGATTGGGAGGATTCTTTCCTAGCTGATTTTTCGAAGTTACGGCAGGTAGGTTACCTAGCTTTTTAATTCTTTCATTTACTATGTGCCCTTTACCTGGATTCGTTTTATGAATCATTCCTTCTTGTAAGCAACTCTGTAAAGTTTAGTCTTTAAATTTCTCCGCCAGATGTCACTTTCCTGCTCCAATTTAAGAGTTTTATTAACTGATAAACATTTCATGAATTTCAAAAAATATGTGAGAATGTAGGAGGAAGCAATTGCTGTCAAGGAAATCTCATTGATATTAACTTGCTTACATAGCTTCCTAGTAGAATATAATTATGGTGTAGATTCTATCTCTAGAAGAGGTGAGGAGACTATGGTTAATATAAGCTCAGATATGTTATCTTGGTTAGAAAGGGAGTGGGGGACCAATACAGAGATACTAAGGTATCACTTTTAGGGCGCAAAATTTTTTTAACAAAACATTTTTAATTATTAAATTAACTTAGATAAACAAGCTTAGTTGCTCCATGGTTGGTGACTTTGGCGGCCAAGCTGCCGCCCTACCAATGGCTAGACCAAGTCGCCCAACATGAGGTAACTAGACTGTTTAACTTTTCCTTTTCGGTTAAATAACTTTTTAATTAGAATTCAAATAATAATTATAATTAAAATTTATAATATTAGTATTTGCTTTTTTATCTAACTTTATTAATTTTTAAGTTGGATATTCTTTGTAGCAAAATTAAAATAATAATATTTGAGTTGTATTAATTTAATAAATTTCATTAATCGAATTTTTAAAAGGAAATAATTTAACAATAAGTATTTATTTTAATTTTTTTAAATAAGGAGCTTTCATTAATTACATTTTTAATTGAATTAAAATAAAATCGCAATGCAAGTAATGAATTACTTTTGAAAAGCCTATTCAATATACTTATGTATAATCACCATCAGAATATTATGAGCTTTTTTTGTTAAAGTTATATTTTTTTCACTGATTATTAATTAATCCTGTAATAGATATAATTTTAATTGGTACAGAACATACCCTTTTTTGTTCATTTTGAGTGATTTTTTGTGACATGTATTGATACAATTTAATTATTGTTGTTATTATTATTATTATTTTAATTCTACTATAAAAATACGTTATTAAAATAGATAAGGACTTGCTATGCAAAGCGTGATTTGAACCCAAGACTTTTGAGAAATAAGGCTCTCTAATCAATAGGCCACAAATTATTTCACTTATTTTTTTTTTTAAAAGAATGAACTTCAAAATAATCCTGCTTTTTTTTATAATATGATTAGATAACAGTGAATACATAACTTTTAAAGATTGACACTTTGTCCGATGTCGATACCTATTTTGGCTATTTCTTTTGGTATTGAAGGATTTCAGATATTTAGTGTTGCATCGTTAAAGGGCTTGGGTTTTGTGTTAATCTGGCATGGTAAAGTGATCGCTTATGTATCTAGATAGTTGAAGGCACATGCGAAGAACTATGCTACCATGATTTAGTTTTGGTAATTATTGTATTTTTATTGAAAGTCTGAAGGCATTACTTATATGAAGTTAGATGTGAGATTTATATCGACTATCATATTTTAAGGTATATTGACGTGGGAGCTTCCCTAGATCCCCGCACTGTAGCAGCAACAATGCCTAGATGCATTACTGTAGCAGCTATGCGGACGCATTACTATAGCGACCATAGTAACCGCGGTTTAACCCTTCTCCCCCCTTTTCTTTCCTTCTCCCTCCTAATCTTTTTATCCTTTTCCATGAAATCTCCTATTATAAATTCTTGCCTATTATATTATTTCTTTTATATTTTATTTTCTAATTGAAATCATTGCCTAATATAAGTCTTAATCCCTCTTATATATTGGAGCTGTTTTTGCTCATGAAAGGGAGGTTTTTGATGATTGTTGATTTCAGTTACTACCCTTGAGGCATTCTTACCCTTTGAGGGTTGAACCCGATGACGAGATGGTGCTCCGGCTGTAACTAATCAGAGGTGGTAGCCGTCTCCACGCGTTTGGTTAGTGCTCTGGTTGTAGCTCGACCCCAGTGAGACATTTCATCTTTTCGCAACCCTCCAACCCTCTTCTTGCTTCTGGCCGTCCCATCTTACCACCTGTCAGCTTGCTGCCCTCACCGTCGAACTCTGTCCAACCCTTCCTTAACCTGTCCTACCCATCCTCCTGTAGCAGTCTCCAGCTCTTCCCAATGCTGTAGCAACCTGTCCCAAGCAGCCCAGCAGCTGCCACAACCCCTCCTTAGATCACCTGATACTATAACCCTTATTGGAGTTTGTATTGTGCCTTTATATTTGTGGTGCTATTTTGTTGACGTTATTTCATGTTTTCAAGCGTCGTGCCTGTAGTCCTTTAAATTTCAACAATAATATTTGTTTTTCGCTGTGGTTTGGATTTCCTTCGTTACTGTTTGGTATCAGAAGTAGCCCTTGTCCTATCCTAGGGTCCCTAGCATCAGAACCTACCCAAGCCACAACCACCAAAATTTTTCTAACTTAAAATCTTTGACGGATGAAGTTGGATCTTCCCCGGATCACGACACTGTAGCTGCTACAGTGGTGCGGACGCGTTACTGTAGCAGCTATAGTAACCGTGATCCAACCCTTCTCCCCCCTTTTCTTTCCTTTTCCCTCCTAATATTTTTTTCTTTTCCATGAAATCTCCTATTATAAATCCTTGTGTATTATGTTGCTTTCTTTCTATTTAATTTCCTAATTGAAAGCATTACCTAATATAAGTCCTGATTTCAGTTACTGTCCTTAAGGCATTCTTCCCCTTCGGTGGCTGTACCCGACAAGGAGAAGGTGCTCCGACCGTGGTGATCGTTTCCAAGGATTTGGGTGGTGCTCTGACTGTAGCTTGTCCTCGACGAGACAATTTATCTTTCCGCATCTCCGACCGTCCTGCTGTCGGCTGCCTCGTCCTACCATTTGTCAGCTTGCTTCTCTCATTGTGAACTCCCTCCAGCCTTTCCAGAACCTAGCATAAGCTGTCCTAAAACATCCAGACCTGACCACAACCCTCCTAGGCCTTCCCCCATCTTGCTATAGCCATCTCCAACCGTGGTGACTGTTTCCAAGGGTTTGGGTGGTGCTCTGACTGTAGTTTGTCCTCGACAAGACAATTTATCTTTCCTCACCTCCGACCGTCCTGCTGCTGGTTGCCTCGTCCTAACATCTGTCAGCTTGCTTCCCTCATTGTCAAACTCCCTCCAGCCCTTCCAGAACCTAGCATAAGCCGTCCCAAAACATCCAGACCTGACCACAACCCTCCTAGGCCTTACCCTATCTTGCTACAGCCATCTCCAACTCTTCCCAATTCTGCAACAGCCTGTCCCAAGCTGCCCAGCAGCTGCCGTAGCCCCTCCATCAGATCTACCTGCTACTGTAATCCTTATTAAATTCTTTGTTGTGTCTTTACATTTATTTTGTTATTTCGTTATTTCATATTTTCAAGCGTCGTGTCTGTAATCCTTTCAATTTCAGCAATGATATTTGTTTTTTGTTGGGGTTTGTGTTTCCTCGGGTATCATAAATTATCACCCTAATGGAATTGAATTCATGGTAGATGAGAGGCTTAGAGCTAATTAAAGATTATGACCTCAGCTTTCAATGTTGTGATAAATGTTCTGAGTAGGAAGTCCAATAGAGCAGCATGTTGGATAATTACTCTAATGCTGCATTTATTCATGTTATGGTGAGGTTGGAACTTGAGGTGATTAGAACAGTTGTGATGTTGACAAGGGTGCTTCCTCAGATAATTGTACATACTACATTATAAGAGAGGATTCAGGAAGCCCATAAGACTATAAGGTGTGCAGGAGACTGGAGTTTTAGTTGGATGATTTTGGGATATTGACTTGTGGATGTTGACTTTGGGTTCTTAGTAGTGCAGGCATAAATGGACAAAGCTTGCTGAGACACATTATTCTGAATACACAATCCATCCTTGGAGTTATAAGATATGTCATGATTTGAAGTCAATTTTTTTGATTACCTACAATGAAAAGAGAGATGTTTGAGTATATATCAAAATGTGTTGCTTGCCACATAATGAAAGTGGAACATCAACGACCTAGCTGTTTAATGTATCCTTCATCTATTCTAGGGTGAAAGTGGGAAAAGTTTGCGGTGGATCTGTTATGGACTTTCGCGATTTTGATACAAGACATGATGCAGTACGAGTCATGGTTGATTGACTTATCAGGTCAACATATTTTCTATGAGGTAGGCGGATCCAATTTAGAAATTAGCACAACTCTGTATGTGCGAGCTTGTGAGACTACATGAGATACTGAAAATTATTATTTATGATCGAGACGACATTTATTTTTAGAATATAGAAAGGTATTTAGAAGAGTCTGGTGCATATTTTCACTTGCAATTAGATAGTTAATCTGAGTTAATTATTTAGTATTTGTGAATTTATTAAGATTTTACACGCTTCATTTTGGAAATAGCTCGGAAGATCATATACTTTTGATTGAGTTTGTTGACAACAATAATTTTTAGTATAACTTTGGAATGACACCTTTGAGCTTTTTATAGTTGTAAATACATAACACTTGTATCTTTGATAGTGGTGAGAGAAAAATATTATTAGGACTAAATTTAGTGGATGATGCTACTGAAAAAGTTTGACAGATTAGACAGATTAAGAATAACAAAAGTCAGGCATAAAAAGTATTTTCATTTTAAATATTGGGTGGGGAATTTATGGTTGGCGACTATGTGTTTAAAAAACAACCCATTAAATGGTGTGAGTAGATTTGCTAGAAAATGAAAATTGAGTCCAAAGAGTTTATAACCATTTCAGATAATAGATAGAATTGAGAAGTTTGCTTGCTGACTCTACTGCTATATGACATGTCAGATCGTCATGATTTATTTTATATTTCTTCACTGAGAAATGGGTTACAAATGTTATAAATAAGAACTTAAAAGATAAACATCAAGAACATAGTTGTTTAATGTAGCTTTGGAAAGAGACTGCAATGGATTTCCATTTGGAGTTCTAGGCAGAGTTATGATGTGTTATGGGTCGTGATTGATCGACTTATTACATCAGCCTATTTTCTACTTATGAGGTCGACATATTCAATTTAGAAATTAGCACAACTCTTTGTGTGAGATTGTCAGACTATTTGAGATACCAATAGTTATTATTTTCAATCAAGATGATAGATTTACATCTCGATTGTGGAGAGGTATTCAAGGATTCTGAGGACTACAACAAATTTTAGTATAGATTTTAACTTGCATATAAATAGTAAATTTGAAAAATTATTAAGGTGCGTGAGGATTTATTGAGTTGTGTGCACTTGATTTTAGAGGTAGCTGGAAAGATCATATACTTAAATTATTAAGGTACTTGAGGATTTATTGAGGTTGTGTGCACTTGATATTAGAGGTAGCTGGGAAGATCATATACATTTGATCGAATTTGTTTACAATAACAATTTCTAGTCTAATATCGGAATGCCGCTTTATGAGATTTTACATATTCATAAATACATGACATTTTTATCTTGGGTGGAGCTGGGAGAAGAAATATTATTGGGACAAAATTCAGTGGATGATGGCACTGAAAAATTTGACTAATTAGAGAAAATTGAAAAAATTCCTGTATGAAAAAAATATTATAATTCTAAATATCGAGCTGTGAATTTCAGATTGGCGACTGTGTTTTTAAAAGATAGTTCATTAAATAATGTGAGCATATTTGTTAAAAAAAAAAGATTTGAGTCCAAAGTATATATGACCATTTAAAGTGATCAGTAGAATTGAATGTTTGCTTATCCACTATTACTGGATAATACACCATCATTGAGAAAGTGGGTTAAAGATTCTATAAATAGGATCTCAGATGATGAAATAGAAATGCAACCAAATTTGACTTGTAGATAATAACCTGATTTTATTTTGGTGAAACAGCTGAAAATAATAGATTCATTTGATGAAAATAAAATAGAACACATCGCTCATAAAGAAGTCATTTGGGATAAAGTCCTAGATAAAGAAATTTTATCATCCATTGGAACGACGAAGATGATGTTTTTGTAAGATCTGGAGACTTGTACTCACGGACACAAATCTATTAAAAAGATATTCAAAATACTTTTTAATGCCCATCTACTACAAGTTTTTGTTACATATGCATATACTTATCAAAGTACTCCATGACATCTCTTAAAGTATCTTTTAAAATAATTTTAGGCTTTAGATATTTATACAAAAATATTGCCTGTGAACAGTGATAATTTTCCTTTAAATTATTATCAGGAGGGAGTTGACTTACCGTTATCAATTGCATTTTTTTAATTCATTTTAAGTCTAATTTGTAATTTATATTTAGCACATTATAGAGGGTTCAATTCTTTATTTTATGAATTTTATTTTCTATTTTTCTGGGCGTTGTTGGTATAAAAATAAGAATTTGCTTATTTGATTTAAACTTATGTAGGAATTTACATATATTCATAAAAATAGATTTTTTTTTATGTATTTTAAATATGATATATTATATTGAATTCTTTTTTCAGAATTTTAAGAATTTTTTTTTAATATAAGAGAATTTATATAGAATTTACGATTAAAAATAAAATAACTTGGATAATTATCAGTCATTTTTTTATTTTTTAAATTATTTTATTATAAATATCTTTATACACCCAAAGTCCCCACACATTTTCTTCATTTCCTTAGCCTTGAGTTTTAGAGAGAGAAAGATAGAGGAAATAGAGCGAGAGGAAAGAGAAAGTGCATTAAAGAGATTTTAGAGTTGATTTTATCTGTCAGGTTAGTTGGAAAAAATTGTTCGACTCGAGGTAAACTACGTTTATCCTATATAATTTTTCAATGATTTTTCTTTTTACAAAATTTTGTGGATATAATTTAAATGAACTTTCCAAAAATCAAAATATCTTGATATTTGAATATTATTGTGTAAGTATTAGTATGTTGTTATTCTTGATATTCTGCTTATAGATATAATCATATTATATATTTATCAGATATCTTAGATTTTACCAAATTTTGGGTATTTTGGCAAGCTTATAAAAATTAATTACATTGTCTATAGGACCGATCTAATGCAATAAATCTTATTTATTGTTATATATTGTGATTCATGTAGCCGACCCCACTTAGTGGGATTAAGGCTTTGTTGTTGTTGTTGTTGTATTGTTATATATTGTGATTCATGAAAACTGAATATAATATGTTAGATTTTAGAATTTCTTTTGACTTGCTTGCAAATTTGTTTATACTACTATATCTTGAAGCAAAATATTTATGTTCATCAAAATATAGATTTATCCGTATTAATGCGTTTCAAAATAATTGTGTATAAAAATATTTTTTGATTTACTGATTAATTTTGAATTTTTTGTGTAAAAATTTATTGAGAGGTTCAAGGACTAGATAAAATGTATTTTTCTTGGGCGATATACGAGCCTGATGATACATATGAAATACTTGATAGATATGAGGACCTGGTGATATATATAAAATAATTGGGAGATATAATAGCCTGAGGGACAAAATTAATATGGTGTATATAATATTTTATTTATTTCAATTATTTTATTATATGGAAATGCTATTTCTCAAATATGAAATTTATACTGTAATTCATGTTATATTTTTAAAATAAAAGATTATACTACATACTGAAATTGATATAACAAAATATTTGATATGTTAAAGTCAGTATATTTAGCATCACAATACTGTTGATTTTTTTTTAATTTCAAAATGTTTTATTGCTTATAATCTTATAGTAAAATTAGTATACATAGCATTTTTCTGTTATATATTTAAAATTTAGGATAGGTTTTGTGTAACCTATTTAACTGTTGATGCTTATTCTTACTTGTATGTATTGATTTCAAGGATGAGAGAAAAATAACATCTTGATTAGAGTTAAAGGTTCCGGTTCTTATTTATATATATTTTTTACTAGATAGTTATATTTTCGCAATCATATTGATATTGTTTTATGATAAATTGAGATATTTTTACCTTGATTATTAGATATAAAGATCTTTTGATTGCATAACTTGTGATATGATCTAAATAAATATTGATTACTTTATTTTATATTATTCTGATGATATTTGTGTTGGCTATATGTTTATAATATTTACAATGTTTATATATATATATATATATATAGATAGATATTAAAAACAATAATACATTACAAAGAAGACCTTGGGTAGTGTCTATCGTTGCATCAGAAACGATGTGACATGTTTTTTTGTAAGGTACGTGTCACTCCACATTCTCTATCTTTAATAGATATCTTTATTGAGGAAAATAATTTTGCATGTTTATATCCTTTCTTTGAGAATTCTTGACTTTTTAATTATATTCTAGAAAAATTATTAGAAATTTTGCAAAATTTTAAACGATTTGTTCAATGAAAGTCATATTTTTGCCTTTTACTAGAGCTAAAAGTACAAAAATTGGCGCTCCACTATTTGAAACAAGTTAAAGCTATCGATGAAAATTTAATCAATATGTTGCTCTACCTTTTTCTCTATTGGCCTTGATAAGACATCTCAACTGGCTTTATTTAGGATTGCTCTGTTCAGTTAGAGGACATAATAGCATTTTTTGTGGTAGTTGATTATTTATTTAAGATGACTCATTGATTGTCTTGCTCTAACCAACAATACTTCTCATATTGCTAGATTGTTTTTTAAGGAACTTATGTACTTGTACGATTTATTTTTTTACAATTATGTCTGATCCTGTTCGAAGAATTTTGAAAATTGGTATGCATAAAATTGAAACTTTCATATCCTTTCCATCCTTCAATTGAGAGAGTCAACCAAATTTTAAAAAATATGTTGAGTTATCTTATTGAAAAAAATAAAATAAATTTCATTACCTACTTAATAAAGATTGCCATTGCTGGGTCCCAAGCCTCGGACGCGAAATGTGGTGGGTGGCGTTAAGTGGTCAACAACTTGCATAAAATTTTTGAAAAATTATGACATGAATTTTTTAAAACCTTGTGTAAGAAGTTAGTTTATGAAACTAATATTAGGATATGATTTTGATATATAGGTACTCTCACTGGTAAATTAATAGAATTAGTTGATATTATAGTTCATAAGAAGGTTTATATTTTATATTATCAAGGAACTAAATTGGTTGGAGAAAAAGCTAAGGAGATTGATAGATAATGTTGTGCAAATTAATAAAATCTGAGTTATAATTATAGCTCTAAATATTAATGTTGATGCTAAGATTTTTAATGTTATAAGTGCTTATGTTCCTAGATATAGGTTCAAAAGAAAATTCTGAAACGATCTAGAAGAATTAAAATAAATGCTACTTCTTGAAGAAAAAAAATTATTGGAGGAGATTTAAATGGATATGTTGGTAGAGTGGTAGAAAATTTTAGAAATATTCATGGTGGCTGTGATTTGGAGTGATTGATGAAGAAGGTAGAACCATAGTAGATTTTGCTTTAGTGTATGATTTTATTTTTACAAATACTTTATGTAAAAAATCATTAATATATTATTACTTATAAGAATGGATTTAGTAAAACACAAATTGATTATTTCTTATAAGAAAAAGAGATCGTCGAGAGTGTAAAATTTGTAAGGTTATTTCAAGTGGTTATTTAAGTACTCAACATGGATTAGTTTTGAATTTTAAGATGAAGTCTTTATAAGATAAAGATTATTAGGAATCATTCTCATAGAATTAGATGTGATCGCTTAAAACTGACAGTTGAACAAATACACAATGTGGCTAACATCACCTAGATATTGCAATTGAACGACTTCGTCAAGTATACACCATAATAGCTAATCTCGCTATCTGTTTGTGTTTTAACAACTACACTACAATTATATGTCTTTTTCTCTTCACACCATGAACTCGTAAGAAATCTGTAACCGTCTTCGTCAAATATTTGTCATATAATAATATTGCGATCAGGCCACAGACAAGATCTGGTAATATCTGATCTGTGATTCCGTTGGTTTTATTGTGAACTTATAACAACTTTAGAGGTACCTTTAGTGTAACTTTAAATGTGACGATTATATTACAGACATGTGTTTAGAGAATTGCTTCTACGTATGTATAATTTGAACCATGTTGGAAATTCTGATTTGACCTTCCTACTTATCAGAGACTCATCTTCCATGACTAAGCTGTCGATAAAAAAATTTTCACATTATTGTTATTTGTGTTTTTGAACAAGTTAGAAAATAAAATTCACAATAATAATAAATGACAATATATATTGAGTTTGGGGACCGTGAAGTCTACTGTATAAATGACTGGACTTCATCACAGTTCATCATGACGTACATTGCAGCTGACTGAATTTCTTTATTGCTTAGATACCGTGTACAATGTTTCCTTAATGGCTCACCTGATATTTTATATATGAATAATTCTGGTTGTGAGGACATGTCACCTACAATATGGTCTCTTTGATGGTCTTGCTCAAAATAATAGGAGCAGAATGTTATCATCGCTTGCAACAGATATGCTTCACAGATCAATCCCTTGGGATGTTCTTTATTCTTGACCGTTTTTTTTAATTTTATTTAAGAATCTGCAACACAAGTATTTTACAGTTATTTTCGTGTGAAATAAAATACTATTTGCAATGCATGCATCGAGAATACATGAAGTGATACATCCATTTGTACTGCAATAGACCCCTCAAGTATAGCCTTGTATCGTACATGTATAGGTAGATGCCTCATAGAGTCGAAGAAATCAGGAGGAAACATATGCTCAAGTTTACATACTAATGGGAGAATACTCGTATTGAGATGCCTTAACGAGTCAACATTCAGTGTATCTGCACAAAACTCTCTGAAGAACATACTGACTTCGATCAAGGGATCAAACATGAATTGCAATGGGTAATGAGCACTATAGAAATATATGATAGTCATGACTCTTCATGCCAAATACCTTACCTGTTCCAAAATCAAAACATCGATTCAAATTTGAGACGGTCAATGGGAAACTTTAGAGAATTCACCCACTCAAAAATTGTCCTCTGTTGATATGGTGTAAAACTGTATGCAGCTTTGGGCTTATGAATTTACCTCTGTTTGTCTCATGAAATTCTAAGGTCCTTTTGCATTATACCTATCATATTATCTTTCGTCTTACCACTGATATCCATCACATTGTAGAAGATGTTATCAAAAATAATTTTCTCAATATGCATAACATGTAATTATGTCCAACAGCTTAGTCTTCTATTACAGAAAATCCCAGAATATACTGTGCTTAGTTCAATTGTTCGTGATACGAAAAATAGGAAGACGATTTGATGTTAGCTTTGGTCTCTCGATGATCTTCAGTAATTCACTAATTATCTGCAATATTTCGACTCCAGTAATCCTGGGGTTGGGCTTGATCTCTCAACCATGTTTTTTAAGAATGCATCTTTGTTCCTTCTAATGGGTGATCACTGTAAAGAAATCTTCGGTGGCAGTCAAACCATCTGTTTTTCCTACCATGTTTCAGAGGTTGCATATCCATGCAGTAAGGACAAGCTAATTTCCTGGCTGTTCTCCAATCAGTTAGTACCTCATAGGCAAGGAAGTCAATAATTGTCCATATTAGAGCTGCTCTCATTTGAAAATTTTGTTTCGTAGCAATTTCATATGTAAGCACACTCGTTTCCCATAACATTTGATGTTCTTCAATGAAATGATGTAAGTAGACGACGTGTTTCACCTTTGTGCTATGTGGACCTGATATGATCAGCGTCAGAAATAAAAATGACACAATCATGCACATACCGAGAGGTAAATTATACAGCGTAATGATCACTGACCAGCATGAGTACGAGGTTGCAACGTAACTGTACAGAGTGAAGCAATCCGCACATAACCAAAGTCTAATATTGCGCGCTTCAGCAGCAAAATCCGGGTAAGTACGATCAAAATTTCTCCAAGCGTCATCTTGCGACGAATGACTCATCAAGTTAGCTTCATCAGATTTAGTACTATGCCAACAACCAAGTCATCTAAGGGGCTGCACTTATGGAAGCTAATATTCTCTGAAGCCGGGATATGAGGTGAAAATAGAAGAGACGCTTACATGAAGTATTGTTCTGAAATTTACTCTTTTGATTCCATTGTTTGAATCTATTCGCACCACAAATCGATAAGTCTTCTCGACTGCATCGGCCTTATATTATATCATGCACTCATTAACACAATAATTGATCTTCTCACATTGTAATCTCAACTTTGAAATCAACTTTTTAGTTCTGTACATGTCATCCGACACTAAATTTTTTGTAGGGTTTGTTTCTTTCAATAGTGTTGCTACCTGATTGAATGCTTCTTCTGACATGTTAAAATCAGATTTGGTGGTCTATATTCTCAGCGACACTGATAACTCTGTATGTGCCGTGCAACAATGCCATAAAGGTTATTATACAATATTTAGAAATCATAGAACTATTGCGATTCGTTGTTTGGAGTTTGAGGTTCATGTTGAACGCGTTCAACAAATTAAGCTCTTTGCACATCATGAGCCATTTTTTCATTTGCCAGGATCAAATTCTTCTGCAGAAGGTGCATAACTTGTAAGACACCTCTTTACTCGAACTAAATTTGAGGTTCTTGCTCATCATTTGCAGTCCAACAGAAATAATTAGATTTGAATCCATTGTGGTGAAGATCCAATTTAACTTCTTTAGGTGATAGAAACGTTTATTTTTGTGCTTCGTACTAGGACATCGAAATGTACCATTTGAATGATAGATGGGCAGCTATGATGTCACCTGCATGAGTTCATCTTCTTTCAAGAACTCATCTGGTAGTCATTTTCGTCATGGATATAATCTGTTATATATCGAAGCTCTCAAATTACGAAAATAAAAATTAGTCAATCATTATCAATATGCAACAAAAGACTTGATGCATTCCTCCACTTATACAACCAAAGGGAACTCTACCAATAAAATTTTCATCTATATCAGCATCACTGTGAACAAGACCAGATGCACTCCTCTAGGTCAACCAACCAATTCGAATTTTACTAATAACATCCTTATTTATGTTAGCTCACTTTGAACAATAGACCAGATCGATGCATACATTCCTTCACTTCAATCAACCAACTCTAATTCTATTAATAACATTAACCTTATATTACCATCACTTTAACAATAGGCCTTGATGCATTCCCTCACTTCAACCGTTCAACATGAGTTTTACTAATAAGATCCTCTTAATGTATTTACATGCCTAATACCTAAATTTCTTTTTTAATGAAGATTTTCGTACATAACACTCAATTCTTTGTACGTGGCATGTTGGTAGAGCAATCTCTTTGAAGGTCGTAAGTCCCCTCAGGTCCAGGTTTGAATCCACCCTTGTGTAGGGTATTGTACTCGAATATTTGCACGCTGCCCAGCTCCCAAAACCTAGCGGGGGTGGCGAGTTAGGGATGACCTGGGCTCGAATAATAGCCTCCGACAATTCATTTTTATAATATATATATATATATATATATATATATATATATATATATATATATATATATATATATATTTAAAAGACCTCGAGGCAATTTCATTAAGATAAAACGGATACAAGAACTGTGGATGAGCCCGAAACCCGAAGCTCAACCCATACGATACAAATGCTAAACAAAATGAAGGCTTAAGGTCATAACAAAAAATTACAAAACAGCTATGTCTACGAACAAGAACGTCGTCGCTCTCGCTCCGTTCCTAGGAGATCCATAAAGTAAACTCTTAACGACTCGCACCATCGCTATGAGTGATCAAAGTATCATCAACAAAAAGAGAATCGCTGGGCTTCTTCTTCCGTCGAGAGTGTAGAACCCGCTGAGTCGTCGCCTCTTCTTCTTCTTCATCTTCTTCTTCTTCGGATGCTTCGTCTTCTGATGTCTGAATCTGCGAACACTTACCGGTGAGTCGGTCAGAAGTGACAGTTATGGTAGCCTCCTGAGCTGTTTGCACCGCAGGAGAGGGGGTCACCATACGCACTGTTCGACGAAGCACGTCTTAATCACCGGAGAGGCAACTAGAGTAGGATGAAGAGTCACCCCGACAACCATGTGAGGCTCATATTGTGCCGTGTTCCCTTTCGAACTGGGAGTAAGCATCGCGCTTCGTTGAAGAATCTCAATGACGAATGAAAGAAGACCCGCAGGCCGCAACATGTAGCAAGTGCCTCTAAGTGTGCCCAAACATTTTGCAGATCGTCGGCAAAAAGAGGTTTATCCTCTACCACCACCTTCCGCCAAAACCCATCTTAGCCGTCCGTGATCCAAATTGATCCACATCCGGGAGGGTAAAATCCCTCTCAACCCGAACCCTAAGCAACATCGAAGCGATACCATATCATAAGTGTCCGAATCCACTCTCGGAGGAGTACCAAGTGCTCGACTAATGTTATATAAAGTTTTACGTCGGCACAAATGAAGAGTGAGTCCCGAAGCTCGAACCACATGTGAACAACGAGGAGTATACTTAGATGGGTCAAAATCAAGTCCATTTAATAATCTTCATATAGGTACTCAACAACCGGAACCGATCGTTGAACAAAAATCTCGCATAATCTTCTTCCTTTCAATTCCGACAAGTAGATGTCTACCATCCAAAACTCCCAATCTCCAACCTCCAATGAAATTCAGATCCTCAAAGAACTTTCTGACCAAATCCATTTTGGAATGACCAAATTGGAATTTCCCAATTAGCGTGAACTTCACTTCCTCAGTAAGAACCTTCATTTACACGGTAGTGAAGATGACCGCCGGCTTCCTATCCTTTACCCCAACCGGTATATATATATATATACCTAACACCAAAACTTCAATTTTTACATACATATCATTTAACTCTTATGTATATACATACCTAACACCAAAACTTCAATTTATACATACATACCACATTATGTATTTAATTATTACATATCACTCAATTCATATGTATATACAACCTAACACCCAAACTTCAATATTCACGAGCATACCATTGAACTCTTATGTATATATATACCTAATACCAAAACTTCAATTTATACATATATACCACATTACCTATTGATGCGAATATACACAAGACGTGATCGTGGAGATTGATGTTCTAATTAGAAAACCTTAGGTGCTATGTAAAAACTGAGTAGTTGATGGAAATTCGAATGAGATACCTCAAAAACATAAGAAAACCGTCCTAAAGCTAGAACAAACCGAAATAATGGTAGGATAGAACATGGCGATGAAATGGATAAAGATAAACATTGACCCAATACTCAACGCAAATAAGAACGTTGGTATAAGACTTTCACCCTATGCTTGACGCGAGGAAAGAACCTTGGTACGATGGTAGACGCCACAAATGGGGTGGAAATCCGCTTGATAAGTCAGGGAAGAACTCCTTGGACGATGACCAAGAGCTATGCTGGAATCCTAAGGAAAACCTAAGGAAAGAATCACATGCAAGTTGTTTTGCCAAAGTCTAAAGTCTCCTTTCTCATTTGAAATAAGGCCTATATATAGGCTCAAGCTTACAAGCAAGAAAGAGAAGATAAAATATCTTCTAAAAAAATAAATAAAACTACACCAAGTTGGCATGCAAGCCAATATTAAAACGCAATAAAAGAAGAAACATCCAACCATAATACATAGCTCATTTATCCTTGGACTTCGACTAAATTCACAAATCTTCTAGGCTCTTTCTCCTTAGACCCCATGAATTGGCTTGAGTCGAATCCTCCTTGACTAATTCATTAAGAGCTTCTTCAACCTCTTTGTGCGGCATCTAGTAATTGGCCCACATTGAACTATGTTTAAAATTTCTCTTGATGTCGTGTCATTGATATCCATGCTATCATTTGCATCATTCCCCTCTTGAAAATGATTTGTCCTCAAATCAGTACCTGCATCAAAAGGACTTAAATCAGTAATATTGAAACTGACACTCACATTATACTTACCTGGTAGATCCAGCTTGTAGGCATTGTCGTTGATACACTCAAGTACTTGTAAAGGACCATCTTCCCTTGGAAGCAGTTTGGAATGCCTTTGTTTTGAAAATCTTTCCTTTCTCTTGTGTAACCAAATCCAATCTCCAAGTTTGAAGATCAATTTGTGACGCCCCTTGTTGGCATATTTTTCGTATTGCTTTGTCCTTTGTTCAATGTTGAGTCGTGCATTTTCATGTATTTGCTTTACAAACTCAGCCTTTTTCTTACCATCCAAGTTAACATGCTAAAAAATAAATAAGAATTAAATAAAATGGCATTAAATGATTAAGAACGTAAACAATTTCAAAAGGCGAAAATTTAGTAGTAGAATGAAAATTTAGTAGCAGAATTATATCAAAGGGCCACTCATGCATAGCACGCACATTTTCTTCATCAACCTGTATACCCTGCACACTTAAAACAAATTTTAAAAACAAATTTTTATTGGTGAAAAAGGTACACTTCTAGGTTACCAAATAATTTTTCTTTTTTAAAAACATCTAAAAGAAGTTTTAAATGTTCAACATGATCCTTCAAGCTTTTGTTATAGATCAGAATATCATTGAAATAGACCACAATAAAGTTTCCAACAAAAGCACAAAAACATGATTCATTAGTCTCATGAAAGTATTAAGTGTATTAGACAAACCAAAAGGCATAACTAACCATACATACAATCCATATTTTGTCTTAAAAGCAGTTTTTCACTCATCACATTCTTTCATCCTAATCTGATGATATCCACTTTTTAAATCAACCTTAGAAAACACACAAGATCCATGTAACTCATCTAGCATATCATCTAAGCGAGGAATAAGGTGTATACTTTATCGTAATATTGTTTATGGCTCGACAATCCACACACATTCTCCAAGACTCATCTTTCTTAGGAACCATAATTATAGGAACAACACATGAACTCGTGCTCTCTCTCACATACTCTTCTATTAGTTCGCTAACCTGCCATTGTAACTCTTTTGTTTCCTCAGGATTGCTTCTATAGGCTGGATGGTTTGGAAGGGTGGCTCCTGGTATAAAATCAATTTGATGCTCAATCCCTTGTTTGGGTGGTAAACCATGTGGAATCTCCTCAGGAAAGACATCTTGAAAATCTTGCGAAAGAGAAACAATAAAACTAGGCAAAGTATTGTCACATTCATTAGTGTTTAAGAAAGCCTTTTGTACAAAAGTAAAATCATTGGTTGGTTTAAAAACAAAGCTCTCTTGATCTCACTTGATTTTGCATAAAAATTATTTTGTTTTCTCTCTTCTTTTCTGTTAATGGCTGCTTGTTCAATTTCTTCCTTTTTCTTATTTAGGTCAGCTTCGTCATGTTGATCACTCCTTTTCACTTGACAATAATCGTTTTGCAATCTCACTTGATCCTCGTAAGCCTCCTTTGGTGTCATTGGCACTAGAGCAATAATTATATTATTTACTTCAAATGAGTATTTATGGGTGAAACAATCATGTTTTACTCGTCGGTCAAATTGCCATGATCGGCCTACTAACAAATGACCTACTTGCATAGGCACTACTTCGCACAATACTTCATCTTTATACTTTCCAATGCGGAATGAGACCAAAACCTGCTTGTTGACCTTTACCTCACCACTATCATTAAACCATTGCAACTTGTAAGGTCGGGAATGCTTGATGGTTTGCACCCCTAGTTTTTCAGCCAAAGTAGTGCTAGCAGCATTAGTAAAGCTTCCTCCATCAATGATCATACTACATACCTTGTTTTGTACATGACACCTAGTGTGAAAAATTTTCTCTTTGAATTCCCTCATCAACCTTGACTTGCACACTTAAAGCCACTCTTGTGACTAAAAATTCTTTTGTGACCGCATATTCTTCACTTTCAATGTCTTCTATTGGTGGTATATAGTCAATTTCTAATTCTTCATCAGTCTTAATCTCTACATTGTCCCTTATCTCCATGATTCTTTTGTTAGGACATTGGCTAGGTATATGATCCCTGCCTTGAGATCCTTGGATGTTAGTCTTGTTTCTTGGCTCAGCTTTAGACTGTGTGATTGGCTTATCCTCTTTTTTTCATGAAAATTCGGCTTACATGAAGAACCCACATAGTTTGACACACGTGGGGCACCCCTCCTCTTGATTTGTTGCTCCACCTTGATGGCCACATATAACATGTCCTCAAACTCCACATAATGTTGCATTTCCACTCTATCTTGGATTTCTAGGTTTAAACCATTTAAGAATCTAGCCATAGTGTCTTCTCGGTCCTCTTCTACATTAGCTCGAATCATAGCAATCTCCATCTCCTGATAGTAATCTTTTACACTTCGATTACCTTGCCTGAGACTTTGTAATTTCTGATATAATTGTCGATAGTAATGTCTTGGCACAAATCGCTTCCTCATGACAACTTTCATTTCTTCCCATGATTCTATGGGACGTTCTCGATTTCTCATCTTACTCAACATTAATTGATCCCACCAAACAATAGCATAATCAGTAAATTCATTGGCGGCCAATTTCACCTCCTTTATTTCGGAATAGTTGTGGCAGTCGAACATTAATTCTACCTTCTTCTCCCATTCAAGATAGGCTTCAGGATTGTTTTTGCCTTGAAAAGAAGGATCTCTATTCCTAATGTCTCTAACTTGCCCATCACAACGACTCTTCTCAACAAATGAATCTCTATTGTTTTCATCATCAAATCTAGCCTCATAATATTCTTCATCCTCCTCTCTCACTCTCATTGAAACTCTCCCTTTGCCATTAGAAATATTTCGTGGCTGTCTTTCTTGAATTCCTCTCTCTACCCGTTCCAACCTTTCATGAATTTGATCAAACTCAGCCCTCATCACTCTTCTCATCTCCCCCACCAAAGCTTGAAATTGGATATTAGGAATTGATGGTTGCCTTTCCTCACCTTCAAAATTCAGTTGGGACATGATTGAAGATTTATAAGGAGGGTAGGTAACCAAGAATCCGAAAATAAGCAACTTAAATGAAATTCAAGATTACCACAAATAAAAAAATGAAATGCTAAGCAAATCATTGGGATGATGATCATGAAATACAAATTTTGATATCTTGAATCAATACAAAAACACAATAAAACTTATGAAAACTATAATATCAATAAAAAAAACGAAAATAACAAACAACGAAAATAACAAGATCACATCAAGAATAATATTTTTCATGAACAATATCAAGAACAAGATGATTTTGAACATTAACAAAAACTCTGATTTGGACAATAACAAGAACAAATGATATGAATAATAATGATGTGAATATTAACAGGAAAATGAATATGAATAATAAAGATTGCAGCGAATTGGACAATTAGTTTTGAAATGAAAGAATAAATTGGATTACCTAGTGAAATTCGGACATAGAAAAAAAATTCAGATAAAAGCAACAAGAACATAGCTAATCTCATCCATTACCCATGAGAAAAAAGGAGAAAAGAAAAGAAATGGAATCCAACAAGAACACAAAAAACCCAACAAAAAAATTATATCTTCAAGAACCGTGAGGTTCTGATACCAAATGCTGTGAATATACACAAGACGTGATTGTGGGGATTGATGTTCTAATTAGAAAACCTTAGGTGCTATGCAAAAACTGAGAATAGTTGATGGAAATTCGAATGAGATGCCTTAAAAACACAAGAAAACCGTCCTGATTCTAGAACAAACCGAAATAGTAGTAGGATAGAACCTGGCGATGAAATGGATGGAGATAAACCTTGACCCAATGCTCAATGCTAATAAGAACGTTGATATAAGACCTTCACCCTATGCTTGACGCGAGGAAAGAACCTTGGTACGATGTTAGACGCCACAAATGGGGTGGAAATCCGCTTGATAAGTCAGGGAAGAAATTCTTAGGCGATGGCCAAGAGCTATGCTGGAATCCTAAGGAAAACCTAAGGAAAGAACCACATGCAAGTTGTTTTGCCAAAGTCTAAAGTCTCATTTCTCATTTGAAATAAGGCCTATATATAGGCTCAATCTTACAAGCAAGAAAGAGAAGATAAAATATCTTCTAAAAAAATAAATAAAGCTACATCAAGTTGGCATGCAAGTCAATATTAAAACGCAATAAAAGAAGAAACATCCAACCATAATATATGGCTCCTTTATCTTTGGACTTCGACTAAATTGACAAATCTTCTAGGCTTTTTCTCCTTAGACCCCTATGAATTGGCTTGAGTTGAAGCCTCCTTGATTAATCCAATAAGAGCTTCTTCAACCTCTTTGTGCGGCATCTAGTAATTGACTCACATGGAACTTGAATTAAAATCTCTCTTGAAGTCGTGTCATTGATATGCATGCTATCATTTGCATCATTAATGATGCAAATATACATAAGACGTGATCGTGGGGATTGATATTCTAATTAGAAAACCTTAGGTGCTATGCAAAAACTGAGAATAGTTGATGGAAATTCGAATGAGATGCCTTAAAAATAAAAGAAAACCGTCCTGACGCTAGAACAAACCGAAATAATGGTAGGATAGAACCTGGCGATGAAATGGATGGAGATAAACCTTGACCCAATGCTCAACGCAAACAAGAACGTTGGTATAAGACCTTCACCCTATGCTTGACGCGAGGAAAGAACCTTGGTACGATGGTAAACGCCACAAACGGGGTGGAAATCCGTTTGATAAGTCAGGGAAGAACTCCTTGGGCGATGGCCAAGAGCTTTGCTGGAATCCTAAAGAAAACCTAAGGAAAGAGCCACATGCAAGTTGTTTTGCCAAAGTCTAAAGTTTCTTTCCTCATTTGAAAGAAGGCCTATATATAGGCTCAAGCTTACAAGCAAGAAAGAGAAGATAAAATATCTTCTAAAAAAATAAATAAAACTACACCAAAACGCAATAAAAGAAGAAACATCCAGCCATAATATATGGCTCTTTTATCCTTGGACTTCGACTAAATTGATAAATCTTCTAGGCTCTTTCTCCTTAGACCCCCATGAATTGGCTTGAGTCGAAGCCTCCTTGACTAATCCATTAAGAGCTTCTTCAACCTCTTTGCGTGGTATCTAGTAATTGGCCCACATGAAACTTGAAGTAAAATCTCTCTTGAAGTCATGTCATTGATATCCATGCTATCATTTGCATTATATATATATATATATATATATATATATATATATACAAACCTAACACCAAACTTCAATACGCACCACAAATAAATGAAAATAGTGCCACAAATAGACTCTCCTTCTTCAATATTTTCTGATTTGAGGGAGTTTGGTCCTCTATGTAAGCTTGAACTGCTGGATGACTTTACCTTCCCAGCTTGCTCTAATGGCGACTGTATCGCAAAACTTCATTCGGGAAGGCGATGGTTTTGTGTGAAACCGAAAGGAAGAGGGAAAAGGGAGAGGGAAAGGGGAGGGGGAGCTTCGGAGGGTTTTGGGCAGACAACAAGATTGAAAGAGAGCGCGAAGAGAGTAATAAACAGGCGCGCGAGATGAGTAAATTAGGTCAAATTCCTTCAAATATTGCTTCAAATTGATTTACCCTTGAAACAGATCATGCGTAAATGTTATACGATTCTTTATCTCCATTCATTCCAGCCAAATGTAACATGACTCAAGGATTCAACTATGTATTTTACTCAAATTTTTTACTTTTTTCATGAAATTTTTGGGTTGGACCCCTCTAATTATTCAAACATTTTGCTGCTTTTCTTCCACTGCGCTCACGACATAAGGATTCAGATCTATTTTAAGTCAGCTTTGTAAATTTTACTCTCCATTTATTTCTGTTACAAATTCATCCCCATCGAATATGACATAATATGAGTAACCAAATCATTTTTAAGCAAAGCAAATCGTTTTTAAGCAAACTATTTGCTTTCCTTTTGGTTTTCTTATAACAGCAAATGCTATTTTGTGAATTGATGTTAAACTGCTACTCCCCTTTCAGGCTTTTACAGAGTTTGAAAATTCTCGCACAACCGATGAGTCTCCAAAGCCTTCTGCATGCAGGCAGATGCCAAGAGGCGATCCTACACTAACTGCAATTCTCTCCATGGATGCGTCCTCTCGAGCTTTCATTCTTCGAAGCAGCATAAGCTCGTTCGAGGAATTGAGCACCATCTCAAGAGCAGACTGCCTGTGGCTATTCGCCCTCTCAGCTACTGTAGATGCACCACTGAATGTTGATACTTGTGCTTCTATGAGATGCCTGCTACGCAAGTGCTCCAGCCTTCTTGCTGCAAAATCTCTAGTTGATGATGAGGTTTCAATGCTCAGCATTTTGATCGCTATAGCAGGGAAATACTTTGGGCAATCTGATAAACGATAGATTTTGGCTTATGGCTGTCCCTCTTTGTTGATATTTTTTTTTTTCTCAGTTAGGTTGAGCTCTCAAAGCATACATCGTAGAATATTATACTTTATTTCTGATCAACAGACTAGAGATTCAAATATTATTTATGAAGTTTTGTATAAGGACCTTTTCCTCTTTTAAGCGCTTGTGAAGTTGTGGATGGAAAGACTAAAAATTGTAGTTATAATATTTTATAATATATATTTTAAATAAACGATAGAATTAATGCATTTAACTCGAAATTGATTGCTTTTTGACAAGTGAGCATTGAAATCGTAAAATTGTCATCACCCTTAAATCCTTAATCAAGCACTTAGGGTTGAATTAAGCTAATTTGGTTTTGTCGTGCCTGTCGTCTATCTTATTTCATTGTTGTTTTGTTATTGTTTGTCCAGCATTTTTCGTTATTTGTTTGATCTTTTAGTGATTTTTGATTTGATGGTTTACTCAAATTTAGTCAGGATATAGGTTAATTAAGTCTCAACACTTTTTAACATAATTTTATAAATTTTTGTAGGAAAATTTACATGCTTTGTCACACAATTCTTATGTATTTACATATCAACATACACAGTTTAACATTTATATTTATGACATTTTGGTGTATAAATCTATATATAATAATGTGTATTTCATTCCTTGAGAGATGATAGTAGTGATATTTTGAGAAGATGTTAAAGAATTGTTTGGCACGCATATTGTTGAATCAAAAAGTATTATGTGGATCAAACCTATGAAATGAATCGTTTGATGGATTAGAAGAATAGAGAGGAGTAGAGTGCACAATAAAATAGGTTCTTTAAGAATAGATTGTATAGTTGCATCTTAAAGAAATGATCTTCCTATTTAATGAAAATTAATAAGAAAAGTTAAGAGAGCGATTTTCACACAAAAATAATAAATTTGATCACTAAAAATTAAAAATAAAATAAGCTTATGAAGGGTAAATTTGCAAAATTCAAAAGTTTTTACATTTAGTTCCTTTGTCTCTCAAATTTAATTAAGATAAAAATTTAACTTTGAAACCCTAATTTAGGACCTAATGAAGTCATTAGGAAGATCCTTAAATATAAAACCTCATAATTACCCCCAACTAAGAAATTATTCTTACTTAACAAAACAAAAAGAAATCTAATTAACAACCTAACTCAAATTAGAACACAAATTCACCAACACCCCTCTATGATATAATTTACGGAGGAATAGTACGTTAAGCCAACTCCAAGTAAATTCACCCTTTGGATGTAATATTCAAAGATATGAACTTCTAAACATTAAAAAATCATCTGAACAAAAGTCACAAAGTCAACAATAAAATCAGCAGTAATTTGAGAATTTGCAAATACCCTCAATGGTGAAGTTGGATAGCCTCAAAGCCCTAAAACGTATGTCTTTAATAAAATAAACAATTAATCTTCCTCTTAGAATATAAAAATTTTATACTCAAGGTCGCCCTAAGCTAAGAATATACTTTCATATAATCTATTTTAAACAATCAAAATGATTAAATACGTTTAGTTATGAACTCAACAAAAACATAAATACATCCTAAAGACATCCTTAACAACAAACCCCCATAACTCAAGATCTTAAAGTCTACATACTAAGTCAACAAGAATTGACTAAAACACAATGGGTGTTTTCAATCTCTTCCCCAAGAACGAAAGCACTCTTGTCTCAATTTAATAAATTAACCTCAAACCAAGCCTAAACCTGAATAAGAAGATAAAGTGGGTTAGGTGAAAAAGTGAAAAATCTACAAAAATACTCTTCACGAACTTAACTCACCTCAAAGACATAACTATCAAACGCATAAAAGACACTATAAAGTAAAACATAAAACTTAAACCCTAAAACAAACCTTGGTCTATGGGAAGACCCTAGGATGAGGTAACTCATGATTGCTATAGTTACTTGAGACATAGCAGACTACAAACACTAATGACCCTAGGACGATGGAACCATGTGATCTTAACGGGGTCATCTCCAAATAAAGATCACCACATGAAATGATTAAAAGTGATTAAGAAAACTTAAGCAACTAAAACTTTCAAACACCTAAAATCCAAAAAGTTTTTAAATTTTGAATGAAACCCCTAATAAACAAAGAACACCGACCATAACTTTAACCCCTTTTACTCTAGTTTACGAAGATCTCTTGGCCGATGCTGCCCATAGTTGTTGAAAAAAATCTTCCAATCCAAGTATGTTTGACTTCCTCTCTGGGTTAAGAAGATCATATACCATGAAACCCCAAGATGACAGAAATTCATGGGCATCTTGACCTTGTTGTCTTAAACCAAAAGAAACAATAATAAAAATTAATTCACTTCACAGCGTCATAAGACACCAATTCTTTAAATGTCATAGGAGCTGAAATTTTATTGATTATGTTGCTTCCTCGTACATTAAGATGTGGTAAATTTATTTTGCATTTTTCTAGGATGTGCTAACTATTATGTAGAGGCATTGTATTAAAAATAATAATGCTCTCGTAGTAACCTAGGTTTCCCTTTCAAGCCATTATCTTTCTTTTCTACGGTTAGGAAGTGTTATGGTCGATCAATTATTCACATTCAAACTATCCAGAGGAACACAAAACACAAAGCTAAGGATGAACTTGAACTAAACCATCAATGGTACTTCGGATAATGTTGATCGATGAGTCTTACATGGGTCTACGAATGGCACTAATATGATCAATTTCTCTGTCTTGAACTTTCTTGATAGGTCAGCCAAAATTATAGGTTGGTACTTGCGTTTGTGCCTTTTTACCTAGATTTCTGGTAGGCTCATCTAAGGACTAAATCTTCTATCCATACTAATTAAACAACTCTAACATGATCATTCAAAATAAAATTAAAACTCATAACCAAAAAAAAATTTACAAATTATTTAATTTACAACCGTAGAAAATAGTGTCCACATAAAACTTTATTGACATCAATTAAAAATAAATAGAAACCCTTTTTTATTTAGGAATATAAACTAGAACAAGACCTGTAGGAATATGCATAAATTGTTGCTTATCTTCCTTGATCTTCAAGCACTTACACATTGCACAATTATTGAATGCTTTGTCATGTGAGAACCACTTCACAACAAGGCAGTGAGGTATGCCCTCTGCATACATTTGGCATCTAATTTGATCTTCCCGACATTCATCATTAAGGATTTGTAAAGCCTATTATATATCCTTCTTCGACGCACTCGACACTAGAAGAAAAACAAACATAATACTTGAGTGTGGTGAGGCATAAAACATTTAAATTTAAAATTTCAAAAATATATACATTTACATTATTCTTAGAACATTATGCATACCATACATACTTATGTAGCTTTATTTATAATCAAGTCGTAAGGCCTAATTCCCTTAATAAAATATCAATGTACTCTTTCTTGCATCCATTGAGATCGGTCATTTATGATTTTAACTACACTTTAGTGGTTTAGATGGCAGCCCTTTCTAGGTAGGCATGTATCCATTACATTTTGACTATTATGTTTCCTTCCCTCAAGATTAGGCTTTTGAAGTTTCACTTTTTTTAGTGAAATTCACCTTAATCTTATGATTCGAGGTTGTTCATCTAGTTTCAACAAAAACCTCACCCGTAGGCTATTGTATTATAATATTTCATGCAATACAAGCCCTAAACATTCTAATATAACATCATGATGAAATATTAAATTTTCTTCAAAAACATCAAAGAAAAATAATAGGATAGTTTGGGAAATTATTAAGGTTTCCTCGGTATCTTCCATGTGCCCTACTACTTCTCACTTTAGATTTCGTTAAAAATTGTTCCATTTTTTATTCTTTCTCATTTAAATTTGTAATAACCCATCGTAGAAGCCTATACATAGAAAATTCATGAAGACAAAACCACAACCTTACTAAAGTGTTTTGTTAAGTGACTTTAGTTTCTTAAGATGTAATTAACTATAGGGTCTTGACCTTACAAGAAGTTTTAAGACCCCAAATTCAATCTAAACCCATCATGTATTCAAATTAGATGTGTGATGGATTTGTCGGTCTTAATCACATACTATTGTAAATATTCAATTTTAATTAAACCCATCATAAATTTTTATTTATATCATTTGAGATGTTATACTACTTTTTATGCATTTTAAATTTTTGAATCAGCATGGCATGCAAAGACTTATGACAGAAAAGAAAACCAACTCCACACCTCCAATGAGTAGGAAGGGAAGTCTTGATTTTTGTATCCTCTTGTTGATGGCGAAGCTTAAGGTTTTTATGAATTCTAACTCAAGCCTTGGCTTAACAAATATTGAAAGGTATTAGGTCCCATTGAATTCTAAGTAAGTTAGCAATGCTTTTACCATTGTTGTGACATGAGTCAATTTTATATGATTTTACCTATATGTTATCACTCTTTTTACTTGTTATTTCACCTCATTTATCACAACTTTATGCATATGGAAGGTTTTTTGTTCTATTTTGTAAGTTACAGGTGCCAAACAAGTAAAACAGAGTCAAAACACGTGAAATAGTGTTATTTGGTGTAGTCACACCTAATCTTGACGTCACCAAGTCTGATATGGTTTTGACCACACTTGATTTGGGCCAGACCACATATGAACATGTGTGACCATGCAAATTTCAGGTGTGACCAAACCAATTTTGAGGCAGCGCAGTCGAAAGACAATAACTCAGATTTTGGGTAATTTCATGCCTATTTTGGACGTATTGATGGATTTTAAGAGTTTTGATGCTTGTTATGGATCCCTCAAATAAAACCTAAATATGAAATTATATTTGTATCATGAAAGAACTTCTTGGTGACCTCTTCATGACCTTTAAAGGAGATGAGAGTTGGAGATAGTTGGAGGAGAGGTTTGGGAGAGTTTTCCCTTAGGATTATCTTCCTCCCTTTAGGTTGAGATGCCATGGGTCTTTTCCACCTTCATCCCTTTGTATTTTATTTAATTTTTTGAGAGTTTAATGTATAAGAGAGGAGTTGGTTTCTATAGAAGAGGAAATAGTTGGTATTGTAAGTTTTTACTTTTATCCTTGCAATGATGAGTTAAATGGAATGTTTTTTGTACGTTCTTTCCAACAAGCATAGCTAAATTTGTTTCATTCTCCTATGATTCATGGCATGTGATTTTTATGATTTACTCAGATGATTTCATTCCTTGTATAAATTTCTTAAGGAATCAGAGCTTTTTGTTATTATGTTAACCATATAGTTTAATATACTCGTGATAGATCCAATTAAAATGTTAATATATTTTGTGATCTGCAACACCTGCCCATTGTGTAGAGGAACAAAAAGGTAAAACACAAAATCAAGATAGCAATAGAATTTTTTATACAGGCTTTGCAACTTAGAAAGGGGATCAAAACAAATCACTACAATGTCATGAGGATAAAAGAAGCCTCAACCTGATGGATTTAGCCTCATTTTGACTTAGACATAGTCGTAAGGAGGACTTTCTATCTCTATTGAAAATAATCACATTTTAGAAAGTACAGGAAAACCACTAATCAACACATTTTCTAAATCACAAGGACATGAGTCTCGCAAACCTTGAAGAAAGTAAGAACTATCTATTGATGTTTTTGCTGAAATCATTATCTTTAGTTTTTACTTTCAATTAGAATTTAGATAACCTCAAATTTTTTAAGATCATGCTAAACTAGATTTATTAGTATAGTAAACTAGATATTCACCCTCCAAAATAATTCTTAACACTTTTCTAATAGGATCGATACATGGCACTCTTTAACCACATTATTACTAGACATGTATACTTAGACTATGCAGCCTCCTTACTTCACCATAAATTTTTATATTGTCTAGCTATTTTCGCCGTTGATGGGGAAAGGCTTCATACAAAATTCTTATTTTTGAAGAACTTTAGTTAACTTAAGGAGAATCTTGGTTTTGTAATTTTTATTTTTCCTTTTTTCAGTTTATCTCATATTTGTGTGCCCTTATATTGTTGTTGTTTTTCTTGCAGGTACTGAAAAGTAAATAAAAAATAAAAAAATTGAAGTGCTAAAAAATGTGTCAATAATTCAAAATGGAAAACCCTCGAGAAAATTATTTTTTACCTTTTCAAGAGTATACCAACCCCTTGATGGCTAGCTTTCACATGGATTTTGAACACCCTACCATAGGAATTAGGTTATACTCTAGCACCTACTACTTAAATGGTCAACTTACCAAAACATTAGTTGGAGTAGTAATGACCCCATTGCAGAAAACCAGTAGTTGTAGAGTTTCTCAAATCAATCATGTAGAGTATTAGAATAAGCAGGATAGCGACTACCTTGAAAATATGAGAATTGCAATGAATTGGTAATAAATCTACTAAATTAAAAACTAAGCAAAACATCAACATTAAGAGTTTTACAAAATGAAATGGAGCTGTTAGTTAGCCTAGAAACTCAATGGTTGTCAGGGGTAGTGGATTTCTATAAATTTGAATTTGAAGAGTTGGTCCCTGAAGAGTAGTCTAAGTTGGATGATTTTGGGTTGTCACTAATTGAGGAGGAAGTGCTCTTCTCTTAGAAGAACCCTCATGCTTTATGAGGGAGATAGTTGAGTCGATAAGGCCACACAGGAGTGCCAAAATGAGATTAGTTGAAAGATAGCCCTAGGCAAGAAAGTAACCAAGTTCCAAAACATGAAGAACCTATAGATAACCAATCCAAAATTTAGAAGAACCTATAGATAACCACTTCTTGCAACTCATGAGGAAAACACTAATACGTAAATAGAGAAAATAATTGGGAGAATTCAAATTTTTGAAAGAAATTTTAGGAATGATAATCTAAATCAATCTCACACATACCCTCAGGAGACTGCCATTGAGCTGAGAAGGAAAAGTTGAAAGAAAAACTGAATTCTTTGGATTTAGTAGAAATTTAAGGATCAATTAAAGATTCAATGATTGATTGAGGATTACTAAATTAGAATTTTTTTCATGGAGGAAGCATTTTTTGTTAGCTGAGGGCGCTAAACCAAGTGTTATCATAGGTGGTAGTTCAAGTGATATTTAATTTGTTGAAGTGATATTTGATGTGTTGAACAAATTTTTACTTTTTACATTTGTTACAAAATTTATTTGAATTTTTCTTTAAAGTTTCACTTGGATTTGTTTTGGTCTTGTCCCTCAATGGATTTCTTAGTCCCAGATGATGGGATAGAAAATAAGATCACTAATGTTAGCTTTCGTTATATTTTTGTACCTCTTTCAATTTATGCATTGTTACATATTTAACATACTTTTATTTTGAGATTATTGTGATTTCTCATATAGTTACTCTTTCCTGCACTTACTTTTTGTACCCATATTTACTTTTATATACATATTACTTATGTTATGGAAAAAAACAAGTTTGAAGGGAAATATTAACTTTCTTATGAGTCCGAGTGTATTTCAGATAACTCACTGAAAGACTAAAGATGTTAATACGGTAATTCCTTCTTTGATATATGATAATTCAACCTTCTTATCAAAAAATCTTATAATAGAAAATAGATGTCATTTAGGAAAGATTAACCTTAATGTTTCAATAATATGATTTCAAAACATAACAACTTCTAACTGTACTTAAAGAAAACCTTGGATTATTATAAAGGATGGTAAAAATATTAAGTAATAAGCCAAAGATGTTTTTAAGTTTTTAAAATTTTTTCTTTATATTGCTAGTTAAGGTAGTATTAACTTCTAATTGAAGAATAACATGAAGGTACTCCATTAAATAATCCTTTTTTAGGCCTATCACTTGGGGAAAACTAACCTTCATCATATTTAAAAGAAGAAAATAAAAATGTTGCCTAACTAGATATAGTAGTTCTCAGGAGAAAAATAAAGAAGAAATAAATGGAAAAAGAA
Organism: Papilionanthe hookeriana x Papilionanthe teres; assembly: GCA_022702705.1. Taxonomy (NCBI): domain Eukaryota; kingdom Viridiplantae; phylum Streptophyta; class Magnoliopsida; order Asparagales; family Orchidaceae; genus Papilionanthe; species Papilionanthe hookeriana x Papilionanthe teres. The sequence goes on from CM040427.1 coordinate 12,817,441, forward strand.
GTGAAAGAAAAAAAGAATAAAAAAAGAATAAAGAGAAAGTAAAAAAGTACAAAAGACCAGAGAAGATGCATGAGGTTGGCATAATAAATTTAAAGAAATAAAAAACCAGGAGTGTGTGGAGTAGAACATAAGTGATAAAAATTTTTCACGATTCTTTAATGAAACCCATTTAGTTTTATCTACAAAGGAAATGTTTAGTAGGATTAAATTAGTTAATTTCACTAAAATTGCTATAAAAATATTAGATGTTAGAGAATATATTTTAAAATTCACCAATTTAAATACTCTCGAATTTCCTAAGTGTAAAACAAAGGGAAATAAGGAAAAGATAAGGTTATCAAACATTAAGAATAATTAACCCTAAAATGACACTTAGACACTTTTATTTGACTTTGATAAAAATTGTAATAATTTAGTAACCTAAAAGACATCTTTTTTATATTCTTATGGGGCCCCAACTGAGCTTTGAGATTATATATGTGCAACTAACGAGGTAAGTTTGGGGTCTTGAAATGAGTCAATTTTATGTGATTTTACATGCATTTTATCATTCTTTTACCATGCTATTCCACCTTGCTTATCATGATTTTATGCATGTGGAGGTTTCTTTGTTCTACTTTATAGGCTATAGGCGTCAAACATGCAAAATGGTGTCAAAACATGTGAAATAGTGTTGCTTGGCCACGCCACGCCTGATCTGAGCATGTGCATACCTAATCCTGACCACGTTGGTTTCTAGTGTGACTACACTCTCGAATGACTAGAACTTGGATTTTAAATGATTTCATTCCTATTTTGGACCTATTGACAAATTTAAAGTGTTTGGATGCCTTTTATGGATTCATAATCTAAAAACTAAATATAAAAACCTATTTATATCATGATAGAATTTCTTAGTGGCCTCTTCTTGGCCTTTAGAGAAGAGGAGAGTTGGAGACGACTAAAAAAAAGGTTTGGGAGACTATTTCTTTAGGATTCTTTTCCTCCCTTGATGTTGAGGTGCTAAGGGAGTTTTCACAATTTTTTTCTTTGTATTTTTCTATATTTTCTGAGAGGTTATTATGTGAGAGAGGATTTTGTTGTTATGCAGAAGGAAATAGTTGATATTGTAGGTTTTTACTCCCAGTCATACTTTCAATGATGAGTTCAATGGAATATCTTTTCTGCATTCTTTCCAACATGTATAGCTAAATTTTTTTTCTCTGTCCTATGATTCTTGTCACATGATTTTTCTAATTTTCTTGGATCATTTCTTTCCTCATATTTTTTTCTAAGAAATCAAGGCTTTTTCATTGTTGTGTTAACAATAGAGTTTAATTTACTCCTATCGAGCTAATTAGGATCTTAACATATTTTTATGATCTGTGACTCCTGGCCGCTGTGTAGAAGAATGAATTTGTTTACCACAAAATCACTATAACAATAGACATATTTTATTCTGGTTGTGTGTTACAAGCCCTAATTCTAAATGTTGCGGTCTCATGCAAGTGTACATTTCATATAAGTCACAATGGATTTTGAGTCTGGAATATCGATCCCATAGGATGTGATGGATAAGAGAAGGTCTGGCCTAATAGGTTTAGTTCTAAGCCTAGAATTGAAATTGAGTAAAGGTTCTACAAACTACTCAGACCGAATTGTAATCTATTTTAAAAGCTAACTTGTACAGAAATCTTACTTACCCTAATTTGTTTGGAGATTATCAAGTTCTGAAGCTACATTCTCTTGCAATAGTTTAAGTGGTAATGTAGAAAATGTAAAGTGTTAATTGTGAAAGTGGCTAGAAAAAATAGTTTGGCTAAATTGGTTTTAGTTTCATGATCCATGAAAAAAAGTACCTATTTTTAGTGTTCATTTCATGCCCACTTTATGCATATTTTTAATGATATTACACTATAAAAGAAGGTGTTTTGCACAATTTTGCATATTTTTGTTTTCAAGTATAAAAATATGATTTTAGAGAAAATGAAGCAAAAACTATGCAATTTTGAGCCAAAATGAACCAGAAAAACAAATTCTAACTTAGCACATATTGATATGTCTTTCTATGCTTAATATCTTTTATATTTCTCACATGTTTTTAGATGAAATTATACTTTTAAGAAATTTTGTTTTTATGTCTATCTTGTAGGTGAAGATGTTAGGAACGCAACGCAACTGAAATGGGGCGAAACGGAGTTGAAACGGAGCCAAACGGAGCAAAATGGTGGAGCTGCGCACAAGATGGCGCCTAGGCGCCAAACCCCGGCGCCCAGGCTCAAAAATCATCCAAAAACGGTTATTGGACGGGATTTTGACGACTTTGGGAGTTATTTTGACGGTGTTAAGTAGTTTCTAGACCTTCTAGAAGATTGGAAGTTATTCCTAATATATAGGACATGTGATACAATGTATTTGGACGCTTGGAAAAGGTTTTAATCGCGAAGAGGTGCTATCCAAAGTGAAGAGGTGCGAAAAACTGGACTCAGAGTCCGGGTCTTAGGCACCAGATTCTGGTGCCTAGGCGCCAGACACACCTTCTAGAAGATTCATTGAATATGGACACATTTTGAAGAGGTGCCTTGAGGCAACCCTTGAAGCCTATAAATAGGAGGGTACTCCTTCAGAAAAAAATTGCACCATATAGTCTCTTTCTTCCCCCTTAGTCATTTTAGTCATTTAGAGTTATGAAGATGTAGATTTTTACATCTTATGGAGAGATTGGTGAGGGATTTTGAGATATTTATGTAAGGAATGTACAAGCGTCGCATGGATCAGTGGGAAACTTTGGTGGAGAGTTCTTCTTCTTTCTTTCAGAAGGAAAAAGCTAAGTAATGTGTTCTTCATTCTCTTGTAATTGTTATAAACAATTTCTAGTGGATTTTCTTTATTGTAAACCAAGTTTTTTATCGTGAATTATCCATGTTTCGTAAGTGATTTCCTTTACTCTTTCTTTTAATATGAAGTAGTGGCATGCGTAGGAAAATCATTTTTATGATAGAATGATCTATTAGATGCTTCTAGGTGACAGATAGTTGCATAAATATAATAGAATACTAATGAAATAAGTTCCTTGTTGACATTTAATTTATTATATAGTTCTATCAATTCTTTTACTTCTTATGCCATTATTTTCATTTACTTTTATTTTGTAATGAAATAGATGCATGTTTAGGAATTAAGATTTGCTTAGATATTCTCTTATTAAATTATGGTGATGATATTCATACCGGATCTTCATTTACTTTACAAATTGATCACTTGTATTGTTAAAACTCGTTGAAGAATTCTGGGACCTAGAAGGAGATGAATTCTTAACTAGTAGATATCACATGAATCCTTGGGTAGTCGAAGGCCTTGTGCGGGTTATTCAAGGTGAAGTGCAAATAAATAGGGAGATATTGTTTATTGGGCACATAATTGATTAGTATTTAAAGTGACAGACTAAATTATAATAATTTGATCTATAGAAAGGGAACGGGTCACTGGTAGGGCCGACCATAGCCACCCTTGGACATCTAGTAGTGTGAGTCTAGATTAACCCATTCTACTAATAAAACATCCTGAACCGATATATAGATTAGCCAATTTTCTTTATGCCTGGACCAAAGGGTAAAGAATAGGAATGCTTCTATTTGGCACTACTACATTAATTCTAAGCATATTTTTCTTACACATTATCTATGTAATTGCAAGGGAAAGGAAATTTTTAATATCTCGAATTTCTCTAAACCAATTTATCCATAAGTTATCTTTTTATTTAAGAATTTAATTTAGGATTAGTTATTAGAAAACTCATTTTAATCAACATTCCAAATTTAGGCCTTATAGAAATAGGCTGGAATTAACTTTAAAGGATTTCTTACCTCGCTTCTCTGTGGGATCGATACTGGGGTTATAAAAGAAAACCCTATATTACTTGAAACGATACATATACTTGCGTAGTACCACTAGTGTGTAAAATATTTTCTAAAATTTTACAACATTTTGGTTTTATACATTAGCTGCTATTTATAAATTGGGACAAGTTTTTGGCCATCTTTTGGAAGCGAATATTACTGCGTTATTGCGGGTCGGGTCAAGTTTTTGGCGCCGTTGCCGGGGAAGCTTCGGTAAGAACTTTAGGAGAATTTTAGTTGAAGTAATTAGGCTTAGAATTGGAAAACTTAGTGTCGTAAAAAAAAACTGTTTGTGTGAAAAACATGGTGTTTGTGAAAATGTTTTGTTGTGTTGAATATATTTTTTTATTTTATTTGTTTATTGTTAATGTATTATTTATTGTGTTACATATGCAAAACAAGGGATTTGTAGGACTTGTGCCTTATGATCCCAAGTTAGAAAAATGGAAAAAATTTAAAAAACAGAAAGGACTTGAAAAAATAGAAATGGAAATGGAAAACTTTTAAGATAATAACTTGGAAAATCATCATACTTCATTGAGGGATTATGTAAATCCTACGACAGATGAAATTCACTCAAGTATACAAAACCCTGTCATAGAAGCTGACTCGTTTGAAATAAATCCTGAGATTATCCAACTAGTGCAGAACTATTAGTTTGGGGGAACTCCTTTGGAGGATCCCTATTTACACTTATCTAGTTTTTTAGAACTTTGTGCTACATTTCGTTATAACGGTATGTCAGAAAATGCTTATTAGAGCTAAGGCTTTTTCCTTTCTCACTAAGGGATAAGGCTAAAATATGGTTATACTCATTAGCACCTAGCTCTATTAAAAATTAGGAGGAGTTAACTCAGAAATTCCTTGCTAAGTATTTTCCACCTTCAAGGACTACTAAACTTAGAAATGATATTATCTCATTTTGTCAATATGAAGGAGAAACAATATACGAAGCCTAGGAAAGATTTAAGGAACTCCTAAGAAAGTGTCCACATCATGCTCTGCCCGATTGGTTAATCATTCAAACTTTTTATAATGGGTTAGTAGGATCCCTTAGGTCTATAATTGATGCTACTGCTGGTAGTTCATTAATGTCAAAATCTTTAATGAAGCGTATGCATTAATTGAAAAAATGGCTACAAATGAATTTCAATGGTCCTAGGGTAAATCATAAAAATGTAGCTAGTGTTCATGATACAGATGTGATTACAATTCTTGCATCTCAGGTTGCCGCAATATCAAGGAAGTTGTACCATGGAATGAACCAGTCTCAATTTACTTCTGTAAGTGAGGAAATTTCATTAGGGAATATGATTGATTCTAACTTATCATATGAGACTTTAAATACCACAAACAACCCATATTCTAACTTTTACAACCCGTGTTGGGAGAACCATCCTAAATTTAACTGGAATCATACTACTGATGGTGGAAACCAAAAATGGGAAAATAGTCATACGAATCCTAATGGAAGTTGGAATAATCAGGGGAACACAAACTATATACCTTCATATCCACCAGACTCTAACAATGATAAACAATTTGAGGATAAAAAGATGTCTATGGAAGAAGTGGTATTGGAAATGGGAAATCAATTGCAAAGTCAAAATGCTGCGATTAAAAATATAGAGAATTAATTGGGACAAATGGGTAATTCACTTAGCAATAGACCCTAAGGAATACTTCCTAGCAACATTGAGATCAACCCTAAAGAGAACAATATTGAACTAGTAGAAGTTATCCAATTAAAAAGTGGAAGAGAGATAGAGGATGTGGTTAGAAACGAGAAAGATGTTGTGAGAGAAACAAAGAAAACTAAAAGACCTGAAAAACATGTTTCTAAGGATTTGGAAAAATTAATTTCTCCAACTAAAATCAGTTTGGAAAGATCACCACCTTCATTTCCTCAAAGACAGCATGAGTTGGATAAGAAATTTTCAAAGTTCATGAAAGTACTTAAGAAGTTAACGATAAATATTCCTTTCACTGAAGCTTTGGAACAAATGCCAAGTTATGCGAAGTTTATTAAGGAGATATTGAACAAGAAAAGGAAATTTGGGGATAACGAGACAGTTACACTAAGTGAGGAGTGCAGCGCTATACTTCAGAAAAATTTTACTCGAAAATTTAAAGATCCTTGTAGCTTTACAATTCCTTATGCAATTGGAAAAAGATTATGTGGAAAAGCTTTATGTGATTTAAGAGTGAGCATTAATGTGATGCCTCTATCTATATTTAGAAGGTTAGGTTTAGTCGATATTTCTCCCACTACTGTAACCCTTATGTTAGCTGATATATCTATCATTTATCCAAAAGGAGTTATAGAAGACGTGCTTGTTAAAGTGGATAAATTTATCTTTCCTTTGAACTTTATTATATTAGATATAGAGGAAGATAAAGAAATTCCAATTATTTTAGGGAGACCTTTCCTTGTTACTGGACAAGCTATGATAGATGTGCAAAAAGGAAAGTTTACTATGAATATTAATGACCAGGAAGTAACTTTTGATGTATTAAAGACTATGAAATATTCAGCTGAGAGAAAAGATGATGAATGTTTTTTGATGGATGAAATTGATTATCTAAGTAAAGACCATTTCCAAGAAAGTTTTGAGAGTAAGTTAACAGATGAGATTGAAATGGATTTTCATGATGATTCAAAAATGTTATTTAAAGAAGACTGTATGTATGTTCAGGAGAGGTGTGAAATGATGGACGCTACCAAAAATAGTAAACTTTTAATTCCATTTGTTGAAAAATCTCATGAACATAAGGATGTACCCCATACAATTTTAAAGCCTACCTATTTAGGGAATTCATCTACACAACCAGTCTTTATATCTTTAGATGCGACTCAATTACAAGGAAAACCTGAATTGAATGATGAACATGATAAAGTTATTGAACTAGGACTTGGAAGAGAATTTGAGGATATATTTCAAAAGAACTTTGAGTTGAGAAAAGAGGACAAGGATATTGGAAGACCATTGGAAGAAATTCCTAAAGAATTAGAAAAACCTATTTCCTCAACTAAGATAGATCCTTCATCATTTAATAATTATAAAGGGGAAGAATTAGAAGATAACTTAAATCAGAAGAGTGACATAGAAGAATTTGATCATGAATCTGAATTATCTAAAGTGAATCTGATCCAAAATTTTGGAGAGCTTGAAGTATCTTATAAAGATCCATTTCTTATAAATTTCAATGATGATACTAATATACAAATTCAGAAAATCAATAGAAGATTATTGGATCTAGAAAGAAATATGAGGAACAATGATATAAATCAAACTGAAAATGAAGAGCTGAGTGAAAAATTAAAATTTCAGGATTTTATAGGAATCCCTGGATCTGGAAATGATTAGGCGATTGATCGAGGATTACTTAATTGGAATTTTGATCCAGAAGGAATCATATGTCGGGCCCGTGATGTTAAAACTAAGCGCTTTATGGGAGGCAACCCATAGTTATCAGTGTACTTTGATTTGGTGTGCTTGCGAGTCATGATTGTTTATGTGTTGTTTTGTGTTTTCTTTAGTGCGTATTAGATTAATGTTGTAAGGTTATGCCTTAGTCTTGACTAAATTTGTATATGACTTCTGGTAGTAGCAGGCTGACGAGTCTATTATAACTCAGTTATCAATCAGAGGTGAGCATTACCTTGAAGCATGTAGAGTTTAGACTTGGACCACTCCATGTCAACTCTATTACTTCCTTTATCTGACTTTGTTTTCATTAAGTAAGGTCATGAAATTGCTTAATGAACAACATATGAATGAATTGCACTATTTTTATTTATCAGATTATCATTATTAGTGTAGTTTCTTTCGTTAGAAATTGAAAGTAAGGAGGGAAAATGTGAGTAGAAAGGAGATCAAATTAACCTCAATTGATATTTGTTTATAAATCTGTGAGTCTAGGTGTTTTAGTTTGTGTGTTTGTGTTTGTGTTTGTGTTACAACAATTAAGAGATTTGAATAACACTTAAATATATATTCCCATGCCGATGTTTGTCTTGCTTATTTGACTTTTCTTTAGTTTAATTTTATTCTAGCATGTTTAGTTTAGATTTACTTTCTATTGCAAATTGTTATGTCCTATTGAATATTTATAGATGTTTTTTCTGTGTTGAATGCTATACATGTTCAAATTCAAGTTTGGGGGTAGGAAGAAAAATATATTTTAAAGTTAATATACTTCCTTTAAGTTTAATATTATAACAAGCATGTTTTAGGCTAGATTTACTTTCTTCTGCAATCATTCTATCCTGATTATGCATGTATATAAATTTGATAGGATGTTGTAGTAGTTAGTAGATTTATCTTTTATTTTTCGTTCTCCTACATTTTATAGAATTAATTGCAAAATATTTTAAAATTCAAGTTTGGGGGGGATGAAAAATGAATTTTGAAAAACTTAAATTTTATTTGTCCTAAAAAATGCTATAAATAAATTTGATTTTTTATTGAAAAATAATTATGTGTATGAAGTTATATTAGGGAAATAAAATTTTGAATATAAAAATGAGTAAGAGAATTTAGTTAAAATTTATAGTAGTGATGAAAAATTTAAAGTTAAATTTTTCTTAGTGAAGAAATGATAAATATTGTGTAACTATCTTTAGTAAGAAAATTGTATTTTTGGAAAAATAGAAGGATTAGACTTTTGTTTTCAATATTTAAATTTCTTTTATTGAAAAATAATTTTCAAAACTGTTATTATATTTCTAAGTAAAAGATATATATCTACCTTATGCTTTAGGAAAAGAAGGGTGGAATTCAAAATTATTGAAGGCCTATCCAGATATAGTAATCCTTGCCTTTAAAAAAAAAGAAAAAAAGTGAAGAAAAAAAGAAGAAAGAGAAAAGGAAAAGAAAAAGAAAAAGAAAAAGAAAATAAAATAAAAGAAAAGTATAGTATGTGAAAAAGGAATGAGAAGCTTGAGGATTAAAGGGCCTAATCAAGAATTGGTTTCACACCTGAGCTTTTTAAAGTATAAGATTTGAGAAAATCTTAAGCTTAAAAATATAATATAGTTAGTATAATTATTTTTAATAAAAATTTTTAAGTAAAGAAAATAAAAATGCCTAACCCCTATATTTTCAAAAATTTACAAGTATTTCTGAATTAGATAGCAACACATATTTCATACTCTTTCATCTAAGAGATCTCTAAACTTCAAATTGGTCTCATTTACTAAAATTATTTCTAAATTTGACTACTACATTTCTAGAACAAAATTTTAGAAACTCCTAAAGAAACTCATACACATGATTTGCTTATTTGGTTTTTAATGTTTATAGTGTTACTTGAGGACAAGTAACGTTTAAGTTTGGGGGATTTTGATCCATGAAAAAAAGTACCTATTTTTAGTGTTCATTTCATGCCCACTTTATACATATTTTTAATGATATTACACTATAAAGGAAGGTATTTTGCACAATTTTGCATATTTTTGTTTTCAAGTATAAAAATATGATTTTAGAGAAAATGAAGCAAAAACTATGCAATTTTGAGCCAAAATGAGCAAGAAAAACAAATTCTAACTTAGCACATATTGATATGTCTTTCTATGCTTAATATCTTTTATATTTCTCACATGTTTTTGGATGAAATTATACTTATAGGAAAGGTTATTTTTATATCTATCTTGTAGGTGAAGATGTTAGGAATGCAACACAACTGAAATGGGGCGAAACGGAGTTGAAACGGAGCCAAACGGAGCAAAATGGTGGAGCTGCGCACAGGGTGGCGCCTAGGCGCCAAACCCCGGCGTCCAGGCACCAGAATCGTCCAGAAACGGTTATTGGACGGGATTTTGACAACATAGGGAGTTATTTTAACTGTGTTAAGTAGTTTCTAGACCTTATAGAAGACTGGAAGTTATTCCTAATATATAGGACATGTGATACAATGTATTTGGACGCTTGGAAACGGTTTTAATCGCGAAGAGGTGCGATCCAAAGTGAAGAGGTGCGAAGAACTGGACGCAGAGTCCGGCGCCTAGGTGCCAGATTCCGGCGCCTAGGCGCTAGACACACCTTCTAGAAGATTCATTGAATGTGGACACATTTTGAAGAGGTTCCTTAAGGCAACCCTTGAAGCCTATAAATAGGAGGGTGCTCCTTCAGAAAAAATCACACCCTATAGTCTCTTTCTTCCCCCTTAGTCATTTTAGTCATTTAGAGTTATGAAGATGTATATTTTTACATCTTATAGAGAGATTGGTGAGGGATTTTGAGATATTTATGTAAGGGATGTACGAGCGTCGCATGGATCAGTGGGAAACTTTGGTGGAGAGTTCTTCTTTCTTTGAGAAGGAAAAAGCTAAGTATTGTGTTCTTCATTCTCTTGTAATTGTTGTAAACACATTCTAGTGGATTTCTTTGTTTTAAACCAAGTTTTCTGTTGTGAATTATCCATGTTTCGTAAGTGATTTTCTTTACTCTTTCTTTTAATATGAAGTAGTGGCATGCGTAGGAAAATCATTTTTATGATAGAATTATCTATTAGATGCTTCTAGGTGACATATAGTTGCATAAATATAATAGAATACTAATGAAATAAGTTCCTTGTTGACATTTAATTTATTATATAGTTCTATCAATTCTTTTACTTCTTATGCCATTATATTCATTTACTTTTATTTTGTAATGAAATAGATGCATGTTTAGGAATTAAGATTTGCTTAGAAATTCTCTTATTAAATTATGGTGATGATATTCTTATCGGATCTTCATTTACTTTACAAATTGATCACTTGCATTGTTAAAACCTATTGAAGAATTCTGAGACCTAGAAGGAGATGAATTCTTAACTAGTAGATATCACATGAATCCTTGGGTAGTCGAAGGCCTTGTGCGGGTATTCAAGGTGAAGTACAAATAAATAGGGAGATATTGTTTATTGGGCGTAGAACTGATTAGTTTTTAGAGTGATAGGATAAATTCTAATAATTTGATCTATAGAAAGGGAACGGGTCTCTGGTAGGGCCGACCATAGCCACCCTTAGACATCTAGTAGTGTGAGCCTAGATTAACCCATTCTACTAATAAAACATCCTGACCGATCTATAGATTAGCCAATGTTCTTTATGCCTGGACCAAAGGGTAAAGAATAGGAATGCTTCTATTTGGCACTACTACATTAATTCTAAGAATATCTTTCTTACACATTATCTATGTAATTGCAAGGGAAAGGTAATTTTTAATATCTCAAATTTCTCCAAACCAATTTATCCATAAATTATCTTTTTATTTAAGAATTTAATTTAGGATTAGTTATTAGAAAACTCATTTTAATCAACATTCCAAATTTAGACCTTATAGAAATAGAATGGAATTAGCATAAAGGATTTCTTACCTCGCTTCTCTGTGGGATTAATACTGGGGTTATAAAAGAAAACCCTATATTACTTGAAACGATACGTATACTTGCGTAGTACCCTTAGTGTGTAAAATTTTTTCTAAAATTTTACAACATTTTGATTTTATACACTAGCCGCTATTTATAAATTGGGACAAGTTTTTTGCCTTCTTTTGGAAGCGAATATTACTGTGTTATTGCGGGTCGGGTCAAGTTTTTGGCGTTGTTGCCGGGAAGCTTCGGTAAGAACTTTAGGAGAATTTTAGTTGAAGTAATTAGGCTTAGAATTGGAAAAGGTAGTGTTGTAAAAAAAACTGTTTGTGTGAAAACATGGTGTTTGTGAAATTGTTTTGTTGTTTTGAATATATTTTTTATTTTATTTGTTTTATTGTTAATGTATTATTTATTATGTTACATATGCAAAACAAGGGATCTGTAGGACTTGTGCCTTATGATCCCGAGTTAGAAAAATGGAAAAAATTTAAAAAACAGAAAGGACTTGAAAAACTGGAAATGGAAATGAAAAACTTTCAAGATAATAACTTGGAAAATCATCATACTTCATTGAGGGATTACGTAAATCCTACGACAGATGAAATTCACTCAAGTATACAAAACCCTGTCATAGAAGCTGACTCGTTTGAAATAAATCCTGAGATTATCCAAGCCGGTGCGGAACAATCGGCTTTGGGGGAACTCCTTTGGAGGATCCCTATTTACACTTATCTTGTTTTTTAGAACTTTGTGCTACATTTCGTTATAACAGTATGTCAGACGATGCTGTTAGGCTAAGGCTTTTTCCTTTCTCACTAAGGGATAAGGCTAAAATATGGTTATACTCATTAGCATGTGGAGGGTTCTTTGTGCTACTTTATAGGCTATAGGGGTCAAACATGCGAAATGGTGTCAAAACATGTGAAATAGTGTTGCTTAGCCACGCCACGCCTGATCTGAGCATGTGCATACCTAATCCTGACCATGTTGGTTTCTAGTGTGACTACACTCTCGAATGACTAGAACTCGGATTTTAAATGATTTCATTCCTGCTTTGGACCTATTGACAGATTTAAAGAGTTTGGATGCCTTTTATGGATTCATAATCTAAAAACTAGATATAAAAACCTATTTATATCATGATAGAATTTCTTAGTGGCCTCTTCTTGGCCTTTGGAGAAGAGGAGAGTTGGAGACGACTAAAAAAAAAGGTTTGGGAGACTATTTATTTAGGATTCTTTTCCTCCCTTGATGTTGAGGTGCTAAGGGAGTTTTCACCATTTTTTTCTTTGTATTTTTCTATATTTTCTGAGAGGTTATTATGTGAGAGAGGATTTTGTTGTTGTGCAGAAGGAAATAGTTGATATTGTAGGTTTTTACTCCCAGTCATACTTTCAATGATGAGTTCAATGGAATATTTTTTCTGCATTCTTTACAACATGTATAGCTAAATTTTTTTTCTCTGTCCTATGATTCTTGTCACATGATTTTTCTAATTTTCCTGGATCATTTCTTTCCTCATATTTTTTTCTAAGAAATCAAGGCTTTTTCATTATTGTGTTAACTATAGAGTTTAATTTACTCATATCGGACTAATTAGGATCTTAACATATTTTTAAGATCTATGACTCGTGGCCGCTGTGTAGAGGAATGAATTTGTTTACCACAAAATCACTATAACAATAGACATATTTTATTCTGGTTGTGTGCTACAAGCCCTAATTCTAAATGTTGCGGTCTGACGCAAGTGTACATTTCGTATAAGTCACAATGGATTTTGAGTCTCGAATATCGATCCCATAGGATGTGACGGATAAGAGAAGGTCTAGCCTAATAGATTTAGTTCTAAGCCTAGAATTGAAATTGAGTAAAGGTTCTACAAACTACTCATATTGAATTGTAATCTATTTTAAAAGCTAACTCGTACAGAAATCTTACTTATCCTAATTTGTTTGGTGATTATCAAGTTCTGAAGCTACATTCCCTTGCAATAGTTTAAGTGGTAATGTAGAAAATGTAAAGTGTCAATTGTGAAAGTGGCTAGTGAAAAAAGTTTGGCTAAATTGGTTTTAGTTCCATGATCCATGAAAAAAAGTACCTATTTTTAGTGTTCATTTCATGCTCACTTTATGCATATTTTTAATGATATTACACTATAAAGGAAGGTATTTTACAAAATTTTGCATATTTTTGTTTTCAAGTATAAAAATATGATTTTAGAGAAAATGAAGCAAAAACTATGCAATTTTGAGAAAAAATGAACAAGAAAAACAAATTCTAACTTAGCACATATTGATATGTCTTTCCATGCTTAATATCTTTTATATTTCTCACATGTTTTTAGATGAAATTATACTTTTAAGAAAGGTTTTTTTTATGTCTATATTGTAGGTGAAGATGTAAGGAACGCAACGCAACTGAAATGGGGCGAAACGGAGTTGAAACGGAGCCAAAAGGAGCAAAATGGTGGAGCTGCGCACAGGGTGGCGCCTAGGCGCCAAACCTCGGCGCCCAGGCACCAGAATCATCCAGAAATGGTTATTGGACGGGATTTTGACGACTTTGAGAGTTATTTTGACGGTGTTAAGTATTTTCTAGATCTTCTAGAAGACTGGAAGTTATTTCTAATATATAGGACATGCGCTACAATGTATTTGGACGCTTGGAAACGGTTTTAATCGCGAAGAGGTGCGATCCAAAGTGAAGAGGTACGAAGAACTGGACTCAGAGTCCGGCGCCTAGGTACCAGATTCCGGCGCCTAGGCGCCAGACACACCTTCTAGAAGATTCATTGAATGAGGACACATTTTGAAGAGGTGCCTTGAGGCAACCCTTGAAGCCTATAAATAGGAGGTTACTCCTTCAGAAAAAATCACACCCTATAGTCTCTTTCTTCTCCCTTAGTCATTTTAGTCATTTAGAGTTATGAAGATGTAGATTTTTACATCTTATGGAGAGATTGGTGAGGGATTTTGAAATATTTATGTAAGGGGTCTACGAGCGTCGCATGGATCAGTGGGAAACTTTGGTGTAGAGTTCTTCTTCTTTCTTTCAGAAGGAAAAAGCTAAGTATTGTGTTCTTCATTCTCTTGTAATTGTTGTAAACACTTTCTAGTGGATTTTCTTTGTTTTAAACCAATTTTTTTGTCGTGAATTATCCATGTTTCGTAAGTGATTTCCTTTACTCTTTCTTTTAATATGAAGTAGTGGCATGCGTAGGAAAATCATTTTTATGATAGAATTATCTATTAGATGTTTCTAGGTGACAGATAGTTGCATAAATATAATAGAATACTAATGAAATACGTTCCTTGTTGACATTTAATTTATTATATAGTTCTATCAATTTTTTTACTTCTTATGCCATTATTTTCATTTACTTTTATTTTGTAATGAAGTAGATGCATGTTTAGGAATTAAGATTTGCTTAGATATTCTCTTATTAAATTATGGTGATGATATTCATACCGGATCTTCATTTACTTTACGAATTGATCACATGTATTGTTAAAACCTGTTGAAGAATTCTGAGACCTAGAAGGAGATGAATTCTTAACTAGTAGATATCACATGAATCCTTGAGTAGTCGAAGGCCTTGTGCGGGTTATTCAAGGTGAAGTGCAAATAAATAGGGAGATATTGTTTATTGGGCGCAAAATTGATTAGTTTTTAGAGTGACAGACTAAATTCTAATAATTTGATCTATAGAAAGGGAACGGGTCACTAGTAGGGCCGACCATAGCCACCATTGGACATCTAGTAGTGTGAGCCTAGATTAACCCATTATACTAATAAAACATCCTGAACCGATCTATAGATTAGCCACTGTTCATTATGCCTGGACCAAAGGGTAAAAAATAGGAATGCTTCTATTTGGCACTACTACATTAATTCTAAGCATATCTTTCTTACACATTATCTATGTTATTGCAAGAGAAAGGTAATTTTTAATATATCGAATTTCTCCAAACCAATTTATCCATAAGTTATCTTTTTATTTAAGAATTTAATTTAGGATTAGTTATTAGAAAACTCATTTTAATCGACATTCCAAATTTAGGCCTTATAGAAATAGACTGGAATTAGCCTAAAGAATTTCTTACCTCGCTTCTCTGTGGGATCAATACTGGGGTTATAAAAGAAAACCCTATATTACTTGAAACGATACGTATACTTGCATAGTACCCCTATTGTGTAAAATATTTTCTAAAATTTTATAACATTTTGATTTTATACACGAGCCGCTATTTATAAATTGGGACAAGTTTTTGGCCATCTTTTGGAAGCGAATATTAGTGCGTTATTGCGGGTCGGGTCATTCCACAAACTCCAATTTGAACTCATCAAATACTATATCTCTAACATTTGTATCTACCTATAAAGTACTCTCACCATATCTTATAGAATAATGTGAATAACTTAATTGCTCTACCATAGGTCTAATGAGTCATTATTGGTCACAACACATTTTAACTAATCATTTGGCCAAAATGAAAAGTAAATGATATGTAGAAGTTTATCCATCATATTCAAGACTAAAAACTAATTTTTGAAACACATTGCACTCCTACACAACCTACTCAACCATTACAAGGAAAATTAAAAGAGAACTAATCATAAAACATGAAGCACACCACAAAACATCATTCTAAATAAGAAAATCCACTACCAATTGTGTTTACATAAATGCAATATTAGAAATCACACAATGTTGACCTCACTTTTGGTTGAGGTCTAGTTTCTCTATAGATTGCCTAGAGTCTAGCCATAAAACTTCCTAGTGACTTTTCTTAGAAGACTAGCAAAGGAACCCTCCCCATAGAAATTCAAACTTTTCTTACTTCACTTGAACTTTCATATGATAAGGCCTAACTTCCAGCTTTGGAAGGAAGAGACCAAGCATAAGGAAGTCTAATTGAAATCCCTATAAGTGAATGAGCATTAGGATTAGCCCACGGGGAGCCTGTGTCACACACTGACATTCACACATTACATTCTACACTCACATCCTAAATCAAATACATTTCACTTCGATCTTCGTACCCTTTGGAAACTCATGTGAGTGGTCAAACTAGCCTTAAGTCTACGGCCAAGAGAGATAAAATCGCCACATAGAGGACCAAAGGAGGCTTTCCTTAGCCCGTAACCCATCCAGAATGTTTCCATTCTTCATGGTCTGACAATACCTCACTTTTTCAAAAATTTCAATTTTTACCCCGAAATTACCAAATTACCCCTGAAAGGGGCCCAAAACCCAAATTTCCACAATCACATGGAATTCCCAAAAATTATTCTGGAGCGTTACTCTCATTGAATTGAGAAGTTTGACTGTAAACATGCCATACTTTTGAGCATCGCTGGCAGACCACTCGTGGCTTAACTTGTCACTACTTGAAAGACATTCCGGGCCCCACAAAACCCTCCACAGTGGTCAGAAACGCTCTCGGACATTGTCATTCAATTCCAAATTTCATTTCACACTGCCCCGTGCCTTTGATTTGACTTTTTGACCAAATTCTCAAAATTTCCTCGAAATGACCAAAATGCCCCACCCGGGGTAAAACATTCCCAAATTTCCAAAAATTTCTAAAAATTCTCAAGAATTCACAGAATCCTCCGACGCACCACAATTTCACGAAATTGAACTTCATTTTTTATTTCTATTGATGACGAGTCGGAATTTTGAGTCGAATCAGATTCGACGTTTTTGGCTTATTTTGACAATGAAGTTGCCCGAACGACCTCAGATTTCGAAACGAGCTGCGCCGTTGCGTCTTGAACGTAAAAAATAGTAGAAATCGATATAAAATTTCATATAGTTTGATGCGCAACAAAATCGGCTTGAAATCAACAAGATTTTAATTAAAAAATTACAAATTTGCCACCTAAACTTGACCTAATTTCTCAAATCAGCCCCCACGCCTCCCCCTCTTTTTCACGCGCAACTCCTCCCTAGCTGAAACCTGCAACTTTTCTTCCTCCCCCATGGCCGAACCTCCTCCATGCGCCTAGGTAAGGTGTGGCCTCTTCTCCTTGCAAAACATGGGAGGGAATTTCTGCTCTCCAAATCACATCTATGGCAGCACTCCATCACTTCATGTTTGCTTTGTCGCTTCTCTATGTCTTTCTTTCACCTCCATCATCTCAAATATGGGTAAAAGGCTGCATCTTCTTCCTACCATTGGGTATTAGCCATTGGTAAGTTTCAGGCTTCTTCTTCCTTCTCCCTTAGCTATAAAATAACCCTTTTTCTTCTTATTTTAAGGTTGGCTGAATTTTAGAGGAAGGATGGAGGGTGATGCCATTTGATTGCTTGATCCAACATTAAGGTGAAAATCTCATTCTCCTTTATGCTTAGGCTAGGTCTCCTTTCTTATGCTTGTGAGTTTGGTTCAATCCTTGAAGAAATACACCTCTTTCTTGCCTTATATGTTGCCTAATTGCTTGGGAAAAAAGTTTCATGATGATTAAGATTTAATGCAATTAGTTATTTAGCGATTCTGGCATTGCCGGAATCACCTTTTTTGCCTATTTTTGGCTTGGCCGAAATTTACAAAGAGGAGGGGAGGGCTGTCCTTATGCTATTTGGTTCACGGCTTGGGTAGTTTTATGTGTTACTTATCATCAAGGCTTGGAAAATTTTTGCTCTCACATTCCCCTTGCCTATGTTGGTTTGCTCTAGCCTTTAACCAAAGAAGATTAAATCCTTAAAGGCTCAATTTCTCATCCCCTTTTGGTTTAGAGATTTACATGCTTACATGCTAAAGATTTGGCAAATTTCACTTACATTTAAGACATTTTCCTTTACATGTAAAAGCTTAGAAATCTTTCATATGCATGAGAGTTCACTTTACATGTTAAAGACTTAGCAATCTACATATATTTGAAACTTCTCCTTACATGCTATGACTTAGCAATTTACACACATTTGGAGATTTTTCTTTACTTGCTAAAGTCTTAGCAATTTGCATATACTTGGAGTATTTTTCTTTACATGCAAAGATTTAGTGGTTTTTAACATTTATTGAAGTTTTTGTGAGGTTTTGGAGTAGCCTTCACGTGGTAAGTTCTCTTTGAAGCTTATGGTGGAATTTTTGAGGTATGAACATGCTCTATACTTCTTTACATCAAATCTTGAAATAGTAGCCTTACATAACATGCTTTAGTGGAATTATGCCTCTTTATGTTCAAAGAGATGTTTTTGAAGAAGTGAAAATGCTTTTGTTACATGTGGTTTGCTCCTTTTAAGAAAATTTCTTATTTCTTAATAACTAAATGTGGCTAGTCATTCATGCTTTTCCTTCTCATTTCTCTACTTTCATCACATGCTCTTTTGCTAATTATTTCATGAAAAAAGGCACCAAGTACATGTGGCCTCCTTTGTGAACTTTGAAATGATTATTTTGAAGAGGTAAGCTTCATGTGGCATGTTCTATCTTATTTGCTTATGTCTTTTTATGACTCAATAAGAAGCATTTGGAAGAGCATATATGCTTGGTATCTTTTGTTGGCATACTTTGGAGGATGGTTTCATAACTTTTTTATTCTTCCTCCTTTTCTCATTATTGTTGCCATTCTCAAAAACAAAAACAAAAAAAGGAAAAAAGAGAGAAAGGAGGGAAAGAACATGCTTACTTGTTGAAAGGCTTGGGCTCATCATATCGGCTTTGTAGTATGGGGTTCCTCTCTTGTTCATGTTACTTATGGGCTAAAATACATGGACCTCTCTTTTTCAAAAATCAAAAGCATGTGAAGTTTTGTTTTAATTTATGAAATATGGGAAAGTTTAGCCTCTTGTCTTTTTGTTCAAAATAAAGAGTAGTGTGCTTGCTTTACTCATGTTTTCCTAAACTAGGCATGTTTCATTTGGAAAGTCTAGCATGTGTTGTATGCTTTATCAATCATGTTTTAAGCCTTGGGGCTTTACATTTTGGAACCATGAAAACACTTGTTTATATCATGCAATTTTCGGATTTCAAGATGGCACCACATTTGGCACCTCAAATATGATGGTATATGTGCCCCTATTTGCTTATTTCACTAGCCTTTTGCATACATGACATCTAAGCCTTGTTTTCTCATACACATTTCACCTTACCACATACATAAAATGATATTTTGGTTGGTAAGCATGTGTAAGTTTCATACACTCACTACTTGTTTCCTTAGGGTGCCTTTATGGTTGAAAGTCTTGCAAACTACATGTGACTTTAAAGTCACTTGCCTTATTGCAATTTATGTAAACTTGTTACCCCTCTATTTACACTTGTCACATAAAATTGTGAGTATTCCATGGTGGCGTGCACTCATGAGCACATTTTGTGAAACACTTGGTGAAATTTTTTCCATTTTCGGATTCAAAATAGGTCACTTTTGAAACACTCATGAATGAGCCCATACATGCTTGTTTTACATTCATTTCATCAATTCTTCATACATATGACACTTGGGCTTTGAAATTACACAAATTCCACCTTATTCCATGCATCTAGAGTGCTTCACATTGGTTGGAACACACATGAAACAAATGGGTGAAAATGTGCAATTTTCGGATTTGGTCACACTCACACATAAAACACCCAAATTTGAAGTCATGACCACTTGTTTTTCATCAATTTCAACATGTATTCACATACCTAACATTAGCCCACAATTTCACACAAGATCACATCCCTAAATATTTCTACACACTTACACATTCACAAAATCCATAAATTCTCTATATGAAAAATGCCATATTTACATCCACTTTGCTAAATTTCACAAAATCCATAAATTCCCTACATGAAAAGCTTCACATTTATATCCGCCTTCCTAAATTTCACAAAATCTACATATTTCATACATGAAAACTTTACATTGCCTACATGAGAAACTTCACATACACATTTACATTCCTAAATTCCACCAAATCTACACATCATTTAAATGAAAAATTCACATTCACACTCACTTCACCCCAAATCTCACAAAATCCATACATTCCATACATGAAAACTTCATACACATTCACTACATCAAATTTTACAAATTCAACACATCACTTACATGAAGATTTCCATATACACATTCACCTTCTCAAATTTTAATATACCTACATGTCGCACTCAAAAAATTTGCCCCCACATGCATTAACTTCACTAAGTTTTAGCACTCCTACATGTGACATACATGACCCATACACTTAATACTTTCACTTCACATCATCCCTACATACCACCTACATCTAAATCAACACTCACACACTACTTTGGGAGTGATTTACATCATCCCTACACTTGCTAAAGTGCAAAATCTGCACCTACGCATTAATTTTGGATCGTTTCACATCATCCCTACACATCACCTACATAAAATCAGCACTCGTACACTACTATGGGAGTGATTCACATCATCCCTACATTTGTAAAGACAAAAATCTGCACTCACCCTTTATTCCGGAATTGATTTGCATTAACCCTACACTTGCTAAATGTCAAAATCTGCACTTATACATTAGTGTAGAAGTGTCTCACATCATGCCCATGCATTTTCAAAGCAAAAATTTGCACTTAAATATTATTTTGAGATTGGTTTTGGACATGTGCTTGCTGTCCCCACATGAAAAACTGCATTGGTAGTTATTTTGTATGTGTATTTAAGACTTCTATTTCCTGCCCCTATGTTTAATTTGCATGGTTGAGTACCAAATGAGTTGCTTTTGAGTAAGAAAAGAAAAAGAGGAGAAGTGGCATTGTTTAGCACTTCAAAGGAAGAGTTTAAATATGTTTAGCATGTCTGGTTGCCTAAAATTGCATATGTTGGTAAGAAGTCCCTTCTTCTTTACACTCTTCTAACATGCTTTATGTGCTTGGGTGCCTCAAATTGCATATGTTGGTGAGATGTCCTTTCTTCTTTACATTCCTTTTCTTGCTTAAAATGTTTGGAATGTTGCCATATATATATGTTGGACGTTACGATTATCAAATGCTTGGAAATGATGGAAATGTTGGATGTTGCTATATATACATGCTTGTGTACTTCTTGGATTGCAATTTGCAGGTGTAAAAAATCGATTTTTCTGCCGTTATGCTGCTGGATTTTTCTCTGATCGGATTTGACCTCTTCGTTCTTTTTTGGGCATGTTGCCTCCTTACTTTCTTAGCTTTTGGATTTGATTTCACAAATCTCCACATTTTTGCTTTGTGGTTGTCCCCCGCATCATGGTGGAGGGATTTCTTTTTACATCTTACATTTTTCTACATTACCACACTCACTACATCCTACACCACCTTTCTTGTGACATCATTTCGTTAGGACATTACATGCGTAAAAAAATTTTAAGTTCTTTTTCTCTGACTTTGGTTTTTAGCCACTTATGGGCTCGACTTTGTCGCCTTTTTTTCAGCTACCCCTCGCACCATGCTGGGGAGGGGCTTATTTAATTCACATATTTGGTTGTCACTCCTCTGCACCAGGATTGGGAGAGGATTAGCTGTTTTGACACGTGTTCTATTTTTTCTACGATTTTAAGAGACAACTCACCTCCTTTCTTACATTGCGTTAGGTGGATTGTCTTCTCCTCTTTCCTTATTCTTGACCCCTATCCTTTGTTTTTCACCTTGTTTCTTGGCTCAATTTACGTGCTTATGTAGGACACATAAGCACGCATGTATAGCTTTCTGCTATATGTGCGGCCATCAAACAAGGCTGTAAGTGGGGTGGGGACAATGATGGAATTGCAATAGAGAACCGACCCGAGAGAATCACAGAATAGTATCTCCTGACTTAGAGACCATGAAGAGGGTAGAGAAAGGAAATTGCCGATACTATTCACCCGTCTTTGGGGTTTCTACCGCCAGTGGTCTAAAGATGTTAGCAGTCTTAGTTCGATTAGGGTAGTCAACATGTGGATCGAATTACTTTACAAAAAAATACACATACATATTTAAAAAAAAATACAAAATTACCTCAGTCACAAAACAACCTACTTACCTACAGATTTTTACTTGCATGACATCCAAATTGAAATGAATGAAAAATTTACAAAGGTCCTCGGTTGACTACTCGAATCGGGTTAGGGCTGCCTTCTGCAGAAAGTCAGTCTAGTAGTCAGTACCTAAGGTGGGACATACATCACAGCTTTGAGTCCTCTACGCCATCGTACTTACGGTCCTTTTGGACTTGTAGTTCTTTATTTTCTGTGGTTTTTCCTACATTGCTTTTTTCAGATTTATTATGGATTTTCTTTATATATTTATTTTCTACAGATTTTCTTTATAGATTTGCTTTCCTGGATTTCCTATGAGATGTTACCTCTTGTGAACTTTTGGTTTTCTTTTGATTCCTTTTGGTCTACTACACAGGTTTTACACTTAGTCTTTCTCACCCACACTGTGGCACATACACACACCTATTTTCTAGGCTTTAATGCTCTACTTTTAGTACGTGTGCTTGGATTTCTTATTTTACTTTTCAATACACACATACTTGCCTGTATCAGTTTACCCGCTTTACTTTTCAGTACATATACTTGCTTAGAACAGTTTCATGTTTTACTTTTCAATACTTTACATTACTACAAATATAACTGCTTGGGATGAAATAAATCACTTCACAACATTTTAAAATATAAGACAACTAAAGATTTAATTATAAATAAAATAAAATCGCAAATTCAACTAAATTAAATCACCCCTTTGGATGAGTGGGAGTTCCTTGGACGACGCAACCTACGTGTTGCTGATAAGGTCTCCCACGGTCTGAATGAAAGTACGAAATCCATTAAGTTGGATTTAGTACATTCATCCAGACTAAGAGAATCCGATGAAATAATGTAACCGAAACGAGGAAGTCGTGGGGTCCTAACCGGTGGCATTATATTCAACTTTAACATTTGTCTAAATAAAACACTAAGCCACCTAAATTTTCAACATTCTAAAACACATTACTTCTCTCACCCCTCTACATTTGTCACCTCTAAAACTGAAACTTCTGCAACAATAACAAGGAGCTCGAGGGAACACACCGAGGGCAGCACGATCAAGGATGTGGAAGGACATGTTCGAGAGATCAAACAGCGAGTTTACAACAACAACCTTCATTCCTTTAGTAATAACAACAAGCCATAGGACTTCGACGTATTTGTCTAGTGCAATATAAACCCTTGCCTCATCTTTTATGGCTTTACACCTGGTGCACTATAAGTCCTAACTCGTCTAGGTTTCTGAGGTTGTCATTCCGATGCGACATAAATCCTTACATTTTCCAGGCTATTCACATGATCGACGCAAGTGAATGTAATTCCCAATTAATTAAAATTAGCAGGATAAAACATAAATTAAATCTTTCTCTAAATTGAGCCAAACAATAGGATAGCTTGGGAAGTCACCGAGAATCTTCTCGGATCCATGCCTTCTCATAGTCCTTCCTCCTTTAGATTCTACAACAACTACCTTAAAACTTGACACCACTCACCTATTGGATTCTGACAATCACATTACGTTTAAGATAACCTTAGCCTTTTGAAGTCGTAAGAATATATTTTCTGATTTGTATGGAAAGTTTTCTTAGGTGATGCCAATTATCTAAGATGTTATTAACTATAGGGGCTTGCCCTTATAGAAAGCTTTTCCAAACCCAACTTAATATAAACTCTATTTAATCCTTCATATTAAATAGGGGAACTTGTCAGCAAATAAAATTGTTTTGCAGACCAAATGAATGTCATTTATTTCTTTAGTTCATTTGATCGAGCCTCATCCTCAAATTTTGTGTTTATCCTTCGGGATAGATACAAGGTTTGAGGTATAGTGCTATTTCATTTGAACTTCAAAAAATATGAGATCAGTTTGACTTTATATTTTTCTAAACTAAATTTATAATTAAATTAAAACTATCCTTCCGAATCGGGCGATGGGATTTCGATTTCGGCGGCCGACAGCTTCTAGTGGACAACCCCAACCAAAACTCACATCAACTTTTTATGTGCCGACACACAATACTTAGCTTTTTCTCTCCTTACAAAGCTCTGAGCATGCTTCTCTAAAGATGTCGTGCTCCTCTGCTACTACTTTGAATACTATCCTTACAATTCAACTCAAATTCCTCACCAAATACTCAAGGAAACCTATCATATTCCTTCCTACAAAAAAACCTACTTTCTTCTTCACCAAATAAAGAATCATTATTCTTTCTAAAAAATCTCTTTTATTGTGTTGAATAAATCTCCACATCATGTAGAATAACTATTCAAAATTGCTTAGGTAGTTTCTATCACCTATGCGCAACAGGGCTACCGCTTAGGCACCAGCCTCTCTAACTACCTATTTTAGTATGGGAATTTTGGCGCCCAAAAAATTTGACCTGAAGGTGAATTGAACTAGTCCCTTAGAGCCCACTGGCTGACACTTAAGCTTCAACATCTATGGTTTTTAGGGGTGGGACTGGAGCCTAGGTGCCTAAGAAATCTGGTGCAAAGGTGTTGATCACTTGTGTCCTCCTTAAATCCATGTCACCTCCAATTTACTCCATTTCTTCTCCAATTTGCACCACTTCTAACATGTTGTACCTGTAAGAAAAAAATTACTTCTCTTTAAAGTGCAATTTCTTCCAAAAAATGTACAAAACATAAATTAATTCAAGCATTCTTTTCTACACATCATTTTGAAACCTAGAAAGGGGCTCGAAACAAATCCGCAGGATGACATGAGAATTAAGGAAGCCTCTACTTCATGTATTCTAGTTTTCTTTTGACCTAGACATAAGCATAGGGAGAAATTTATATCCCTGTTGACAACAATCACTTTGAGGAAAGTCTAGGAAAACCACGAATCACCACATTAACTAAATTACATAGGCGCGAGCTTCAAATACCTTAAATAATAGTAAGATCTACCTGATGTTATTTTCTTCCCTTTCAGAACTCGTTATCTTTAGTTTTCAATTTTAAGTAGAATTTTAGATACCAACCACTTGTTTTTTATTATGATAAAATGAGTATAGAATTGTAGTAAACTAGAGATTCACCCTCAAGTGTAATTATTTACACTTTCCATGTTGGATTGATACGTGGTATTCTTTAACCACATTACTAATTCAATGTAAGCTTGTGTTGTACAACATACTTACTTCACGATAAGTTTCGACTATCTTGTTGATATTTTGTGGTGTTACTACATGGAGAAATATCTTGACGACCTCCATCTGGTTGAACGATGTTAGTCTCTCGACTACTTCCAGCTTTTGGGCTGCACATCCACTCATCATTTGACCTCTCTTTATCTGTCAATGATAGAGAGGGCAGATAAATTAGAGGCAAGGGCTAGGGATTAAAGGTAGCAGGAAGAGCTAGCTGCAATGAGGGTAGTTGAGGCAGAGGTAGACTAGAAAGACGTTCGAGTTGAATTGAAAATGGGGTCGGAGTTAGTATCAGCCATTCAGAAGGAGAACATTAAAATTTCTAAACGATTCTCCACCAAAAAAACCCATGAAGACCTTCTTGTGATGCAGGTAAAGTATTTGGAGGCGGGCTACAAAATTACAGTTGATGAGTTCACCGGCGTTGGTATGGTTGATCCTAAATACTCCCCCGAGTTCAAAAAACTTCATGATGTCCCTTCTGCATCCAAGCAACATAGAGAACCTTACTTAAGTATCAAATGCAATAATTTTGCAACAGTTGTTTCTATATATAAAATATGATCTATTTTCCATTATTTACTTGTGATCATGTATTTGTCCTTACTCTACCTTTTTTCTGAAAAGAAACTTGCATTGTTAAATAGATTTATGCTTATTAAAGTCTAAACCTGTGATGATGTTAGGCTAAAATGCAACTAAGCATTGAAACGCTTTGAGTCATCTTTTTTTGTAACCAGGTGTTGGACCTTTGTGTCATCTTCTTATGTTACAGGATGTCAGAATACCTTTGGACCGTCTTTATGTGAATGGATGTCAAAACTCCTTTACATTGTCTTCATGTGAGATCGAGCGTTGGAATGTCTTTGGGTGGCTTTCTTTTGTCATCAGGCATCAGAATGCTTTTGGGTAGTATTCGTATGCAACCAAGTGTAGGAAGGCCTTTTGGCAATCTTATTATGCGGCAGAGCATCATAATGCCATTTTGTTTGCTATTTATGGACAACTCAGTTCCTAGAGTCTTGTTTGGATTTGAAGCCTCCATTACGTCAATGTGGTTGGTTTTTTTTTCATAAGAACAAAAGAAAGAAATTTATTAAATAAAAAATAGG
Organism: Papilionanthe hookeriana x Papilionanthe teres; assembly: GCA_022702705.1. Lineage (NCBI taxonomy): Eukaryota > Viridiplantae > Streptophyta > Magnoliopsida > Asparagales > Orchidaceae > Papilionanthe > Papilionanthe hookeriana x Papilionanthe teres. The sequence goes on from CM040427.1 coordinate 12,843,911, forward strand.
GTAGTTTTAAAAAAAAAGATGCAAAATAATTTTTAAGTTGAGGTATTATCCACTCCATGTTCAGTTAAGCTTTTTCCCAGTGTAGAATTTCATATTGTGGGCTATAGGAGCTACTTGATTATTATTGATGAAGGGGTTAATCCTGATCTGATCGAGCTTGATAGCTAATTTCCCCCTTGTTGTCGGAACATCTTTCATTAGGACTGGATAGATAGGAGTGAGTGGTTCTTCTTTTTATTTTGTCGCTAGAGTGTAACATTCGTTCAAGATTCCTAAGGAGCTCAAGAGAGAGTGAAGCTCCTTTATAAATTCCATCTCGCCACTCAATGAGCATCACTTTGTCAAAATACGTTGCAATAACTACCCTCTGACTATGTTGATTTTACTCGACCAATAACTTGGCTTCCATTCTATGAGAGAGCATGTATGCCATTTTTTTGTCGATGATGATGGACTAGTTTGGATGTCACAAAGGACTGAAAGAAGCAAATCCACCTAATTGTCTCTAGCATCTTTAACCTTTTTTTCCATATTATATGGATGATTTTGTTTGCAGCTTTCACATAGTCATTAGCTCGCGGATGATGCACGGATGTAAATTTGAAGTCAATCGGCAGACTTCGATAGAAATCTATCACTGCCTGATTAGTGAATTGTGATCCATATTGAATATTAATGGCATGCCTTACTGACACTTTATTTATGTCCAAAAAAACTCTGGACTACATCAATGGTAATCTGGGCAAGGGCTTTTGCTTCTATCCATTTGGAAAAATAATCCACGATGACTAGAAGGAACTTTCATTGCCCTTTCAAAGGAGGAAGTAGTAAGAGGTATGAGCTCCTTAATTAGCAAAGGACTAGAGACTAATGATTAGTTGTAGTTTTTGTGCCGGCAGATGCTATAGTGGAGCATATTTCCTGCATTGCTCGTATCTTCGAGAAAACTGTTCCACATTTCTTAAGAGGGTCAAATAGAAGTATCCTTGTTTTTGTACTTGATGAGCTAAATTTCTTTCACCTGAATGATTTCCACATTCACCAAAATGCACTTTTCGGAAGATTTCTTCTACTTCTTCTTCCATGAGCAACATACAAGCAATGATGTGGTCAACCTTTAGAAGAGTCCTTCTCTAAAGTGGAGGTATTGGATGACTTTAAATTTAAACATTTGAAGATCTAATAGTTCTTCAAGGGTTTTCTCTATTTTGAGGTAGTGGATGTAGGGAACTACCTAACTTTTCATATAGTTGGTTTCTACCTCCATTATTTCAGGCACTTCTATTGTTGGTTGGAAATGCTTCAGGGCCACCTTGTTTCCGGAGCATATGTTCTTCGACAAGAGGTCTGCCACTTGGTTATCCTCTCATCCTACATGCTTAATACAAAAGTTTGAGAAATTCCTTATCTCTACCTTCACCTTGTTCAAATATTTGGCCATCATTTCATCTCGAGCTTTGAATTCCCCATTAACTTCATTGATGCCAAGTTGAGATTCTGATTCTACAGTAAGGAGTCGGACGCTCATTTTCTCTGCCTAGTTTTTCATCACCACAAAATTCGTAGCAACCGAATGATATATATGCTCTTCAATGGACTGCTTAGTGTTAGCCGAATTCTTGCTCTAGCTTGGTTAGATGCTCCATCGACATACAAGTCTAAGTCTATTTTGTCTACTTTGGATCCATCAATCAACTCATTTGATTCAGAGATTTCCATTAAAAAATCTACTACAACTTGAGCCATGATCGCCATCTAGGGGACATAAATGATGTCATGCTCATTGAGTTAGAGTAATTCAATCGTCGACCAGAGTGTTTCGGACAAGTGAATACATACTTAAGTGGATGGTCAGTGATCACTCTATTTTGGTGCATCTAAAAATACAGTCGGAGCCTATGAGTCAAGACACATGCAGCAAATAATAGGGTACCTAACTTTGGCTACTATGAGAGTGCAGCTAGTGTAATAAACAAAGAATTGCTTTCCTGACTCCTCTCAAACCAGCATGATAAGAGTAAAAGATTTAATGTTTAAGTAGGGTAATTTTTCAAATTTTTTATCTATTTGCACCATATTATGCATGAGAAAGGTTTGTTTTGTCTTATGTGTATAGGAAATAAAGATAATAGATAAAATCAAGCAAAAAAGAGTGAAAACAAGCACAATTGAAGGATTTCAGACGACAAACACCCGCGGCGATAGACCAACACACCTAATTTAAGATTCTTCGTGCCCGCACCATTACCAGCATGTCCGTGCCCTATGTAAAGCACCTACACCTACACCATGTGTTCGTGCCTGCTCTTTTATTCAGACCATAGCATACCCAGGTAGATATGAAGGCACACCCGCATAGAATATAGTGCACCGTGCCATAATTGAAGCGTGCCCAAACCAGATCCTAGAAAAAAAATTGGCAAGAAATTTCTTGAAATTGGTAAGGTTTTCCATTAATTTAATTCACAAGACCAATCTTAGGCATCTTTTGGTGGTTGGAGGCTCTAAGAATAGTAGGTTTTCTATTAGGGAAAGGATTCCTCTTGGGTTTCTCTTGCTCCTTTGGATTGAAACCTCAAGTGGGATTATTTCCCATTGATTTCTTGAGAAGCTTTGGAGATATTTATTGAATGAGAGGACAAGGTGTTGTTCTTATGGAGAAGACAAGTTTTATTGTAATTTCTTGCTTTTGGTATCTTCATGCAATGAAAATCTGCATGGATGTATGTGGTGTTCTATACAATACGTAGCTAATTATTTCTTCATGTATCTGTGATGTATAGGTTGTAGTTTTATCATGGAATTTTGAGATATGTTTTTGAACTTTTTTCTCAATCTTTCACAGCCTACGTTGTTAGTTAACCATTGAACTTCATTTTTTTCTCAGTTTGGTAAACTATAATGTTAAAATGTTTCATGGGAAATGAAGGGTGGTTAACCATAGAATTCTGTGAGTATAGACTTATTCCAATGAAAATCTATAATCATCCTAGGGGATTGGATCTGTTTAGCGGAATGCCATGGGGATTATGGAAGCCTCAACTTCATAGATTATAGGCTTTTTTGACCTAGACATAGGCATATGAAATACTATATCTTTGATTGTAAATGATCACAAAAGAAAATATCTTGGTAGCCATGATCACAATAATCCCAGAATCATAAAGACACGAGCCTCATCTACTTGAAGAACTCTCATGATTTCCCTATTTTTTTCCACCTCAAATGCTCTAATATTTCTTTATGTTAATTAGGATTAGGACTTAAAAACTGTCTTTATGAACCTACCTCGCTAAGTTCACTGGATTCGTAAACTAGAGAGTTTTTTGTCAAAATAATCATTAAAAGTTCTTCATGGGATTGATACACGATACTCTCTAACCATGTTACTACTTCAAACGTGCATGTGTTTTATGGTCGATTTGCTCCATGATAATTTTTTGCGCGTCAAGTTTTGGTGTTGTTGCCAGAGAAAGGCGTTAATAATTACTTCTGTTTTTAGGAAAATTTTAGTTGAAAAATATAGGATTTAAGTTTGGCACTTTATTTTTTCCTATATATATATATACATATATATATATATATATATATATATATATATATATATATATATATATATATTGTTATGTATGTATTTCTGCTATTTTTTTCCTCTAGGTGATAATAAAAAAAGCTGAAAAGTCAAATAACCAAAAGTAATAGCTACTAATTTATTTTCCATTTTTGTAGTTTTTTCTTGCATACTGTATGTAGCATTTGCTCGTGAGCTTTTTAAATAACTTGTGTGGGTTAAAGTATTTGTGTGTTTCGTAAAGTTTTTATTTTGCTTTTTTTGTTTTTGGAAGTTTAGGCTGACCTTACCCCTTTTAACCCTAAGATCGTTCACACATTTCGACATTCAAGGATCCCATTTAAATTCTAAATCACTTGCAAAGAGGGCTAACCCTAATTTTCCGACCATGAAGCCACTTAATGAGTATGCCAATCTGTCTGTTGAATTAATTCACATGAGTATAAATTACTCATCTGTTGAAGTCAATACCTTTAAATTGCGATCTATCATAACCCAGATGGTCGAAAACAACTAGTTTAAGGGACTTGCCACTGAAGATACCAACCTTCTCCTTGCTAATTTACTTGAATTTTGTGTCACCTTCTGATACAAAAGTGTCCCTAAAGACACCATTAGACTAAGGATTTTTCCCTTTTCCTTAAGGAAGAAAGCTAAGGTATCGCTTAATTCTCTTGCGCCAGGCTCAATCATGAACTACAATGACTTAGCCAATTATTTCTTGCTAAATACTTCCCTCCATCCAAAGCTGCAATACTGAGGAAGGACATCATCTCATTTAATCAAACTGATTGAGAAGCTATCAATGAGACCTGAGAGAGATTCAAAGACTTACTAAGGAGGTATCCACATCACACCCTACCAAACTGATTAATAACTCAAACCATCTATAACTGATCAGCAGGATCTTTGACGTCTATCATATATGCCACTTCAGGATGTTATTTAATGTTTAAACATTTTGATGAGGCATACTAATTGATCGAGGAAATGGCCAATAACAATTGCCAATGGCCAGCTGAAAGAGTAGCCCCCCATAAGGTAGCAAGCATCCATTAATATGATGTGTTAGCAATCTTAGAAACCCAAGTAGCTGTTATATCTGAGAAGCTAGAAAATCTGAGGATGATTCCCATGCAAAGATTTCCACCCAATGATGGATCGCAGTATGGACCAGTGGAAGATCATATAATGCTGGTTTTAGAATCTGTGAACACCATAGGAATCATGCCAATAATCCTTATACCCAAACCTAAAACCCAAGCTGGAGAAAACACTCAAATTGTTCTTAGAATAGTGATCACCAGCAATTGGGCCAAAATCATAATAATTCTGCTAATAATTGGACCAAACATGGAAATAACCAAGGGATTCAACTACAAAAACAATAGTAGCCATCAAGATTCAAGCTAAGACCCTACCTATCCCAAAAGAAGTCACCCGCTTTATGCTTTAGCACACCCATGCCATTACTAACATGCTCGTACCTTCTGTAAAGTTCCCGGATGTGCTCCACTCATCTGCTACTACTCTCATATTCAAACCAAAGTGTACCCACTCTAAATTCAAGCTGCACCCACGCAGGATACATCATATCCTTGTTGTGCAGAATCAATTTTGGCATGAATTTTCATTCCATCGTCAAGTTTTTCCCATAAATTAATTACAAGGTCAATCTTAGGCATATTTTATCAGCTAAAGGCTATAATTAAGATAGGGTTTTGATTAGATAGAGGATTCATCTTAGGTTTCACTTGCTCCTTTGGATTGAAACCTCAAGACGGATTGCTTCCTATAAATTTCTTCAGAAACCTTGGAGAGATAATTTGTATGAGAGGAGAAGGAAGTATTCCTATGGAGAATACAAGTTTTATTGTGTATGCTAGCTTTTGGTATCTTCTTGCTAAGAACATTTTCATGGATTTGATGTATGTGGCTTTCTCTACAATGTGTAGGTAGTTCTTTCATCATGTCTCTATAATGTAGAGGTAGTGGTTTTATCGTGGTCTTCTGAGATATCTTTTTAATTTTTTTTATTGTGCTTTCACGACCTACATTGTTGGTTAGCATCCAAACCTCATTTATTATCATTATGGTCAACTAAGATCTTAAAATATTTCATGAAAATTCGACCTCTAACCGTTGCGTAGTGGAAGTGAAGGTTTAACCATAGATTTCTAATAGGGTGGACTTATTCCAGTGGTATTCTACAATCATCTATAGGGATTAGATCAGCTTAGCGGAATGCCATGAGGACTGACGAAGCCTTAACTTCATGGATTCAAAGCTTCTTTTGACATAAACATGGGCATAAGGAGTACTATATCCCCGATTGACAACGATCACATATGAAAATATTTAAGTAACTAGGATCACCATGATTCCCGAATCACAAGCATACAAGCCTCATATATCTTGAAGAGATCTCATGATTTTCTCATTTTGATTTCCACTTCTGCGGCTTCAAGATTTATTTTTGTTAATTAGTATTAGGACTTAAAAACCTTCTTTGTGAAACTGTCAAGCTAAGTTCACTGGATTCATAAAGTAGAGATTTTTTGCAAAATAATTATTACACGTTCTTTGTGGGATTGAAATGTGGTACTCTATAATAGTATTGCTACATGAAATGTGCACTTGAGTTGTACGGCCGACTTGCCCCGGGTATGTTTTGGTGCAACACAACAACAAAATGATGGCCTTTGGACCAACTCCAAAGATAATGAGAGTTCATTCTTTATCTTTGAACATTGAAATAGAGGTGGTGAGGCTAGTGACTGCTTCAAACTTTGGAAGGCCTACTTACACTTGGTCGAACATTCAAACTTATTAGCCTTCCTCTATACATTAAGAAAATTCATGTATTTCACCTTATTTGGAAATGAATCTGCTGAGCACAGTGATTCAACCTATTAGCTTAGGTACTTCTTTAGTGCTTTTGGGAGAAAAAATGCTCATGTGCACGTTTACCTTCTTGGGCTTAGCTTTGCTACCATTGGGTAACAAGAGTTATCACAAGAATTTTCTAATCAAAGCCCCAATGTCCATTTGAACGAGTTTTTGTTCATGTTATATTTCTTAAGAATTTGGAAGGTTTCTTTTAAACCTCTTATATACAGCTCCGACAAACTACATTTTGCTAGAACATTGACCGAACCTCCAATTACACAGTAATTTAGCTTCCTAATGATGGCAAAAAACTTGACCCAAATTTTTATTTAGCGGCTAGTGTGCAAAATCAAAATGTTATAAAATTTAGAAAATAGTTGACACAGTATGGGTACTATGCAAGTATACGTATCATTTCAAGTAATATAGGGGTTTCCTTTAAAACCCAGAGTATTGATCCCATAAAGCGAGGTAAGAAATTCCTTAATATAATTCTAGTCTACTACTATCAGACCTTAATTTGGAATGTCGATTAAAGTGGTTTTTCTAACAACTGTTGACCTCATTTTTGATGAGGTCTTCTCTTCTTCTCTTTAGTACTTAGGATCTAGCCTTAGGCTTTTCCTTTGACTATCTTAGAGGACTAGAATTGGGATCCACCATCTAGAAATTCAAACCACTTCTTAACTCCCTGCAAACTCCACAAACTTGATTGTAGACCCCTAATCACCTAGAGGGTTGAGATCAAATGTGGAAGTTTAAAGGATGAGTTCCTATAGGACTCTTTGGCCTTAGGACTGCCCTGGGTGGCCTGGTCTAGTGAAGGGGCTGACTTACACACACACTACACTCATACACTACACTTCCATACACCTCCTAAAACCACACCTATACCTAACTTGACCTCCCGACTCATGTGAGTGATTTACATGGATGGTCCTTAACCCCTAAGCCCTCGCTAAGAGGGTTAGGAACAACATAGTGAATGCCTCAAATGAGTCTCTTCATGGCTCATATGGGCTTGATGTGGCTTCATGGCTCAACCAAAATGATTTTATTACACTTATATTCACCCAATCTTCAATTTTCCAAATTTTCAATTTTTGACCCCCGGGACCCTACACCCGCCTAACCTACCAAATGCCCTTGAAACTACCCAAAATCTCCAAAATCACCTAAATTACCTAAAATTCCTCAAAATCAATCCTAAACATTCCCACATCACTCAAATTGATCATTCATAGCCAAAAATACCAAAGATTCCAAAAATACCTCCCAATACCCTCCAAATACCCAAAATACCCCTCTTAGTCAAAAAATCCAAAAATTCAGAAAATTCCCAGAAAATTCCAGAAAATCCCAAATATTCCCAATTTTATTTTGTTCAACTACACCATGGGCCAATTTTGTCAATTTACCCCACTTTTATCAAAACCCCCAATTCGACCCATTTTAACCCAAAGTAAACCCAATGTCAAACCTAACCTACCCAATTGACCCAAATTCTGGTCCAATTCAATTCTAAACTTCAATTTAACATCCCCAACACCAATCTAGACCAAATCCAAGCCCAATTTGATTGACATTTGGATCCAATTTCACTTTTGGCCTTAAAGCCCAATTTGGACCCATGACCCAAACTTGGCCCAAACTCACCCAATTCAACTCCAATTAACCCCAAATCTTTTCTAAACCTTCCTTAACATCCCCATAAACAAAACACTAACATGATTTACCCAAAATTTAGACCCAAACCCCACTCAAATTCAACCCAAAATCAAAAAGCCCAATTTTGACCTAAACCTAAACCTAGCCCAAATAAACCCAAACCTCAAAATCAAAACCTAACCTAGGCCAAAACCTCTTTGAAACACTCCCATAAACATTTCCCAACATTAATTTTACATCAATTTCAACTCTAGCCCAACTTTGGCCCATGGTAGCCCATTTTGGCCCACCTTAGCCTCTTTACCAAAAGGCCCATATCCAACCCAATTCAAACCCAAATCACCTCAAATTTGTTTCAAATCACTCATGACACATCCATAAGCTAAACCCAACAATTATTTGGCCCAAGCCTTTACCAAAATTCCATCATAAAATCCATTTTAAAATTCAAAAGCCCACTTTCCTAAACCATTTAAAAGCCCATCTAAAACCATTTCAATGAGCCCAAAATCTACCCTAAAGCCCACATGACATTTCCATTTGCCATCCATTTAATTAAAGCCATTCCCTAAGTTATAATCCCATCATCAAATAATTCCAAATCAAGCCTCATGCTAAATCACCCCTAAATACCAAAATTTTCTTAAATCCATTTCCATGAAATTGACTTGACTTTTCCCGAGCCAAAGGTGAGCCATGAAGCCATGCATGAGCCACATGGAAGCCATGAGAGCCTCTTTACATGCACCATGCCATTTTGGGCAAAAGGAGGAGACTCTTTCCTTAATTCCTAAAGGTGATTAACCACTCCCATGATTCCACTAAATCTTGCTTAAGCTTAATTGTACTTGGATGGTGACCATTCCCCACTCGATTAAGCTGACCTAAATCACTTTCTATTCAGCCTAAACAAAGCCTTGGGTGGTGCACCTAGCCCAAATGGAGGGGTTGACCAATTTGAGCCAAAATAAGCCCTCTCCCATTCCATTCTAATCCAAGCCTTTTACACATGGCATTTGCCAATTGCCTACACTAAGCCCCAGCCCTGACCCACCTGACCTTGAAGGTGACCCATGCCTGGCCGGCCAGCCACCACAGCCGCCGGAAACCACCAGGCCGAGAGCTCACATGTGAGCCAACTTTGGAATTCTCCTTGCCGAGCCGCCCCATGCCCAATGGCCACCATGGCCGTTCTTCCCATGCCCAGAGCAGGTGATCCAAAGCCCTAACTCTCCCTGGGAAGCCCTCCGCCCTCTCCTATTTAAACACCACCCCCTCACGGCCATGAGAAGAGAGTTGCACAAACCTTGCCGAAACTCTGCCAAAATTGTTCCAAACCCTTCTCCACCCTTAGAGCAGCTTGATCCCCGGTGTCAATTTGCCCTAATCCCCACTCGACAAAATCCAATTTCTCAACCGAAATTCCACCCAAAACCAGGACACTTCTCCACAGTGGACCAATCCTCAAATTGATTGGTCCTACACCTTCACCAGGCCAAGAGAAGGTGTCCACCAGCAAAAGCCCCATCTCCAGGCCACCCAGCTGTTCCAGACTCCAAAGGTTGTGATCAGCCTTGGTGAAAATCACACCTAGGCAATTCACCACATCCCCAGAGCTTCATCCCTAGCCTCCTGCAGCCTCCAACGAACGTGCCGAGCATCTCGATCGAGGCTTCACCTCTCGTAGCTAAGGTATGGATCAATTCTTCATCCCGAGCTTCTAAACATTCTCCATTTCAAATGAGTCAATTTCAATAAACATTAGCCGTATAGATGTGTTCGTCTCTTCAAGACGAATCCATAGAGTATAAGAACATAAAAATCCATGGAGAATCGAGTGAGATCTGTGGGCTAGAAGGTGGACGGTTCTCGGGTTAGGAGGCTTGGGGACGATGAACGGATGCCGTTCATTTAATACACGCGCGGACGGACGGCTCAGATGGCGTCGGACGAGGAGATGATACATGAACCGCGGGCCGCGTGGCGCTGAGTCAGAAGGCGGCGTCAAATGGGAGCGCGCCGCGTGTGCATTCGGAGCTGCCGAGGTTGACATGGCGCCGCGTCACTTAAGTAGAAAAATAGGGTATTTTCTGATTTATTTAATTCCCTAAACTTTAAAAATCCATATCTTTGTGTAGAAAAATCACAAAAATAAAATAAAAATACCCTCTTGCTCACTGAACAGAGGAGAATAATGTGGAAAAGAAATTAATTAATTTTGTCCAAGTATTTTATTTTTAATTAATTATTTACTCCCTGCATTGTTTTAATTCTCCATGCATTCATACAATTCACCATGGCATGAGACCATAGGGCTTTTGAAGCCTCTGAACTTGGGAACATTCCCTAAATTTTCCAAGGTCAGAGGCCACCTCTCGTGAAAAGTTATTTATTTTTCAAATGCATGTTGCTGTTTTGAGTATTTTAATTCCAAAAATTAGTATGTTGTGAAATAAATTCTAGGAAAATTTGGTGATATTCCTTATGACCAGAGAACCCTAGGAAAAATAGGACTTGAGTTAGTTCACTCAAAATAACCCTAATTAGCTTAAATACCCAAAATTAGACTTTAATTAATTAGAGTTAACCATAGATCAAATTGACTTGAAATCAATTCTCCACTGACCTTTAGGATCAGAGGAACCCACCATAAAATTTTGAAGTCAATTGGACTTGGTTAGCCCTACTAAATGGGTTGATTAAGCCATTTAGTCATTTTAAACTTTAAAAATTCATAACTTTCAAAATACCTTTCAAAAATTCACCAAATTGGTTTTGGAGCCTCTCTGATATCAGAGGAATTTAAGAAAATCAAAATTTCAATTTTCTAAAAAAGTTGATTTTTCATCATTATTTTAATATTTTAATAATTAAAAATAATAAAAATCACAAAAATAATAAAATTCACCAAAATGTCATATTTTGAAATTTAATCACTTAGGAACAAACCCCATATTTTTCTTAGGTCTATTTAATGAGATATTAAATTTTAAAGCCTTAGGGTAATTTTAAAAATTAAAAAAATGTATTTTCTAGCATTTTCACTAAAATAATTATAATAAATCAAAGAAAAATCAGAAAATTGTAAAATTTGGTTATCTGGAATCCTTGATATCAGAGAGAATTTTAAAAATTATAAAATTCATTTTTAAACTTATATTTTATTTTGAAATTAATTAATACTCCAGAACTTAAAATAATTCTAATAAATAAAATATAATTCAAAAAATCACAAAAATTGGTCTAAGTGGTCCTCTGGTCATTAGGAATGTCCCATAATTTTCTTAAGGACAGAAACTTTTCCTTGGTCATATTATTAAATTTTCCTTGGAAATCCTTATTTTCCACCAAAAATAATTATATAAATAAATTAAATACAGAAAAATCACATTTTCCCCTCTAGTGTCTTCATTGACATATGAGTGAAGTAACATAAAAATTTCAAGTTCATTTGAGCTCAATTTAGTGAGTTATGAAATTATTAGGCTTGAAGGGCAAAATGGTAATTAAAATCTTAACCCTTTAATTAAGACTTTAGGCTTAATGAAATTAATAGGCAAAATATTTGATTTTAACTTGATTTGGATGATTGAAATTTAGATAATTAAAGGGTAGAAACCTACTAAACAATTTAAAATAATTGAAATAAACCTTAATTAAATAATTAGTTAAATTTGGAAGAATAATAAAATTGGAATTATTAAAATAGGGATATTATTAGGAGGAGATTTATTCTTTAATTTAAAAATCCCTAAATTAATCATCCCAATAATATTTAATTCCTAATTAAAATGATAATCCAAGTTTAAGATTTAAAATGCTAAAAGACTTAATCATTAAATTAAATTAAAGTTAAATTATTTAAAATAAATTCCTCTAAAATTAAAAATTAAATTAAAAATTAAGAATTAAATTAAACTAAATTAAATTAAATTAAATTAAATTAAATTAAATTAAATTAAATTAAATTAAATTATATTATATTAAATTAAATTAAATTAAATTAAATTAAATTAAATTAAATTAAATTGAAACTAAATTAAATCAAATTAAATCAAATTAAATTAAATTAAGCTAAATCATATTACATTAAATTAACTTAAGTTAAATTAATTTAAAATTAAACCACATTAAATTAAATTAAGTTAAATTAAATTAAATTAAATTAAATATAAAGACATGAAGAATTCAAAAATAAATCTAAAATAACTCGAACACTATTCCAAACTTAAATCATTAATTTGAACTTAAATTTGAATCACAAATCATTAAATATCATTTTGCCCTTAGAGTTTTTACTATTATAACTCCTAAATGGAGTATCAAGTGAAATGACACTTCACTCATAAGGATATTCAAACATCCTAATTCACAGAGCAAGAAATAAAACTTAACTCAAACACCCTGGATGATTAATTCACTTGAACAATAGAATTCATTTGGACTTAGGACAATTCCCGAAATATTGAAAGGATGTTTAAGATTCGTCTTAAACACTTCCTCAATATGATGGAATGTCCTTAAGAACAAATTGAGCTTAGTTGTTCTTTGGTGAAGAAAATCATCCTTAAAACCAAAATCGAAGACCTAGACGTCATAGGAGGTGACTAGCTATAGGATTAGGAACTTGGTAGAAAACCATAACCTTTCCCTTAGCTTTACCTAGGAACTTACTTTAAATGCTTAAATATTCTAACTGTGTTTTAAGTGCAGCTTGGGATGACGGGAAGACCCTCCAGGTATGCTTTTATTTTATTGCGATTTACCTTACGGCAATTTATTTAATTGCGTTGCATCTTACTTTTCTTGCATGATAAACAACAGTTGCATGAAAACCTACACCTTTAGGACAGAAACCAAAACTGAAACCCATAACTAAATTAAAAGACACTACAACATAAAATTCACCGCCACAACATTTCAAAATATAAAATAACTCAAAATTTAATCACAAACAAAACAACAAAACTACAACTACAACTAAATTAAAACGTCTTGTTGGATGATCGGGAATACCTCGGATGATGTAACCTATGTGTTGCTAACGGGATTTCCCACGATCTAAATGAAAGTGTGGAACTCATTCAGTTGAGTTTAGCAAATTCATCTGGACTAAGTGAATCCGATAAAAATAACGATGCCGGAAGGATGGAACCGTGGGATCTTAACCGGTGTTGTTATAATCAACTTTAAGATTTGTTTTAATTAAAACATAAAAAACACTTGGAAATTAAGACTTTCTCTAAAACCAAACACTTCTCTCATCTCCTGATTTATGATTTCTAAAACTAAACCTCTCGCAACAACAAGGAGCTCGGAGCATGGTGGGCAGACACGGCCATCGTCATCAAGAAACCCGAGTCTACTTCAAAGAAACTTTCCTTAGAATTAAATAATCAAGCCGTAGGACTTCGAGGTAGCTTGCACTAGTGCAACATAAATCCTCAACTCTTCGTTAGGCATTTGCATGATCATATCATGTAAATTAAGCCCTAACCGGTCTTAGGAATCCGAGGTAGTCGTCCGATACGACATAAACCCTCACATCTTCGAGGCTATTTGTATGATTTTATCATACAAATATAAGTCCTAACTAATTAAAATTGGCAAGATCAAGATACTAAATAGACATTAGGACTTTCCTAAATTCAAACCAAACAATAGGATAGTTTGGGAAGTTGCCAAGATTCTTCTTGGATCCTCAGCTTCTCCTACTTTTCTTCCATTGGACTTCTGAAAATAAAATGTTCCAAATTTGATCCGTTCCCTATTGAAATCCAAAATTCAATCCCTTGAAAACTTAAACTTTGAAATCCTCGAGAGCGTAACTACCGATTATTATCGAGAGTTTTCTTAGGTGATTTCCGTCACTTAAGATGTAATTAACTATAAGGGCTTGCCCTTATAGGGAACTTTAAGAACCTGTGTAATATAAACCCCGTTTAATGTTTCATATTAAACAGGGGAATTTGTCGGCTTATAAAATTGGTTCGCGTATCAAACGGATGTCACAAACCTTTCTAGTTTATTTAATCGAGCCCCATTATCAAGCAGAGTGTGTCTATTCTTCGGGATAGATACACGGTTTGTGGTGCGGCGATCGTTTATATAAACTATTCGGGATGTGAGATCAGTTTGATTTCATATCTTAAAATTTTCAAATTTAAAATTACTTTCAAAATCAAATACTACTTTTTCAAATTATTTATTTAAATTAAATTAAAATTCGTCGACAATTTCTGTAGGCGACCCCCCCTTTTCAAAATAAAACACATAACCCTAAAAAAAATACGCCGACATATTTCTGGCGACTCCGCTGGGGAATAGTTCCTCTCTCCATTTTCATCAAATAGTTCTGCTTTCAAAAAATCGGTAGTGTATCCATGTCCCAAATGGATCAAACTACCCTTCTTTCCGTTGGAATACTATGTTCATTTCTACCTTGAACGAGTATAGCCAACATTCTCTCGGATTTAGGAGCCACTGTTTAGACACCCCTAAACAGAGAGGTTCCGAGATCCTTTACCTCATTTCGAGGTGGGGTGGACCCCAATAGGTGTTAGTTTAGGAGTAATCCTTCGAGTCGAGAAGTCTTGCATAAGACTTTCTTTTCCTTTCCAACTCTGAATCAGATTCATTACCTTCTCTACACCTTTGAACATTCCGTTCTAAATAAACAAACCTTCTAATGAACGACTCTTTTAATAAATATACGTGAATAAGAATGTGTTCGGACTCTTTTCGATTCCTTTCTTTTTGTCTTGATGAGAAGAAACATAACTTGGGACTGACAATCAGAATCTACCTTGCAGAAATGGAAGCCCCAAAGCTGATTTTCTCCTTCACCAATGGACTAGATCTCGCTGTTTACAAGGATGAGCTGCCCGATAATGGGATCATCCGGCTTGGACAAGGATTCGAGAACACAAATGTCAAGATCGCCGACGTTACCCTTTTCGCACCGATGGACAAAGTGTCGAAGCCGAGAAACCCATGATTGAATTCAACCTTAAATCAACTCAAGAATTTCCCCCTCGCAAAGGGTTCCGAGTCGAGAGGAGTACCGCTGTCCATAGAAGGACCGTTATCTCTACCCCCACCGGTCTAGTCGTCTCGCACCTATCCCGGCTCCCGCCAAACCGAAGGGGAAGGAAGTTCAAATTTGTAACGAGCATGTTACCGTGGAGGGTACAGATTTCCGTACAAGACCTTCTGTTTTTGAAATTGGGTCCAGCTCAAGGATTCCACCCCTAACACGGACCCAGAGGAGAAATAGAGGCAGGAAGATTGCCAGGAAGGCCAGAGCTGCTGAAGTCGCTTTCCTAGAAGAAATTCCCGAGTACACACCACTACCTGAATACATACCATTGTCTGAGTATACACCCTTTTGGAAGGGAGTAGATTCCATCCCCTTTCCGCCGCAGCTGACGAGGAAAATGTCCGCAGGATTGCCTCTACATTACCTCGGCCCGCATACTATAACGACAACAGAAAGAAGAGGGCTAGGATTACACCACTTGCCCGATTACAGACTGTGATTGAAAAGTTAGCAAAGAAGGAAAGATGCCCTGTGTCTGAAATTTTAAGAAGGATAGGGCGGGTGCCGACGCAAATCTCGTCTTGGGCCGCGAGTAGAATCTCGCTATCGCCGCGGAAGAACCAAATAAGAAAATGAAGGCTAGCCCACTCGTTGTTGTTTCGAGTTTACGGATCGTGGAGGATACCACCTTCCAACGATTCGACTGACGGACCTTCCGGTCCTAGGCCTTCTGTCGCTAGAAGGATGGTATGGCGTCCCACTACCGGCCGATTAAGACCGAAACAACGATCAGAAAAGGAAAGTCTCGTCAGGAGACTTGAGTCCGAAGAAAGTGCTACTGCAGTAAAGGGGACTCATGAGAAAGAAACTCGACAATTATCACATGACAACTGCAAGGAGGTACAGAAAAGACCTCTAGAAGATGCTATGGAAAAGTTAAGAACTGATATTCGGCGACTAGCAAGGGAAAGAGAAGAAAAGTTTGGAGATGAAGTTGACTCGTCAGAGTTCATGGATGATGAGTATGCAGAAATTAACATGGTAGAAACACGAGCTTCGTCAGCTTCACAAGGTGCTCCTGCAGCTGCAGAAAGAGAGGAGCCGGAAGTAATGAGGAGGCAGCTTCAAGAGAAAGATGATACGATCGCCCGGATGGCGAAAAGGATGGAAGAGATGGGCGTAGCCCTAGCCACTCTCCGCAGTCGTGTTCAACCCCAAAGAGAAACACCTCCGGAAGTTATTCACATTGTAGACGGAGGAAAGGAGATTACATCCGTCAACGCGGATGATCAATTAAAGAAGGATGCAACACAAAGTATGATTCCGTAAAAGGATATCAAGAGCTTGGTAGAACAAGCAAGTGCGAGAAGCCTTAGCACAATCAAAGAGCGGGACATCCATTCGGACGGGTAGATCTTACCCCGAAGAATTCGACGCTGTCCAATATCCGAAGGGCTTTGTACCACCTCTGTTCAAGACCTTTGATGGAACCGGAAACCCTCGGCAGCATGTTGCACATTTTCGTGCCAGTTGTTACAACGCCGGTGGAAGTGACGCTTTACTCTTCCGACAATTTGTCGACGACTCGTCGTGGATCGCCTTTGATTGGTATGCGGAATTACCAAACGGTTCGGTGAAGACATTTTCGAATTAGAGAACCTCTTCATCAAGCGATTTGCCGGAGCTCGACACCACATCACTATAGGTGATTTAGTGGTAGAGAAGCAGAAGCCGAATGAAACCTTGGTGGACTACATACTTCGATGGAGGAACCTAAGTATGAAGTGTGAGCCACAGTTACAAGAACAGCATGCAGTCGGCATTTTACTAAAAAGCATCCATGGCCCGATAGCACTTCTCCTCAAGGGATTTACTATTAAGACTTTCGAGAAGTTGTTAAGCAAGGCCGGAAGCTTGCAAGAGGAGGCGAAGCAATTAAGTTTCACCGATAAAACGGATAAACGTAAGCCCGTGAAAACTTTTGAAAAGAAGTCCGGGATCGTTGCAGCGAGCCGACAAAGGCAAGCAACCGATACAAATATCGTCGAACGGCCGCAACGAACCTCAACAGATTACCAAGCAACCCCGACCCAGCTATCGGTCATCTCAACAAGTATGAACAACCGCCCCGTCCGCAACGTACGTTAAGGGAGCTTCGAGCGAGGAGTATCCATTCAAGAATGAGGCAGTGGCCGAAAATGTTCCGCGACTTGATGAAGACTCCAGATTTCCAACTACCAAAACCTAAGAGACCAGAAGAAGTCGACAAGAAAGGTGATCCCAACTTTTGCCCTTACCACCGGATGCTTGGGCATAAAATAGAAGATTGTATTACCTTCAAGAGTTGGCTCAACGACAATCTTCGGAAAGAGAATATAACGATCCCGAAGGAGTACATGAAGGAACCCCAGAAAGGAGGTTCCGTCAATGTTATCTCGATGGATCTCATTGTTCGATAGATCCCTATGCGACCGATGATGGATGGACTACCGCTTGGACAAAGTCTTCGAAGAAGATTTTAGATCGCATCCAAACCACTTCGGTGCGAGCTTCAACTCGCAGTTCGAAACCCGTCAAGTCGGCGCTATCACTTGCGATAGAAGAACCACCTCAACAAGAGACGATTGAAGAAAAGAAGAAAATTGATGAAGAAGAAAAGACCGAGGCTCTTAAGGCTGGACTAGGGGCTGCTTATCCTAGGATAGTTGTTTCCGATTCGGGGGAGAAATCCCTCGAACCTCCGACTCGTATGATTATCCGCTCACTCCGGTGGGATCTTATAATGATGAGGGTTATGGCGTTGGCTACGTTTTGATCGTTTCTAACGATAACGTAACTAGCGACAATCAACCTAATCCGGACGTCGATTCCGATACAAATAACAATTCTCAAATCATACACAATCTCGACGATCACAATGATGAAGAAGACATCCACCGGGAAGGCTACGAGAGTTCAACAAGCGACGAATCTATTTGCGAGTTTCGAGGAGCTCCAATCACAATAGAGTTAGAGCCTTCGGACTCCGAAGCTAATCTCGAAGAATCCGTCATTCCGATTCGGAAGGAGACACCAACGAAAGTCAATGCTAAATTCGAAGAAATCACGAAGTCAACTTAAGAAGTGGAAGAGTTCTACCTCCGAGAATGGGTCCAAAAGACAAAGGAAAGCGGTGGTTGTTCGGGAAGAACCAACCCCGGCGGAAGAAATACCCATTCGAGAAGAAAACGAGGCACATGAAAACAAAGTGGATTACAACGTGCTAGCCCATCTTAGGAAACTACTGACCAAACCGAGCATCTACGACGCTCTCATCTTATCAAAAGAAATGAGAGAAGCTCTGATCAAGGCCTTACTTGATCCAGAAATTTGCTTAGCTCAAATGGCCGGAGAGTCCTTAGACGAGGTTTGCTCGTTAAAGGAACAGCGAGGTGTTACCTTCACGGACAACGACCTATTACTTGGGACAGCAGACCACAACCGACCATTGTACATTTCAGTTACAATTGGGAAGTTTACGCTCTCCAGAGTATTGGTGGATCCAGGAGCATCAATCAATATAATGAATCTTCGAACGCTAGCATACTTGGAATTGATGCTCGCGAGCTCGAGGCGGACAAAATGTTATTAAGAGGATTCAACCGAAAAGGAGAAAGAGCCCTCGGCTCAATAACACTGCTAATGAAGACCGGTGACTTAGCAAAGACAACCGCGAAATTTCACATAATTGATTCAGAAACGTCGTTCAACGCTCTACTGGGCCGACCGTGGATACATGAAAACAGGATGGTACCATCATCTCTACATCAATGCATTAAATACTACGACGGAGGGGAACAGTGTATTAAAGGTGACTTACAACCGTTCTCCATACATGAAATCGGAATCCATGAAGATGCAGCTTATTATGCACCTCCGAAGAAAACAATCTTCTCCAGAGATACCATAACAAATGAAGCAAAGGAAATTTGGGACAACGAAGAACCTGAAGTTCTAGTCCAACAGTCACTCACCACTCCCTTACGGCGAGATGGTGAAGGTTTCTCCACAACTCGCATCCGAGGTCGAGGCCGGGGACGAGGTCGTGGCAGAGACATTAGGACAATTGGACAGAGGAAACCGACCATCAATGTCGATTGGGAAGATAGTTCTGAAGAAGAAAAAGAAATCAAACAAGAAGCAGCGACAATAAGTCGAAAGAAGCCGCAATTCAAAATCCCTATTGAAGATGAAAGAAACGAAGAATATAAATCGATGTACGAGAAGATTAACCATTATGTACATACTATGACCCTGACCCCGATCCATCCTAATAAGATCGAGGGTATGGAGGTCAAAGAGGTACGTAGCGGTGGTGCAAAGCCCATCAAATTCTACCGTGGTGCTCCCTCCTCCAAGACTGAAAATAATGTACAACTTGAAGATGCTACTTCGTCAGAATTAATGGAATTGCCTTTTGAGTGGTACTCTCCCTGTGTTCAAAATTTAATTCAGCGTGGTTTCTTACCTCGACAATGGACAAAAGGTCAATCACAACGTTTTGAAAATTTATGGAATAACTCCGGTCGTCCACCCAACTCAAAACATGGTCTCGGATTCGGCACAAGTAGGATCGGCTGACGATACCGAATTTTGCTTGGTTGTCACTCGCGAGTCTAATGAAAACCGCATGGAAACTGCGAAGAACTCGAAGATTTGCAAATTGGAAACGCTCCACCGTAGTTCGAAGAAGAGATCAAATCTACGATAGATGAGTTAACGGAAGTTAACTTAGGTACTAGCGAAGAACCTAGACCTACCTTTGTTAGCTCCTTACTCAATAAAAAAGACTCCGAAGAAATAATCAAGTTATTAATGGAATTCAAAGACTGTTTTGCTTGGAGCTACGATGAGATGCCAGGTTTAGCTCCAGAGGTCGCAGTCCATAAACTAGGGGTAGATCCTGCTTCTGTTCCAGTCAGACAAGGTCCCAGAAGAATGCGTCTAGAAATCGAACAACAAGTCATAGCTGAAGTTAAAAAGCTAATAGACGCTAAATTTGTCCGTGAAGAACAATACACGACTTGGTTAGCCAACGTGGTACCAGTCAGGAAGAAGAATGGTCAGATCAGAATTTGTGTGGATTTCAAAGATTTAAACAAGGCATGTCCAAAAGATGAATTACCTCTACCGATCCCAGAATTAATGATCGACATTGCTTCAACGCATGAAATATTCTCATTCATGGATGGATCTTCAGGATACAATCAGATAAAAATGGCTCCAGAAGATGAAAAACTTACAGCATTCGAACGCCGATCGGAGTATATTGCTACACAAGTGATGCCATTCGGATCGAAGAACGCGAGAGCAACCTACCAGAGAGCAATGACAAGAATTTTTGATGATCTCATCCACAATCAAGTCGAATGCTACGTGGACGATGTGGTCATCAAAAGCAAAGTAAAGGAAAACCACTCGTATGATTTGAGAATTGTTTTCGAACGATTAAGACAATTTAACCTTAAGATGAATCCCTTAAAATGCGCCTTCGGCGTCACGTCCGGAAATTCTTAGGATTCGTTGTCCGACATCGTGGAATTGAAATCGACCCGGAAAAGATTAAAGCTATCTTAGAAATGCCGCCTCCCAAAACCTTAAAACAACTACGATCTTTTCAAGGGAAGCCGGCATATCTTCGACGCTTTATCTCAAACTTGTCGGTAGGTGTCGGCCTTTCTCGACACTAGTTAAAAGGACGCCAAATTTATTTGGGAAGAGAAATGCCGAAGGGCCTTCGAGGACATTAAACAATACTTAATGACACCTCCCGTCTTAGCGGCCCCGAGCCTCGGGTAGACCGCTAATACTTTATACCGTGGCTTTAGACGACTCTCTCGGAGCCTCGTTAGCCTGAGTCAATGATGAGGGTAAAGAAAATGCTCTTTATTACTTAAGCCGTCGTTTACTGCCGACGGAAATAAGGTATCCCGCAATTGAAAAGCATTGTTTAGCCCTGATCTTCGCCGCTCAAAAGCTCAGGCACTACATGCTTTCTCATAAGGTCAACCTGATCTCAAAATTTAATCCATTGCAATATTTGATGACCCGTCCAACGCTTTCCGACGGACTTGCCGGATGGTCAATGATATTATTGCAATTCGATATAACTTTCGTGCCTCTCCGTGCCGTAAAGGGACAAGTCCTGGCGGACTTCCTCGTTGCGGCGGAATCGCCTCTCAATGACGACTTGCCAGATGAACAAATAATGAACCTAGAAGACCCTGATGATCGACGTTGGGAATTGTATTTCGACGGAGCATCTTCAGCGCATAAAGACGAAGAATCGCAAGTGATAGTGCCCGGTAAGGCAGGGATCGGACTAATCTTTATAACACCGGAGCGGGGGATGTTAAGATACTCCTACCACTTGACGCAGTCGTGCACAAATAACGAAGCGAATACGAAGCCCTCATAACGGATCGGAATTAACTATTCAAATGGGTATAACGGACATCAACATCTACGGGGATTCGCAGCTAATCATTCAACGTATCGCCGGACAATACGAATTTTAAAACCAAGACTCGAGCAATACTTCCAAGTATGCCATACAATTGTTGGAACGCATTCCGAATGTGACAATCTACAAAATTCCCGAAAAGAAAACGCTTTAGCGGATGCACTAGCCCGTCTCGCAAAAGAATTTGCCTGTTTGCAAGATGAATCGATGGAAGTGTCGGCTCACGGACGTCGAGTCCTATCACGGCTCGACATAGACACAATACACAAATCGAAAAAGAAAAAGGATCAATTGCGAAGCAGTGACGTAAAACACGGAAGATTGGCGACAACCATTAATAGATTACCCGCAGACAGGAAAACTACCGGACGATAGGTCGTTAGCCCATCAGATCAAGAAAAGAACTCTGTCCTATGCATTGATAAACAACACATTATACAGAAGGTCTTTTGATCAAATGTGGCTAAGATGCCTAAGCGGGTCCGAGGCCCGTGAAATTGTTAAAGAGGTGCATTCAGGACTCTGTGGCGCTCACCAGTTGGGTCCGAAGATGAAAATGAAAATTAAAAGACTAGGGTACTACTGGCCCTCGATGATGACCGATCGCATGAAAATCGCCAAGAGCCGTCATCGGTGCCAAGTGCACGGAGTGGTTCTACACCAACCTCCAAATGTGCTACATCCGACAATTGCATCGTGGCCATTTGAATGTTGGGGCACGTGATATAGTGGGTCCAATAGAACCACCATCTTCAAAAGGACATCGCTTCATTCTTGCGGCTACAGATTACTTTTCCAAGTGGGCAGAGGCAGTTCCACTTAGAGAAGTGAAAGCACATCACGTACTACAATTTTTCAAGAACCAAGTTGTCTACCGTTTCGGAGTGCCGCGCAGGATCATCTCAGATAATGGGTCAGCATTCAGAAGTACGCAAATCAACAATTTTGTCAGGAGACATGGAATCGATCGGCGATATTCAACAATTTACTACCCAAGAGCAAACGGCTCGGCTGAGGCTTTTAATAAAACTCTCGTTCAAATTTTAAAGAAAACCTTGGACGATAATAAGAGAAATTGGCACGAGAAGTTGTTAGAAGCCTTATGGGCCTACCGGACAACCTTCAGAACTCCTACTCAAGCTACACCTTACGCTATGGTGTATGGGTCCGAGGCAGTGTTACCCTTAGAAGTCCAGCTTCCTTCACTCAGGATTGCAGTTGCAAACAAACTCACGACAGAAGAGAATGCCAGATTACGACTAGAAGAATTGGAAAGCCTGGAAGGGAAGAGACTTGCAGTGCAGCAGAATTTAGAACTATACCAAGCTAAGATGGTTCAAGCCCATGACAGACTGGTCCGCCCAAGAACCTTTAAGGTTGGTGACTTAGTTCTCGTTCTCAAAAGACCTATTCTTGCACACCGCAAGATAGGAGGAAAATTTGAACCCACTTGGGAAGGACCGTTTGTGGTCGAGACAGATCTACTCGGAGGCTCCTACCGACTAGTGAACTGCCAAGGAGAACGACATATGCTTCCGATCAATGGACGATACTTGAAAAAGTATTACGCTACCCGATGTTTCGAAGGAGTGAATTTTCCATCCATAGAAGCACGGGTGAAGTAATTACTTATGATCGGGTCCGAACCCAAAAATAACAAAAATGTGCTAAAATAAATAAAATCATGATAATAAAGTTTTCTTTGTTTTCTCTCTTCCAAATCAAAATCTCTTTCCTGATCTTATCCCATTTCATTCCTGTTGAATTGAAAATACAAAAGAAATAAAAATTTTTTGTCTTTAATAAACATTTTCTTAATGTTCTTGTTCTTAGCACAGCCCTGATCCTTTTCCTTGTCTCTTCGCATGGAAATGTCGAACGGGCGGTTGGTCCCGAACTTTAAGAATGGCGTAAGCCTTGCACTCGATGAAAAGAGGGTGAAAGATGGAGCGATAATCGAGATTGACTCGGATTTCGCACCGACAGCCTCACGATACGAGGAAAGTGACTGGGTCCCAGTTGACCGAGAAGAACTGCCCGGGCAGACAGTGATGAAGGTGGGTGGCCCAAGCCACCAACCCAGCAGTAAGAAAAGAAAAACAAACACTGAAGAGGACAAGAGAATCAAGTCTGTAGTCGCTACAGCAGAGGGCAGGCTTGTCAGCGCCGCGCCCACAGAAACTCAGGAAATACGAAGAGCTACTCTCACAGCAACTCAACGAAGAAATAAAAATCGCCGTATCCGCAAGATGCTAACTAAATTAGCAGCGGACCAACGCGACGAGGAAGTTGCTACTGCCAGTACATATACTTCGAGGATACCGGTTCGCCAGGAACCTGAAAAAAGGAGACCAGCTCCCAGGACGACAGAAGAGACCAGAGAAATCTCGAGAGGAACAGAAGAAAGAAGGCTAGTACGCCATCGGATGAAGCCGCCGGTGATGCATGACCTTGTTGCGAAGCAACCCGGAGGATGTCCCGACGGACATCATCCCCGAGGAGCCGAGGTATGCGGGAGAACGTGAAGGGATTGAGCCATATATCCCACAATATGTCACTGTGCCTCGCCATCTGCGGATCATTCCGGAATACGAGCCGGAGAGAATGCGGAATGTTGAAAAGAAAACCTTTGAATACTTCGAGAGAATTAGAGGCGAAGGATCAATATACCTGGAGGGCCTCGAGCTACATACGTACGTATTCTCAGAGTATGAACATCAGCAAATCGTGGATTGCATCCGGGATTTGAAAAGAATGGGCCGAGCAGGCCGCCTAAGGGAAAACACGTACTCAGAACCCCGGAGATGGATGCCAGGGAAAGGAAGAATTACAATACAATGTGGATGCTGCTATAACTTCGCAGAGGACATGAAAGGTAACCCACCAGGGATACTCCGTCATGGCCAGGTGGACCCAATGCCATTAGTCATTAAAAGGATGGTAAAAAGATTGATAACATGGAGGGTACTGCCAGCAGATTGCATACCCAATAGCTGCATTATCAACATTTACAAGAAGGGTGACTGTATACCCCGCACATAGATCACCACGACTTTGTCGGACCTTTCGCACGCGTCTCTTTTTCGAACGAGTGTAATATCATGTTCGGATCCGACCTCCGGATAGCGAGCCCGGGTGAGTTCCGAGGGCCGTAAAGATACCATTACCGGTAGGTTCCGTCATGATACCGAAGGGCAACGGAGCGGATATCGCTAAGCATTGCATACCGGAGTACCGATGAAGCGGATCTCGCTTACTTTCGAAGGATGGACGACAGGAAAACACCTTACCACTTCCAGCTCGGACCCGGAGCTAGAGGGCCTCCGACCTTACGAGTCGCGAGTTACATGGAAAATATCACACCTCCAACGTACATCCATACGGCATCCTCGCCAAGGATGACTTGGAAGGTGATGTTATCGACCATGTACCTCACTATTCGGACATGGATTTTTTGACGGATACCCTTTTGGATGAATCGACAAAGATCATACATAGTCCGTTTTGAGTCTATATGGATTGTATGAGATGCATTCCGCATCGAGTTGTACGATGTATCTTCAACGATGATTGGAATGAAAGTGACCATGTCACAATTTTGGCCTTCACCTCTTTTGTGCAAATTAACTGGGAAACGCCATTAAAAGTTAAATGAACTTCGAACAAAGAACAGAAAAGAAACCAAAAGAATAAAAGAAAACTTTCCTTAAAATAAAAAAAAAATGATAAACTCCAAATTCACGATAAAATAAAAATTGAATCGATAAAAGACAAACAAAATGACCACAAAATCTCAATCAAATTTCAAATTCAATCTTTCCAAATTTCAAATCAAATCTCAATCAAATTTCAAATTCGATCTTTCCAGATCTCACATCAAACCTCAGTCAAATTCACACTTACCCTTCCAAATCGAAGTCCAACCCGTTCTACTCTCTCCCTTGTCCGGGAAGGAAGCGGTTGATTCCATTGACACGGATCGAATCCGATGGCGAGGAATCACATTCAATCCAAACCAACGAACTTTCAATCAACTCTTCCGAATGGGATATGTAACATCTACATATTCCCTCCTAATCTATTTACTTCCATGAAAGTCTTTTACAACTTTCATGAAATTCCCAAAACACCAAAATTCCACACTTTTCAAATCAATACTACAAATCGTTGCAAAGTCAATTACACATCAAAATCAACTTTTTGAGGTTGAGGATTTTACATCCGATACCGCACTGCTTTAGGATTCTTTCCCT
This sequence comes from Papilionanthe hookeriana x Papilionanthe teres, assembly GCA_022702705.1. Lineage (NCBI taxonomy): Eukaryota > Viridiplantae > Streptophyta > Magnoliopsida > Asparagales > Orchidaceae > Papilionanthe > Papilionanthe hookeriana x Papilionanthe teres. The sequence continues at coordinate 12,869,833 of CM040427.1, forward strand.
ATTGCACTGAAATACATCAAAATCAACTTTTTGAGGTCGAGGATTTTACATCCGATACCGCACCGCTTTAGGATTCTTTCCCAATTGCACCGAAATACATCAAAATCAACTTTTCGAGGTTGAGGATTTTACATCCGAGACTCGCATCGCTTTAGGATTCTTTCCCTATCGCACCGAAATACATCAAAATCAACTTTTCGAGGTCGAGGATTTTACATCCGATACCGCACCGCTTTAGGATTCTTTCCCTATTACACTCGAAATACATCAAAATCAACTTTTTGAGGTCGAGGATTTTACATCCGAGACCGCACTCGCTTTAGGATTCTTTCCCTATCGCACTCGAAATACATCAAAATCAACTTTTCGAGGTCGAGGATTTTACATCCGATACCGCACTCGCTTTAGGATTCTTTCCCTATTGCACTCGAAATACATCAAAATCAACTTTTCGAGGTTGAGGATTTTACATCCGATACCGCACCGCTTTAGGATTCTTTCCCTATCGCACCGAAATACATCAAAATCAACTTTTCGAGGTCGAGGATTTTACATCCGAGACCGCATCGCTTTAGGATTCTTTCCCTATTGCACTCGAAATACATCAAAAATCAACTTTTCGAGGTTGAGGATTTTACATCCGATACCGCACTCGCTTTAGGATTCTTTCCCTATCGCACCGAAATACATCAAAATCAACTTCTTGAGGTCGAGGATTTTACATCCGATACCGCATCGCTTTAGGATTCTTTCCCTATTGCACTGAAATACATCAAAATCAAATTCTTGAGGTTGAGGATTTTACATCCGAGACTGCACTGCTTTAGGATTCTTTCCCTATTGCACCGAAATGCATCAAAAATCAAATTCTTGAGGTTGAGGATTTTACATCCAATACCGCATTGCTTTAGATTCTCTTCATATTGCAATGAAGCACACCAAATTGAACTCTTGAGGTTAAGGATTTTACATCCAATACCACATTGCTCTGAGATCTCTCCTCATTGTAATGATTCAATCCAATCAATTCAATTTTCTTTTGAGGTTGAGGATGTTACATCTAAAACCGCCAAATTTCAATTTTCATTTCAAATCAAATCCCTTCAAAATTAATCTTAACAAAACTTCAATCTAAATGAAAACTCAAAATCTAAACTTACACATCAAAACTTAAACTGAAACAAAATTTAAATTGAAACTTCCCCGGATATTGTGATTTGGAATTCACCTCCTTTTCCTTTCCCCAGCGAGAGTTCAGGAATCTCTAGTCTTAGAGATATACTCGACACTCCCGCACGGAAACTCTTCTACTTCGTCCTAAGTTTGTCACTTGGACATCCGTGATTGGTTTTGTTGATCTTTTCGGTCAACGCCAATACGCGCGGTGTGCTCGGTTAGCACACCACACCTATCGGGGGTCCATTTGTTGACCTCATTTTTGATGAGGTCTTCTCTTCTTCTCTTTAGTACTTAGGATCTAGCCTCAGGCTTTTCCTTCGACTATCTTAGAGGACTAGAATCGGGATCCACCATCTAGAAATTCAAACCACTTCTTAACTCCCCGCAAACTCCACAAACTCGATTGTAGACCCCTAATCACCTAGAGGGTCGAGATCAAATGTGGAAGTTTAAAGGATGAGTTCCTATAGGACTCTTTGGCCTCTGGACCGCTCCAGGTGGCTCGGTCTAGTGAAGGGGCCGACTTACACACACACTACACTCATACACTACACTTCCATACACCTCCTAAAACCACACCTATACCTAACTTGACCTCCCGACTCATGTGAGTGATTCACATGGATGGTCCTTAACCCCTAAGCCCTTGACTAAGAGGGTTAGGAACAACATAGTGAATGCCTCAAATGAGTCCCTTCATGGCTCATATGGGCTTGATGTGGCTTCATGGCTCAACCAAAATGATTTTATTCCACTTATATTTACCCAATCTTCAATTTTCCAAATTTTCAATTTTTGACCCCCGGGACCCTACACCCGCCTAACCTACCAAATGCCCTTGAAACTACCCAAAATCTCCAAAATCACCTAAATTACCCAAAATTCCTCAAAATCAATCCTAAACATTCCCACATCACTCAAATTGATCATTCATAGCCAAAAATACCAAAGATTCCAAAAATACCTCCCAATACCCTCCAAATACCCAAAATACCCCTCTTAGTCAAAAAATCCAAAAATTCAGAAAATTCCCAGAAAATTCCAGAAAATCCCAAATATTCTCAATTTCATTTTGTTCAACTACACCATGGGCCAATTGTGTCAATTTACCCCACTTTTATCAAAACCCCCAATTTGACCCATTTTAACCCAAAGTAAACCTAATGTCAAACCTAACCTACCCAATTGACCCAAATTCTGGTCCAATTCAATTCTAAACTTCAATTTAACATCCCCAACACCAATCTAGACCAAATCCAAGCCCAATTTGATTGACATTTGGATCCAATTTCACTTTTGGCCTTAAAGCCCAATTTGGACCCATGACCCAAACTTAGCCCAAACTCACCCAATTCAACTCCAATTAACCCCAAATCTTTTCTAAACCTTCCTTAAAATCCCCATAAACAAAACACTAACATGATTTACCCAAAATTTAGACCCAAACCCCACTCAAATTCAACCCAAAATCAAAAGCCCAATTTTGACCTAAACCTAAACCTAGCCCAAATAAACCCAAACCTCAAAATCAAAACCTAACCTAGGCCAAAACCTCTTTGAAACACTCCCATAAACATTTCCCAACATTAATTTTACATCAATTTCAACTCTAGCCCAACTTTGGCCCATGGTAGCCCATTTTGGCCCACCTTAGCCTCTTTACCAAAAGGCCCATATCCAACCCAATTCAAACCCAAATCACCTCAAATTTGTTTCAAATCACTCATGACACATCCATAAGCTAAACCCAACAATTATTTGGCCCAAGCCTTTACCAAAATTCCATCCTAAAATCCATTTTAAAATTCAAAAGCCCACTTTCCTAAACCATTTAAAAGCCCATCTAAAACCATTTCAATGAGCCCAAAATCTACCCTAAAGCACACATGACATTTCCATTTGCCATCCATTTAATTAAAGCCATTCCCTAAGTTATAATCCCATCATCAAATAATTCCAAATCAAGCCTCATGCTAAATCACCCCTAAATACCAAAATTTTCTTAAATCCATTTCCATGAAATCGACTCGACTTTTCCCAAGCCAAAGGTGAGCCATGAAGCCATGCATGAGCCACATGGAAGCCATGAGAGCCTCTTTACATGTCACCATGCCATTTTGGGCAAAAGGAGGAGACTCTTTCCTTAATTCCTAAAGGTGATTAACCACTCCCATGATTCCACTAAATCTTGCTTAAGCTTAATTGTACTTGGATGGTGACCATTCCCCACTGATTAAGCCGACCTAAATCACTTTCTATTCAGCCTAAACAAAGCCTTGGGTGGTGCACCTAGCCCAAATGGAGGGGCTGACCAATTTGAGCCAAAATAAGCCCTCTCCCATTCCATTCTAATCCAAGCCTTTTACACATGGCATTTGCCAATCGCCTACACTAAGCCCCGCCCCGACCCACCTGACCTTGAAGGTGACCCATGCCTGGCCGGCCAGCCACCACAGCCGCCGGAAACCACCAGGCCGAGAGCTCACATGTGAGCCAACTTTGGAATTCTCCCTTGCTGAGCTGCCCCATGCCCAATGGCCACCATGGCTGTTCTTCCCATGCCCAGAGCAGGTGATCCAAAGCCCTAACTCTCCCTGGGAAGCCCTCCGCCCTCTCCTATTTAAACACCACCCCCTCACGGCCATGAGAAGAGAGTTGCACAAACCTTGCCGAAACTCTGCCAAAATTGTTCCAAACCCTTCTCCACCCTTAGAGCAGTTGATCCCCGGTGTCAATTCGCCCTAATCCCCACCGACAAAATCCAATTTCTCAACCGAAATTCCACCCAAAACCAGGACACTTCTCCACAATGGATCAATCCTCAAATTGATTGGTCCTACACCTTCACCGTACCAAGAGAAGGTGTCCACCAAGCAAAAGCCCCATCTCCAGTGCCACCCGGTTGTTCCGGACTCCAAAGGTTGTGATCGACCTTGGTGAAAATCACACCTGAGCAATTCACCACATCCCCAGGGCTTCATCCCTAGCCTCCTGCAGCCTCCAACGAACGTGCCGAGCATCTCCGATCGAGGCTTCACCTCTCGCAGCTAAGGTATGGATCAATTCTTCATCCCGAGCTTCTAAACATTCTCCATTTCAAATGAGTCAATTTCAATAAACATTAGCCGTATAGATGTGTTCGTCTCTTCAAGACGAATCCATAGAGCATAAGAACATGAAAATCCATGGAGAATTGAGTGAGATCTTAGGGCTAGAAGGTGGACGGTTCTCAGGTTAGGAGGCTTGGGGACGATGAACGGATGCCGTTCATTTAATACACGCGCGGACGGACGGCTCAGATGGCGTCGGACGAGGAGATGATACATGAACCGCGGGCCGCGTGGCGCTGAGTCAGAAGGCGGCGTCAAATGGGAGCGCGCCGCGTGTGCATTCGGAGCTGCCGAGGTTGACATGGCGCCGCGTCACTTAAGTAGAAAAATAGGGTATTTTCTGATTTATTTAATTCCCTAAACTTCAAAAATCCATATCTTTGTGTAGAAAAATCACAAAAATAAAATAAAAATATCCTCTTGCTCGCTGAACGGAGGAGAATAATGTGGAAAAGAAATTAATTAATTTTGTCCAGTATTTTATTTTTAATTAATTATTTACTCCCTGCATTGTTTTAATTCTCCATGCATTCATACAATTCACCATGGCATGAGACCATAGAGCTTTTGAAGCCTCTGAACTTGGGAACATTCCCTGAATTTTCCAAGGTCAGAGGCCACCTCTGTGAAAAGTTATTTATTTTTCAAATGCATGTTGCTGTTTTGAGTATTTTAATTCCAAAAATTAGCATGTTGTGAAATAAATTCTAGGAAAATTTGGTGATATTCCTTATGACCAGAGAACCCTAGGAAAAATAGGACTTGAGTTAGTTCACTCAAAATAACCCTAATTGGCTTAAATACCCAAAATTGGACTTTAATTAATTAGAGTTAACCATAGATCAAATTAACTTGAAATCAATTCTCCAGTAACCTTTAGGATCAGAGGAACCCACCATAAAAGTTTGAAGTCAATTGGACTTGGTTAGCCCTACTAAATGGGTTGATTAAACCATTTAGTCATTTTAAACTTTAAAAATTCATAACTTTCAAAATACCTTTAAAAAATTCACTAAATTGGTTTTGGAGCCTCTCTGATATCAGAGGAATTTAAGAAAATCAAAATTTCAATTTTCTAAAAAAGTTGATTTTTCATCATTATTTTAATATTTTAATAATTAAAAATAATAAAAATCACAAAAATAATAAAATTCACCAAAATGTCATATTTTGAAATTTAATCACTTAGGAACAAACCCCATATTTTTCTTAGGTCTATTTAATGAGATATTAAATTTTAAAGCCTTAGGGTAATTTTAAAAATTAAAAAAATGTATTTTCTAGCATTTTCACTAAAATAATTATAATAAATCAAAGAAAAATCAGAAAATTGTAAAATTTGGTTCTCTGGAATCCTTGATATCAGAGAGAATTTTAAAAATTATAAAATTCATTTTTCAACTTATATTTTATTTTCAAATTAATTAATACTCCAGAACTTAAAATAATTCTAATAAATAAAATATAATTCCAAAAATCACAAAAATTGGTTTAAGTGGTCCTCTAGTCATTAGGAATGTCCCATAATTTTCTTAAGGATAGAAAATTTCCCTTGGTCATATTATTAAATTTTCCTTGGAAATCCTTATTTTCCACAAAAAATAATTATATAAATAAATTAAATACAGAAAAATCACATTTTCCCCTCTAGTGTCTTCATTGACATATGAGTGAAGTAACATAAAAATTTCAAGTTCATTTGAGCTCAATTTAGTGAGTTATGAAATTATTAGGCTTGAAGGGCAAAATGGTAATTAAAATCTTAACCCTTTAATTAAGACTTTAGGCTTAATGAAATTAATAGGCAAAATATTTGATTTTAACTTGATTTGGATGATTGAAATTTAGATAATTAAAGGGTAGAAACCTACTAAACAATTTAAAATAATTGAAATAAACCTTAATTAAATAATTAGTTAAATTTGGAAGAATAATAAAATTGGAATTATTAAAATAGGGATATTATTAGGAGGAGATTTATTCTTTAATTTAAAAATCCCTAAATTAATCATCCCAATAATATTTAATTCCTAATTAAAATGATAATCCAAGTTTAAGATTTAAAATGCTAAAAGACTTAATCATTAAATTAAATTAAAGTTAAATTATTTAAAACAAATTCCTCTAAAATTAAAAATTAAATTAAAAATTAAGAATTAAATTAAACTAAATTAAACTAAATTAAACTAAATTAAATTAAATTAAATTAAATTAAATTAACTTAAATTAAATTAAATTATATTATATTATATTAAATTAAATTAAATTAAATTAAATTAAATTAAATTAAATTAAATTAAATTGAAACTAAATTAAATCAAATTAAATCAAATTAAATTAAATTAAGCTAAATCATATTACATTAAATTAACTTAAGTTAAATTAATTTAAAATTAAACCACATTAAATTAAATTAAGTTAAATTAAATTAAATTAAATTAAATATAAAGACATGAAGAATTCAAAAATAAATCTAAAATAACTCGAACACTATTCCAAACTTAAATCATTAATTTGAACTTAAATTTGAATCACAAATCATTAAATATCATTTTGCCCTTAGGAGTTTTTACTATTATAACTCCTAAATGGAGTATCAAGTGAAATGACACTTCACTCATAAGGATATTCAAACATCCTAATTCACTGAGCAAGAAATAAAACTTAACTCAAACACCCCTGGATGATTAATTCACTTGAACAATAGAATTCATTTGGACTTAGGACAATTCCCGAAATATTGAAAGGATGTTTAAGATTCGTCTTAAACACTTCCTCAATATGATGGAATGTCCTTAAGAACAAATTGAGCTTAGTTGTTCTTTGGTGAAGAAAATCATCCTTAAAACCAAAATCGAAGACCTAGACGTCATAGGAGGTGACTAGCTATAGGATTAGGAACTTGGTAGAAAACCATAACCTTTCCCTTAGCTTTACCTAGGAACTTACTTTAAATGCTTAAATATTCTAACTGTGTTTTAAGTGCAGCTTGGGATGACGGGAAGACCCTCCAGGTACGCTTTTATTTTATTGCGATTTACCTTACGACAATTTATTTAATCGCGTTGCATCTTACTTTTCTTGCATGATAAACAACAGTTGCATGAAAACCTACACCTTTAGGACAGAAACCAAAACTGAAACCCATAACTAAATTAAAAGACACTACAACATAAAATTCACCGCCACAACATTTCAAAATATAAAATAACTCAAAATTTAATCACAAACAAAACAACAAAACTACAACTACAACTAAATTAAAACATCTTGTTGGATGATCGGGAATACCTCGGATGATGTAACCTACGTGTTGCTAACGGGATTTCCCGCAGTCTAAATGAAAGTGTGGAACTCATTCGGTTGAGTTTAGCAAATTCATCCGGACTAAGTGAATCCGATAAAAATAACGATGCTCGGAAGGATGGAACCGTGGGATCTTAACCGGTGTTGTTATAATCAACTTTAAGATTTGTTTTAATTAAAACATAAAAAACACTTGGAAATTAAGACTTTCTCTAAAACCAAACACTTCTCTCATCTCCTGATTTATGATTTCTAAAACTAAACCTCTGCAACAACAAGGAGCTCGGAGCATGGTGGGCAGCACGGCCATCGTCATCAGCAAAACCCGAGTCTACTTCAACAAAACTTTCCTTAGAATTAAATAATCAAGCCGTAGGACTTCGAGGTAGCTTCGCCTAGTGCAACATAAATCCTCAACTCTTCGTTAGGCATTTGCATGATCATATCATGTAAATTAAGCCCTAACCGGTCTTAGGAATCCGAGGTAGTCGTCCGATATGACATAAACCCTCACATCTTCGAGGCTATTTGTATGATTTTATCATACAAATATAAGTCCTAACTAATTAAAATTGGCAAGATCAAGATACTAAATAGACATTAGGACTTTCCTAAATTCAAACCAAACAATAGGATAGTTTGGGAAGTTGCCAAGATTCTTCTTGGATCCTCAGCTTCTCCTACTTTTCTTCCATTGGCCTTCTGAAAATAATTGTTCTAAATTTGATCCATTCCCTATTGAAATTCCAAAATTCAATCCCTTGAAAACTTAAACTTTGAAATCCTTGAGAGCAGAACTACTGATTATTATCGAGAGTTTTCTTAGGTGATTTCCGTCACTTAAGATGTAATTAACTATAGGGGCTTGCCCTTATAGGGAACTTTAAGAACCCGGTAATATAAACCCCGTTTAATGTTTTCATATTAAACAGGGGAATTTGTCGGCTTATAAAATTGGTTCGCGAGATCAAACGGATGTCACAAACCTTTCAAGTTTATTTAATCGAGCCCCATTATCAAGCAAGTGTGTCTATTCTTCGGGATAGATACACGGTTTGTGGTGCGGCGCTCGTTTATATAAACTATTCGGGATGTGAGATCAGTTTGATTTCATATCTTAAAATTTTCAAATTTAAAATTACTTTCAAAATCAAATACTACTTTTTCAAATTATTTATTTAAATTAAATTAAAATTCGCCGACAATTTCTGTAGGCGACCCCCCCTTTTCAAAATAAAACACATAACCCTAAAAAAAATACGCCGACAACAACTACTAACTTATCTAGATTAATTGGTTCAGAGAATTTTGAGATGTTAAAGACTACCCTTCTCGTGTAAAGATTAAGATAATTTATAGTAATGAAATGCTTAAAATATAATGTTGCGGTGAAAAATATGAGCATACCTATTCTTTAATCCTTCAGAGCATAAAGAACGTTGACTAATCTAAAGTTGTTGTACGCATGTATAGTAGTGTTGGGTAGGTTCTAGCCTCTCACCTCTAAATTACTCAATGTGCCCTCTCTATAGAACCTACCAATGACCCTTAGTTCTAATCTCTAGACCAAATTGATAAAAGAATCTAGCCTGTCACCCTAGAAACATCAATTCTATGCTCATCAAATCTTATCTTCCTTGTACTCACTAGTTGGAGAAATCATAATCCTCTCGGGTCTGTAAATTCTCAACAAATTTTAACAATACAAGTGATCAGTTTGCAAAGTAAGTTAAGATCCAGTCAAAATACCATCACATTTATAAAATAAGAGAATTTCTAAGAAAATCTAAATTCATAAACATGCATCCAATTCATTCTAAAAAAAGTAAAATTACGATAATGGCATGGGCAGCAAAAGAATTGATAGAATTATGTAATAAACTAAGTGCCAACAAGGAATAAATGTCTACCTAACTACTTTCGAGCATATAGGTATGCTTATTATTCTATTAGTTTTATGCAACTATCTGTCACCTAGATGCTTCTAGTAGAAATAGATCATGAATTATATTTCCTTAAAAGTTGCATTGCCGCTGATACTATTTTGTAATAGCCAATCAGATAATTTGAGTGCACTCTAGTTGTGAGATCACCACTCTCTCAAGTCATAGTTTTAATTACAATAGATTTTAACATAACCCATTTCCACTTAAGTTATGTTAATGAATAGAATGATATATTACTCATCACATTAAAATAAAAACAATTCTACCATAAAGCAAATTTTGCTACACATACCACTACTTCATATTAAAAGAAAAGAGTAAAGAAAACTACTTACAAATCATGGATAAAATACAACAGAAAACTTCATTTAAATGAAATAAAATCCACCAGAAAGTGTTTACAACAATTACAAGATAATAAAGAACACAATACTTAGCTTTTTCCCTCAGAAAGAAAGATAAAAAAACTCTCCAACAAAGTCTCATGCCGATCCATGTGCCGCTCATACTTTCTTAATCATATCTCTCAAAATCCCTCACCAATCTCTCCGGAATGGAGAAATCAACATCTCCATAAATGACACCAAACTCTCTCTAAAATCCTTATAAAACTTGTCCTAAAACACCCTCTCACATCATCCTCATGAGAGGTGCCAAGCCCCTCTTTTACAAAAATACAAAATCCTCCTTTTTTCCAAAATACATGCCCCTTCACTCAAAGAGACACACATCTTCACTTCAAAAGATACTTCTCTTCATTTTTAGATGTCTAGATTCAATGCAAGACTCGTTGGGATGTACGTAGCCATCTAGAACCTTCCAGAACATCCCAGAAGGTTCAAAACCATCCCTAACTATTTATGGCTCCTAGGTGCCAGTTTTCGGCTCCTAGGTATCGTTTTCTTATTTTGATTGGCGCCTAGGTACTAGTTTGGGTGCCTATGCACCATCCTTCAGGGAACTCCACCGTTTTTCCCCTTTTTAGTCCATTTAGCTCCGTTTGGCCGTGTTTCATCTCTGTTGCGCTCAAGATTGATATACCTATAAGATAAACAAGAGTAAAAACTCTTTCTTTAAAGTATAATTTCATTTAAAACATGTGATAAGTATATAGGAAATTAGGCACAAAATGTCACATCAAAATGTGCCAGATCATAACTTTCTTATTTGCTCAATTTTGCTCCAAATTGCACTATTTTTGCTTCATTTTCACCAAAATTCCATTTCTTGTACCTGAAGAAAAAATATGCAAAATAACTTTCATTAAAGTGTAATATCATTAAACATGTACATAATGTGAGCATGAAATGTACACTAAAAACATGTAATTTTTAGGTGGATCAAACATCATTAGCATAGACTTCAATATTTTTTCCATCTTTTAGAAAAGATTACATCCATGAGATGATGATAGGTAGCGCCAGTGTTTCTTCAGTCCAAAGGGAATTACAGTAAAAAAATAAGCCTTAACAAGTAATAAAAGTTGTCTTCTCAGCATCGATTGAATGTATCTTGATTAAGTGATAGCCGGAAAATGCATCCAAGAAACTCATGACTAAGTATCCAGTGCACTGACACATCTATCCTTGGTAGTAGATATTCGTTCTTGGAGCAAGCTGCATTCAAATTTCTGAAGTCCGCCCACATCCTCTACTTTTTAGATATATACACAATGACTACATTGGATACCCGGGAAGGGTATTGCACCTTTTTGTTGTATCCCGACTTCAAGTGCTTCTGCACCTTTTCTCAAATTGGTTTAACCATAGTTATTCTAGAAACTGAAGCTTTTGATTCATAGGTCGGGTGGATGAGTTGATATTGAAGGGGTGTCAACTCACATCAATTGGAATGCCTGACTTTTCGGTAGGCAACCAGATGAAGACATCACAATGCTCCAAATGGTTCTAGATCAACATTTCTTTGTGAACCACAACAAAATTTTCACTGATTAGAAAAATTTTAAACCACGAGGTCTACAGAGATCTTAGTTGTCGCCTCATCTATTTCAAGGCATCCTTCTCACTGGTATTGTATATCCAGCTCACCATGTTTCATGCTCCTCACTACCATGGATAAAATGTTCAGAATTGCTCTAGATTTCCATGTATGGTGAAAATTTCCTTGTCATACGGGAACTTGACTGCCATGTAGTAAGTTAACACCATGGCTCAAAAATTGTGGAGGAGCAGTCGAACAAATAGGAGCAACTCTCTTCTACCATAGCTCTCTCAAGTCATTAAGGATAACAACACATTTTAATGATTCACTTTGCCATAATGAAAAGTAAATGAAGACTTGAAGGCTAATCATCACGTTAAGAACATAAGAAAAACAATTTTTTAAAACATTTTTGTACTCCTACACATCCTACTCAATCATGAAAAGGAAGGAAAAATGAGCTACTAAGAAATCATGAAGAACACCCCATAAAGATTCCTTGAAAACAATAGAATTCACTAAATAATTTTTCTTACATAAATAAAAGAAATACAATACACAAAACTTATCTTTCTCTCCTCGATAAAGCTTTGAGAATGCTCCACAAAAGATTTATCAATCCCTTGTTGCTTTATTGAAGAATCTCCTCTCAATACAACTTGAATCCTCTCCAAATCCATATCATAAACTCTCTTCTGCTTGATACTATAATAAACCTTCATCCCCCACCTTTTGTTAGTATCAAACTTTAAAACATAGCATAATAAAGCCCTCCATCCCTTTAAGTACTTCCCATATCGTGTGCCTGAAATGCTCAAAACTGCCTCAGGCAATTACTAGAGCCTAGGCGCCAAGGGGCTGGTCTCTCTGTCTACCAAGTCTTATATGGGCACATAGGTGATAATGGATTTGGTGCCTAGAAACAGTAGGGTAGTGCCTTGGCGCCCAATGGCTAGTGCTTAGGTGCAATTCTCTTAAGTTTTCGAGTCAAAGACTGACACCTAGGGGCCATTCTCATATGAGCTCCTTTGTTCCCAGTCTCTACAACTTTGTTCCATGTCTCCTCCACTTTGCTACACTTCTAATACCTATTATACATGCAATAAAAATATAAAAATATATTCTTTAAAGTGCAATTTAATCCATAAAAACTTGTAATACATAAAGGAATTTATACATTTTTTTCTACACATCCATAATATCCCAAACTTAAAGGTTACTTGTCAAGTAACACTATAATTTAAATATCAAATTATTTAACTTGAGGTATTGGGTTTCATAGAAAATATCAATAATTATGTATCATAAATTTTGTAGTGATAAATATGAGATAACAATAGTAAACAAGTCTAGTCCTAGGGTATAAGAAACCTTGCATCCAACTAAGAAAACTTGATTTCCCTTCAAAAAGAAACCAATACTTCTTAAACATAGTATCTTATCTGGTAGAAAAATAGAATTCAAGCACTTCTAAAAAGATTTGCTAATGCATCCCAGATTAAGCTTAGGAGTGTAGTGAAGCTTTAAATTTAAAAAGAATTTAATGAAACTAATTTTTGATAAGGCTTCTCCTCAAACTTCTCCTTAATTTATATTTTCTTTATTTTCTTTTTAATCTCTTTTATTGCTTTAGGATGTAGATTTCAATCCTTAGAATAACGTTACAAGGATTACCATATCTTGATAGGCCTTCTAATAATTTGAATTCACTATCATCTCTCTAAGGTAAAACACTCTGCACTCCTTCACTTTTTAATTTCTTTTAAAAAATTAGAAAGCATTAGTTGAAAATATAATTTTGTGGAGGCTCAATTCTTATCAAGTATATATCTAAATATACCTAATTCAACATGTATATCACTACTTTCAAAAATAAATACTTAATTCAATTTTCTACATGTTGAATTACAATTTAAGTTTAGTCTAGTATAATTTACATAGAGTTTAAAATAAACTGTCTTTCCATTCTCAATATTGTGAAAGTTTCAAATTTAACCCCACATTCCTTAAGTCTAATTAAATATAGCAATTCAAATATATGTTTACCGGCGACAAATAATTTTAGGCTTTTAAAAGATTTTTCTCTCCCCTCAAACTTAATTATAAACATATTGAACAATTTAAACATGAATATAAATGGGGAGAAAATATTACATAAATACTTCCTACCACATGTGTCTATCATCAAGATCAATAAGTATAAATAAGAAAAAACATATATGCAATAGCAAGTAAATCGAAACTAAATAGGATTTTAAATGAAACTACACTAGTGAGTTTAAATATTACAACATGCTAAATAAATAAGTTCCACAATAATAATATAGACTGATCAAATGAAAAGTACATCAACAGTAGTAGCAGTAAAAGAACAAATCTTGTACATCCACATAAAATAAAAATATAAATACTCCTCATTATCATCATCATTAATATCATAACCACCTTCTTCTTCATCACTTTCCTCCTTTTCATGTTGATCATCCTCCTCAGACTCCTCCATCGGTTGATTATGCTCATAGGGCTGGTAAAAAGGGTGTATAGAAAACTCCACTGATTTTTCCCGTATGATCCACTGGTTTCTCTTATACATCTCCAACTGAGCAGCCTAAAAACTAGTAAAGTAATAGTATTGGAGTGATCAGTGACATCATAAATTGTGGTCTGACTGATAGAAACATCCTCTTCTAGGCTTCTCAATATTTCATACATAGAGGTCATGCTAGTAGAGGGACGAGACTGAGAATATGATGTCGATGGCTGAGACAAAAAAGACTGAGAAGAACTAGCCCCACGTTCAATAATAACATACTTACTATATAGTTTCAAGTTGGTCTTAGAAATAAGCATCATAAGATGAAGCTTCTCTTCCTAACTCCCAAACATAAAACCTAAATTTTGGCAAAAAGCAAAAGTTATGGAAGGATGTCTTAACCCTAACCTAGATCCTCCCTCAGTAGCATTGAAGATAGAGTGATAGAAGAGAGCACCAATATCAATAGATTTCATCATTTGAATGCAAAAAATATGAGAGGCTCTATCTCTATTAACCTCACTCAAATTGGTGGAGGTAAGGAGCTTTGTAGACATGAAGTAGTGCTAAGCCTTAGAAGTTGCATTAATTTTGGATGAAGGAAAATATTCCTTATGATCATTTCTTACCTTCCAAGACCCTTTACCATTAGTCAGGAATCTGATGATCTCATCCAAATCAAAGTTTATGGAAATGAAACTAAAGTAATAAATCCCAAGGACTTCTCTCAGTGAAAATAAAGATTTAATGTGAGATGAAGAGATGTCTACCTGCTTCTCCCTTACATAAACTTAGTCATCAAAGGCATCAAGGAGATCAATAATAAAACTCTCGAACTACCAAAATCATAGCAACAAAAGTTTTGCAACAGAAGTTTTCCCAATGATGATTTACAATCATACTCTCTATATCACTCCCAAGACTAAAGAATCCATGTGCCACAATCAATTTCTTTGACACCAAAAGGTCATTGTAATGCTCTTAGCTTTGGAGCTTACAAACTTCTTTTTACAAAACGATGATTTTTTCGATTTTCTGCCCTTAGTATTTGTTTCCATAGAAGAGTAATAAAATAAGAATCACAAGAAATAACGCTAAAAGGTAAAGTGGATTCTATCAATATGTAAATTAATAGCAAAATCATGTTTTTCCCCCACAAAATCTCCAATTCACACTTTCTCCACCAACAACCCAAAAATCCTCAAAACAAATCCAAGGAAATAGCTTAAGGAGTGAAATTTACCACTTGGGATTGATTTTCACTAAAAAACCTTCAAGGGTCAAGGAAAATTGGTGTTTGGGTCCATTTGTTTACCTCACTTTTGTTGACGTCTAGTCTTCTTCTCTTAAGAGCCTAGGATCTAGCAATAGGACCTTCCTGTTGACTATTCTAGGAGACTAGCAATGGAACCCTACCCCTCAGAAATTCTAAACAACTTTTTACACTTCTGGAGTTTCACATGCATGGTTTTTCCTTCTACCATTTAGTGGAATGAAACTAGAATGAGGGAGCTCAACAGGAATCCCCCATAGGACTGGAAAGCCTTTGGGATAGCCATGGGCGGCTTGGTCGTGGCTTGGACTTGGAGACACACACTCTTCAACTCACCATAATTTCGCACACAATCCCAAAATGCTAAAATTACCTACACATAACCTATTCCCCTACTCTTTTGGAAACACATTTGGGTGGTCCCCAATCCCTTAGCTTTTGGCTAGGATGGCTAGGACCAACATACGGAGGATCCAAAATGGGCTCTTATTGGTCTCATGGCACCAAAAGCGGTAACATCATGGTTACCATCCACAATGAATTCCAATTCTACTAAAAACACCCGATTTTTGACCTTCTACCCCCCAAATTTTTCCAAAATTACCAAAATACCCATGAATTCCTAATTTTCTCAAAATTTCCAAAATTGTCAATTCTCACCCAAAAATCATATTGAACCACTCCAAAACATTCAAATTGCCCAAAATACCAAAATTTCCTCAAATTCTCAAAATATTGTCCAAAATTACCAAAATTTTCCACACATTCCGAAAATTCTCAAAATCTCTAAATTCACTCCAAAGATCCCCAAGATCAATCCTAACCACCCTGACCTCAAGAGCTTCTAAATTCACCAAAATTGGACAAAATTCCCAAATCACCCTTAAATGCCCAAAGTCCCCAAATCACTCCCAATTTTCACTATATTCATTCCAAACTCCTTAAATTTTAAATCCACATCAAAATTCATTATGTTTAAGCTCAATTGAAACCAAATTTAAGACCAGCTAAACCAAAATTCAAGCCTAAATTCCAAGCCCAAATCATGTACCCAAAAATTGACTCAACTATAAATCTCATCAAATTAAACCATGTGACTAATTCAATTCAACAAATTTCACTTCCTGAACTTATCATGATATTATTCTAGAACCCCTCAATTGATTTTAAAACTAACCCCACGACAAGCCCAAATCCAATTTTTAGCCTAAAAGCTAATTTTAAGCTAAAACTCCATCCATGCCATTTTTGAGCCTCCTATGATGCTAATCAACTCACCAAAAGACCTCAATTTTGTGTCATAGAGTAAAGTTCTCTCAAAATGGGGAACCATCCCCTAAAATTTCTTTACTCTCTAACCCATGCAACCAACCTTTCCAAGCCCCAAGTTACTCACCATTAAGCATCCTCACCTCCCTAAGCTAGCTAGCCACCTCCCTTGTCCTTGCTGGCCAGCCTTGTTGTCGGAAAACCAAAAATTCAGAAGCCTCATCCCTAGTTTGAACCTCAAATTGAACCCATCCATTGTGAGATTCCTCCATTGGTCAATTGCACTGCTCATCCCTCCACCTAGGCTTAATGGCACCAGCCAATGACAGCCTGAGGCCTCCCCCTTGGTCAGAATTATAAATAGCCCCCCTTCATGGCCAAATAACGAGAGTGATAAAATGCTTGGGGAAACTCTGCCAAATTGTCTCCAAAGATTCCTACAACCTTCCTAAGTGCAATCTGACTGTTCTCAGCCCCTCGTTTCCACTGCCTGAACTCAATTTCATCACCCAAAACCAAGGCATTTTCTGACCATCCCCTCAAACTCCACCAAACTCCATAAGCTTCTCCAGAGCCTACAAAGAAGTTCCTCATTGAAATTAGCCCTTTTCGAGCTCCCCAACCTATACTTCCAAATAGCCCATGCCACCCTTTGATCGAGCTCCTACACAGACCTAACCACAGATCAAATTGAAGCTTGGAGGACGTTCACAGGACCAAGGTGAAGCTCAAAAAGTAATCCAATTGAGGCTACACCTCTTGGACCACGGTATGGCTCTACTTTTTCATTTTGCACTCGGTTTGAGCCTTTGTGAAGTGAACTTGTATTTCATACATATTTAGCCATATAAATTGGTTTGTCTCACTTAGATGAAGCAGTAAGAACAATACCCATGTAATTTTGTTAAGGATTAAGCTAGACCTTAGGGTTAGAAAATGGGCAGTCCAGGTTGGGAAGATTGGGATGATGATCAGGAGCCATCAAATAGCGCATTGTCGGCATATTTTTAGGTTATGTGTTGTATTTTTGAAAAGGGGTCGCCTACAGAAATTGTCGGCGAATTTTAGATTTTAAATTTAATTTAAATATGTATTTAATTTGGAAAGTAGCATTTGATTTTGAAAATAATTTTAAATTTGAAAGTTTTAAGATATGAAATCAAACCGATCTCACATCCCGATTAGTTTATATAAACGAGCACCGCACCACAAGCCAGTGTATCTATCCCGAAGAATAGACACATCTGCTTGATGATGGGGCTCGATTAAATAAATTAGAAGATTTGTGACATCCGTTTGGTCTGCGAACCAATTTTATAAGCCGACAAGTTCCCTTGCTTAATATAAAAGAATTAAGTAGGGTTTATATTACCTGGGCTCTTAAAGTTCCCTATAAGGGCAAGTCCCTATAGTTAGTTACATCTTAAATGACGGGAATCATTTAAAAAAACTCTTGATAATGATCAGTGGTTTTGCTCTGAAGAATTTCAAAGTTTAAGGTTTTCAAAGGATTGAATTTTGGAATTTCAATAAGGAATGGATCAAATTTGGAACAGTTAATTTCAAGAGTCCAAAGGAAGAGAAGTAGGAGAAGCTGAGGATCCAAGAAGAATCTTGGCAACTTCCCAAACTATCCTATTGTTTGGTTTGAATTTGAGAATATCATTTAATGTTTCAATCCTGCCCATTTTAATTAATTAGGACTTATATTCGTATGACATGATCATACAAATAGCCTAGAAGATGTGAGGGTTTATGTCGTACCAAACAACTACCTCGGACTCCTAAGACCGGTTAGGACTTAATTTGCATAACATGATTATGCAAATGCCTAACGAAGAGTTGAGGATTTATGTTGCACTAGGCAAACTACCTCGAAGTCCTATGGCTTGGTTGTTTAATTCTAAGAAAGTTTTGCTGAAAGAGATCCGAGTTTTGCTGATGACGATGGCCGTGCTGCCCACTATGCTCCAAGCTCCTTGTTGTCGCAGAGGTTTAGTTTTAGAAGTCATAAATCAGGAGATGAGAGAAGTATTTTGGTTTAGAGAAAATCTTAAAATCCAAGTGTTTTTAATGTTTTAATTAAAACAAATCTTAAAGTTGTTTAAACATAACCGATTAAGATCCCACGATTTCGTCATCCCGGCACCGTTATTTTCATCGAATTCACTTAGTCCAGATGAATTTGTTAAACTCAACTGAATGAGTTCCACACTTTCATTTAGACCGTGGGAAATCCCGTTAGCAACACGTGGGTTACATCATCCGAGATATTCCCGATCATTCAACGAGACGTTTTAATTTAGTTACAATTGTAGTTTTGTTGTTCTTTTTGTGATTAAATATTGAGTTATTTTATATTTTGGAATGTTGTGGCGATGAATTTTATCTTGCAATGACTTTTATTTTAGTATTGGTTTCAGTTCAGGGACTATCCTAAAGGTTTTGATTTTCATGCAACAGTCTTGTTTATCATGCAAGAAAAAGTAAAGTACAGTGCATGTAAGTAATTTGCAATAAAATAAAAGCGTACCTGGAGGGTCTTCCCGTCATCCCAAGCTGCACTTGAAGTACATGTTAAGGCATTTAAATATTTTGAAAGAAATACCTAGGTAAAGCTAAGGGAAAGGGTTTTGGTTGTCTACCAAGTTCCTAATCCTATAATTAGTCATCTCCTATGACGTCTAGGTTCTTGGTTTGGTTTAAGGATGATTTTCTTCATCAAAGAACAACTAGATTCAATTGTGCTTCTAAAACATCCCATTATATTGAGGAAGTGCTTAAGACGAGTCCTAAACATCTTTTCAATATTTCTGGGATTGTTTTGAGTCAAAGTAAATTTAGTTGCACAGGTGAATTAATCATCCAGGGGTTTAAGTTTTGTTCCCTTGCTCAGTGAACTAGGACATTTGAATATCCTATAAGTGAAGTAACACTTCACTTGATACTTCATTTAAGAGTTATAATAATAAGAGCTTTAAAAGGGCAAATCAACTTATTAAGTATTTTAATGATTTAAAATTAATGATTTAATTTTAATTTTGACTTAATTATAAAAAATTAGTTTAAGTTTGGAATAGTGTTCAAGTCCTTTAAGTTTTAAGTTTACTCTAAGTGTTTGGTTTAACTCTTAATGATTTCATTTAGGTGTGTTGTTAAATGATTTTAATTCAATTTAATTTAAATTTAATTTAAGTTTAATTTAATTTAATTCAATTTAATTTGATTTCATTTTATTTGATTTAATTTAATTTAATTTAATTTAATTTGATTTAATTTAATTTTAATTTAATTTTAATTTAATTTAATTTGAATTAATATATTTTGATTTAATTTTAATTTTTATCTTAATATATTAAATATGATTTCATTTAATTGTTAAGGTGTT
Organism: Papilionanthe hookeriana x Papilionanthe teres; assembly: GCA_022702705.1. Taxonomy (NCBI): domain Eukaryota; kingdom Viridiplantae; phylum Streptophyta; class Magnoliopsida; order Asparagales; family Orchidaceae; genus Papilionanthe; species Papilionanthe hookeriana x Papilionanthe teres. The sequence continues at coordinate 12,889,778 of CM040427.1, forward strand.
AACTTGATTCAGATTTTGATTTAATTTAATCTCAACATCTTTAATTTAATTTAATTTAATTTAACATTTTAAATTTTAAGTTAGGATTATCCTTTTAGTTAAGAATTAAATATTATTGAAGTGATTAATTTAGGGATTCATAAATTAAAGAATAAATATCCTCTTAATAATATCCCTACTTTAATAATTCCAATTTACGTTATTCTTCCAAAATTTCAATTAATTAATTAATTAAAGTTTTATTTTAATTAGATTTGAAATGGTTAGTAGGTTTCTACCCTCAATCCTTTAAGTTTCAATCATCCAAAATCAGTTTAAAATCAAATATTTTACCCTCCCCTTTTTGATTAATCCTAAAATTTTAATTAGGGGTTGAAAGTTTTAATTACCCTTTTGCCCTTCAAGCTTAATAATTCTATAACTCACTAAACTAAGCTCAAGTGAACTTGAAATTTTTATGTAACCTCACTCACATGTCAATTAAGACTTTAGAGGAGAAAATGTGATTTTTCTGTATTTAATTTATTTATGTAATTATTTTTATTGGAAAAGAGGGGTTTTCAAGGAAAATTCAATAACATGACCAAGGAAATGTTTCTATCCTTAAGAAAATTATGTGATATTCCTAATGAACAAAGGACCATTTGGACCAATTTTGAATTATATTTTATTTATTAGAATTATTTTAAATTTTAGAGTATTAATTAATTTAAAAAAGAAATAAAAGTTGAAAAAAGGATTTTATATTTTTCAAAAATCTCTCTGACCTCAGGGAAATCAGAGAACTAAATTTAATATTTTTTTGATTTTTGTTTGATTTATTAGAATTATTTTAGTGGAAATGTTAAAGAAAATCATTTTTTAATTCAAAATTTGTTTTAAGCGTTTAAAATTCAATATCTTACCCTAGAAACATAGGAAAAATATTTGGTTTGTTCCTAGGTGATGAGAATTCAAAATGTGACATTTTAGTGATTTTTAATATTTTTATAATTTTTATTATTTTTTAATTATTAAAAATATTAAAATAATGATAAAAATCAACTTTTTTAGAAAATTACAATTTTAATTTTCCTAAATTCCTCTAATATTAGAGAAGCCCCAAAACGATTTTTGTGAATTTTTGAAAAGTATTTTGTGAGTTATGAATTTTTAAAGTTTAATTTTGGTTATGTGACTTAATTAATCCATTTAGTGGGGTTAAATATTTCCAATTGATTTCAAATTTTTATGTAATGTTCCTCTAATCCTAAAGATCAGTGAAGAATTGTTTTCAAGTTAATTTGATGTGTAGTTAACCCTAATTAATTAAAGTTCAATTTTGGGTGTTTAGGCCAATTAGGGTTGTTTCATGGAATTAACTCAAAAGCTATTTTTCCTAGGTTCCTTTGGTCATAAGAAACATCACCAAATTTTTCTAGAATTTATTTCTCAACATGCTAATTATTGGAATTAAAATACTCAAAATAGTAACATGAACTTGGAAAATCAATATCTTCTCATAGGGATGGCCTCCGACCTTGGAAAATTCAGAGAATGTTCCCAAGTTCAGAGGCTTCAAAAGCCCTATGGTTTCATGCCATGGTGAATTGCCTATGTAAATGAAGAATTAAAACAATGCAGAGAGTAAATAAATCATTAAAAATAAAATACTTGATGAAATGACTTGATTTCTTTTCCACATTATTCTCCTCTGTTCACTGAGCAAGAGGGTATTTTTATTTTTATTTTTGTGATTTTTCTAGACAAAGATTTGGATTTTTGAAGTTCTAGTAATTAAATAAATAGAAAATAGCCCTAATTTCCTACTTATCCACGCGGCTCCACGCCATCCTCGGCAGCTCCGTAAGGCCACGCGGCGTGCTCTGATTCGGCGACGCCATCTGAGTCAGCGCTGCGGGGGCCCGCCATTCATGTATCATCTCCCGGTCCGACGCCATCTGAGCCGTTCGTCCAATACACGGGCGAATGGATGACATCCGTTCATCGTCTCCGATCGACTTCACCCGAGAGTCGTCCATCTTTCAGGCTTGATATCTCTCTCGATTCTTAACCGATTTATATGTTCTTATACTCTATGGATTCGTCTTAAAGAGACGAACACATCCATACAGTTTATGTGGCATGAAATTAACCCAATCAAAATAGAGAATGTTCAGAAGCTCGGGCAGAAGAGAGAGCTCATACCTTTGCTCAGAGAAGTGTGGCTTCGATCTGAGAGTTGTGTCACCTTCGATTGAGTCCAAGTAAGCTCCAGATGAAGTCTCTGGCCCTAAGGAATTGTCTAGACTTGAATTTGACCAGACCCGATTCCAAAGCTTAGAGGCTAGAGCAAATGGGTGGCCAGGAGAGGGGGCTTTCACTGTGGAACTGTTTCTCTTGGCCTTGTGCAGGTGTGGGTGAGTTTAATTTCAATTTGGTGGAGAATTGGAAAGTGTCCTGGTTTTGGGTGGAATTTTGGCTGAGAAATTGAGCTCTGTGGATGGGGATTAGGGAAAATTATCACTGGGGATCAATTGCTCTAGGTGTGGAGGATGGTCTGGAACAATTTTGGCAGAGTTTCTGTATGGTTTTTGTGCAACTCCTCTCTTGGCCGAGAGGGGGTGGGGTTTAAATAGGAGTGGCTGGAGGGCCTCCCATGGGGAGTTAATGGGCGGGATCGAGTCGCTGCGAGGCGAGGAAGAACGGCTCCAATGGCCATTGGGCATGGGGCGGCTCCGCGAGAGAATTTCGATGTTGGGCTCACATGGTGCTCTCGGCCATGGCATTTTCCGGCGAGCCGTGGTGGCTGGCCGGCCAGGCATGGGTCACCCTCAGGGTCAGTGAGGTCAGAGCTTGATTCCTGTGGGTTCAATTGATGGTTGTCATGTGTAAAGGTGGTGAATTGAAATGGAATGGGAAAGGGGTGATTTTGGCTTGGTTTGGGTCAACCTATGTATTTGTACTTGGTTCACCATCCAAGGCTTGACCTTGGGTTGTGGGAGAATCATTTGGGTCAGCTGAATTGGGGTAGTGAAGTCCCCATCCATGGTGAAGTGGCTAAACATGGTTTAGTGTGTAGCATAAATAAGGTTAAAAGGGTTTAAGGGAGGCTTAAGAAAGAACCCCCTCTTCTTGCCATAAGTGGACTTATGACAAGTTAAAGTCCCCATGGCTTCATGTGGCTTGAGAATGGCTTGTTCATGGCTCACATTTGGCTTGAAAAAAGTTTGGCCGACTTTCATAAAAAAGGGTTTTTTTGAAATTTTGAAAATTTTGGGGTTATTTGATGGGATTTGGCATAATACCATTTTGGTTTGATTTTCATGATGGATTTTACACTTATGGAATTAAATTAAGTGGGGATGAGATGAGATTGTAATGTGGGCTTTAAGGTGGATTTTGGGCTTTTGGGTTTGTTTTGTATGGGCTTTTAAAGTGGCTTGGGAAATGGGCTTTTAAATTTGGTAAAGGTGGGCTAATGTTGAAATTGATGTAAATTCAATGTTGAGAAATGTTTATGGGAGTGTAACAAAGAGTTTTCAACCTTGGTTGGGCTTTAATTTTGCGATTTGGGCCTATTTGGGTTCATGGTGGATTTAGGCCTATTTAGGGAATTTTGGGTTTGGGTTGAATTTGAGTAAGGTTTGGGTCTAAATTTTGGGCAAGCTATGTTAGTTTTTTGTTTGTGGAGATGTTAGGGAAGATTTAGAAAAGGTTTGGGATTAATTGGAGTTGAATTGGGTTTGTTTGGGCTAAGTTTGGGTTATGGGTTAAAATTGGGCCTTAAGCTCAAAAATGAAATTGGATTCAAATATCAATCAAATTGGGCTTGGATTTGGTCTAGATTGATATTGGGGATATTGAATTGAAGTTTAGAATTGAATTGGACCAAAATTGAGGTCAATCAGAAAGGTTTGGTTTGACATTGGGTTCATTTGGGTTTAACTTTTGGGCAAATTGGGGGTTTTGGTAAAAGTGGGGTAAATTGGCAAAATTAGCCCATGGTGTAGTTGAACAAAGTGAAATTGAGAATATTTGAGATTTTCTGGAATTTTTTCGGAATTTTTGGAATTTTTGAATTTTTGGGTCAAGAGGGGCGTTTTGGTAATTTGGAAGGTATTGGGGGTATTTTTGGAAATTTTGGTATTTTTGGCTGTAAATGATCAATTTGATTAGTGGGGAAATGTTCAAGGTTGATTTTGGAAAAGTTTTGGGTGATTTGGAAATTTTGGTGGTTTTGGGTAGTTTGAGGGCTTTTAGTAGGTTTGGTGGGTCGGGGCTCCGGGAGTCAAAAATTGAAATTTTGGAAAAATGAAAATTGAGCAAGTGTTAGTGAAATGGAATCATTTTGGTTGAGCCATGAAGCCATATTAAGCCCATAGGAGCCATGAGAGGAGTCATTTGAGGCATTCACTATGTTGTTCCTAACCCTCTTAGCCAGGGGCTTAGGGGTTAAGGACCATCCATGTGAATTACCTACATGAGTCAAGAGGTCAAGTTGGGTGAGAGTGTGGGTTTTAGGATTTGGAATGTGTGTGTGAGAGTGTAGTGTATGTGTAAGTCAGCCCTCACCAGACCAAGCCACCCAAGGTGATCTTAAGGCCAAAGAGTCCTATAGGGAACTCATCCTTTAAACCTCCACATTTGATCTCAAACCTCTAGGTGATTAGGGGTTTACAATCAAGCTTGTGGGGTTTGAAGGGAGTTAAAAAGTGGTTGAGTTTCTAAAGGGGTAGGTTCCATCTCTAGTCCTCTAAGATAGTCAAAGGAAAAGCCTGAGGCTAAATCCTAAGTACTAAAGAGAGAAGAGAAGACCTCATCAAAAATGAGGTCAACAAATGGACCCCCAATAGGTGTGGTGTGCTAACCAAGCACACCGCGCGTATTGGCATTGACCGAAGAGATCAACAAAACCAACACAGATGTCCAAGTGACAAACTTAGGACAGAGTAGAAAAAAAATCCGCTGGGTAGTATCAAGTATATCTCCAAGACTGGAGGTTCCTGAACTCTCGCTGGGGAAAGGAAAAGAGGTGAATTCCAAATCACAAGATCTAGGGAATTTTTATTTAGATTTCGTTTCATTTCGTGTTCAAGTTTTGATGTGTGAGTTTAGATTTTTGATTTGGAGTTCCAATTTAGATTGAAGTTTGATTTAAAATCAGTTTGAGGAAATTTGGATTTGAAATGAGAATTGAAACCCGAGTTCCAACCTTGGGATTGCGAAGAAAACTGGATTTTAGGTAGCGACCTCGGAGTAAGCATCCGAGTTTAAGTGTCGATTGAAAAGGATGAGAATCGAATTTAGGTGCTGATCTCGAAAGAGAGCTGGAATTTAGGTACCAATCCCACAAGTTTGGAATTGAAATTTAGATGTCAATTCGAAAGAGAATCGAAATTTAGGTATCGATTTCGAAAAGAGAGTCGGAATGTAGGTACCGATCTCGGAATGAGAACTGGAATATAACTTCCAGTCTCAGAATTTTTTGAATTGAAATGTAGGTATCAATTCAGATGAGAATTGAAATATAGGTATCAATTCAGATGAGAATCGAAATGTAGGTATCGATCTCGAAATGAAAACTGGAATGTAGGTACCAGTCTCAAAAATTTTGAATTGAAATGTAGGTATCAATTCGGATGAGAATCGAAATGTAGGTATCGATCTCGAAATGAGAACTAGAATGTAGGTACCAGTCTCGGAAATTTTGAATTGAAATGTAGGTATCAATTCAGATGAGATCAATTCGGATGAGAATCGAAATGTAGGTATCGATCTCGAAATGAGAACTGGAATGTTGGTACCTGTCTCGGAAATTTTGAATTGAAATGTAGGTATCAATTCAGATGAGAATCGAAATGTAGGTATCGATCTCGAAATGAGAACTGAAATGTGGGTACCAGTCTCGGAAATTTTGAATTGAAATGTAGGTATCAATTCGGATGAGAATCGAAATGTAGGAATCGATCTCGAAATGAGAACTGGAATGTTGGTACCAGTCTCAGAAATTTTGAATTGAAATGTAGGTATCAATTTGGATGAGAATCGAAATGTAGGTATCGATCTCGAAATGAGAACTAGAATGTAGGTACAAGTCTCAGAAATTTTGAATTGAAATTTAGGTATCAATTCGGATGAGAATCGAAATGTAGGTATCGATCTCGAAATCAGAACTGGAATGTAGGTACCAGTCTCGAAAATTTTGAATTGAAATGTAGGTATCAATTCAGATGATAATCAAAATGTAGGTATCGATCTCGAAATGAGAAGCTGGAATGTAGGTACCGGTCTCGGAAATTTTGAATTGAAATGTAGGTATCAATTCGGATGAGAATCGAAATGTAGGTATCGATCTCAAAATGAGAACTGGAATGTAGGTACCAGTCTCGGAAATTTTGAATTGGAAATGTACTGTGGAGATTTGGATTTAGCGGGAGATTGAAATGATATGTGAAAGTGTTCCACATCCCGCGAGAATCAATCAAGGTTTGATTATTTGGTGAAGGGTATGAATCCATGCCATCAGAACCAAATCAAAAATTTTTCGTGGTTCTGAAATCATCCCGAGAGAGGGTTTCAAAGGAGGTCTGAAGTAGATCTTGATTTGAAGAAGATTTGGAGGGTTTGAAAAGATGGATTTAGACTGGAATTCAATTTGAGATTTAGGTTCATTTCATTTGTCTTGTAGCGATCTGATTTTATTTTTGTTGTTCATTTGGTGTTCATGTGAATTTGGAGTTCATTTTAATATTTAGATTTTTAAGGAAAGTTCTCATTTATTTTCTTTTCTCTTTCGTTCTTTGTTCGAAAGTTCATTTAACTCTAATGGCGTTTCCCGGTTGATTTGCACAAAAAGAGGTGAAGGCGAGGATATGACGTAGTCGTTTGCATTCCAACTTCGCTGAAAGTACATCATACAACTTGATCTAGTCATGATGACATTTTTCTCAGAAATTTAATGTCTCGTACAATCCATGTAACTTCAAAACGGACTGTATAAACTTCTTGCTGATCCATTCAAAAGTGTCTATAAAAAATCCTTGTCTGAATAGTAAGAAACATGAGTAATAACATACCTTCCAAGCCACCCTTGGCAGGAATGCCGCATGGATGTGCATTGGAGGTGTGCTTATTTCCCATGTAACTCACGGCTCGTAGGGTGGAGACTCTCCGATTCCGGATGCGGTTGGAAGTGGTAAGGCACCTTCTACGTCGTCCATCCTTCTAAAAGTAACGGAGATCCGCCCCACTGGCACTCCCGGTATACAATGTTTTGTGACGTCTGCTCCATTTCCTTTTAATATCATGACGGAACCTACCGGAAGTGGTATCTCCACCGGCTCTTGGAACATACCCGGACCTGCTATCCGAAGGTCAGATCCGAGCATGATATTGCATTGGCTGACGAACCAAACTGTGCAGAAAGGTCTGACAAAGTTGTGGTGGTCTATGTGTGGAGGTATGCAGTCGCCCTTCTGGTAAATGTTGATGATGCAACTGTTGGGTATGCGATCTGTCGCAGTACCCTCCACGTTATCATTCTTTTCACCATTATTTTAATTACCCTCGGCATTGGATCCACCTCACTGCGACGGAGTATCCCTGGTGGATTTCCTTTTCTGTCCTCTGCGAAGTTATAGCAACATCCGCATTGTATTGTGACTCTTCCTTTCCCTGGCATCCATCTCCGGGGTTCTGAATAAGTCTTTTCCCTCAGACGGCCTGCTTGGCCCATCTTCTGAAGCTCTAAGATGCAGTCCACAATCTGCTGCTGCTCGTACTATGAGAATACATCTGTGTGTAACTCGAGGCCTTCCAAAATGTTGATTCTCTTGCCTCTAATCCTTTCAAAGTATTTGAAAGTCTTCTTCTCAACATTTTGCATTCTTTCTAGTTCATATTCAGGATGATGCGCAAGTGACAAGGTCTAGTAACGTATTGCGGGATGTATGGCTCAATCCCGTCACGTTCTTCTGCATACATTGGCTCCTCGGGGATTGTCTCTGTCGGGACATCCTCCGGGGTTGCTTCCACAATAAGGTTTTTTACCACTGGTGGCTCTGTCTGGCGTCGTGGTAGTCTCTCTGCCTCTGATCTTCTTGGAGTTTCCCATATCTTTTCTGTTGTTCTTGGAGCTGGTTTCCTCTTTTCAGGTTCCTGATGAACCGGTATCTTTGAAATGTGTTTGTCGGCGGTAGCGGCTGTCTCTCTAGTTTAGTCAACATCTTGCGGATACGGCGATTCTTATTCCTTCTTTGGGTAGCAGTGAGAGTAGCTCTCCTTACCCCTTGAATTTCTGTGGGCGCGACGCTGACGAGCCTGCCCTCTGCCGTGGTAACTACTGACTTGATTTTCTTGTTCTCCTAGATGTTTGTCTTTCTTTTCTTGTTCTTTGGATTGGTGGCTTGGGCCATCCATCTTCATCCGTTGTCTGGTCGTGAAGCTCTTCTCGGTCGGCCGAGACCCGATCATTTTCTTCGTACTTGTAGGTCGGCTGGTGTGAAGTCGGAATCAATTTCTATCATCTGCTCCATCCTTCACCCTCTTTTCATCGAGTGCGAGACTCACGCCATTTCTAAAGTTTAGGACCAACCGCTCGTTCGACATTTCCTGCGAAAAACACAAGGAAAAGATCGGGGGACGTACTAAGAACAAGAACATTAAGAAAATATTTATCACTGAAGATTCTTATTCACTTATTTTAACTTCAAGGAAAGTAGGAAAAGATGAGGAAAGATCAGGAACGAGATTTGATTTAAAAGGAAGGGTAAAACTTTATTATTATGATTTCACATATTTTATTTTTAGCACATGTTTTTTTGTTAATGATTTTTTTTTGTCATCCATTTATATGTTTTTGGGTTCGGACCCAGTCACAAGTGGTTACTTCACCCGTGTTTCTAGGGATGAGAATTCATTCCTTCGAAACATCAGGTTACTTAATACTTCTTCAAATATCGTTCGTTGATTGGAAGCATTTGTCATTCTCCTTGGCAATTCACAAGTTGGTAGGAGCCTCCTAAGTAGACTGTCTCGACCACAAACGGCCCTTTCCAAGTCGGTTCAAATTTACCTCCTATCTTGCGGTGTGCAAGAATAGGTCTCTTGAGGACAAGAACTAAGTCACCAACTTTGAAAGTTCTTGGGCGAACCAGTTTATCATGGGCCTAGATCATCTTAGCTTGTTACGGTTCCAAACTTTCGTCTGCTATTGCAAGTCTTTTCCCTTCCAAGCTTTCCGAGTTCTTCCGGTCGTAATGCGGCATTTTCTTCGTAGTAATTTTATTTGCAAGTGCAATCCTGAGTGATGGAAGCTGAACCTCCAAAGGTAAAACTGCCTCGGACCCGTACACTGAAGTGTAAGGCGGAATCCTGAAAGCTGTCCTGTAGGCCCATAAGGCTTCTAACAATTTCTCGTGCCAATTTCTCTTGTTGTCATCCAAGGTTTTCTTTAGAATTTGGACGAGAGTTTTATTAAAAGCCTCGGCCAAGCCGTTTGCTCTTGGGTAGTAGATTGTTGAGTATCGCCAATCGATTCCATGTCTTCTGACAAAATTGTTGATTTTTGTGCTTCTGAATGCGGACCCATTATCTGAAATGATTATGCGCGGTACTCCGAAATGGTAGACAACTTGATTTTTCAAAAACTGTAGCACGTGATGTGCCTTTACTTCCCTGAGTGTAACTGCTTCTGCCCATTTAGAAAAGTAGTCTGTAGCTGCAAGAATGAAGTGATGTCCTCTTGAAGATGGTGGTTCTATCGGACCCACTATATCTGTGCCCCAGCATTCCAATGGCCACGACACAATTGTCGGATGTAGCACATTTGGAGGTTGATGTAGAACCACTCCATGCACTTGGCATAGGTGACAGCTCTTGGCGATCTTCATACAGTCGGTCATCATTGAGGGCCAGTAGTACCCTAGTCTCTTAATCTTCATTTTCATCTTTGGACCCGACTGATAAGCACCACAGAGTCATGCGTGCACCTCTTTGACAATTTTTGAGCTTCGATCTCGCTCAGGCACCTTAGCCACATTTGATCAAAAGACCTTTTGTATAACGTCTTGTTTATTAATGCGTAAGACAGAGTTCTTTTCTTGATCTGATGGGCTAGCGACTTATCGTCCGGTAATTTCCCTGTTTGCAAGTGAGTCCATTAGCGGTTGGCGCTCAATCTTCGTGTTTTACGTTATTCTTTGCAGCTGATTCCTCTGCTTTTCGATTTACGTATCATATCCATGTCGAGTTGTGATAGGACCTATCATCCACTGAACTGACACTTCAATCGACTCATTTTGTAAGCGAGCAAATTCTTTTGCGAGGCGAGCTAGCGCATCCGCGAGAGCATTTTCTTTCCCGGGGATCTTGTAGATCGTTACATTCGGAATATGTTCCAACAGTTTCATGGCATACTGAAAGTACTGCTCGAGTCTTGGCTTTAGAATCTTGTACTGTCCGGCGACCTGTTGAATGATCAACTGAGAATCCCCGTAGATGTTGATGTCCGTTATTCCCATTTGAATGGTTAGTTCCAGTCCTGTTATGAGGGCTTCGTATTCTGCCTCGTTGTTTGTGCATAGTTCTGTTAAGTGGTACGAGTATCTTAACATCCCCCGCTCCGGTGTTATAAAGATTAGTCCGATTCCTGCCTTGCCGGGCACTTTCTTTTGCAATTCTTTGTTCTTCTATGCTGAGGACGCACCGTCGAAGTATAGTTCCCAACATCGATCATCAGAGTCTTCTAGGCTCATTATCTGCTCGTCAGGCAAATCGTCGTCGAGAGGTGAATCTGCCGGTAAAGGGTGTGCTGCAAGGAAGTCAGCTAGGACTTGTCCCTTTACGGCGCGAAGAGGAACGAAAGTTATGTCAAATTACAATAGTATCATCGACCACCTGGCAAGTCTGTCAGAGAGAGTCGGTCGGGTCATCAAGTATTGCAACGGATTAATTCTCGAAATAAGGTTGACCTTATGAGAAAGCATGTAATGCCTGAGCTTCTGTGCGGCGAAGATCAGGGTCAAGCAGTGCTTCTCAATAGGAGGATAATTTACTTCCGTCGGAATTAGACGACGACTTAAGTAGTAGAGAGCATTTTCTTTTCCCTCATCATTGACACAGGCTAGCGGGGCTCCAAGGAGTCGTCTAAAGCCGCGGTATAAAGTATCAACGGCCTACTCCGAGACCGGGTCGCTAAGACAGGTGGTGTCATTAAGTATTGTTTGATGTCATCGAAGGCATGTTGACATTTGGAGTCCCAAGTAAACTTGGCATCCTTCTTAATCAAAGCAGAAAAAGGCTGACACCTTCCTGACAAATTCGATATAAAGCGTCGAAGATATGCCAACTTTCCTTGAAAGGATCGTAGCTGTTTCAAGGTTTTAGGAGATGGCATTTCTAAGATAGCTTTAATCTTTTCCGGATCAATTTCAATCCCGCGATGTCGGATGACAAATCCTAAGAATTTCCCGGAAGTGACACCGAAGGCGCATTTTAAGGGATTCATCTTCAGGTTGTATTGTATTAGTCGCTCGAAATCAATTCTCAAATCATACAGGTGATCTTCTTTCAGTTTGCTTTTGATGACCACATCATCCACGTAGCACTCAACTTGGTTGTGAATGAGATCATCAAAAATCTTCGCCATCGCTCTTTGGTATGTTACTCCTGCGTTCTTTAGTCCGAATGGCATTACTGTGTAGCAATACACTCCGATCGGCGTTCTAAATGCCGTGAGCTTTTCGTCTTCTGGTGCCATCTTTATCTGGTTATATCCCGACGATCCATCCATGAATGAAAATATTTCATGTGTTGAAGCGATGTCGATCATCAATTCTGGGATTGGTAGTGGAAATTCATCCTTTGGACATGCTTTATTCAAATCTCTAAAATCCACGCATATTCTGATCTGACCATTTTTCTTTCTGACTGGTACCACGTTGGCTAACCAAGTTGGGTATTGTTCTTCACGGACAAATTTAGCGTCTATTAGCTTCTTAACTTCGGCTATTACTTGTTGCTCAATTTCTAGAAGCATTCTTCTGGGAGCTTGTCTGACTGGAACGGAAGTAGGATATACTCCTAATTTGTGAACTGCGACTTCTGGAGATAATCCTGGCATTTCGTCGTAACTCCAAGAAAAACAGTCTTTGAATTCCATTAGTAGCTTGATCATTTCCTCGGAATCTTCTTTATTGAGTAAGGAGCTAACAAAGGTTGGCCTAGGCTCTTCGCTAGTACCTAAGTTAACTTCCATTAACTCGTCTATTGTAGATTTGATTTCTTCTTCGAATTCTGGTGGAGCATCTCCGATTGGTAGATCTTCGAGATATTCTGAAGCTTCCAAGCAGTCTTTATTAGGTTCGCAAGTGACAACCAAGCAAAATCCCGTATCATCAATTGATCCTACTGTGCCGAATCTGAGACCATGTTTTGAATTGGGAGGCCGACCAGCATTATTCCATAATTTTTCAAAGTGTTGTGATCGGCCTTTTGTCCATTGTCGAGGTAAGACACGACGTTGAATTAAATTTTGAACACAAGGAGAGTACCACTCAAAAGGCAGTTCCATTAATTCGGAAGAAGTAACATCTTCAAATTGTACATCTTTTTCAGTATTGGAGGAAGAAGCACCACGGTAAAACTTGATTGGCTTGGTACCACCACCATGCACTTCCTTGACCACCATACCCTCGATCTTATTAGAATGGATCGGGGTCAGGGTCATAGTATGAACATGATTTGTTAATCTTCTCGTACATTGATTTATATTCTTCATTCTTTTCATCTTCGAGAGAGATCTTGAACTGGGGTTTCTTTTGACTTATTGTCGCTGCTTCTTTCTTGATTTCTTCTTCTTCTTCGGAAGTGTTCTCCCAATCAACATCGATGACCGATTTTATATGTCCAACTGTTCCAACATTTCTTCCACGTCCTCGTCCCCGGCCTCGACCTCGGGTGCGAGTTCTGGAGAAATCTTCACTATCTCGCCGTAAGGGAGTGGTGAGTAACTGTTGGACTAGAACTTCAGGTTCTTCATCGTCTCGAATTTCTTTTGCTTCATTTTGTATAGTACTTCTGGAAAAGATTGTTTTCTTTGGGGGCGCATAGTAGGCTGCATCTTCATGAATTCCAATTTCATGCACGGAGAACGGTTGTAAGTCACCTTTGATGCACTGTTCCCCTCCTTCGTAATACTTTATGCACTGGTGCAGAGATGACGGTACCATCTAGTTTTCATGGATCCATGGCCGACCCAGTAGAGTGTTGAACGATGTCTCAGAATCAATTATGTGGAATTTTGCGGTTGTCTTTGCTAAATCATCGGTCTTCATTAGTAGTGTTATCGATCCAAGAGCTCTCTCTCCTTTTTGATTGAAGCCTCTTAATAGCATCTTGTGCGCTTCAAGCTCACGAGCATCAATTTCCAAATATGCTTAGAGTACGAAGATTCATTATGTTGATTGATGCTCCTGGATCAACTAACACTGCGGAGAGCGTAAACTTTCCAATAATGACCAAAATGTATAACGGTCGGTTGTGATCAGCTGTTCCCAGTAATAGATCATTGTCCGTGAAGGTAACACCTCGCTGTTCTTTTAACGAGCAAACATCGTCGAAGGAATCTCTGGCCATTTGAGCTAAACAAATTTCTGGATCAAGTAAAACCTTGATCAGAGCCTCTCTCATCTCCTTTGACAGGATCAGAGCGGCGTATATGCTTAGTTTGGCTGGTAACTTCCTAAGATGGGCTAGCACGTTGTAGTCTACTTTATGATCGTGTTCCTCGATTTCTTCTCGAATGGGCAATTCCTCTGCTGGGGTTGGCTCTTTCTGAGCAACCACCTGTTTTCCTTTATCCTTTGGACCCATTCTCAGAGGTAAAATTTTTCCACTTCTTAAATTTACTTCAGTTATTTCTTCTGAATTTGGTGTTGAATCTGCAGGTGTATCCTCTTGAATTGGAACCACTGGCTCTTCTGAAGTTGCTTCGGTGTCTGATGGTTCTAATTCTATCGTGATCGGAGCTCCTCGGAATTCACAAATGGACTCGTTGCTTATCGAGCTTTCGTAGCCTCCCTTGTGAACATCTTCTTCGTCGTGGTCATCGAGGTTGTGTATGATTTGAGAATCGTTATTTGTATTGGAATCGAGATCCGGATTAAGCCGGTTGTCGCTAGTTACGTAATCGTTAGAAACAATCGAAAACGTAGCTAACGCCATAACCCTTATCATTATAAGATCCCGCCGGGGCGAGCAAATAATCATACGAGTCGGGAGTTCGAGGGATTTCTCCCCGAATCGGAAATAACCATCCTAGGATAAGAAGCCCCTAGTCCACCCTTCGGAGCCTCGGTCTTCTTTTCTTCCACGATCTTCTCCTCCTTCCGGGGCGGTTCTTCGATCGCGAGTGATAGTGCCGGCTCGACGGGTTTCAAACTTTGAGTTGAAGCGCGTACGAAGCGGCTCGGATGTGATCCAAAAGTTTCTTCGATGATCTTATCCGAGCGAGTACTCCATCCATCATCGGTCGTGTAGAGTCCATCGGAACAATGGGATTCGTTGAAATAACATTGACGGAACCTCCTTACGGGGTTCCTTCATGTATTCCTTTGGGATCGTTATGTTCCCTTTACGGAGATTATCATCGAGCCGACTCTTGAAAGTGATGCAATCCTGCATCTTGTGTCCGAAGCATACGGTGGTAAGGGCAATAGTTCAGATGATCTTTCTTATTGACTTCCTCCAGCTTCTTGGGCTCTGGCAGCTAAAATTCCGGTGTCTTCATTAAGCTGCAGAACATCTTTGCTACTGCTTCAGTTTTGAATAGATATTCTCTATTTAGAAGTTCTCTTAAAGTGCTTGACGAACGAGGTGGTTGTTCATAATGCTGAGGTGACTGATAGCTCGGACGAGGTTACTGATAGCCCTGCTGAGGTTGCTGATAGCTTTGTGGTGGTTGTTGGTATGTCCGTTGTGGTGGTTGATAGCTAGACTGTGGCCGCTCTGACTGTATCTGCATTGGGGGTTTCCCGGGGGTTTCCCGTTTCATCAAAAGTCTTAAACAGAGGTGGTACGAAGCCTTTCGGGTATTGGACTGCATCGAACTCTTCGGGGTAAGGTCTACTCATCTGAATAGATGCTCCACTCTTAGAATGTGCTAGGGCTTCTCGCACCTGCTGTTCTACCATGTTTTTAATATCCTTTTCTGGAATCATGCTTTGTGTGGAATCCTTCTTTGGTGGTTCGTCTCCGTTGACGGATGTGATCTCCTTTCCTCCATCCGCAATATGGATAATTTACGGGGTGTCTCTTTTGAGGTGGGCACGACTGCGGAGAGTGGCTAAGGCAGCAGCCATCTCTTCCATCCTCTTTTCCATCTGGGAAATTATATCATCTCTTTCCCGAAGCTGTGCTCTCAACACTTCCGGTTCATCTCTTTCCGCAGCTGCCGGAGCACCTTGCAAAGCTAACGATGCTTGTGTCTCAACCATGTTGATCTCGGCTTACTCGTCATTCATAAATTCTAATGAGTCGATTTCATTTCCTAGTTCTTCTTCTCTTTCTTTTGCTAACCGTCGGATGTCGGTTCTTAACTTGTCTATGGCATCCTATAGTGGCCCTTTTCGCACGGTCTCGCAGTTGTCTCGTGACGGTTGTTGAACTTCTTTCCCGGGAGTCCTCTTTATTGCAGTAGCACTTTCTTCTGATTCAAGTTTCCTGATGAGGCTTTTCTTCTCAGGACATTGTTTTGGTCTTAGTTTGCCAGTAGTAGGTCGCCATACCATCTTTCTTGCAGCCGGAAGCCTGGGACCGGATGGTCTATCGGCTATATGTTGGAAGGTGGTATCCTCCCTAATTTGTAGACCCGATACAACAACGGATGGACTGGCTTTTATCTTCTTCTTTGATTTCTCTGTGGCAGCAACAGGCTCTATTCGCGGTCCGAGGCGGGATTTAGCTGGTACCCGTCCTATCCTTCTTAAGATTTCTGACACATGGCATCTTTCTTTCTTTGCCAATCTTTCTATCACAGCTTGCAGTCGGGAATATTGCGTAGTCTTATCCCTTTTCCTCTTGTAATTATTGTAGTATGCAGGTCGGGGTAATGCGGTGGTGATCCTACGAACATCCTCTTCATCTGATGCGGCAGAGAGGGGGTGAAACCTGCTCCCTTCCAATAGAGGTATATACTCAGGCAGTTCTTCTCTTTCCTCAAGAATTTCTTCCAGAAAAGCAACTTCGACGGCTACGGCTTTCTTGGCGATCTTCCTGCTTCTATTTCTCCTTTGAGTCCGAGTTAGGGGTGCAACTCTTGAACTAGACCCAATATCAAAAACAGATGGTATTGTAGTGAAATTTGTACCCTCCACGGTGACAGGCTCATCACAGACTTGGATTTCCTTCTCCTTCAGTTTGGCAGAAGTCGGGGTAGGTGCAGAGATGACTAGACCGGTGGGGGTAGAGACAACGAGTCCTCCTACGAACGAGTAGTACTCCTCTCAGTGGAACCCTTTGCGGGGGAGGGAATTCTTGAGCCAACTTCAGGTTGAACTCAATCACGGGCTCTTCAGTTTCTGACACTTTGTCCATTAGTGTGAAGAGAGTGACGTCAGCGAACTTGACATCTGCGTTGCCAAATCCTTGTCCGAAACAGATGATCCCATTGTCGGGCAGCTCATCCTTGTAAACGGCGAAGTCCATTCCATTGGTGAAGGAGAAGATTAACTTTGGGGCAGTCATTTTCTGCAGGACAGATTTTGAATGTCAGTCCCGAATTATGCTTCCATTCATCGTAAAGTTTAGGACAAAAAAAAGAGTCCGAAAACATTTTCGTTTATGTATTTATAAAAAAGGATTTATTTATTAAAAGAGTCGTTCATTAGAGCATTTGTTTATTAGGAATGAAATGTTTAAAGGTATAGAAAAGGTAAAGGATTCCGATTCAGAATCGGAAAGGAAGAGAAAGTCTTATGCAAGACTTCTCGACTCGAAGGACCGCTCCTAAACTAACACCTATTGGGGGTCCACCCCACCTCAGAATAGAGGTAAAAGGATCTTGGAACCTCTCTGTTTAGGGGTGTCTAAACAGTGGCTACTAAATCGGAGAGGAGTTGGCTATACTCGTTCAAGACAGAAATGAACGGAGTATCCCAACGGAAGAATGGTAGTTTGCTCCACTAGGGACACGGATACACTACCGATTTATGAAAGCAAAACCATCTGATCAAAATGGAGAGAGGAACTAGTCCCCAGCGGAGTCGCCAGAAGTTGTCGGCATATTTTTAGGTTATGTGTTGTATTTTTGAAAAGGGGTCGCCTACAGAAATTGTCGGCGAATTTTAGATTTTAAATTTAATTTAAATATGTATTTAATTTGGAAAGTAGCATTTGATTTTGAAAATAATTTTAAATTTGAAAGTTTTAAGATATGAAATCAAACCGATCTCACATCCCAAATAGTTTATATAAACGAGCACCACACCACAAACCGTGTATCTACCTCGAAGAATAGACACACTACTTGATGATGGGGCTCAATTAAATAAACTAGAAGATTTGTGACATCCTTTTGGTCTGCGAACCAATTTTATAAGCTGACAAGTTCCCCTGCTTAATATAAAAGAATTAAGTAGGGTTTATATTACCTGGATTCTTAAAGTTCCCTATAAGGGCAAGCCCCTATAGTTAATTACATCTTAAATGATGGGAATCATTTAAGAAAACTCTCGATAATGATCGGTGGTTTTGCTCTCGAGAATTTCAAAGTTTAAGGTTTTCAAAGGATTGAATTTTGGAATTTCAATAAGGAATGGATCAAATTTGGAACAGTTAATTTCAAGAGTCCAAAGGAAGAGAAGTAGGAGAAGCTGAGGATTCAAGAAGAATCTTGGCAACATCCCAAACTATCCTATTGTTTGGTTTGAATTTGAGAAAATCATTTAATGTTTCAATCCTGCCCATTTTAATTAATTAGGACTTATATTCGTATGACATGATCATACGAATAGCCTCGAAGATGTGAGGGTTTATGTCGTACCAAACGACTACCTCAGACTCCTAAGATCGTTTAGGGCTTAATTTGCATAACATGATTATGCAAATGCCTAACGAAGAGTTGAAGATTTATGTTGCACTAGGCAAACTACCTCGAAGTCCTATGGCTTGGTTGTTTAATTATAAGAAAGTTTTGCTGAAGTAGATCCGAGTTTCTGTGATGACGATGGCCGTCTTTGCCAACTATGCTCCAAGCTCCTTGTTGTTGCAGAGGTTTAGTTTTGGAAGTCATAAATCAGGAGACGAGAGAAGTGTTTTGGTTTAGAGAAAATCTTAAAATCCAAGTGTTTTTAATGTTTTAATTAAAAGAAATCTTAAAGTTGTTTAAACAGAACCGATTAAGATCCCACGGTTCCGTCATCCCGGCACCGTTATTTTCATCGAATTCACTTAGTCCAGATGAATTTGCTAAACTCAACTGAATGAGTTCCACACTTTCATTTAGACCGTGGGAAATCCCGTTAGCAACACGTGGGTTACATCATCCCAAGCTGCACTTGAAACACATGTTAAGGCATTTAAATATTTTGCAAGAAATACCTATGTAAAGCTAAGGGAAAGGGTTTTGGTTGTCTACCAAGTTCCTAATCCTATAACTAGTTATCTCCTATGACATCTAGGTTCTTGGTTTGGTTTAAGGATGATTTTCTTCATCAAAGAACAACTAGATTCAATTGTGCTTCTAAAACATCCCATTATATTAAGGAAGTGCTTAGGACGAGTCCTAAACATCTTTTCAATATTTCTGGGATTGTTTTGAGTCAAAGTAAATTTAGTTGCACAGGTGAATTAATCATCCAGGGGTTTAAGTTTTGTTCCCTTGCTCAGTGAACTAGGACATTTGAATATCCTATAAGTGAAGTAACACTTCACTTGATACTTCATTTAAGAGTTATAATAATAAGAGCTTTAAAAGGGCAACCCAACTTATTAAGTATTTTAATGATTTAAACTTAATGATTTAATTTAAATTTTGACTTAATTATAAAAAATTAGTTTATGTTTGGAATAGTGTTCAAGTCCTTTATGTTTTAAGTTTACTCTAAGTGTTTGGTTTAACTCTTAATGATTTCATTTAGGTGTGTTGTTAAATGATTTTAATTCAATTTAATTTTAATTTAATTTAAGTTTAATTTAATTTAATTCAATTTAATTTGATTTGATTTGATTTGATTTAATTTAATTTAATTTAATTTAATTTGATTTAATTTAATTTTAATTTAATTTTAATTTAATTTAATTTGAATTAATTTATTTTGATTTAATTTTAATTTTTATCTTAATATATTAAATATGATTTAATTTAATTGTTAAGGTGTTAACTTGATTCAGATTTTGATTTAATTTAATCTCAACATCTTTAATTTAATTTATTTTAATTTAACATTTTAAATTTTAAGTTAGGATTATCCTTTTAGTTAAGAATTAAATATTATTGAAGTGATTAATTTAGGGATTCATAAATTAAAGAATAAATATCCTCTTAATAATATCCCTACTTTAATAATTCCAATTTCTATTATTCTTCCAAAATTTCAATTAATTAATTAATTAAAGTTTTATTTTAATTAGATTTTAAATGGTTAGTAGGTTTCTACCCTCAATCATTTAAGTTTCATTCATCCAAAATCAGTTTAAAATCAAATATTTTACCCTCCCCTTTTTGATTAATCCTAAAATTTTATTTAGGGGTTGAAATTTTTAATTACCCTTTTGCCCTTCAAGCTTAATAATTCTATAACTCACTAAACTAAGCTCAAGTGAACTTGAAATTTTTATGTAACCTCACTCACATGTCAGTTAAGACTTTAGAGGAGAAAATGTGATTTTTCTGTATTTAATTTATTTATGTAAGTATTTTTAATGGAAAATAGGGGTTTTCAAGGAAAATTCAATAACATGACCAAGGAATTGTTTCTGTCCTTAAGAAAATTATGGGATGTTCCTAATGACCAGAGGACCATTTGGGCCAATTTTGGTGATTTTTGAATTACATTTTATTTATTAGAATTATTTTGACTTTTGGAGTATTAATTACTTTAAAAAAGAAATAAATGTTGAAAAAAGGATTTTATATTTTTCAAAATTCTCTCTAACCTCAGGGAAATCAGAGAACTAAATTTTATATTTTTCTAATTTTTTTTTGATTTATTAGAATTATTTTAGTGGAAATGTTAAATAAAATCATTTTTTAATTCAAAAATTGTTTTAAGCCTTTAAAATTCAATATCTTACCCTAGAGACTTAGGAAACATTTTTAGTTTGTTCCTAGGTGATGAGAATTCAAAATGTGACATTTTGGTGATTTTTAATATTCTTATGATTTTTATTATTTTTTAATTATTAAAAATATTAAAATAATGATAAAAATCAACTTTTTTAGAAAATTACAATTTTAATTTTCCTAAATTCCTCTGATATCAGAGAAGCCCCAAAACCATTTTTGTGAATTTAAGAAAAGTATTTTGTGAGTTATGAATTTTTAAAGTTTAATTTTGGTTATGTGACTTAATTAATCCATTTAGTGGGGTTAAATATTTCCAATTAATTTCAAATTTTTATGTGATGTTCCTCTGATCCTAAAGATCAGTGGAGAATTATTTTCAAGTTAATTTGATGTGTAGTTAACCCTAATTAATTAAAGTTCAATTTTGGGTGTTTAGGCCAATTAGGGTTGTTTCATGTGAATTAACACAAAACCTTTTTTTCCTAGGTTTCTCTGATCATAAGAAACATCACCAAATTTTCCTAGAATTTATTCCTCAACATGCCAATTATTGGAATTAAAATACTCAAAACAGTAACATGAACTTGGAAAATCAATAACTTCTCATACGGATGGCCTCTAACCTTAGAAAATTCAGGGAATGTTCCCAAGTTCAGAGGATTCAAAAGCCCTATGGTTTAATGCCATGGTGAATTGCCTATGCAAATGAAGAATTAAAACAATGCAGAGAGTAAATAAATTATTAAAAATAAAATACTTGATGAAATGACTTGATTTCTTTTCCACATTATTCTCCTCTGTTCACTGAGCAAGAGGGTGTTTTTATTTTATTTTTGTGATTTTTCTAGGCAAAGATATGGATTTTTGAAGTTACGGTAATTAAATAAATAGAAAATAGCCCTAATTTCCTACTTATCCACGCGGCGCCACGCCATCCTCGGCAGCTCCGAAAGGCCACGCGGCGCACTCTGATTCGGCGCCGCCATCTGAGTCAGTGCTGCGGGGGCCCGCCATTCATGTATCATCTCCTAGTCCGACGCCATCTGAGTCGTTCGTCCAATACACGCGCGAATGGACGGCATCCGTTCATCGTCCCCGATCGACTTCACCCGAGAGCCGTCCATCTTCCAGGCTTGATATCTCTCTCGATTCTTAACCGATTTCTACGTTCTTATACTCTATGGATTCATCTTGAAGAGACGAACACATCCATACGGTTTATGTGGCATGAAATTAACCCAATCAAAATAGAGAATGTTCAGAAGCTCGGGAAGAAGAGAGAGCTCATACCTTTGCTCAGAGAAGTGTGGCTTCGATTTGAGAGTTGTGACACCTTTGATTGAGTCCAAGTAAGCTCCAGATGAAGTCTCTTGCCCTGAGGAATTGTCTAGACTTGAATTCGACCAGACCCAATTCCAAAGCTTGGAGGCTAGAGCAAATGGGTGGCCTGGAGAGGGGGCTTTCACTGTAGAACTGTTTCTCTTGGCCTTGTGCAGGTGTGGGTGAGTTTAATTTGAGTTTGGTGGAGAATTGGAAAGTGTCATGGTTTTGGGTGGAATTTTGTCTGAGAAATTGAGCTCTGTGGATGGGGATTAGGGCAAATTATCACTGGGAATCAATTGCTCTAGGTGTGGAGGATGGTCTGGAACAATTTTGGCGAGTTTCGTTTGGTTTTTGTGCGACTCCTCTCTTGGCCGAGGGGGGTGGGGTTTAAATAGGAGTGGGTCGGAGGGCCTCCCGGGGGAGTTAATGGTCGGGATCAGTGCTCTGCAGGCGAGGAAGAACGGCTCCAATGGCCATTGGGCATTGGGCAGCTCAGCAAGAGAGAATTTCAATGTTGGGCTCACATGGTGCTCTCGGCCATGGCATTTTCCGGCGGCTGTGGTGGCTGGCCGACCAGGCATGGGTCACCCTCAGGGTCAGTGAGGTCAGAGCTTGATTCCTGTGAGTTCAGTTGATGGTTGCCATGTGTAAAGGTGGTGAATTGAAATGGAATGGGAAAGGGGTGATTTTGGCTTGGTTTGGGTCAACCCATGTATTTGTGCTTGGTTCACCATCCAAGGCTTGACCTTAGGCTGAGGGAGAATCATTTGGGTCAGCTGAATTGGGGTAGTAAAGTCCCCACCCATGGTGAGGTGGCTGAACATGGTTTAGTGTGTAACATAAATAAGGTTAAAAAGGTTTAAGGGAGGCTTAAGAAAGAACCACCTCTTCTTGCCATAAGTGGACTAATGAGAAGTCAAAGCCCCCATGGCTTCATGTGGCTTGAGAATGGCTTGTTCATGGCTCACATTTGGGTTGGAAAAAGTTTGGTCAACTTTCATGAAAAAGGGTTTTTTTTAAAATTTTGAAAATTTTTGGGTTATTTGTTGGGATTTGGCATAATACCATTTTGGTTTGATTTCATGATGTATTTTGCACTTAGGGAATGATATTAAGTGGGGGATGAGATGCGATTGTAATGTGGGCTTTAAGGTGGATTTTGGGCTTTTGGGTTTGTTTTGTATGGGCTTTTAAAGTGGCTTGGGAAATGGGCTTTTAAATTTGGTAAAGGTGGGCTAATGTTGAAATTGATGTAAAGTCAATGTTGAGAAATGTTTATGGGAGTGTAACAAAGAGTTTTCAACCTTAGTTGGGCTTTAATTTTGAGATTTGGGCCTATTTGGGTTCATGGTGGATTTAGGCCTATTTAGGAAATTTTGGGTTTGGGTTGAATTTGAGTAAGGTTTGGGTCCAAATTTTGGGCAAGCTATGTTAGTGTTTTGTTTGTGGAGATGTTAGGGAAGATTTAGAAAAGGTTTGGGATTAATTGGAGTTGAATTGGGTTAGTTTGAGCTAAGTTTGGGTTATGGGTCAAAATTGGGCTTTAAGCTTAAAAAAGAAATTAGATTCAAATGTCAATCAAATTGGGCTTGGATTTGGTCTGGATTGATATTGGGGATATTGAATTGAAGTTTAGAATTGAATTGGACCAAAATTGAGGTCAAGAAAGGTTTGGTTTGACATTGGGTTCATTTGGGTTTGACTTTTGGGCAAATTGGGGGTTTTGGTAAAAGTGGCGTAAATTGGCAAAATTGGCCCATGGTGTAGTTGAACAAAATGAAATTGAGAATATTTGGGATTTTATGGGAATTTTTGGAATTTTTGAATTTTTGAATTTTTGGGTCAAGAGGTGCGTTTTGGTAATTTGGAGGGTATTGGGGGTATTTTTGGAAATTTTGGTATTTTTGGCTGTAAATGATCAATTTGATTAGTGGGGAAATGTTCAAGGTTGATTTTGGAAAAGTTATGGGTGATTTGGAAATTTTGGTGGTTTTGGGTAGTTTCAAGGGCTTTGAGTAGGTTTGGTGGGTCCGGGGCCTCGGGGGCCAAAAATTGAAATTTCGGAAAAATGAAAATTGAGCAAGTGTGAGTGAAAATGGAATCATTTTGGTTGAGCCATGAAGCCATATTAAGCCCATAGGAGCCATGAGAGGACTCATTTGAGGCATTCACTATGTTGTTCCTAACCCTCTTAGCTAGGGGCTTAGGGGTTAAGGACCATCCATGTGAATTACCTACATGAGTCAAGAGGTCAAGTTTGGTGAGAGTGTGGGTTTTAGGATTTGGAATGTTTGTGTAAGAGTGTAGTGTATGTGTAAGTCAGCCCTCACCAGACCATGCCACCCATGGTGATCCTAAGGCCAAAGAGTCCTATAGGGAACTCATCCTTTAAACCTCCACATTTGATCTCAACCCTCTAGGTGATTAGGGGTTTACAATCAAGCTTGTGGGGTTTGCAGGGAGTTAAAAAGTGGTTGAGTTTCTAAAGGGGTAGGTTCCATCTCTAGTTCTCTAAGATAGTCAAAGGAAAAGCCTAAGGCTAGATCCTAAGTACCAAAGAGAGAAGAGAAGACCTCATAAAAAATGAGGTCAACACGCATATATCAAACGAATGGACCAGATTGAGCCGGATGAGGAGATGTTACATGAACCACAAGCTGCATGGCAAGCCTACTTGTAAATTACAACCAACCACAAGAGGACGTGTAGCGCTTCGGAGACACTGAGGTTGACGTGGATCTCACATGGATAAGTAAGAAATTAGGGTATTTTCTAATTTAAATAATTATAGAAACTTTAAAAATACATAACTTGGTGTAGAAAAATTCTAAAAATAAAATAAAATTACCTCTATGATCAGTGAAAAAAGGCAATTTTATTAAACAAAAAATCAAAAAAAATTCTAAGATATTTTATTTTAAATAAATTAAATACTCCATAAGGTAATTAATTCATAATTAATTGGATAATTATCCAAATAAAATGAAATATTGAGGAATTATTTCTAATGCCTTTGAGAGTCTTATTTGATTTTTCAATGGTCAGAGGACTCTCCTAACACTAAAAATCCTAATTTCCTAAGATTACGGGCATTATTTTAAATACAAATTATGAAAATTGAAATAAAAGTTGGAAAAATATAAAGCCTTATTTGGTAGGTCCAATGTGATTTGAGAACACTATAAAAATAAAAAACAAATTTTAAAAGATAAAAATCTTTTTATTCAATTTAAAATCAAATGATTTATTAGAAATTAAAAAATATAAAATAATTCAAATAATCACCAAATTGAGCCAAATTGAGGGTAACCACCTCAAGATGCTCTTGTAAAAATTTGGAAGACATAAAAATTATCTTTGATGTAAAAGATGAGTTTTCTAACTGAATAATAATTTTCATTTAAAATAATTATATAAATTAAAATAAAGATCAGAAAATAATAAAAAGTGATTTAGGGTATTTCTTGTGATCAGAGGCACCTATGAAAAATAAAATTGATGTCAAAATAAAAATTTTATATTTGGCCTGTTTTCTCAATTTAAAAATTATAAAGAAATATAAATATATTCCACTCAGTTTTATGAAGTCAGAGAGGTTAATCAAAATTATAAAAATAAATTTTTTTAAAAAAAATTATTTTATATTTATTTATTCATTAAAATTAATTAAAAATTATACAAAATTAAAATATAATTTAAAATTTCGTAAAATTGTTCCAAGTGGTCCTCTGACCTAGATGAACCTCCTAAAAAATTCCTAAGAACAGAAACTATAAATTAGTTAGTTAAATTAATTATTATTAAAAATTCTTATTTTTAATCTAAAATATTTATTTAAAATTAAATAAAAATTAAAAAATTAGAAACTCTCCTTTGTTATATTAATTGGCACATGATTGAGTAAATGCAAATTTTCAAAGTCATTTGAGTTGAATTGAATAATTATGAGGTAGGGATTTTAAGGGGCAAATGGTTAATTTCAAAAATTTCTTACCTTAAATATGATTTAGGATTAAGCCAAAGGGTAAGTGGGTAATGTTGATCCTCATTAGTCTCTTATGTTGATTGAAACATAAAGGGTTAAGTGGTAGGAACCAACTCACACAATTGTCTATCCAAGGGTATAATTGCAATTCATCAAATTTTTAAGGATTGGAAGATGACCTCTCTTGGATGATCATAGTGTGAGGGGCTTGTATTAGGAATATGTTAATTCACCAATTAGGAACCCCAAACTAAGAGTTAAGTGATAATTTAATCCATTTAATAAGAATCCAAACATAACATAAAACTTTTTCAAAATTGTAAATCTATCCTTAAGAGATTTAAGAGCTTGGCATCGAACTAGGATTGATCTAAAATCACCCATTTAGGTTTAAAAAGAAAATATAATCAATTAAAACCCTCTTTAAAATACTACAAGCTCAGACCACATTAAAAGGCTTAAGGGATCCTTAAAGACCTAGGTTGAGATTAAGGGTGTCCACCCACATAATTCATAAACTTAACGTCAAATGAATGACTAGTCACCCCACTCATGGGATAATTTGAACATTAAATGTTTACTATGCATTAATTAAATCATTATAATTAAAACCAAGGATGACTAATTCAACTATATAACAGATTTTGATGAACTCAAGATGATCCAGAAGATTACAAAGTTGTGTAGGCCGTTCTTTGAACACCTTTCTGATCCTTTGGGCATTTTGAAGGACGTCTTGACTTATTATAATTTGATGAAGAAAATGATCTTAAGTAACTGTGATAACCACTAAGAAATAAACAAAAGAGAAAATTCATAGGGATCCACCAAGATATAGCTTGGGACTCGTTAATTCACCAAATCAATAGAAATACCCTACACTACTTATCCTACATTAGAGACCCAATGCTCTAGGACTTGAGTCTTCTATAAGTTATTTAAGTCCTTGTGAGTAACTGGGGACATTTGTTTTTGCCACATATGGATTATCAATATTATATAAGTCTGACGTCTAGGTGGCAAGGGCGACGATGACATTGCTTATGTGTGCTTAAGCGAGGGATACGATGTGGGATATTTAGAATAGTATCTCCTACCTCAATTCAATGAGAGGAGATGATAAGGACCGATGATACAACTCGCTAACTCTTGATAAGATTGTTGCCCCTGACACTCTCAGGTTTCCTTTAGTCCTAACTTGATTAGAGTAATTAGCTTGTGGACTACACTACTTTACAAAATATTTACAAAAATAAAACAATTTTTTTTTCTTGTTAGAGTGAACTCTGCATGAAAATTTAAAAAAAATTTGCATTAATAATTAAAAGTAAATTTAATGAAAATAAGTTCTACAATTAATCACTCAGATCGAGGTTAGGAACTACCCTCCGTAGATTACCAGACTGGTAGCTCTTATTCAAGGTTGGGAAGCACACAATCCAACTCTAAGCCCCGACCATCACTGTTGTCTTATACCCAATCTCGGTCTTTCATATGTGACTACATGTTTCATTTCGATCACTCGTGTCTTCTGTGTCTTAATCATTTTTTACTTTTGCAATGGGTTTTTTTTTCTTTCCTCGCTTTTCCTACTTTTCCTGCAAATTAACTTAAATTTCCTGCAAAAATATATTATGTCTTATGATACTAACCATGCAATAATAGCAGAGGCTCGGGTACATGTTTATAATTTACTGTAATTTTATTACTTTCTTTTTACAGTTTTTTCATATTTACGAATTCTTTAATTTTAATGCTTATAAGACTAAACAACAACAAAAAATATAATTTTAAAAATTAAATAAACTTTTTAACCTAATGAAAGCCCTTAAATCACTCATTTTGGATTTACAAGAATCTCTCAAATGAGGTAAGCAATGGTTGCTAACGAGAATTCTTCAGTCTAAACGAGCCTAACAACTCATTTAGATTAAGTAAATAAAAAAAAAAAAATAGTGATGTAGGAATGAGGGGATTGTGTGATCCAAACTGGTATAACTCTAATTAAATTAAAATTCCCGCAAACTAAAACATTTGAACAACAACAAAAAAACCAAAACATTGACGCATAATCTATAAACCATAAAACTTTAGACCTTGGAAGTACTACTTCAACGAGGAGCTCAATGCAAACACCATGGACAACACAACAATGACATATAGAAGAACATTTTTGAGAGTGTAAACAGCCCTACATCAACAAACCTTTTCTTTAGCATTAAACAACAAGCCATATGACTTTAAGGTTGTCCATCTAGCATGTTATAAATCCTCAACCAATCTTTAGGATCCTACTCAATTGTGTTATGTAGAATAAGTCCTAACTCTCTTTAGGCTCTCAGGCTGTTGTTTGGTATGTCGTAAGACCTCCTAACTTCGTAAGATATTTGCATGATGAAGATCATGTGAATGTAAGTCCTAAATAATAAAATTGAAAATATGGAACATCTAATAATATCTCTATGAGATTGAAGCCGAACCAAAGGATAGATTGGAAAATCACCAAGGCTCACCTCAGGATCCGTGACATCCCCTCATTTCTTTCTTCGGATTCCATAATAACTGTTCCTATTTGGTCCCTTCCCATTTCAATTTTTCATGTCAAACCTTGAAACCCTAAACTTTAAAATTCTTGAAGATAAGTACCTCTAATCTATATCAAGAGTTTTCTTAAGTGACTTCAGTCATTTAAAATATAATTAACTAAAGGGAATTTCCCTGATAAGAAACCTTAGAAACAATCTTAATATAAACCCTTTCTAAAATTTCATATTAGAAGGGGAATTTGTCCAAAGTGGATGTTTGAAAATTCATTAGTTTATTTAATCAAGCCACATTATCAAATGATGTGTCTATTCCTTGGGATTGGTGCATGGCTGGTGGTGTGGTGCACGATTATTTAAACCATTAATTATATGAGATTGGCTATGTCTTGTATTTACAAAATTAAAATACAACTTTTTAAAATTGTATAATAAAATTAAATATATTTTCAAGAAAGTCGACAAAATTCCTATTCTGGTGACCGACAAATTCTATTTTGTTGCCCAACAATTGAAAAATAAATTGGTGCCTTATGTGTCACCTCTCGGTTATCAAAGAAGAGCTGGGTAGGAGTTTTCACGAAAAAGACCTGAACTAGCTTGGTTAAGGGTTAAATTTCAAGAAGGTGGGGTGGTTCCTAGGCACTGCTCTACCTAAGTAGTGCTTTGGCGCTCGAGTGAGTGGTGCCAAGGTCCCAAGTCCAGTTATGGCGCATAGGCGCCAAGGGCAGGGTCAGCCTAAATTTGGTCTTGATCACTTGAATTGTAATATGTTATCCTTCTTATGTTGTTAATCACACATAAAAAAACACACTTACAATATCTTATACTAAAGATAAATGAGAATCACTCATCCTCCTTCTCATCACATGTCCCTTTTCTATTTCTTCATCTTCAACAAAATCTCCTTTTATTAACTGTCGGGTTCTTTTACACATTTTTGTAGGTCCAGAGAGCACATTAATTATTGGATTATTATTGTCAACTTCTAAGTACTATACAATTTGAATAAGTAAACACCACTTTTAGTACAATAGAAGATCATCCACATGCCCCTCTAATAGCTAGTCTACTGAACCATCCTGATAGAAGAACAGAGTCAGAAATAGGAAGTAACGAATTGAGATGGACATGTCCTATGTCCAAACTCAACATGCCTCCTATAAACCCTTATGTTTGATTGAGAACTATGGTGCAGAGGACAAGGTTGCTCCTACTACCACCGAAAGACACGCTGATGTTCAGTCACAATGAGAAGACTAAGGATTCGCCTCCCTCAAATTACAGAATCTGAATCAAAATAATGCAACCACCACACAATCTTAAACATTAATGATGGCATCGGGCTGGCTCGTCATCACCGGACCTATCAATTCTCTGGCATTGCAGGTCGGATGTCTGTCGGTATCGTTGTCGATGCGTTGCCACTCTATTTTTCTATTGTATCATCCTAGTCTCCAAGTAAACTTAATCTTTTGGATCATGCAAAGGATCCTTAGATATTAAGAAGCTTTGAGAAGAAAGAAAAGTGCTTATGAAAATAGAAAATAGTAGAAAAGGAAATGTCGGGATTTTAGTGAATATTACAGAGAAAACTCTATAACATCTAGAAAACTCTATAACGTCTAATTCTGGAGATCCCCATATAAAGACGACCATATGAAAAATTTAATACTTTGAGATTTTAGGTATGATACCTATCATGAGTTCTTTATTGTTCTATAAGAGAAAGCTCCTATAATTAATTACATCTTAGAAAACTAGGACTACCTAAGAGTACTCCTTATTAACGTTAACAATCATTCTCTAAAAAATTTCAAGCGTTAAGAACAAGGAAAGAAACATCAATGTTTGATCATAAGGGAATTATGTTTCTAAGTGTTACGTACTTCCCTAAAGTTTTGGTTTTGTTATTTTTATTTCATTTTATTATTGTAATTTTATTTTATTTTGTTGTTGTTTTGGTTTATTTTGTTTTATCATTTTTGTTTTATTATTGTTGTTTTGTTTTGTTTTGTTTTGTTGTTGTTTTAGCTTTTTTTTTAAGTTTATTGTCCCGTTTTTAGAATATCAACCTGCAAAATAGAGTTAGCACACCCTAATAACATGCAAAGTAAATCTAAAATGGAACTCAATGTCAACTTGCAAGGAAAATAGTGTCAGATTTATAAAAGAAATAATGTTGATTTTATTTTTTAATTGTTGATTTAATTGGTTAAATTTTTATTTTTAGATAACCCGGTCAAGATGTTCATGGCTCCGTCATCTCAGGGTTCTCGGATGTCTTGATCTACTTAGCCCGAAAGGTGTTTAAAACAAGACTGGAAGTCTCTTGTCAAAAATCACGAATTGCATCATCCAAGAAATCTTTGTAGATCAAAACATATTGTGTTTCAAGTTGCATTCAATGAACTTTATTGATAAGATTCTAATTTTATGTTTTAATGCCTTTTGTCAGATTTTAAAGGTTGAAATATTTTAGCTTGCTTATGATTTGTTAATCGATTAAATTTAGTTATTTTGTAATTTATTTCATTTTTAATTTAAGCTCAATTTAAGTAGAGTCTAATGTTTGATATTACTTAGATTCAATCTAAAGTATGACGTACCTTAGGTTCAATTTATATAAGTTGTTTCAGGTTCAATGTTGATAGAACTTCATGTTTGATGTTATTTAGATTCAATTTAAGAAAAATATAAACTTTAAGTTCATGATGTTACTTAGATTCAATTTATATAGAATCTAAAACTTAGGTTCAATTTAAATAGAACCTAAGTAGGTTCAATGTTGGTAGAACCTTAGGTTTGATGTCATTTAGATTCAATTTAAGTAGAATCTAAAATTTAAGTTCATTTATTAGGTTACTTAGATTCAATTTATGTAGAATCTAAAATTTAGGTTCAACTTAAGTAGAACCTAAGTAGGTTCAATGTTATTAGAACCTGGGGTTTGATGTCATTTAAATTCAATTTAAGTAGAATCTAAAATTTAAGTGTATTTATGATGTTACTTAGATTCAATTTATGTAGAATCTAAAATTTAGGTTCAATTTAAGTAGAACCTATGTCTTGACATTACTTACATTCAATTTAGAAAAAATCTAAAGTATGAAATGACTTAGGCTTAATTTAGGTAGTACCTAATGTATAAGATGATTTAGATTTAATGTGGGTTGAACCTAAGGTATATGTTGACTTAAGTTTAATATAGGTTGAACTTAAAGTATATGTTGACTTAGGTTCAATGAGGGTTGAACTTAAGGTATATGTTGACTTAGGTTCAATATAGGTTGAACCTAAAGTATATGTTGTCTTAGGTTCAATGTAGTTTGAAACTAAGGTATATGTTGACTTAGGTTCAATATAGGTTGAACCTAATGTATATGTTGACTTAGGTTCAATGTAGATTGAAGGTATATATTGATTTAGGTTCAATACAAGGTGAACCTAAAGTATATTTTGATTTAGGCTCAATGTAGGTTGAACCTAAGGTATATGTTGACTTAGGTTCAATATAGGTTGAACCTAAAGTATATGCTAACTTAGGTTCAAAGTAACCTAAACCTAAGGTATATGTTGATGGGTTTTGTTTAATTTTTATTAAGTATTTAAGTCTAACTTGGTTTAAACTTAATTAAAATATAAGTTTAATTAAGCCTAATGTAAGTAAGGCTTAATTAGGTTAATTAAGTTTAATTACGGTTAAACCTAATTATAGTTTAGGGTTAATTAAACCTAGTGTCAGTAAGGTTTAATTAGTTTAATTAGGTCTAATTAGGGTTAGACCTAATTACAGTTTATGGTTAATTAAACCTAATGTAAGTAAGGTTTAATTAGTTTAATTAGGTTTAATTAGGGTTAGACCTAATTAGGGTTTAGGGTTAATTAAACCTAATTTAAGTAAGGTTTAATTAGATTAATTAGGTCTCATTAGGGATTAGACCTAATTAGGGTTTAGGATTAATTAAACTTAATTTAAGTAAGGTTTAATTATACTAATTAGGTCTAATTAGGGATTAGACCTAATTAAGGTTTAGGGTTAATTAAACAAATTTATGTAAGGTTTAATTAGATTAATTAGGAGTAATTAGGGATTATACCTAATTAAAGTTTAGGATTAATTAAACCTAATTTAACTAAGGTTTAATTAGATTAATTATGTCTAATTAAGGATTAGACCTAATTATAGTTTAGTTTGGCTTAAACTTAATGTAATTAAGGTTTAAGGAAATAAATTAGGCCTAATAGGGGTTAGTCCTAATTAGGGTTTCATTTAACTTAAACCTAATGTAATTAAGGTTTAAGAGGATTAATTAAGCCTAATAGGGATTAGGCTTAATTTGGGTTTGATTTAACTTAAACCTAATGTAATTAAGGTTTAAGAAGATTAATTAAGCCTAATAGGGATTAGGCCTAATTAAGGTTTGATTTAAATTAAACCAAATTTAATTAAGGTTTAAGAAGCTTAATTAAGCATAATAGGGATTAGACCTAATTAAGGTTTGATTTAACTTAAATATAATGTAATTAAGGTTTAAGGAGGTTAATTAAGCCTAATATGGATTAGGCTTAATTAGGGTTTGATTTAACTTAAACATAATGTAATTAAGGTTTAAGAGGATTAATTAAGCATAATAGGGATTAATCCTAATTAGAGTTCGATTTAAATTAAAACTAATGTAATTAAGGTTTAAGAAGGTTGATTAAGCTTAATTAGGATTTTTAAAGGTTTAAATTATGTTTAAACCTAACCAAAGTAAAACTTAAGAATTCATACAAGATTTAAAGTGATTTAAACTTAGACATTAGGATTTAGTTAATCCTAATTACCCCTTTTAAAGGATAGAAATTTAGGGCTTAAAATGTAATTTTCCAATTTTACAATTTTTACCCTAAAAAGTTAAAAAGTCATTTGAAATTTTCCAAGAGTTAGAAATTGTCAATTTGCGGTTTAAACTTATCACCCTAATGTTTCTAACCATTTTCAAATTTAAATTTTAATCTTATTGATTTTTATAATTATTTTTAGAAATAATTATAAATTTTGATGAAAATTAACAAATCTAGCTTTAGAGATTTTCTTTGTCTTGGAAAAATCACAGGGTGTCCCCAAGGGTGAAAAAATCAATCTTAGAAAATTTCATGAGTTTTGGGTTTATAAATAATTTTTAATAATTAAACTACTCCAGAGAGTAATTAAATAATTAAAAATTAATTATAATTTATTAATTTGAAATTTTACTTTCAAATTGTTCTCCTTATATTTTTGTTATATTTTTATGATTTTTTTATGCAAAGATAAGTATTTTTGAAGTATTTTTGAAGTTTTTTAGATATTTTCTATATTTCTTTAAATCCTTACTTAAAGAATTATCCACGTGATGCTTAATGGATCATTGGATCCGTCGAAACACCATGCGGCGTTAAGTGATTAGCAGGACTTTACACGCGGACAACCACGTGGCCCGGGGTTCCGTTTGTTCCATATGGACTGATCTGCGGTTTGAATATATTAGAGCCGTCCCTTTCCAATACATGGAGATGGACGAAATCCAGCCATCGTCCCCAACCTGTTATAATCTGCAAACCGTCCATGTTTAGGACACAAGGTCTCACTCAAATCTTCTTGGATTTTAGTAAAATTTGTTCCTAAAGCTTCATCTTACAGAGACGAACACATCTATACAGTGATGTATGTGTTTTGAAATGATCTTCTTCACAAAGTTTCAAACCCGAGCAAGAATTAATTTTAAATGTGCATACCTGGCTTTGATGAGGTGAAGCCTCAATTAAACTTGATAGGAACGATCGCTAGGTCCTTGTGAAGCTCTTTTCCTGATTTCAATTTGATGTGAAATCAGGTCAGGGTATGAGTTCACTAAAATAGGTTCAAGGCTTGGTCTTGTAAAGGGTTAGAGCTTACGAGAAGAGCCAATTTTTATTGAGAACTTCCTCGTGCAGCTCAGTGATGGTGTAGGAGTGGTTAATTTGGGGTTTGGAATAGTTTTGTGTCAACTCAAAAATTTGTCTTGGTTTCAGGAGAGAAATTGGACTTCTGTATTGGATTTCAGAGGTCCAATCTATGGTGGATCAAATAACTAGGTCAAGGCAAACAATTTTTGTCTTAAGTGTTTCATGGTTTAGGTAGTGTAGGTTGGTCTCTCTTTTCTATGGAGATTCACGGGTTAGCTCCTTTTATAGCCATTAGAGGCAGTTATGGAGCTTAGGATTGATTAGAGAAGGTTGGTGGTGGTATATGGAAGTTTAGAGAGGATAAGGGAAGTGAGTTTAACCTGAGCATATCCATCTTCCCTTTTCCCTATGGCTTTCCATCATGATCTTGAAAATGGAGATATTGGATTGTCATAGTTTGTTTTTTCCTTATTGGATGGCTAATGAGGTGGATAAGGCTTTTAAAACGAGTTGGATTGACCTTCCCTAAATGAGCTTCCTCTTTCCTTACTTCCTTGGCTAAGTCATGATGAGCTCAATTATGGTAAGGAGAACGACTTGAGTAAGGTTTCTCATCCATTTGGTGGGGAGTGAGGTGGTTTATCCTCCCCTCCACCTAAGCATACATGTCTTGTATTAAATTTATGGAGGAATGACACTTATCCTTCCCCTCGTGATGACCTTTGATTTGGTCAACAATAGTGGCTCATGGGTTTTTGATGTGTTATGGTAGGTCTTATGGGTTATAGGTGACCCACTGGCATCCCCCATGGGTAAAATTCAAGTTCGAAAGTCACCCATGGGTTTAGATGTCATGTATGATGTCATAAATTTGATTTCAATTTAGGGATATTGACCATAATTTCATTTGAAATTAACTAGGTAATTAATTAAAATAATGAAATTATATTATAAACCCATGTATTGGTCAAAATAAGTTTGGTGATCATTTGCTAAATTTTTCATTAATTTGGTTCAAGGTTGACTTTTTTATCAAGTTTGACCAAATTGACCATAGTTGAGGGCTATTGGATAGCTTGATTTGATCAAATGGATAGGTTTGACCAATTTTAGTGTTTGGGTTGACTAAATGGTCATGTTTGACAATTTTAGTGTCTTGATTTGATCAAGAGGTCATGTTTGACCAATTTGGTGTCTAAGTCGACCAAATGGTCCATGGGGTAGTCATTGGGTCCAAAATTGATCATTTTGACCAAGTTTGACCAATTTGGTCTTAGGGTTGACAAAATGGTCCATGGGGTGGTCATTGGGTTCAAAATTTATCATTTTGACCAAATTTGGCTAATTTGATCTTAGAGTTGACCAAATGGTCCATGTGGTGGTCAATGGGTCGAAAATTGACAATTTTGACCAAGTTTGACCAATTTTGTCTTAGAGTTGACCAAATGGTCCATGTGGTGGTCATTGGGTCCAAAATTGACCATTTTGACCAAGATTGACTAATTTGGTCTTAAGGTTGACCAAATAGTCCATGGGGTGGTCATTGGGTCCAAAATTGACCATTTTGACCGAATTGATCAATTTGGTCTAAGGGTTGTCCAAATGGTCCATGTGGTGGTTATTGGGTCCAAAATTGAGCATTTTGACCAAGTTTGACCAATATGGTCTTAGAGTTGACCAAATAATCCATGTGGTGGTCATTGGGTTCAAAATTGATCATTTTACCAAGTTTGACCAATTTGGTCTTAAGGTTAACCAAATCAGGGTTTGTCATCATTGATCAAATCATTTTTGGGATGTCCTCATGGTTTGATCCTAGAAAGGGTGTAGTGGGGTCAATCCACTTTTTAGGGTTTTAGAGAACCCTAAATGAGTTCAAAGGGGTCAATATTGGTAGACCTCCTCCTAAAGTATGAATTTAATGATCATAGTGATCGTTAGGACTTTAAAGAAAGGCTTAGGGATCTTGAACCAGTGCAAATTACGTAAGACACGTCTTGTTTGTGGGTTCTAATTTAGGGTCGTCATAAAAGTGAGGTCAACAATTAACATATAAACAATCCATACAACAACACAAATACAAACTTGGGTTTCCTCTCAAGAATGCTTAGTTTAATGCCACCAGCCCAACGAATCGAGATATTTAATTCGGTTGATCCAACATTTAAATATCATTTATGAACGGTCTCTCACCTCCAAAGCAGGTTTTAAGTCTATATCCATTCACTATAAACACTGTAACGCTCTTAGGATCTTTAATACCAATTGCACAAAATGGATTAATTTTTACTACAGCAAATGGTCCTAACTAACTAGACTTAATTTTTCTGGGAAATAATTTCAATCGTGTATTATACAATAAAAAAATCTTATCCAGGCTTAAAATCTTTCCTATGAATCTTTTGATCGTTCCACTTTTTTAATTTCTCTTTATAAATTTTTGCATTGTCAACCTCATCGAGCTCATTCAACTATAGTTACCTTTTCTCACCAACTTATTTCATATTATAATTGAACCCCTTAATTCTCCAATAAGCTTTCTTGTTCTAATTCCATTGGTAAGTGACAAGCTTTGCCAAATATCAGCCTATATGGAGATATTCTTGTAGGTGTTTTATAAGCAGTCTTATAGAACCACAGTGCATCATCTAATCTTAAAGACCAATCCTTTCTATTTTGATTGATATTTTTTTCCCAAAATCCTTTTAATTTATCTCTTAGAAACTTCTGCTCAACCACATGTTTGAGGATGATATGTCATAAAATTTCTATGTTATATATATCATATTTTGCAACTAATGCTTCAATACTATTATTCCTAAAGTGTCTCCCTCCCATCGCTAATGATTACACTCGGCATACCAAATCTACTATAGATATTTTTCTTTATTTAGCTACACTTTGAGCATCACAATTTGGTCGATTCACTACATCAATCCATTTTGACACATCATCCACAGCTATCAGAATATATAAATTCCCTAACAAAGGTGCAAAGGGTCTCACGAAGTTTATTCCCCAAACAACAAAAATTTCAATCTCCAAAGAAAAATTCAGGGCCACTTCATCTCGCTTAAAATTATTAACTACTCTTTTATATCTATCATAAGTTTTGATATATTCATTCACATCCAAAAATAGAATAGGCCAATAATATCCAGATTGAAAAATCTTTGAAGTTGTTCTATACACTTCAAAATGTCTCCCAGATTCAGAATTTTGACATTTTCTAATAACTTCTTGGGTTTCTTTAATTGTTATACACCTTCTAATTACCCGATCCTTACATTTTCTATATAGGAATGAGTAACCTCAGAAGTAGTATCTGGCATCATGGACGAAGTTCTTTCATTGATGGTATGTCAGTCTAGAACGCATAAAATCACTAATTATAAAAATTAATATGACAACATACCACAAACCGTTCCATTCAGTAATTATAGCCATTTTCTCATCAAGAAAATTTCATTGATCTCTTCTTCATAAACATAGGAATTCCTCTGATTTAATCTCAATAAATGGTCTGCTATTTGATTTTTAGTACACTTCCTATATACAATTTTGATATCAAAATCTTTCATTAAAAGGACCCATTTTATCAACCTCGATTTTGTGTTTTTTTTCGACGTCAAATATCAAATTTAGAATGATCAGTGTGAACAATACATTTAGTACCAATTAAATATGGCCCAAATTTATCAAATGCATATACTATACCTAGAAGCTCCTTTCAGCAGCGTTATAATTAATTTGAACTTATTAAGAGCCTTACTGGCATAGTATGTAGCTCTAAACATCTTATCGTGTCATTTCCTTAAAACTGCTCCAATAGTGTAGTCACTTGCATCGCACATTAACTCAAAATGTCTCCACCAATCAGGAAAGATAATTATAGGAGCTGTGACTAACTTTGCTTTCAATGTAATAAAAGCACTTAGGCACTCATGGTCAAATTAAATAGAATGTATGTTTCTAAAAGATGGCAGGGTTTAGCAATTTTAGAAAAATCCTTAATATATTACCTATAAAACCTAACATGTCCTAAAAAACTTTTAACTTCCCTCACAGTAGTAGGTGGATGCAGTTTTTCAATAACCTAAATTTTTGTAGGATCAACTTTCATTCCTCTTTTAGAAATTATGTGTCCCAACAGAATTTCTTCAGAAACCATGTTGGCATTTTACTCAATTAAGTACTAAAATTTTCTCTTCACATCATCTAATCTCCTTGGCCAAATGATCCAAACAAGAATCAAATGAAGGGCCAAACATTGAAAAATAATCCATAAAAACTTTTTTCCCCTTCTCAATTAGCTCACAAAAAATTGACGTCATGCAAAATTGAAAAGTAGCAGGTGTGTTACATAACCCAAAGGGCATTCTTTGAAAAGCAAATGTCTCATGCTAACTTGTGAATGTTGTCTTATCCTTATTCTCTAGAGCTATAGGGATCTGATGATACCCAGAATATCATTCTAAAAAGCAAAAATATGAATGGCCAACTAGCCTATACAACTTAAAATCAAGAAAGGTAAAGGAAAATGAGCTTTCCTAGTGGCAATGTTCAATTTTCTATAAACAATACATATACGCCACCTAGTGACCTATCGAGTAAGGATCAATTCATTTTGTTCATTTGCTACAAATGTCACTCCCCCTTTCTTAGGTGCACAGTGGATAGGGCTAACTTAGGCACTATATGATATAAGATAGATAATACCTATATCAAGTCACTTCAATACTTCTTTCTTAACAACTTCTTTCATAACTAAGTCTAATCTCCTTTAATGATTTGTCTGGGGTTTATGATTATCTTCTATTAAGATCCAATGCATACATATCGATGGACTAGTCCCTTTTATGTCTGTTAGGGTCCATCCAAAAGCTCTTAAAAGTCCTTAGAATGTTCATAAGTTTTTCCTCATGTAAAATAGTCAAATTTGAGGATATGATAACTGGTAATGTTGATGACTCCCTCAAATAAGCATACATTAAGTATTTGGGAAATACCTTCATCTCAAGTTCATAGGATTCCTCGATAGAAGGAAAAAAGAGGGATAATATTTTCACTCGTATCAAGTATCTCAAGCCTCTCTTGAATAATTTGTTAATTATCATTATTCAATAGAGCTGTTTCTTCCATAGAATATGTAATTTCCTCTTCACTCAAATCTCAATCTACTAATTTGACTTCATAATTTTCTTAAAAATTGTTATAATGAAAATAATCAATAAGATCTATTTGAAAACATGCATTTTCATTCCCTCAGAAGGGTACTTCATTGCTTTTAGCACATTAAAAGCCACCTACTGATTGTTTACTCTCATAGTTAATTCACATTTTGCATATCAATCATAGATCATCCAATCACTAAGAAATGTCTATCTAAAATAATGGGGATTTTTTTATCTTCCTCCAGATCCAATTAAAGGAAATCAACAAGGAAGAGACATTTGTCCACCTTTCTAAAACACCCACTATAACCCCCTCGGATAAGTGAGCGATCGATCAACAAACTGAGGGGTCATAGTGGTAGCAGACACCTCTTCTAACCCTAACCTTCTGAAAATAGACTATGACATAAGGTTTATACTAGCTCCTAGGTCACATAAAGCTTCTCCATAAATTTTCTCTCTAATTGCACAAGAAATAGTAAAGCTCCTAGGATCCTTAAGCTTCTAAGGAAGCTTCTTCTGTATGATAGCACTGCACTTTTCACTGAGTTCTACTGTCTCATAGTCTCCAAGCTTCCTCTTCTTAGTAAGGATATCTTTCATGAACTTTATATAGTTAGGAATTTTCTCCAATGCCTCAGCAAAAGGAATGTTTATAGTCAGTAGAAACTTCTAAAAATCTAGAAAATTGATGATCTGATTTTTGTTTCTAGAGTCACTGAGGACTTGTTGGTTATGATCTTTTGAATGATGTCTTAGTTAGTGAGACTGGTTTTTTGAAGTCTTCAGAAATATCTTCCATAGGTTTTTTAGTCTCCAAGTTCTCTTTCTCCAACAGAAGATCTTTTTGAACCACAACCTCAAATTCTCTTCTACTCCTTAACTTGGCATCTTTTACTTGCTCATTATTCTTCTCATTATGGTTGATCTTAGTGTTAATAGGAAGAGTTCCTTGGGGTCAAAAAATAAGTGAGTTAGCAATCTGCCCCAATTGATTCTCTATTCCTAATTGTTACACCGTGACTTTGCAGTTGATTCCTCATTTGCAAAACAACTTCCTTCCAAAATAAATTCTTCTCCTTAAATTGTAGGTTGAAGTTAAATCTAGGAGGATACGAAGTTCTATAGTTAGTGCTACTTTGGCTGTACTAATTCCCTAAAGGATTTGCTTAATTATTTCCCCATTCTTGGTATCTCCCACTAAGACTGTTGTTCCAATTAAAGTTAATATGTCTATTATCTAACTCATTTAAGGTCTCAAAATATGAAATTTTAGCATCAAACAAGTGTATGAGTTTTTCTCAATTACTAGTGGTCCCTATGGTTGATTCATCCAAAATTGGTTTGGCTTCCTAATATGGCTGCTACCTGAGAAGTTAGAATTGAAATTACATCCATATCATGATCATTTGCTACATTTCTAGTATTCACTCTCTCAAAAAACCATTGGAAAATTTTTTTGGCCATCTCCTCAATCCAAGAATTAGCCTCATCAAATGGCTTTGACATAAGCGATCCACTAGTAGCAGACTTACAGCATCAATAGTTGACACATGGGATCCAAATAAAAAACTATAAAAGTCTAATTTATCAGCCAATCAGGCAATGCATGATGGTGGTACTTTCTAAGAAGTTTCTTAAATTTTTCCCAAGCTTCATAAAACAACTCACCTTCATGTTGGAAAAATAAAGTAATATCATTCTGAAGTTTAGCTTTTTTGAAGGAAAAAAATATTTAGTTAGGAATTTCTGAGCCAAGTCACCCCATGCCCTAATTGATCTGGGTGCGAATGAATTTAACCAAATTTTGGCCTTGTCCCTTAGGGAAAAAGGGAAAAAGCCTAAGCTTAAAATCGTCAATGGATATGCCATTATATAAAAATTCTAGCACAAAGTTCTATAAAACTTGCCAAATGTAAGCTTAGATTTTCAGATGAGGTCCCCCAAACTGATTGTTCTGCAACTTGGATGATAGAAAGCTTAGGTTCAAATGTATTAACTTTAATGTGTGGGATTTGAATAATTAAGTGAATTTTATCTGTCGTATGATTAGCCTAATCCCATGATGTTTTGCGTGCATTATGATGATCGTTAATTTGATTCTTGGGTATCTAAATTAATTTGTTGATTGTTCACCATTTCTTCCTCAAGTTTGTGAAGAATTTTCTGCTTTCTAATTCTCTTAACATTTCTCTCTTGTTCAGAGTCATAAGGTTCAAGAGATGTTGGTCCTAAACTATGCA
This sequence comes from Papilionanthe hookeriana x Papilionanthe teres, assembly GCA_022702705.1. Lineage (NCBI taxonomy): Eukaryota > Viridiplantae > Streptophyta > Magnoliopsida > Asparagales > Orchidaceae > Papilionanthe > Papilionanthe hookeriana x Papilionanthe teres. Next base: position 12,931,225 of record CM040427.1, read on the forward strand.
TTCACTCACTAAAGAACCAACTAGTATGTTTCAAAACAAACATGTCAAACTCACAAAAATATTTTTAGAATTTTTTTTTAAAATAAACACACAATTAAATACAAATAGTTTACACTACAATTGCCAAGTTTAAGTCTTAAAAGTTCAAATAAAATTATCCTAAGTTAACTACACTGTTGATTCTCCAACAAAGGCACCAAAGTCTTGATATCTTTCTGTAGGTACACTCACACTCGCAGGGTCTCTGACCCGACGCGCAATTATGCAGTAATTTAGCTTCCAAAAGATAGCCTAAAACTCGAACAAATTTATATTTAGTGGCTAGTGTGAAAAATCTAAATGCTATAAAACTTAGAAAATAGTTTACAAAATAGGGGTACTACACAAGTATATGTGTTGTTTCAAGTAATATAGAGTTTTCTTTTAAGACCCCACTATCGATCGCACAGAGAAGCGAGGTAAGAAATCTCTTAGACTAATTCTAGTCTATTATTATCAGGCCTTAGTTTGGAATGTCGCTTAATTTGGTTTTTCAAACAACTATTCCTAAATAAAAATATTAAATCTAAAGATAACTTATCTAGATAAATTGGTCTGAAGAATTTTGAGATGTTAAAGACTACCCTTCTTGTGCAATTACCTAAATAATGTGAAGGAATGAAAATATTAGAATTGAATGTAGTCAGTCACAAATAAGAGCATATTTATTCTTTACCCCCTTCCTGTGCTCGCAAAGAACATTGACTATCTTAAGGCTAATTCCTTAACATCTCAATTCCGCATAAGAACTGTCTAGCCTCTCACCTCTAGATGTCTCTAAGCCTATGCCACTATATTGACCAAATCTCAGTTTGCAGGGTACTAAACCTTAAGTCAAATTGATAAAAATATAGCCTGTCACTCTAGAACTAACCAATTCTACGCCCATCGAAAACTATCTCCCTATTTATTTACACTCTCCCTTAGGTGATCACCATTGCTCTGCCCAGAATGAAGTGTGGTATTCACTAGTTGGGTGAAATCATAGCCCTCCTGGGTCATTATGTTTCTCAACGGATTTTAACCTCACAAGTGATCAGTTTTCAAAGTCAATTAAGAGCCAGTGAAAATACCATCACATTAACAAAATAAGAGAATTTATAAGCAAATCTAAATTCCTAAACATGCATCTATTTCATTGTAAAAGAAAATTAAAATGAAGATAACGACATCGGCAGTAAAAAGAATTGATAGAATTAAGAAATAAGTTATGTGCTAACGAGGAACATAGATCTACCTACCCTCTTTCGAGCATATAGGTACGTTTAGTTTTCTATTAGTTTTACGTAATTATTTATGACCTAGAAGCATCTAATAGAAACAGATCATTAAACTATATTTCCTTAAAAGTTGCATTGCCGCCTAACTATTCTACTAGCTAACAGAACAATGTGAGTGCACTCAAGTTGCATGATCACCGCTCTCCTTAGTCTTAGTTTCACCTACAACCGAATTTAACATAACCTACTGCCACCTAAGTTATGTCAATGGAGCAAAAGAGATATTACTCATCACATGAAAATAAAAATATAATTTTATCATAAAAATAATTTTCCTACACATACCACTACATCATATTAAAAGAAAAGAGAAAAAAAATTACCTATGAAGCATGGATAAAGCACAACAGAAAACATCATTTAAATCAAACAAAATCTACTAGAAAGTGTTTACAACGATTAAAAGAAAATGAAGAACACAATGCTTAGTTTTTTCCCTTTGAGAGAAAGAAAAAAATATATCTACCAAAGTATCCTGCCGAACCATGCGCCGTTCATGTATCCTTACTCACATCTCTTAAAATCCCTCACCAATCTCTCTAGAAAATGGAGAAATCCACATCTCCATACCCAGGCCAAACTCAAACTAAGAATCTCCTAAACACACACTAATTACTCCTCTAATTACTTCCCATGAGAGATCCCAAACCCCTATATTTAAAGAGGAGACACACACGTGACACCCCTTCATTCAAGTGACACACCCTTTCACTCCAAGGGACACAAGTATCTAGATTCATTTAATTACTCCATGGGGCGTGCAAGATGTCCAGAACATCCTAGAAAGGCCCAGAATCGCCCAAAACCTGTCCAATAACCATCTCAGGTGCTATTAGCACCACTTTGGGTGCTATGGCTCCACCCTGTGTGCAGCTCCACCGTTTCACCCCGTTTTAGCTCCGTTTTGCTCCGTTTCAGCTTTGTTGCGCTATAGATTGGTACAACTACAAGATAGAAAAGAAAATAACATTTCTTTAAAGTATAATTCCATTCAAAAACATGTGATAAATATAGAGGAAATTAAGCATAGAAATTCATCTCAAAATGCAGCAGATCATAATTTTCTTCTTTGCTCAATTCGGCTCCAAATTCCACCATTTTAGCTTCACTTTCAACAAAAGCCAATTTCTTGTACCTGAAGACAAAATTATGGAAAATACCTTCCTTTAAATAGTAATATCATTAAAAATGTGCATAAAATGAGCTTGAAATGTACACTAAAAATAAGTAATTTTTAGGTGGATCAATTCTCCCAAACTTAAATGTCACATGTCCTCAAGTAACACTAAAACTTTAAAAATATGTTGATTGTGTTAGTGGGTTTCTTTAAGAGTAGTTATGCGGGCGGACTTTAATATTGCAAGAATTTATGACCTCAAATTTATATATATCTATAATGATTTTGAAAAGTCCAAACATTCAATGCAAGTATACGTATCGTATCAAGTAATACAGGGCTCTAATGGAGTCCTGGTTATCGATCCCACAGGGAAGGCACGAGTCTTACAGTAGATAATGTAATACTGAATTCTGATACACAAGTTGCAATTAAATTTTAATGTTTACTTCTACTACCAAGATGCAGAAAACAGTTACAATTAAGCAAACTACAATTACTTCTAACATCTTTAAAACAAAATTAACTAACAGACACACACTAAGCTATATATTTGAAAGGTTTTGATATATAAGAAAATTATATTTCCTCTTGCAACGATAATATGATGTGTGGATGATATGGAATGATTTTCTATGGTATTGTGCCAAATAGGAGCATAAATGTTTCTTTACCCTCAAAAGAGTACCCCCTCTTCCAAGCATGAAAAGAACATTGACATATCCTAAGTTTAGTCACTAAATCTAAGGCTAGGCTGAGAGGATACAGGCTGCCACTACGGAGCTCCCACTCACCCTTCACCTGAAGGCTAACCTTCAAGTTTAGTTACTAATCTTATGATCAAATTGGGGATCTCAGTCTGTCACCCTGAAACCTCCAATTTGAAGTCCATCAAAACACATTTCCCTATTTATTTGCACTCAATTCCCATGAACTACGCAATTCATCCATGAAAATTGAATGGATTCTTCATTACTGTTGTAGGACACTAAATCCTTTCAGAGTTAATGTTCAACAACAGATTTTAACAATTCAATTAGCCAGATCAAAAAGTAAATTAAGTTCGAAATGAAAAACCATCATAATTTCTTCATTACTTTAAAAGCACTTCAAATTCACATCAACACATCATCACATCACTATGCAAGAAGAAAGACAAAGGAGACTACTCAGAATTCACGAAGAAGACACAATAAAACATGGATTTTATATATAAAAGAAAAGTCATACAAACCACATAAAAAACAACTTATCTATTTCTCTTCCCCAATGCAATTCCCTTAAAGTTCCTTTGAATTCTTTTCTCTCTTCTTTGCAACACTCAATTCCATCTTTAGAATGGAAAGGAAGAAGCAATCTCTCACTTTACTACTTCTCTTTCACTCCTCAGAGAAGAATTCCTCTTAAATTCTCACTTCTACACTCTTCTCTTCTAAGCCCTAACACTCAGCACACACACTCCCTCACTAAAACTACACTAGAAACACAGTAGACCCCCCTTATTTTTGTCCAAAAATAGTTACTTATAAGTTAGAAATGAAATCTTAAGAGTTTCCATAGGCATCCCTTCAAAAAGTCGCCAAAACTCTTCAAATTTGAAATCCACCAACATTAGGCTCCAGTGGCGCTCTATCGTCCGAATATTTGTTGAGCTCTTGGGAAAATGGCACCGGCGACGCCCATTTTGGCGCCCTCCTTTTTCTCCGAATTCGTTCCTTTTTGCTTCTTTTCACTCTAATCACCTAAAATTATTATACCTGCAACAAATCATGAAAAATACATTTCTTTAAAATGCAACATCACAAAAAATGGGTAAAACTATATAGCAAAAATAGTATATATTTTTGGTACATCAAAATCCCCCAAACTTAACTATTACTTGTCCTCAAGTAATGCTTTTACTACATAAAAATATAACTCTAGGCAATGCACTCTCCACCTGTAAGACATTAAAATTTTTCAATCAAAAGAATATATTGGTTAGATTTTTAGAAAGAAATTTAGCAACTCGGGTCAACACTACAGATATAAGAATATTGAGCAATCAAGTCTAAGGGTTCTAGTCTTCTATTTATTTCAAGATAACCATAATTTGTCACATAAGACTGCCTTGAAAGACTATGTGAAAAAGGATTTCATGCAAAATTTATCAAAATGTAGGCCAATACTTTAAATATAAATTCAGAAATGAAATCAAGTTCTCCCTTTAGGGTGACTTAAGTGAAGCCAATTTTTGACTAGGCATCTCCTCAAGCTTCTTCTCATAATTATTTTTTCTTTCTTTTTCTTTTTCTTTTCTTTTTAGGATTATTTTTAAATCTTTCTTTTCTTTTCTTTCCCTTTTTTCTTTTTTTTTAATGAGGATTACTATATCTGGATAGCCTTTAATGATTTTGAACTTCACTCTCCTCTTTCTATAGTTCAAACTTGAGATACCTCCTTACTTTATAATTAGGTATGAGCTTTATTATTCTTTATAAAGTCACAATTTCTACTTAACACATAATACTTTAAGTCTCTTAACATTTCAAAAATACAGTTTTTTTTACTTTAAATAGTTAACTATAATCAAATCCTTTCCTACAAAATATCTTTACCTCTATAAAATTAATCTTTATTACTAAAAACTTTCATCTAATCCTTCCATAATAATCAACTGAAATAAAAAGTTTTAGTTACCTACAGTAAGGTTAAACTGCCAGAAGTTATGCTAATAATTTTTGAAAATATAATAATTGAGAACAAATAAGAGTTAATATTTTTCTACCCTCCCCCAAACTTAAATTTTTCCATAAATTTGAAACAGTAGAGAGTAAAAGAAACTAAGCTTTTTGTGCTGGGATCTTGAAATCTTCAACAGCTATATGGTATTAGTCAAAATTTACAACTAGCAGGCATGAAAGAGTTAGTAACAAAAAATTTTAAACATTTGCAAGGTGAAGAGAAATTAACTTTAAACATCAAATCATCCAACAAAACATCACAATACTAATCAAACTATCACATCACTACACAGTTGATTTAACAAATTCAAAAAAAAAATTCATTACAACATAACAGTACACCAACAGGTTTACACATCACATGAAAAGCAAATAACTACTACATCACAACAATACAATACAACACAAAAAAAATAGAAACAGAAATAAACAATCTACCAATCTTCATCACCAGGTTCATCAGCAGGGTCAGCATGATCAGGTCTATACGGTGTATAGCTGGGGTAGGTAGGAAATATCACATCAGCCTCCCCCCTTATGAATCTGACCTGAGAATCATGATAAGCAATATTGAACTCAACTCTTCTTCTCATATAATCTTCATTCACATCACTTATGGCCTCAAACACATCCATCCTACCATGGAGTTTATCCACACTAACACTTTGTAATCTCAGCTGTTCCATAATATCAGATAATGTAGGGGGCTCAGATGTAGATGGAATGTTATAACTCGTAGTAGGAATATCAGTACTCCTACTCTCATCTCAAGCTCCCACATGAGACTCATAAGTATGAATAATAATCTTTGTAATCGGTCTCAGTGGTATAGCTATTTCTTCAGAACTGTTGAACTCTACTCCAGACTGAACACACAGTGCATGAACTATGGCAGGATGTCCTAATCCACCAATGGTCTCGCCACTAGCAATAATCTGAACGTTCTTGAAGACAATAGGTCCAATATCAATCTTCTTCAGCTTCTGAATACAATAGTTCAAAATTGCTTTATCCCTTGTAACTTCACTATGGTGATAAGAAGGTAACAGCCTTGCAGAGATGAAATAATGCCAAACTTTTGATGCAACATTTAACTTGGAAGAAGGAAAGTTAATCATCTGTTTTTGACTTACTTTCCATTCCCCTCTTCCATCCGTCAGAAAAGCAATCACTTCCTTCATATTTGCCTCTCGAGTATCAAAGTTTTCATATTCACAAACAAATGGTTCCCAAGAATGATAAAATTCATTAATACACTGACGAGTAAATTCAACCATTTTTCCTCTAACTAACACATACTCAGTCTCAGTCTAGGGCACATTAGTATAGAATTCTCTAACAACACCCATAACAGCATTTGCAGTAAAATAACAAAATCTCTCCCAGTTCCGCTCTGCAATTAACTGTTCTACAGATCCACCAGGATTATCAAAAGCTCGATCCTGAATACACTTCTTATTGTAAAGGTAAGAGTTAAAGCGAAATTGCGCTTTAACATTAACAAATTTTTATTCAACAAAATCCAATTTTCTCTTTCCTTTACTCATCCTTGGAGCCATGTGAATTTCTAAAAAATTGTAAGAAAATTCCAATAAATTCCAAATCCACAATGTAACAAACTCCAAATACTATTCTAAACAAGTAAGAGCAAATTTCATCATAGGAAATCTCAAATTTTCTTAAAAAATCCAAAAATTCCAATCTTAGCAATGTGAGAGATTCCCATGCCGAAAATAAAAAAAATTTAACTTAAAGTGAAGCTCTTACCAAGAGAAGTGTAGATCCGGTCTCGAAAAATCCTAGATCTAACAACCCTAGGTCTTCAAAATCGTGAAAATGGAGGAGGAAGACGAAAGCAATGGAAAAACCTGCGGGTCCCAAGGTTAAAATCGCGAAATAAAGGATTTTTGGCCTTTTTCTGCACTTGGGCGCCGACAGCGCTCTATTTATTAAAAAGTGCCAAAACTCTCTGGATTTTGGGCGCCGACGGCGCCGTCTAAAAATTTTTCTGGATCCGAAAACTTTTTCGTAATTTCAATCGTTTCGACCTCCACAATGACATTTAACACTTCATTAAGCATCTACTTCATCACACAAGCAATAACTAAAACAATTCTTACACAAACAATACAAAACATACTTTTATATATATAATCCATGTTACATCATAAACACTATGTTCATCAAATTAAACCAACAACTCTTTAGATTTTTAGTGTTGCAAGTACGCTACGATAAGCAAACACTAAAATCTAAGCACACACAATAAAATTAAGCATAGCAAATCCAAATTCAAATTACAAAGCAAAGGAAAGTAAATACAAAACACAACAAACAGAATTAAGCAAAGTAAACTAAACACACATCAAACATAAGTAGAATCCAGTAATCACTCCACATCTTTTTTAGAACTATCGTCCTCTCTAATTTCTCCAATAGATTCCTGATGCACGAACAAATTATAGAATGGACGAAATGGGAATTCATCAGATGAATCCTCAGCAATCACAGCGTTCTTCTTCATCAGATTAATCAGGCCCATCTTATTCTGACCAGTTTAATAAAATTGTTCCTTCATCCTCCAATCTATATGATCAAATAAATCAAAATTATTATTGATTACATTCATAACATTCTATACCTCTTTTTCCAACTGTTTGATTCTCTTCAGTATCATTCTGGAACTTTTAGGAAAACAGGGCTGAATCGGTTGTGAAGTCTGAGTTGGTTGATCAGTAAGCAGATTCACATCATCTTCATCTCCTACTGTTTTGTAGTCATAAAGATTAGTTGGATCAATAGGCCTCCATGGAAGAAGAAACTTTTCCCAACTCTCATATGGAACTTGTGATTAACTACACAATAGAAATATGGTGGACAGATGTTCAAGCCCATATTTAGATCCATGAAAAATTAATCCCAAAACTGATTTCACAATTATATTACCAATATCAATCGACCTCGCAGTTTGAATACATAAATTCAAAATGGCACTTTCCTTGGTTACCTTGCTAATCTGCAAAGTTGGAAATAACTTTGCTGAAATAAAGTAATGACACTGTTTTGACACTGGATTTAAAGATGCAGAAGGGAAACTAATATATCCATTTTCTCAAACTTCCTAATCTTCATTCTCATCCGTCAAATAATGATACACATCATTCATATTATCACTTGTGGCATTGAAATTGGAATAATGGCAAATGGGTACATTCTCAATCATAAAGAGATCATTAATTCTCGCAAGAGTGAATTGCACAAACCTACCTCGCACAAAGACGAATCCTTGGTTGATCTCGTGAAGATTTGCATAGAATTCCTTCACAACCGGAACTGCTATGGCAGCGGTAGTGCAACAATGCACTTCCCAATGTCTTTCCTTAATTATCTCTTCAATTCTTGTAGTAAGTATATCCATACCTCGATTTATAAAGATTCTTTCCTTGATAATCCTCTTCATCATCACTTTGTTGAACAATCGTTGCGCTTCGAAACTTATAAACTTCCTTCGGTTAAAAATGCAAGATCGAGGGGTTTCTATAGTGTAGGAATCCATGGGATGCGAATTGGGAATGGTAGTTTTCATTTTTCTGGAGTTTGGAAGTCTAAAATGGAGTTTAAGGAGTTATAAGGACGAAAGTCCCCTCTCAAAACTGCCAAAACTCGTATTTTGAATCTCCAAAAACCGTCAACGGGTTTTGGGCACCGGCGGTGCTCGATAGGGTGCCGGCGGTGCTCAAATCCGAAATTTAGCAATACTCTCTGCAAATGGGCGCCGGCGACGCCCATTCTGGTGCCGCCGACGCTAGTGGTTAAAAATCTCACCGAACTTCGTTTGGCCCAAAATATTCCAATATCTCAATTTGATCCAATATTTATCAATTTTAAAAGTATTTAGGAGCGATTATGATTCAAAAATAACTATCTAAAAGGCATAACTACAACAAACAAGCAAACACACCACAAAGATACATATGGGTTACCTCCCATAAAGCGCTTGGTTTAACATCGTCAGCCCAATAAACCATTTAGTTAATCAAGATGACTCAGCATTAAAACCTCCTTGAAGTCAGGTTGAAACTCGTCAAAGTAAGGCTTTAATCGATGCCCATTAACTTCGAAAATCTTTCCAGTATCAGGATCCTTAATATCAACAGCTCCAAAAGAATGAACTTCTACAACTGTAAAAGGTCTTAACCATCTAGACTTGAGCTTTATAGGAAATAACTTCAATCTTGTGTTGTATAACAAAACTTTCTGTCCATATTCCAATTTCTTTTTCAATATCTTTCTGTCATGCCACAATTTCATTCTCTCTTTATAGATCATGTCATTGTGATAAGATGCATTTCTAATCTCTTACAATTCATTTAATTGCATAAATCTCTTCTCTCCAACATTTTTTAAATTAAAATTCAACACTTTTATCGCCCAATATGCTTTATGCTCCAATTCAACCGGTAAATAGCAAGTCTTGCCAAACACTAGTCTATAAGGAGACATTCTAATAAGGGTCTAAAAAGCAGTTCTATAAGCCTATAAAGCAGTATCTAATCGAGCAGACCAATCTAATTTATGATTATCCATAGTTTTCTCCAAATTTCTTTTAATTTCACGATTAGACACTTCTGCTAAACCACTAGTCATGGGATGATAAGTGATGCACCAAAAATATATACGATTTTTGCTATATAATTTTACCTATTTTTTGTGATATTGAACTTTAAAGAAAGATATTTTTTATGATTTGTTGCAGGTATGATGATTTTAGGTGATTGGAGTGAAAAGAAGCAAAAAGGAACAAATTTGGAGCAAAAAGGAGCAAAATGGTGAAAATGTGTTCTGGCGCCGCCGGCGCCCAAATCCAGAGACTCCAAAAAATGTTTGGTACGATAGAGCGCCGCCAGCGCCCTATCTGGCGCTGCTGGCGCCGGAAGTCAGTGGAATTCAAATTTGAAGAGATTTGGCAACTTTTTGAAGGGATGCCTATGGAAACTCTTGGGATTTCGTCCCTATATTATAAGTAACTTTTTTGGACGAAAATGAAGAGGTCTAGAGCATTTCTTCAGTGTTCTAGAGTAGGTTTTGTGTGCTTCTTCATAGGTGTAGTGTAGTTTTAGTGTGTTAAGTGTTAGGGTTTAGGAGAAGAGTGTGTATGTTGACCTCAATTTTGGTGAGGTCTTTTGCTTCACTCCTTAGTATTTAGGATCTATCCTTAGGCTTTTCCTTTGGCTGATCTTAGAGGACTAGAAATGGAACCCACCATTTAAAAATTCAAACTACTTCTTAACTCCCTGCAAACCCCACAAGCTTGATTGTAGACCCCTAATCACCTAGAGGGTTGAAATCAAATGTGGAGGTTTAAAGGATGAGTTCCCTATAGGACTTTTTGGTCTTAGGAATACCCTGGATGGCCTGGTCTGGTGAGGGTTGACTTGCACATACACTACACTCTCACACACATTACAAGTTCTAAAACCACACTCTCACCCAACTTGACTTCCTGACTCATGTAGGTAATTCATATGGATGGTCCTTAACCCCTGAGCCCCTGGCTAAGAGGGTTAGGAACAACATAGTGAATGCCTCAAATGAGTCCTCTCATTGCTCATATGGGCTTAATATGGCTTCATGGCTCAACAAAAATGATTCCATTTCACTCACACTTGATCAATCTTTTTTTAAAAAATTTCAGTTTTTGACCCCCGGGGCCCCGGACCCACCAAACCTACCAAATAACCTTGAAATGACCCAAAATTTGCAAAATTACCTAAATTACCCAAGATCCCTCAAAACTAATCCTAAACACTTCCCACCACTCAAATTGACCATCTTTGGCCAAAATACCAAAATTTCCAAAAATACCCTAAACCCCCCCCCCCAAATTACAAAAATACCTTTTTACCCCAAATATCCAAAAATTCTAAAAACTCCCAGAAAATTCCAGAAAATCCCAAATATTTCCAATTTCATTTTGTTCAACTACACCATGGGCCAATTTTGCCAATTTACCCCACTTTTAGCAAAACCCCCAATTTGACCCATTTTTTTAACCCAAGTGAACCCAATGTCAAACCAAACCACCCCAATTGACCTCAATTTTGGTCCAATTCAATTCTAAACTTCAATTCAATATCCCCAATATCAATTTAGACCAAATCCAACTCCAATTTGATTAAAATTTGGGCCCAATTTCAATTTGAAGCCTAAAGGCCCAATTTTGGCCCATGACCTAAACCTAGCCCAAACCAACCCAACTCAACCCCAATTGGCCCCAAATATTTTCTAAAACCTTCCTAACATCCCCACAAACAAAACAATAACTTGATTTGCCCAAAATTTGAACCTAAACTCCACCCAAACCTAACCCAAAACAAAAATCCCTTAAATTGACCTAAGCCCAAACCTAACCCAAATGGGCCCAAATCCCAAACTTAGAGCCCAACCAAAGTTGAAAACTCTTTTTAACACTCCCATAAAAAATTTTCAACATTAATTTTACACCAAATTCAACCTTAGCCCAACCTTAGCCCAAGTTAGCCCAATTAGGCCCACCTTGGCCCCTTTACCAAAAAAGCCCAAATTCAACCCAATTCTACTCCAAATCACACCAAATCTCTTCCCAAATCTTCATGACACATGCCTAAACCAAATGCAACATTTATTTGGTACAATCTTTTGCAAAATTTTCATCCAAAAATTTATCTTAAAATCTAAAATCCCATTTCATTTAAGCCTTTTAAAGGCCCATCCAAAATGATTTCAAAAGCCCAAGTTTTTAATCTAAAGCCCACATGACACTTTCATCTCATCATCCATTTAATTAAATCACTCCCTATGTTTCAAATTCATCATTGAATTTTTCTAAACTAAGCCATGTGCCAAATTACCCCTAAATATCAAAAATCCATTTTCATGAAACTAAGCCAAGCCATCCCTAAGCCAAATGGAGCCATTGAACCATGCACAAGCCACATGCAAGCCTGGGGATCCCCTTTACACATCACCATGCCAATAATTGCAAAAGGAGGAACCTCTTTTAAACCCCCTTAAAAAGGTTTTAAACCTTTTAATGATACACCCTAACCCATGATTAATCTAAATATTCATGGATGGGGACTTCACCACCTTCTCTTGGCTGAACCCACTGATTTCTCTCAGCCCAAAATCAGGCCTTGGGGAGATGCACCAAGCCTAAAGCATGCATTTGACCAAACCAAGCCCAAAATGAGCCCTTCCCCCTTCCACTTTGATTCAACTCCTTTACACTTGGCATTTGCCAATTGAACTCACAAACCTCAAGCACTGACATCCCTGATGACAACAGTGACCTGACCCTGGCCGGCCAGCCACCAGGCCTCAGGAAAACACCATGGCCGAGAGCTCCATGTGAGCTAAAATTTCAAATTTCACTTGCTGAGCGGTCCCATGCCCAATGGCCACTGTGGCTGTCCTTCCCTTGGCCAAGGCAGTTGATCCAAGCCATTAAACCCCCCTGGGAGGCCCTCTAGCCACCTCTATTTAAACCTACTCACCACTCGGCCAAACAAGATGATGAACCAGACCTTAAGAAAACTCTGCTAAAATTGCTCCAGGACCTTCTCCTAACCCAGAGCAGTTGATCCCCAGTGTTCCTTTGCCCTAAACCCCATTAACGAGAGCTCGATTTCGAGTTGAAAATCCACCCAAAAACTAGGACATCTCCGGAACCTCCACCAAATCCAAATTAAACTCACCCACACCTCGCAGGACCAGAGAAGGAGTTCCCAGGTGAAAGCCCCCTCTCCGGGCCACCCGGTTGCTCCGAGCCTCCAAGCTTTGAAATCGGGTGCGGTCACTTTCATGCTTAGACAATTCCCGGAGCCGGAGACTTCATGCGGAGCTTCCTTGGGTTCGATCGAAGGTGCCACGACTCTCCGATTGAAGCTTCACTTCTCGAGCGAAGGTATTGACCTCTTCTCCCTCCCGAGCTTCCAGCGATTCTCCATTTTGTTTGGGTTAATTTCATAGCTTATAAACCATATGGATGTGTTTATCTCTTCAAGACGAATCCATAGAGTATAAGAACTCAAAAATCCGTTGAGAATCGAGAGAGATATTAGGGTTTGAGTGTGGACGGTCACGGGTGCACACAGATGACCAGGAGCCGTTGGATCGCGCGTGTATCGAGCGGACGGTTGAGATCAAGCCGGACAGCGCAATGGTACGTGAACCGCTGGCCCCTGGAGCGCTGAGTCAGATGGCGGCGCCGAATTACAGAGCGTCGCGTGGGCTTTCGATTCAGACGAGGATGACGCGGCGCCGAGTCGGATAAGTAGAAAATTAGGCTTTTTTGGATTTATTTAAATACCAGAACTTTAAAAATTCATATCTTTTCATAGAAAAATCACAAAAAAAAATAAAAATATCCTCTTGCTCAATGAATAGAGGAGAATAATGTGGAAAAGAAATCAAGTTAATTGGATGAGTATTTAATTTTTAATAATTTATCTACTGTTTCTAATGTTTTGATTCTCCATTTGCATAGATAATTCACCATGACATGAGACCATAGGGCTTTTGAAGCCTCGATCTTGGAAACATTCTCCGAATTTTTCGAGGTCGAGAGCCATCTCCGTGAAAAGTTATTGATTTTTCAAGTTCATGTCACTATTTTAGGTATTTTAATTCCAATAATTAGCATGTTGTAAAATAAATTCTAGGAAAATTTAGTGGTGTTTCTTAAGACCAGGGGATCCTATGAAAAATATATTTTGAGTTAATTCATTCATAATAACCTTAATTGGCCTAAACTCCCAAAATTGAATTTGAATTAATTAGGGTTAACCACACACCAAATTAACTTGAAAAAAATTCTTCATTACTCTTTAGGGTCAGAGGAACCTTATATAAAATTTTGAAATCAATTGGACTTGATTAACCTCACCTAATGGATTGATTAAGCTTCATAAGCAAAATGGAACTTTAAAAATTCATAACTCCAAAAATACTTTTCAAAAATTCACAAAAATGGTTTTGGAGCTTCTCTGATATCAGGGGAGTTCGGAAAAATTAAAATTGTAATTTTCCAAAAAAAGTTTATTTTTTTACAATATTTTAATATTTTAATAATTAAAAAATAATAAAAATCACAAAAATATGAAAAATCATAAAAATGTCAAATTTTGACTCCTAATTACTTAGGAACAAAACAAATATTTTTCCTAAGTCCCTAGGATAAGATATTGAATTTTAACGGCTTAATATAATTTTTAATATTAAAAAATGAATTTTCAACCTTTTTCACTAAAATAATTCTAATAAATCAAAGAAAAATCAGAAAATTATAAAATTTGTTTTTCTAGACTCCTTGAGGTCAGAGAAATTTAAGAAAAATATAAAATCTATTTTTCAATTTTTATTTTATTTTAAAATTAATTAATACTCTAAAACTTAAAATAATTATACTAAATAAAATATAATTCAAAAATCACAAAAATTGGTCCAAGTGGTCCTCTGGTCATTAGGAACATTTCATAATTTTCTTAAGGACAGAAACCTTGCCTTGGTTATGTTGTTGAATTTCCATTGAAAACCCTTATTTTTCACTAAAAATAATTATATAAATAATTTAAAGTCAGAAAAATCACATTTTCTCTTCTAATGTTTTAATTGACATGTGAGTGAGGTGACGTAAAAATTTCAAATTCATTTGAGCTCAATTTAGTGAGTTATGAAATAAATAAGCCTAAAAGGGCATAAAGGTAATTAAGAATTTTAACTCGTAATTAAAACTTTAGGTTTAATCAAAATGGAGTGTAAAATATTTGATTTTAATTTTCTCTTGGATGAGTGAAACTTAGGGAAAATAAAAGGGTAGAAACCCATTAAACACTTTGAAAATATCAAAATGAAACTCTAATTAATTAAATAATTTAAATTTTGGAAAAGAATATATTTAGAATTTGGATTATTAAAATAGAGATACTATTAAGAGGATATTTATTCTTTAATTTTAAAATCCCTAAATAAATCACTTCAATAATTTTTAGTTCTTAATTAAAAATTAAAATAATAATCTAAATTAAATAAATTAAAAATTAAAAGAAGATAACTCTTAAATGAATTAAAGCTTAAAATGTTAAATGGTCCAATAATTAAAATCAAATTTAAGGTCTTGGAGTTAAATTAAATCAAATTAAATTAAGTCAAGTCAAAGTTTAAATTAAATTAAATTAACACCTTAACAATTAAATTAAATTAAATTTAAAATATTGAAACTAAAATTAAATTGAATTAAAAGTAAATTAAATTAAAATTAAATTAAAATTAAATTAAATTAAATTAAATTAAATTAAATTAAATTAAATTAAAATCAAATTAAATTAAATTAAACAAAATTAAAATCATTTGACAACAAACCTAAATGAAATCATTAAGGGTTAAATCAAAACATATCAATAATTTCAACACCTCTTTCTATCTAAGTAAATTTAAAATATAAACATCGATACGAAATACTTAAGATAATTGAAAATGTAAAGATTTAAATTAAATCTAAAATAATTTGAACACTATTCCAAACTTAAAATTATTAATTAAAACCTCATAATTAAATTAAATCACTTTAAATCATTAACTCAAACTTTAAATTAAGAATGATTAAAATTCTCAATAAACCAACTTGCACTTAAAGGCTTTAATTATTATAACTCTTAAATAGAGTATTAAGTGAGATGTCACTTAATTCATCGAGTAATCAAATACCCGAGTTCACCGAGCAAGAGACAAAGCTTAACTAGACTCTGGATGATTAATTCACTCGTGCAATAAAATTTACTTGGACTCAAAATAATCCCAGAAGTATTGAAAAGATGTTTAGGACTCGTCCTAAGCACTTCCTCAATATGACGGGATGTTTTAGAAGAACAATTGAATTTAATTGTTCTTTGATGAAGAAAATCATCCTTAAACCAAACCAATAACCTAGACGTCATAGGAAATGACTAGTAATAGGATTAAGATTCTGGTAGACAACCAAAACCCTTTCCCTCAGCTTTACCTAGGTATTTCTGCAAAAATATGTTTAAATGATCTAACATGTGTTTTAAGTGCAGCTTGGGATGACGGGAAGACCCTCCAGGTACGCTTTTATTTTATTACAATTTACTTTATTGCAATTTACTTACACGCATTGCGCTTTACTTTTCTTGCTTGATAAACAAGATTGTTGCATGAAAACCAAAACCTTTAGGATAGTCCCTAAACTGAAACCAAAACTAAATTAAAAGTCATTGCAAGATAAAATTCACCGCCACAACATTACAAAATAAAAAAAACAACTCAAAATTTAATCACAAAAAGAACAACAAAAGTACAATTACAACTAAATTAAAACGTCTCGTTGAATGATCGGGAATACCTCGGATGATGTAACCCACGTGTTGCTAACGGGATTTCCCACGGTCTAAATGAAAGTGCGGAACTCATTCGATTGAGTTTAGCAAATTCATCTGGACTAAGTAAATTCGATGAAAATAACGGTGCCGGGATGACGGAACCGTGGGATCTTAATCGGTTCTGTTTAAATAACTTTAAGATTTGTTTTATTTAAGACACTAAAGACACTTGGATTTTAAGATTTCTAAACCAAAACACTTTTCTCATCTCTTGATTTTTACCTTCTACAACTAAACCTCTGCAACAACAAGGAGCTCGGAGCATGGTGGGCAGCACAACCATTGTCATCAGCAAAACTCAGATCTACACCAGCTAACCAAGCCATAGGACTTCGAGGTAGTTTGCCTAGTGCAACACAAATCCTCAACTCTTTGTTAGGCATTTGCATGATCATGTCATGTAAATTAAGCCCTAACCGGTCTTAGGACTCCGAGGTAGTCGTTTGATACGACATAAACCCTCATATCTTCGAGGCTATTTGTGTGATTATGTCATACAAACATAAGTCCTAACTAATTAAAATTGACAAGATTACAACATCAAATAAAATTCCTAAATCTAAGCCAAACAATAGGATAGTTTGGGAAGTTGCCAAGATTCTACTTGGATCCTCAACTTCTCCTACTTCTCTTCCTTTGGATTCTTGAAATAAACTATTCCAAATTTGATCCATTCCCTATTGAAATTTCCTAAAATCGAATTGTTTAAAAACCTTAAACTTTGAAATTCTTGAGAGCAAAACCACTGATCATTATCGAGAGTTTTCTTAAATGATTGTCGTCATTTAAGATGTAATTAACTATAGGGGCTTGCCCTTATAGAGAAATTTAAGAACACAGGTAATATAACCCTGTTTAATTCTTTTATATTAAGCAGGGGAACTTGTCAGCTCATAAAATTGGTTCGCAGACCAAACGGATGTCACAAATCTTCTAGTTTATTTAACCGAGCCCCATCATCAAGCAATGTGTCTATTCTTCTGAATAGATATACGGTTTGTGATGCGGTGCTCGTTTATATAAAATATTCAGGATATGAGATCGGTTTGATTTCATATCTTAAAATTTTTAAACTTAAAGTTATTTTCAAAATCAAATGTTTCTTTCTAAAACTATATATATATATATATATATTTATTTAAATTAAATTTAAAATTTAAAATTCACCGACAACTTCTGTAGGCGACCCCCTTTTCAAAATACACAACCTAAAAATATACCGACAGCGTAGAGTGAGGATTTGAGAGGAATTCTTCTTTAAGGAGTGAAGGAGAAGGAGCAAAGTGAGAGATTGCTTCTTCCTTTCCATTCTGAAGAGAGAATCAAGTGTTGTAAAGAAGAAAGAAGAGGATTCAAAGGAACTTCAAGGAAATTGCATTGGGGAAGAGAAAGAGATAAGTTGTACTTTTTTGTGGTTTGTATGACTTTTCCTTTATATATAAAATCCATGTTTTATTGTATATTCTCCATGAATTCTGAGTAGTCTCCCCTGTCTTTCTTCTTGCATAGAGATGTGATGATGGATTGATGTGGATTTGATGTGCTTTTAATGTAATGAAGAAATTATGATGGTTTTTCATTTTAAACTTAATTTACCTTTCAATTTAGCCAATTGAAATGGTAAAATGTGTTGTTGAACATTATGTTTGAAAGGATTTAATGTCCTACAACAATAATGAAAGATCTATTCAATTTCTATGGATGAATTGCGTAGTTCACGGGAATTGAGTGTAAATAAATAGGAAAATTTGTTTTGATGGACTTCAATATGGAGATTTCAGGGTGACAGGCTGAAATCCCCAAATTGGTTCTAAGATTAGTAACTAATATCAAAGGTTAGCCTTCAGGTAAAGGGTAAGTGGGAGCTCCGAAGTGAGAGCCGGTATCCTCTCTGCCTAGCCTTAGAGTTAGCGACTAAACTTAGAATATGTCAATGTTCTTTTCTTGCTTAGAAGAGGGGGTACTCTTTTAAGGGTAAAGAATCATCTATGCTCCTATTTGGCACAATAACATAAATAATTGTTCCATATCAATCCACACATCAGATTCTCATTGCAAGAGGAAAGATATTTTTCTCATATATCGAAAACCTTTCAAATACTTAGTTTAGTATGTCTGTTAGTTAATTCTGTTTTTAAAGTTGTTAGATGTAATTGTAGTTTAGTTAATTGTTACTGTTTTATGCATAGTGTTAGTAGGAGTAAGTTTTAAACTTTAAGTGCTATTTAAATATCAGATTTTAGTGCTACATTATTTATATTGTGAGCGCTTTCTTATACTTCGAACTTCCCTGTGGGATCGATAACTAGGACTCCATTAGAGCCATGTATTACTTGAAACAATACGTATACTTGCGTTGAATGCTTGGACTTAACAAAATCATTATAAATATATAAATTTGAGTTCATAAATTCTTGCAAAATATAAGTCCCATGCATCAAGTATTTGGGGCCGTTGCGGGGGAATTAAATCTTCTAACAGCGGTATCAAATTCTTGCATTTTTAAGTATATATAAAGTCCCGCATCAAGTTTTTGACACCGTTGCCGGGGAAGGTAACGAAGTAATAAGTAAGAAAGTATAAACACTATTTATTAATAATATAGTAATAGAAAACCTTTATTTTATAGTGTGTAATTGTGTGTTTGTTTACCTTTTTAAAAGTATTTGTGTTATTGTACATGCGTAGTAGTGGATCTATAGGTTTAGTGCCTTACAATTCGGAGTTAGAGCGTACTGTCAGAAAAATTAAAAAAAAACAAAAATAAATTGAAAATCCTTGCAAAATGACGAATATTCAAGATAATCAGAGAAATGAAATTGAAAATTTGCTAAGACATTTAAGAGATTATGCTAACCCAATAGCAGATGAAATTCACATAACTATTTAAAATCCTGATGTTGCTGCTAATTCATTTGAACTTAAACCTGTTATTATCTAAATGGTACAAAATAATTAATTTGGAGGAACACCTAATGAGGATCCAAATTTACATCTCGCTAATTTTTTAGAACTGTGTGCTACTTTTAAATATGATGGAGTGTCTAGTGACGCAGTCAGACTTAGACTTTTTCCTTTTTCATTAAGGGATAAAGTTAAAGCCTGGTTAAACCTGTTAGAACCGGGATCTATTAGAACTTGGGGAGAATTATCTCAAAATTTTATATCAAAATATTTACCTCCATCAAAGACTGCTAAACTATGAAATGATATTACATCTTTTTTGTCAGTTTGGAGGAGAGTCAATATATGAAGCTTGGGAGAGATTTAAAGATCTTCTTAGGAAGTGCCCACATCATGCTTTACAAGATTGGTTAATAATTCAAACATTTTTTAATGGATTAGTGGGATCATTGAGATCTATTATAGATGTTGCTGCTGGTGGATCATTAATGTCAAAACCTTTTGATGAAGCATACGCATTAGATGAAGAAATGGCTACTAATAATTTTCAATGGCCCTCTGAATGGGTAAATCCTAAGGGAGTAGCTAGTGTTCATGATTCCGATATGATAACTATGGTAGTTTCTCAAATTGCAGCCCTTTCTAAGAAAATAGATCAATATAGAATGAATTATTCTCAACCACCTCAAGTGTTGGAGGAAAATTCATTTGGACAGGTAACAGAATCTCAAACACCTTATGAGACTTTAAATGTTATTAATAGACTAATAATCCTTATTTGAATTATTATAATCCTGGTTGGAAGAACCACCCAATCTTCAATTGGAATAATAACAATGCCAATGTTAACCCACATTGGGCTAACAGTTCTATAAATCCAATTGGAAATTTGAACAATAAAGGAAGTACTAATTTTAGACCATCTTATCCCCCTGGATTCAATAGTAACCCACAATTTAAGGATAAGAAGTTGTCTACTGAAGAAATGATTCTGAATATGGGAAATTAATTACAAGCTCAAGGTGTTGCAATAAAAAATATTGAAATCAATTGGGACATATTTTCACTGCACCTAATAATAGACGTTCTGGAACACTTCCAAGTAATCTTGAGATCAATACAAAAGATCAAAACAAGGAACAACTTAAGGATATTCAATTAAGGAGTGGAAAAAAATTGGAAACTAAAGTGCAAAAAGAAGTTGAAATAGAAAAGGAAAAGGTGGACATCAAAAAAGGTTCAAACAAGATTTTCCAGACTTAGATCATCCTCTTGAGCCGATGAAGATAACTGTTGAAAAACCACCACCTCCATTTCCTCAAAGACTAAAGAAACAAAATAGGGATAACATATTTGGAAAATCTTTAGAGATCCTTAAGAAATTAGCGATAAATATTCCTTTTGTTGAAGCATTAGAACAGATGCCTGACTATGCCAAGTTTATGATAGATATCCTGAGAAAGAAAAGAAAGTTTACAGATCATGAAACTGTTGCACTTAGCGGAGAGTGTAGTTCAATTATTCAGAAGAAGCTTCCAGAAAAACTTAAAGATCTTAGTAGTTTCACTATTCCGTGTGCAATAGGTGAAAAATTTTTTGAAAAAACTTTATGTGATCTGAGAGCGAGTATTAATCTTATGTCTTTAACAACTTTCAAAAGGTTGGGAATAGGAGAAATTTCTTTTACATCTGTGACTCTTCAGTTGGCTGATTGTTCCATTACTTACCCTAAAGGGGTGGTGGAAGACGTTTTAATGAAAGTGGATAAATTTATCTTTCCTGTGGATTTTATTGTACTTTATATGGAGGAAGATAAAGAAATTCCAATCATTTTGGGAAGACCATTCCTTGCTACTGGAAGAGCGGTAATTGATGTTCAAAAAGGAAAATTAACTATGAGAGTTAGTGATCAAGAGGTGACCTTTAATATTTTAAAATCTATGAAGTATCCCTCAAATGGAAAAAGATAATGATTGTTTTAGGATGGAGGTCTATGATTACTTGAGAAACGATCATTTTGAAAATATTTGAAAAAGAAGAAGAATATGAAAATCTGTTTGAAGAAGAAACTGAAGATGAGAATTCAGATAGTAAGAAGAATGAAGATTTAGAGTATTTTCATGAGAGATTCGAGGTATTAGGCACTATGGAAGGTGGAAATAAAAGCTTAATTCCATCTATAATAAAACCTCCCGAGCTTGAGATGAAAATTCTCCCTAATCATTTAACGTATATGTTTTTAGGAGAATCATCTACCTTGTCAGTTATTGTATCTTCGGAGTTAAACGATTATCAAGAATAGAAGTTGTTAGAAACTTTAAAAAGATACAAGAAAGATTTTGGATGGACTTTGGCAGATATTAAAGGAGTTAGTCCTTCGATTTGTATGCACAGAATTTTATTAGATGAAGAACATAAACTGAGAGTTGATTCGCAAAGGAGAGTAAATCCTATAATGAAAGAAGTAGTTAAGAAAGAGATTTTAAAATGGCTAGATGCTGGAATTATTTATCCTAATTCGGATAGTGCTTGGTTAAGTCCAATACATTTTATACCGAAAAAGGGAGGAGTGGCTGTTGAAGTGAATGAATGTAATGAAATTATACCCACAAGACAAATTAATGGATGGAGAATTTGTATTGACCATAGAAATTAAATGCCGCCACCAGGAAAGATCACTTTCCTCTTCCTTTTCTCAATCAAATGCTAGAAAGACTTGCTGGAAACAAGTACTACTGTTTTCTAGATGGATATACTGGTTACCATCAAATACCTATTGCTCCTGAGGATCAAGAAAAGACAACATTTACTAGCCCTTATGGAACCTTTGCTTTTCAAAGAATGCCTTTTGTATTATGTAATGCACCTGCAACATTTCAGAGATGTATGATGTCTATCTTCAGTAGTATGATAGATAACGGAGTAGAAGTTTTTATGGATGATTTCTCTGTATTCAGGACTTCATTTGAAATTTTTTTTGGAAAACTTAGCAAAATTTTTTGAGCTCTGTGAGAAAACAAATCTAGTTCTGAATTTGGAGAAATGTCAATTTATGGTTGTAGGAGAAATTGTGCTTGGGCATAAAATTTCTGAACATGGTATGGAGGTCGATCTTGCTAAAATTAGAGTGACAGAGAGATTGCTGCCACCCACTACTGTGAGAGAGGTGAGGAGTTTCTTAGGACACACAGGATTTCACAGGTGATATATTAAAGATTTTTCTAAAATTACTAAACCTTTGTGCTGACTTTTCGAAATGATAGAAAATTTGATTTTAATGATGAATGCTTGAGAGCTTTCAAATTATTGAAAGAAAAATTAATCACTGCACCTATAATTGTTTCACCTGATTGGAAGAAACCATTTAAGCTTATGTGTGATGCTAGTGATTATGCAATCGGAGTAGCATTGGGACAAAGGCATGATAAAGTTTTTAAAGTCATTTACTATGTTAGTGAAACTCTTAATGAGGCTCAAATTAATTATACCACAACTGAAAGAGAATTAGTAGCTATAGTATTTGCTTTTGAGAAATTTAGACCTTGTTTAGTTGGAGCTAAAAGTTTTGTGCATACAGACCATTCGGCTATCAATTATTTAATGCAAAAGAAGGATGTGAAACCTAGACTCATTAGATGGATACTTCTTCTGCAAGAATTTGATTTTATGATAGTTGATAGGAAGGGAGCTGATAATCAAATAGCTGATCATCTATCCAGAATAGAATATAATAAATTATCTGAATTTGAAAAGGAAATTACTAATTTTTCTATGATGAGAAACTCTATACTATTATGGGAAGCAATTTTCCTTGGTATACTGATATTGTGAATTATATTGTAAGTGATATTGTACCACCTGATTTAACAAGGTAACAACAAAAGAAGTTTAAATATGATGCAAAATTTTATTTTTGGGATGAGACATATCTATATAAACAGTGTAAGGATCCGATTATTAAGAAATGTGTGCCACAAGAAGAAAAAAATTTGATTATTCAATGATGTCGTGATTCTGAAATTGGAAGTAACTTTGGTGTTGATAAAACTGCTTTTAAGATTCTACAATGTGGATTTTATTGGCCTACTCTTTTTAGAGATGTTAATAGATATATTAAATCATGTGATTGATGTCAGAGAGTAGGTAATATCTCTAGAAGAAATGAAATGCCTCTAAATTATAATTTGGAAGTTGAAATTTTTTATGTATGGGGATTAGATTTTATGTGACCATTTACTCCTTCCTTTGGAAATTTATATATATTGGTTATCGTTGATTATGTCTTGAAATGGATTGAAGCTATTGCTTTACCTAGATGTGATCCTCGGAGTGTTTCAAAATTTTTAAAGAAAAATATATTTACAAGATATGGAATGCCGAGAGTGATCATAACTGATGGTGGATCCCATTTCAGGAATAATTGAATTAAGAGATTGATTGAGAAATATAATATTATTCATAGAATCTCCACTACTTATCGTCCTAAAACTAGTTGTTTGGCAGAAGTGTCCAATTGTGAAATTAAAAGAATTTTGGAGAAAACTGTGGATAATCATAAATTAGATTGGTCTGCTCGATTAGATACTGCTTTATGTGCTTATAGAACTGCTTTTAAAACCCCTATTGGAATGTCTCCTTATAAACTTGTGTTTGGTAAGACTTGTCATTTACCAGTTGAATTGGAGCATAAAGCATCTTGGGCGATAAAAGAGTTAAATTTTAATTTGAAAAATGCTGGAGAGAAAAGATTTATGCAATCGAATGAATTGGAAGAGATTAGAAATGCAACTTATCACAATTATAGGATCTATAAAGAGAAAAGGAAATTATGGCATGATCGGAAGATATTGAAAAAGAACTTGGAATATGGACAAAAATTTTTATTATACAATACAAGATTGAAGTTATTTCCTGGAAAGCTGAAGTCTAGATGGTTAGGACCTTTTACAGTTGTAAAAGTTCATTCTTTTGGAGCTGTTAATATTAAAGATCATGATACTGGAAAGATTTTCAAGGTTAATGGGCATCAATTAAAGCCTTACTTTGACGGATCTCAACCTGACTTCAAAGAGGTTTTAATGCTGAGTCATCACGATTAAATGAATGATTTGTCGGGCTGACGACATTAAATCAAGCGCTTTATGGGAGGCAATCCATATGTATCTTTGTGGTGTGTTTGCTTGTTTGTTGTAGTTGTGCTTTTTAGATAGTTGTTTTTTAATCCTAATTACTCCTAAATACTTTAAAAATTGATAAATGATGGATAGAATCAAGATATTGGAATATTTTGAGCCAAACGAAGTTTGGTGAGAATTTTGACCACTGGCGCCGCCGGCGTCAGAATAGGCTCCGCCGGCGCCCTATCACATATGTAAAACTGAACTTACCTGTTTGACCGGCGCCAGCGCCCAAATCCTGTTGACGGTTTTTAAGTTTTAAAATGCGAGTTTTGGCCATTTTTGGCAAAATCTTCGTCCTTATAACTCCCTAAACTCCATTTTTGACTTCTTAACTCCAGAAAAATGAAAACCACCAATCCCAATTCGTATCCTATGGATTCCTATCCCATTGAAACCCCACGATTTCTTGTTTTCAACCGAAGCAAGTTCATAAGTTTCGAGGCGCAGGGTTCTTTCAACAAAGTGATGATGAAAAGGATTATCAAGGAAAGAGGCTTCATAAATCGAGGTATGGATAATCCTACAACTAGAATTGAAGAAATTATTAAGGAGAGACGTTGGGAAGTGCTTTGCTACACTACTACTGCCGTTGTTGTTCCTGTCGTGAAAGAGTTTTATGTAAATCTTCACGGAATCAACCAAGGGTTCGTATTTGTGCGTGGTAGATTTGTGCAATTCACTCCTGCACGAATTAACGATCTCTTTATGATCGAGAACGCACCTATTTGCAGTTATTCTAATTTCAATGCCACGAAGGATAATATGAATGATGTGTATCGATATTTAATGGATGAGAATGAGGAATAGGAAATTAGAAAGAATGGATACATTAGTTTCCCATCTGCATCTCTCAATCCAGTCTCGAAGCAGTGGCACTACTTTATTTCGGTAAAGTTGTTTCGGATATTGAAGATTAGCAAGGTAACCAAGAAAAGCGCCATTTCGAATTTTTGTATTCAAACTGGGAGGTCGGTTGACATTGGTAATATTATTGTGAAATCAGTTCTGGGATTAATTGTGCATGGATCTAAATATGGGCTTGGACACCCGTCCACCATATTTCTGTTATGTAGTCAGTAACAGGTTCCTTATCAAAGTTGGGAAAAGGTTCTTCTTCCATGGAGGCCTATTGATCCAACTAATCCCTATGATTACTGAGACAGTTGGAAATGAAGATGACATAAATTTGCTTGTCGATCAACCAACACGGACTTCACAACTGATTCAACCCTATTTTCCTGAAGGTTCCAGAATGATATTGAAGATGATCAAACAGTTGGAGAAAGACGTACGAAACATTATGAATGCAATCAATAACATTTATGGTTTATTCGATCATATAGATTGGAGAATGAAAGAGCAGTTCGATCACAGTGGTCAAATTGAGATGGGCTTGATCTATCTGTTGAAGAAGAACACGGTGATTGCTGAAAAATCATTTGATGAATTTTCATTTCGTCCATTCTATAATTTATTTGTGCATCAGCAATCGATTAGAGACATTAGAGGAAAGGATAATTCTGAAACTGATGTGGGGTAATTAGTGGATTCTACTTATGTTTATTGAGTGTTTGATTTACTTTGCTTATTTATGTTCGGTTTGTGTAGTATTTTTCTTTGTAATTTGAACTTGGATCTGGATGTGTTTACTTTCATTGTGTGCTTAGATCTTAGTGCTTGCCTATCGTAGAGTACTTGCTGCACTAAATATCTAAGAGTAGTTGGTTTGAATGAACATATTTAGTGTCTAAGATGTAACTTGGAATTTATATATATAAGATTGTTGTGTATTGTTTGTGTGAAGAATTGTGTTAATTATTGCTTATAGAATGATGTAAATGCCTATTGAAGTCTTAAACATCATTGTGGATGTCAAAATGATTGAAATTACGAAAAAGTTTTCAGACCCAGAAAATATTTTGGACTGGCGCCGCCGGCGCCCAAATCCAGAGAGTTTGACATTTAATTTAAATAGAGCGCCACCGGCGCCCGAACCAAGTAAAAGGCCAAAAATCCTCGTTTTCATGATTTTTACCCTATGACCCACAAATTCTTCCATTTCCTTCGTATTTCTCCTCCATTTTCACAATTTTGAAGATCCAGGGCTTGCTAGATCTCGGATTTAACTTGATTTCATATCTTTTCGAGGCCGGATCAACACTTCTATTGGTAAGAGCTTCACTTTAAATTAAATTTTTTTTATTTTCACCATGGAAATCTCTCAAATTGCATAAGTTGGAATTTTTGGAGTTCTAAAGAGATTTTGAGATTTTCATGATGAAATTTGTCTTTGCTTGTTTAGAATAGTATTTGGTGTTTGTTATATTGTGAATTTAGATTTATAGGAATTTTCTTGCAAATTTTAGAAATTTACATGGCTCCAAGGTTGAGTAAAGGGAAGAGGAAATTTGACTTTGATGAGGAGAAGTTCATCAATATTAAAGCCCAATTTTGCTTTAACTCTTACCTTTACAACAAGAAGTGTATCCAGGATCGAGCTTTTGATAGCCCTGACAGATCTGTAGAGCAATTAATTACAGAGCGGAACTGGGAACAATTTTACTATTTCACTGTGAATGTTGTTATGGGATTTGTTAGAGAGTTCTATTCAAATATACCCTGGACTGAGACAGTGTATGTGCTAGTTAGAGGAAAAATGGTTGAGTTTACTCCTCAGCGTATCAATGCTTTCTATCAGACTCGGGAACCATTTGTTTGGGAATACGAAAAATTTGACACTCGAGGGGAGAATATGAGAGAAGTGATCGCTTTTTTGATTGACGGGCAAGGATAATGGAAAGTTAGTAAAAAACAGTTGATTAACTTCCCTGCCTCCACATTGAATGTTGCTTCAAATTTTTGGTATTATTTCATTTCTGCAAGGCTATTACCATCTTATCACCACAGCGAAGTTACAAGGCATAAAGTAATTCTAAACTATTGTATTTAGGAGATGAAAAGATTGATATTGGAGCTATTATCTACAAGAACATTCAAACTATTGCTAGAGGCGAAACCACTAGTGGTTTTGGGCATCCTGCTTTAATTCATGCCTTGTGTGTTCAGTCCGGAGTGGAGTTTAATAGTTCTGAAGAAGTTTTTATACCAATGAGACCAATCACAAAGAATATTATCCGTACTTACAAGTCTCATGTGGGAGCCTGAGTTGAGCGTAGGAGTATTGATATTCCTACTACGAGTTATGATGTTCCATCTAAATCTGAGCCGCCTACCTTATCTGATATTATGGAGCAGCTGAGATTACAGAGTGCTAGTGTGGATAGACTCGATGGTCAAATGGATGTATTTGAGGCGAGGAGTTATGTGAATGAAGATTATCTGCAAAGGAGAGTTAAGTTCGATATTGCTTATTATGATGCTCAGGTCAGATTTATGAGGGGGGAGTCTGATGTGATACTTCCTACTTGCCCCAGCTATACACCATATATACCTGACCCTGGTGATGACCCTGGTGATGACCCTGCTGATGATCCTGGTGTTGGAGATTGGTAGATTGTTTATTTCTATTTCTGTTGATCTTGTTGTGTTATATTGTACTGTTGTGATGTAGAAGTTATTTACTTTTCATGTAATGTGTAACATTGTTGGTGTACTATTATGTTATACTGAACATTAAAATTGTTAGCTGGACTGTGTAGTACTGTGATAATTTGTTTCGAGTTATAGTGTTTTTTTGGATGTTTAGATATTTAAAGTTAATTTCTCTTTACCCATGCAAATATTTAAAATTTTTATATCACTGCTACTAATTGTTTCATGCCTGCTAGTTGTAAATTTTGACTAATACCAGATAGCTGTTGAAGAATTAAAGATCTCAGCACAGAAAGGTTAGTTTTCTTTACTCTCAACTGTTTCAAATTCTTGAAAAATTTAAGTTTGGGGGAGGGTAGAGAAATACTAACTTTTATTTGTTCTCAATTATTATATTTTCAAAAACTATAGCATAACTTCTGGCAGTTGAACCTCATTGTAAGATAACTAAAACTTTTTATTTCAGTTGAATATTACGGGAGGATAGGATGAAATTTTTTAGTGATAAAGGTTGATTTTATAGAGGTAAGATATTTGGTATGAAAGGATTTGATTATAGTTAACTATTTAAAGTAAAGAAAACTGTATTTTTGAAATGTTAAGGGACTTAAAGTATTATGTGTTAAGAAGAGATTGTGACTTTATGATGAATAATGAAGCTTGTGCTTAACTATAAAGTAAGGATGTGATTCAAGTTTGAACTTTAGAAAGAGGAGAGTAGAGTTCAAAATCATTAAAGACTATCCAGATATAGTAATCCTCATATATATAAAAAAAAAGATAAAATAAAAGAAAATAAGGATTGAAAAACAAACCCAAAAAAAGAAAGAAATGAAAGAAGAAAAAGAAAAGAAAAAAAAAAGAAAAATATTTATGAGGAGAAGCTTGAGGAGATGCCTAATCAAAAATTGGCTTCACTTGAGTCACCCTAAAGGGAAAACTTGATTTCATTTCTAAATTTATGTTTAAAGTACTAGCCTACATTCTAATGAAGTTTGCATGAACTCTTTTTTCACATAGTCTTTTAAGGCACTCTTAATGTGACAAATTATGGTTCATCTTGAAATAAGTAGAAGATTAGAACTATTAGACTTAATTGATGAATATTCTTATATCTGTAGTGTTGACCTGAGTTACTAAGTTTCTTTCTGAATATCTAACCAATATATTCTTTTGAATGAAAAATTTTAGTGTCCTACAGTTGAAAAGTACATTACCTAGAGTAATAATTTTATGTAGTAAAAAAGATTACTTAAGGACAAGTAATAGTTAAAGTTTGGGGGATTCTGATGCACCAAAAATATATATGGTTTTTGTTATATAATTTTACCCATTTATGGTGATATTGCACTCTAAAGAAAGGTATTCTTCATGATTTGTTGCAGGTATGATGACTTTAGGTGATTGGAGTGAAAAGAAGCAAAAAATGAACAAATTCGGAGCAAAAAGGAGCAAAAAGGAGCAAAAAGGAGCAAAATGGTGAAAATGTATTATGGCACCTCCGGCGCCAGAATGGGTGCCGCCGACACCCAAATCCAGAGACTCCAGAAAATATTGGAACGATAGAGCACCACCGGTGCTCTATCTAGCACCGCCGGAGCCCGAAGTCGGTGAAATTCAAATTTGAAGAGATTTGGTGAATTTTTGAAGGGATGCCTATGGAAACTCTTGGGATTTCGTCCCTATCTTATAAGTAACTATTTTTGGACAAAAATGAAGAGGTCTACTGTGTTTCTTCAGTGGTCTAGAGTAGGTTTTGTGTGCTTCTTCATAGTTGTAGTGTAGTTTTAGTGTGTTAAGTATTAGGGTTTAGGAGAAGAGTGTGTAGAGTGAGGATTTAAGAGGAATTCTTCTCTATGGAGTGAAGGAGGAGTAAAGTGAGAGATTGCTTCTTTCTTTCCATTCTAAAGAGAGAATCAAGTGTTGTAAAGAAGAGGGAAAGGATTAAAAGGAACTTCAAGGGAATTGCATTGGGAAGAGAAAGAGATAAGTTGTATTTTCTTTTGTGCTTTGTATGACTTTTCTTTTATATATAAAATCCAAGTTTTATTGTATATTCTCCATGATTTCTGAGTAGTCTCCCTTGTCCTTCTTCTTGCATAGAGATGTGATGATGGATTGATGTGGATTTGATGTGCTTTTAATGTAATGAAGAAATTGTGATGGTTTTTCATTTCGAACTTAATTTACTTTTCGATTTGGCCAATTAAAATGTTAAAATGTGTTGTTGAACATTAAGCTTGAAAGGATTTAATGTCCTATAACAAGAATGAAAGATCCATTCAATTTCTATGGATGAATTGCGTAGTTCATGGGAATTGAGTGCAAATAAATAGGGAAATATGTTTTGATGGACTTCAATGTGGAGATTTCGGGGTGACGGTGAAATCCCCAAATTTGTTCTAAGATTAGTAACTAATATCAAAGGTTAGCCTTGGGGTGAAGGGTGAGTGGGAGCAATGAAGTGAGAGCCGGTATCCTCCCAGCCTAGCCTTAGAGTTAGGGACTAAACTTAGAATATATCAATGTTCTTTTCTTGCTTAGAAGAGGGGGTACTCTTTTAAGGGTAAAGAATCATCTATGCTCCTATTTAGTACAATAACATAAATAATTGTTCCATATCAATCCACACATCATATTCTCATTGCAAGGGGAAAGATACTTTTTTCATATATCGAAAACCTTTCAAATACTTAGTTTAGTGTGTCTGTTAGTTAATTCTGTTTTTAAAGTTGTTAGAGGTAATTGTAGTTTAGTTAATTATTACTGTTTTCTGCATAGTGTTAGTAGAAGAAAGTGTTAAACTTTAAGTGCTATTTAAATATCAGATTTTAGTGCTACGTTATTTATATTATGACTGCTTTCTTATACTTCAAACTTCCTTGTGGGATCGATAACCAGGACTCCATTAGAGCCCTGTATTACTTGATATGATACGTATACTTGAGTTGAATTCTTGGACTTAACAAAATCATTATAAATATATAAATTTAAGTTCATAAATTCTTGCAAAATATAAGTCCTGTGTATCAAGTTTTTGGTGCCGTTCTTTGGGGAATTTAATCTTCTAGCAGCAGTATCAAATTCTTGCATTTTTAAGTATATATAAAGTCTCGCATCAATAAGCAGTAGAGATTCTATGAATAATATTGTATTTCTCAATCAATCTCTTAATTTGATTATTCCTGAAATGGGTTCTACCATCAGTTATAATCACACTCAGCATTCAATATCTTGTAAATATATTTTTCTTTAAAAATTTTGAAACACTCCGAGCAACACATCTTGGTAAAGCAATAGCTTCAATCCATTTCAAAACATAATCAATTGCAACTAGTATTTATAAATTCCTAAATGAAGGAATAAATGGTCCCATAAAATCTAATCCCCATACATCCAAAATTTCAACTTCCAAATTATAATTTAGAGGCATTTCATTTCTTCTAGAGATATTACCTACTCTTTGGCATCAATCACATGATTTAATATCTTTATATACATCTTTAAAAGAGTAGGCCATTAAAATCCAGATTGTAAAATCTTAAAAGCTGTTTTATCAACACTAAAATGACCTCCAAATTTAGAATCATGATATCGTTGAATATTAAAATTTGTTTATTCTTGTGGCACACGTCTCCTAATAATCAGATCCTTACACTATTTATATAGATAGAGCTCATCCCAAAAATAAAATCTTGCATCATATTTAAACTTCTTTTGTTGTTGCCTTGTTAAATCAGTGGTACAATATCACTCACAATATAATTCACGATATCAGCATACCAATGCAAATTTCTTCCCATATTAGTATAAAGTTGTTCATCAGAGAAAGTTTCTGTAACTTCCTTCTTAAATTCAGATAATTTATCATACTCTAATCTTGATAAATGGTCAGTTATTTGGTTATCAGATCCCTTCCTATAGACTATCATAAAATCAATTTCTTGCGGAAGAATTATCCATCTAATCAATCTAGGTTTCGATTCTTCTTTTGCATTAAAGATTTGATAGTCGAATGGTCTATATGCACAATACTTTTAGCTCTAATTAAATAAGATCTAAACTTTTCAAAAACAAATACTATAGCTAATAACTCTCTTTCAGTAGTGGTATAATTAATTTGAGATTCATTAAGAGTTTTACTAGCATAGTAAATGACTTTGAAAACTTTATCATGTCTTTACCCCCAACGCTACTCTGATCGCATAATCACAAGCATCGCACATGAGTTCAAATAGTTTCTCCCAATCTGGTGAAACAATTAAAGGTGCATTGATTAATTTCTCTTTCAATAATTTGAAAGCACTCAAACATTCATCATTAAAATAAAACTTTCTATCATTTTCTAGAAGTTGGCACAATGGTTTAGTAATTTTAGAAAAATCTTTAATATATCGCCTGTAAAATCCAGCGTGTCCTAAGAAACGCCTCACCTCTCTCACGGTAGCGGGTGGTGGCAATCTCTCAATCACTCTAATTTTAGAAGGGTCGACCTCCATACCATATTCATAAATTTTATGCCCAAGCACAATTCCTCCTGCAATCATAAATTGACATTTCTCCCAATTCAGAACTAAATTTTTTTTCTCGCAAAGCCCCAAAACTTTTGCTAAGTTTTCCAGGAAAATTTCAAATGAAGTCCCGAATACAGAGAAATCATCCATGAAAACTTTCATTCCATTATCTATCATTTTACTGAAGATAGACATCATACATATTTAAAATGTTGCAAGTGCATTACACAGTCCAAAAGGCATTCTTCAAAAAGCAAAGGTTCCATAAGGGCTAGTAAATGTTGTCTTTTCTTGATCCTCAGGAGCAATAGGTATTTGATGGTAACCAGTATATCCATCCAGAAAGCAGTAGTACTTCTGTCCATCTAGTCTATCCAGCATTTGATCGAGAAAGGAAGAGGAAAGTGATCTTTTCGGGTGGTGGCATTTAATTTCCTATAGTCAATACAAATTCTCCATCCATTAATTTGTCTTGTGGGTATAATTTCATTACATTCATTCACTTCAACAGTCACTCCTTCCTTTTTCGGTACACAATGTATTGGACTTACTCAAGCACTACCCGAAATAGGATAAATAATTCCAGCATCCAGCCATTTTAAATCTCCATCTTAACTACTCCTTTCATTGTTGGATTCAATCTCCTCTGCGGATCAACTCTTGGTTTATGTTCTTCATCTAATAAAATTCTGTGCATACAAATCGAAGGACTGATTCCTTTAATATCTGCTAAAGTCCATCCAAAATCTTTCTTGATCTTTTTAAAATTTCCAACAACTTCTGTTCTTAATCGTTTAATTCTGAAGATACAATAACTGGCAGGGTAGATGATTCTCCTAAAAACATATACTTCAAATGATTAGGGAGAATTTTCATCTCAAGTTCAGGAGGTTTTATTATAGATGAAATTAAGCTTTTATTTCCACCTTCCATAGTGTCTAATACTTCAAATTTCTCCTGAACATACTCCAAATCTTCATTCTTCTTACTATCTGAATTTTCTTCATTTTTAATTTCTTCTTCAAACATATTTTCATACTCCACTTCTTTTTCAAATATATTTTCAAAATGATCATTTCTCAAATATTCACAGACCTCCATCCTAAAACATTCATTATCTTTTTCCATTGAGGGATACTTCATAGATTTTAAAATATCAAAGGTAACCTCTTGATCATTAACTCTTATAGTTAATTCTCCTTTTTGGACATCAATTACTGCTCTTCCAGTAGCAAGGAATGGCCTTCCCAAAATGATTGGAATTTCTTTATCTTCCTCCATATCAAGTACAAAAAAATCCTCAGGAAAGATAAATTTATCCACTTTCACTAACACATCTTCCACCACTCCTTTAAGGTAAGTAATGGAACGATCGACCAACTGAAGAATCACAGATGTAAGAGAAATTTCTCCTATTCCTAACCTTTTGAAGGTTGATAAAGGTATAAGATTAATACTAGCTCCCATATCACACAAGGCTCTTCTGAAAAAATTTTCACCTATAGCACACGGAATAGTGAAACTATCAGGATCTTTAAGTTTTTCTGGAAGCTTCTTCTGAATAATTACAATACACTCTCCGCTAAGTGCAACAGTTTCATGATTTGTAAACTTTCTTTTATTTTTCAAAATATCCTTCATAAACTTGGCATAGTCAGGCATCTGTTCTAATGCTTCAACAAAATGAATATTTATCATTAATTTCTTAAGGATCTCCAAAAATTTTTCAAATCTGTTATGCCTGTTTTGTTGCTTCAATCTTTGAGGAAATGGTGGCAATGGTTTTTCAAAAGTAATCTTCATTGGCTCAAGAGGATATTCCAAGTTTGGATAAATCTTGTTTGAACCTTTTTCAATTTCCACCTTCTCCTTTTCTATTTCAACTTCATTTTGTTCTCTTGTCTCCAATTCTTTTCCATTCCTTAATTGAATAGCCTTAAGTTGTTCCATATTTTGATCTTTTGGATTGATCTCAACATTACTTGGAAGCATTCCAGAAGATCTATTATTAAGTGCAGTGAAAATATGCCCCAATTGATTTTCAATATTTTTCATAGCAACACCTTGAGCTTGTAATTGATTTCCCATATTCATAATAATTTCTTCAGTAGACAACTTCTTATCCTTAAATTGTGGGTTGCTATTGAATCCAGGAGGATAAGATTGTCTAAAATTGGTATTTCCTTGGTTGTTCGAATTTTCAACTAGATTTATAGAATTGTTCCCTCAATGTGGATTAACATTGGCATTGCTATTATTTCAATTAAAATTTGGGTGATTCTTCCAACCAGGATTATAATAATTTAAATAATGATTATTATGTCTATTAAAAGCATTCAAAGTCTCATAAGGTGTTTGAGATTTTGTTATATTTCTAAAGGAATTTTACTTTAAAACTTGCGGTGGTTGAGAATAATTCATTCCATACTGATATATTTTCTTAGAAAGGGCTGCAATTTGAGAAACTATCATATTCATCGTATCTGAATCATGAACACTAGCTACTCTCTTAGGATTTACGCGTTCAAAGGGACATTGAAAATAATTAGTAGTCATTTCTTCAATTATTGTGTATGCTTCATCAAAAGGTTTTGACATTAATGATCCACCAGCAACAGCATCTATAATTGATCTAAATGATCCCACTAATCCATTATAAAATATTTGAATTATTAATCAATCTGGTAAAGCATGATGTAGGCACTTCCTAAGAAGATCTTTAAATCTTTCCCAAGCTTCATATATTGATTCCCCCTCAATTGACCAAAAGATGTAATATCATTTCTTAGCTTAGCAGTCTTTGATGGAGGAAAATATTTTGATAGAAACTTTTGAGACAATTCTCTCCAAGTTTTAATAGATCTAGTGCTAACGAATTTAACCACGCCTTAGCTTTATCCCTTAATGAAAAAGGAAAAAGTCTAAGTCTGACAGCATCACTCGACACTCCGTCATATTTAAAAGTAGCACACAGTTCTAGAAAACTAGTGAGATTTAAATTTGGATCCTCATTAGGTGTTCCTCAAAATTGATTATTTTGTATCATTTGGATAATAGCAGGTTTAAGTTCAAATGAATTAGCAACAACATCAGGATTTTGAATAGTTATATGAATTTCATCTACTGTTGGGTTAGTTTAATCTCTTAAAGGTCTTGGCAAATTTCCAATATCATTTCTCTGATTATCTTGATTATTCGCCATTTCACAAGGATTTTCTGTTTGTTTTTGTTGTTTTCTAGTTTTTTTAACAGTACACTCTAACTCCGAATCGTAAGGTAATAAACCAATTGATCCACTGCTATGCATATAAAATCACACAAATACTTTAAAAAGTAAACAAACACACACAATTACACACTACAAAGTAAAGGTTCTTAGTTACTATATCATCAATAAATACCGTTTATACTTCTTTCCTTCCCCTGCAACGGCGCCAAAAACTTGATCCGGGCGGACTTTAATATTGCAAGAGTTTATGAACTCAAATTTATATATATTTATAATGATTTTGTAAAGTCCAAACATTCAACGCAATTATACATATCGTATCAAGTAATATAGGGCTCTAATGGAGTCCTGGTTATCAATCCCACAGGGAAGGCACGAGTCTTACAATAGATAATGTAATACTGAATTCCAATACTCAGATTGCAATTAAAGTTTAACGTTTACTTCTAATACTAAGATGCAGAAAACAATTATAATTAAGCAAACTACAATTACTTCTAATACCTTTAAAACAGAATTAACTAACAGACAAACACTAAGCTATATATTTGAAAGGTTTTGATATATAAGAAAAGTATATTTCCTCTTGCAATGAGAATATGATGTGTGAATGATATGGAATGATTTTCTATGGTATTGTGCCAAATAGGAGCATAAATGTTTCTTTACCCTCAAAAGAGTACCCCCTCTTCCAAGCATGAAAAGAACATTGTCATATCCTAAGTTTAGTTTCTAAATCTAAGGCTAGGCTGGGAGGATACTGACTGTCACTACGGAGCTCCCACTCACCCTTCACCTGAAGGTTAACCTTCAAGTTTAGTTACTAATCTTAGAACTAAATTAGGGATCTCAGTCTGTCACCCTGAAACCTCCAATTTGAAGTCCATCAAAACACATTTCCCTATTTATTTGCACTCAATTCCCATGAACTACGCAATTCATCCATGGAAGCTGAATGGATTCTTTATTATTATTGTAGGACACAAAATCTTTTCAGAGTTAATGTTAAACAACAGATTTTAACAATTCAATTGGCAAGATCGAAAAGTAAATTAAGTTCGAAATGAAAAACCATCACAATTTCTTCATTACTTTAAAAGCACTTCAAATCTACATCAACACATCATCACATCTCTATGAAAGAAGAAAGACAAAGAAGACTACTCAGAATTCATGAAGAAGACACAATAAAACATGGATTTTATATATAAAAGAAAATTCATACAAACCACAAAAGAAAATTCAACATATCTCTTTATCTTCCCCAATGTAATTCCCTTGAAGTTACTTTGAATCCTTTTCTCTCTTCTTTGCAACATTTAATTCCCTCCTTGGAATGGAAAGGAAGAAGCAATCTCTAACTTTACTCCTCTTTCACTCTATAGATAAGAATTCCTCTCAAATTCTCACTTATACACTCTTCTCTTCTATGCCCTAACACTCAACACACACTCTCCCTCACTAAAACTACACTAGAAACACAGTAGACCCCCTTATTTTCATCTAAAAACAGTTACTTATAAGTTAGAAATGAAATCCCAAGAGTTTTCATAGGCATCCCTTCAAAAAGTCGCCGAAACTCTTCAAATTTGGAATCCACCAACATTAGGCGCCGGTGGCGCTCTATCGTCCAAATATTTGCTGAGCTCTCGGGAAAATGGTGCCAGTGGCGCCAATTCTGGCGCCAGTGGCGCCAATTCTGGCGCCAGTGGCGCCTATTCTGGCGTCAGCGGTGCTAGAAGCTGTTTTCCTCCTTTTTCCTCATTTTTGCTCCAAATTCGTTCATTTTCGCTTCTTTTCGCTCCAATCACCTAAAATCATCATACATGTAACAAATCATGAAAAATATCTTTCTTTAAAGTGTAATATCACCAAAAATGGGTAACATTATATAGCAAAAATAATATATATTTTTGGTGCATCAAGTACTAAAATTTTGTTCTATAAATGTTCTAGTCTAACTTAGAAAATTTTACTATAAATTAGATGATATCTAAGGTTTCAGAATATTTAGTATTAAAATATGAAATCCTGATTTTCTATTTAATTCAGAAATAATTGAAAATTTTCCAAACTTTGGATTTGTAGAAAAATATTAATTTTAGAATTTATGACATCTAGAAAAAATAATTGTATTAATAATTACTGAAATTAAGCTTAGGATTGATCCAAAGTTTTCTTCTTTAGAAAGTTTCAAGTGAAAGCAATTTTTGATTAGGTCTCATTACTCAAGTTTCTCCTCCCTTTTTCATATTTTACTTTTCCTTTCTTTTTTTTAAATTTTCTTTTTGTTATTATTTTTCTTTTTCTTTTTCTTTTTTTTTCTCTTTTTTTTCTGGTACAGATTACGATATCTGGATAAGCCTTTAATGATTTTGAATTTCACTATCATTTTCTAAAGTTAAAAACTTATTTTCTTTCCTTAACTTAAAATGTAGTATTAGAAAAAGAATTTTTAATAGAGTATAAATTCTTAAAAAAGAGTATTGTTCTAAAAATCCTTAATTTTCAAAAATTCAATTTTTCCTATTATAAATAGTAAAATCATCTTCTTAGATATTTTCTACTAAATATCATAACATTAGCTTCATCCATTTTACTAAACTCCTTACTAAGCTTTCCTATTACATTTATATACTTAAAATTTTAGTATTCTTAAAATAACTCCACATAACAAAAAATCAAAATAATATTTATCTATACTTTCTTTGAGGACAAATCAAGTTTTACTTTGAAGTTTTTTTTTCCTTCCTTCCCCCAAACTTAAATTTTTAAATATTATGCAATCAATTCCATAAAATGTAGCATGAAGAATAATAAAAAATTGAACTTACTGGCAACTACAACATCTTATCAAATTCATATATATGTATAATCAGGATAGAATGACTACAGAAGAAAGTAGATTTAGCCTAAAACATGCTTGCAATAATATTAAACTAAAAAGAAGTATACTAACTTCGAAATTTTTTTTTCTTCCTACCTCTAAACTTGATTTTTATCATGTATACTATTCAGTACATAAAATATAAGCAGGAAGAAAAACTGTTCAGAAATTCTATCTACCATAAATGTCTATTAGAAACATTTACAAGTATTCATCAGGATAGAACAATTTGCAACAGAATGTAAATCTAAACTAAACATGCCAGAATAAAATTGAACTAAGGAAAAGTCTAACAAGCGTGATATCATATGAATATATATATATTTAAGTGTTCTCCAAATCTCTATATTATTGTAACACAAGCATAAACACACATTATAAAGGAGGTCAATTCTCCCTTTAACTCATTGCATCTCATTACCTTACTTTTGATTTCTAACAGAAGCACTACATTAATAAATTGGGTACTTATAAATTATTTTATAGAGTCTAATCTGATGGATACGATTATCTTTGATATATTGGCTCTCAAGAACCAACCTCAGGCGTCACCTTATAATTTTAATTAAGCACCTCAAGGGTAGTATAAGATCATTCACATGTTGTTCATCAAAGAGGTTCATGAATTATATCAAATGAAAACAAGGTTAAAGAAAGGAAGTAAGAAAATTCAGATGGAATTAACACTATTCAAATTAAAGATGACTTCTGTAAAACTCAAGTCTGGTTAAGACCCGAGTTGGAGTGAGCTCATTAATCAAACTACTACAAGAGAACATATACGAGTCTAGACGTAATAGGAAGTTAAGGAATCACCTCCCTTATGACACAAAGATCATATCAATCCACAAAAAATCCAAACATCTACAAACTTCAATCAAACGAATCAATCCACAATAAAGGAAACACAATACAACTCTAATAATTATGACTCTCAAGCATATTAAACCAAAGCACACTGGTAACTATGGGTTGCCTCCCATAAAACGCTTTGTTTAACGTCGTTAGACCGACAAATGATTCCTCCTGGATCTAAATTTCATTTAAGTAATCCTTGAGCAACAGCCCAATCTTTTTCTGATCCAAGAATTCCTACAAAATCCTCAAATTTTAGTTTTCAGTTAGCTTTTTCTTTTCATATTGATTCAGATTAAAATTCCTCATGATACTTTCTAGATCCAATATTCTTCTAATGATTTTCTCAATTTTCATATTAATATCATCTTTGAAATTTATAAGAAATGGATCTTTATATGATAGTTCAAGATCTCCCAAATTTTGGATCGGATTCTCTCTAGGTTTTTTAGATTTTGGGTCAGATTCTAGTAGGTTACTCTTTCGTTTCAAGTTATCTTCTATTTCTTCCCCCTTGAGGATGAGGAAATGGTGGAGCTAGTCTTTCTATGTTTATCTTAGTTGATGAAATAGGTTTTTCTAATTCCGTAGGAATTTCTTTTATTGGTCTTTCAATCTCCTTTTCTTTTTTTCTCAACTCAACATTTATTCGAACCATATTCTCCAATCCTCTTCCACTACTTAGTTGGATAGCTTTATCTTGTTCATTGATCACAGAAAAATACATTAAGAAATTCATATCTATTTTTGATGAAATTGCACTTTAAAGAAAGGTATTTTCTTTATTTTACTGCAGGAATGAAGATTTATAAGTGATTAAAGCAAAAAGCATGAAATGGAGCCAATTTGGATCAAAAAGGAAGAAATTCATGCAAATTGAACTAAGTCGCCGACGGCGAGATCGAGGCCGCCGACGGCGAGATCGTGAGGAGAATTTCTGAAGGAATTATAACTACCTCGCCGACAACGAGCCCGAGCCCACCGACAGCGAGATCACGCGGTTTGAAGACCTTCTAGAAGCCCAGCTGACGGCGAGGTCGTTTCCCGCCGACGGCGAGACAGTTTAAAATGCAAATACTTTGAACCTGGACACTTTTTGAAGAGGTTTTTAAGCACCCCTTGGACCTTTGCCTACCTCTATAAATAGATGCTGAATTCTAGTGTCTAGGTGTGTCTCTTGAGTCTTCAGTGTGTTTATTTTAGATAGTCTGAGTCTATTTTTGGTGTTTTAAGTGAGTCTGTTGTAAGTCATTAGTGAGTTTCTTTAGTTTATTTGAGTGTTATTTAGAAGTTTGCTGTACTAGAAGGAAAAGTTAAATGAACTTCAAGGAGTCTTCTTGGGGAGGAAATTAAGATAAGTATCTTTGTTTATTGTTGTTAACTTTAAATGAAATCCATGCTTTGTTTTATTCCTATGCTTTCTGAGTAGTTTTCTTAGTCTTTCTCCTTGTTTATGAAAATTATGCGGATTGATGAAATTAAATAGGAGTACCTAATATATTAAAATAAATTGTGATAATTTTTACTTAAAACTTAATTTACTTTCAATCTGGCCAATTGAGTAGTAAAAATATGTTGAATTATCAACTATAGTAAAAATTACATCCAATATTCAGGGAAGTCAAAAGCCTTGGAAGGCGGGTGCAAATAGATAGGGAAATATTAATTATCGGACGTAGAATTGGACATTTTAGTGTGACAGACTAAAATATTCAATTCGGTCCTACTGTTTGAGAGCTGAAGTGTAGATGTTAGCCCTCGGGTGAGGGGAACGTGGGAGCTCTGAAGTGGCAGCCAGTATCCTCCCAGCCTAGCCTCAGATTCAGTAATCAAACATAGGATTAGTCAATGTTCTTTGCACCTGGACCAAAGGGTAAAGAATAGGAATGCTCCTATTTGTCACAATACAATTTAAGAATTCTATTTAAATTCATCATTCACTTAATTTTCTAAAAACAAGGAGAAGGATACTTTTTCTGAATTATTTAAATCACTTAATTTCAAGCATTAGTTTACTTTAGTTTGCTATAGTTACTTTAAATTTCCGTTTACTATATTAGTAAGTAATTCCTTTAAATTTAGCTGATAACAAATCTGTTAAAAACTTCCCTGTGGGATCGATAACCAGGACTCTACTAGAGCCCTGTATTACTTGATACGATACGTATACTTGCATAGAATCCACATTCTACATTTCATCATTAAATAATATATATATATATATATATATATATATATATATATATATATATATATATTTAAAGCGGGATCAAGTTTTTGGTGCCGTTGCTTATAAACATAATTTACAAACATATTAAAAGTGGGTCAAGTTTTGGGCGCCGTTGCCGGGGAAGTAAAGAAATTATTTACTAGAGTAACAGACTATTTTGTTTTATAAAATTGTATGTGAAAATTTGGAAACGAAAATTTAATACCTTACGATTCAGAATTAGAGCGTACAATTAAATGAATTAGAAAACAAAAGAGAGAAATTATAAATTTAACACAAATGGCAAATATTCCTGAAAATGAAAATATCAATCAACCAAGACCATTACGAGATTATGCCAACCCTACATTAGATGAAATTCATTTAACTATTCAAAACCCCGATGTAGTCGCTAATTCATTTGAACTTAAACCTGCAATTATCCAAATGGTACAAAATAATCAATTTGTGGTTCACCTACTGAAGATCCTAATTTACATCTTGCTAGTTTTTTAGAACTATGTGCTACTTTTAAATATGAAGGAGTATCTAACGATGTTATTAGACTTAGACTTTTTCCTTTTTCTTTAAGGGATAAGGCTAAAATGTGGTTAAATTCGTTAGCACTCGGATCTATTAAAACTTGGGGAGAATTATCACAAAAATTTCTATCCAAATATTTTCCACCATCTAAAACTGATAAGCTTAGAAATGATATAACTTCTTTTAGTCAGTTTGATGGAGAGTCAATATGTGAAGCTTGGGGGAGATTTAAAGAACTTCTTAAGAAATGCCCACATCATGCGTTACCAGATTGGTTAATTATCCAAACTTTCTATAATGGATTAGTAGGATCTTTAAGATCAATCATCGATGCTGCTGCTGGAGGATCATTAATGTCAAAACCATTTGATGAAGCCTATGCACTAATCAAAGAAATGGCAACCAATAATTTCCAATGGCCTGCTGATAGAATGAATCCGAAAAAAAATAGCTAGTATTCATGAAAATGATGCAATATCTATGTTAGCTTCGCAAATCGCTGTTGTATCTAAAAAATTAGATCATTTTGGAATGAATTACTCTCCAACTATATTAGAAGAAAATTCATCTGGATAACTTATAGAATCCCAATCTCAATATGAAACTATAAATGTAATTAATAACATACCCAAT
The DNA here is from genome assembly GCA_022702705.1 of Papilionanthe hookeriana x Papilionanthe teres. NCBI lineage: Eukaryota > Viridiplantae > Streptophyta > Magnoliopsida > Asparagales > Orchidaceae > Papilionanthe > Papilionanthe hookeriana x Papilionanthe teres. The sequence goes on from CM040427.1 coordinate 12,974,328, forward strand.
ATTCCTTATTCAAATTATTATAATCCTGGATGGAAAAATCATCCTAATTTTAATTGGAATAATAACACAACTAATCAACCATGGATGAATAATATGACACAAACATTAGGAAATCCATCTAATCAAGGAAATCCTAATTATAAATCTAATTATCCATCTGGATTTAATAACCCACAATGTAAAGATAAGAAATTATCTATAGAAGAATTAATATTAAATATGGGTCAACATTTACAAAATCAAGGAAATCAATTATAAATACAAGGAAACCAATTACAAAATCAAGGAACGAGCTTATCAAAAATATTGAAACTCAACTTGGACATATCGCTATCGCACTTAATAATAGAATACCTGGAACATTTCCTAGTAATGTGGAAATAAGTCCTAAAGACAAAGGAAATGAACAAATTAAAGCGATACAATTACGAAGTGGAAAAGAATTAGAACCTCGAATTCAGAAAGAACTTGAAAGTCAAAAAGAGTAAGTGGAAATTAAAAAGGAAAAGAATCAACAAGATCCAAACTTAGAAAATCCTTTAATACCTATGAAAATTTCTGTTGAAAAACCTCCACCACCATTTCCTCAACAACTAATTCAACATAAAAAAAGATAAACAGGTTGCTAAATTCCTTGAAATTTTGAAGAAATTAACGATAAATATTCCTTTCGTAGAAGCTTTAGAATAGATGCTAAATTATGTAAAATTCATGAAAGATATTCTAAATAAAAAAAAGAAAATTTACTGATAATGAAATGGTCGCACTTAGTGAAGAGTGTAGTGCTTATTATTCGAAAAAAACTTCCCGAAAAATTAAAAGATCCTGGTAGTTTCACTATATCCTGCGCTATTGGAGAAAAATTCTATGGAAAAGCTTTGTGTGACTTAGGAGAAAGCATCAATCTAATGCATCTATCAATTTTTAAGAGATTAGGATTGGGAGAAGTTTCACCTACTTCAGTAACTCTTCAGTTAGCTGATCGTTCTGTTACATATCCTAAGGGAGTTATTCAAGATGTATTAGTAAAAGTGGACAAATTTATCTTCCCTGTAGATTTTATTGTTCTAGATATGGAAGAAGATAAAGAAATTCCTATCATTTTAGGAAGACCATTTTTAGCCACTCGGAAAAGCTATGATTGATGTTTAGAAAGGAGATTTAACTATGAGAGTAAATGACCAAAAAGTAACTTTTAATATTGCTAAATCAATGAAATACCTGCGCTTAGAAAAAGATGATGAGTGTTTTCGAATGGAAGTACTCGATCATTTACAAAAAGAACACTTTAAGGAATATTATGAAGAAAAATTAGAAAAAGAAAATACTGAACTAATTGAAAAAGCCAATATAAATGAAGAACTATATTATATTCAAGAGAATTTTGAATTTTTGGATAACACAGAAAATACTGAAAAAAATATAGTTCCATCAATTATTAAACCTCCTGAACTTGAGTTAAAAATGTTACCTAATCATTTAAAATATGCTTACTTAGGTAATTCTTCAACTCTACCGGTTATTATTTCATCTGAATTAAATGAATCTCAAGAACAAAAACTTTTAGATACATTAAAAAAATATAAGAAAATTTTTGGATGGACTTTAGCAGATATTAAAGGAATTAGTCCTTCAATTTGTATGCACAGAATTATTTTAGATAATCAACATAAACCTAAAGCAGATCCACAAAGGAGATTAAATCCAATAATGAAAGAAGTAGTCAAGAAAGAAATTTTAAAATGGTTAGATAATTGTATTATATATCCTATTTCTGACAGTGCTTGGGTAAGCCCAATTCACTGTGTACCTAAGAAAGGAGGAGTGACCATCAAAGCAAATGAAAATAATGATCTTATCCCTATAAGACAAGTCACTGGATGGCGAATTTGTATTGATTTCAGAAAATTAAACACAGCCACTAGGAAAGATCACTTCCCTTTACCATTTCTAGACTATATGTTAGATAGATTAGCCGGACATAAATATTTTTGTTTCTTAGATGGATATACCGGTTATCATCAAATACAAATTGCTCCCGAGGATCAAGATAAAACTACATTTACTAGTCCTTATGGAACTTTCACTTTTTGAAGAATGCCTTTTGGATTATGTAATGCACCCGCAACATTCCAAAGATGTATGATGTCTATATTTAGTAAATTAATTGATAATGGAATAGAAGTATTTATGGATGATTTCTCTGTATTTGGAACAACATTTAACACATGCTTAAATCATCTTGAAAAAGTATTTGAAGTATATGAGAAAACTAATTTAGTTCTTAATTGGGAGAAATGTCAATTTATGGTTATAGGCGGCATTGTATTAGGGCATAAAATTTCGGAAAAAAGCATGGAAGTAGACCCTGCAAAAATTCAAGTTATAGCTAAATTACCACCTCCAACTACGGTGAAAGGGGTAAGAAGTTTTTTTGGACATGCTGGATTCTACAGACGTTATATTAAAGATTTTTCAAAAATTACTAAACCTCTATGCCAACTTCTTGAAAAGGACAAGAAATTTGAATTTACAACCGAATGCTCGAATGCTTTCAAATTATTAAAAGATAAATTAATTACAAGCACCTATAATAGTTTCACCTAATTGGGAGAAACATTTGAGCTTATGTGCGATGCTAGTGATTATGCTATAGGAGCGAGTTCTTGGGCAAAGATATGATAAGATTTTCAAAGTTATATATTATGCTAGTAAAACTCTAAATGATGTCTGAAATAAATTATACGATTATCGAAAGAGAATTATTAGCGATTGTATATGCTTTTAATAAATTTCGACATTATCTAATAGGAACTAAATGTATTGTACATACCGATCACTCTGCTATAAAATATTTAATGCAAAAGAAAGATTCTAAACCAAGATTAATCAGATGGATATTATTAATGCAAGAATTTGATTTTGAAATCATTAACAAAAAGGGAACTGATAATCAAATCGCAGATCATTTATCAAGATTAGAAAATAATGAATTATCTAATATTGATAATGAAATTTTAGACAGATTTCCTGATGAATAACTTTATATATTAATGATTGGAGAATACCTTGGTATGCTGATATAGTAAATTATATTGTAAGTGACATTTTACCACCTATGTTAACTTTGCAACAACTGAAAAAATTCATTCACGATACTAAAACATACTTTTGGGATGAACCATACTTACATAAGCAATGTAAGGATCTAATCATTAAAAGATGCGTGCCTTATGAAGAAACTGAACCAATTATTCAAAAATGTCATGACTCTGATTTTGGAGGACATTTGGGACAGATAAAACTGCATATAAAATTCTACAATACGGATTCTACTCGGCCTACTCTATTTAGAGATGTATATAGAAATATAAAAACTCGCGATAAATGCCAAAGAGTAGGAAATATATCAAGGAAAAATGAAATGCCTACGAATTTTATATTAGAAGTTGAAATTTTTGATGTTTGGGGATTAGATTTCATGGGACCTTTTATTCCTTCATTTGGAAACTCATATATATTAGTAGTCGTCGATTATGTTTCCAAATGGATTGAAGCACAAGCTTTACCTAGGTGTGATGCTAAAAGTGTTTCAAAATTTTTAATGAAAAATATTTTTACTAGATTTGGAATGCCGAGAGTGATTATCACCGACGGAGGAACTCATTTTAGAAACAAATATATTCACAAACTAGTAGAAAAATATAATATTATGCATAAGATATCAATCGCTTATCATCCACAAACAAGTGGATTAATTTGAAGTTTCTAATCGAGAGATTAAGCGTATATTAGAAAAATCAGTAAACCCTAATAGATTATACTCGGTCTATAAGACTAGATACTCGCATTATGGGCATACAGGATCGCTTATAAAACTCCGATTGGAATGACTCCTTACAGGCTTATATATGGAAAAACATGCCACTTACTAGTTGAATTAGAACATAAAGCATATTGGGCGATTAAGGAATTCAATTATAATATGAAAGAAGCTGGTGAGAAGAGATTGTTGCAATTAAATGAATTGGAAGAATTAAGAAACGAATCATATGGTAATGATAGGATTTATAAAGAAAGGATGAAATTATGGCATGATCGGAAGATTAATCAGAGAAATTTTGAAACAGGACAAGGAGTTTTGCTTTATAATACTAGATTAAAATTATTCCCTGGGAAATTGAAATCTCGATGGTTAGGACCTTTCACCATAACTCAAATATTTTCATATGGAACTATAGAAATTGAAGATCCAAAAACAGGACATAGATTTAAAGTAAACAGGCATAGATTAAAACCATATTTCGAAGATAGAAGACCGAATTTTAAAGAGGTTTTAATGCTTAGTCAACCTGAACACTAACCAAGTTAGGTCGGGCTGACGACGTTAAACCAAGCGCTTTATGGGAGGCAACCTATAGTAATCTTTTATTTTAATTATCTACAAATTAGTGAGTCTATATTATTAAAACAAATCTTACTACTCAAATTTTTAATTAGAATCATCACAAGGTTGAACCTATATGATAAGATCAGAAAATATTCAGACCAGAGCGAAATTGGGCGATTTTTACAAATCTCGCCAACAGCGAGATCGTCCACATGACTTGAGTCAGTTTTATAACTAAGTCGCCGATGGCAAGGAACTTCCCGCCGACGGCGAGGCAGTTGAAATTTTGGTTTCTTAACGATTTTTCGTGCGGTTTTGAACAGATCTAGGCCATTTCTTCGTAAGAAATTATCCCAAATCCGATTTTACACCATTTTCTTCCTTAGGAACGACTAGAGACCAATCCTTTCAATCCGAAATGACCACCAAATTCTTAGAAACCACAAAAACTGAAGTTTTCAACCGAAGAAAATTTGTCAGTTCGGAGGCGCAGCGTATCTTCAACAAAGGCTTGATGAAGAAAAGGCTTATTAAAGAAAGAGGATTTTTCAACAAAGGAATAGAGAATTCCACTACAAAAATCGAAGAAATGATCGCACAGCGGCATTGGGAGGTATTTTGTTATACGACATCCGCTGTAGTTATACCAGTAGTTAAAGAGTTTTACTCTAATTTACATGCGATCAACAATGGAAATGTCTACGTCAGAGGAAGATGGGTAACATTTACTCCTTCAAGGGTAAATGAATTGTTTTCTATAGAAAATACCTCTTCTTGTCATTATTCCAACTTTGTGCCTTCAAGATATAATATGAACGAGATCTATATATACCTGACCGACGAACTTGATGATTGGGAGTTACAGGAAGACGGGTATGTCAGTTTTTCTACATCACTTCTTAACCCTGTCTCGAAGCACTGGCATTTCTTTATATCATCAAAATTATTACCTACTATGAGGGTAAATAAAGTTTCAAAGGAATGTGCTATTTTAAACTACCGTATTCAAATTGGATTACCTATCGATGTTGGATCGATAATAGTAAAGTCCGCATTGGGATTAATTGTGCATGGGTCGGTGCATGGACTTGGACACCCATCTACTATATTTGCTTTATGCGATCGATCTTAAGTTTCTTATGAGGCTTGGGAAAAAGTACTTTTACCATGGAAACCACTCGGATCCTACCGATATGTTTCCAACTTTGGATAACAATGATGAGATTACCATTATTTCTGACAGAGCATCACAGAACAATCCTTTAGCAAAACCCCTTACTGATAAAACTAATTTCATTTTGAAGAAGATTAAAGGATTGGAGAAAGAATTGCAAAATGTGATGAATTCCATCGACAATATCTCTGATATGTTTGATCACATTGACTGGAGAATGAAGGAGCACTTTGATCATACTTGGACATCCGGAGGCCGAGTTTAATTCATCTACTAAGACAGAAAGGATGGATTAATGAAGAATCTACTCGCGAATTCCCTTTCAGGCCTTTCTACAATTTATTTGTGCACCTGCGTCGCATAGGGAATATCAGAGAAGATATTACTTCAGACACTGAAGAGTAGGAAAGATTTCTATTTTTATGTCATATATTTGTATATATATATGTGTTGATTTGGATCTAGGTTTTATTATAAGTCGAACTTTGATTTGATTATCTCAGATTTGATGAGATTTTGTGTAATTGTTATGTCTCAGCATTTAGAGTGTTGTGGTGTGGATTGCGATGCTGAGTTTTATGGATTTAAACATTTAAGTTAAGTATGTGTTAAGTTGTTAGTGTGAAATTTGTAAGTTTCATGGATTTCATATATAAAGTTATACTGTTTGTGTTGTGTGAACTTTTTGTGAGTATAAGTATCTAATCTTCGGATTATTATTAAATTAAGTGATCGGAAGATTGATTAAGGGCAATTCGAGGTTGAAAATGATTGACGAATTTCAAAAATTTAAAATTTTTGGGATCTCGCTGACGGCGAGAATTATCTCGCCGACAGCGAGAAAACCCGCTGACAGCGAGGCCGAACTCGCCGACGGCGGATTTTTCCCGAAACGTTTGCCTTATGAAATTAATTAGCTTGCTGACGGTGAGATTGCGAAAAGACATATTTGACCGGTCAACCGACACTATTCATCATCCCCTTCCTCAAAACTTCGAAAAAACCAACCTAGGGCTTGAGAGATCTCGGATTTGAGGCAATTTCAACACTTTTTGACACCGAATTTCATTTTCCCTTGGTAAGAGCTTCACTCCTATGCAAAAATTTTTTATTTTCACCATAGATTTCTTTTACATTGGAGAATTTTGAAAAATTTCGAAATGTGGAGAAAATACTTGGAAGAATTTCATGGAAATTGATTTAAATGGAATTTAGATGTTGTAGGAAGCCTTCTTAGTAATATTTTGGAGTTTAGTTAAGATTTTTGCAAATTTCACAGATCGAGAAATGGCTCCACGACAAAAGCGACGGATAGATTATGACGAAACCCGATTCATTAATGCGAGAGCACAAACTCGATATTTTCAAAACATACAAGCAAGAAAATGCATTCGAGATCGAGTTTTCGAGAATCCAGGAGGAGAAGTTGAGCGAATCATCAAGGAGCGAGGATGGGAAAATTTCGTTTCGTGACCAACGGAGCATTTGTAGAAGTAGTAAAGGAATTTTATGCAAATTTAACACGAGTTCGAAGATGCACCGGTTAAGGTTAGAGGATTTTTGTAGAATTCAACGCTGTCTAGAATAAACGCTTATTATGAAGTGTGAGACACCTACACCAGCGAGTATGAAACTTTTGGAACTATGGAAGGACCACTTTGGAAGAGGTGATCGACTTTCTCACCGATGGGAAAGGAGTCCGGAAGATAAAGCGACGGGAACGGGTAAACTTCCCTCTTTCTATGCTAAATGCAACTTCTAAAGCTCGGCATTATTTTATTTGTTCTACTTTGTTACCTACCTACCACCATAGTGAGGTAACAAGAGATGAAACGATTCCGAATTCCGTATTCGGAACCGGAAGAGTATTAATGTGGGAAATGTTATTTATAAAAATATATTAGCCACCGCTAGAAATGAAAGTGGAAGAGGACTAAGACATCCTGGTCTTATCTATGCACTTTATCAATTATCTGGGGTAGAGGCAAGAGATGATGAGGAATGGATTGAACCTATGAAACCCCTTACTCAGGCTAATATAAATAAATATGAATCCCATGAAGGATGGAGATCCGGGACAAGGGATTATGTACCTTCTTCGAGTAGAGATATACCCTCTACTTAGTTATGATCCACCCCTCGATACACCACTCCTACCCTTCAAGATCCGATGAATGAATTAACCCCGAGTAGAAAGAGTTTTGAGTTATTTGGAGAAAATATGGAAAGAAGATTTGAGCATATAGACCAAAGGATCGGAGGTTTGGAAAGAGGACATGATTATGCTACCGAATATCTCCAGCGACATTCAGAGTACGAGATTGCATACTATGAAGCTGAACGTCTATATAGGAGTGGTGATTTAGATGTTGTCTTTCCTGAGTGCCCCCGTTATTCACAGTACCAGCCTGCTCAGCCTTCTCAGCCTGGAGATCAGGGAGATGACATATGTTGGGGCTTTGATGCAGAAGATTAGAGCTTTTGTTAGTTTGTTTAGTTTGTTTAGATTTGTTGTTATTTTGGGAAACTTTATTATTTTGGATGAGATTATTCTGTACTTTCTAGAGACTATGGATGTTGGTATGTTTACTTATGTTATGATGTTAGACTTCTTGTGTGCAATTTTTTATATATATAGGATGTTAGTTTAAGTTTTTATAAGTTATGAATGTTAACATTGTTTAGATTGTTCTAATATGTTTTAAAATAGATTAGTTAATTGTATGTGTAGTAATAGATTAAGTTTTCAATTGTTATGTTTGATACTTATTTTAAAATTTCATCCCTGCACTTTCTTTTAAATACTATATGTGGAAGAATACAACAGTACAGGTTCTGTAAGTAATGAAAAAGCCTGCAAAAATTTTAAAAAAAAGAAATACCTAAAGCCCAAAGGTATGATGAATTTTACTATATACTTTCCCTTTTCCACTATTTAGTATAGATAGAAAAATTTAAGTTTGGGGGAAGATAAAAATACAAAATTTAATTATTAAAATTGTACTCAATTTCTATTTTCAAAAATTATTATTAAATGATTTTCTATAGTAGTTTTTCAATTCAATAAACATGAATTACTTTATTTAATTATTATAGAAAGTTAAAGAAAATGTTTCTAGTAATTCAATTAATTAATGGAATAAGATATTTGGTTAAAAGGAATAAGAATATAGTAAACTATTTAAAGTAAGGAAAACTATATTCTTAAAAATTGAAAATTCTTAAGTATTTAAGTGAAAAAGAAAGGATAGAAACTCAATGAAGTAAAGGCTATGAAATATATATAAGCAAAGAAATATTTTAAGTTTCAAATTTAGGTAGAGAAATTGAAGTTCAAAATTATTAACAGGCTATCTAGATACAGTAATCCTCACTTGAAAAAGAAAAAGAAAAAGGATTGAAAATCAATCCAAAAAGAAAAAGAAAAGAAAAGAAAAGAAAAACAATAAGTGAGGAGAAGCTTGAGGAGATGCCTTATCAAAAATTGGCTTCAATGAAATCAACCAAAAGGGTAAAACTTAAGTAAATTTCTAAACTTATATTTATGGATTAGTATTTTACTAAATAGTGTTTTCTTGAACTTCCTATCATCTAAATAACTTAAGTACTTTACTATTTTAAATATAGTCATTCCTGAAATAAATAGAAAGCTAGAAATCTTAGACCTGATAACTAAATAATCTTATATCTATAAAGTTAATTTAATTATTCAGAAATATTTATATTTAACTTTATTATAATGTTAATTAAATTTAATTCATAGTATATCTGAATTGAGAAATTCTATTATAGAAATCATTATTTTTATTTAGTATTAAAATTACTTGAGGACAAGTAATAATTAAGTTTGGGGGATTTTGATCACAGAAAAATACATTAAGAAATTCATATCTATTTTTGATGAAATTGCACTTTAAAGAAAGATATTTTCTTTATTTTACTTGCAGGAATGAAGATTTATAAGTGATTAAAGCAAAAAGCATGAAATGGAGCGAATTTGGATCAAAAAGGAAGAAATTCATGCAAATTGAACTAAGTCGCCGACGGCGAGATCGAGGCCGCCGACGGCGAGATCGTGAGGAGAATTTCTGAAGGAATTATAACTACCTCGCCGACAGCGAGCCCGAGCCCGCCGACAGCGAGATCGCGCGGTTTGAAGACCTTCTAGAAGCCAGCTAACGGCGAGGTCGTTTCTCGAGACAGTTCAAAATGTAAATACTTTGAACCTGGACACTTTTTGAAGAGGTGTTTAAGCACCCCTTGGACCTTTGCCTACCTTTATAAATAGAGGCCGAATTCTAGTGTCTAGGTGTGTCTCTTGAGTCTTCAGTGTGTCTATTTTAGAGAGTCTGAGTCTATTTTTGGTGTTTTAAGTGAGTCTGTTGTTCGTCATTAGTGAGTTTCTTTAGTTTATTTGAGTGCTATTTAGAAGTTTGTTTTACTAGAAGAAAAAGTCAAAGGAACTTCGAGGAGTACTGCTAGGGAGGAAATTAAGATAAGTATCTTTGTTTATTGTTGTTAACTTTAAATGAAATCCATGCTTTGTTTTATTCCCATGCATTCTGAGTAGTTTTCTTATTCTTTATCCTTGTTTATGAAAATTATGCGGATTGATGAAATTAAATAGGAGTACCTAATATATTAAAATAAATTGTGATAATTTTTACTTAAAACTTAATTTACTTTCAATCTGGCCAATTGAGTAGTAAAAATATGTTGAATTATCAACTATAGTAAAAATTACATCCAATATTCAGGGAAGTCAAAAGCCTTGGAAGGCGGGTGCAAATAGATAGGGAAATATTAATTATCGGACTTAGAATTGGACATTTTAGTGTGACAGACTAAAATATTCAATTCGGTCCTATTGTTTGAGAGCTGAAGTGTAGATGTTAGCCCTCAGGTGAGGGGAACGTGGGAGCTCTAAAGTGGCAGCCGGTATCCTCCCGGCACTAGCCGCGGATTCAGTAATCAAACATAGGATTAGTCAATGTTCTTTGCACCTGGACCAAAGGGTAAAGAATAGGAATGCTCCTATCTATCACAATACAATTTAAGAATTCTATTTAAATTCATCATTCACTTAATTTTCTAAAAACAAGGAGAAGGATACTTTTTCTGAATTATTTAAATCACTTAATTTCAAGCATTAGTTTACTTTAGTTTGCTATAGTTACTTTAAATTTCCGTTTACTATATTAGTAAGTAATTCATTTAAATTTAGCTGATAACAAATCGTTAAAAACTTCCCGTGGGATCGATAACCGAGGACTCCACTAGAGCCTCGTATTACTTGATACGATACGTATACTTGCGTAGAATCCACATTATACATTTCATCATTAAATCATATATATATATTAAAAGCGGGATCAAGTTTTTGGTGCCGTTGCTATAAACATAATTTGCAAACATATTAAAAGTGGGTCATTCATCATTCTTCTCCTCAATGATTGTCTCATGGTCACAAGTAAAATATCTAAGGGGTAACTATTAATTGAATTAATAATCTGCCTCAGTTGGTTTTCTATCTTTCTTATTGTGACCCCTTGACTTTCCAACTGACTCGCCATTTGAACACAACCTCTTCTAACTGTAATTCCTTCTCCTCATCTTGTGTTTGGGAGTTAAATCTATAAGAAAAGGAAAGTCTATCATTAAAGTCTTCCTGATTATTCCAATCACATATCTAATTAAATTGATTATTTTCCCACAATTGGTTTTCTCCTCCAAAATTATTATTCTAGTTAAACTTTGAGTCATTTTCCCAACCTGGGTTATAATAATTAAAATAAGGATTATTTATCTCATGGCTAGTTTCAAAAGAGTAAGTCTCGATAAATTGTCTAAATGATATTTCCTCAATATTTGGGGGCCCTTGAGAATATCTTTCTACATATTGATCTAACTTCCTTGCAATATATGCAACCTAAGAACTTAATATAGTTAACATATCTTCATGAAAATTAGCTCCCTTATGAGGGTTTACTCTGTCGAAGCTACTAGCATTATAACCCAGAACTGAATATTCATAACTTTGTTGATCCTCCATTTTTACATCAAATTCATGGAGTCTTTTTTTATTCATAATCCTCTAAAAATTTCTCTCTCGATCTCAGTCGTATAATTCAAGGTCTGTAGCTCCTGACCTATGCATACAAATCTAAAGGCTTAACAAATAGGAAAGATATCTTAGTTTCAGTATTATAGATTTTTCTTTAACATAAACATACGATAATTAAACACACTATATAATAATATTATAATTTCCAAATATAAGTCTTACAGGTTTAACTAAATTTCTCCTAAAAGTTCTTACTGAAGCTTCTCCGGCAACGGCGCCAAAAACTTGACCTGGCCCGCAATTACGCAGTAATTTAGCTTCCAGAAGATGGCCAAAAACTTGACCTAATTTATATTTAGCGACTAGTGTGCAAAATTGAAATGATATAAAATTTAGAAAACAGTTTACACACTAAATGTACTACGGAAGTATATGTATCGTTTCAAGTAATATAAGGTTTACTTTTAAGACCCCAGTATTGATCTCATAGAAAATCGAGGTAAGAAATCCCTTATGTAAATTCTAGTATACTACTATCAGACTTTAGTTTGGAATGTTGGTTAAATTAGTTTTTCTAACAACTACTGATGCACCAAAAATATATACTCTTTTAGCTATATGTTTTTACCTATTTTTGGTGATATTGCAATTTACAGGAAGTTATTTTTCATGATTCGTTGCAGGTATGATGATTATAGGTGTTTGGAGCTAAAAGATGCAATAAGGAACGAACTTGAAGCAAAATGGAGCAATTTGGAGGAAAATAGCCCTGACGCCGCCGGCGCCAAAAATGGGCGCCGCCGGCTCCAGAATGGGCGCCGCCGGCGCCCTATTCTAGAGAACTCCATAATTTATTGGCACGAGGTTCACTTCGAAGTTAAAAGTTTTAGCGGATTTTTGAAGAGGTGCTTGAAGAAACTCTTAGGGAATTCATTTCTAACATTAAATTAAGTGTCCAAGACAAAAATAGAGAGGAGGAAGAGAAGAGAATTTCTGTAGAGAGTGTAAGGAAAGTGTGAGAGAGAGTTAGGGTTTGTGATTTTAAGAGAGATTCTTCTCTAAGGAGGGGAGAAGAGGGAGTAAAGTGAGAGATTGCTTCTTCATCTTTGTTCCAAGGAGAGAATCAAGTGTTGCAAGGAAGAGAAAAGGAATCAAGGGGACTTTGAAGGAATTTGCTTGGGGAAGAAAAAGAGATAACTTGTATTTACTTTTGTGGTTTGTATGACTCTTCTTTTATATATAAAATCCATGTGTTTTTATATCTTATCCATGGTTAGTGAGTAGTCTCTCTTGCCTTTCTTCTTGCATGAAGTAATTATGACGTGATGATGTGGAAATGATGTGCCCTTTGAATGTTATAAAAGTTGTGTTGTTTCTTTAATTTGGAACTTAATTTACTTTTCAATCCGGCCAATTGAATTGTTAGAACATGTTGAGGAACATTAATTCCAAAGGAATTGAATGTTCTACAACAAGAATGAAGAAACCATTTAATGTCCGTGAATGAATTGTGTAGTTCATGGGGATTAAGTTCAAATAAATAGGGAAATGAGTTTTGATGAACTTCAAATTGGAGGTTCCATGGTGACTGAATGGGATCCCCAATTTGGTCTTAAGATTGGTAAATAAAGCCTATGGTTAGCCTTCGGGTGAAGGGTGAGTGGGAGCTCCGAAGTGAGAGCCGGTATCCTCTCAGCCTAGCCTTAGATTTAGTAACTAAACTTAAGATATGGCAATGTTCTTTACCTGCTTGGAAGAGGAGATACTCTTTCAAAGGTAAAGAAGCAAATATGCTCCTATTTGGCACAACACAAATAATTACCATTCTTCATCATCCACACATGATAATCTTTATGCAAGAAAAAAGACACTTTTCATATAGAAGTATCTTATAAATCACATAAGTTAGTGTGTTTGTTAGTTAATATAGTTGAGTAATTAGAAGTAATTGTAGTAGCTTTATTATACTTTGCATTAACTAGTGGTAGTACACTTAAGTCATTGCTACATTGGGTATTGGATTTTAGTACTATATTATCTGATTTAAAGAACGTTCACCTCCCTATGGGATCAATAACCAGGACTCCATTAGAGCCCTGGGAGGTAGATAAACGGTACTTATTTATAGATATTGTAGTAACTGAAAACCTTTACTTTTTAGTGTGATTTTATATGCGTAGTAGTGGATCTGTAGGTTTGATACCTTACGATTCAGAGTTAAAGCGTACTATTAGAAAAGTTAGAAAACAACAAAAACAAACTGAAAATTACTTTGAAATGGAGAATAATCAAGAGAATCAGAATATTAATGTTGGAAATTTGCTAAGACCTTTAAGAGATTGCTAACCCAACAGCAGATGAAATTCATATAACTATTCAAAATCCTGATGTTGCTGCTAATTCGTTTGAACTTAAACCTGTTATTATCCAAATTGTACAAAATAATCAATTCGAAGGAACACCTAATGAAGACCCAAATTTACTTCTCACTAGTTTTTTAGAACTGTGTGCTACTTTTAAGTATGACGGAGTGTCGAATGATGCTGTCAGACTTAAACTTTTTCCTTTTTCCTTAAGGGATAAGGCTAAGGCGTGGTTAAACTCGTTAGCACCTAGATCTATTCGAACTTGGGGAGAACTTTCTCAAAAGTTTCTATCGAAATATTTTCTTTCATTGAAAACTGCTAAATTAAGAAATGATATCACATCTTTTGGTCAGTTTGAAGGATAGTCAATATATGAAGCTTGGGAAAGGTTTAAAGATCTTCTTAGGAAGTGTCCACATCATGCTTTACCAGATTAATTAATAATTCAAACTTTTATACCGGATTAGTGTGATCATTAAGATCAATTATTGATGCTGTTGCTGGTGGATCGTTAATGTCAAAATCTTTTGATGAAGCATATTCATTAATTGAAGAGATGACTACTAATAATTTTCAATGGCCCTCTGAATGGGTAAATCCTAAAAGAGTATCTAGTGTTCATGATTCTGACATGATGACTATGATAGTTTCTAAAATAGCACCACTTTCTAAGAAAATAGATCAATATGGAATGAATTATTCTCAACCACCCCCAGTGTTAGAGGAATATTCATTTGGGCAGATAACTGAATCTCAAACACCTTATGAAACTTTGAACGCAATTAATAGACCTAATAACCCTTATTCGAATTATTATAACTCTGGTTGGAAGAATCACCCAAATTTCAATTGGAATAATAATAATGCTAATGTGAACCCACAACGGGGATACAATTCTATAAACCCAGTTGGAATCTCCTCCAACCAAGGAAATACTAACTTTAGACAATCTTATCCTCATGGATTTAATAATAACTCACATTTTAAGGATAAGAAGTTGTCTATAGATGAAATGATTTTGAATATGGGTAACCAATTACAAGTTCAAGGTGTTGCAATCAAAAATATTAAAAGTCAATTGGGACATATTTTCACTGCGCTTAATAATAGACCTTCTGGAACGCTTCCTAGTAATGTGGAGATCAATCCAAAAGATCAAAAAAAGGAGCAACTTAAGGCTATTTAATTAAGGAGTGGAAAATAATTAGAAACTAGAACGCAGAAAGAAGTTGAAGGAGAGAAGGGGTAAATATTGAAAAAGGTTCAAATAAGATATATCCAGACCTGGAATATCCTCTTGAACTAATGAAGATTACTTTTGAGAAACCACGCCCTCCATTCCCTCAAAGATTTAAGCAGAAGAATAGGGATAATAGATTTGGAAAATTATTGGAAATCCTTAAGAAGTTAACAATAAATATACCTTTTGTTGAAGCATTAGAACAGATGCCTGATTATGCAAAATTTATGAAGGATATTCTTAAAAAGAAGAGAAAGTTCACGGATCATGAGACTGTTGCACTTAACGGAGAGTGTAGTGCAATAATTCAGAAAAAGCTTCCTGAAAAACATAAAGATCCTGGTAGTTTCACTATCTCGTGTGCTATAGGTGAAAAGTTTTTTGGAATAGCCTTATGTGATCTAGGAGCTAGTATTAATCTTATGCCTTTATCAACTTTCAAAAGATTGGGAATTGGAGAAATTTCTCCTACATCTGTAACTCTTCAATTGGCTGATCATTCTATTACTTATCCTAAGGGAGTGGTAGAAGATGTGTTAGTAAAAGTGGATAAATTCATCTTTCCAGTGGATTTTATTGTGCTTGATATGGAGGAAGATAAAGATATTCCAATTATTTTAGGAAGACCATTCCTAGCTACTGGAAGAGCTGAAGACCATTATTTGTTATGTTTAAGTGTTTGCTTTGATTGCCATGTTGTTTGCTTTGCTTTGTTTTAGTAGGGTGTGTTTGGACTTTGTTTTGATTTCTTGTGTATACTTAGGACTTAGTGTTTGCTTATTGTAGTATACTTGCAATACTAAGGATCTAAGGAGTGTTGCTTATATTTGATGAACATATGTGTGTAATTGTTGTATCGTGGAATTTATATATATATATATTTATATATATATATATATATATATATAAGTAATGTGATGTGTTGTTTGTGTAAATTGATGTTGTTTAATGTTTGTGAGATGAAATAGATGCTTGTTGATGTGTTAAATGGGAATGCGGAGGTTGAAACGATTGAATTTGCGATGAAAATTTTTGAACTCAATAGAATTTTGGACTGGCGCCGCCGGCGCCCAAATCCAGAGAGCCTGGCTAATATTTTGAATAGAGTGCCGCCGGTGCCCAAACACCGAAAATAGCCTGGGACCCTTAAAATTTTGCAAAAATAGCCTGGGACCCATTTTTCCGCCATTTCTTTCGTGTCCCACCTCCATATTTGTGATTTTGAAGCTTTAGGGCTTGTTAGATCTCGGATTAGAGAGGATTTCAAGGACTTCTGAGGCCAGATCTGCACTTCTCTTGGTAAGAGCTTTATTTTAACCTAAAATTTTTGGATTTTCGCCATGTGAAACTCTCACATTGTTGGATGATATTTTTGGAAATTTTGTAGAAAAAGTGAAGTTTCATATGGTATAATTTGTTCTTACTTGAATAGATTAATACTTGGAGTTAATACATTGTGGATTTGGAATTTATTGGCAAATTTTTGCAATTTTTCTAGAAATCCACATGGCTCCTAGAACGAGTAAGGGAAAGCGAAAATTTGATTAGGACGATGAAAGATTTGTTAATACTAAGGCTCAGTTTCGCTTCAACTCTCAATTGCAAAAAAAGAAGTGTATTCAGGATCGAGCGTTTGAAAATCATGGTGGATCTATAGAACATTTGATTTCTAAGCAAATTGGGAACATTTCTGTTAATTTTCTGCTAATGCTGTTTTGGGAGTAGTCCTGAGAATTTTATGCTAACGTGCTCTGGTCTGAAACATATTATGTGCTAGTTCGAGGGAAACTTGTTGAGTTCACCCCACAACATATCAATGCATTTTATCAAATTCAAGAACCTTTTGTTTGTGAATTTGAAAATTTTGATACTAGTGAGGGGAATTTGATGAGTGTAATCACGTATCTGACCGATGGAAGAGGGGAATGGAAGATGAATCAGAGACAGATGATTAACTTCCTTGCTTCTACTTTAAATGTTGCTTCTAAAGCATGGCATTATTTCATTTTTCCAAGACTATTGCCTTCTTATCATCACAATGAAGTTACTAGGGATCAAGCTATTATAAATTATTGCATCCAGAATATGAAGAGGATTAATATTGGAGCCATTATTTTTAAGAGCATTCACTCTATTGCCAAAGGAGAAACCACTGGTGGATTAGGACATCCTGCCCTGATTCATGAACTTTGTTTTTAGTCTGGAGTGGAGTATAGTAGTTCTGAGGAAGTGGCAATACCTTTAAGGCCGATTACGAAGACCATTATTCGTTCTTATGAGGCTCATATGGTTGTAAAAGAGGAGAGTAGGAGTACTGATATTCCTACCACGAGTTATGATGTTCCATCTACTTCTGAGCCCCCGACACTATCTGATATCATGCAGCAGTTGAGATTGCAGAGTGATAGTATGGATAAGATGCATCATAGGATGGATGTATTTGAGGCCCGAAGTGATGTGAATGAAGACTATTTACAGAGAAGAGTTGAGTTCAATATGGCTTATTACGATGCTCAGGTCAGATTTATGAGGGGGGAGTCCGATGTGACATTTCCTTCTTGCCCTAGTTATACATCGTACAGGCCTGGACCTTCTGACCCTGTTGATGACCCTGCTGCTGATCCTGGTGATGGAGACTAGTAGATAGCTTATTTATTTTATTTCTATTGTTCTTAGTCTATTGAGATGTATTGATGTGATGTAGTGGACATTTACTTTTCATGTGATGTGTAACCCTGTGTTGTACTATGTGATGTAGTGTCATTTACTTTTCATGTTGAACTGTTAGTTGTACTGTTATGTGGGGTGATAATTTGATTTTTGTTATAGTGTTATGTTGGATATTTAGTTGTTTAATGTTTATTTCTCTTTACCCATGTAAATATTTAAATTGTTATATCACTGCTACTAATTTTTTCATGCTTGCTAGCTGTAAATTTTGATTAATACCAGGTAAATTATGAAGATTTCAAAATCTCAGCACATAAAGGTTAGTTTTCTTTTACTCTCAACTATTTCAAATTTATTGAAAAATGTAAGTTTGGGGGAGGGTAGAGAGATGCTAAACTTTTATTTGTTCTCAATTATTATATTTTCAAAATTTATTAGCATAACTTTTGGCAGTTGGACCTCATTATAAGATAACTAAAACTTTTCAATTCAGTTGAAGATTATGGAAGGAAAGGATGAAAATTTTTAGTAATAAAAGTTGATTTTATAGAAGTAAGATAATTGGTATGAAAGGATTTGATTATAGTCAACTATTTAAAGTAAAGAAAACTGTATTTTTGAAATGTTAAGGAATTTAAAGTATTGTGTGTTAAGAAGAGATTGTAACTTTATGATGAATAATAAAGCTTGTACTTAACTATAAAGTAAAGAGATGACTTAAGTTTGAACTTTATAAAGAGGAGAGTAAAGTTCAAAATCATTAAAGGCAATCCAGATATAGTAATCCTCAGAAAAAAAAAAGAAAAAGAAAAAGAAAAAGAAAAAAGAAAAAAAAGAAAAAGAAAAAGAAAAGAAAAGAAAAATGTTATAAGGAGAAGCTTGAGGAGATGCCTAATAAAAAATTGGCTTCACTTGAATCACCTTAAATGGAGAGCTTGATTTCATTTCTGAATTTATGTTTAACATACTAGCCTACATTCTAATAAAGTTTGCATGAACTCCTTTTCACATAATCCTTTAAAACACTCTTAATATAACAAATTATGGTTCATCTTGAAATAAATAGAAGACTAGAACTCTTAGACTTAAGTAGTGAATATTCTTATACCAGTAATGTTGACCTGAGTTGCTAAACTTTTTCTGAAAATCTAAACACTATATTCTTTTTAATGAAAAATTTTGGTCTCTTACAATTGAAAAGTACATTGCCTAGAGTTATATTTTTATGTAGTAAACTTGAGGACAAGTAATAGTTTAAGTTTGGGGGATTTTGATGCACAAAAAATATATACTCTTTTAGCTATATGTTTTTACTTATTTTTGGTGATATTGCACTTTAAAGGAAGTTATTTTTCATGATTTGTTGCATATATGATGATTATAGGTGATTGGAGCGACAAGATGCAAAAAGGAACGAATTTGGAGCAAAATGGAGCAATTTGGAGGAAAACAGCCCTGGCGCCGCCGGCGACCTATTCCAGAGAACTCCAGAATTTATTGGCACGATAGGGCACCGCCGGCGCCACTATCGGGCGCCACCGGCGCCCTATGTCGGTTCACTTCAAATTCAAAAGTTTTGGCAGATTTTTGAAGAGGTGCTTGAAGAAACTCTTGGGGAATTCGTTCCTAACATTAAATTAAGTGTCCAAGACGAAAATAGAGAGGAGGAAGAGAAGAGAATTTCTGTAGAGAGTGTGAGGAAAGTGTGAGAGAGAGTTAAGGTTTGTGATTTTAAGAGAGATTCTTCTCTAAGGAGGGGAGAAGAGGGAGTAAAGTGAGAGATTGCTTCTTCATCTTTGTTCCAAGGAGAGAATCAAGTGTTGCAAGGAAGAGAAAAAGAATCAAGGGGACTTTGAAAGAATTTGCTTGGGGAAGAAAAAGAGATAAGTTGTATTTACTTTTGTGGTTTGTATGACTCTTCTTTTATTTATAAAATCCATGTGTTTTTATATCTTCTCCATAGTTAGTGAGTAGTCTCCCTTGCCTTTCTTCTTGCATGAAGTAATTATGATGTGGTGATGTGGAAATGATGTGCCCTTTAAGTGTTATAAAAGTTGTGATATTTATTTAATTTGGAACTTAATTTTCTTTTCAATCCGGCCAATTGAATTGTTACAACATGTTGAGGAACATTAATTCCAAAAGAATTGAATGTTCTACAACAAGAATGAAGAAACCATTTAATGTCCGTGAATGAATTGTGTAGTTCATGGGAATTAAGTGCAAATAAATAGGGAAATGAGTTTTGATGGACTTCAAATTGGAGGTTCCATGGTGACTGAATGGGATCCCCAATTTGGTCTTAAGATTGGTAAATAAAGCCTATGGTTAGCCTTCGGGTGAAGGGTGAGTGGGAGCTATGAAGTGAGAGCCGGTATCCTCCCAGCCTAGCCTTAGATTTAGTAACTAAACTTAAGATATGGCAATGTTCTTTACCTGCTTGGAAGAGGAGGTACTCTTTCAAAAGTAAAGAAGAAAATATGCTCCTATTTGACACAACACAAATAATTACCATTCTTCATCATCCACACATGATAATCTTTATGCAAGAAGAAAGACACTTTTCATATAGAAGTATCTTATAAATCACATAAGTTAGTGTGTTTGTTAGTTAATATAGTTTAGTAATTAGAAGTAATTGTATTAGCTTTATTATACTTTGCATTACACTTAAGTCATTGTTACATTGGGTATTAGATTTTAGTGTTATATTATCTGATTTAAAGAACATTCACCTCCTTGTGGGATCGATAACCAGGACTCCATTAGAGCACTGTATTACTTGATACGATACGTATACTTGCGTTGAATTTGTGACTTTACTAAATCATTCTAAATATATAATTTCGACTTTATAAATTCTTTCTTAATATATAAAGTTGCGGTTAACTACTCCTAAATAAAAATATTAAAACTAAAGATAACTTATCTAGATAAATTGGTTTGAAGAATTTTGAGATGTTAAAGACTACCTTTCTTGAGCAATTATCTAGATAATGTGAAGGAATAAAAAGCTTAGAATTTAATGTAGTCAGTGATAAATAGGAGTATACATATTCTGTACCCCTTTCTGTTGCTAGCAATGAACATTGGCTAAATTAAGGTCGATTCTCTTAACATCTCGATTCTGCATAGGAACTATTTATCCTCTCACCTTTAGATGTCCCTAAGCCTATGCCACTATATTGACCGAATCCCAGCGTCAAGGAACTAAACCTTAAGTCAAATTGATAAGAATCTAGTTTGTCACTCTAGAACTAACCATATCTACGCCCATCAAAACCTATCTCCCTATTTATTTGCACTAGCCCTTAGGTGATCACCATGGTTCTACCGAGAATGAAGTGTGGTATTCACTAATTTGGTAAAATCCTAGCCTCCCGGGTCATTATGTTTTTCAACGGAATTTAACCTCACAAGTGATCAGTTTTCAAAGTCAATTAAGAGTCGGTGAAAAATACCTTCTCATTAATAAACTAAGAGAATTTCTAAGCAAATCTAAATTCCTAAACATGCATATATTGTATTGCAAAAGAAATGTAAAATGATAATGGAACCAGCAGTAAAAACAATTCATAGAATTAAGTAATAAGTTATGTGGCAATAAAAAAACGTATGTCTACCTGGCCTCATTTAAGCATATAAGTACGTTTAGTTTTCTACTAGTTTTATGCAACTATCTATCACCTAGAAGCATCTAATAGGAACATATCATTAAATTATTTTTCCTTAAATGTAGCATTACCACCTAACTATTTTACTAGACAACTGGATAATGTGAACACTCAAGTTGCAAAATCACCGCTCTCTTGAATCTTAATTTCACTTACAATAGATTTTAACATAATCTATTGCCACCTAAGCTATGTCAATGAAGCAAAAGAGATATTACTCATCACATGAAAATAAAAATATAATTCTATCATAAAAATAATTTTTCTACACATGCCACTGTCGGCATATTTTTAGGTTATGTGTTTTATTTTGAAAAGGGGGTCGCCTACAGAAGTTGTCGGCGAATTTTAAATTTAATTTAAATATAGATATAATTTAGAAAGTAGTATTTGATTTTGAAAATAATTTTAAATTTGAAGATTTTAAGATATGAAATCAAGCTGATCTCGCATCCCGAATAGTTTACATAAACGAGCACCGCACCACAAGCCGTGTATCTATCCCTAAGGATAAACACATCGCTTGATGGTGGGGCTCGGTGAAATAAACTAGAAGATTTGTGACATCCGTTTGGTCCGCGAACCAATTTTATAAGCCGACAAATTCCACTTGCTTAATATGAAAACATTAAACGGGGTTTATATTACACAGGTTCTTTAAAATTCCCTATAAGGGCAAGCCCACTATAGTTAATTACATCTTAAGTGACGGGAATCACCTAAGAAAACTCTCGATGATAATCGATAATTGCGCTCTCAAGAATTTCAAAGTTTAAGTTTTCGAAAGGATTGAATTTTTTGAATCTCGATAGGGAATGGATCAAGTTTGGAACATTTTATTTTGGGAATTCAAAGGAAGAAAAGTAGGAGAAATTACGGATTCGAAGTGAACTTCGGTAATCTCCCGACTATCCTATTGTTTGGCTTGGATTTAGGAAAGTCCTAATGTTTATTTAATGTTTTAATCTTGCCAATTTTAATTAATTAGGGCTTATATTAGTATGATAAAATCATACAAATAGCTCGGAAGATATGAGGGTTTATGTCGTATCGGACGACTACCTCGGAATCCTAAGACCGGTTAGGGCTTAATTTGCAATGCAAATGCCTAACGAAGAGTTGAGGATTTATGTTGCACTAGGCAAACTACCTCGAAGTCCTATGGCTTTGTTGTTTAATTCTAGGAAAGTTTTCTTTGAAGTAGACTCAGATTTTGCTGATGACGATGGCCGTGCTGCCCACCATGCTCCGAGCTCCTTGTTGTTGCGGAGGTTTAGTTTTAGAAGTCATAAATCGGGAGATGAGAGAAGTGTTTGATTTAAAGAAAGTCTTAATTTCCATGTGTCTTTAATATTTTAATTAAAACGAGATCTTAAAGTTGATTAAACGGAACCGATTAAGATCCTGCGGTTCCGTCGTCCCGACACCAGTTATTTTCATCGAATTCACTTAGTCCGGATGAATTTGCTAAACTCGACTAAATGAGTTCCGCACTTTCATTTAGACCGTGGGAAATCCCGTTAGCAACACGTGGGTTACATCATCCGAGGTATTCCCGATCATTCGATGAGACGTTTTAATTTAGTTGTAGTTGTAGTTTTGTTGTTACGTTTGTGATTAAATTTTGAGTTGTCTTATATTTTGAAATGTTGTGGAGGTGAATTTTATCTTGTAGTGTCTTTTAATTTAGTTATAGGTTTCGGTTTGGTTTACGTCCTAAAGGTGTAGGTTTTCATGCAACTGTTGTTTATCATGCAAGAAAAGTAAGTGCGATGCGATTAAATAAGTTGCAATATAGTAAATCGCAATAAAATAAAAGCGTACCGGGGGGTCTTCCCGTCATCCCAAGCTACACTTAAAATACAATTTAGAGCGTTTAAGCATTTATAGCAGTTTCCTAGGTAAAGCTAAGGGAAGGGTTATGGTTTTCTACCAAATTCTAATCACATAGCTAGTCATTTCCTATGACGTCTAGGTTCCTGTGTTTTTGGTTTGAAGACGATTTTCTTCATCGAAGAACAACTAAGTTGATTGTTCTTATAAATATCCTATCATATTGAGGAAGTGCTTAAGAAGAATCTTAAACATCTTTTCAATATTTCTAGGATTGTTTTAAGTCCAAGAGAATTTAATTATATAAATGAATCGATCGTCAGAGGTTCTCGAATTTTGCTTAACTTGCTCGGTGAACTAGGACATTTGAATGTCTTATAAGTGAAGTAACATTTCACTTAATATTCCATTTAGGAGTTATAATAGTAAAAGCTCCTAAGGGCAAAATGGTATTTAATGATTTGTGATTCAAATTTAATTTCAAATTAATGATTTAAGTTTGGAATAGTGTTCAAGTTATCTTAGATTTATTTTTGAATTCTTCATGTCTTTATATTTAATTTAATTTAACTTAATTTAACTTAATTTAATGTGATGTGGTTTAATTTAATTTAATTTAACTTAAGTTAATTTAATGTAATATGACTTAGTTTAATTTAATTTAATTTAATTTCATTTACTTTAATTTACTTTTTAATTTAATTTAATTTAATTTAATTTAATTTAATTCAATTTAGTTTGGTTTGATGTTACATTAAATTAATTTGATTTAATTTAATTTTTAATTTAATTTGATTTAATTTAATTTAATTTAATTTAATTTATTTTTTTTTAATTTAATTTTTAATTTTATTTAATTTTATTTAATTTTATTCATTTTAATTTTAATTAAAGAGTTCAATTATTTAATTTTAGTTTAATGATTAAGTCTTTCAATGTTTTAAATTTGAATTATCATTTTGATTAAGAATTAAACATCAATGAAATGATTAATTTAGGGATTTTTTTAAATTAAAGAATAAATCTCTTCCTAATAATATCCCTATTTTAATAATTCCAATTTCATTATTCTTCCAAAATTAATCAATTATTTAATTAAAGTTTAATCATTTTAAATTGTTTAATGGGTTTCTACCCTTCAATTATTAAATTTCAATTATCCAAATCAAGTTAGGATCAAATATTTTACTTGTTAATTTTTTATTAAACCTAAAGTTTTAATTAAGGGTTAAAATTTTAATTACCATTTTGCCCTTCAAGCCTAATAATTTCATAACTCACTAAATTGAACTCAAATGAACTTGAAATTTTTATGTGACTTCACTCATATGTCAATAAAGACATTAGAGGAGAAAATGTGATTTTTCTGTATTTAATTTATTTATATAATTATTTTTGGTAGAAAATAGAGATTTCCAAGGAAAATTTAATAACATGACCAAGGAAAAGTTTCTGTCCTTAAGAAAATTATGGGACATTCCTAATGACCAGAGGACCATTTGGACCAAATTTTGTGATTTTTTTAATTATATTTTATTTATTAGAATTATTTTAAGTTCTGGAGTATTAATTAATTTAAAAATAAAATATAAGTTGAAAAATGAATTTTATAATTTTTAAAATTCTCTCTGATATCAAGGATTCCAGAGAACCAAATTTTACAATTTTCTGATTTTTCTTTGATTTATTATAATTATTTTGGTGAAAATGCTAGAAAATACATTTTTTAATTTTGAAATTACCCTAGAGCTTTAAAAATTAATATTTCACCAAATAGGCCTGAGAAAAATATGGGGTTTGTTCCTAGGTGATTAAAATTCAAAATGTGACATTTTGGTGAATTTTATTATTTTTGTGATTTTTATTATTTTTTAATTATTAAAAATATTAAAATAATATTAAAAATCAACTTTTTTAGAAAATTGAAATTTTAATTTTCTTAAATTCCCCTGATATCAGAGAGGCTTCAAAACCAATTTGGTGAATTTTTGAAAGGTATTTTGAAAGTTATGAATTTTTAAAGTTTAAAATGACTAAATGGCTTAATCAACCCAATTAATAGGGCTAACCAAGTCCAATTGACTTCAAACTTTTATGGTGGGTTCCTCTGATCCTGAAGGTCAGTGGAGAATTGATTTCAAGTCAATTTGATGTATGGTTAACTCTAATTAATTAGAGACCTATTTTGAGTGTTTAAGCCAATTAGGGTTGTCTAAAATGAACTAACTCAAAACCTATTTTTCCTAGGGTTCTCTGGTCATAAGGAACATCACCAAATTTTCCTAGAATTTATTTCACAACATGCTATTTATTGGAATTAAAATACTCAAAACAGTGACATGAATTTGAAAAATCAATAACTCTTCACAGGGATGGCCTCTGACTTTGGAAAATTCAGGGAATGTTCCTAAATTCAGAGGCTTCAAAAGCCCTATGGTCTCATGCCATGGTGAATTGTATACATGCATGGAGAATTAAATGTATGCAGAGAGTAAATAAATTATAAAAAATAAAATACTTGATGAAATTAAATGATTTCTTTTCCACATTATTCTCCTCTGTTCACTGAGCAAGAGGGTATTTTTATTTTATTTTTATGATTTTCCTACACAAAGTTATGAATTTTTGAAGTTTAGGGAATTAAATAAATAGAAAATACCCCTAATTTTCTACTTATCAACGCGGCGCCGCGTCATCCTTAACATCTCCGAAGTGCCGCGTGGCGCGCTCCCATTCGACGCCGCCATCCGCGTCAGCGCTCCCGGGACCCGCTGTATCGCTCCGTCTTCTGATCCGACGCGATCCTGGCCATCCGTCCACGCGTGTATTAAATGGACGGCATCCGTTCATCGTCCCCAAGTGTCCTCACCCGAGAGCCGTCCACACTAAATCCCTAATATCTCACTCGATACTCAATGGATTTTCATGTTCTTATGCTCTATGGATTCGTCTTGAAGAGACGAACACATCTATACGGTTATCATGCATTGAAATTAAAGCATTTGAAATGGAGAATGTTTAGAAGCTCGGGATGAAGAATTGATCCATACCTTAGCTCTGAGAGGTGAAGCCTCGATCAGAGATGCTCGGCACGTTCGTTGGAGCTGCAGGAGGCTAGGGATGAAGCCTGGGGATGTGGTGAATTGCCTAGGTGTGATTTCCACCAAGGCCGATCACAACCTTTGGAGTCCGGAACAACCTGGGTGGCTCGGAGATGGGGCTTTTGGCTGGTGGACACCTTCTCTTGGTCCGGTGAAGGTGTAGGACCAATCAATTTGAGGATGATCCACCGTGGAGAAGTGTCCTGGTTTTGGGCTTGGATTTCAACTCGAAATCGAGCTCGCGGAGCAGAAATGGCAGGGGGATTTCGGTGGGGATCAAGTGCTCGTGTATGGGGAGTAGTCCGGAACAATTTTGGCGAGTTTCCTTAAGGTTTGTTTTAGCACCTCTTCATGGCCGAGAGGTGGGGAGTTTAAATAGGCAGGGCTGGAGGGCCTCCCAGGGGGAGTTGAGGGCTGGGATCAGCTGCTCATGGCAAGTGAAGAACAGCTGCAATGGCCATTTGGAGTGAGGCAGCTCAGCAGGGTGGAATTCTAAAATTTGGCTCCTCCCAAGGTTTCGGGCATGGTGTTTTCCGGCGACCTGGTGGCTGGCCGGCCAGGCATTGGTCACCATCTTGTTCAGGTGGGTCAGGGCTGGGGTTTGGTGCATTCAATTGAGGTTTGACATGTGTAAAGAAGTTTGATTTAAATGGAATGGGAGAAGGCTCACTTTGGCTTGGTTTGGGTCAACCCACCATTTTGGGCTTGGTGCACCCTTCCAAGCTCCGATTTTGAGCCGAGGGAATCATTTAGGTCGGCTTAGAAGGAGTGGTGAAGTCTCCATCCATGATGAGGTGGCTAAACATGGTTTAGTGTGTGACATGATTAAGGTAAAAAAGGGTTAAAGGAGGTTTAAGAAAGAACCCCCTCTTCTTGCCATAAATGGACTAATGACAAGTCAAAGCCCTCATGGCTTCATGTGGCTTGAGAATGGCTTGTTCATGGCTCCATTTGGCTTGGGAAAAGGTTGATTTGTTTCATGAAAAGGGTTTTAGAAATTTTTTGACATTTAGGGGGTAATTTGACATGTGGCTTGATTTGGAATGGTTTAATTGATGATTTTGAAACTTAGGGGTGATTTTGATCAAATGGATGATGAGGGGAAGTGTCATGTGGGCTTTAGGATGATTTGGGCTTTTGAATTTTGAAGGAAATGGGCTTTTAAGAAGGTTTAAGGGAAGTGGGCTTTTAAGTTTAAGGATGTGTTCATGGATGGGAATTTTTGTAAAAGTTTGGTTCAAATAGTTGTTGGTTTTGGTTTAGGGATGTTTCATGAATAATTTGAAATAGATTTAAGGTGGTTTGGGTTTGAATTGGGTTGAATTTGGGTTTATTTGGTAAATGGGCCAATGTAGGTCAAATCGGGCTAACTTGGGCCAATGTTGGGCTAGAGTTGAAATTGATGTAAAATTAATGTTGAGAAATGTTTATGGGAGTGTTTCAAAGAGGTTTTGGCTTTGGTTGAGTTTTGATTTTGAGGTTTGGGTCTATTTGGGTTAGGTTTGGGTTTAGGTCAAAATTGGGCTTTAAGGCCAAAAGTGAAATTGGATCCAAATTTCAATCAAATTGGGCTTGGATTTGGTCTAGATTGGTGTTGGGGATGTTGAATTGAAGTTTAGAATTGAATTGGACCAGAATTTAGGTCAATTGGGTAGGTTAGGTTTGACATTGGGTTCACTTAGGGTTAAAATGGGTCAAATTGGGAGTTTTGACAAAAGTGGGGTAAATTGACAAAATTGGCCCATGGTGTAGTTGAACAAAATGAAATTGGGAATATTTGGGATTTTCTGGAATTTTCTGGGAATTTTCTGAATTTTTGGATTTTTTGGCTAGGAGGGGTATTTTGGGTATTTGGAGGGTATTGGGAGGTATTTTTGGAATTTTTGATATTTTGGCTATGAATGATCAATTTGAGTGATGTGGGAATGTTTAGGATTGATTTTAGGGAATTTTGGGTAATTTAGGTGATTTTTGGAAAATTTGGGTAATTTCAAGGGTTTTGGGTAAGGTTAAGCGGGTGTATGGTCCAGGGGTCAAAAATTGAAAATTTGGAAAATTGAAGATTGGGTGAATATAAGTGGAATAAAATCATTTTGGTTGAGCCATGAAGCCACATCAAGCCCACATGAGCCATGAAGGGACTCATTTGAGGCATTCAGCTATGTTGTTCCTAACCCTCTTGCTAGGGCTTAGGGGTTAAGGACCATCCATGTGAATCACTCACATGAGTCGGGAAGTCAAGTTAGGTATAGGTGTGTTTTTAGGAGGTGTGTGAAAGTGTAGTGTGTAGGTGTAGTGTGTGTGTAAGTCGGCCCCTCCAGCTGGACCGAGGCACCTGCAGGGCGATCCTAAGGCCCAAAGAGTCCTATAGGAACTCATCCTTTAAACTTCCACACTTGATTTCGACCCTCTAGGTGATTAGGGGTCTACGATCAAGTTTGTGGAGTTTGCAGGGAGTTTAGAAGTGGTTTGAATTTCTAAAGGGTGGGTCCCAATTCTAATCCTCTAAGATAGTCGAAGGAAAAGCCTAAGGCTAGATCCTAAGAACTAAAAGAAGAAGAGAAGACCTCATCGAAAATGAGGTCAACAAATGGACCCCGATAGGTGTGGTGAGTGACGGAGCACACCGCGCGTATTGGTGTTGACCGAAGAGATCAACAAAACCAACACGGATGTCCAAGTAACAAACTTGGGGACGAAGTAGAAGAGCTTCAGTGGGAGTGTCGAGTATATCTCCGGAACCGGAGATTCTTGAACTCTCGGCTGAGGAAAGGAAAAGGAGGTGAATCCCAAATCACATGATTTGGGAGAATTTCGATTTAGATTTTATTTTGCTTCATGTTCAAGTCATGATGTGTGAGTTTAGATTTCGATTTGGAGTTTCGATTTAGATTGAAGTTTGTCGAGATTAATTTGAAGGGATTTGATTTGAAATGAAAATTGGAATTTTGAAGTTTTAGATGTAAGATCTTCAACCCCAAAAGAAGATCGAATCGATTGGATTGGATCATTACAATGAGGAAAGATCTCAGAGTAATGCGGTATTGGATGTAAAATCCTTAACCTCAAGAGTTTGATTTTGATGTATTTCAGTGCGATAGGAAAGAATCCTACAAGCGGTGCGGTCTTGGATGTAAAATCCTCGACCCCGGAATTTGATTTGATGTATTTCGGTGCAATAGGGAAAGAATCCTAAAGCGATGCAGTCTTGGATGTAAAATCCTCGACCCAAAAGTTTGATTTTGATGTATTTCGAGTGCAATAGGGAAAGAATCCTAAAGCAGTGCAGTCTTGGATGTAAAATCCTCGACCCAAAAGTTTGATTTTGATGTATTTCAGTGCAATAGGGAAAGAATCCTAAAGCAGTGCGGTATCGGATGTAAAATCCTCGACCCAAGAGTTTGAAATTTGATGTATTTCATTGCAATAGGGAAAGAATCCTAAAGCAGTGCAGTCTTGGATGTAAAATCCTCGACCCAAGAGTTTGAATTTGATGTATTTTAGTGCAATAGGGAAAGAATCCTAAAGCGATGCGGTCTTGGAGGTAAAATCCTCGACCCAAAAGTTTGAATTTCATGTATTTCAGGTGCAATAGGGAAAGAATCCTAAAGCGAGTGCGAGTCTTGGATATAAAATCCTCGACCCAAAAGTTTGGATTTGATGTATTTCGAGTGCGATAGGGAAAGAATCCTAAAGCGAGTGCGAGTCTTGGAGGTAAAATCCTCGACCCAAAAGTTTGAATTTGATGTATTTCGAGTGCGATAGGGAAAGAATCCTAGCAAGGTGCGGTCTTGGATGTAAAATCCTCGACCCAAAAGTTTGAATTTGATGTATTTCAGTGCAATAGGGAAAGAATCCTAAAGCAGTGCAGTCTTGGATGTAAAATCCTCGACCCAAAAGTTTGAATTTGATGTATGTTTGATGTGAGATCTGGAAAGATCGAATTTGAGATTTGAAATTTGACTGAGATTTGATTTAAGATATGGAAGATCGAATTTGAGATTTGATAGAGATTTGGAATCTGGAAAGATTGAATTTGAAATTTGGAAGTATGAGTTTGAACTCGGTTGAAATTTGATTTAAGATTTGATTTGAAATTTGGAAGATCACATTTGAAATTTGATTGAAAATTTGATTTAACATTTATGTTGATTTTGTTTATCTCTTAATGATTCAAATTTTATTTTATCGTTTATTTAATGTTCATGTGAATTTGGTGTTTGTCATTTTTTTTTAGATTTTTTTTTTTAAGAAAGTTTTCTTTTATTCTCTTTTCGTTTCTTTTCTGTTCTTTGTTCGAAGTTCATTTAACTTTAACGGCGTTTCTCAATCAATTTGCACAAAAGAGGTGAAGGCCAAAAATGTGACATGGTCACTTTCATTCCAATCATGTAGAAGATACATCATACATCTTGATGCGGAATATATTTCATACAATCCATGTAAACTCGAAACGGAGCTGTGTATGATCTTTGTCGATCCATCCAAAGAAGCATGCGTCGAAAATCCATGTACGGATAGTGGGGTACATGGTCGATAACATCACCTTCCAAGCCATCCTTGGCGAGGATGTCGTATGGATGTACATTGGAGGTGTGATATTTTCCATGTAACTCGCGGCTCGTAAGGCCGGAGGCTCTCTAGCTCGGGTCCAGGCTGGAAATGGTAAGGTGTCTTCCTGTCGTCCATCCTTCGAAAGTAGCCGAGATCCGCTTACTTGGTACTCCTGGTATGCAATGCTTAGCGATATACGCTCCGTTGCCCTTCGGTATCATGACGGAACCTACTGGTAAAGGTATCTTTACTGGCCCTCGGAACTCACACGGGCCTGCTATCCGGAGGTCGGATCCGAACATGATGTTACACTCGCTCGGGAAAGAGGCGTGCGAAAGGTGTGACAAAGTCGTGGTGATCATGTGTGGGGGTATGCGGTCACTCTGTTTGTAGATGTTGATGATGCGAGTATGTGGGTATGCAATCTGCGGCGGTACCCTCCATGTTATCAATCTCTTTACCATTCTCTTGATGACCAATGGCATCGGATCCACTTGCCCATGACGGAGTATTCCGGTGGGTTTCCCTTCCTGTCCTCCGCAAAGTTGTAACGGCATCCACATTGTATTGTGATTCTTCCTTTCCACGGCATCCATCTCGGGGTTCGAGTATGTGTTTTCCCTTAGGCGGCCCGCTCGGCCCATTCTTTTCGAATCCCGGATGCAATCCACGATTTCTTCTTGTTCATACTACGAGAATACGTCCGTATGTAGCTCGAGGCCCTCTAGTATATTGATTCTTACGCCTCTAATTCTCTCGAAGTATTCGAAAGTTTTCTTCTCGACATTCTTCATTCTCTCCGGCTCGTATTCGGAATGATGCGGATGGCGAGGCACAGTGACATATTGTGGAATATACGGTTCAATCCCTTCACGTTCTCCTGCATACCTTGGCTCCTCGGGGATGATGCTCGTCGGGACATCCCCGGGGTTGCTTCGCAACAAGGTCATGCATCATCGGTGGTTCTATCCGGTGGCGTGGTAGCCTTCTTTCTTCGATCTTCGGAGATTTCCACGGTTCTTTACGTCATCCTAGGAGCTGGCCTCCTTTCTTCGGGTTCTGGTGAACCGGTGTCCTTGAAGTGTATGCACGCGACATTGGCTAGCTGTCTCGTCGCGGCGGCCGCAGCTAGTTTTGTTAACATCTTACGGATGCGGCGATTCTTATTTCTTCGTTGCGTTGCTGTGAGAGTAGCTCTTCGAACTTCTTGAATCTCTGTAGGCGCGGCGCTGACAAGCCTGCCTTCTGCTGTAGCGACTACAGACTTCATTTTCTTATCTTCTTCAATGTTTGTCTTTCTTTTCTTGTTGTTTGGATTGGTGGCTTGGGCCACCCACTTTCATCCGCTGTACGTCGGGCGGTTCTTCTCGGTCAACGGGGACCCGATCACTTTCCTCGTGCTTGTAGGCCTGCTGGTGCGAAATCCGAGTCGATCTCGATTATCGCTCCATCTTTCACCCTCTTTTCGTCGAGTGCGAGGCTTACGCCATTCTTAAAGTTCGGGACCAACCGCCGCTCGACATTTCCTAGCGAAAAGACAAGGAAAAGGATCGGGGGTATGTACTAAGAACAAGAACATTAAGAAAATGTTTATTAAAGACATTTTTTTATTACTTCTTGTATTTTTCAAGTTAACGGGAATGAAGTGGGATAAGATCGGGAAAGAGATTTTGATTTGGAAGAGAAAACAAGGAAAACTTTATTATCGATGATTTTATTTATTTTAGCACATTTTATTATTTTTGGGTTCGGACCCGGTCGTAAGTAATCACTTCACCCGTGCTTCTAGGGATGGAAAGTTCATTCCTTCGAAACATCGGGTAGCGTAATACTTTTTCAAGTATCGTCCGTTGATCGGAAGCATATGTCGTTCTCCTTGGCGGTTCACTAGGCTGGTAGGAGCCTCCCGAGTGATCGTCTCGACCACGAAACGGTCCTTCCCGAGTGGGTTCAAATTTTCCTCCTATCTTGCGGTGTGCGAGAATAGGTCTTTGAGAACGAGAACTAAATCACCAACTTTGAAGGTTCTTGGGCGGATCCGGTCTGTCATGGGCTTGAACCATCTTAGCTTGGTATAGTTCTAAATTACGTTGCGCTGCAAGTCTTTTCCCTTCCGGGCTCTCTAATTCTTCGAGTCGTAATTTGGCGTTTTCTTACGTTGTGATTTTATTTGCAACTAGCAATTCGAGTGAAGGAAGGCTGAACCTCTAAAGGTAACATCTTGCCTCGGACCCATACACCGGAGCGTAAGGTGTAGCTTGCGTAGGTGTTACGAAGGTTGTCCGGTAGGCCCGTAAGGCTTCTAACAACTTCTCGTGCCAATTTCTCTTATTATCGTCTAAGGTTTTCTTTAAGATTTGAACGAGAGTTTTATTAAAAGCCTCGGCGAGGCCGTTTGCTCTTGGGTAGTAAATCGTTGAATATCGCCGGTCGATTCCGTGTCTCCGACAAAATTGTTGATTTGCGTACTTCGAATGCTGACCCATTATCCGAGATGATCTGTGCGGCACTCCGAAACGGTAGACAACTTGGTTCTTGAAAAATTGTAGTACGTGATGTGCTTTCACTTCTCTAAGTGGAGCCGCCTCTGCCACTTGGAAAAGTAATGCGTAGCCGCAAGAATGAAGCGATGTCCTTTTGAAGATGGTGGTTCTATTGGACCCACTATATCCGTGCCCCAACATTCGAATGGCCGCGATGCGATTGTCGGATGTAGCACATTTGGAGGTTGGCGTAGAACCACTCCGTGCACTTGGCATTGGTGACGGCTCTTGGCGATTTTCATGCGGTCGGACATCATCGAGGGCCGGTAGTACCCTAGTCTTTTAATTTTCATTTTCATCTTTGGACCGTCGGTGAGCGCCACGGAGTCTCGAATGTACCTCTTTAACAATTTCACGGGCCTCGGACCCGCTTAGGCACCTTAGCCACATTTGATCGAAAGACCTTCGTATAACGTATTGTTTATTAATGCGTAGGACGAGTTCTTTTCTTGATGCGATGGGCTAACGACCTATCATCCGGTAGTTTTCCTGTTTGCGGGTGATCTATTAATGGTTGTCGCCGATCTTACGTATTTTTACATCCTTGCTTGCGATTGATCCTTTTTCCTTTTCGATTTGTGTATTGTGTCTATGTCGAACCGTGATAGGACTGACGTCCGTGAGCGACATTTCTGCGATTCATCTTGCAAGCAGGCAAATTCTTTTGCGAGGCGGGCTAGCGCATCTGCTAAAGCGTTTTCTTTTCTAGGAATTTTGTAGATCGTCACATTCGGAATCTATTCCAACAGCTGTATGGCATACTGGAAGTATTGCTCGAGTCTTGGTTTTAAAATTCTGTATTGTCCGGCGATCTGTTGAATGATTAACTGTGAATCCCCGTAGATGTTGATGTCTGTTATCCCCATTTGAATGGTTAATTCCAGTCCTGTTATGAGGGCTTCGTATTCTGCTTCGTTGTTTGTACACGGCTCTGTCAAGTGGTAGGAGTATCTTAACATCCCCCGCTCCGGTGTTATAAAGATTAGTCCGATTCCTGCCTTACCGGGCACTATCACTTGCGATTCTTCGTCTTTGTGTGCTGAAGATGCTCCGTCGAAATATAATTCCCAACGTCGATCATCAAGGTCTTCTAGGTTCATTATTTGTTCATCCGGCAAATCGTCGTTGAGAGGAGATCTGCCGGCAAGGGGTGTCTTTGCAAGGAAGTCTGCTAAGACTTGTCCTCTTACGGCACGGAGAGGCACGAAAGTTATATCGAATTGCAATAATATCATTGACCATCTGGCAAGTCTGCCGGAAAGCGTTGGACGAGTCATTAAGTATTGCAATGGATTAAACTTCGAGATCAGGTTGACCTTATGAGAAAGCATGTAATGCACGAGCTTTTGAGCGGCGAAGATCGGGGCCGAACAATGCTTTTCGATTACGGGATACCTTATTTCCGTCGGCGATGAACGACGGCTTAAGTAATAAAGAGCATTTTCTTTACCCTCATCATTGACACAGGCTAACGGAGCTCAAGAGAGTCGTCTAAAGCCGCGGTATAAAGTATTAGCGGTCTACACGAGGCCAGAGCTGCTAAGACGGGAGGTGTCATTAAATATTGTTTAATGTCCTCGAAGGCCCTACGGCATTTCTCTTCCCAAATAAATTTGGCGTCCTTTTTAACTAGTGCTGAGAAAGGCTGACACCTACACGACGAGGTTTGAGATAAAGCGTCGAAGATATGCCGGCTTCCCTTGAAAAGATCGTAGTTGTTTTAAGGTTACGGGAGGTGGCATTTCTAAGATAGCTTTAATCTTTTCCGGGTCGATTTCGATTCCACGATGTCGGACAACGAATCCTAAGAATTTCCGGAGGTGACGCTGAAGGCGCATTTTAAGGGATTCATCTTAAGGTTAAATTGTCTTAATCGTTCGAAAACAATTCTCAAATCATACAAGTGGTTGTCCTTTACTTTGCTTTTGATGACCACATCGTCCACGTAGCATTCGACTTGATTATGGATGAGATCATCAAAAATTCTTGTCATTGCTCTTTGGTAGGTTGCTCTGCGTTCTTCGATCCGAATGGCATCATTTGTGTAGCAAAATACTCCGATCGGCGTTCGAATGCTTTGTAAGCTTTTCATCTTACGGAGCCATTTTTATCCGGTTGTATCCGAAGATCCATCCATGAATGAGAATATTTCATGTGTCGAAGCAATGTCGATCATTAATTCAGGATCGGTAGAGGAATTCATCTTTCGGGCATGCCTTGTTTAAATCTCCGAAATCCACACAAATTCGATCGACCATTCTTCTTCTAGTTGGTACCACGTTGGCTAACCAAGTCGGGTATTGTTCTTCACGGACAAATTTAGCGTCTATTAGCTTTTTAACTCGGCTATGACTTGTTGTTCGATTTCTAGACGCATTCTTACGGGACCTTGTCGGCAGGACCGAAGCGAGGATCCACCCCTAGCTTATGGATCGCGACCTGCGGAGCTAAACACTGGCATCTCATCATAGCTCCAAGCAAAACAATCTTTAAACTCCATTAATAACTTGATTATTTCTTCGAGTCTTCTTTATTGAGTAAGGAGCTAACAAAGGTAGGTCTAGGTTCTTCGCTAGTACCTAAGTTAATTTCAGTTAACTCATCTATCGTAGATTTGATCTCTTCTTCGAACTACGGTGGAGCATTTCCAATTTGTAAATCTTCGAGCTCTTCCGTAGTTTCCATGCGGTTTTCATTAGATTCGCAGGTGACAACCAAGCAAAATTCGAGTATCGTCGGCGATCTACTTGTCCGAATCCGAGACCATGTTTTGAGTTGGGTGGACGACCGGAGTTATTCCATAAATTTTCAAAACGTTGTGATTGACCTTTTGTCCATTGTCGAGGTAAGAAACCACGCTGAATTAAACTTTGAACACGGGGAGAGTACCACTCGAAAGGCAATTCCATTAATTCGATGAAGTAGCATCTTCGAGTTGTACATTATTTTCGGTTTTGGAGGAAGAAGCACCACGGTAGAATTTGATGGGCTTTGCACCACCGCTACGTACCTCTTTGACCTCCATACCCTCGATCTTATTAGAATGGATCGGGGTCAGGGTCATAGTATGTACGTAGTGGTTAATCTTCTCGTACATCGATTTATATTCTTCATTTCTTTCATCTTCGAGAGGGATTCTGAATTGCGGCTTCTTCGACTTATTGTCGTTGCTTCTTGTTTGATTTCTTTTTCTTCTTCGGAACTATCTTCCCGATCGACATTGATGGTCGGTTTCCTCCGTCCGATCGTCCTAACGTCTCTACCACGACCTCGTCCCCGGCCTCGACCTCGGATGCGAGTTGTGGAGAAACCTTCACCATCTCGCCGTAAGGGAGTGGTGAGTGACTGTTGGACTAGAACATCGGAGTTCTTCGTTGTTCCGAACTTTCTTTGCTTCATTTGTTATGGTATCTCCGGAGAAGATCGTTTTCTTCGGTGGTGCATAATAAGTTGCATCCTCGTGGATTCCAATTTCATGTACGGAGAACGGTTGTAAGTCACCTTTGATGCCATTGTTCCCCTCCATCGTAGTATTTGATGCAACGATGTAGAGATGATGGTACCATCCTGTTTTCATGTATCCATGGTCGGCCCGATAGAGCGTTGAATGACGTTTCGAATCGATTATGTGAAATTTCGCGGTTGTCTTTGCTAAGTCACCGGTCTTCATTAGCGGTGTTATTGATCCGAGGGCTCTTTCTCCTTTACGGTTGAATCCTCTTAATAACATTTTGTCCGCCTCGAGCTCGCGAGCATCAATTTCCAAGTATGCTTAGCGTTCGAAGATTCATTATATTGATTGATGCTCCTGGATCCACCAATACTGCGGAGAGTGTAAACTTCCCGATTATAGCTGAAATGTACAACGGTCGGTTGTGGTCTGCAGCATCCCAAGTAGTAGGTCGTCGTCCGTGAAGGTAACACCTCGTTGTTCCTTTAACGAGCAAACCTCATCTAAGGACTCTCCGGCCATTTGAGCTAAGCAAATTTCGGATCGAAGTAAGGCCTTGATCGAGCTTCTCTCATCTCCTTTGATAAGATGAGAGCATCGTAGATGCTCGGTTGGTACAGTAGTTTCCTAAGATGGGCTAGCACGTTGTAATCCACTTTGTTTTCATGTGCCTCTGCTTCTTCTCGAATGGGTATTTCTTCTGCTGGGGTTGGTTCTTCTTGAACAACCACACGCTTTCCTTTGTCCTTTGGACCCATTCTCGGAGGTAGAACTTTTCCACTCCTTAAGTTGACTTCGTAATTTCCTGCGAATCTATTGTTGAGCTTGCCGGTGTCTCTTCTTGAATCGGAATGACGGGCTCTTCCGGATTAGCTTCGAGTGCGAAGGCTCTAACTCTATCGTGATTTGGAGCTCCTCGAAACTCGCGAGATAGATTCGTTGCTTGTTGAACTCTCGTAGCCTCCTTGATGGATGTCTTCTTCGTTATTTTGCTCGTCGAGATCGTGTATGATTTGAGAATTGTCATTTGTATCGGAATCGACGTCCGGAGTTGATGTCGTTAGTTACGTAATCGTTAGAAACGGTCAAAACGTAGCCAACGCCATAACCCTCATCATTATATGATCCCACCGAAGTGAGCGAGATAATCATACGGAGTCGAGAGGTTCGAGGGATTTCTCCCCGAATCGGAAACAACTATCTAGGATAAGCGACCCCTAGTCCAGCCTTAGGAGCCTCGGTCCTCTCTTCTTCGTCGATTTTCTTCTTTTCTTCAATCGTCTCCTGTTGAGGTGGTTCTTCTATCGCAAGTGATAGTACCGGCTTAACAGGTTTCAAACTCTGAATTGAAGCTCGCACCGAAGCGGTTTGGATGCTGTCTAAAACCTTTTTCGAAGACCTCGTCCGAACGGTAGTCCATCCATCGTCAGTCGTATAGGGATCTATCGGAATGATGGGATCGATCGAGACAACATTGACGGAACCTCCTTTCGGGGTTCCTTCATGTACTCCTTCGGGATCGTTATATTCCCTTTCCGCGGAGTTGTCATTGAGCCGACTTTTGAAGGTAATGCAATCTTCATTTTGTGCCCGAGCATCCGGTGGTAAGGGAAAAGTTGGGATCACCTTTCTTGTTGACTTCCTCTGGTCTTTTAGGCTCGGCAGTGGAAATGCGGAGTCTTCATCAAACTACGGAACATTTTAGGCCTTGCTTCATTCTTGAACGGATATTCTCCTGCTCAAAGCTCCCTTAACGTACGTTGCGGACGAGGCGGTTGTTCATACTTGTAGCGATGGTCGATAGGCTGGCAGGGGTTGCTTTAGTAATTCTGTTGTGGTTCGTTGCGGCCGTTACGGTGGTATTTGCATCGGTTGCTTGCCTTTGTCAACTGCTTCGCAACGATCCGGATTTCTTTTCAAAAGTCTTTACGAGGCTTTTGTTTATCCGTCTTATCGGTGAAACTTAATTGCTTTGCCTCCTCTTGCAAGCTTCGGCCTTGCTTAACAACTTCTCGAAAGTCTTAATAGTAAATCCCTTGAGGAGAAGTGCTATCGGGCCGTGAATGCTTTTAAGTAAAATGCCGACTGCGTGTTGTTCTTGCAGTTGTGGTTCACACTTCATGCTTAAGTTCCTCCATCGAAGTATGTAATCCACCAAAGTTTCATTCGGCTTTTGTTTCTCTACCACTAAATCACCTATAGTGATGTGGTGCGAGCTCCGACAAATCGCTTGATGAAGAGGTTCTCTAGCTGCGAGAACGTCTTCACCGAACCATTTGGTAATTCCGCATACCGGTCGAAGGCGATTCACGATGAGGCTGGCGACGAGCTGTCGGAAGAGTAATGCATCGCTCCCGCCGGCATTGCAACAAGCGGCACGAAAGTGTGCCACATGCTTGTCGGGGTTCCCGGTTCCGTCGAAGGTCTTGAACGAGAGGTGGTACGAAGCCTTTCGGGTATTGGACGGCGTCGAATTCTTGCGGTAAGGTCTACCCGTCCGAATGGATGTCCCGCTCTTCGATTGTGCTAAGGCTTCTCGCTCTTGCTGTTCCACGAGTTCTTGATATCCTTCTCGGGAATCATACTTTGTGTTGTATCCTTTTCGGTGATCATCCCCATTGACGGACGTAATCTCCTTTCCTCCGTCTACGATGTGAATGACCTGCGGGGGTGTCTCTCTATGTGGTTGTACTTGACTGCGGAGAGTGGCCGAGCTACGGCCATCTCTTCCATCCTTTTCGCCATTTGAGCGATCGTGTCGTCTTTCTCCTGAAGCTGCCTTCTCATCGGTTACGGCTCCTCTCTTCTACGCGAGTTGCGGGAGCACCTTGCGAAGGCGATGAAGCTCGTGTCTCGACCATGTTGATTTACGCGTATTCGTCGTCCATGAATTCCGATGAATCAATCTCGTCTCCGAACTTTTCTTCTCTTTCTTTTGCCGATCGTCGGATATCGGTTCTCGGCTTTTCCATGGCATCTTCTAGCGGGGCTTTACGTGTGTCTTCGTGGTTGTCGTGCGATAGGCTGCAGGGTCCCCTTCTCACGAGTCCCCTTCATCGCGGTAGCACTTTCTTCGATTCGAGTCTCTCGGCGAGACTTTCTTTCTCGAGCTGCTTGTTTCGATCTCAGCTGCCCGGTAGTGGGACGCCATACCATCCTTCACGGCGCGAAGGTGCAGGACCGGATGGTCACGTCGACCAAATGTTGGAAGGTGGTATCCTCCTAATCTGCAATCACGAGACGACAACGGGTGGACTAGCCTTCATTCTTTTACTTGGCTTTTCGTCATGATGGCGGGTTCTACTCGGGGCCCGAGACGGGATTTGGCGGCACCGCCTACATCCTTCGTAGAATTTCGATACGGGGCGGTTTTCCTTCTTTGCTAACTTTTCTACCAAAGTTTGCGGTCGAGCAAACGGCGTAGTTCTAGTTCTTTTCTTGCGGTATCGTTGTAATATGCGGGTGCGTGGTAATGTGGCGACAATCTTGCGAATATTTTCTTCATCTTTGCGGCGGAGAGGGGATGAAACTGCTTCCT
The DNA here is from genome assembly GCA_022702705.1 of Papilionanthe hookeriana x Papilionanthe teres. Taxonomy (NCBI): domain Eukaryota; kingdom Viridiplantae; phylum Streptophyta; class Magnoliopsida; order Asparagales; family Orchidaceae; genus Papilionanthe; species Papilionanthe hookeriana x Papilionanthe teres. Next base: position 13,014,926 of record CM040427.1, read on the forward strand.
CCCAAGAGTGGTATGTATTCGAGCGACGGTGTATATTCGGCGAGTTACGGAATTTCCTCTAGGAAAGCAATTTCGGCGGCTACGGCTTCTTTAGCGATCCTTCTACTTCGTTTCTTCTTTGGGTCCTTGTCGGTGACGGAATCTTTGAAGCTTGGACCCGATTTCGAAAATAGAAGGTCTTACGGGAAGATCCGTACCCTCCACGGTAACGGGTCCATCATAGTCTGGATTTCTTTCCCCTTTGATTTGGCAAAAGTCGGGGTAGGTGCGGAAACAACTAGACCAGGTGGGGGTAGAGATAACGGTCCTTCTATGGACATCGGTACTCCTCTTAGTCGGGATCCTTTGCGAGAGGAGGGAATTCTTGGGTCGACCTGAGGTTGAACTCGAGCGGCGGCTCCTCGGCTTCGGATACCTTGTTCATCGGCGCAAAGAGGGAGACGTCGGTGATCTTGACGTTCGTGTTTTCAAATCCTTGTCCAAATCGGATGATTCCATTGTCGGGCGGCTCATCCTTATAGACGGCGAGGTCCGGTCCATTGGTAAAAGAGAAAATCGGTTTCGGGGCTTCCATTTACGCGGGGTAGATTATGGTTGTCGGTCCGAGTTATGCTTCTTTTCTTTAGGATGAAAAGAAAGGAATTGAAAAGAGTCCGAACTCATTCTTGTTCATGTATTTATAAAAAGGAATCACTTATTAAAAGAATCACTTATTAGAGGGTTTGTTTATTTAGAACGGAGTGTTCGAAAGGTGTAGAGAAGGTAAGGAATCTGAATCGGAGTTGGAAAGGAAAAGAGAGTTTTAAGCGAGACTTCTCGACTCGAAGGATCACTCCTAAACTAACACCTATTGGGGGTCCGCCCCACCTCGAAATGAGGTAAAAGGATCTCGGAACCTCTGCGCTTAGGGGTGTCTAAACGGTGGCTCCTAAATCCGAGAGAATGTTGGTTATACTTGTTCGAGGTAGAAATGAACATAGTATCCCGACGGAAAGAAGGGTAGTTTGATCCATAAGGGACATGGATGCACTTCTCGATTTTTGAAAGCGAGAATTGTACGATTAGAATGGAGAGAGGAATTGTCCCCGGCGAGTCGCCGAAGTTGTCGGCATATTTTTAGGTTATGTGTTTTATTTTGAAAAGGGGTCGCCTACGAAGTTGTCGGCGAATTTTAAATTTAATTTAAATATAGATATAATTTAGAAAGTAGTATTTGATTTTGAAAATAATTTTAAATTTGAAGATTTTAAGATATGAAATCAAGCCGATCTCACATCCCGAATAGTTTACATGAACGAGCACCGCACCATGAACCAGTGTATCTATCCACTAAGGATAAACACACTTGCTTGATGGTGGGGCTCGGTGAAATAAACTAGAAGATTTGTGACATCCGTTTGGTCTGCGAACCAATTTTATAAGCCGACAAATTCCACAGCTTAATATGAAAACATTAAACGGGGTTTATATTACACAGGTTCTTTAAAATTCCTATAAGGGCAAGCCCCTATAGTTAATTACATCTTAAGTGACGGGAATCACCTAAGAAAACTCTCGATGATAATCGAATAATTCGCTCTCAAGAATTTGAAAGTTTAAGTTTTCGAAAGGATTGAATTTTTTGAATCTCGATAGAGAATGGATCGAGTTTGGAACATTTTATTTTGGGAATTCAAAGGAAGAAAAGTAGGAGAAATTACGGATTCGAAGTGAACTTCGGTAATCTCCCGACTATCTCATTGTTTGGCTTGGATTTAGGAAAGTCCTAATGTTTATTTAATGTTTTAATCTTGCCAATTTTAATTAATTAGGGCTTATATTAGTATGATAAAATCATACAAATAGCACTGGAAGATATGAGGGTTTATGTCGTATCGGACGACTACCTCGGAATCCTAAGACCGGTTAGGGCTTAATTTGCGATGCGAAATGCCTAACGAAGAGTTGAGGATTTATGTTGCACTAGGCAAACTACCTCGAAGTCCTATGGCTTTGTTGTTTAATTCTAGGAAAGTTTTCTTGAAGTAGATTCGAGTTTTGCTTGATGACGATGGCCGTCTTGCCCACCATGCTCCGAGCTCCTTGTTGTTGCAGAGGTTTAGTTTTAGAAGTCATAAATCGGGAGATGAGAGAAGTGTTTGGTTTAAAGAAAGTCTTAATTTCCATGTGTCTTTAATATTTTAATTAAAACGGATCTTAAAGTTGATTAAACGGAACCGATTAAGATCCCGCGGTTCGTCATCCCGGCACCAGTTATTTTCATCGAATTCACTTAGTCCGGATGAATTTGCTAAACTCGACTAAATGAGTTCCGCACTTTCATTTAGACCAGTGGGAAATCCCGTTAGCAACACGTGGGTTACATCATCAGAGGTATTCACGATCATTCGATGAGACGTTTTAATTTAGTTGTAGTTGTAGTTTTGTTGTTACGTTTTGTGATTAAATTTTGAGTTGTCTTATATTTTGAAATGTTGTGGAGGTGAATTTTATCTTGTAGTGTCTTTTAATTTAGTTATAGGTTTCGGTTTTGGTTTACGTCCTAAAGGTGTAGGTTTTCATGCAGTTGTTGTTTATCATGCGAAAAGTAAGTGCGATGCGATTAAATAAGTTGCGATATAAGTAAATCGCAATAAAATAAAAGCGTGCACTGGAGGGTCTTCCCGTCATCCAAGCTACACTTAAAATACGATTTAGAGCGTTTAAGCATTTATAGCGAGTTTCTAGGTAAAGCTAAGGGAAGGGTTATGGTTTTCTACCAAATTCCTAATCCTATAGCTAGTCATTTCCTATGACGTCTAGGTTCCTTGTGTTTTTGGTTTGAAGACGATTTTCTTCATCAAAGAACAATTAAGTTCAATTGTTCTTATAAATATCCATCATATTGAGGAAGTGCTTAAGAAGAATCTTAAACATCTTTTCGATATTTCTAGGATTGTTTTAAGTCCAAGAGAATTTAATTATATAAATGAATCGATCGTCCGAGGTTCTCAAATTTTGCTAACTTGCTCAGTGAACTAGGACATTTGAATGTCTTATAAGTGAAGTAACATTTCACTTAATATTCCATTTAGGAGTTATAATAGTAAAAGCTCCTAAGGGCAAAATGGTATTTAATGATTTGTGATTCAAATTTAATTTCAAATTAATGATTTAAGTTTGGAATAGTGTTCAAGTTATCTTAGATTTATTTTTGAATTCTTCATGTCTTTATATTTAATTTAATTTAACTTAATTTAACTTAATTTAATGTGATGTGGTTTAATTTAATTTAATTTAACTTAAGTTAATTTAATGTAATATGACTTAGTTTAATTTAATTTAATTTAATTTAATTTACTTTAATTTACTTTATTTAATTTAATTTAATTTAATTTAATTTAATTTAATTCAATTTAGTTTGGTTTGATGTTACATTAAATTAATTTGATTTAATTTAATTTTTAATTTAATTTGATTTAATTTAATTTAATTTAATTTAATTTATTTTTATTTAATTTAATTTTTAATTTTATTTAATTTTATTTAATTTTATTCATTTTAATTTTAATTAAAGAGTTCGATTATTTAATTTTAGTTTAATGATTAAGTCTTTCAATGTTTTAAATTTGAATTATCATTTTGATTAAGAATTAAACATCAATGAAATGATTAATTTAGGGATTTTTTAAATTAAAGAATAAATCTCTTCCTAATAATATCCACTATTTTAATAATTCCAATTTTATTATTCTTCCAAAATTAATCGATTATTTAATTAAAGTTTAATCATTTTAAATTGCTTAATGGGTTTCTACCCTTTAGTTATTAAATTTCAATTATCCAAATCAAGTTAGGATCAAATATTTTACTTGTTAATTTTTTATTAAACCTAAAGTTTTAATTAAGGGTTAAAATTTTAATTACCATTTTGCCCTTCAAGCTTAATAATTTCATAACTCACTAAATTGAACTCAAATGAACTTGAAATTTTTATGTGACTTCACTCATATGTCAATAAAGACATTAGAGGAGAAAATGTGATTTTTCTGTATTTAATTTATTTATATAATTATTTTTGGTAGAAAATAGAGATTTCCAAGGAAAATTTAATAACATGACCAAGGAAAAGTTTCTGTCCTTAAGAAAATTATGGGACATTCCTAATGACCAGAGGACCATTTGGACCAAATTTTGTGATTTTTTGAATTATATTTTATTTATTAGAATTATTTTAAGTTCTGGAGTATTAATTAATTTAAAAATAAAATATAAGTTGAAAAATGAATTTTATAATTTTTAAAATTCTCTCTGATATCAAGGATTCCAGAGAACCAAATTTTACAATTTTCTGATTTTTCTTTGATTTATTATAATTATTTTGGTGAAAATGCTAGAAAATACATTTTTTAATTTTGAAATTACCCTAGAGCTTTAAAAATTAATATTTCACCAAATAGGCCTGAGAAAAATATGGGGTTTGTTCCTAGGTGATTAAAATTCAAAATGTGACATTTTGGTGAATTTTATTATTTTTGTGATTTTTATTATTTTTTAATTATTAAAAATATTAAAATAATATTAAAAATCAACTTTTTTAGAAAATTGAAATTTTAATTTTCTTAAATTCCCCTGATATCAGAGAGGCTCCAAAACCAATTTGGTGAATTTTTGAAAGGTATTTTGAAAGTTATGAATTTTTAAAGTTTAAAATGACTAAATGGCTTAATCAACCCAATTAATAGGGCTAACCAAGTCCAATTGACTTCAAACTTTTATGGTGGGTTCCTCTGATCCTGAAGGTCAGTGGAGAATTGATTTCAAGTCAATTTGATGTATGGTTAACTCTAATTAATTAGAGACCTATTTTGAGTGTTTAAGCCGATTAGGGTTGTCTAAAATGAACTAACTCAAAGCCTATTTTTCCTAGGGTTCTCTGGTCATAAGGAACATCACCAAATTTTCCTAGAATTTATTTCACAACATGCTATTTATTGGAATTAAAATACTCAAAACAGTGACATGAATTTGAAAAATCAATAACTCTTCGCAGGGATGGCCTCGACTTTGGAAAATTCAGGGAATGTTCCTAAATTCGGAGGCTTCAAAAGCCCATGGTCTCATGCCATGGTGAATTGTATACATGCATGGAGAATTAAATGTATGCAGAGAGTAAATAAATTATAAAAAATAAAATACTTGATGAAATTAAATGATTTCTTTCCACATTATTCTCCTACGTTCATCGAGCGAGAGGGTATTTTTATTTTATTTTTATGATTTTCCTACACAAAGTTATGAATTTTTGAAGTTTAGGGAATTAAATAAATAGAAAATACCCCTAATTTTCTACTTATCAACGCGGCGCCGCGTCATCCTTAACATCTCCGAAGTGCCGCGTGGCGCGCTCCCATTCGACGCCGCCATCCGCGTCAGCGCTCCCGGGACCCGCTGTATCGCTCCGTCTTCTGATCCGACGCGATCCTGGCCATCCGTCCGCGCGTGTATTAAATGGACGGCATCCGTTCATCGTCCCCGAGTGTCCTCGCCGAGAGCCGTCCACACTAAATCCCTAATATCTCACTCGATACTCGATGGATTTTCATGTTCTTATGCTCTCATGGATTCGTCTTGAAGAGACGAACACATCTATTCGGTTATCATGCATTGAAATTAAAGCATTTGAAATGGAGAATGTTTAGAAGCTCGGGATGAAGAATTGATCCATACCTTAGCTCTGAGAGGTGAAGCCTCGATCAGAGATGCTCGGCACGTTCGTTGGAGCTGCGGGAGGCTAGGGATGAAGCTCAGGGATGTGGTGAATTGCCTAGGTGTGATTTCCACCGAGGCTGATCACAACCTTTGGAATGCGGAACAAGCTGGGTGGCTCGGAGATGGGGCTTTTGCTTGGTGGACACCTTCTCTTGGTACGAGTGAAGGTGTAGGACCAATCGATTTGAGGATTGATCCACTGTGGAGAAGTGTCCTGGTTTTGGGCTTGGATTTCGACTACGAAATTGAGCTCGCGAGAGCAGAAATGGCGAGGGGATTTCAGTGGGGATCAAGTGCTCTGTGTATGGGGAGTAGTATGGAACAATTTTGGCAGAGTTTCCTTAAGGTTTGTTTTAGCACCTCTTCATGGCCGAGAGGTGGGGAGTTTAAATAGGCAGGGCTGGAGGGCCTCCCAGGGGGAGTTGAGGGTCGGGATCGAGCTGCTCGTGGCAAGTGAAGAACAGTTACAATGGCCATTTGGAGTGAGGCGGCTCGGCGAGGTGGAATTCCAAAATTTGGCTCCTCCCGAGGTTTCGGGCATGGTGTTTTCCGGCGAACCAGGTGGCTGGCCGGCCAGGCATTGGTCACCATCTTGTTCGGGTGGGTCGAAGTGGGGTTTGGTGCATTCGATTGAGGTTTGACATGTGTAAAGGAGTTTGATTTAAATGGAATGGGAGAAGGCTCACTTTGGCTTGGTTTGGGTCGACCCACCATTTTGGGCTTGGTGCACCCTTCCAAGCTCGATTTTGAGCTGAGGGAATCATTTAGGTCGGCTTAGAAGGAGTGGTGAAGTCTCCATCCATGATGAGGTGGCTAAACATGGTTTAGTGTGTGACATGATTAAGGTAAAAAGGGTTAAAGGAGGTTTAAGAAAGAACCCCCTCTTCTTGCCATAAATGGACTAATGACAAGTCAAAGCCCTCATGGCTTCATGTGGCTTGAGAATGGCTTGTTCATGGCTCCATTTGGCTTGGGAAAAGGTTGATTTGTTTCATGAAAAGGGTTTTAGAAATTTTTTGACATTTAGGGGTAATTTGACATGAGGCTTAATTTGGAATGGTTTAATTGATGATTTTGAAACTTAGGGGTGATTTTGATCAAATGGATGATGAGAGGAAGTGTCATGTGGGCTTTAGGATGATTTGGGCTTTTGAATTTTGAAGGAAATGGGCTTTTAAGAAGGTTTAAGGGAAGTGGGCTTTTAAGTTTAAGGATGTGTTCATGGATGGGAATTTTTGTAAAAGTTTGGGTCAAATAGTTGTTGGTTTTGGTTTAGGTATGTTTCATGAATAATTTGAAATAGATTTAAGGTGGTTTGGGTTTGAATTGGGTTGAATTTGGGTTTATTTGGTAAATGGGCCGATGTAGGTCAATTGGGCTAACTTGGGCCAATGTTGGGCTAGAGTTGAAATTGATGTAAAATTAATGTTGAGAAATGTTTATGGGAGTGTTTCAAAGAGGTTTTGGCTTTGGTTGAGTTTTGATTTTGAGGTTTGGGTCTATTTGGGTTAGGTTTGGGTTTAGGTCGAAATTGGGCTTTAAGGCAAAAGTGAAATTGGATCCAAATTTCAATCAAGTGGGCTTGGATTTGGTCTAGATTGGTGTTGGGGATGTTGAATTGAAGTTTAGAATTGAATTGGACCAGAATTTAGGTCGATTGGGTAGGTTAGGTTTGACATTGGGTTCACTTAGGGTTAAAATGGGTCGAATTGGGGGTTTTGACAAAAGTGGGGTAAATTGACAAAATTGGCCCATGGTGTAGTTGAACAAAATGAAATTGGGAATATTTGGGATTTTCTGGAATTTTCTGGAATTTTTGGATTTTTTTTTTGGCTAGGAGGGGTATTTTGGGTATTTGGAGGGTATTGGGAGGTATTTTTGGAATTTTTGATATTTTGGCTATGAATGATCAATTTGAGTGATGTGGGAATGTTTAGGATTGATTTTGGGGAATTTTGGGTAATTTAGGTGATTTTTGGAAAATTTGGGTAATTTCAAGGGTTTTGGGTAGGCTAAGCGGGTGTATGGTCCCGGGGGTCAAAAATTGAAAATTTGGAAAATTGAAGATTGGGTGAATATAAGTGGAATAAAATCATTTTGGTTGAGCCATGAAGCCACATCGAAGCCCACATGAGCCATGAAGGGACTCATTTGAGGCATTCAGTTATGTTGTTCCTAACCCTCTTAGCGAGGGCTTAGGAGTTAAGGACCATCCATGTGAATCACTCACATGAGTCGGGAAGTCGAGTTAGGTATAGGTGTGTTTTTAGGAGGTGTGTGAAAGTGTAGTGTGTAGGTGTAGTGTGTGTGTAAGTCGGCCCCTCCGCTAGACCAGGGCCGCCGGGGCGATCCTAAGGCCCGAAGAGTCTATAGGAACTCATCCTTTAAACTTCCGCACTTGATTTCGACCCTCCAGGTGATTAGGGGTCTACGGTCGAGTTTGTGGAGTTTGCGGGGAGTTTAGAAGTGGTTTGAATTTCTAAAGGGTGGGTCCCAATTCTAATCCTCTAAGATAGTCAAAGGAAAAGCCTAAGGCTAGATCCTAAGCACTAAAAGAAGAAGAGAAGACCTCATCAAAAATGAGGTCAACAGCCACTACTTCATATTAAAAGAAAAGAGTAAAGAAAATTACCTAAGAAGCATGGATAAAACACAACAAAAAACATCGTTTAAATCAAAGAAAATCCACCCGAAAGTGTTTACAACAATTACAAGAAAATAAAGAACATGATACTTAGCATCTTCCCTCTGAAAGAAAAAGATAATCTCTCCACCAAAGTCTCTGTCGATCCATGCGCTGCTCATACTTCCTTACTCATATCTCTCAAAATCCCTCACCAATCTCTCCAGAAAATGAAGAAATCTACATCTCTATACTCACACCAAACTAAAACTAAAAATCTCCTAAAAACTTTTTCTAAACACAAACTATTACTCCTCTAATTACTTCTCATTAGAGGTGTCAAGCCCTTCTATTTAAAGAGAAACTAAACACCTATGTTTTCCAAAAGACACAGCCCTTCATCCAAGACACAAACCATTTCACTCCAAGAGACACATATCTTCATAAAAAATTCTTTTCCAAGTTTCTAGATTTATTGAATCACTCCATGGGGCATGTAAGTTGTTCAGAGCTTCCAGAACATCCCAGAATGGTCCTGAATCGCTCAAAACCCATCCAAAAACCGTCTCGGGTGTTATTAGCACCAAAATCAGCGCTATAGTGCCTGTCACTGGCGCTATAGTGTCACTTTTGGTTCTATGGTGCCGCCCTACGCACAACTCCACCGTTTTGCCCTGTTTCAGCTCTGTTGCGCTCCAGATTGGTATACCTACAAGATACACATGAAAATAACATTTCTTTAAAGTATATTTTCATTTAAAAACATGTGATAAATATAGAGTAATTTAAGAATAGAAAGTCATATGAAAATGTGACATATCAGAATTTTCTTCTTTCCTCAATTGGACTCCAAATTTCACCGTTTTTACTTCATTTTCACCAAAAGTTTATTTCTTTTACATGAAGACAAAAATATGCAAAATACCTATCTTTAAAGTGTAATATCATTAAAAATTTGCATTAAATAAAAATGAAATGTACACTAAAAAATAGGTAATTTTTATGTGGATCAGTCTCGCACAAGTGTACGTGTCGTATCAGTAATATTAGATTTTTTAGTCGAGATATCGATTCCACTGGGAATGAGAGAATTATTCTTAGGAAAAGTTCTAATCTACTAGTTTCTTTCTTAACCTGGAATTGAAATTATGTAAAGGTTCTACAAACTACTCCACTGAATTGCAAACTATTTTAAATGCTAGATCCTATAGAAATCCTATTTAAACTATTTGAATTTGTGAATATCAAGTTATAAAGTTGCCCTTCCTTGCAACAAATTGAGTGGAGCACAAGAAATGTGGAGTATCAATTGTGAATATGGCTAGTGACAAATAGGAGTAACTCTCTTCTTTACCATCTTCCGAGTGCATAATACCTTAAATCTCAACTTGAACCGATCAAAGACTAGTTCTCTAAAATTTGCATCTCGATACAAAGTACTTGTACCATACCCTATAGTTCAATGTGAGTAACCTAGCTAATTCCACCATAGCTCTCCTAAATCATTATGGATCATAACATATTTTAACAATTCACTTGGTCATAATGAGAAATAAATAAGTCCTTAAAGTCTAATCATCAATTAAGAACTTAAAAACTATTTTCTCAAACATTTTCCACTCCTACACTTACTCAATCATCACAAGGAAAGGTAGAATTAACTACTCAAAAAGCATGAAGAAAATACCACAAAGCTTTATTCAGAACAACAAAATTCACTAAATAATCGTGCTTATAGAAATACAAGAAATGCAATACACAACATTTTTCTTTCTCTCCTTTACAAAGCTCTGAGAATGCTCGACCAAAGATCTCCTGATCCCTTATTATTTTCTTCAAGACTTTCCTCTCAATACAACTCAAATCCTCTCCAAATCCCTAACATAAACTCTCTCTTACTCGATACTATAGCAAACCTTCATCCCCCTCCTTCTCTCTGTCTCAGACTTTAAAACATAGCATAATAGATCCCTCTATCTGTTTGAGTAACTCCTCACATCATGTGCCTGAACTGCTCAAAACTACCTTGGGCATTTAGTGGAGTCTAGGCGCCAAGGGACTGGCGCGTAGGTGTCAGTCTCTCTGTCTGCAAGTTGTGTATAGGAGCTTAGGCACCCATGGGTTTATCTCCTATGCACTAGGAGGGAAGCACCTTGGCACCTAGGTGTTATGCTCTCGGGTTTCCAGGGAAATGACTGGCCCCAAAGGGTCTGGCGCTTAGGCACCATTGTCTTGTGAGCTCCTTTGCTTCAAGTCTCCACCACATAGCTCCATGTATCCTCCACTTTGCTACACTTCTAATTCATGTTATACCCGCAAGAAAAATATAAAAACACCTTTTTTAAGTGCAATTTCATTCATAAAATTGTGCAATACATAAAGGAATTTAAGCATTCTTTTTAACACATCAGTATTCACTGGTATAGGTCCATATGATTTTTTCTCCGCGAGTGCTTTCCTCTGTTGTCAGGTATGTGTGTATGGGGCCACAAACTCCTTGAGTTTTCTAGCTCGTATTTAATGTTCTACCAAGCAACATAGGTGCCTGCAGTCCTCCATATCATGCTTGTGGTCTTTGTGGTACTTACAAGACTTCTTGAGATCTCAAATGGAATCTCTAGTCCTCATAGGTGTGGCCTTTAGGAAGTTCTCTTTATCTTGTATTGTGTCCACCAGTTCTACGAGACTCTTAGTTGTCTGAGCTTAGGCGTTCTCCGATGCACTATAAAATATGTCATTTGATGGGCTCCATCTTTAAGTGTCTTAATCATCTTCCTTGGCTCTTTGGGACTAGCAGACTCTCTCACATTTTGGGCAAGGGCCATCCTTCTCTCTGCATCAATCAGCTCTTAAGCTATTCTTGCCCGACTTTCGATTAGATTTCTCACCCTTCAGGATCAGCCGGTTCATATATTCCTTAGTTGTAATGTGATCGTTAGCTAACTCAATGAGTTCAACCAATGTTTCGGGTTTCTGCAAACCCACAAAATATCTGAATTGCGCACTCTTTAGTTTTGTGCTAGGGCTGCTATACTAACTGGTGGCTTCAAGTTCCATACCTTGAGCATCTCCTTTTGGAACATCGTAATATATTCCTGTAGGTTCTCATTCGGTTCCTATCTCACATACCACAAAAAATATTAATCCTTTCGCATCTTTTGGGTGCTAGCTAATCGCGCCAAAAATAAATTTCAGAAATCTGTAAAGGAATTAATAATTCCTACGGAGTAGTGTAAAATTTCTCAGAGTAGTGTAAAATAGCAGACATTTTAATGTGTCGGAGATCTTGAGAAGGTAGATTACAAACTCGAAAGACACAATATGGTCAACAAGGTTACTCCGACCCTTATATGGTTCCAAGGAGTGCACCTTGAACTTATCTGGGGGCTTAGTTTCAACGATATGTTGGGTGAACTAACTCTCAATCTGGCGGCAGACTTCTATTGCCCCTAGTTGTAGTCGTCCTTTTGGCACTGACCTAACACTGTCTTGGTATTGGGACTCCTTCACTCGTTTGACTGCCTGAGCTGACTGCTGAACTTGTGGTTCGGGTGCTAGTGGATGAGGTTATGGGAGAGGTTATGCTCTACCTTCATGCACCACACAGATTATATCCACAATCTGGCCTATCATGCTATCGTGAAGTTCTTGAATTTATTGCTGCACGAATTTCCGGATGGAGCCCACATCAAAGGCTTCTCCTTTTTGTGTTCCTTCATCTTAACAAAAAAACAAAAAACAAATATATATATATATATATATATATATATATATATATATATATATATATATATATTTATATATATTATTTTTATTTATTTATTTATTTATTTATTTTTCAAAAGGAAACCGCTATTTGGCAGAGGCTCAAATATCGGTTTCTCATGTGTATTCTACAGTCACGTGATGAGAAGGCATGAGTGTGCGCTTGACGTTCGAGACCCGCGCGATAAGGATCTCACTTTCTTGTACTGATGGCCATGGCCAATAGAATAAGGTGAGCGACACACACACACAGATATATATATAAATAAAATTTTTGTGACACTTTCCGGCATAATTATTTATTTATTTATTTTTGATAGGTGAGCCTTTACCTAACGTTAGTGATTAAACGTCGGTGTGAATTGGAGACGGACCCTCAGCCACGAAACTGCATGTTCATTCGTGCGTCGCAACACGTCATGTACCAACGTACTCTTCCCAATCGGCTATCCCCTGCCAGTGTCCAACAAGATAATAATAATTAAGCGCATTAACCTATTTATTTTTTGAAATTTCACATCTAACTGATAACTATTTATAAAATTTTACTTATCACATTATTTGCTTGAATAATTGAAGTTGTATATTTACGAATGTCATGGTTAAATAATTATAAATTTAACAAAATTATAAATGCAAGTTAAAATATTATTTTAAAATTTGATATTTATGAGATAATTTGAAAAAAAAATGGATAAAATGATGTTATTTTATAAATAACTGGCATTTGAGAATTACATATATGTAAGTGATGGCTCACTATATTGAGATTTAGAATAATGCGGAATACATAATTATTTCATTAATATGAACGGAGTTATAAATAAAAGAAAATGATATGAAAGGAAAAATATATCTCTCAATATCTCCAATAATCAATTAATTTTAATTGTTAGGAGATATAGGAGATAATACAAAACGGGAAAATAAGTAATTCCTAATCTAAAGAATTAAATATAAAATATCTTCTTGATATGAGGAAATAATTTATTGCGAAATAAATTATTTCTTATTATAATCTTAACATCTCCTCGAGTTTGGAATGTATGTTAATAATTCTAAGCTTTGTAGTAGTATCGAGAATTGGGAAGAGTTTAGTTAAATTCGAGCTTAGTGAATTTTGAGTTTTGTACGTCGTGTGTTTTGGCGTAGAGAGAAAGTAGATTCGAGCTCGATTAAATCTTGAGATTTGTTAGATCGGGATTGGTTAAATCTGAGTTTTGTTAAATTCGAGACGAGCGAATTTTGAGTTTTGTCCGACATGTGTTTTGGCATAGAGAGAAAGTAGATTCGAGCTTGCGCTGAATCCGATCTTGAGTTTTATTAGATTCGAGCATATTGAATCCGAGTTTGTCTAAATTCACGCTCATTTGAATTTTGAGTTTGTACGTCAGTATATTTTGGCATAGAGAAAAAGTAGTTTCGAGACATGCTAATTCTTGAGTTTTATTAGATTCGGTGCCGTCTGAATCTTGAGTTTTGCTAAATTCAGGCTTGGCGAGGACCCAAAGGTCAGCGAAGACCGAAGGGCCGGCGAGGCGATGATCGAAGGGCCGGCGAGGACTGAAGGGCCGGCGAGTACCGAAGTGCCGGTGAGGATCGAATGGCCGGCGAGGACTGAAGGGCCAGCGCGGATCGAAGGGTCGGCGAGCTTCGAGCGCGAAGAAGAGCGACGCCATGAAGTGATCTAGAGGCGCCGGAGCCGAAGATGCCACTTATGAAGAAGACTAAGGCGGGCGAAGATGCCGCATAATTCAAATAAGGAGACAGAGGAAAGCTCCCGACAAGCAGACGAAGATGAATGTGGGATTCCCCCCTTCCCGTATGAAGGCCGGTGGGAAGGGAGTCTTGAGGTCCTCTCTAAAGATTATCTGCCGTTATGACAAAAATTTTGCTTACGATACCATGTTCAGATTTTGAATAATGTGGAATACATGATTATTTCATTAATATGAACGGGGTTATAAATAACCTATACAAGAATCCTATAATAGGAAAAATAATAAAATGAAATGATGTGAAAGAAAAAATATATCTCTCAATATCTTCAATAATCAATTTATTTTAATTATTAGGAGAAATAGGAGATAATCCAAAACGGGAAAATAAGTAATTTCTAATCTAAAAAATTAAATATAAAATATCTTCTTCATATGAGGAAATAATTATTATAAGAATAAATTATTTCTTATTATAATTCCTAAAAGACCGATAAAATGATGTTATTTTATAAATAACTGGCATTTGAGAATTACATATATGTAAGTGATGGCTCACTACGAATTCAAATATGCGGTTTTCTTCAATTTTCTTAAAGGCCTATTTTGAAATCATGCTATAAAATCCATCTTATTATGACTTAGCAACTAATAGGGTGAATCAACACACCTGACAACTGGTCTTATGACAGCGTTTGTTTGGTGAGATATTTTATTTTTAATTTTGAAAGTAATTTTTTCATTAATGTTTTTTGTTAATTTTTTTTTGGGATTAAATTTATGTGTAAGATATAAATAGAAAAATCTTAATATAAAACAATGCATGGAATTATGAGTATATTACTATTGATTGAGTTATTATTTTTAAGAATTACAAGTGTTGCTTCTTATAAAATTCGTAGCACTTAAGAAAACTTATGCCTTAGCTCCGTACAATTTTTCGCAATACATAGAGACAGAGATATATGTGTCATCAGATAGATTGTTCACTCTTCTCCTGTATTAGGAATGGAGATGTTAAAAAAAGTGACGATCATAGCTTTATAATAGTAATTCGGCTATAATAATTATAATTGAGCGATAAGAGTTGTAGTTGGTAGCTACAATAATAAAAGTCAGTTTCAAAAGTTATAGTTGATTGTTATAATGGTCGTAATTGGTGGTAACATTGGCTGGTGGTGGTTGACAGTAATTTTTGGTGATCGACGGCGAATTCTGTTGGTCGACAAAAAAATTATTTGATTGACAAAAACCATTGAGACTTTATTGTTATGCTTTAGTAGTCAGTTCACTCTCTTCTCTTCGCCTCCCCCCTCAAGTGATAAAAAGACGATCTATTTATAGTTTTTCGGTGGAGTATTTTCGTAAATTGGGTCAATCTCCCAAAACATCGTAACAACCTTAAAATTAAATGATCTTTGACTCGTTGGATTTCTATAGTCGAATTGTTCGATCTAGCTATAAGAATTCCATGTTTTGAGATTCCTTAACCTTTTAATTAATGCACCAAAGCTTTTGATTGGATTTCATATTTTTTATGAGAGCATATTTAGACTCTGATTAGATCACTTTTGGCATCATTGGATCCGTCCAGTTGACATGCTTATTTTGTCAATGAATTTGTAAAATTTGGAGCCCAGACAATTCTAAATTAAAGATATTTCTAGATCAAAATGCATCGAGATTCGTGTCTTACAATACTGTCACATCAAGAACAACTAACATGCATAAGCTCTATAGTAATGAAATGTTGAATAGCCGCTTTAAAATAATAATATATGTATTTAAATATTCAAATAAAAGTGAAACGAGCTTAAGAAAGCTAGGGTATCTTGGTCGGATGGTAATGATAATTCTATCATGATTGGTACCGAGCAAGAAAATAAATGTAAGCCCGTACAAAGATAAAAGGTGCTTATGTTGCCATTTTCATGGTTATTTGTATAAATATGGGACAAAGGTCAGCCCTTTTGAAGATAAAAAGATCCTCAATATATATCCTTGATTAGATTTGTAATTCTATGATATATGGTGTGGATCATTCAACTATCTCAACTCTAAATGTATGTACATGACATATTTGAAAAACTAAAACAAAATATCACTAATTCAAAAAAACAAATAAATAAATAGAGTGAAAAGATTAGCTACTAATAATGATAAAGATAAGCCTGACTGGCATATTGTGTCTTATTGTTGAGTGTGAACATCTCTTTTAATTTTTTTAAATATTGTTATCCTTTTTTTTTATTAAGTTGGTTACTATTTAGGAATGATTACTGTATAATGATTATAGGTAATGCATTAATATAGCATATGCTTTATTTTTAATCCTCCTATTCAATTCATGATTATCATATTATAATGGTTCAATTATTTGAATATTTGTATCATGCTTTAGAATTGTTTTCTAGCTAAGTTTTTCTACTCATTGAATACAACTCTTAACTAATTTTAGGCTGAAAGAAAGACAGTTAATCTTGAGTAAGAAACAATTATGAAGAAAGTACTTTATGTTTTGATGTATAACTTTCGTATAAGATAAAAAGTTTTCTTATAAATATTTATAATAAAACATTGCTATTAGTGGATTAAACTTTGAAATTTATTAGAAACTAATCACTAAATTCAATATAATATTTCGAAATTTTTTTTATCGTGATTTATTTTAATCATTAAATCCCTATGTTAGAAAATATGTTGGAGGACCTATATAATTTGCTCCTATGATTGTTTTTACCACACATTTGTTTAGTATGTATAATTTCATAGTGGATATTGTTGATAAATTTAATCAACTGAATTATACCCACCTCGATTATGTCTTCCAACTAAGATATGATGTCATGATCATGACACTTATTTAATCCATGCTTGTTTAATTAGTCTCAAATAGTTAAACATTAGTTTTATTTTTTTTTACTTTAGTGTTCATTTAAACCTATAAAAGCATTTGATAATATAATAACATCATTAAAATTCATTTAATACTCATTCATTTATGAGCATGTATATTAACTCTTTTAAATACTCATCTAATTAATTTAGCTAGACAAGAGAAAGTGAAGATAGAAAATAAACATTTCTAAATGAGTAATTATGTATATATACGTGAAAGCTCATCTCAAGCTCATGTCAAACTTGAACAACCTAATATGATTGAACTAAGCTTAATGGATGATATTTATGCTCAACTAAAGTCGGCTCCCCTCATAGGGGATGGAAGCAAATGAGAGCTAGATGAAGTGGTAACAATTAAGCTAGCTCAAACTTTGGACCTCTTTGGATGGAGATAAAGATAAGCCAAACCAGATATAGTCAATTGGTTAAGCTTATTTCCTTGACTCATTATGGCGTTCCAATATGTATATAAACAAAATTTGATTTAATCTTAAGCGAAAGTATTAATAATTAATATAAACTTTATGATGCACGGAGGGGGGGGAGTAATGGGATTACAGGTGTTTGTGTTTATGATCGATAGCGGATGGTTATAAATGAAGAGAGGACTGATTATTACACAAGTCGAGCTAACATAAAAATTGACACATTCAGGGCTTATTGACTCGGTTAATAAAATTTTTAAATGCTGTGTATAACATGGAGTGCTTTCGTTAACCTTTTATTATAATTAATTTTGGGTTTTGAAATGATTCGTAGCCCACTGATTGGAAAGGATCATTTATCAAAGATTATGAATTTTAATCTTATTTTATATTTTATCGTACAATATTTTAAATAAAACAGTCAAATTGGATTATTTAAAAAGGAAAAAAAAACTTAGAATTTTAAAACAGTAATTTACACTTCGTTTTCACTTATAAAAAAGTAAAAAAATAAAAACTCACAGATAACTTCAATAAGTTCCTTAGTATGGGTTATGAATAAATAAATTTATTATAATTATAAATATATCACAATCATTGACTATAAATTACAATTTCCTTCCCTACGGGCCAAGTCATCATGATAAGCCACCCATCAATGCCGACTTAATTGAATCTCATTAGTCAACACTTCGAGAATATCGAAAGGAAGCCACGTCATAAGGGATGCTAATCATTCAAAAAAATAAATAGAACAAAAACAAAAACAGCAGTCAACTAATGTGGACTAATGACCTATGAAAAAATAAGATTATATGACCAAAATAGTCTTCCAAGTACGACTCTCAAAGCATTCACGATATAATTTAAAAATTGTTAATTAAATCGTGAAAATTTCAACAGGTAATAAAAAGATAATATTAGTATTGATTAGCTTGGTTTATAGAGATCGTGAAAGTTATTGTTGAACTGCTATAGTTCAAATCATAAAATTTGTGCCTTGCACTCATCATCTCAAAATAATAATAATAAATAAAATGCAAACAATGACAGAAGAACCATATTTAACAAGATATATATATAACATAAAAATGACTATAAATCATTTAGTTCAAACATTGGTGGCAATGGAAAGTCGCTGCTCCTCCCACACTGCCAAATTATGCCTCAATGCATATATAAACTAAGTTATAATTTTTCTGCATATTTAATTAGTAGAGGCATTCTACAATAAACAATTTTAATAGTAATTGGACCATTTGCATCAGTTATTCTGTTAAAAAAACTGAGGAATTTAAACAAGCACTTCAGTTGCATAATCTAACAGTGCATGCCACTGCTTGAGCCCAATACTTCAACCTTGCTTTAACATCATCAGGATGGTCTCCTGAAATAAAAATAAGAGAAAAACCCAAATTTAAAGTTAAAACTCCTTAATTCACATGAATTTTTTTTTTTTTTTTTTGCCAAGGTGAAAAATTTTTGTGAAAAATATTTTGATACAAATTGAATAAAAATGGAGAATCTGTTTTGAGATTAATGCTGAATTTAAAAATTTTATATTACATAAAAATCGAAGCAAATCAAATGATCTTCAAGCTCATCCCAATATAATATATCCGCGAAATGTATATATCCGTGATAGGGTTAGTGTAGCTCCAATAAGCCTTAGATGGTTTGATCACATTAAACATTGATCATCTGATGATCTGATTAGGAGAATAGATATTTTAGATTCAACTTATGTTAAGAAAGGCAGATGTAGACCTAAGAAGATGTTGTCTTATTGTATAAAAAATGATCATAATTTACTAGAATTAAATGAAAAAATGACACTAAATAGGACGCAATGGAGAAAATGGATTCATGTAGTCGACCCCACTTAGTGGGATTAAGGCTTTGTTGTTGTTGTTGTTGTTGTATATTTCTTCGTCAAGCTGGATGAATTTGGTTTAGAGGTTCAATCTCCTCAAATAAAATTTAATCTGTTGAAGATAAGTCTCTGTTCTATTAAAATCATGAGATAAGATCCCCCATAGTTTTGGCACTAAAAAATGAAAGCCTTTTCACATCAATTGTGTAGTTATGGGTTATCCAAAGTGACGTTTTCAGCCTTTTCTAAGGTAGATAAAATTAGTGATAAGATAGATAAGATAATTAAATAGAAAAAAAAAAAATTATTCCACAGATGCACTAGGCATTAATAAAACGAATCAATATCCCTCCAACAAACAAGTTATTTGGTGCCTCAGATCAACTCTTTCGATCATCAATTATATTAAAATTTCAATTCTTCGATGAAATTCTCTCAATCAGGAGTTAAAAACAAAAATTCTCCAAAGAATTCGAGATTGAAATAATTAAAATCCATAAATCAGCAAATCTTCAATACCAACCGCATCTCGAAAACCCTAAATTGTTTAAATTCATCGACATAAAAAAGGAAGGAAAGAACTCACCAGGGCTGGAGATTTTCCAGTTAGCGACAGGCGTTGATGGCGCTCCCACCTCCCCGACCACACCACTAGATTGCTTCTGTTGCTGCTCGTCGAGGAACTTCTGGCTCATCGAGTAGCAAAGCTCGAGAGCGGGGAGAGTGTTGCAGAGCTCAGGGATCTCCTCATAGACGAAACCAAACCCTAGATCCAAACACCCCCTAAGCTCCTCCAGATCATCGTCGGTCAAGCTTTTCGTCCTCCCCACCGTTTCCTCTCCTCCTTCCGACCATTTCTGGCATCCTTCTGTCACTTCAACGTAACCTTCCAGCATCACTGCGCCGCCGCTCCTCCCTTTCCGCTGCCACCGCGGTGGAGCTCCATTGTTCCGCTCCTCCCCAATCCTTCTCGATCTCGCGGGCTTTGACTTCTTTTTGTTTGCTTCTTTCTCGGCAGAGTCGTAGCCGTCTTTCGTGCTTGGGGAAGAAGGTGGGGAAATAGAGGAGCCCCTCCGTAAGGAGAGGGCTTCCATTTCTCCCCTCTTTCTCGCTCGGGCTTTCAAACCGGAGGGACGGCTTAAATATGCGGAAGCAGACGGTCAGCTGCCGGAGAATATTTGAATTTGTAAATTTTATATGGAAGGTTCACATACAATCAATGTATTTACATAATTAATAGTACATACTTAAACTTTACCTTTTAACGCCACCACTGAATTTTATTATAGATTTTCTTAAAAAAAATGCACTGATAATAACGAATTATTTACCATCCTACTATAATATTTATATGGAAGATTTACATACGTATCACTTAATTTTTCACATATCTAACACTATAATTACATATATATATGTATATATATATATATATATATATATATATATATATATATATATATATATATATATATATATATATATATATATATATATATATATATATATATCATTTAATAAAAGCATGCAAATTTAGAGACGAGTGAGAGAAGAAGAAAAAGCCATGGAGAAATAAAGTTTGGGGGCCTAGGGTTTCATTATGCAACAATAAAGAGAAAAACTTACACAAGAGTTACATAAACAAATAGATGAAAATAAGAAATGAATAAACTACCCTTAAACAATAATTACACTTGTAAATCTCCCCTCAAAATCAACATGTGTTAAGAAGAAGCATCGAGAGTTTGCCAAGTAGAAAATGAAAATGTACAGTAGTGTGTGCCTTGAAGAACAAATTTGCATTATGCATAGTAGAAGAGATATAAGGCAAAGTAATGATGCTGCTCTGAAAGTGATGATGAGTGAAATAGCAATAAATCTCGGTCTACTATGAGCGCTCATGAAAAACTGAATTGCAAGTAACCTAAATTACACTGGGTACGTTGGAGTTGGGTCAGAAAGGGAGATTCCCATATCAGCAATTAACCATCATAATCAAATAATCTCAATTGCAGTAGAAGTCACAACCATATAGTCTAGTTATGTTTATAACCGAGAGACAACAATATGCTTTTTGCTCTTTGTAGAGATAAGTTCAAGAGGTATATCAACTGTGCAATTGTTTGGCATGTGAGCTTGCTAAAGAAAATCGGTTATATATTTAGACTGAGAGAGAAGACAATCACGAGGAGAGTAAGCCGCTTCTATCTCTAAAAAGAAGTGAAGATGACCCAAATATTTTATATCAACTCATCAGTTAAGTGTAATTTATAAACAATAGGTCTATCAACATCATCCCCAGTAATAATCATGTCATCAAGAAGGAAGTTGATTCAAAGTCATTTATCTCGGGCAAAGCAGAAACGTGATTGATATTCATAACTCCTGACCATAGAATGATAAGATACTTTTATAATCTATTAAAGCCATATACAAATAATGAGGACCCCTAATTGTTGGTCTGCATTTCACAATCCTAATGGCGATTCAAGAAGTCAAAATTTTCAAAGATTATGAACAAGTGATCTAAACATGTGATTTGCTTAGGTAAGTTCCCTATGGTCAATGGACTATAGGAAAATTTTAACATGAGTTTAAATAATTATGTACATTACTATAGCTAATAATGTCAATAAAATTCTTAAAAATTTCAATAAATATAATATAATCCAAAATATTGTAAAAATTGTTCCACACTGTAAATAATGACTATTTTAACCCTCTGTAAAAATTTTAAACCTATTTAAAATATATTTTATATTAAAGTTTATTTTTAAACTAAAATGGGATTTTTACATTAAAATAATGATAATAAATAAAATATGATTGGGAAAATTATGAAAAGTGGTTTTAAGTGTTTTCTTTAATCAGGGGAACCTAAGAAAATTAAAATTGATATTAAAATAAATTGTCAATTTTTGAACTACTTTTTACATTAAAGATAATTAAAAATATTTAAAAATTGCAAAAATATAAAAATGTACCGAAATGTTTCTAGTTGTTCCCAGTCCTTTGAAACCCTTTAAAATATTTTTACTTAATTTTTCTAATGTAATTATGTATTTTTATATGCTAAAAAATGTATTTTCCTTAATTTTTTCATTTAAAAAATATAATAAATAAAATTAAAATCATTACAAAAATGAAAATTTGTTTCTCTGAGTAATCTGGACTAAAAGAGATTTAATAAAAATAAAAAAAGCAATTTTTGAAATTAATTTATATTTGTTATTTAATCACACCTAAAATCAACAAATAATTATAATAATTATAGTACAATTCAAAAAAAAGTATGAAAATTATTCCTATGAGCTTTATGACCTAGGTAAACCTCTTAATTTTTTTTTACTACGGACAAAAACTTTACTTTGATTAATTAAATAAATTAACATTGAAAAATCCTATCTTTGAGCTAAAAATAAATTCTAAAAATTAAATAAAAATATCATAATTTCTTCTATGATATTTTAATTGGCCTATGAGCAGAATACCATAAAAATTTCAAAGTCATTTGAGTTGTATTTGATGAATTATGTAGTGGAGAGCCCTAGGGGCAAAATGATAACTTTGAGATTTTGATACCCTAATTAAATTTTAGGTTAAGCGAAAGGGTAAATGGGTATTTTGATCATAACAAACTTTTTTGGATGTTTGGAACATTATTGGTTAAGAGGTGGAAACCAACTTATCCCCCTTCTTCATAATAAGGGTAAGAATGTAATTTATAAATTATCAAGGTTTGGGGGTTAGCTTGATTGGACGAAACTAAGGTAGTGGGCATAAGCTGGGAAAATAATAACTTACTTATTTGAAGCCCCTAATTGGTGATTAGATGATAAGTGTGATCCTTTAATGAGAATTGAATCTCACTTAATTTAACATTTTGATTATTGCAAATCTACCCTGAAAATTGGATTTAAGGGCTTAGTAGTGAGTAGGACTGATTTAAATTTGTCTAATAAGGGTTAGAAAAGAGAAACATGATCAACTAATGAATAACTTTAAACACTACAAGCCCAATTTTAATCTTGGGGATAAAATCTTTATTGACTTGAGCTTGCCCTTTGTTAGCCTCACTTTTGTGAAGATCATTTTTAAATCATGTTAAGACAAGGAAGTCTACCAACATTGACTCCCTAAATCTTTCTGATAGACACTAAACCCTAATGTTTAATGTAAGACCTATGAAACCTTTTTAACCCAAATCTCAATGACATCCGACAATGATTAAATCACTAATGACACATTCTTATCTAGTCAACGTTTGACTCCAAAAGTCAACTTTGGTAAACTGATCAAATCTTGACCCAATGACCATCACATTGACCCAACAAGTCAATCTTTGACCCAAAATGTCAACTTTGGTCAAACTGGTCAATTCTTGACCCAATGACCACCACATTGACCCAACAGGTCAATCTTTGACCCAAAAAGTTAACTTTGGTCAAAATAGTCAAATTCTTCACTCAATGACAACCACATTGACCCAACAGATAAACATTTGACCCAAAAAGTCATCTTTGGTCAAACTGGTCAATTCTAGACCCAATGACCACTACATTAACCAAATTGGTCAAACATTGATCCAAAATGTCAACTTTGGTCAAATTGGTCAATTTTTGACCCAATGACCACCACATTGACCCAACAGGTTAATCTTTGACCCAAAAAGTCAACTTTGGTCAAACTGGTCAATTCTTGACCCAATGACCACCACATTGACCCATCAGATCAAACTTTAACCTAAAAAGTCAACTTTAGTCAAACTGATCAATTCTTGACCCAATAACCACCTTATTGACCTAACTGTCCAACTTTGACCTAAATAGATCAAGTTTGGTCAAAATGGTCAACCCATGACCTAAAGACTTTCACATTGACCTCAGTGGTCAAACATTGACCTAATTAACCCAACATTAGTCAAGGCGACCAATGTAGAACCCAAAAGTCACTATATTGATCATTGGTTTGATATAAACCATAAAAATGATCATCATAACCAAACCAATCCAAAATTCAAAACCCTTGGACCTTATGATTTAAACAAACCATGACAATGTTAGAAAAGTCATATTGGTTATCTTTGGACTGGAATTGGTCAACCTAGGTCAATATTGGTCAACCCTAGTCAATATTAATCAAATTTGGTTAAAATACCCAATTTTAAATCAAAATTGATTAAATTAATCAAATAATTAATTCCAAAATTTAATTTTGATTAATTTATTAGCTAAAAATATAATTTTCAATATTTTTGATTAATTGCATAATTAATTAAAAAATGAAATTATGATAAATGACCATGAAATGAATTTAATTCCATGACATCACATGTACATAAAAATTCCATGATTTATTTTTTAATCAAAATTAAATTATGGGGGGTCATCAATGAGTCACCCATGACTCATTAAACCCATCATGACATAGAGCAACCCATTAGCCATCATGGTTAACCATGGGTTAAAGCTCATCATAACCTTTTTTTGAAGTGGCATGATCTCCCCATTTCAAAGCATGATTCATCCTCCTCACTAAGATGATGTGGCAGGAACCTCCTCCCTAAGATGATGTGGTCGTCCAATTTAAGGACAATCTTTCCCACCTACTAGACCATCCAATGAAGGAGAAACAAGGCTTAAATCAATCCTTTACCATTGCTAGATGAAATCATAACCAATCCATGCATGAGGTGAGTAATGAGCTTATGTATCACATCATCCTTAAGTCCATTAAATTGGATAGTGAGAATATATGGGGGAGGTGAATTCAGCAAGGTTAAACATGCCTTATCCACCTCAAACAAAAACCAATTGAAGCAAGCCAAGCCTTGGGTTAAACCTTTACCATACTTGGAAATCTACATGGGTTAAACTTGGGAAGTTCAAATTCCCTTATCCACGTACCTACAATCTTATCTCTGGACATTAATAGCAAGGTTGGCAACTCCCCTAGGTGAATCTAAGCTCACCCAAAGCCTTCCATGGCTATAAAAGAGGCCAAACCCAAGAGCATCAAGGGGAGAGACCAAAATAGAGGACACCTATACACTGCCTCCCAACCTTGAACATCAACTTTCTCTCTTAGGACCTAAGTAGTTGATCCACCATAGATTTTAGCCGTGAAATCCACTCAATCTCCATAATTTAGCAAACCCGAAAACCTTAAAAACTGGACAAAAATGGAGTTTGAAATGAAGTTATCCAAAACTTCAAATTGACCTTCCCTGAAGCTTCCTAGGACCCTATGAAGATGAGCCCAATCAAAATTTGCCATCCCCATAGACCCTAACCTAGTTTTCGATATCCTCCTCTCAAGCTGAGACACCTCAAAAACAGAGTCATATACAGACTCAATTTAACTTCAAATTGAGTTGGGGACAAGTCTTCTGAGGACAGAGCGAAGCTTCCAAGCCATTCAGTTTGAGCTTACATCCACTGTGGCCAAGGTATGGTTCTTCACACCCAACTCGAGCTCGGGTATGGCCCAGAGTAGGTCAAACCAATTCAAAACTTATACAAATCTGTATGGTTGTCTTCGCCTCCTCGAGATGAACCTCTAGAAACAAACTTCACTCAAATCCACGGAGAAGTGAGCAAGATCTTGTGCCTAGAAAACGAACGGTGTTCGGGTTGAGGTAGACTTATAAGGATGAACAGATGTTGTCCATTTCCGTGTTTTGGAAATGGACGGTTCTGTTTAAATCCCATCTGATCCGCTGTTTGGAACCCCGCAGCGGATCATTCGCATTTTCGACGTGTCCAAGGACACGCGGCGCTGCCCAGAAATTTAGGGTTAATAAGGATTAAAATAAATCCATATTAACCTTAAACTCTTCAAAAATTCATATTTTGATACACAAAAATCATGAAATATAAAAAAATACTCCTGAAGTCAGGACAGAGATGACAACGATGTGGAATTGAAATTTTGAATTTATGAGATATATTTAATTTTTAATTAATTAAATAATCTCTGGAGTATTTTAATTAATAAAAATTATTTACAAGTAAAAAAATATTAAAATTTTAGGGAATAACATTTAAGCCCTTAGACAAATCTCCTGGTTTTTCTAAGGCTAAGAAAATTCCTTAGCATAGGATTTCCTAATTTTCATGAGATCTTGTAACTATTTCTAATAATAATTATAAAATTAAAAGTTAAGTAAAAAAAAATTTGAAATTGGTTAAGTGACTTAGGGAGACAGTCACAAACCCTAAAATGACATGACTTAACCTTTTAATAAATTTAAAATGACACTTTAAATTAGGGTTAAAATTTATTAATTATAAATTAATATTTTAAAACCCTAAAATCCTTCTCCTCATCATACTTAGCCCATTTCACAATGGGCTAGGCCAATGTTGAGCCCAAACCAAATAGACTCAAGATAAACCCTAATTAGGTTTAACCTATATTAAACCTAACTAACCAACTTAAACCTTACTTACATTAGGTTTAAGTAACTATTAAACCCAAATTAGGTATAAATCATATTAAACCTAATTAATTAACTTAAACCTTACTTAAATTAGGTTTGGTAATTATTAAACCCTAAATAGGTTTAACCCATATTAAACCTAGCCAACTTAAACCTTACTTACATTAGGTTTAAGTAACTATTAAACCCTAATTAGGTTTAGCCCATATTAAACCTAATTAATCAACTTAAACCTTACATTAGGTTTAAGTAATTATTAAACCCTAATTAGGTTTAACCCATATTAAACCTAATTAACTTAAACCTTACATACATTAGGTTTAAGTAACTATTAAACCCTAATTAGGTCATATTAAACCTAATCAAACAACTTAAACCTTACTTATATTATGTTTAAGTAACTACTAAACCTTAATTAGGTTTAACCCATATTAAACCTAATTAATGAACTTAAACCTTACTTATATTAGGTTTAAGTAAATATTAAATCCTAATTAGGTTTAACCCATATTAAACCTAATTGATCAACTTAAACCTTACTCACATTAGATTTAAGTAATTATTAAACCCTAAATAGGTTTAATCCGTATTAAGCCAACTTAATCAACTTGAACCTTACTTACTTTAGGTTTAAGTAACTACTAAATCCCTAATTAGGTTTAACCCATTAGATCTAATTAAATCATTAAACCATAATTAACTAAGGTTTAGTCATACCAAAATCCCTAATTAGGTATAACCCATTAGACCTAATTAAATCATTAAACCTTAGCTAACTAAGGTTTAATCATAAATAAATCCTTAATTAGGTCTGACCCATTAGACCTAATTAAATCATTAAACCTTAACTAACTAAGGTTTAATCATACCTAAACCCTAATTAGGTCTGTCCCATTAGACCTAATTAAATCATTAAACCTCAGCTAACTAAGGTTTAATCATACCTAAACTCCTGATTAGGTCTAACCCATTAGACCTAATTAAATCATAAAAACTTAACTAATTAAGGTTTAATCATACCTAAATCTTAATTAGGTCTAACCTATTAGACCTAATGAAATCATTAGACCTTTAACTAACTAAGGTTTAATCATACCTAAATCCCTAATTAGGTCTAAACCTTAACTAACTAAGGTTTAATCATACCTAAATGTCTAATTAAGTCTAACCCATTAGACCTAATTAAATCATTAAACCTTAACTAACTAAGGTTTAATCATACATGAACCCCAATTAGGTCTGACCCATTAGACCTAATTAAATCATTAAACCTTAACTAACTAAGGTTCTAATCTTACCTAAACCCTAATTAGGTCTAACCCATTAGACCTAATTAAATCATTAAACCTTAAGTAACTAAAGTTTAATCATACATACACCCTAATTAGGTCTAACCCATTAGACCTAATTAAATCATTAAACCTTAACTAACTAAGGTTTAATCATATCTAAACCCTAATTAGGTCTAACCCATTATACCTAATTAAATTAATAAACCTTAAGTAATTAAGATTTAATCATACCTAAACCATAATTACGTCTAACCTATTAGACCTAATTAAATCATTAAACCTTAAATAATTAAGGTTTAATCATACCTAAACTCTAATTAGGTCTAACCCATTAGACCTAATTAAATCATTAAACCTTAAACTAAGGTTTAATCATACCTAAATCAACTTAAAACTTAGGTTCAACCTATATTGAACCTAAACCAATTTATAACTTAGGTTCAACCCATACTGAACCTAAACCAATTTATAACTTACGTTCAACCCAACCTGAACCTAACTTCTAGCTTGAGTTCAACCTAACTTGAACCTAAGTTAACCTAAACATTAGGTTTAACCCACATTGAACCTAAGTAAACTAAAACCTAACTTGAGTTCAACCTAAATTGAACCTATGTTAACACAAACTTAAGTTCAACCCATATTGAACTTAAGTCAACATTTCTAACTTAGGTTCAACTAAAATTGAATCCAAGTTAGCTCAAACTTAAGTTCAATCCATATTGAACTTAAGTCAACATTTCTAACGTAGGTTCAACCTAAATTGAACCAGTTTACTCAAACTTAAGTTCAACCCATGTTAAACTTAAATCAACATTTTTAACTTAGGTTCAACCTAAATTGAACCCAAGTTAACTCAAACTTAAGTTCAACCCATGTTGAACTTAAGTCAACATTTCTAACTTAGATTCAATCTAAATTGAACCCAAGTTAACTCAAACTTAAGTTCAACTCATATTGAACTTAAGTCAATATTTCTAAGACCCAAGTTAACTAAAACTTAAGTTCAACCCATATTGAACTTAATTTAACATTTCTAACTTAGGTTCAACTTAAATTGAACCCAAGTTCACTCAAACTTAAGTTTAATCCATATTGAACTTAAGTCAACATTTCTAACTTAGGTCCAACTTAAATTGATCCGATGTTAACTCAAACTTAAGTTCAACCCATATTGAACTTAAGTCAATATTTCTAACTTAGGTTCAGCCTAAATTGAACCCAAGTTAACTCAAACTTAAGTTTAAACCATATTGAACTTAAGCCAACATTTTTAACTCAAGTTCAACCCAAATTGAACCGAAGTTAACTTAAACTTAAGTTCAACCCATATTGAAGTTAAGTTAATATTTCTAACATAGATTCAACCTAAATTATACCCAAGTTAACCCAAACTTAAGTTCAAACAATACTAAACATAATTCAATACTTCCAACTCTAATTTAAGTCTAATCTACATTAGGCTTAACGCCTTTTAGACATTGAATCTAAGATTTTAAAGTCAAACTTATGTTAGATTTTACATAATTTAAGTCTAATCTACATTAGACTTAACGCCTTCAAATGACATCGAATCTAAAATTCTAAAGTCTAACTTATGTTAGATTTTACATAATTTAAGTCTAATCTACATTAGACTTAACACCTTTTAGATTCAAATGACATCGAATCTAAAATTCTAAAGTCTAACTTATGAATTAAGTCTAATCTATATTAAACTTATCATCTTTTAGATTCAAGTGACATCGAATCTAAAAATTATAAAGTATAACTTATGTTAGATTTTATTCAATTTAAATATTAGACTTAACATCTCTTAGATTCAAGTGACATCGAATCTAAAAATTATGAAGTGCAACTTATGTTAGATTTTATTCAATTTAACTCTAATCTACATTAGACTCAACACCTTTTAGATTCAAATGACATCCAATCGAAAGTTTTAAAGTCTAACTTATGTTAGATTTTATTCTCAAAATTTTTAGATTCAAAAAATTTCTAGATTCAAACGACATTGAATCTAAAAATTTGAAGATTAATTAGATCTTACAAACATTGAATCTAAATAAACTTGGCCTCTTTCTTTAAGTATAAATTACATTAGACTTAAAATGAACAAATCAAAACTAACGTATGAAAATCAATTAAAATGGCATATAAAAAATTTTTAATTGGTTAATAAATCATAAACAACTTAAAAATATAGTCAACTCAAAATCCGAAAAGACATTAAGACTTGAATGAAACCTTAATGAACAAAGATCACCAAATGTAACTTGAACTCCAGTGTTCTTGATCTACGAAGATTTCTTGGAAGACGTAATACTGGTTGTTGACAAAAATATTTCAGTCCTGGTTTAAACACCTTTCGGACTAAGTAGATCAAGGCCCCAGATAACCCTGGGACAATGGAGCCAGTGACATCTTGATCGGGTTATCTAAAAAAAATCTAACCAACTAAAATAAAAAGATTTAAGAAATAATATTGACATTATTTCTTTTAAATCTGACACTCCTTTCTCTTGCAGGTTGAGGACAAATTCTGCTTAAGATTTACTTTGCATGTTATAGGGTGTGCTAACTCTGTTTTGCAAGACGATCAAGTCGAAACGATGACATTAGTTTCATTTAGATTTTTTTGTATGTTATAGGGTGTGCTAACTTTGTTTTGTAGGATGACATTCTGAAGACATGACAAAAGATAATAAAAGAAAATTAAAACGACATTAAAACAACAACATTAACAAAATAGAACAAAAAATAAAAAAATAAAAAACAACATGACATTAAAATGACAAAACCGAATAAAACAAAACATAAACTTTTAGGATCGCCACTAAACCTAAACTTTCAGGATAGTCACCAAACAAACAATAAACTACAAGACAAAATAACAACAAAATGACAAACAACCAAACAAAAATAAAATCGACATAACAAATGACATTGACAAAAATCAAACATTATGGTAGTATGACATATTACCCATTGGCTTGAACATTGATGTTTCTTTCCTTGTTCTTGAAACTTCCTAGGAAATAAGTGTTAACATTAATCAGAAGTTTTCTTAGACAATTTTAACTGTCTAAGATGTAATTAACTATAGTAGCTTGCTCCTATAGGAGATTTAATAACTCAGGATAGGTATCATGACCCAAGGAAAAAATGTTAAGATTTTCATGTCTATTTTATATTGATTTTGATGATATTGCACTTTAAAGAAGGATATTTTTGGTGTTTTTCTGCAAGTATGTTGATTTATGAACAATGGAGAGAAAATATGCAAAAAGGAGAAAATTTGGAGCAAAAGGGACCAAATTATGAAAATTTAATCTAGGGTGCCGATGGTGAGGTCGACGGCGCCGACGACGTGTTTTTCCTGAGAGTTCAGAATATATTTCAAGGGAGCCCGCCGACGGCGAGATCGAGGCCGCCGACAGCGGGGCTTATTCAGAAGGGGTCCAAGGCTAAGTATTCTAGAAGGCCGCCGACGGCGAGCTCGAGGCCGCCGACGGCGGGATCGACGGTTCTTTCATGAAATACATCGAATGTGGATGATTTTCGAAGGGATGCTTGGAAAACACTTAGAAACTCTTCAACTATTTTAAAAGGAACAATTTGGGGCCAAAAAAAGAGTCCACTAGCGTCCATTTATGTCCACCACATATCATTCTAATCCATTAGAGAGTCAAGTGTGTGAGTCTAGTGAGTCCGTATAGTGTTTCTTTTGTTAAATTAGTGAGTTCAGATAGTGAAATTTGTGAGGAATTCTTCGAGAGATTGTAAGAGTGGAAGGGAAGTGAGAGATCTCTTCTTCATTACCATTTTGAAGGATAATTCTGCGTACTGTAAAGAAAGGAATAGATTCAGAGGAACTTCGAGGAGTTTGCTTGGGAGGATGTTGACCTCATTTTTGATGAGGTCTTCTCTTCTTCTCTTTAGTACTTAGGATCTAGCCTTAGGCTTTTCCTTTGACTATCTTAGAGGACTAGAATTGGGATCCACCTTTTAGAAATTCAAACCACTTCTTAACTCCCCGCAAACTCCACAAACTTGATTGTAGACCCCTAATCACCTAGAGGGTCGAAATCAAATGCGGAAGTTTAAAGGATGAGTTCCCATAGGATTCTTCGGCCTTAGACCGCCCCAGGCGGCTCCGGTCCGGTGAAGGGCCGACTTACACACACACTACACCTATACACTACACTTTCACACACCTCCTAAAAACACACCCATACCTAACTTGACCTCCCGACTCATGAAGGTGATTCACATGGATGGTCCTTAACCCCTAAGCCCTCGCAAGCAGGGTTAGGAACAACATAAGTGGATGCCTCAAATGAGTCCCTTTATAGCTCATGTGGGCTTGATATGGCTTCATGGCTCAACCAAAATGATTTCATTCCACTTACATTCACTCAAGCTTCAATTTTCCAAATTTTCAATTTTTAACCCCCGGGACCCTACACCCACCTAGCCTACCCCAAAACCCTTGAACTTACCCAAATTTTCTAAAATCTCCAAATCACCCAAAAATTCTCCAAAATCATTCCCAAACATTTCCACATCACTCAAATTGATCATCCATACCCAAAAATGCCAAAAATTCCAAGAAAACCTCCCAATACCCTCCAAATACCCAAAATACCCCTCTTGACCCAAAAATCCAAAAATTCAGAAAATTCCCAGAAAATTCCAGAAAATCCCAAATATTCCCAATTTCATTTTGTTCAACTACACCATGGGCCAATTTTGTCAATTTACCCCACTTTTATCAAAACCCCCAATTTGACCCATTTTAACCTAAAGTAAACCCAATGTCAAACCTAACCTACCCATTTGACCTAAATTCTGGTCCAATTCAATTCTAAACTTCAATTCAACATCCCCAACACCAATCTAGACCAAATCCAAGCCCAATTTGATTGAAATTTGGATCCAATTTCACTTTTAGCCTTAAAGTTCAATTTGGACCCATGACCCAAACTTAGCCCAAACTCACCCAATTCAACTCCAATTAACCCCAAATCTTATCTAAACCCTCCTTGACATCCCCATAAACAAAACACTAACATGATTTGCCCAAGATTTTGATCCAAACCCCACTCAAATTCAACCCAAAGCTAAAAGGCCCATTTTCGACCTAAACCCAAACCTAACCCAAATGAGCCCAAACCCCAAAACCAAAACCCATCAAAGCCAAAACCTCTTTGAAACACTCCCATAAACATTTCCCAACATTAATTTTACATCAATTTCAACTCTAGCCCAACATTGGCCCAAGTTAGCCCAATTTGACCTACATAGGCCCACTTACCAATTAAACCCAAATTCAAACCAATTCAAGTCCAAATCACACCAAATTGACCCCAAACCACTCATGACACATCCCTAAACCAAACTCAACAATTA
The DNA here is from genome assembly GCA_022702705.1 of Papilionanthe hookeriana x Papilionanthe teres. Taxonomy (NCBI): domain Eukaryota; kingdom Viridiplantae; phylum Streptophyta; class Magnoliopsida; order Asparagales; family Orchidaceae; genus Papilionanthe; species Papilionanthe hookeriana x Papilionanthe teres. The sequence continues at coordinate 13,048,127 of CM040427.1, forward strand.
TTTGGCCCAACCTCTTTACAAAATTTCTATCCATAAATTCATTTTCAAACCTAAAAGCCCATTTCCCTTAAACTTTCCTAAAAGCCCACTCCTTCAAATTCAAAAGCCCAAATTCATCCAAAGCCCACATGACACTTCCTTTCATCATCCATTTAATCAAAATCACCCCTAAGTTTCAAAATCATCAATTAAACCATTCCAAATCAAGCTTCATACAAATTTTCACCAAAATATCCAAAATTCTTAAAACCCATTTTTATGAAATCGACTAAACTTTTCCCTAAGCCAAAGACAAGCCATGCAAGCCATGGACAAGCCACATGAAGCCATGGAGAGTTTGACATGTGATCAAGCCATTAATGGAAAAAGGAGGACCCCCTTTCCTAATCCTTCTTAAGCCTTTTTTTACCTTAAGCATGTCACACTCTAAACCATGCTTTGCCACCTAATCCTCGATGGAGACTCCACCACACATGGGAGATCGACCCACCGACCTCCTCACCCCAAAACCAGGTCTTGGGGAGGTGCACCCAACCCATTTGCATGGGTTGACCAAAATAAGCTAAAATAGCCCATTCCCCTTTCTACTTTGATTCAACCACTTTACACATGTCAAACCTCAATCGAATGCACCAAACCCCAGCCCCGACCCACCCGAACAAGATGGTGACCAGGTGCTCGGCCGGCCACCACCGAGCCGCCGGAAAACACCATGGCCGAGACCTCGGGAGGTGCCAAACTTTGGAATTCTCCCTCGCCGAGCCGCCCCATGCCTAGTGGTCACCATGGCCGTTCTTCTCCTCGCCGGTAGCAGCTCGATCCCAAGCCCTAACTTCCCCGGGAGGCCCTCCACCCTCTCCTATTTAAACCCCTCACCCTCTCGGCCATGGAAAGGTGCCGAACCGCACCTTACCGAAACTCGCCAAAATTGTTCCGGACTCCTCCCCACACACAAAGCACTTGATCCCCAAGTGAGATCCCCCTGCCATTTCTTCTCTCGCGAGCTCAATTTCGCAGTTGAAATTCCACCCAAAACCAGGACACTTCTCCACAAGTGAGCCAATCCCCAAATCGATTGGTTCTACACCTTCACCGTACCAAGGGAAGGTGTCCACCAAGAAAAGCCCCATCTCCAGAGCCACCCAGCTTGCTCCAGCCTCCAAGCTTTGTGATCGGGCTTGGTCGAAATCACATCTAGACAATTCACTGTACCGTGAGACTTCATCCGGAGCTTGCCGGGATCCAATCGAAGGTGCAACAACTCTCGGATCGAAGCCACACTTCTCTGAGCAAAGGTATGAACTAATTCTTCATCCCGAGCTTCTGGAGATTCTCCATTTCAAATGCCTTAATTTCAATGCATGATAACCATATAGATGTGTTCGTCTCTTCAAGACGAATCCATAGAGCATAAGAACATGAAAATCCATCGAGTATCGAGCGAGATATTAAGGATTTAGTGTGGACGGCTCTCGGGCGAGGACACTGGGGACGATGAACGGATGCCGTCCATTTAATACACGCGCGGACGGACGGCCGTGATCGCGTCGGATCGGAGGACGGAGCGATACAACGGGTCCCGGAGCGCCGACGCGGATGGCGGCGTCGAACGGGAGCGCGCCGCGCGTGCATTCGGAGTCGCCGAGGTCGACGCGGCGCCGCGTCACTTAAGTAGAAAATTAGGGATTTTCTTAATTTATTTAATTCCCTGAACTTTGAAAATTCATATCTTCGTGTAGAAAAATCCTAAAAATAAAATAAAAATACCCTCTTGCTCGGTGAACGGAGGAGAATAATGTGGAAAAGAAATTAATTAATTTTGTCCATTATTTTATTTTTAATTAATTATTTACTCCCTGCATTGTTTTAATTCTCCATGCATTCACACAATTCACCATGGCATGAGACTATAGGGCTTTTCAAGCCTCCGAACTTAGGGACATTCCCTGAATTTTCCAAGGTCGGAGGCCATCTCTGTGAAAAGTTATTGATTTTTCAAATGCATGTTGCTGTTTTAAGTATTTTAATTTCAAAAATTAGCATGTTGTGAAATAAATTCTAGGAAAATTTGGTGATGTTCCTTATGACTAGAGAACCCTAGGAAAAATAGGACTTGGGTTAATTCACTTAAGATAACCCTAATTGGCTTAAACATCCAAAATAGACCCCTAATTAATTAAAGCTAACCATACATCAAATTGACTTGAAATCAATTCTCCACTAACCTTTAGGATCAGAGGAACCCACCATAAAAATTTGAGGTCAATTGGACTTGGTTAGCCCCACTAATTGGATTGATTAAGCCACTTAGTCATTTTAAACTTTAAAAATTCATAACTTTCAAAATACCTTTCAAAAATTTACCAAATTGGTTTTGGAGCCTCTCTGATATCAGGGAATTTAAGAAAATTAAAATTTCAATTTTCTAAAAAAGTTGATTTTTAATATTATTTTAATATTTTTAATAATTAAAAAATAATAAAAATCACAAAAATAATAAAATTCACCAAAATGTCACATTTTGAATTTTAATCACTTAGGAACAAACCCCATATTTTTCTTAGGTCTATTTGGTGAGATATTAATTTTTAATGCTCTAGGGTAATTTTAAAATTAAAAAAATGTATTTTCTAGCATTTTCACCAAAATAATTATAATAAATCAAAGAAAAATCAGAAAATTGTAAAATTTGGTTCTATGGAATCCTTGATCTCAGAGAGAATTTTAAAAATTATAAAATTCATTTTTCAACATTTATTTTATTTTTAAATTAATTAATACTCCAGAAATTAAAATAATTCTAATAAATAAAATATAATTCAAAAAATTACAAAATTTGGTCCAAGTGGTCTTCTGGTCATTAGGAATGTCCCCTAATTTTCTTAAGGACAGAAACTTACCCTTGGTCATGTTATCAAATTTTTCTTGAAAATATCTATTTTCTACTAAAAATAATTATATAAATAAATTAAATACAGAAAAATCACATTTTCTCCTCTCATGTCTTTATTGACATATGAGTGAAGTCACATAAAAATTTCAAGTTCATTTGAGTTCAATTTAGTGAGTTATAAAATTATTGAGCTTAAAGGGCAAGATGGTAATTAAAATTTTAACCCTTAATTAAAACTTTAGGTTTAATAAAAAATTAACAAGTAAAATATTTGATCCTAACCTGATTTGGATGATTGAAATTTAAAAAATTAAAGGGTAGAAACCCATTAAGCAATTTAAAATGATTAAACCTTAAATTAAATAATTGATTAAATTTGGAAGAATAATAAAATTGGAATTATTAAAATAGGGATATTATTAGGAAGAGATTTATTCTTTAATTTAAAAATCCCTAAATTTAATCATCTCATTAATATTCAACTCTTAATTAAAATGATAACTCAAATTTAAAATATTAAAAGACTTAATCATTAAACTAAAATTAAATCATTAAACTCGTTCAAAAATTTCAATTAAAATTAAATTAAATTAAATTAAAAATTAAATTAAATTAAGTAAATTAAATTAAAATTAAATCAAATTAAATTAAATTAAAATGAATAAATTAAATTAAATTAAACAAAAATAAAAATTAAATTAAATAAATTAAATTAAATTAAATTAAATTAAGTAAATTAAATTAAAAATTAAATCAAATTAAATAAAATTAAATTAAAATTAAATCAAATTAAACTAAATTGAATTAAATTGAATTAAATTAAACTAAAATTAAATTGAATTAAGTCGAATTAAATAACATCACCTAAGACATAAAGAACTCAAAAATAAATCTAAAATAACTCGAACACTATTCCAAACTTAAATCATTAATTTGAACTTAAATTTGAATCACAAATCATTAAATATCATTTTGCACTTCAGGAGCTTTAGTTATCATAACTCCTAAACAAGTAATATTAAATGAAATGTTACTTCACTTATAGGACATTCAAATATCCTAGTTCACCGAGCAAGTTAACAAAACTTGAAAACCTCTGACGATCGATTCATTTACATAATTAAATTCATTTGGACTTAAAACAATCCTAGAAATATTGAAAAGATGTTTAAGATTCTTCTTAAGCACTTCCTCAATATGATAGGATATTTATAAGAACAATTGAACTTAGTTGTTCTTCGATGAAGAAAATCGTCTTCAAATCAAAAACACAAGGAACCTAGACGTCATAGGAAATGACTAGCTATAGGATTAGGAATTTGGTAGAAAACCATAACCCTTACCTTAGCTTTACCTAGGAACTTGCTTAAATATTCTAACCGTGTTTTAAGTGCAACTGGGATGACGGGAAGACCCTCCGGTACGCTTTTATTTTATTGCGATTTACTTTACGGTAATTTATTTCATCGCATCGCACTTATTTTTCTTGCATGATAAACAACGATTGCATGAAAACCGACACCTTTAGGACGTAAACCAAAACTAAAACCCATAACTAAATTAAAAGATACTACAAGATAAAATTCACCTCCACAACATTTCAAAATATAAGACAACTCAAAATTTAATCACAAACAGAACACAAAACTACAATTACAACTAAATTAAAACGTCTTGTTGGATGATCGGGAATACCTCGGATGATGTAACCTACGTGTTGCTAACGGGATTTCCCACGTGCCTAAATGAAAGTGTGGAACTCATTCAGTTGAGTTTAGCAAATTCATCTGGACTAAGTGAATCCGATAAAAATAATGATGCCGGAAGGATGGAACCGTGGGATCTTAACCGGTGTTGTTATAATCAACTTTAAGATTTGTTTTAATTAAAACACAAAAAAAACACTTGGAAATTAAGACTCCTCTAAACCAAAACACTTTTCTCATCCCCTGATTTATGATTTCTAAAACTAAACCCCGCAACAACAAGGAGCTCGGAGTATGGTGGGCAAGCACGGCCATCGTCATCAAGCAAAATCCGAGTCTACATCACAGAAACTTTCCTTAGAACTAAATAACCAAGCCATAGGACTTCGAGGTAGTTTGCCTAGTGCAACATAAATCCTCAACTCTTCGTTGTGCATTTGCATGATCATATCATGTAAATTAAGCCCTAACCAGGTCTTAGGATTCCGAGGTAGTCGTCCGATACGACATAAACCCTCATATCTTCCAGTGCTATTTCGTATGATTCTATCATATAAATATAAGCCCTAATTAATTAAAATTGGCAAGATTAAAACATTAAATAAACATTAGGACTTTCCTAAATCCAAGCCAAACAATAGGATAGTCGGGAAATTACCGAAGTCCGCTTCGAATCCGTAATTTCTCCTACTTTTCTTCCTTTGAATTTCCAAAATAAAATGTTCCAAATTCGAGCTAATCCCTTTTGAGATTTCAAAAATTCAATCCTTTGAAAACTTAAACTTTGAAATTCTTGAGAGCAGAATTATTGATTATTATCGAGAGTTTTCTTAGGTGATTCCCATCACTTAAGATGTAATTAACTATAGGGGCTTACCCTTATAGGGAATTTTAAAGAACCTGTAGTAATATAAACCCCGTTTAATATTTTCATATTAAGCTGTGGGAATTTGTCGGCTTATAAAATTGGTTCGCGTACCAAACGGATGTCACAAATCTTCTAGTTTATTTAACCGAGCCCCACCATCAAGCGAGTGTGTTTATCCTTAGGGATAGATACACGGCTTGTGATGCGGCGCTCGTTTATATAAACTATTTGGGATGTGAGATCGGTTCGATTTCATATCTTAAAATCTTCAAATTTAAAATTATTTTCAAAATCAAATATTACTTTCTAAATTATATCTATATTTAAATTTAAAATTCGCCGACAACTTCTGTTAGGCGACCTCTTTTTAAAATATCACACAACATAAAAATAGTGCCGACAACTTCTGGCGACTCCGCTGGGGACAATTCCTCTCTCCATTCTAATCAGACAATTCTGCTTTCAAAAATCGGTAGTGCGTCCATGTCCCTTATGGATCAAACTACCCTTCTTTCCGTCGGGATACTATGTTCATTTCTACCTCGAACAAGTATAACCAACATTCTCTCGGATTTAGGAGCCACTGTTTAGACACCCCTAAACAGAGAGGTTCCGAGATCCTTTTACCTCATTTCCGAGGTGGGGCGGACCCCTAATAAGTGTTAGTTTAGGAGTGATCCTTCGAGTCGAGAAGTCTTGCTTAAGACTCTCTTTTCCTTTCCAACTCCGATTCGGATTCCTTACCTTCTCTACACCTTCGAACACTCCGTTCTAAATAAACAAACTCTCTAATAAGTGATTCTTTTAATAAGGGATTCCTTCTTATAAATACATGAACATGAATGAGTTCGGACTCTTTTCAATTCCTTTCTTTTCGTCCTAAAGAAAAGAAGCATAACTCGGACCGACAACCGAATCTACCCTGCGAAATGGAAGCCCCAAAACCGATTTTCTCCTTCACCAACGGACCGGACTTCGCCGTCTATAAGGATGAGATGCCCGACAATGGAATCATCCGATTCGGACAAGGATTTGAAAACACGAACGTCAAGATCACCGACGTCTCCCCTTTGCACCGATGAACAAGGTATCCGAAGCCGAGGAGCCGCCGCTCGAGTTCAACCTCAGGTCGACCCAAGAATTCCCTCCTCTGCAAAGGATCCCGACTAAGAGGAATACCGATGTCCATAGAAGGACCGTTATCTCTACCCCCACCGGTCTAGTTGTTTCCGCACCTACCCCGACCTTCGCCAAATCAAAGGGGAAAGAAATCCGAATTATGATGGACCCGTTACCGTGGAGGGTACGGATCTTCTCGTAAGACCTTCTGTTTTCGAAATCGGGTCCAGTTCGAAGATTCCGTCACTAACAAAGACCCAAAGAAGAAACGAAATAGTAGGATCGCTAAAGAAGCCGTAGCCGCCGAAATTGCTTTCCTGAGGAAATTCCGTAACCGCCGAATATACACCGCCGCTCGAATACATACCACTCTTGGGAGGAAGCAGGTTTCATCCCCTCTCCGCCGCAGAAGATGAAGAAAATATTCGCAAGATTGTCGCCACATTACCACGACCCCGCATATTACAACGATAGCCGCAAGAAAAGAACTAGAACTACGCCAGTTGGCTCGACCGCAAACTTTGGTAGAAAAGTTAGCAAAGAAGGAAAACCGCCCGTATCGAAATTCTACGAAGGATGTGGCGGGTGCCGCTCAAATCCCGTCTTGGGCCCCGAGTAGAACCCGCCATCATGACGAAAAGCCAAGTAAAAGAATGAAGGCTAGTCCACACTCGTTGTCGTCTCGTGATTACAGATTAAGGAGGATACCACCTTCCAAAGATTTGGCCGACTGCACCATCCGGTCCTAGACCTTCCGCCGCTAGAAGGATGGTATGGCGTCCCACTACCGGGCAAGCTGAGATCGAAACAAAGCAGCTCGAGAAAGAAAGTCTCGCCAGGAGACTCGAGTCCGAAGAAAGTGCTACCGCGATGAAGGGGACTCGTGAGAAAGGGACCCGGCAGCCTATCGCACGACAACCACGAAGACACACGAAAGCCCCGCTAGAAGATGCCATGGAAAAGTTGAGAACCGATATCCGACGATTGGCAAAAGAAAGAGAAGAAAAGTTCGGAGACGAGATCGATTCATCGGAATTCATGGACGACGAATACGCGAAATCAACATGGTTGAGACACGAGCTTCATCGCCTCGCAAGGTGCTCCCGCAGCCGCGCAGAAGAGAGGAGCCGGAACCGATGAGAAGGCAACTTCAGGAGAAAGACGACACGATCGCTCAAATGGCGAAGAGGATGGAAGAGATGGCCGTAGCCTCCGGCCACTCTCCGCAGTCAAGTACAACCACATAGGGAGACACCCCTGAAGGTCATTCACATCGTAGACGCGAGGAAAGGAGATTACGTCCGTCAATGGGGATGATCAACCGAAAAAGGATGCAACACAAAGTATGATTCCCGAAAAGGATATCAAGAACTTGGTGGAACAAGCAAGTGCGAGAAGCCTTAGCACAATCGAAGAGCGGGACATCCATTCGGACGGGTAGACCTTACCCGGAAGAATTCGACGCCGTCCAATACCCGAAAGGCTTCGTACCACCTCCGTTCAAGACCTTCGACGGAACCGGGAACCCCCGACAAGCATGTGGCACACTTTCATGCCGCTTGTTGCAATGCCGGCGGAGCGATGCATTACTCTTCCGACAGCTTCGTCGACAGTCCGTCGTGAATCGCCTTCGACCGGTATGCGGAATTACCAAATGGTTCGGTGAAGACGTTCTCGCAGCTAGAGAACCTCTTCATCAAGCGATTCGTCGGAGCTCAAGCACCACATCACTATAGGTGATTTAGTGGTAGAGAAACAAAAGCCGAATGAAACTTTGGTGGATTACATACTTCGATGGAGGAACTTAAGCATGAAGTGTGAACCACAACCGCAAGAACAAGATGCAATCGGCATTTTACTCAAAAGCATCCATGGCCCGATAGCACTTCTCCTCAAAGGATTCACTATTAAGACTTTCGAGAAGTTGTTAAGCAAGGCCGAAGCTTGCAAGAGGAGGCAAAGCAATTAAGTTTCACCGACAAGACGGATAAACGAAAGCCCGATGAAGACTTTTGAAAAGAAATCCGGATCGTCGCAGCAGCTGACAAAGGCAAGCAACCGATGCAAATACCACCGTAACGGCCGCAACAACCACAACAGAATTATCGACAACCCCGGCCCAACTATCACTCATCTCCGCAAGATGAACAACCACCTCGTCCGCAACGTACATTAAGAGAGCTTCGAGCAGAGAATATCCGTTCAAGAATGAAGCAGATGCCGAAAATGTTCCGTAGTCCGATGAAGACTCCGCATTTCCAACTGCTGCAGCCTAAAAGACCGCGAGGAAGTCAACAAGAAAGGTGATCCCAACTTTTGCCCTTACCACCGGATGCTTGGGCACAAGATGAAGATTGCATTACCTTCAAAAGTTGGCTCAATGACAACCTCGCGAAAGGAAATATAACGATCCCGAAGGAGTACATGAAGGAACCCCGTAAAGGAGGTTCCGTCAATGTTGTCTCGATCGATCCCATCATTCCGATAGCATCCCTATACGACCGACGATGGATGGACTACCGCTTGGACGAGGTCTTCGAAAAGATTTTAGACAAGATCCAAACCGCTTCGGTGCGAGCTTCAATTCGTAGTTTGAAACCCGTTAAGCCGGTACTATCACTTGCGATGGAAGAACCACCTCAACAGAGACGATCGAAGAAAAGAAGAAAATCGACGAAGAAGAGAAGACCGAGGCACCTAAGGCTAGACTAGGGGCCGCTTATCCTAGGATAGTTGTTTCCGATTCTGGGGAGAAATCCCTCGAACCCCCGACTCGTATGATTATCTACTCACTTCGGTGGGATCATATAATGATAAGGGTGATGGCGTTGGCTACGTTTGATCGTTTCTAACGATTACGTAACTAACGATAATCCGGATATCGATTTCGATACCAACGACAATTCTCAAATCATACACGATCTCGACAAGCAAAATAACGAAGAAGACATCCATCAAGGAGGCTACGAGAGTTCAACAAGCAACGAATCTATCTCGCGAGTTTCGAGGAGCTCCAACTACGATAGAGTTAGAGCCTTCGTACTCGAAGCTAATCCGGAAGAGCCCGTCATTCCGATTCAAGAAGAGACACCGACAAGCTCAACAATATATTCGAAGAAATTACGAAGTCAACTTAAGAAGTGGAAAAGTTCTACCTCCGAGAATGGGTCCAAAGGACAAAGGAAAGCGTGTGGTTGTTCAGGAAGAACCAACCCCGACAGAAGAAATACCCATTCGAGAAGAAGCAGAGACACATGAAAACAAAGTGGACTACAACGTGCTAGCCCATCTTAGGAAACTACCAGCCAAACTGAGCATCTACGACGCTCTCATCTTATCAAAGGAGATGAGAGAAGCTCTGATCAAGGCCTTACTTGATCCGAAATTTGCTTAGCTCAAATGGCCGGAGAGTCCTTAGATGAGGTTTGCTCGTTAAAGGAACAACGAGGTGTTACCTTCACGGACAATGACCTATTACTTGGAACAGACAGATCACAACCGACCGTTGTACATTTCGCTACAATCGGAAAATTTACACTCTCCGCAGTATTGGTGGATCCAGGAGCATCAATCAATATAATGAATCTTCGAACGCTAGCATACTTGGAAATTGATGCTCGCGAGCTCGAGGCGGACAAAATGTTATTAAGAGGATTCAACCGTAAAGGAGAAAGAGCCCTCGGCTCAATAACACCGCTAATGAAGACCGGTGACTTAGCAAAGACAACCGCGAAATTTCACATAATCGATTCGAAACGTCGTTCAACGCTCTACTCGGGCCGACCATGGATACATGAAAACAGGATGGTACCATCATCTCTACATCGCTGCATCAAATACTACGATGGAGGGGAACAGTGCATCAAAGGTGACTTACAACCATTCTCCGTACATGAAATTGGAATCCACGAGGATGCAGCCTTATTATGCACCACCGAAGAAAACGATCTTCTCCGTAGATACCATAACAAATGAAGCAAAGAAAGTTCGGGACAACGAAGAACCCGAAGTTCTAGTCCAACAGCCACTCACCACTCCCTTACGGCGAGATGGTGAAGGTTTCTCCACAACTCGCATCCGAGGTCGAGGCCGGGGACGAGGTCGTGGTAGAGATGTTAGGACGATCGGACGGAGGAAACCAACCATCAATGTCGATCGGGAAGATAGTTCCGAAGAAGAAAAAGAAATCAAACAAGAAGCAACGACAATAAGTCGAAGAAGCCGCAATTCAAAATCCCTCTCGAAGATGAAAGAAACGAAGAATATAAATCGATGTACGAGAAGATTAACCACTATGTACATACTATGACTCCGACCCCGATCCATTCTAATAAGATCGAGGGTATGGAGGTCAAAGAGGTACGTAGCGGTGGTGCAAAGCCCATCAAATTCTACCGTGGTGCTCCTTCCTCCAAAACTCGAAAATAATGTACAACTCGAAGATGCTACTTCATCGAATTAATGGAATTGCCTTTTGAGTGGTACTCTCCCTGTGTTCAAAATTTAATTCAGCGTGGTTTCTTACCTCGATAATGGACAAAAGGTCAATCACAACGTTTTGAAAATTTATGGAATAACTCCGGTCGTCCACCCAACTCAAAACATGGTCTCGGATTCGGCACAAGTAGGATCGCCGATGATACCGAATTTTGCTTGGTTGTCACTTGCGAATCTAATGAAAATCGCATGGAAACTACGGACGAACTCGAAGATTTACAAATTGGAGACGCTCCACCGTAATTCGAAGAAGAAATCAAATCTACGATAGATGAGTTAACGGAAGTTAACTTAGGTACTAGCCAAGAGCCCAGACCTACCTTTGTTAGCTCCTTACTCAATAAAGAAGACTCGAAGAAATAATCAAGTTATTAATGGAATTTAAAGACCGTTTTGCTTGGAGCTACGATGAGATGCCGTGTTTAGCTCCGCAGGTCGCAGTCCATAAGCTAGGGGTGGATCCCGCTTCTCGTTCCACCGACAAGGTCCTGGAAGAATGCGTCTAGAAATCGAACAACAAGTCATACCGAAGTTAAGAAGCTAATAGACGCTAAATTTGTCCGTGAAGAACAATACCCGACTTGGTTAGCCAACGTGGTACCAGTCAGGAAGAAGAATGGTCGAATCGTAATTTGTGTGGATTTCGCAGATTTAAACAAGGCATGCCCGAAAGATGAATTCCTCTACCGATCCCGCAATTAATGATCGACATCGCTTCGACACATGAAATATTCTCGTTCATGGATGGATCTTCGTGATACAACCAGTATAAAAATGGCTCCGAAGATGAAAAGCTTACAGCATTCGAACGCCGATCGGAGTATATTGCTACACACGTGATGCCATTCGGATCGAAGAACGCAGAGCAACCTACCGTAGAGCAATGACAAGAATTTTTGATGATCTCATCCATAATCAAGTCGAATGCTACGTGGACGATGTGGTCATCAAAAGCAAAGTAAAGGACAACCACTTGTATGATTCGAGAATTGTTTTCGAACGATTAAGACAATTTAATCTTAAGATGAATCCCTTAAAATGTGCCTTCGGCGTCACCTCCGGAAATTCTTAGATTCGTTGTCCGACATCGTGGAATCGAAATCGACCCGGAAAAGATTAAAGCCATCTTAGAAATGCCACCTCCCAAAACCTTAAAACAACTACGATCTTTTCAAGGGAAGTCGGCATATCTTCGACGCTTTATCTCAAACCCGTCGTAGGTGTCACCTTTCTCAGCACTAGTTAAAAAGGACGCCAAATTTATTTGGGAAGAGAAATGCCGGAGGGCCTTCGAGGACATTAAACAATACTTAATGACACCTCCCGTCTTAGCAGCCCCGACCTCGTGTAGACCGCTAATACTTTATACCGCGGCTTTAGACGACTCTCTCTGAGCCCCGTTAGCTTGTGTCAATGATGAGGGTAAAGAAAATGCTCTTTACTACTTAAGCCGTCGTGCATCGCCGACGGAAGTAAGATATCCCGCAATTGAAAAGCATTGTTTGGCCCCGATCTTCGCCGCTCAAAAGCTCGTGCATTACATGCTTTCTCATAAGGTCAACCCGATCTCGAAGTTTAATCCATCGCAATACTCGATGACTCGTCCAACGCTTTCCGACAGACTTGCCGTGATGGTCAATGATATTATCGCAATTCGATATAACTTTCGTGCCTCTTCGTGCCGTAAAGGGACAAGTCTTAGCGGACTTCCTCGCAAGCACACCCTTTGCCGGCAGAATCGCCTCTCAATGACGACTTGCCGGATGAACAAATAATGAACCTAGAAGACCCCGATGATCGACGTTGGGAATTGTATTTCGACGGAGCATCTTCAAGACACAAAGACGAAGAATCGCAAGTGATAGTGCCCGGTAAGGCAGGGAATCGGGCTAATCTTTATAACACCGGAGCGGGGATGTTAAGATACTCCTACCACTCGACGGAACCGTGTACAAACAACGAAGCGAATACGAAGCCCTCATAACGGACCGGAATTAACCATTCAAATTGGGATAACAGTACATCAACATCTACGGGGATTCACAGTTAATCATTCAACAGATCGCCGGACAATGACGTAATTTTAAAACCAAGACTCGAGCAATACTTCCAATGATGCCATACAAACCGTTGGAACAGATTCCGAATGTGACAATCTACAAAATTCCCGTAAAAGAAAACGCTTTAGCAGATGCGTTAGCCCGCCTCGCAAAAGAATTTGCTCGTTTGCAAGATGAATCGATGGAAGTGTCAGTTCACGGACGTCGAGTCCTATCACGACTCGACATAGACACAATACATAAATCGAAAAAGGAAAAAGGATCAATTGCAACAAGTGACGTAAAAACACGGAAGATCAGGCGACGACCATTAATGACTACCCGCAAACAGGAAAGCTATCGGACGATAGGTCGTTAGCCCATCGGATCAAGAAAAGAACTCGTCCTACGCATTAGTAAACAATACGTTATACGGAAGGTCTTTTGATCAAATGTGGCTAAGGTGCCTAAGCGGGTCCGAGGCCCGTGAAATTGTTAAAGAGGTACATTCAGACTCGTGGCGCTCACCAATCGAGTCCAAAGATGAAAATGAAAATTAAAAGACTAGGGTACTACCGGCCCTCGATGATGACCGACTGCATGAAAATCGCCAAGAGATGTCATCAGTGCCAAGTGCACGGAGTGGTTCTACACCAACCTCCAAATGTGCTACATCCGACAATTGCATCGTGGCCATTTGAATGTTGGGGCACAGATATAGTGGGTCCAATAGAACCACCGTCGTCAAAAGGACATCGCTTCATTCTTGCGGCTACGATTACTTTTCCAAGCGGGCGAGTGCGCTCCACTCGTAGAAGTGAAAGCACATCACGTGCTACAATTTTTCAAGAACCAAGTTGTTTACCGCTTCGGGGTGCCGCGCGGAATCATCTCGGATAATGGGTCAGCATTCGAAGCACACAAATCAACAATTTTGTCGAGAGACACGAATCGACCGGCGGTATTCAACAATTTACTACCCAAGAGCAAACGGCCTTCGTTGAGGCTTTTAATAAAACTCTCGTTCAAATTTTAAAGAAAACCTTAGACGATAATAAGAGAAATTGGCACGAGAAGTTGTTAGAAGCCTTATGGGCCTACCGGACAACCTTCAGAACTCCTACGCAAGCTACACCTTACGCTCTGGTGTATGGGTCCGAGGCAAGTGTTACCTTTAGAGGTTCAGCCTTCCTTCACTCGAATTGCGATTGCAAGTAAAATCACAACGAAGAGAACGCCAAATTACGACTCGAAGAATTAGAGAGCCCTGGAAGGGAAGAGACTTGCAGCGCAACATGAATTTAGAACTATATCAAGCTAAGATGGTTCAAGCCCATGACAAACCGGTCCGCCCAAGAACCTTCAAAGTTGGTGATTTAGTTCTCGTTCTCAAAAGACCTATTCTCGCACACCGCAAGATAGGAGGAAAATTTGAACCTACTTGGGAAGGACCGTTTCGTGGTCAAGCAAGTATACTCGGGAGGTTCCTACCGCCTAGTGAATTGCCGTGGAGAACGACATATGCTTCCGATCAACGGACGATACTTGAAAAAGTATTACGCTACCTGATGTTTCGAAGGAATGAACTTTCCATCCCTAGAAGCACGGGTGAAGTGATTACTTATGACTGGGTCCGAACCAAAAAAAAAAAAAAAAAAAAGACAAAAATGTGCTAAAATAAATAAAATCCTGATAATAAAATTTTCCCTGTTTTCTTTTCCAAATCAAAATCTCTTACCTGATCTTATCCCACTTCATTCCTGTTAAGTTTAAAAAATATAATAAAATAAAAATGTCTTTAATGAACATTTTCTTAATGTTCTTGTTCTTAGTACAGCCCCCGATCCTTTCCCTTGTCTTTTCGCAGGAAATGTCGAACGGTGGTCGGTCCCGAACTTTAAGAATGGCGTAAGCCTTGCACTAGATGAAAAGAGGGTGAAAGATGGAGCGGTAATCGAGATTGACTCGGATTTCGCACCAGCAGGCCTACGATACGAAGAAAGTGACCGGGTCCCGGCTGACCGAGAAGAACCGCCCTGACAGACAAAGGATGAGAGTGGGTGGCCCAAGCCACCAATCCAAGAATAAGAAAAGAAAGGCAAACATCGAAGAAGATAAGAAAATGAAGTCCGTAGTCGCTACGGCAGAGGGCGAGCTTGCCGCCGCGCCCACGTAGATTCAAGAAGTTCGGAGAGCTACTCTCACAAGCAACGCAACGAAGAAATAAGAATCGCCGTATCCGTAAGATGTTGACAAAACTAGCCGCGGATCAGCACGACGAGGCAGATTGCTAATGTCGGTGCATACACTTCAAGGACACCGGTTCACCGAGAACTCGAAGAAAGGAGGCCAGCTCCTAGGATGACAGAAAGAACTGGGGAAATCTCCGAAGAACGAAGAAAGAAGGCTACCACGCCACCGGATAGAACCACCAATGATGCATGACCTTGTTGCGAAGCAACCCCGGGGATGTCCCGACAGGCATCATCCCCGAGGAGCCGAGGTATGCAGGAGAACGTGAAGGGATTGAACCGTATATTCCACAAGACGTCACTGTGCCTCGCCATCCGCAGATCATTCCGGAATACGAGCCGGAGAGAATGCGAATGTTGAAAAGAAAACCTTCGAATACTTCGAGAGAATTGTGAGGCGAAGAATCAATATACTGGAAGGCCTCGAGCTACATACGTACGTATTCTCGTAGTATGAACGACGAAGCAAATCGTGGATTGCATCCGGGATTTGAAAAGAATGGGCCGAGCGGGCCGCCTAAGGGAAAATACATACTCGTAACCCCGGAGATGGATGCCGTGGAAAGGAAGAATCACAATACAATGCGGATGTCGTTACAACTTTGCGGAAGACGAAAGGGAAACCCACCGGAATACTCCGTCATGGGCAAGTGGATCCGATGCCATTAGTCATCAAGAGAATGGTAAAGAGATTGATAACATGGAAGGTACCGCCCAGCAGATTGCATACCCAATAGCTGCATTATCAACATCTACAAGCAAGGTGACCGCATACCCCCACACGTAGATCACCACGACTTTGTCGACCTTTCGCACGCCTCTTTCCCGAGCGAGTGTAACATCATGTTCGGATCCGACCTCCGGATAGCAGGCCCGTGTGAGTTCCGAGGGCCGTTGAAGATACCTTTACCGGTAGGTTCCGTCATGATACCGAAGGGCAACGGAGCGAGATATCGCTAAGCATTGCATACCGAGAGTACCGGTGAAGCGGATCTCGGCTACTTTCGGAAGGATGGACGACAGGAAGACACCCTACCATTTCCACCGGACCCGGAGCTAGAGAGCCTCCGACCTTACGAGCCGTGAGTTACATGGAAAATATCACACCTCCAATGTACATCCATACGGCATCCTTGCCAAGGATGTCTTGGAAGGTGATGTTATTGACCATGTACCCCACTATTCAGACATGGATTTTTGACAGATGCTTCTTTGGATGAATCAACAAAGATCATACACAGTCCGTTTTGAGTTTACATGGATTGTATGAAATATATTCCAGATCAAGATGTATGATGTATCTTCTACATGATTGGAATGAAAGTGACCATGTCACATTTCGCCTTCACCTCTTTTGTGCAAATTGATTGGGAAACGCCGTTAAAGTTAAATGAACTTCGAACAAAGAACGAAAAGGAATAAAAAAAAGAGAATAAAAGAAAACTTTCCTTTTAAAAAAAAAAACCTAAAAAAAAAATGACAAACACCAAATTCACATGAACATTAAATAAACGATAAAATAAAATTTGAATCATTAAAAGATAAACAAAATCAACATAAATGTTAAATCAAATTCTCAATCAAATTTCAAATGTGATCTTCCAAATTTCAAATCAAATCTTAAATCAAATTTCAATCGAGTTCAAACTCATCCTTCCAAATTTCAAATTCGATCTTTCCGCATTCCAAATCTCTATCAAATCTCAATTTCGATCTTCCGGATCTTAAATCAAATCTCAGTCAAATTTCAAATTTCAAATTCGATCTTTCCAGATCTCACATCAAACCTCAGTCAAATTCAAACTTTTGGGGTTGAGGATTTTACATCCAAGACTGCATTGCTTTAGGATTCTTTCCCTATCGCAATGAAATACATCAAATTCAAACTTCTGGGTCGAGGATTTTACATCCAAGACTGCACTGCTTTAGGATCCTTTCCTTATTGCATTGAAATACATCAAATTCAAACTCTTAGGTCGAGGATTTTATATCCAAGACTGCACTGCTTTAGGATTCTCTTCCTAGTGCACTGAAATACATCAAATTCAAACTTTTGGGTCGAGGATTTTACATCCAAGACTGCACTGCTTTAGGATTCTTTCCTATTGCACTGAAATACATCAAATTCAAACTCTTGGGTCGAGGATTTTACATCCAATACTGCACTGCTTTAGGATTCTCTTCCTATTGCACTAAAATACATCAAATTCAAACTTCTGGGTTGAGGATTTTACATCCGATACCGCACTGCTTTAGGATTCTTTCCCTATTGCACTGAAATACATCAAAATCAACCTTTTGGGTCGAGGATTTTACATCCAAGACTGCACTGCTTTAGGATTCTTTCCTATTGCACTCGAAATACATCAAATCAAATTCAAACTTCGGGTCGAGGATTTTACATCCAAGACCGCACCGCTTTAGGATTCTCTTCCTATTGCACTCGAAATACATCAAATTCAAACTTTTGGGTCGAGGATTTTACATCCAAGACCGCATCGCTTTAGGATTCTTTCCTATCGCACCGAAATACATCAAATTCAAACTCTTGGGTCGAGGATTTTACATCCAAGACCGCACCGCTTTAGGATTCTCTTCCTATCGCACCGAAATACATCAAATTCAAACTTCGGGTCGAGGATTTTACATCCGATACTCGCATCGCTTTAGGATTCTTTCCTATCGCATCGAAATACATCAAATTCAAACTTTTGGGGTTGAGGATTTTACATCCAAGACTGCATTGCTTTAGGATTTTTTCTTTCCCTATTGCACTGAAATACATCAAAATCAACCTTTTGGGTCGAGGATTTTACATCCAAGACTGCACTGCTTTAGGATTCTTTCCCTATTGCACTGAAATACATCAAATCAAATTCAAACTTTTGGATCGAGGATTTTACATCCGAGACCGCATCGCTTTAGGATCTTTTCCTATCGCAATGAAATACATCAAATCAAATTCAAATTCTCGAGGTTAAGGATTTTACATCCAATACCGCATTGCCCCGAGATCTCTCCTCATTGCAATAATTCGATCCGGTCGATTCAATTTTCTTTCGAGGTCAAGATGTTGCATCTAAAACCTCAAAATTCCAATTTTCAATTCAAATCAAATCCCTTCAAAATTAATCTTGACAAACTTCAATCTAAATTAAAACTCTAAATTGAAATCTAAACTCACACATCATGACTTGAACATGAAACAAAATAAAGTCTAAATCAAAATTCTCCCAAATCATGTGATTTGGGATTCACCTCCTTTTCCTTTCCCTGCCGAGAGTTCAAGGATCTCCAGCTCAGTGGATATACTCGACACTCCCCACTCGAAGCTCTTCTACTTCGTCCTAAGTTTGTCACTTGGACATCCGTGATTGGTTTTGTTGATCTTTTCGGTCAACGCCAATACGCGCGGTGTGCTCCGTCAGCTCACCACACCTATCGGGGTCCATTTGTCGACCTCATTTTTGATGAGGTCTTCTCTTCTTCTCTTTAGTACTTAGGATCTAGCCTTAAGCTTTTCCTTTCGACTATCTTAGAGGACTAGAATCGGGATCCACCTTTTAGAAATTCAAACCACTTCTTAACTCCCCGCAAACTCCACAAACTCGATTGTAGACCCCTAATCACCTAGAGGGTTGAAATCAAATGTGGAAGTTTAAAGGATGAGTTCCTATAGGATTCTTCGGCCTTAGACCGCCCCGCGGCTCTGGTCCGGTGAAGGGTCGACTTACACACACACTACACCTATACACTACACTTTCACACACCTCCTAAAAACACACCCATACCTAACTCGACCTCCCGACTCATGAAGGTGATTCACATGGATGGTCCTTAATCCCTAAGCCCTTGGCTAAGAGGGTTAGGAACAACATAGTGGATGCCTCAAATGAGTCCCTTTATAGCTCATGTGGGCTTGATATGGCTTCATGGCTCAACCAAAATGATTTCATTCCACTTACATTCACTCAAGCTTCAATTTTCCAAATTTTCAATTTTTAACCCCCGGGACCCTACACCCGCCTAACCTACCCAAAACCCTCGAACTTACCCAAATTTTCTAAAATCTCCAAATCACCCAAAATTCTCCAAAATCATTCCCAAACATTTCCACATCACTCAAATTGATCATCCATACCCAAAAATGCCAAAAATTCCAAGAAAACCTCCCAATACCCTCCAAATACCCAAAATACCCCTCTTGACCCAAAAATCCAAAAATTCAGAAAATTCCTAGAAAATTCCAGAAAATCTCAAATATTCCCAATTTCATTTTGTTCAACTACACCATGGGCCAATTTTGTCAATTTACCCCACTTTTATCAAAACCCCCAATTTGACCCATTTTAACCTAAAGTAAACCCAATGTCAAACCTAACCTACCCATTTGACCTAAATTCTGGTCCAATTCAATTCTAAACTTCAATTCAACATCCCCAACACCAATCTAGACCAAATCCAAGCCCAATTTGATTGAAATTTGGATCCAATTTCACTTTTGGCCTTAAAGTTCAATTTGGACCCATGACCCAAACTTAGCCCAAACTCACCCAATTCAACTCCAATTAACCCCAAATCTTTTCTAAACCCTCCTTGACATCCCCATAAACAAAACACTAACATGATTTGCCCAAGATTTTGATCCAAACCCCACTCAAATTCAACCCAAAGCTAAAAGGCCCATTTTTGACCTAAACCCAAACCTAACCCAAATGAGCCCAAACCCCAAAACCAAAACCCATCAAAGCCAAAACCTCTTTGAAACACTCCCATAAACATTTCCCAACATTAATTTTACATCAATTTCAACTCTAGCCCAACATTGGCCCAAGTTAGCCCAATTTGACCTACATAGGCCCACTTACCAATTAAACCCAAATTCAAACCAATTCAAGTCCAAATCACACCAAATTGACCCCAAACCACTCATGACACATCCCTAAACCAAACTCAACAATTATTTGGCCCAACCTCTTTACAAAATTTCTATCCATAAATTCATTTTCAAACCTAAAAGCCCATTTCCCTTAAACTTTCCTAAAAGCCCACTCCCTTCAAATTCAAAAGCCCAAATTCATCCAAAGCCCACATGACACTTCCTTTCATCATCCATTTAATCAAAATCACCCCTAAGTTTCAAAATCATCAATTAAACCATTCCAAATCAAGCTTCATACAAATTTTCACCAAAATATCCAAAATTCTTAAAACCCATTTTTATGAAATTGACTAAACTTTTCCCTAAGCCAAAGACAAGCCATGCAAGCCATGGACAAGCCACATGAAGCCATGGAGAGTTTGACATGTGATCAAGCCATTAATGGAAAAAAGAGGACCCCCTTTCCTAATCCTTCTTAAGCCTTTTTTTACCTTAAGCATGTCACACTCTAAACCATGCTTTGCCACCTAATCCTTGATGGAGACTCCACCACACATGGGAGATCGACCCACTCGACCTCCTCAGCCCAAAACCAGGTCTTGGGGAGGTGCACCCAACCCATTTGCATGGGTTGACCAAAATAAGCTAAAATAGCCCATTCCCCTTTCTACTTTGATTCAACCACTTTACACATGTCAAACCTCAATTGAATGCACCAAACCCCAGCCCTGACCCACCTGAACAAGATGGTGACCAAGTGCTCGGCCGGCCGCCCACCGAGCCGCCGGAAAACACCATGGCCGAGACCTCGGGAGGAGCCAAACTTTGGAATTCTCCCTCGTCGAGCTGCCCCATGCCTAGTGGTCACCATGGCTGTTCTTCTCCTCACCGAGCAAGTCGATCCCAAGCCCTAACTTCCCCGGGAGGCCCTCCACCCTCTCCTATTTAAACCCCTCACCCTCTCGGCCATGGAAAGGTGCCGAACTGCACCTTACCGAAACTCGCCAAAATTGTTCCGGACTCATCCTCCACACTCAAAGCACTTGATCCCCGATGAGATCCCCCGCCATTTCTTCTATGTGAGCTCAATTTCGTAGTTGAAATTCCACCCAAAACCAGGACACTTCTCCACAGGTGAGCCAATCCCCAAATTGATTGGTTCTACACCTTCACTCGGACCAAGGGAAGGTGTCCACCAGCAAAAGCCCCATCTCAAGGCCACCCGGTTGCTCCGGCCTCCAAGCTTTGTGATCGGGCTTGGTCGAAATCACATCTGCAGACAATTCACTGGACCGAGAGACTTCATCCGGAGCTCACCGGGATCCAATCGAAGGTGCAACAACTCTCAGATCGAAGCCACACTTCTCTGAGCAAAGGTATGAACTAATTCTTCATCCCGAGCTTCTGGAGATTCTCCATTTCAAATGCCTTAATTTCAATGCATGATAATCGTATAGATGTGTTCGTCTCTTCAAGACGAATCCATAGAGCATAAGAACATGAAAATCCATTGAGTATCGAGTGAGATATTAAGGATTTAGTGTGGACGGCTCTCGGCTGAGGTCACTTGGGGACGATGAACGGATGCCTTTCATTTAATACACGCGCGGACGGACGGCCAGGATCGCGTCGGATCAGAGGACGGAGCGATACAGCGGGTCCCGGGAGCGCTGACACAGATGGCGGCGTCGAATGGGAGCGCGCCGCGTGTGCATTCGGAGCTGCCGAGGTTGACGCGGCGCCGCATCACTTAAGTAGAAAATTAGGGATTTTCTTAATTTATTTAATTCCCTGAACTTTGAAAATTCATATCTTTGTGTAGAAAAATCCTAAAAATAAAATAAAAATACCCTCTTGCTCAGTGAACAGAGGAGAATAATTGGAAAAGAAATTAATTAATTTTGTCCATTATTTTATTTTTAATTAATTATTTACTCCCTGCATTGTTTTAATTCTCCATGCATTCACACAATTCACCATGGCATGAGACTATAGGGCTTTTGAAGCCTCCGAACTTAGGGACATTCCCTGAATTTTCCAAGGTCGGAGGCCATCTCTGTGAAAAGTTATTGATTTTTCAAATGCATGTTGCTGTTTTAAGTATTTTAATTTCAAAAATTAGCATGTTGCGAAATAAATTCTATGAAAATTTGGTGATGTTCCTTATGACCAGAGAACCCTAGGAAAAATAGGACTTGGGTTAATTCACTTAAGATAACCCTAATTGGCTTAAACATCCAAAATAGACCCCTAATTAATTAAAGCTAACCATACATCAAATTGACTTGAAATCAATTCTCCACTGACCTTTAGGATCAGAGGAACCCACCATAAAAATTTGAGGTCAATTGGACTTGGTTAGCCCCACTAATTGGATTGATTAAGCCACTTAGTCATTTTAAACTTTAAAAATTCATAACTTTCAAAATACCTTTCAAAAATTTACCAAATTGGTTTTGGAGCCTCTCTGATATCAGGGAATTTAAGAAAATTAAAATTTCAATTTTCTAAAAAAGTTGATTTTTAATATTATTTTAATATTTTTAATAATTAAAAAATAATAAAAATCACAAAAATAATAAAATTCACCAAAATGTCACATTTTGAATTTTAATCACTTAGGAACAAACCCCATATTTTTCTTAGGTCTATTTGGTGAGATATTAATTTTTAAAGCTCTAGGGTAATTTTAAAATTAAAAAAATGTATTTTCTAGCATTTTCACCAAAATAATTATAATAAATCAAAGAAAAATCAGAAAATTGTAAAATTTGGTTCTCTGGAATCCTTGATATCAGAGAGAATTTTAAAAATTATAAAATTCATTTTTCAACATTTATTTTATTTTTAAATTAATTAATACTCCAGAACTTAAAATAATTCTAATAAATAAAATATAATTCAAAAAATTACAAAATTTGGTCCAAGTGGTCTTCTGGTCATTAGGAATATCCCCTAATTTTCTTAAGGACAGAAACTTACCCTTGGTCATGTTATCAAATTTTCCTTGAAAATATCTATTTTCTACTAAAAATAATTATATAAATAAATTAAATACAGAAAAATCACATTTTCTCCTCTCATGTCTTTATTGACATATGAGTGAAGTCACATAAAAATTTTAAGTTCATTTGAGTTCAATTTAGTGAGTTATAAAATTATTGAGCTTAAAGGGCAAGATGGTAATTAAAATTTTAACCCTTAATTAAAACTTTAGGTTTAATAAAAAATTAACAAGTAAAATATTTGATCCTAACCTGATTTGGATGATTGAAATTTAAAAAATTAAAGGGTAGAAACCCATTAAGCAATTTAAAATGATTAAACCTTAAATTAAATAATCGATTAAATTTGGAAGAATAATAAAATCGGAATTATTAAAATAGGGATATTATTAGGAAGAGATTTATTCTTTAATTTAAAAATCCCTAAATTTAATCATCTCATTAATATTCAACTCTTAATTAAAATGATAACTCAAATTTAAAATATTAAAAGACTTAATCATTAAACTAAAATTAAATCATTAAACTCTTTCAAAAATTTCAATTAAAATTAAATTAAATTAAATTAAAAATTAAATTAAATTAAGTAAATTAAATTAAAATTAAATCAAATTAAATTAAATTAAATGAATAAATTAAATTAAATTAAACAAATAAAATTAAATTAAATAAATTAAATTAAATTAAATTAAATTAAGTAAATTAAATTAAAAATTAAATCAAATTAAATAAAATTAAATTAAAATTAAATCAAATTAAACTAAATTGAATTAAATTGAATTAAATTAAACTAAAATTAAATTGAATTAAGTCGAATTAAATAACATCACCTAAGACATAAAGAACTCAAAAATAAATCTAAAATAACTTCAACACTATTCCAAACTTAAATCATTAATTTGAACTTAAATTTGAATCACAAATCATTAAATATCATTTTGCTCTCTAGGAGCTTTAGTTATCATAACTCCTAAACAGAATATTAAATGAAATGTTACTTCACTTATAGGACATTCAAATATCCTAGTTCACTGAGCAAGTTAACAAAACTTGAAAACCTCTGACGATCGATTCATTTACATAATTAAATTCATTTGGACTTAAAACAATCCTAGAAATATTGAAAAGATGTTTAAGATTCTTCTTAAGCACTTCCTCAATATGATAGGATATTTATAAGAACAATTGAACTTAGTTGTTCTTTCGATGAAGAAAATCGTCTTCAAATCAAAAACACAAGGAACCTAGACGTCATAGGAAATGACTAGCTATAGGATTAGGAATTTGGTAGAAAACCATAACCCTTACCTTAGCTTTACCTAGGAACTTGCTTAAATATTCTAAACTGTGTTTTAAGTGCGACTGGGATGACGGGAAGACCCTCCAGGTACGCTTTTATTTTATTGCGATTTACTTTACGGTAATTTATTTCATCGCATCGCACTTATTTTTCTTGCATGATAAACAACAGTTGCATGAAAACCCACACCTTTAGGACAGAAACCAAAACTAAAACCCATAACTAAATTAAAAGATACTACAAGATAAAATTCACCTCCACAACATTTCAAAATATAAGACAACTCAAAATTTAATCACAAACAGAACACAAAACTACAACTAAATTAAAACGTCCTGTTGGATGATCGGGAATACCTCGGATGATGTAACCTACGTGTTGCTAACGGGATTTCCCACGGTCTAAATGAAAGTGTGGAACTCATTCGATTGAGTTTAGCAAATTCATCTGGACTAAATGAATCCGATAAAAATAATGATGCCTGAAGGATGGAACCGCGGGATCTTAACCGGTGTTGTTATAATCAACTTTAAGATTTGTTTTAATTAAAACACAAAAAAACACTTGGAAATTAAGACTCCTCTAAACCAAAACACTTTTCTCATCCCCCGATTTATGATTTCTAAAACTAAACCCTCGCAACAACAAGGAGCTCGGAGTATGGTGGGCAACGACGGCCATCGTCATCAGCGAAAATCCGAGTCTACTTCAAGAAAACTTTCCTTAGAACTAAATAACCAAGCCATAGGACTTCGAGGTAGTTTGCCTAGGGCAACATAAATCCTCAACTCTTCGTTAGGCATTTGCATGATCATATCATGTAAATTAAGCCCTAACCGGTCTTAGGATTCCGAGGTAGTCGTCCGATACGACATAAACCCTCATATCTTCCAGGCTATTTGTATGATTCTATCATATAAATATAAGCCCTAATTAACTAAAATTGGCAAGATTAAAACATTAAATAAACATTAGGACTTTCCTAAATCCAAGCCAAACAATAGGATAGTCGGGAAATTACCGAAGTCCGCTTCGGATCCGTAATTTCTCCTACTTTTCTTCCTTTGAATTTCCAAAATAAAATGTTCCAAATTCGAGCTAATCCCTTTGAAATTTCAAAAAATTCAATCCTTTGAAAACTTAAACTTTGAAATCCTCGAGAGCAGAATTATTGATTATTATCGAGAGTTTTCTTAGGTGATTCCCATCACTTAAGATGTAATTAACTATAGGGGCTTGCCCTTATAGGGAATTTTAAAGAACCTGAGTAATATAAACCCCGTTTAATATTTTCATATTAAGCGTGGAATTTGTCGGCTTATAAAATTGGTTCGCAGACCAAACGGATGTCACAAACCTTCTAGTTTATTTAACCGAGCCCCACCATCAAGCAGTGTGTTTATCCTTAGGGATAGATACACGGTTTGTGATGCGGCGCTCGTTTATATAAACTATTTGGGATGTGAGATCGGTTTGATTTCATATCTTAAAATCTTCAAATTTAAAATTATTTTCAAAATCAAATATTACTTTCTAAATTATATCTATATTTAAATTTAAAATTCGCCGACAACTTCTGTTAGGCGACCTCTTTTTAAAATATCACACAACCTAAAAATAGTGCCGACAGAGGAATTTAAGATAAGTTGTGTTTATTTACTTTAGTTCGTAGAACTTTGCTTTTATATATGAAATCTAAGTTTTATTGTATCCTCTCTATGAAATCTGAGTAGTTGTTCTGTCATTATTCTTATTTTAATATTTTTGTGAAATGGTAAATTGAACTATTGTGCTATAAAAGTTTTAAAAAAATTGTGATAATCTTTTACTTAAATCTTAATTTACTTTCAATCGGGCCAATTGATTAGTTAAAATATGTTGAGTTTAAAAACTATAGTAAAGATTACATCTGAGATTCAGGTAGGTCAAAGTCCTTGGAAGTAGGTGCAAATAAATAGGGAAATAATATTCATCGGGCGTAGAATTGGAGATTTTAGAGTGACAGGTTAAAATCCTCAATTTGGTCCTATCGTTTAGGTGATGAAGTGTGGATGTTAGCCTTCAGGCGAGGGGAACGTGGGAGCTCTGAAGTGAGAACCGGTATCCTCCCAGTCTAGCTACAGATTCAGTTGCCAAGCATAGGATTAGTCAATGTTCTTTATGCCTGGACCAAAGGGTAAAGAATAGGTATGCTCCAATTTGGCACAACACCGTTTTAAACTAATTCTAATTTTCCATTCACTTAAAATATCTTAATAAAGGAGAAAGATTCTTGCTTATATATTTGAACTTCACTTTAGTAGAATTAGTTATTTGTTAGTAGAACTAGTTTATTAAAACTTCATATTATTATCGATTGTGTATTAGTGACCGATAAGCAATTTCGATTTCCAAGTTGTGATTCTGAATTGATTTCTATAATCCTAGTTTGTAACCTCTAAAATTTCCTTGTGGGATCGATATTCAGGACTCCATTAGAGCCCTGTATTACTTGATATGATACGTGTACTTGCGTTTAAAATTGTGACTTTACAGAATCATTATAAATATATAAATCTGAGGTCATAAATTCTTACATATAAAAAAAGTCGCATCAAGTTTTTTGCATCGTTTTCGGGGAATATAACATAATTAGAGTAACAAACAATTTAGGACTGTTAGAAAACTTTTTTATAGAATTGCAACTTATTTAGTTAACTGTTTTGTTGTGTACTAATTTCGATTGTATGCGTAAATTTGATTCTGAAAATCTTATACCCTATGATTCAGAGTTAGAACGCATTGTTAGGAGAATTTAAAAACTGAGGAAAGAACCTATAAATTCTGAAACAATTGAAAACAACGTAAACAACCAAAGAATAGAAAATGAACATCAATCTAGACCACTAAGAGATTGCGCTAACCCTACATTAGATGAAATTCACTTAACAATCCAAAATCCTGATGTAGCTGCTAATTCATTTGAGCTTAAACCTGCAATTATCAAAATGGTACAAAACAATCAATTTGGTGGAACTTCAAATGAATATCCTAATCTACATCTTGTAAGTTTCTTAGAACTTTGTGCTACTTTTAAATACGATAGAGTGTCTGATGATGCTATCAGACTTAGTCTTTTTCCTTTTTCACTAAGGGATGAGGCTAAGGCTTGGTTAAATTTGTTAGCACCTGGATCTATTAGAACATAGGGAGAAATTTCATAAAAATTCTTATCGAAATATTTACCACCATCTAAGACTGCTAAGCTTACAAACGATATCACATCTCTCAGTTAGTATGAGGGAGAATCAATATATGAATCCTGGGAAGGATTTAAAGAACTTCTTAGGGAATGTCCATATCATGCTTTACCAGATTGGTTAATTATTCAAACTTTTTATAATTGATTAGTAGGATCTCTTAGATCTATCATTGACGCTGCTGCTGGTGGATCACTAATGTCTAAACCTTTTGAAGAAGCTTATGCTTTAATAGAAAAAATGGCTACTAATAATTTTCAATGACATGCTGAAAGATTAAATCTTAAGAGAGTAGCCAGTATTCATGATTCAGATGCTTTAACTATGATAGTTTCTTAAATTACTGCTCTTTCAAAGAAAATAGATCAAAACGGAATGAATCATTCTCAAACACTTCTAGTGTTAGAAGAAAATTCATTAGGACAAATTGTAGATGCTCAATCTTCATGAGAAACTATAAATTTAATAAATAATAGACAAAATAACCCTTATTCAAACTATTATAATCCATGGTGGAAGAATCATCCAAACTTTAATTGGAATAACCAAGGTAATGCAAATCCTGTTAATCCTCAGTGGGAGAACAATCATGTTAACCCATTAGGAAATATAAACAACCAGGGTAATTCTAATTATAGACCTTCTAATCCATCAAGTTTTTATAATAATTCACAATTTAAGGAGAAGAAGTTATCTATGGAAGAATTTGTTTTGAATATGGGTAATCAATTACAAAGTCAAGGAGCTGCTATTAAAAACATAGAAAACCAATTGGGGAAAATTGCTACTGCACTAAGCAATAGACCTGTTGGAACTTTACCTAGCAATGTTGACGTAAATCCTAAAGATCAAGGAAAAGAACAGATTAAGGATATTCAATTAAGAAGTGGAAAATAATTGAAAACAAGAGTTCAAAAAGAAACTGTAGTTGAAAAGGAAAAAGAAGAAACTGAAGGAGAAAATGAAAGTTTATATCCTGATTTTCCTCTGAAACCTATGAAAATTACTGTTGAAAGACCACTACCACCATTTCCTCGAAGACTAAAGCAACAAGATAAAGGAAAAAGATTTACTAAATTCTTAGACATTTTGAAAAAATTGTCAATAAATATTCCTTTTGTTGAAGCTTTGGAACAAATGCCTGATTATGTTAAATTTATGAAGGATAAACTCAACAAAAAGAGGAAGTTACTAGATCATGAGACCGTTGCACTCAGTGAAGAGTGCAGTGCTATAATTTAGAGAAAGCTTCCTGAAAAACTTAAAGATCCTGATAGTTTTCACTATCCCGTGTGCTATTTGTGAAAAATTTTATGGGCAAGCATTATGTGATTTGGGAGCTAGCATAAATTTGATGCCTTTATCAACTTTTAAAAGGTTAGAGATAGGAGAGATTGCACCAACTTCTGTAACTCTACAGTTAGTTGATCGATCTATTATACATCTTAAAGGAGTTGTAGAACATGTTCTGGTCAAGGTTGATAAATTTATCTTTCCTCTGGACTTTATCATTTTAGATATGGAAGAAGATAAGAAAATTTCAATCATTTTAGGAGGAACATTCCTAGTTGCAGGAAGAGCCATGATAGATGTTCAAAAAGGAGAATTGACTATGAAAGTAAATGATCAAGAAGTAACCTTTAACATCTCAAAGTCAATGAAATATTCTTCAATAGAAAAAGATGATGAATGTTTCAGAATGGAGATATGTGATTATCTAAAAAAAGAATATTTCAAAGAAAATTTTGAAGAAAAAGAAGATATGAAAAAACATAATTATGATGAAATTTATAGCGAAGAAGCTTGATTATATTCAGGAGAAATTTGAAACACTCAATTCAACAGCACCAGAAAACAAAATATTAATTCCATCTATAGTAAAACCCCCTGAACTTAAATGAAAGACTCTTCCAAATCAATTGAATTATGTATTTTTAGGAGAGTTTTCAACATTACCAATAATTGTATCCTCAGACTTAAATGAAATTCAAGAACAAAAATTAATGGATACATTAAAAAAAACAAAAAAGCTTTTGGATGGACTCTAGCTGATATTAAGGGAATTAGTCCTTTGATTTGTATGCACAAAATTTTATTAAATGAAGAACATAAACCAAGAATTGATCCACAAAAGAGACTGAACCCTATTATGAAAGAAGTAGTTAAAAAAGATATTTTAAAATGGTTAGATGCTGGAATTATATATCCTATTACGGATAGTACTTGGGTAAGTCCAATTCATTGTGTTCCCAAGAAAGGAGGAGTAACTGTTGAAGCAAATGAAAATAATGAATTAATACCTATCAGACAAGTTTCTAGTTGGCGTATTTGTATTGATTATAGAAAATTAAATGCCGCCACCCGAAAAGATAACTTCCTCTTCCTTTTCTAGACCAAATATTGGATAGACTTGTTGGACACAAGTATTACTGTTTTTTGGATGGATATATGAGTTACCTTCAAATACTTATTGCTCCTGAGGATTAAGAGAAAACAACATTTACTAGTCCTTATGGAACTTTTGCTTTTCGAAGAATGACTTTTGGACTATGTAATGCACCTGCAACATTCCAAAGATGTATATGATGTCTATCTTTATTAAGTTAATTGATAATGGACTAGAAGTATTTATGGATGATTTCTCTGTGTTTGGAACATCATTTGACGCATGCTTAAATCATCTTTAAAAATTTTTGGAGTTATGCAAAAGAACTAACTTAGTTCTAAATTGGGAGAAATGTCAATTTATGGTTGTAGGAGGAATTGTATTATGGCATAAAATTTCAGAAAATTGCATGGAAGTAGACCCTGCAAAAATTCAAGTAATAGCTAAATTACCACCTCCTACTACAGAGAGAAGGGTAAGAAGTTTTCTTAGACATGTTGGTTTCTACAGGCGCTATATTAAAGATTTTTCAAAAATTACCAAACTTTTATGCCAACTTTTAAAAAAAGACAAGAAATTTGAATTTACTAAAGACTGCTTAAATGTCTATGAGTTATTAAAGAAAAAACTAATCACAGCACCTGTAATAGTTTCACCTGACTGAGAGAAACCATTTGAATTAATGTGCGATGCTAGTGATTATGCTATTGGAGCTGTTCATAGTCAAAGATATGATAAAATTTTTAAAGTTATATACTATGCTAGTAGAATTCTTAATGATGTTCAAATTAACTACACGATTACTGAAAAAGAGTTATTGGTGATTGTGTATGTTTTTTAGAAATTCATATCATATTTAATTGAAACTAAATGTATTGTTCATACTGATCACTCTGCTATTAAATATCTGATGCAAAAGAAGGATACTAAACCAAGATTAATTAGATGGGTACTTTTAATGAAAGAATTTGATTTTGTGGTAATTGATAGAAAGTGAACTGACAATCAAATTGCTGATCATTTGTCGAGACTAGAATATCATGAATCATCTGATACCGACAATGAAATAATAGACAGTTTCACTGATGAACAATTTTACAATATTAATGAGTGGAAAATATCTTGGTATACTGATATAGTTAACTATATAGTAAGCGATATTTTGCCACCTATGCTAACTCTGCAGCAACAGAAAAAATTCATTCATGATGCAAAAGCATATTTTTGGGATGAACCATATTTATATAAGCAATGTAACGATCTTATTATTAGGAGTTGTGTGCCTTATGAAGAAACTGAATTGATTATTCAAAAATGCCACGAATCTGAATTTGGATGACATTTTAGGATTAACAAAATTGCACATAAAATTTTGCAAGCTGGATTTTATGTCCTACTCTTTTTAGAGATGTTTACAGATATATCAAAACTTGTGATAGATGCAAACAAGTAGGTAATATATCTAGAAGAAATGAAATGCCTCTGAATTTCATGTTAGAAGTTGAGATTTTTGATGTTTAGGGATTAGATTTCATGGGACCATTTATTCTTTCATTTGGGAACTTATAGATTTTAATTGCAGTTGATTATGTATCAAAGTGGATTGAAGCACAAGCTTTAACTCGTTGTGATGCTAAAAGTGTTTCAAGATTCTTAATGAAAAAAATTTTCACAAGATACGGAATGCCGAGAGTGATTATCACCAACAGAGGATCCCATTTTAGGAATAAATATATTCAAAGATTGGCAGAAAAGTTTAATATTGTTCATAGATTCTCTATTGCTTATCATCCTCAAACTAGTGGTTTAGCTGAAGTTTCTAATCGTGAGATTAAAAAAATTTTAGAAAAGACTTTAAATCCTAGTATAGTAGAATGGTTTATGAGACTGGATACTACATTATGGGCATACATGACTGCTTATAAAACTTCTATTGGTATGACTCCTTACAGACTTATTTATGGAAAGACTTGTCACTTACTAGTAGAATTGGAGCATAAAGCATATTGGGCGATTAAAGAATTTAATTATAATTTGAAAATGCTGGTGAGAAGATATTGTTGTAATTGAATGAATTAGAAGAATTAAGAAATGAATTTTATGATAACGACAGAATTTATAAGAAAATTGAAGTTAATGCATGATCGAAAGATTAACCATAAGAACTTTGAACCAGGACAAGAAGTTTTGCTTTACAATACAAGGTTGAAATTATTTCCTAGGAAATTGAAGTCTCGTTAGTTAGGACCCTTTATGTGACTCAGGTTTACACTTATGGAGCAGTTGAAATTGAAGATCAGAAGACTGGGAATAGATTTAAAGTAAATAGACATAGATTAAAATTATATTTTGAGGGTAAACGACTAAATTTTAAATAGGTTTTAATGCTGAGTCAACCTGAATAACAACTCAATAGGTCGGGCTGAAGATGTTAAATCAAGCGCTGTATGGGAGGCAACCCATAGTTATCTTTATTTGTTTGAGTGTTTGCTTGAGTTTATCATTAGTTTGTAGTAATATTGAATTCTACTACTTGTATTTGTCCCTTGATTATCAAGAATTTAGATACATAGAGAAAATTTGGAACGTATTTGACCACGGCGTAAATGTGCAAAATTTTGCCTAGGGCGCCGACGGCGCGATCGACGCTGCCGATGGCATGATTTCCTGAGAGCTCTGGAATTTAATTGTATAAGGCTTGCTGACGGCGCCATCGAGGCCGCCGACAGCGGGATCGACAAGTGGGCAGTTTTTTGAGTTTGAAATGATAGTTTTTGGCGGTTTTTAGCGAATTCGTCCCTTATAAACTTCCATGGATGGTTCCTAAACTCCCAAAAATGAATGGAAACTTCCTTCAATTCCTCTCTAATGGCTTCCAATTCAGTAGATTACCTTAGATTTCAAGTGTACAACCAGAGAAAGTTTGTCAGTGCCGAGGCGTAGCGACTTTTCAACAAGGTGATGTCCAAAAGAAGGCTAATCAAGGAAAGAGGATTTGTCAATCGAGGATCAAGAAATTCTTTGTCAGCAATTAAAGAAATGATTGTGCAGCGAAGATGGGAAGTATTTTGCTATACTACTGCCGCAGTAGTCGTTCTAGTGGTAAAGGAATTCTACTCCAATTTACATGGAATCAACTAAGGAAGCTTTTATGTGCAAGGAAGGTGGATAACATTTAATTCTGGACGGATTAATGAGTTATACATTCTTGAGAATGTTCCTATCTGCCATTATTCGAATTTCATGCCGACGAGAGACAAGATGAATGAAATTTACTAATATTTGACGAACGAAACCGAAGAATAGGAAGTTCGAGAAAACGGGTACGTTAGTTTTTTGCAACACTTTTAAATCTTGTTTCAAAAAATTGGCACTTTTTCATATCTACGAAGTTATTACCGACGATAAAAATCGGTAAAGTCACCAAAGAAAGTTCTATATTGAACTACTGCATTCAAATGGGATGGCTAATTGATATTGGATTAATTATTGTGAAGTCTATGTTTGGCATGATCGTTCACGGATCATCTCAAGGGCTTGAACATCCTTCAACAATTTTCTCAATATGCAGTTTGTTTCAAGTATCGTACGAGATTTGGGAAAAGGTACTGCTACCTTGGAAACCTTTAGACCCAACTCGTATTTTTCCAGCAAATGATGAAGAGAATGACATGGGCGTGATTATGGATCAAGCATCGTAGAATTCTGTTCCTATTCAACCTTTAGTAGCGGATAAGACACCGATGATCTTACACTGAATCAAGAATCTGGAGAAGCAGGTACAAAATTTAACGAGTACAGTTAACAATATGTCTGATTTCTTTAATCATATCGATTAGAGGATGAAAGAATATTTTGATCATACTGGGCAATTTGAAGCGAGTTTGATACGCTTAATGAAGAAGATGGGTTGGACTGAAGAAGATTCAAATGAAGAATTCCCATTCCGACCTTTTTATAACCTGTTCGTCCATGTTCAAGCAATGGGTGATATCAGAGGAGAAACCTGCACTGATTCAGAAGAGTAGTAGAATTGTCTTACTCTATTTGTTTATTTATATTGTGTTTGATTTGAACTATGTTTGTATGTTTTCTTTCTTTGTTTGCTCTTTAATCTCAGTATAGTTGAGATTATGATTGAACTAATTTTTTTAGCGTTTTGAGTGTTGTGGTTTGGATTGCAACGCTGATTAGATGAATTTAGGTTGAGAAAATACCTGTTTATGTGTGTTATGTAATGTGGATTGTAACACTTGGATTTAATATATATTTTTGAAGTTTTGTTGTGTGTATGTTTATTTGTGTTAATACATCACTTAATCACTTGAAATATATGATTAAAATGATCGTCTGGATGATGAAGAGGCTTAATATTGATCGAAATCGCAAAAATTTTAAAAATGATTAATATTTGAGAATCTCGCCGATGGAGCGCTCGAGGCCGCCGATGGCGTGATTTTCCCGAGGCTAATGGAATTTAATTCAATTGAGCCCGCCGACAGCGAGAACAACCCCGCCGACGGCGAGATCCCAAAATTTACTTTGTAACCGCAATTTTGATCGGTCAACCGCCACTACTCATCGTCTTCTTCCCCGATTTACCGAAAACTTCAACCTAGGGCTTGAAAGATCTCGGATTTGGAGAGATTTCACACATTCTAACACCGGATTTCATCTTCCCTTGGTAAGAGTTTCACTCCTATGTATTTCACCATGAATTTCTTCCACATTAAGAAATTTTGGGAAATTTGAAAATTTGGAGAAAAGACTTGGAAGAAATTCATGGAACTTGGTTTTGATTGCATTAAACTACCTTTAGAAGGCATCACATTATTATTTTGGAGATTAGTTTGGATTTTTGTGATTTTGATAGATCAAACAATGGCTCCACATCAAAAGAGAAGACTTGAATTCGACGAGACACGATTTGTGAATGCTAAAGCACAATCGAGATACACTTCAATCTTTCAAGCTAAGAAGTGCATTCAAGATTGAGTTTTCGATAATCTCGGAGGAGAGGTGGAACCAGTTATTAAAGAGAGAGGATGGGAGAACTTCTGTTTACCAAAAATAAAGCTGCTATTGAAGTTGTAAGAGAGTTCTATTCAAATCTGACTCAAATTGAGGACAAGCCTGTCCAAGTAAGAGGATTTTCTGTCGATTTTAATGCTAACCGCATTAATTCTTTTTACGAACTTCATGATTACTTTTCTAGCGAGTATAAAACATTTGGAACAATGGAGGTTCCATTAAACAATTTTATTAACTTTCTCACTGATGGGAAAAGGAACTTGGAAAATTAAGAATCGTGAACAGATTAACTTTCCACTTTCCATGATGAATGCCACTGCTAAGGCATGACATTATTTCATTTGTTCTACTCTGCTACCCACTTATCATCATAGTGAAGTCTCGAGAGACAGAGCTGTTCTGAATTTATGTATTCAGAACAATAGAAGTATAAATGTGGGGAGAATAATTTACAAGAATATTATGGCCACTATGAAGAGTTAATCAAGTAGATATTTAGGACATCCTGGCCTAATCTATGCACTTCGTCAATTATCTGGAGTTGAAGCTAATGATGATGAAAATGGGTATATCCAATGAAACCCATTAGTAAAGCAAATTTGAAAACTTATGAATCCCATGAGGAATGGAGATCTGGGAGTAGGAGCAAGGCACCTTCTACTAGTGGAGACATCCCTTCTACTAGCTATAACCCTCCTGCATCTAGTTCCCCTACCTTATATGATTTAATGAATGTTATGACCCTGCAGCGGAAAAGTTTTGAGAAGTTAGTTAAAAAACTGGAAAGAATAGATTATAGGATTGTAGGTTAAGAGCCAAGACATGATCACGATAGTGAGTATCTTCAGAGGCACTCTGATTTTGAGATGGCTTATTAAGATGATCAGGCTAGATACTACAGAGAAGAGCCTGATGTCATTTTTCCAGAATGCCCCCTTTATACTCAGTATCAGCCCAATCCACCTGTTGACGAGGGAGATGAAGATACAGCATGGGATTTTGATGATTGATATTTGTGATAGTGATGTGATGTGATGTATGTGTTTGTGCTAGTTTTGTTGTAGTACTTTCATTTTTATTAATTGTATTATGTGGACTATGTTTTGTTTATGAGATATGTGTTTTGATTTGTAGTTTGTATTTTCATTTCTGAATGTTTGTGATGGATTGTGATTGTAATTGTAATTGTGAACTTTTAAGTCTAAAATAGTAGACTGTTTGTTCTGTGCTGTGAAATGCATATGTCCTGTGTAATGTAGTTAATTGTTGTTAATGTTTAGTTTTATATACTTATTTTAAAATTTCATTACCTTAGCAAATTTTCTAAACTGTTATATGTGTAGAAAGGTTTTTAATATTACATGTCAATTGAAGTTAAAAAATTTGAGAATAACCTGCAAAATTTCAAAAAGACAAAAATGCTTAAAGTGCAAAGGTATGATATTTTTATACTTAGAATTTTTATTTCCACCCTATATTATTTCTATTATGAAAAACATAAAGTTTGGGGGGGGGAGAAAAATATTAACTTTTATGTGTTCTCAATTAACATATTTTTAAAAATTATAAATATGATTTTTGTGATAAAATTTAATTCAAATAACTATATTTAGATTTTATCTAAATATGATAGAGAATTCAAAGAAATATTTTTGGTAATAAAAATTAATTTTGTAGGTTAATATATTTAGTATAAGAGGATAAGACTATAATTAACTATTTAAATTAAAGAAAACTATATTTTCAAATATTAAGAATCTTAGGAATTTAGTTGAGAAAGAAAAGATTGGGATTCAATGATGTAAAAACTATGAATTACATATAAGGTAAAGAATGTTTTAAAGTTTCAAATTTAGGAAAAGAAGAGTGAAGTTCAAAATTATTAATAGTCTATCCAGATATAGTACTCCTCACTTGAAAATGAAAAATAAAAAAAATGAAAAGGATTGAAAAAAAATCTCGGAAAAGAAAAGAAAAATATATAGGATTGAAAAACAATCCAAAAGAAAAAAGTAAGTGAGGAGAAGCTTGAGGAGATGTCTTATCGAAAATTGGCTTCATTTGGATTAACCTAAAGGGAAAACTAATAACATTTATGAACTTATATTTATGACTAGTTTCTTTACTAATAGTATCCTCATGAAGTTCCTATCATTTGAATATTCTAAGTAAATTGATATTGCAAAATATAGTCATTCTTGAAATGAATAGAAGACTAGAACTCTTAGACTTGAAGATTAAATAGCCTTACACCTGCAAAATTGATCTAATTACTTAAAAATCTTTCTAAGAATCCTTGTTATGATTTTTATTTAAATCAAAATTATAGTATTTATGAATTAAAACTTTACCACAAGGAATCTTAACTTTTATGTAGTACTAAAGATTACTTAAGGACAAGTAATAGCTAGTTGAGGGATTTTGACCCAAGAAAAAAATGTTAAGATTTTCATACCTATTTTATATTGATTTTGATGATATTAAATTTTAAAGAAGGGTATTTTTAGTGTTTTTCAGCAGATATATTGATTTATGGACAATGGAGTGAAAATATGCAAAAAAGAGCGAATTTGGAGCAAAAATGACCAAATTATGAAAATTTGATCTAGGGCGCCGACAGCGTGTTTTTCCCGAGAGTTCAGAATATATTTCAAGGAAGCCCGCCAACGGCGAGATCGAGGCCGCCAACAACGGGGCTTATTCAGAAGGGGTCCAAGGCTAAGTATTCTAGAAGGCCGCCGACGGCGAGCTCGAGGCCGCCGACGGCGGGATCGACGGTTCTTTCACAAAATACATCGAATGTGGATAATTTTTGAAGGGATGCTTGGAAAACACTTGGAAACTCTTCAATTATTTTAAAAGGAACAATTTGGGGCCGAAAAAAGAGTCCACTAGCGTCCATTTGTGTCCACCACGTGTCATTCTAGTCCATTAGAGAGTCAAGTGTGTGAGTCTAGTGAGTCCATATAGTGTTTCTAATGTTAATTTTGTGAGTTTAGATAGTGAAATTTGTGAGGAATTCTTCGAGAGATTGTAAGAGTGGAAGGGAAGTGAGAGATCTCTTCTTCATTGGCATTTCAAATGATAATTTTGCGTACTGTAAAGAAAGGAAGAGATTCAATGGAACTTCGAGGAGTTTGCTTGGGAAGGAATTTAAGATAAATTGTGCTTTTTTACTTTAGTTTGTAGAACTTTGCTTTTATATATGAAATTCAAGTTTTATTGTATCCTCTATATGAAATCTGAGTAGTTTTTCTCTCTTTGTCCTTGTTTTGATATTTTTATGAAATGGTAAATTGAATTAGTGTGCCATAAAAGTTTTTTAAAAAAAGTTGTGATAATCTTTTACTTAAATCTTAATTTACTTTTAATCTGGCCAATTGATTAGTTAAAATATGTTGAGTTTAATAACTATAGTAAAGATTACATCTGAGATTCAGGGAGGTCAAAGTCCTGGGAATCAGGGCCAAATAAATAGAGAAATAATATTCATCGGGCGTAGAATTGGAGATTTTAGAGAGAGGCTAAATCCTCAATTCGGTCCTATCGTTTGGGTGTTGAAGTGTAGATGTTAGCCCTCAGGCGAGGGAAATATGGGAGCTCCGAAGTGACAGCCGGTATCCTCCCAGCCTAGCCGCAAATTCAGTAACCAAGCACAGGATTAGTCAACGTTCTTTATGCTTGGACCAAACGGTAAAGAATAGATATGCTCCTATTTGGCACAACATCATTTTAAATTAATTCTAATTTTTCATTCACTTAAAATAACTTAACAAAGGAGAAAGACTCTTGCTTATATATTTGAACTTCACTTTAGTAGAATTAGTTATCCGTTAGTAGAACTAGTTTATTAAAACTTCATATTATTGTCCATTGCGTATCAGTAACAGATAGACAATTTCGATTTCCAAGTTTTGATTCTGAATTGATTTCTATAATCCTAGTTCGTAGCCTGGATCGATATCCAGGACTCCATTAGAGTCTTGTATTACTTTATACGATACGTATACTTGCGTTTGAAATTGTGACTTTACAACATCATTATAAATATACAAATCTGAGGTCATAAATTCTTACATATAAAAAAGTCGCACCATATCACACCTATAAATCTCTGGTTATCAAAATCTTACGTGTGATTTTTCTTATAAAAAGTTTCTAGAATAAGGTATTCCAGAATCCCCTTCTATAAATCACCGACATTTCTTTATTCTACTATTTTTTATTTTATCAGCCTTTATTTTCTTCAAGTTTCTTATATTCCGAGGATCCTTTACATGATCTGAAGAAATAATATTTCTTAAAGATTAGGGCGATATGATAGATAAATAGATTGGCGACTCCAAAATAATGACATCGACACCGAGAAAAGCTCCGACACGGCTCCGAATGCCGACACCCTTAAGGGCATCCATCCACGTAATTCTTAAATAAAACATCAAGTGAATTCTTAATTACCTGCTCATGTGATAATTAAAACATCAAGATTCATTGAACACAAGTTAAAATATCGTAACCATTAAACTTTAATTTAATTGTGGATGAATGATTTATCAACATAATAAATTCATAAGAACTCAAAATAATTTAGAGGATTTTAAAAGTTGTTTAGGGTTACTCCCTGATCAATTTTAAAATCTTTTGAGTATTTTAAAGGACAATTGAACATAGTATGCTATGGTGAAGTAAATCATCCTTAAAATCCTTAGGGACCCACTAAGTTTTACCTCGAGACCCGTTAATTCACCTAAATCAATAGAAATGCCCTAAACTACTTATCCTACATTTATAACCCAATGCTCAAGAAATTAAATCTTACCGAAGGTATTTAAGTCCTTGTGAGCAGCTGAGGACATTTTTTACCAATATGAATCATCGAACACGTATAATTATGAGGTCGGCTAGGGCAATGGCAATAATGCTTAATGAGGGATACAATACGATGAGGGAATTTTAGAATAGTATCTCTTACCTCAAGAATCATCAATAAGGGAGAGGAAAGGACCGATGATATTATTCGGTGACTCTTTGTGGGCTTGTTGCCCCCGACGCTCGCAGGTTGTTAGTAGTCAGAACTTGATTATAGTGACTAACATGTGGACTACACAACTTTACAAAATTAAAACAAAATTTCATTTTCCTATTAAAAGAAACTTTGCATGAGAACTTTTAAATGAAAACTAAAGAATATTGATAAAAAAAGTTTCTAAAGGTCCTTGGTTAGTCACTTAATCGAGATTAGGACTGCCCTCTATAAGATGTCGGATTGGTAGCTCTTACCCCAGGGTGTGAAGCACACAGTCCAGCTCAGAGCCCACACCTCTATTGATGTCTTATACCTAGTCTTGGTTTTCCATATGTGAATGTGGGTTTTCTTTTACTCGTTCGTGTTTCTTGCAACATATTTTTCTACTTTTCTTGTACTGGATTTTTCTTGCTCTACTTACTTTCTTTTTTGCAGTTTATTTAAATTTTCTGCAAATTTTATTATGTTTTATGGACTAACCATGCAGCGGAAGCAGCAACCCAGAAACGCTTTTATAGTTTATTTATAGCACTTTACTTTATTTTACTTTTCAGTACCTTTCATTTGCTTGTAATTTACTCTACAATGCATGCTTGTATGACAAAAAAAACGAAAAGAAACACATTTTCAAAAATTAAAAAAAATTCTAAAAAAAGAGAACGCCCTTAAATCACGCCTTTTGGATTACGGGAATCTCTCAGATGAGGTAACCTACGGTTGCTAACAAGATTTCTCATATTTAAATGAGTGCTATAACTTGTTTAGATTAAGTTAATCTGAAAAAAAATAGTGGTGCCAGAATGAGGAAAGCGTGGGATCCTAATCAGTGTCACTTTAATTAAATTAAAATTTCCCCAAATAAAAATGAAACCAAAACCACAACAAAAATTAAAATCAAAACATTGAAACACATCTGGTAAAATTATTTGAACCTTAGACTTTATGACTGCTACTGCAATAAGGAGCCTGGAGCATACACCGTGAATAGCACGATGATGCGACCTTTTTATATGCAAGGATTTATGAACAACAAATATATAATAATTTTTATAAAGTCATGTTGACCTCATTTTTGATGAGGTCTTCTCTTCTTCTTTTTAGTACTTAGGATCTAGCCTTAAGCTTTTCCTTTGACTATCCTAGAGGATTAGAAATAGGACCCACCATTTAGAAATTCAAACCACTTCTTAACTCCCTGCAAACTCCACAAACTTGATTGTAGACTCCTAATCACCTAGAGTGTTGAAATCAAATGTGGAAGTTTAAAGGATGAGTTCCTATAGGACTCTTTGGCCTTAGGACTGCCTACAGGTGGCTCGGTGCAGTGAGGGCTGACTTACACACACACTACACTTATACACTACACTTTCACACACTTCCTAAACCACACCTATACCCAACTTGACCTCCTGACTCATGAAGGTGATTCACATGGATGGTCCTTAACCCCTAAGCCCTTGGTTAAGAGGGTTAGGAACAACATAGTGAATGCCTCAAATGAGTCCCTTCATGGCTCATATAGGCTTGATATGGCTTCATGGCTCAACCAAAATGACTTCATTCCACTTATATTTACCCAATCTTTAATTTTCCAAATTTTCAATTTTTGACCCCCGGGGACCCTACACCCGCCTAGCCTACCCAAAACCCTGAAATTACCCAAATTTTCCAAAATCTCCAAATCACCCAAAAATCCTCAAGACCAATCCCAAACATTCCCACATCACTCAAATTGATCATTCATAGCCAAAAATACCAAAAATTCCAAAAATACCTCCCAATACCCTCCAAATACCCAAAATGCCCCTCTTGACCCAAAAATCCAAAAATTTAGAAAATTCCTAGAAAATTCCAAAAAATCCCAAATATTCCCAATTTCATTTTGTTCAACTACACCATGGGTCAATTTTGTGAATTTACCCCACTTTTGTCAAAATCCCCAATTTGACCCATTTTAACCCAAAGTAAACCCAATGTCAAACCAAACCTACCCAATTGACCCAAATTCTGGTCCAATTCAATTCTAAACTCCAATTCAACATCCCCAACACCAATCTAGACCAAATCCAAGCCTAATTGGATTGACATTTGAATCCAATTTCACTTTTGACCTTAAAGCCCAATTTGGACCCATGACCCAAACTTAGCCCAAACTCACCCAATTCAACTCCAATTAACCCCAAATCTTTTC
Source organism: Papilionanthe hookeriana x Papilionanthe teres (assembly GCA_022702705.1). Taxonomy (NCBI): domain Eukaryota; kingdom Viridiplantae; phylum Streptophyta; class Magnoliopsida; order Asparagales; family Orchidaceae; genus Papilionanthe; species Papilionanthe hookeriana x Papilionanthe teres. The sequence continues at coordinate 13,090,561 of CM040427.1, forward strand.
TAAACCTTCCCTAACATCCCCACAAATAAAAAAATAACATAATTTGCCCAAAATTTGGATCCAAACCCCACTCAAATTCAACCCAAAACCAAAAAGCCCAATTTTGACCTAAACCCAAACCTAACCCAAATAAGCCCAAACCCCAAAATCAAAACCCAACCAAAGTCAAAACCTCTTTGAAACACTCCCATAAACATTTCCCAACATTAATTTTACAACAATTTCAACCCTAGCCCAACATTGGCCCAAGTTGGCCCAATTTGACCTACATTGGCCCATTTACCAAAGAGGCTCAAATCCAACCCAATTCAAACCCAAACCACCTCAAGTTTGTTTCAAACCACTCATGACACATGCCTAAACCAATTGCAACATTTATTTGACATGGTCCTTCACAAAACTTTCATCCCAAAAGCCCATTTTAAAATCCAAAAGCCCACTTCCCTAAACCATTTTAAAAGCCCATCTTCACTAAATTTCAAAGGCCCAAACTTCATGCTAAAGCCCATATGACATTCTTTTCATCACCCCATTAATTGATATCATCCCATAAGTCCTAAATCAATCATCAAATAATCCTAAATTAGGCCTCATGCCAAAATCACCCATAAGTCCCAAAAATTCAAAACCTTCTTTCATGTAAATGACCAAGCTTTGTCCCAAGCCACATGGAGCCATGAGCAAGCCATTTACAAGCCATATGAAGCCATGGAAGGTTTGACATGTGACCAAGCCATTAATGGCAAAAGGGGGGCCCCCTTTCCTAATCCTTCATTAAGCCATTTTAACCATAAGCATGTCACACACTAAACCATGCTTAGCCACCTCACCATGGATGGAGACTTCACCACTCCATGGCGGTGACTCAACCGATTTCCACGGCCCAAAATCAGACCATGGGAAGGTGAACCAAGCCCAAATACATGGGTTGACCAAATTGAACCCAAAATGAGCCTCTCCCCATTCCATTTCAATCCATCCCCTTTACACATGTCAAACTCCGATTGATCGCACCATTGCCAACCCCCGACCCCACTCGGTCAAGATGGTGACCGGTGCACAGCCGGCCAGCCACCGAGCCACCGGAAAACACCATGGCCGAGACCTTGGGAGGAGCCGAAAAATTTAATTCTCCCTTGCTGAGCTGCCCCATGCCCAATGGCCACCATGGCTGTTCTTCCCTTGACCTAAGCAGCTGATCTCAAGCCTTAAACCCCCCTGGGAGGCCCTCCCCCCTCTCCTATTTAAACCCCACCTCTCTCGGTCATGGAGGAGGTGCTGAAACAAACCTACTGAAACTCTGCCAAAATTGTCCCAGACCACTCTCCACACTTAGAGCAATTGAGCTCCAGTGCCCATTTGCCCTAATCCCCATTAACGAGCTCGATTTCGGAGTCCAAATTCCACCCAAAAAACGGGACACTTCTCCACGGTGAGCCGATCCCCAAATTGATTGGTCCTACACCTTCACCGGACCAGAGAAGGAGTTTACCGGCAAAAGCCCCTTCTCCGGGCCACCCACTGTTCCGGACTCCGAAGCTTTGTATTCGGTCGTGGTCGAAATCATACCTGGACGATTCACCGAGGCCGAGGGACTTCATCCGGAGCTTGCTTGGACCCGATCGAAGGTGACACAACCCTCGGATTGAAGCTTCACTTCTACGAGCAAAGGTATGGACTCATTCTTCTTCCCGAGCTTACAGAGATTCTCCATTTAATTTGAATCGATTTCGATGCATGTTTACCGTATGGATGTGTTTGTCTCTTCCAAGACGAATCCATAGAGCATAAGAACACAAAAATCCGTTGAGAATCGAGTGAGAAATTAGGGTTAGAAGGTTGACGGTCACGGGTGCACACCAGTCGTAGACGATGACCAGGAGCCGTCGGATCGAGCGTGTATCGAGCGGACGGTCTAGATTGAGCCGGACAGCGCGATGGTACGTGAACCGCGGGGCCCTGGAGTGCTGAGTCGGATGGCGGCGCCGAATCAGAAGACGACGCGTGTGCGTTCGAAGCTGCCGAGGTTGAGCTGGCGCCGCGTCACTTAAGTAGAAAAATAGGATTTTTCTTATTTATTTAATTACCAGAACTTGGAAAATTCATAACTTTGTGTAGGAAAATACTAAAAATAAAATAAAAATACCCTCTTGCTCGATGAACGAGAGGATAATAATGTGGAAAAGAAATCATGTAATTTCATCAAGTATTTTATTTTTAATTATTTATTTACTCTCTGCACTATTTCAATTCTCCATGCATGTATACAATTCACCATGACATGAGACCATAGGGCTTTTAAAGCCTCTAAATTTGGGAACATTCCCTGAATTTTCCAAAGTCAGAGGCCATCCCTATGAAGAGTTATTGATTTTTCAATTCTAGGTCACTATTCTGAGTATTTTAATTCCAATAATTAGCATGTTGTGAAATAAATTATAGGAAAATTTGGTGATGTTTCTTATGATCAGAGGACCCTAGGAAAAATAGTTTTTGAGTTAACTCACTTGTAATAACCCTAATTGGCTTAAACACCCAAAATGGAGCTTTAATTAATTAGAGCTAATCATACATCAAATTGACTTGCAATCAATTCTCCACTAACCTTTAGGATCAGAGGAACCCACCATAAAAGTTTGAAGTCAATTGGACTTGGTTAGCCCTATCAAATGGGTTGATTAAGCCATTTAGCCAAATTAAACTTAAAAAAATTCATAACTTTCAAAATACTTTTTAAAAATTCACCAAATTGGTTTTGGAGCCTCTCTGATATTAGGGGAATTTAAGAAAAATAAAATTGCAAATTTCCAAAAAATTTGATTTTTTACATTATTTTAATATTTTTAATAATTAAAAAATAATAAAAATCACAAAAATAATAAAATTCACCAAAATGTCACATTTTGAATTTTAATCATTTAGGAACAAACCCCATATTTTTCTTAAGTCTCTATGATGAGATATTAAATTTTAAAACCCTAAGGTAATTTCAAAATATAAAAAAATGTGTTTTCTAGCATTTTCACTAAAATAATTCTAATAAATCAAAGAAAAATCAGAAAATTGTAAGAATTGGTTCTCTACTTTCCTTGATATCAGAGAGATTTTTAAAAAATATAAAATTCTTTTTTCAACCTTTATTTTATTTTTAAATTAATTAATACCCCAAAACTCAAAATAATTATAATAAAAAGAATATAATTCAAAAAATCACCAAAATTTGTCCAAGTGGTCCTCTGGTTATTAGGAATGTCTCGTAATTTTCTTAAAGACATAAACTTTCCCTTGGTCATATTATTAAATATTCCTTGAAAATCCCTATTTTCCACCAAAAATAATTACATAAATAAATTAAATACAGAAAAATCACATTTTCTCCTCTAATGTCTTAATTGACATGTGAGTGAGGCCACATAAAAATTTCAAATTCATTTAAGCTCAATTTAGTGAGTTATGAAATTATTAAGCTTGAAGGGCAAAATGGTAATTAAAATTTTAACCCTTAATTAAAACTTTAGGCTTAATAAAATGAAAGAGTAAAATATTTGATCCTAATCTGATTTGGATGATTGAGATTTAAATAATTAAAGGGTAGAAACCTACCAAATAATTTGAAAATAATTAAGATAAACCTTAATTAAATAATTAATTAAATTTGGAAGAATAATAAAATTGGAATTATTAAAATAGGGATATTATTAGGAAGAGATTTGTTCTTTAATTTAAGAATCCCTAAATTAATCACCTCAATAATATTTAATTCCTAATTAAAATGATAATCCAAATTGAAGATTTAAAATGCAAAAAGACTTAATCATTAAATTAAATTAAAGTTAAAATATTTAAATTAAATCCTTTTAAAATTTCAATTAAATTAATACTTTAACAATTAAATTTAAATCATTCTTAAAGCATAAAAAATAAAATATTAAATTAAAATTAAAAAATTAAATTAACTTAAAATTTAAATTAAAATTAAAATTAAAAATAAAACCAAATTAAAATTAAAATTAAAATTAAAATTCAAATTAAATTAAATTAAATTAAAATTAAAATTAAATTAAATTAAATTAAATTAAATTTAAATTTAAATTAAATTAAATTAAATTAAATTAAATTAAAACACATTAAATTAAATTAAATTAAATTAAAACATATTAAATAAAATAAAATAATAATAATAAAATCAAGTTAAAATAAAATTAAAATTAATTTAAATTAAATAAATTGAATTAAAAGTAAAACTAAACCAAATTAAATTAAATTAAATTAAATTGAATTAAATATAACATCACCTAAGACATAAAGAACTCAAAATAAATCTAAAACAACTTGAACACTATTCCAAACTTAAACCCATTAATTGAAATTAAATTAAATCATAAATCACTTGAACATTAATTTGCCCTCAAAAGCTCTTGTTGTCATAACTCCTAAACGGAGTGTTAAGTGAAGTGTTACTTCACTCATAGGAAATTCAAATGTCCTAGTTCATCGAGCAAGATAACAAAACTTGAACTCCTGGATGATTAATTCATTTGTATAATTAAATTCTCTTGGACTTAAAATAATCCTAGAAATATTGAAAAGATGTTTAAGATGCGTCTTAAGCACTTCCTCGATATGATAGGATGTTTATAAGAACAATTGAACTTAATTGTTCTTCGATGAAGAAAATCGTCCTTAAACCAAAACACAGAGAACCTAGACGTCATAGGAGATGACTAGCCATAGGAGTAGGACCTTGGTAGAAAACCATAACCCTTCCCCTAGCTTTACCTAGGAACTTGCTTTAAATGCTTAAATATTCTAAATTGTGTTTAAGTGCAGCTTGGGATGACGGGAAGATCCTTCAAGTACGCTTTTATTTTATTGCAATTTACTTAATTGCATCGCACTTACTTTTCTTTCATGATAAACAACTAGTGCATGAAAACCCACACCTTTAGGATAGTCCCTAAAACTGAAACCAAAACTAAATTAAAAAATCACTGCAAGATAAAATTCACCGCCACAACATTTCAAAATATAAAACAACTCAAAATTTAATCACAAACAGAACAACAAAACTACAACTACAACTAAATTAAAACGTCTTGTTGGATGATCGGGAATTCCTCGGATGATGTAACCTACGTGTTGCTAACGGGATTTTCCACGGTCTAAATGAAAGTGTGGAACTCATTCAGTTGAGTTTAGCAAATTCATCTGGACTAAGTGAATCCGATAAAAATAACGATGCCGGAAGGATGGAACCGTGGGATCTTAACCGGTGTTGTTATAATCAACTTTAAGATTTGTTTTAATTAAAACATAAAAACACTTGGAAACTAAGATCTTCTCTAAACCAGAACACTTCTCTCATCTCCTGATTTATGACTTCTAAAACTAAACATCTGCAACAACAAGGAGCTCGGAGCATGGTGGGCAGCACGGCCATCGTCATCAGCAAAACCTGAGTCTACTTCAGCAAAACTTTCTTAGAATTAAATAATCGAGCCATAGGACTTCGAGGTAGTTTGCACTAGTGCAACATAAATCCTCAACTCTTCGTTAGGCATTTGCATTGCAAATTAAGCCCTAACCGGTCTTAGGATTCCGAGGTAGTCGTCCGATACGACATAAACCCTCACATCTTCAAGGCTATTTGTGTGATCGCATCATACGAATATAAGTCCTAATTAATTAAAATTGGCAAGATCAAAACATTAAATAAACATTAGGGCATTCTTAAATTCAAGCCAAACAATAGGATAGTCGGGAAATTACCGAAGTTCGCTTCGAATCTGTGATTTCTCCTACCTCTCTTCCTTTGAATTCCCAAAATAAATTGTTCCAAATTTGATCTATTCCCTATTGAAATTCCAAAATTCAATCCCTTGAAAACTTAAACTTTGAAATTCTTGAGAGCGAACTACCGATTATTATCGAGAGTTTTCTTAGGTGATTCCGTCACTTAAGATGTAATTAACTATAAGGGCTTGCCCTTATAGGGAATTTTAAGAACCCGGATAATATAAACCCTGTTTAATGTTTTCATATTAAGCGAGGGAACTTGTCGGCAAATAAAATGGTTTCGCAGACCAAACGGATGTCACAAATCTCCTAGTTTATTTAATCGAGCTCCATCATCAAGCAGTGTGTCTATTCTTCGGGATAGATACACGGTTTGTGGTGCGGTGCTCGTTTATATAAACTATTCGGGATGTGAAATCATATTGATTTCATATCTTAAAATCTTCAAATTTAAAAATTATTTTTCAAAATCAAATACTACTTTTCAAATTATTTATTTAAATTAAATTAAAAATTCGCCGACAATTTCTGTTAGGCGACCCCTTTTCAAAATAAAACACATAACCTAAAAAATATGCCGACAAGTCACAATGGTCCAAAGCAAGTATACATATCGTATCAAGTAATACAGGGCTCTAATGGAGTCCAATTTATCGATCCCATAAGGAAGCGAGGTAAGAGTTTCTTAGTCAAATTCTAGTCTACTAACAGCCTTAGTTTAGAAGGGTGATATAAATAGTTTTTCTAACAACTACTCCTAAATACAGACGATTATATGTAAGAATAATAACTACTCCTAAATGCAAATATTAATAATAAAGATAACCCTTTTTGGAAAAATTGGTTTGGTGAATTTTGAGATAATAAATCTATTATTCTTATGTAATGAATTGGATAATGTATAGGAATGAGATGCATTAAATATTGTATGTGCCAAATAGGAGCAATCATATTCTTTACCCTCTTCCGAGTACCCCATCTTCAGAGTGTTATAAAGAACATTGGCAAATCCTAGGCTTAGTCCCTAAATCCAAGGTTAAGTGCAGGAAGATACCGCACTGCCACTTCGCAGCTCCCACTTCCCTTCACCTGAAGGCTAACCCTAGCTTTAGTTACCAAACATTAGGACCAAATTGGGGATCTCAGTCTGTCACCCTGAAACCTCCAATTCGACGCCCATGAAACCATATTTCTCTATTTATTTGCACTCAATCCTCATGAACTACACAATTCATTCATGGATATTGAATGTGGTTCCACTTTATTGAGAATTACTTTGCCCTTTCGGGACAGTGTATTTACAACGAATTTTATCAATACAACGAGCTCTTTTTGTAATGTAAATGAAGTGCAAGTAAAAACCATCACATTTATAATTAAAACATTTTTTAGCAAACATCCCAATATCTTAAACATGAATCCTAATCATTGCAAAAGAAAAGTAGAATGAAAACAATGACATAATTTTCTTATGCCACTATTTCCAAATAAGAAGAAAGAGTAAGAGAAAGACATCGTAAAGCTCAAAGAAAACACAACGGAAAACATCATTTCAAAGCAAATCCACAAAATAAATGTTCTCAAAATCATAAGATAATGAAAAACATAATACTTAGCTTTTGCCCTTGAAAAAAAGATAAAATCTCTCCCACAAAGTCTCCCGCCGATCCATGCAATGCTAGAACATTCCCTTACAGATTCTCTCAAAATCCCTTCACCAATCTCTCCAAAAAGGAAGAAATCTACATTTCTACTCATATTCAAAGATCTCTCAACATTCTCCACGTTTTACCTATCATCTGCTCCTTTTTTTGCTTCAAATTCAGTTTAAAATAATGTAGGGACGAATTTCCCAAGAGGTGCATGAAGAAACCTTCCAAAAAACGTCCAAATTCAATGTATATGGCCAAAAACTGACCAATATCACATCCCAACCGTCCGGAGCGCCGCCAGTGCTGACTAGAACGCTGCCGGCATCCTATTTTTTGTGGTCTCAGGTTTCTGGAGCCGCCGACGCCCATTCTGCGTAGCTCCACCATTTTTGCTCTGTTTGGCTCCGTTTTAGCTCCGATTGGCCCCGTTTCAGTTGCGTTGCGTTTCTAAAAGATAGCACTAAAAATAAGCATAAAATAATCTTTCTTTAAAGTGTAATCTCATTCAAAAATATGCAAAAAGTGTAAAAGAGATTAAGCATAAAAAGACTTATCCAAATGTGTCAAGCCAAAATTTATTTTCTTGCTCGTTTTTGCTCCAAATTGCACCGTTTTTGCTTCTTTTTGCTCCAATCACCTAAAATCATCATACCTGCAACAAATCATGAAAAATGTCTTCCTTTAAAGTACAGTATCGCCAAAAATGAGTAAAATTATATAGCGAAAATCGTATATATTCTTGGTGCATCAAAATCCCCTAAACTTAACTGTTACTTGTCCTCAAGTAACACTATAACTCTAAAAACCAAATATGTTGACTTGTGGTTGTGGGTTTTAATAGAATTTCCTATAATTTCATCTCAGAAATATTATAATATAACATAGGAAAAATTCTAATAAATCAACCTAGGACTAGAGTGTAAGAATATCTCATATTCAACTTAGGAATCCTGATTTTCTATTTACTTCAAAAGTTATTGAAAATTGTCAAACAAAATATTCATAGATAGTATAAAAATGGAATTTAAACACCTTATCTATATCAATTTAACCAATACGTTTTGAAATAAAAATAAGCTTAGGATTGTTTTTAAGTCTTTTCATTTAAAAAGATTTAAGTGAAACCAATTTTTGATTAGGCTTCCCCTCAAGCTTCTTCTCACTTATTTTCTTTTCTTTTCTTTTTCTTTTCTTTCGGGATCATTTTCAATCCCCTTTTTTCACTTTTTTTTCTTTCTTTCAGGATCATTTTTAATCCCTTTTTTTTACTTCTTTTATGTGAGGATTACTATATCTGGATAGGCCTTTAATAATTTTGAATTTCACTATCCTCTCTCTAAAATCTAAAACTCAAAACTTTCTCTCACTTTTTATGTGTAAGTATTAGTTCGAAAAAGGTCTTCAATAAAGGCTTAATTCTCATTAAATATAAATCTAAGAATTTTAGCTTTTTAAATATTCAACTCCTTTCTACCTTAAATAGAAAAATCATTTTTCCAATGTTTCCTACAAAAAATCTTAACACTAGAACAGTTTCTTCACATAGGATTTCAACCAAGTTATTTTCTAACATTCCTAAAATTGAAATTATAGTAACCTAAAGGTAACACCACATACCACAAGTCATTTTAAAAATGATATCAAATTAAATATAGGCTACTGAGGACAAATAAAGTTACATTTTAAAAATTTTTCTTCCCCCCAAACTTAAATTTTAAAATATTTTGCAATTAATTCCATAAAATGTTGGAGGAATAAAAAGTAAATGTTGAATCTACTTACTACTACAACATCCTATCAAATTCATATACATGCATAATCAGGATAGATTAACTGTAGGAGAAAGTAAATCTAACTTAAAATATGCTTGTAATAAAATTACACTAAAAGGAAGTATTTTCACATTAAATTTTTTTTTTCTTCCTACCCCAAACTTAATTTTTAACATATATAAGCATTCGAGTACGGAAAATATAAGCAGAAAGAAAAACAGTTTAGAAATTCTATCTACCACAAATGTCTATCAAAACCATTTACAAGTATTCATTAGGACAGAACAATATGCAACAGAAAATAAATCTAAACTAATCATGCCAGAATAAAATTCACTAAATAAAAGTTTAACTAGCATAGCAGGTATCAGCAAGTGAATATAAAAATGTTCTTCAATTATTATATAAAATTGTAACATAAACATAAGCACACATAAGATAAATAACGTTAATTCATCATTTAACTTATTCAATCTCACTATCTTACCTCCAATTTCTAATGGAATCACTACACTAATAAATTAGGTACATTTTAAAATGATTTTATAGATTATAATCCCAAAGATAAGATTATTCCTGATAAATTGGTTTCCAGACACTAATCTCAGGCATCATCTAATCCCTTTAATTAAGCACCTCTAACAGTTATAAATTAGTGTAAGATCATCCACAAGTTATTCATCAAATAGGTTCATGACTCCTATAAAATGAAAACAAAGTTAGAGAAAGGATGTAACAAAATTGAGATGAAGCTGTCATTGTTTAAATTCATGATGTCTCCTGTAAAACTCAAGTCCGAGTGAGACCCAAGTCAAAATGGATTCATCAATCTAACTACTACAAGAGAACATACAAGTCTAACCATAATAAGAAGTTAAGGAATCACCTCCCTCATGACACACAAAGATCAAATCAAACAACTAACAATCCAAACATCTACCAATCAACAATCAAACTTATCAATCAATAATGACACATAAAGATCAAGTCAATCCACTCTAAAGCAAACACCATACAACACTAACAATCATGACTCTCAAGCACACTAAATTAAAGCACACTGATAACTATGGGTTGTCTCCCATAAAGCGCTTGGTTTTAACGTCGCGGGCCCGATAAATGATTCCTACTGGATCAAAATTTCAATTCAGTAATCCTCGACCAATCGTCCAATCCTTTTCAGACCCAGGATTTCCTACAAAATCTTCAAATTGTAATTTTTCATTCATCTCTTTCTTTTTAGATGGATTTATATCATTGTTCCTCATATTTCTTTCTAGATCTAAAATTCTTCTATTGATTTTCTCAATCCGCATACTAATATCATGCTTGATATTTATAAGAAATGGATCTGTATAGGATACTTCAAGCTCTCCCAAATTTTAAATCAGATTCTCCCTAGATAATTTAGATTCTAGATCAAAATCTTCAATGTTACTCTTTTGTTTCAAGTTATCTTCCAATTTTTCCCCTTTATAATTATTAAATGATGGAGGATCTATCTTAGTTGAGGAAATAAGTTTTTCTAATTCCTTAGGAATTTCTTCCAAAGGTCTTCCAATATCCTTATTCTCTTTTCTCAACTCAAAGTTCTTTTGAAATATATCCTCAAATTCTCTTTCAAGTCTTAGTTCAATAACTTTATCTTGTTCATCATTCAATCCAGGTTTTTCTTGTAATTGAGTTGAATATGAAGATATAAAGACTGGGGGTGTAGATGAATTCCCTAAATAAGCAGGCTTTAAAATTGTATGGGGTACATCTATCTTATGTTCATGAGATTTTTCAATAAATGAAATTACAAGTTCACTATTTTTGGCAGCTTCCATCATTTTACACCTATCTTGAACATACATACAGTCTTCTTTAGATAACGTTTTCAACTCATCATGAAAATCCATTCCGACCTCATATGTTATCGTACTCTCAAAACTTTCTTGGAAATGGTCTTTACTAACATAATCAATTTCATTCATCGAAAAATATTCATTATCTTTTCTCTCAGCTGGAAATTTCATAGTCTTCAACACATCAAAAGTGACTTCCTGGTCATTAATATTCAAAATCAACTCTTCTTTTTGCATATCTATCATAGTTTGTCCAGTAACAAGGAATACTTGTTCATTATCGTTCTCTTTAGGTTTGATCTCAGTGTTGCTAGGAAGTGTTCCTTTGGGTCTATTGCTAAGTGAATTAACAATTTGTCTCAGTTGATTATCTATGTTTCTAATCGCAGTATTTTGACTTTGCAACTAGTTTCTCATTTGCAATACCACTTTTTCTATATACATCTTCTTATCCTTAAATTGTTGATCATTGTTAGAGTCTAGTAGATATGAAGGTCTATAGCTTGTGTTCCCCTGATTATTCCAACTTTCATTAAGATTTGCATGATTATTTTCCCATTGTTAGTTTCCACCCCCGGTAGTATGATTCCAGTTAAAATTAAGATGTTTCTTCCAACCTGGGTTGTAAAAGTTAGAATACAGGTTGTTTACAGTATTTAAAGTCTCATAAATTAAGTTAGAATCAATCATATGCCCTAATGAACTTTCCTCACTTACAGGAGTAAATTGAGGTTGGTTCATTCCAAATTGGTCCAACTTCCTTGATATTGCAGCAATCTGAGATGCATGAATTGCAATCGCATCAGTATCATGAACACTGGCTACATATTTATGATTTACCCTTGTAGAGGGCCACTGAATTTCATTTGTATTCATTTCTTCAATTAATGCATATGCTTCATCAAATAATTTTGACATTAATGAACCACCACCAGCAGCATCAATAATGGACCTAAGGGATTCTACTAACTCATTATTAAAAGTTTGAATGATTAACCAATCTGGCAGAGCATGATGTGGACACTTTCTTAGGATTTCCTTAAATCTTTCCCAGGCTTCGTATATTAATTCACCTTCATACTAACAAAATGAGATAATATCGTTTCTAAGTTGAGTAGTCCTTAAAGGTGGAAAATACTTAGCTAGAAATTTCTGAGTTAACTTCTCCCAATTTTTAATAGAACCATACGCTAATGAGTATAACCACATTTTAGCCTTATCCCTTAGTGAGAAAGGAAAAAGCCTTAGCCTAACAGCATCGTCTGACATGCCATTATAACAAAATGTAGCACAAAGTTCTAGAAAACTAGATAAGTGTAAATAAGGATCCTCCAAATGAGTTCCCCCAAACTGATTGTTTTGCACAAGTTGGATAATCGTTGGATTTAGTTCAAACGAGTCAGTTTCTACGTTATGGTTTTGTATACTTGAGTGAATTTCATCTATCGTAAGATTTACATATTCCCTCAATGATTTATGATGATTTTTCAAGTTATTATTTTGAATGTTTTCCATTTCCATTTCTAGTTTTTCAAGTCATTTCTGTTTTTTAATTTTTTTCTATTTTTCCAACTCGGGATCATAAGGCACAAGTCCTACTGATCCTTTGTTTTGTATACGCAACACAACAAACAATACATTAACAATAAAACAAATAAAACAAAAAATATATTCAACACAACAAAATATTTTCACAAAAACCTTATTTTTCACACAAACAGCTTTTTTTCACACCACTTTTTCATACAAAAAATTACTTTTTACACAAACACAATTTTATGACACTAAAGTTTTCCAATTCTAAGCTTAATTACTTCAACTAAAATTCTCCTAAAATTCTTACCGAAGCTTCCCCGGTAACGATACCAAAAACTTGATGCGACTTTTTTATATGCATGTATTTATGAACAAGAGATATATAATAATTTTTATAAAGTCACAATGATCCAACGCAATTATACGTATCGTATCAAGTAATACAGGGCTCTAATGGAGTCCCGTTTATCGATCCCACCGGGAAGCGAGGTAAGAGGTTCTTAGTCAAATTCTAGTCTACTACTAACAGCCTTAGTTTGAAATAGTGATATAAGTGGTTTTGTAACAACTACTCCTAAATGGAGACGATTATATGTAAAAATAATAACTACTCCTAAATGCAAATATTAATACTAAAGATAACCCTTATTGGGGAAATTGGTTTGGTGAATTTTGAGATAATAAATCTACTATTCTTATGTAATGAATTCGATAATGTATAAGAATGAGATGCATTAAATATTGTATGTGCCAAATAGGAGCAATCTTATGTCGGCATATTTTTAGGTTTGTGTGTTGTATTTTGAAAAGGGGTCGCCTACAGAAGTTGTCGGCGAATTTTAGGTTTTAAATTTAATTTAAATATATATAATTTAGAAAGTAGTATTTGATTTTGAAAATAATTTTAAGTTTGAAAATTTTAAGATATGAAATTAAACTGATCTCACATCCCAAATAGTTTATATAAACGGGCACCACACCACAAACCGTGTATCTATCTCGAAGAATAGACACACTGCTTGATGATGAGGCTCGATTAAATAAACTAGAAGATTTGTGACATCCGTTTGGTCTGCGAACCAATTTTATAAGCCGACAAGTTCCCCTGTTTAATATAAAGAAATTAAACAGGGTTTATATTACCTGGGTTCTTAAAGTTCCCTATAAGGGCAAGCCCCTATAGTTAATCACATCTTAAATGACGGGAATCATTTAAGAAAACTCTCGATAATGATCAGTGGTTTTGCTCTCAAGAATTTCAAAGTTCAAGGTTTTCAAAGGATTGGATTTTGGAAATTTCAATAGGGATTAGCTCAAATTTGGAACAGTTTATTTTAGGGATCCAAAGGAAGAGAAGTAGGAGAAGCTGAGGATCCAAGAAGAATCTTGGCAACTTCCCAAACTATCATATTGTTTGGCTTAGATTTGGGAATTTACGTAATGTTTCAATCTTGCCAATTTTAATTAATTAGGACTTATATTTGTATGACATAATCATACAAATAGCCTCAAAGATGTGAGGGTTTATGTCGTACCAAACGACTACCTCGGACTCCTAAGACCGGTTAGGGCTTAATTTGCATAACATGATTATGCAAATACCTAAAGAAGAGTTGAGGATTTATGTTGCACTAGGAAAACTACCTCGAAGTCCTATGGCTTGGTTGTTTAATTCTAAGAAAGTTTTGTTGAAGTAGATTTGTTTTGCTAACAACGATGGTCGTGCTGCCCACCATGCTCCGAGCTCCTTGTTGTTGTAGAGGTTTAGTTTTAGAATTCATAAATTAGGAGATGAGAGAAGTGTTTTGGTTTAGAGAAAATCTTTAAATCCAAGTGTTTTTAATATTTAATTAAAACAAATCTTAAAGTTGTTTAAACAGAACCGATTAAGATCCCACGGTTCCATCATCCCGGCACCGTTATTTTCATCAAATTCACTTAGTCCAAATGAATTTTCTAAACTCAACTGAATGAGTTCCACACTTTCATTTAGACCGTGGGAAATCCCATTAGCAACACGTGGGTTACATCATCCGAGGTATTCCCAATCATTCAACAAGACGTTTTAATTTAGTTGCAATTGTAGTTTTGTTGTTCTGTTTGTGATTAAATTTTGAGTTGTTTTATATTTTAGAATGTTGTGGCGGTGAATTTTATCTTGCAATGACTTTTAATTTAGTTTTGGTTTCAGTTCAGGGGATATCCTAAAGGTTTTGGTTTTCATGCAACAGTCCTATTTAACATGCAAGAAAAAGTAAAGCGCAATGCATGTAAGTAAATTGCAATAAAATAAAAGCATACGTGGAGGGTCTTCCCGTCATCCCAAGCTGCACTTGAAACACATGTTAAGGCATTTAAATATTTTGCAAGAAATACCTAGGTAAAGCTAAGGGAAAGGGTTTTGGTTGTCTACCAAGTTCCTAATCCTATAACTAGTCATGACGTCTAGGTTCTTGGTTTGGTTTAAGGATGATTTTCTTCATCAAAGAACAACTAGATTCAATTGTTCTTTTAAAACATCCCGTCATATTGAGGAAGTACTTAGAACGAGTCCTAAACATCTTTTCAATATTTCTGGGATTGTTTTGAGTCCAAGTAAATTTAGTTGCATAGGTGAATTAATCATCCAGGGGTTTAAATTTTGTTCCCTTGCTCAGTGAACTAAGACATTTGAATATCCTATAAGTGAAGTAACACTTCGCTTGATACTTCATTTAAGAGTTATAATAATGAAAGCTCTAAAAGAGCAAATCAATTTGTTAAATGATTAGTTATTTAATTTAATTTAATTTTAGTTATAAAAGTTGTTTAGTGATTTCTTAAGTTTGGAATAGTGTTCAAATTATTTGAGATTTAATTTTTATGTTTTAAGTGATGTTATATCTTAGATTTAACCTTTATGTTTTAAGTTTACTTTAAGTATTTGGTTTAACTATTAATGATTTCATTTAGGTGTGTTGTTAAATAATTTTAATCTAATTTAATTCAATTTGATTTTAATTTAATTTAATTTAATTTAATTTTATTTAATTTTAAATTTAATTTAATTTAATTTTAATTTTAATTTTTAATTCAATTTAATTTTAATTTAATTTAATTCTAATTTAATTTAATTTAATTTAATTTAATTTAATTTAAATTTAATTGGATTTAATTTAATTTAAATTTTGATTTTAATTTTAATTTTAATTGTTAGTTTTAGTTTAACTTTAATTTTAATTTGATTTTAATTTAATTTGTTTTAATTTTAGTTTTAATTATTAATTTAGATTATTATTTTAATTTTTTAATTAAGAATTAAATATTGTTAAAGTAACTCATTTAGGGATTTTTAAATTAAAGAATAAATGTCCTCTTAATAATATCCCTATTTTAATGATCCAAATTTAAATATATTCTTTCCAAAATTTAAATTATTTAATTAATTAAAGTTTCATTTTTTATATTTTCAAAGTGTTTAATGGGTTCCTACCCTCAATCATTTAAGTTTCAATCATCCAAAATCAGTTTAAAATCAAATATTTTACCTCCCCTTTTTTATTAATCCTAAAATTTTAATTAAGGGTTGAAATTTTTAATTACCCTTTTGCGCTTTCAAGCTAATAATTCTATAACTCACCAAACTAAGCTCAAATGAACTTGAAATTTTTATGTAACCTCACTCACATGTCAATTAAGACATTATAGGAGAAAATGTGATTTTTTGTATTTAATTTATTTATGTAATTATTTTTAATGGAAAATAGGGGTTTTCAAGGAGAATTCAATAACATGACCAAGGAAATGTTTCTGTCCTTAAGAAAATTATGGGATGTTCCTAATGACCAGAGGACCATTTGGGCCAATTTTGGTGATTTTTTAATTATATTTTACTTATTAGAATTATTTTGAGTTTTGGAGTATTAATTAATTTGAAAATGAAATAAAAGTTGAAAGAATGGATTTTATATTTTTCAAAAATCTCTCTGACCTCAGGAAAATCAAAGAACCAAATTTTATATATTTTTTTTATTTTTCTTTGATTTATTAGAATTATTTTAGTGAAAATGTTAAAGAAAATCATTTTTTAATTCAAAAATTGTTTTAAGCCTTTAAAATTCAATATCTTACCCTAGAGACTTAGGAAAAATATTTGGTTTGTTCCTAGGTGATTAGAATTCAAAATGTGACATTTTGGTGATTTTTAATATTTTTATGATTTTTATTATTTTTTAATTATTAAAAATATTAAAATAATGATAAAAATCAACTTTTTTAGAAAATTACAATTTTAATTTTCCTAAATTCCTCCGATATCAAAGAAGTCCCAAACCATTTTTGTGAATTTTTGCAAAGTATTTTGTGAGTTATGAATTTTTAAAGTTTAATTTTGGTTATGTGGCTTAATTAATCCATTTAGTGGGGTTAAACATTTCCAATTGATTTCAAATTTTTATGTGATGTTCCCCTGATCCTAAAGATCAGTGAAGAATTGTTTTTAAGTTAATTTGATGTGTAGTTAACCCTAATTAATTAAAGTTCAATTGTGGGTGTTTAGGCCAATTAGGGTTGTTCCATGTGAATTAACTCAAAACCTATTTTTCTTAGGTTCCTCTGATCATAAGAAACATCACCAAATTTTCCTAGAATTTATTTCTCAACATGCTAATTATTGGAATTAAAATACTCAAAACAGTAACATGAACTTGGAAGATCAAAAACTTCTCATAGGGATGGCCTCTAACCTTGGAAAATTCAGGGAATGTTCCCAAGTTCAGAGGCTTCAAAAGCCCTATGGTCTCATGCCATGGTGAATTGCTCTATGCAAATGAAGAATTAAAACAATGCGAGAGAGTAAATAAATCATTAAAAATAAAATACTTGATGAAATGACTTGATTTCTTTTCCACATTATTCTTCTCTGTTCACTGAGCAAGAGGGTATTTTTATTTTATTTTTGTGATTTTTCTATACAAATATATGGATTTTTGAAGTTATGGTAATTAAATAAATAGAAAATAGCCCTAATTTCCTACTTATCCACGCGGCGCCACGCCATCCTCGACAGCTCCAAAAGACCACGCGGCGCGCTCTGATTCGGCGCCGCCATCTGAGCCAGCGCTGCGGGGGCCCGCCATTCATATATCATCTCTTGGTCTGACGCCATTTGAGCCATATGTCCAATACACGCGCGAATGAATGGCATCCGTTCATCGTCCCCGATCGACTTCACCCGAGAGCCTTCCATCTTCCAGGCTTGATATCACTCTCGATTCTTAACCGATTTATACATTCTTATACTCTATGGATTCGTCTTGAAGAGACGAACACATCCATACGGTTTATGTGGCATGAAATTAACCCAATCAAAATAGAGAATGTTCAGAAGCTCGGGAAGAAGAGAGAGCTCAAACCTTTGCTCAGAGAAGTGTGGCTTCAATCTGAGAGTTGTGTCACCTTCGATTGGACTCAAGCAAGCTCCAGATGAAGTCTCGGCCACTGGGACTGCTTAGACTCGATTTCCACCGGACCCGATTTCAACCTTTGGAGGCTAGAACAAATGGGTGGCTCTGGAGAGGGGCTTTCACCGGGGAACTCCTCTTGGTCTTGTGCAGGTGTGGGTGAGTTTAATTTGATTTTGGTGGAGGATTTGAGAGTGTCCTGTTCTGGCCTGAGAATTGAGCTCCAAAATTGAGCTCAATCAGTGGGAATTAGGGCAGGAGAATAGTGGGGGATCAAATGCCCTAAGTGTGGGGAGGCTTTGTGAGGAGTTTGGAGGAATTCTGTGAAGGTTTGGTTTAGCCAACCTTTTGGCCGAGAGGGGTTGGCTGGCTTAAATAGCCATGGCCATGGCTTCACAGGGGGAGTTAGGGGCTTGGATTAACTGCTCAGGGCAAGGGAAGAACAGCTGCAATGGCCATTGGGCATGGGGCAGCTCAGCAGGTGGGAATTCCAAACTTTGGCTCATCCCAAAGTTTCGGCCATGGCATTTTCTAGCGACTCAGGCGGGCCGTCGGCAGGTCGGTCATCGTTGTCATCGGGGAGGTCGAGTCTCGATTCCTCTGGTTCGATTAGCAAGTGCCAAGTGTAAAGGGCCGGATCAAAGTGGCATGGAGGAGTGTCCATTTTGGCTTGATTTGGTTCAAGCCATGATTTTGGGTTTGGTTCATCTCCCCATGGCCTGATTTTGGGCTGAGGATGTCAGGTGGGTGAGGCTCACATGTGTGGTGAAGTCCACATCAATTTTGTTTAAGTTAATTTTGGGTTAGGGTGAGACATTAAAAGGGTTAAAAAGGTTTAGTGAGAGCTTAGAAAAGGTCCCCCTCCCCTTGCCATTAATAGCTTGATGAAAAGTCAAACCATCCATGGCTTTATGTGGCTTATACATGGCTTCATGGCTCACATTTGTCTTGGCAAGAGTTTGGTCAATTTTCATGGAAAAGGGTTTTAGGAATTTTTGGAAATTTTGGGGTTATTTGATGGGATTTGGCATAATACCATTTTGGTTTGATTTTCATGATGGATTTAGCACTTAGGGAGTGATATTAATTGAGTGAGGATGAGATGAGATTGTAATGTGGGCTTTAGGATGGGTTTGGGCTTTTAAAATTTGGTAATGGTGGGCTTTTAAAATGGTTTAAGGGAATGGGCTTTTATGTTTCAAAATGGGCTTTTGGATAAAAATTTTTGCAAAGGGCCACGCTAAATAAATGTTGGGTTTGGTTTAGGGATGTGTCATGAGTGATTTGAGATAAATTTGAGGTGATTTGGAATCGAGTCGAGTCTAATTTGGGTCCCCATGGTGATAGGATCGAAATAGGTCAAAATGGACTAACTTGGGCTAAGGTTGGGCTAATGTTGAAATTGATGTAAAGTCAATGTTGAGAAATATTTATGGGAGTGTAACAAAGAGTTTTCAACCTTGGTTGGGCTTTAATTTTGGGAGTTGGGCCTATTTGGGTTCATGGTGGATTTAGGCTTATTTAGGGAATTTTGGGTTTGGGTTGAATTTGAGTAAGGTTTGGGTCCAAATTTTGGGCAAACTATGTTAGTGTTTTGTTTGTGGAGATGTTAGGGAAGATTTAGAAAAGGTTTGGGGTTAATTGGAGTTGAATTGGGTTGGTTTGGGCTAAGTTTGGGTTATGGGTCAAAATTGGGCTTTAAGCTTAAAAATGAAATTGAATTCAAATGTCAATCAAATTGGGCTTGGATTTGGTCAAGATTGATATTGGGGATATTGAATTGAAGTTTAGAAATGAATTGGACCAAAATTGAGGTTAATTGGAGTGGTTTGGTTTGACATTGGGTTCACTTTGGGTTAAGAATGGGTCAAATTGGGGGTTTTGTTAAAAGTGGGGTAAATTGACAAAATTGGCCCATGGTGTAGTTGGACAAAATAAAATTGGGAATATTTGGGATTTTCTGGGATTTTCTGGAATTTTTGGATTTTTGGGTCAAGAGGGGTATTTTGGTAATTTGGAGGGTATTGGGATATTTTTGGAAATTTTGGTATTTTTTGGCTGTAAATGATCAATTTGGGTGGTGGGAAGTTTGTAGGATTAATTTTGGAAAATTTTAGGTGATTTGGAAATTTTGGGTAGTTTCAAGGGTTTTTGGTAGGCTAGGTGGGTCCGGGGCCCCGGGGGTCAAAAATTGAAATTTTGAAAAAATGAAAATTGAGCAAGTGTGAGTGAAATGGAATCATTTTGGTTGAGCCATGAAGCCATGATAAGCTCATATGAGTCATGAGAGGACTTTTGAGGCATTCACTATGTTGTTCCTGACCCTCTTAACCAGGGGCTTAGGGGATAAGGATCATCCATGTGAATTACCTACAAGAGTCAAGAGGTCAAGTTGGGTGAGAGTGTGGGTTTTAGGACTTGGAATCTATGTGAGAGTGTAGTGTCTGTGCAAGTCAACCCTCACCAGACCAGGCCATCCAGGGTATTCCTAAGGCCAAAAAGTCCTATAGGGAACTCATCCTTTAAACCTCCACATTTGACCTCAACCCTCTAGGTGATTAGGGGTTTACAATCAAGCTTGTGGGGTTTGAAGGGAGTTAAGAAGTGGTTTGAATTTCTAAATGGTGGGTTCCATTTCTAGTCCTCTAAGATAGTCAAAGGGAAAGCCTAAGGCTAGATATTAAGTACTAAAGAGAGAAAGAGAAGACCTCATCGAAAATGAGGTCAACATCTTATTCTTTACCCTTTTCCGAGTTCCCCCTCTTGAGAGTGCTATAAAGAACATTGGCAAATCCTAGGCTTAGTCCCTAAATACAAGATTAGGCTGGGAGGATACTAGCTGCCACTTCAGAGCTCCCACTTCCCTTCACCTGAAAGCTAACCCTAGCTTTAGTTACCAAACTTTAGGACCAAATTGGGGATCTCAGCTTGTCACCCTGAAACCTCCAATTCAATGCCCATGAAACCATATTTCCCTATTTATTTGCACTCAATCCCCATTAACTACGCAGTTCATTCACGAACATTGAATGTGGTTCCACTTTGTTGAGAATTACTCCGCCCTTTTGGGACAATGCAATTACAACGAATTTTAACAATACAACGGGCCCTTTTTGTAATGTAAATGAAGTGCAAGAAAAAACCATCACATTTATAATTAAAATATCTTTTAGCAAGCATCCCAATATCCTAAACATGAATCCTACTCATTGCAAAAGAAAAGTAGAATGAAAACAATAGCATAATTTTTTTATGCCACTATTTCCAAATAAGAAGAAAGAGTAAGAGAAAGACATCGCAAAACACGAAGAAAACACAAAGAAAAACTTCATTTCAAAGAAAATCCACAAAATAAGTGTTTATAAAATCATAAGATAATGAAGAACACAATACTTAGCTTTTTCCTCTTGAAAGAAAGATGAAAATCTCTCCCACAAAGTCTTCTGCCGATCAATGCAATGCTAGAACATTCCCTTACAGATTCTCTCAAAATCCTCTCACCAATCTCTCCAAAAATATAGAAATCTACATTTCTACTCCTATTATAAGATTTCTCAACATTCTCCACATTTTTCTTATCATATCCTCTCTTTTTTTTTCTTCAAATTCGGTTTAAAATAGTGTAGGGACGAATTTCCCAAGAGGTGCATGAAGAAACCTTCCAAAAAGTGTCCAGATTCGATGTATATGGCCAAAAACCGCCCAATAACGCATTCCAACCGTCAGGAGCGTCGTCGGCGCTGAATAGGGTGCTGTCGGCGCCCTATTTTTTGTGATCTTGAGTTTCTGGCACCGCCAGCGCCAGTTTGGGCGCCCATTCTGCGTAGCTCCACCATTTAGCTCTATTTAGCTCCGTTTTAGCTCTTATTCGCCCCGTTTCAGTTGCGTTGTGTTCCTAACAGATAGTCCTTAAAAATAAGCATAAAAATAATCTTTCTTTAAAGTGTAATCTCATTCAAAAATATGCAAGAAGTGTAAAAGAGATTAAGCATAGAAAAACTTATCGAAAGGTGTCAAGCCAAAATTTGTTTTCTTGCTCATTTTTGCTCTAAATTGCACTTTCTTTTTCTTATTTTTGCTCCAATCACCTAAAATCATCCTACCTGCAACAAATCATGAAAAATACCTTCCTTTAAAGTGCAATCACCAAAAATGAGTAAAATCATACGGTAAAAACTGTATATATTTTTGGAGCATCACACGATGAGGACCTGCAAAAGAACATCTTCAAGAGAGCAAATGAGTCTACAACAGCAAATATTTTCCTTAGTACAAAAAACATGACAAAGGACTTCAAGGTAATTTACCTAGTGTGACATAAATCCTCAATTTATCTTTAAGCTTTTTTACAACCATGTTGTGCTATATAAGCCCTACTCGTCTTAGGATTCTGAGGTCGTCGTTCATTTTGACGTAAATCCTCCTATCTTTTAAGTTATTTGCATGATCAGTATCATGAAAATGTAAGCCCCACATAATAAAATAGCAGGATGAAAATTAAATAATTTCTCTTTGAAACTAAAGCCAAACCATAGGATAGTTTCAAAAGTCACTGAGGTTCTCCTCGAGATCTGTGACATCCTATGCATTTCTTCCTTTGGGTTTCATAATAACTACTCTAATTTGTTCCTTTCCGATTTGAATTTCCTATGTCCAACCTTGAAGACCCTAACCTTTGAAATTTATGAAGGCGATACCTCCGATCAAAATCGAGAGCTTTATTAGGTGACTTTGGTCATTTAAGATGTAATTAACTATAGGGGTTTTCCCTTATAGGAAACTTGAAGAACTCAGCTTAATATAAACCTTATCTAATCTTTCATATTAGATAGAAGAACTTGTCGATCAACATAAAGGATTTTGTAGATCAAAATAGATGTCATGATTCATGTAGTTTATCTAATCGAGCCTCATTATTAAGCAATGAGTCTATTCTTCAAAGTAGATGCATGACTGTAAAGTAGTGCTCATTTATTTAAATTATCGAATATATGGGATCAGATCGGTCTCATATTTTTCAAAATTAAAATATTACTTTTCAAAATTATATATATATATATATATATATATATATATATATATATATATATATATATATATATATATATTAAATTAAGTTTATTTTAAAGCGGGCGACGGGATCCTCATTCTGCTGACCGACAAATCCTGATTTAGTGACCGACCCTCTCCTTCTTCTCTACTTCTTTTCTTCCCTTCCTCTTCTTCTTCCCAATCTCACAATCGTAACCCTAACACTATTCTCCCTTTTCTTTTCTTGTGGTTTGCTTATGTGAGGATATCCCATCTTTAGTTTGTATGCATGCCTTTAAGTATAGAGACCTAGGTTGGTCTAATAGAAGCCTTAGTTAGTGTTAAAGGCTAAGACATATAAAACAAACAACCTAACCCCTAAGATTAAAGGGAATGTTCAAACATGATTTAATATATGGTTATCGATGATAACATTTCAAACTGCCTTAAAATAATGAAAACCTCCACAAGACGTTATCATGGCACTCAATGATGATTTTCGGTTAAGTGGTTGGTAAAAGTCGAAAGATATCAATGTGCCCATGTTGAAAGCGATGGGCATCTTGAATAGTGACGTTAGACCAAATTTTAGGTTAGTCAACCCATTAGAATTCTTTACAAAGTCTACAAGTTCAATTCCATCTATAATCCTTCTTATCCGACTCTATCCCTAAGTTTAGGAGTTTCAAGAACACCAGTCTGTCAAACTAAGTATTACTAAGTTATCCCTTTAACCTTATCCGATCAATCAAGACTCACTACCAGCCTTTTACAAACTCTTCAATCACCATCCATTGGGTAAACCTCTTTGCTTGGATGTATTTTTTATATGCCTTTTGATGACACACAGTCATTGAATCAGGAGTCTCGTCCATTGACCTTAATTCTTCCCATTTAGACTCTTCCTTCACTTTCGACACTTCAATTATGAATGTCCAATCTTCAAATCTAAGAAACCTAAATGATTATATTAATCAAGATTTTTCTTAAGGGCTCACAACTCTTGAGATGTAATTAACTTTGAGGGCATGCACTAATAGGAAACCCTACCCCATAATAAAATAAACCTTATAGGTAAAAAATCTTAGTTTCGTTGACTTATAAAGGTCATTATCATCCTAGTGATCAAGCTCATTTTAATTTAGAATCTCTTTTCCTCGAGAGGTATAATATTCTTCAAATGTTATCCTCGGTCCTTTAGATAGAAGTTTTTCAAAAGATCTATGGTGTGTGGTGACTTAAGAATCCCCTACCAATCACCATATAAGATGCAGCTTCTAGCACATTTCCAAGGCCATCTACTTTATCAGTTCATGATGAATGACAAAATAGTTTCCAAAGATGTGCCCAAATATCTTACATCTAGTGCATACTTTGGTTTGAATTCAACTTAAACTTTATGCCAATATTTGATATTTTGAGTGCCAATCCATAATTCCTCAAATATAAGGAGGGTGATGTCTCTTTCCAAATTAACTCTAGTAGTTGAGGGCCTACTCATATTATAACTTTCAAATCCACTTTCAGAGGTTCACCATAGATATCTCCTAGTGAGTAAATCAATTTTTTGTTACAGTAAGGTAATCTTAATCTAAGAAAAGTAATCTATATTGGAATAACAGGTAATTTTGCAGATTGACCAAAATTAGGTTACGATGGACACTTGGATTGTGACTCCTATCTTCATTTCGTTGATAGCTTTATGTCATCATTGTGGTTGAGGTGTCACCAATTTGCTTACCATTATTTTGCCCTCTTCTCTGAATTATTCTGTCTTAGATCATGCTGATGAACTTAAGAGAGGAGAAATCAGAGGATTGGCTCAGACAATAATGAAAACAAACAAAGGAAGTGTATGGGAAGCCTTCATGAGGTGAATTATCGTATTAATAGTTTCAAAGCATGAATCCAAAATGAAATCACTTTGGTATGCTTTAAAGACAAAACTATGAAAGAAATCTTATGAAAATGAATTACCAGAGAATTCGGGTTGATGTACTTGATCTAGGGTCACATCTTCCTATAAGGACAATTCTATATAGTTAATTACATCTTAAGTAATAAGATTACTCAGGAAAACTCTCAATTGAGGTTATAATTTGTTCTCAAAAAGTTCAAATGTTTTTGTCAAGGAAAGGGATGTCAAAATCCTATCTCAAAGGTAGCAGATTCCTAAAGATCTTGAACTATCATAGAGTTTTGTTTTGTTGTTAATGATTTAATTGAGGTATATTCTTTACTCCAGATTTTAAGAGCTCGAATGATAATTCCTACAAAACACAGTTAGCACACCCTAATAACATGTAAAGAAGTTAAGGTGACGTTCGCCTTTCAACAGTTCTGCAAAACAAAGTTAGTTTTGTTATGTGTTCAATTATTGTTCATTTTTTTAATTTTTAGACATCCTGGTCAAAATGTCCATGGCTCCGTCATCTCGGAGTCGTCTGGTACTCTGATCTACTTAGCCTAAGAGGTAATTAAACTTTCTCTGGCCGGAGGCTTCTTGTCAGCAACCATAGATTGTGTCGTCCAAGAGATCTTCATGGACCTATATATCTGTGTTTCAAGTTGCATTTAGTGATATTTGTTCATTAAGGTTTCATTTAAGTTTTGATGTCTTTTCAGATTTTAAGGGTTAAAAATTTTAGGTTGTTTAAGATTTCTTAGTCGATTTTTTTTTGTCATTTTATTTTTGTCATTTGAGAATGACCCTGTCAAGTTCCCATGGTTTTGTCATCCCAGCGTCATTAACTTTGTGGTTTGATTAGCCACAAGTGATTGAAAGATATTTTGTTAATAGCCTTGAGTTGCCTCCTTCAAATTATCTTCTCAAAACAAGTTGTATCTTTTTGGTTCAAGTGATGTTCTAATGTCTTTTAAGGTGGGTTTATGTCATTAAGTTGATTTTAGAATTAAGCTCAAATTATCCCTAACAAAGGTTAAGTGTGCTTTTATTCTCGTACGAGAAGTCAAACTCTACTCAACCTCCAGTCACCTTGGTTTAAGTGGAACTAATCTAGACTGGACCTCTAGATAATCTAAGTTAACTTGGATAGGCTAGTTTTCTCTCAGATTGTCTTTAAAATTGTTTAAATCGGTCGAAGTTTAATAGGATAACCTTAGTCAACTTAATTTATGGGGTCAAACCAGTCTTAATTGGTTTAGATTGACTTAAAATAAGCCAAGTTAAACCATGTTAAATTAACTTGAGAATAGAACATGTTAAGCTGGAATGTTTCAAGTTAAACTCCTATGTTAAATCAAGTTTAAGTTAAATTAGACTTGAGTGAAGTATAAGTTAATTTAGACTAGAGTTCTCTTTTTATGCCTAAGTTAGATTAAACTTAAATTAATCATTGATTAATCAGGGGTTGACACTTAGGTCAAGCTTAAAAGTAAAGTCAGGTCGGGTTAATCAAAATTTACTCTAATTACCCCAAAGAAAATTCATCTTTGGGTTAGCCTAAATTAGATCAGCTCGTTCCAATGGGTCGAGTTGATTTTATGTTAACTTGAGTTAGGTTGAGCTAACTCAAAGAACGTAAGTTTGGTTGATCGGGTTATTGGGTTAACCTGAGTTAGGTTGGGTTGACCCGATGATTTAATTGATTTAGATTAACTCGAGTTAGGTTAGGTTGACCTGATGATTGAATTGATTTGGGTTAACCTGATTCAGGTCAGGTTGACTTAGTGATTTAGTTAATTTAGGTTAACTCAAGTTAGGTCAGGTTGACCCGATTATTCAATTGATTTGAGTTTGCACGAGTTAGGTCGGGTTGACCCGATGATTCAATTGATTTGGGTTAACCCAAGTTAGGTTGGGTTGATCTGGTGATTTAGTTTATTTGGGTTAACCGGAGTTAGGTCGGGTTGACCCAATGATTCAATTGATTAAGGTTAACTCGAGTTGGTCAGATTGACCTAATGATTCTATTTGAACTAAGTCTAAGTTAGGTTAGACTTAGATTAGGTCTTAGTTGAGTTAGTCCTAAGGTTAAGCTCAATTTGAACTAAGTATAAGTTAGGTTATACTTAGAGTTTAGGTTCAATATAGGTTAAACGTAAATAGTTAGTCAAGTGTAATGTTAGTTAGACTTAGGGTTTAGGTTCAATATAAGTTGAACCTAAAAGATTAGTTAATTCTAATGTAGGTTAAGCTTAGGGTTTAGGTACAATGTAAGTTGAACCTAAAAGGTTGATTATATCTAATGTATGTTTACTTAGAGTTTAGTCTCAATGTTGGTTAAACCTAAAAAGTTGATCAAGGCTAATGTAGATTATACTTAGGGTTTATGTTCAATGTAGGTTAAACCAAAAGGATTGGCTAAGTCTAATATAGATCAGACTTAGGGTTTAGGTTCAATGTTGGTTGAACCTAAAGAGTTGGCTAAATATAATGTAGGTTAAACTTAGGGTTTTCGTTCAATGTAGGTTGGACCTAAAAGGTTGGCTAAGTCTAATGTAGGTTAGACTTATGGTTTAGGTTCAATACAGGTTGAACCTAAATAGTTGGCTATGTTAATGTAGATTAGATTTAGGGTTTATGTTCAATGTAGAACCTAAAGGATTGGATAAATCTAATTTTGGTTAGACTTAGAGTTTAGGTTCAACCTAAATAGTTGGTTTAAATGTAGGTTGAACTTAAAGAATTGGCTAAGTCTAATGTAGGTTAGAATTAGGGTTTAAGTTCAATGTAGGTTGAACCTAAAGAGTTGGCTAAGCCTTATGTGGGTTAGACATGGGGTTTAGGTTCAATGTAGGTTGAAATTAAAAGGTTAGTTAAGTCTAATGTAGTTTAGACTTAGGGTTTAGGATCAATGTCGATTGAATCTAAAGAGTTGGATAAGTCTAATGTAGGTTAGACTTAGGGTTTAGGTTCAATGTAGGCTTAACTGAAAGGATTGGCTAAGTCTAATGTAGGTTAAACTTAGGGTTTAGGTTTAGTATAGGTCTATGGTTGTTAGACCAACACTTAGGGTTAGGTTGGGTCTAAGGTGATTAGACCCAAGACTTAGTGTTAGGTTCGACCTAACACGAATTGGACATGAGCTAAGTCAAATCTGATTGGGACTCATATTTAACTTCAATTAGGTTGAGTCTAATTATGAGTTCACTGGGGTTAGGTTTAAGCTGGCTTAAACCTAACTGATGACTAAGCTCAAACTATGCTAAACCTTATATCATAGAGATGTTTGTATGGTTAAGAGGATAACCATGGTAAAATACCCCTTAAACATCTAGATCAATGTAATAATCTATTTTAGAGAACAATTTAGGCCAAAATAAATTTATTTTTACATTTTTAACCTTAAATTTGTACTTTTTCATTTTAGGGTTTTCAAAGGTAGAAGTATTGTTTTGGGGTTTAATTTCATTGCCCTAATTTCCCTTGTTAATTTCCATTTTAATTTTCAATTTTCTTTTTTTTTTATTTTATTTTTTATAATTTTTTTTTCAATACAATTACTACTTTTAGGTTAGAGCTTCTCTGATTTTGGAAAAATCTGAGATTATTCTCAATTTCAGAGGGAAAATGCACTCAAAATTTCAGAATTTTTCACTTTATAATTAATTTTTTAATAATAAAAATATTTTTTGGATGTTTTAATTAATTAAAAATTAAAAATATTAATTATTTTTAATTTGTTGTTATTATTTTCCTATCTACTCACAGAGTTCAGATGTGTTTTTATTTTATTTTTTTGATTATTCTATACAATGTCATAATTTTTTAAAGTTGTATTGAATTTTTTGGATTTAATTAAATAAGAAAACTTATTTTCCTACTTAATCCAGACAGCACCGCATCATACTAGCCCAGTCAAACTCCATGCAGTATCATTAGATTCGAACCCATTCGCTGTCATTCATTTCCAATACACGGAAATGGATGACATTCATTCATCATCCCCATGGAACAATGAACAGAAGATCGTCCATAGTTAAACCCTATGATCTCCCTCATTTCTCCATGAAATCTCATGTGGTTTGTTCCTAAAGCTTTATCTAAACTAGACAAACACATTTATACGGTTTATCAAGCATGGATTGTCCATTTGTTTCACAAAAGACCAAACCTTAAGCAAATTTTAGGGTTTTTGATCTATACCTTATCTTAAGAGGTGTGGCCTCGATTGGGATTGATATACACGATCGTTGTGATCCCACGAAGCTTCTCCCAATCTCAATTTGAACTAAAATTGGATCTAGCTATGAGCTAGGATAAATCGTGGCTCGATTTGGTGTCGGGAAAGGTTAGAGATTGCGAGAAGGCTGCGAGAAGGCTTGATAATGATTGGAAGAGTTTCATAAGATGCTAGGAAGCTTTTAAGATGCTTGGATTTGAGTTTTGAAAAGGTTCATTCCAAGGCCGAATTTTGTCCTAGCTTAGGGCTAGGAAATTAGGTTTTTCTAGTGGTGTTGAGGGCTTGAGGAGAAGAGGGAATGAAATGCCCATGTCTAAGAGAAGATTTTCTTTGTTGAAGGTCGAGGGTGTAGGAGTCTATGTATGGAGCATAGTAGTGTATGGAGTTCTCAGGTTCCTCCTTTTAATGGCCATGAGAGAGCTTGGCATGGCCTGAGACAAGCTTGGATGGCTCCTCAGAGAATTTGTAGAGGCCTAGGAAGCATTCGGATGAATTAGGGGTGTTATTTCCCACTTTTGAAAGCCTTGACCCTGGAGGCTCCAATGGTGGAGGAGAGAGAAGTTCCATGACTTGAAGGCATTGGAGGAAGTTGGAGGTGTGTTTGTTGAGTTCAGCCATGGCCTAGCTGACTCAAACGTGAGATGATTTGGATATGGAAGACTCTGGTGCCCAGTGTATAGGGGGGAGGGGGTAGGTGTGATCTTTTTTGTCTCCTCTCTCCCTTTTTTATTTTGATTTTTATTTAAAATAAATTTAATTTATTTCATGTGTCACCCATTGTCCTGATGGGTTGACTTTGGTCATGGGTAGTCATGGGTGACCCAAGAAAGGTGGTTTATGGGCTTAGGTCATGGGCTTATGGTTACGGCTAAGGCCCTTTTAATGATGGGTTGGGTAGTATTTAGGCATGCTTAGTGCTAATCCAATGGCTTGGACACTAATGGGTCAATAGGATTGACCTAATTAAATAATTATATCAACAAAAGGGTTGACTCCATAATGTCAATTTTGACCTCATGCGTGGCTTAGTGTGTTAACCTCATTGGATATGGTTAAATTGGATTGAAATAAGCCCAAATTTAGGCCTAAATAAAATTAATAATGCCCTTAATTAATTAATTAATTAAAAAGTGAATTAAAAAGATTAACCTTATGGTACAAATTAGGTTCATCACATGGTGTGGTGTCATGACTATGTTATGTGAAGTCAAATTGGATGGGAAGGTGGTGAATTGGTCAAGATTTGACTAATATTAGGGTTGAGCTAATTGATTTGACCATCCCATGGTGCAACCAAAGTTTGGGGTCAAAGGATAGACTAGGCTTAGGTCTGATTTTTAGGGTTTGGTAGGGTTAGGAAGACCATTGGTGAGGCTAAAGATCAACTTATGTAGACCCCTTTCCCATGGTGGATTTGGTGGTCAAAATAGTTCTTAAGTTTTATAGACAAGTCCTTAGGGTTTCAGGTTGATATGGGTGACTTGGGGTATGTCTAGCTTCTAGTAGTCAATTTAAGTTCTCACTTGATCAAAACCTTAAACCCACTCAACAAAAGGGTTGGGGCTTGAGCTTGTATAGGTGGGGCTCAAGAAAACATAGCACTAACTTAGGGTCATGTACAAAGTAGGTGGAATGAGTTCTCACAAAAATGAGGTTAACGGGTTTTCATCTCAAAACTTTCATTTGAACATTGACCCATAACCAATGTATGCAAAATTGCCTTCTATAATCCACTCCCTTATTTAATTTGATGATTATATTTCTCTCATATATGGCTCCAACTTGCCAATCATCTACTAGCTTATGATTTCAAAAATTTCTAGATAACCTCCATCTTAGGGTGCCTGTAGGTGAATTTTCCAATAAAAAATAAAATAAAATAAAAGCTTGGCTAAACATAATGTTACTTTCTATGTAATGAACAAATCCGCTTTGCCATTTCTCCCTTTAGCCTATTTGAAAAACCAACCTTATTACTATCGGCAAATTTAGCATGTAGATTTTGTGGAAACATAAGGGAAACTACATCCACCGTCTTGTTTCATCAAATAACATCAATAAATGTTCATAATGACATTTCCAAACTGCAAAAATTCACAAAAACAGATTACACCACAAATCCTCACTTAAATCTAATGGAATAGTAACAATGGGATACTACTAGCAAAACACGCCCACAAAACCAGATAATGAAATAAAAAAATTGAGTAACCCCTAAACAACCAAAAGGCAATAGAAACTTACAAAAATAAACTAAGGAATGAGAACCATTCTACACAATAAAAACAAACTATAAAATTGCAGGGAAGAAGAGGCGTGCGCCAATTCTTCTTAGCCAGCATACAAATACATGTATGTATGCATGCATGCATGCATGAATGTACGTCTCTCTCTCTCTCTCTCTCTCTCTCTCTCTATCTCTCTCTCTCTCTTTATATATATATATATATATATATATATATATATATATATATATATATATATATATATTTGTGTGAGTGTATGTGTGTGTCGCAAGTCTTGGCCTATTGGTTGGCGGGGTTCACTATAAGTCCCCTACGGTAAAGAGTTCGATCTCCCGTGGCGCTGAGTTCTCGAATAATAGGCAAATGGCGCATACACCCCATAATAGATGTCTGAGCGCAAAGGGGAATCAGTATTTGGGGCCCACCGGACTAAAATACTGATTCTTTTTAATATATATATATATATATATATATATATATATATATATATATATATATATATACATATTAAAATAGAAAAGATACATAAAGGTTGTATGAGAGGGCCCAATAAATGCACCCTACTAACACGGAACAACACACACGAAAACCCCAAAAGGATGCATATAAAACCAAAAAAACAAAAACTTGCCGAAAACAACTAGCAAGGGATGAGCCAATTTGGTCCTGCCTCTATCTCTAGTTCTAGGAAGGAAGCCAGCTAACAAATTGTTGAGTTTCGTGTCATTATCCGAAGTAACCAATGTATCATCCATTAAGTTCGTTAGCTCAAGCAGGTCTTCATTCTTCTTCTTCGTCCAAGATGTGTAAACATGTCATTCCTCATCCGAAAACTGGCTCATCTGATCAGTTTGATCAACAAATTGTCGGGCATGTATAAGAGGATGAGCACCTTGCTCCTGACAAACAGTAACAACATGCTAATTCTGAAGAGCTGGTAGAAATGTCTCTTCTGCACCTGATGCTTCCTGAGAATGTGGAGCTGTGATGCTCTCATGTTTATCGAATCGAACATTATCCTTTGGAGGGGAGGATCCTGCAGTATTCTTTTCAACAAGAATTGAAGTTGTAGGTTGCCTAGCTGAGTCATCTACCAACACATTATTCAAAAAAATAGAAGCAGTATTGTCATTAGAGGGGGTCTTCAGTAGAGAGAGGGACAGCTGACAGCGTGTCAACTAATATTTCAATAGTCGATGGATTGCACTCGGGAGTGGAGGAGGGACAGGTATGTATTGGGGCAGACCCAATAACATTTTTACTCGTATGTTTTAGATGCAGATGCAAATGATAACATTGAGAATGGGAAAGTCCAAACATGCGAAAGTGAGTGCGGTAAAGAGGGATCTGTTTGAGTTTTGCTCGCTGCCAAAATGCCCGATGCTGTGAGTCAATTCATATCTCTCCCGAAAAAGGTAGAGTAATATTTCATTCAATAAAAACTCTGGCTTTAGAAGGCCTACTCATGTTAACTGTAGGCATATCAATTTGAGGGTTTTACCGTCTATTATAGCTAAGGAGAAAAGGAACTCTTGATCCGAAAATGTGGAACTTCAATCCCGGGAAGCGCAGCCAACCATGAAAGGTGGGAGGTTCAGTAAGATGGTCAAAATCTACCGTCCATTTTAAAACCTTCATCACCCGGTTATCTATTCGAACGAGTCTTCTTGCAAACAATTGGGCGTAGTCTTCCTCATCTGATAATTGAATGAGAATATGCCGACAGTCCAGTTTACCATTTTTCTAATGCCCTTTTAACTTCATTTGCTCAAAATTCTTTCAAATTAGCTCGAGTTTAGGGTTTCCATGAAGAAACTTACCTACTAAGACCAACCGGCAGGATGCAACAATGGTGGAGATCTCGGCCTCAGAGAGAAAGATTACAGGCTTACCATTTTTACGGGATGCTTTTTTGAGAAACCTGGTGTCCACACTGAACGAGAAAGCATCATGGTATCTCTGCGGGAACATATTCGAAAGAGGGGCGCAGGCGGAGTTATTACCAGCAAGGTCGACTGCGTAGGAATGAAACCCCGAGACCATCACCACGGGCAGTGCCAACAAAGTGCGAAACCCCACCCCACTATCAGGGGACTGCGATAGGGAAAGAAGCGAACTGTGAGCTGAGAGGCGGAGGTGACCTGCAACCCGAAAGAAGTCGTCAGGCAGAGAGGCGGTCTGCGAGCAAACCAGAAGTCTCGTGGGAGGAGATGACGCACGAGCGAAGCCATCCTCGTTGTCGGGCATGAGAGGCGACATTTGAGAACAAATGAGGGAAAACCTTCGTCATCAGGTATGTCGAAAATAGAAAACACGAAAACAGGAAGAAGCGAGTCATCGCTGTCGTCGGAGGTGTCAATGCCTGGTTTCGTCATCGGGCGAAACACTAACAGAGCAGCCATCACCCTTCATATGTATGTATGTATGTATGTATGTATGTATGTATGTATGTATAGACACACACACATAAATACATATATATATATATATATATATATATATATATATATATATATATATATATATATATATATGTCCCTGTTCAGTTCTAGGGAGATTTACATACCACTCAATTCTTAGTGTATTTACATATATAACACCTAAATTTCAATTTCTGCATACATGCCACATTCCTTGGAAAAAGTTAGATGCTAAAATTTTTGATGAGATATGAAAGATTTGGTTGTTATAAGTGTAAACATTAAAATTTACATGCTAGGTATCTAAATACATAAGAATTTGGTGGTATGTATGTAAATGGTTTTGAATATTTTCAGAGAACTTTTACCTAATAAAATACTATGCATTTACAAATATAACACCTAAGCTTTAATTTGAAGCTTTCATGCCGAAAGCCAAAATATTTTATGCACTCTTTAGTCCCACATAGGAATAAAAAGAAGCATTATTGTTTCGTAAATAAAATAACATAGTTCCCTACTTTATTTGGCCAAATAAGTGGAGTTTGAAGTTCTTTTAGCAAATTATTTGGGCAAAAGGGCAATAGTATTTTATTAGAGGGGCAAAACTTGTTATATATGCCATTGTGCCAATCCTTAAAAAACTGCGTTTCACTTTTTAAAAGTCAGCAATAATGGTATTATTTTGTGTTATAATTATAAAAATTAAACATAGGTGTCTGATATGTAAATATATAATAACTATGAGGTATGCGTGTAAATGCACCTTTAAGTTTTAAAACACTTGAGATTATTTTAAAATGAGTGCAAGATATGAGCAATCAGTCAAAATTTTATATTGCGATTATCTAAAGCAAATATAATAGATTTGAAATCATTTGTCCAAAATTACAACCAACCGAAGAAGAAAAGATAATTCTTTATACAAATATGGAGAAGTCGTGCTGATTAAAAAAGAGCCAAACTTATTATAGACAAAAGATGCTGAACATGGCAGAAATTATAGAATGAGAAATAAGCCATTAACTAAAAGCGAATATAATAGATTTGAAATCATTACTCTATGGATACTCTGCTCACAATCCTGGCTCCCCTTCCCTTGGCCATGTAAAGTCCCATATGATGAAGCAATTTCTACAAGCATATAAATTATCATTACTTTCAGTCAAATATATTTCAGCTAAATACAAGATAAAGACAACAATTATTCCTCCATTTGACTGTATATTAGGTAAAATAATTCTTTTTGAGCAACTACAAATATAATTTTTATGCCATTATTACAATGCCAGTAGAATATAATTTATTCCGCAATGCTTTATGGTGCATAATATTGGCCTTTAAAAGAGAAGCATAAAACTAAGTTAAGTGTTGCTGCGATGAGAATACTTAAGTGGATGAGTTGGTTGACACTTGGAGACAAAATGCGAAACGAATCTATCCGTGAAAGGGTTGGTATAGCTCCACTGGCAAACAAAACTAAAGAGAGTCGTTTTAGATGGTTTGGTCATATTAAAAGTCGATCATCTAAAGATTCAGTCAGGACAGTAATTTTTTAGATTCGGCTTATGTTAAAAAAAGACAGAGTTAGACCTAAAAATACTTGGGCATATTGTATAAAAAATGATCTTAATTTATTGGAATTAAATTCCAATATGACACTCAGTAGGACACAATGGAGAAAAATGATTCATGTAGAGATCCCACTTAGTGGGATAAAGGTTGTTGTTGTTTGTTTGGAAAGCAACATATATGATTGGTTGAGCGATGAGGAAAAGAAAATAATAAAAACAAGGAAAAATTACATACATACCACTAAATTTCTATATTTTTACTTGTCTAACACCTAAACTTCCATTTTTAGATATACGCCACTTACACTATGCATAAAAAGGTGTATTTCTCACTTTAAAAGTCATAATAGTAATATTTTTGCTGTTATATGAAAATTTTGGGTGGTAGAAATGTCAAAATCAAAGTTTAGGCGTTAGATATGTAAATACATAATAATTGGGTAGCACGTATGAAAATGCCCCAAATCCATGTGATTCTAACCTGGGGATGAGCCAAGGCCCCTTTGATACATGTAGCAGCATGAATGGGCAGATCATAGGTAGCACAACCCTGCGAATAAACCACTACATCTTCCAGTGGTGGAATCCGACCGATATTTCGAGCTGATAGAATAGAGCACGTGAAGTCCAAAACACAAACATCTGTGCATATCCCGAGGACTAAAACCTGCAACAAATTATCAGAAATAAGAATAAAGGAACTAAAAAATAAGATTAAGTAAAGCCCATAAACGAGTTGGGAGCCCTCTTCAGCTAGGAAATCCAGGTTTGAAGCACACTTCAATGATTAATTTTTAATCTAAACTTCACTAAGGCTCAACTTCCAAAAAAAATGAAGGACAAGATTCAAAAGTAGTCTAATATAACAAGGCAGCCCAGATTCAATTTAGATTAAAAGAGAGATCGTACTCACAACTTTGATGTCATTTGATTTCACCCAGTCGACAAACAGATTAGAGCCATCCTTCTCCATCGAGGAAATGAATCCATCGATGCAATGTTTACGCTTTATTGTTGCATTTGGATCCTCCTCTAACCACTGCAGAGCTGCAGATATCCATCTATGATAAATATGACAATATCACATAATAAATCAGAAAAATGGGAAAAGTGCCCCATACTGCATGACGCTGGTGCGGGAGTAAGAGCCTAGAAGCCATGGAAAATCCCGGACTGACGCGGATGGGGGTGTAAAAGGAGCCACGGGAAGTCCCGCTCGTTCCTTCATTTGGACTGAACCGGTCTAGACCCAGGAGGTCCCATCTGCCCTTCCACCATGGATTGGTGCCTCCTTTCACAGGGGGCATCCAATCCGAGTTAAATAAGACTTATATATGTGTTTCCTATATCTACACTTTTCAATTTTTGCTTCCAAGTTTCTTCATGACAGCCATCGATGTCCAATTTCTCCTCCTAGGGTTAGCATCTGAATGCATGAAGGTGCTCCGATTGTAACTCATCCCAGTGTGGTGTGTATCCATCGCTCCCTACTTCCCATAGCCTCTTCCCCCATTGCCACCCCTTCGCGTCACTTTCATACTTACTACCGCCCTTTTCAGCCTCCTTTCATCTGCTGCTACCCTCCTTCCAGCTAGAAATTTTTCTGTCCGGACTTCTGACATAGCTCTACGTGTGGAATCCCAATAATATATCGTCATGTGTAATATATTAGGCACACCTAAAAAAATATTAATGTGGAACCGCAGATTCTGCAATAACCCTAAAATAACCTCCGCGGTGGGTTTCTCATCAATAACCCAGAAATAAATACTGCGGAGGTCATTTTTGGGTTATTTGTGGGTTATTTCGGGATTATTTAAGTGGAATATATGGTTTCTCTTCAATAACCCAAAAATAACCCAGAAATAACATAGAAATAAACTCCGCGGTGTTATTTCGGGGTCATTAAAGTGGAACCGCGGAGGTTATTTCTGGGTTATTTTTGCTTTATTGAAGTGGAATATATTGGTTCCTCTTCAATAACCCAAAAATAACCTGAAAATAACCTAGGAATAACCTCCGTGGTTCCACTTCAATCACAACGAAATAACCTTCGCGATGCAGGATACATGGCGGTATATTATTGGAGTCCACACGTAGAGCTACGTCAGGAGTCCGGACAGAAAAATTTGCCCCTTCTAACAGCCTCCAACCCTTCTTCACTACTATTTCTTAAACCGCAGTACATTCATCTTCGTGCCCCAGCCCTAGATGGGTTGCATTTTCTCCCTGTTATTTCCTAGTTCCATGTGTTTTGATTGTAACCTTATTTTCTTTCGAATAATAATATTTGTATTCTCAGTTATAGTTTTGGCTAATTTTTGTATCATTTAATATCAGATCTAGCCTAACTCTAACCCTATCCAACGGTTTTTATTTAGCATCCACCATACACAAACCTATCTCAACCCCCACCCAATTTCTTTATTTTCGCACATACACACCTTTCACTTATCCACCCCTAGCCCTAACCATGTCGCCGAGAAGACAAGTGTCAGAACCTGACCGGGACTTTACCATGGGCAACATACATCGAATACTCCGCCAAGTATTACCACGGCTCGAGGCCATTGAGAAAAAAACAATGGGAGAGGTCACCGTTAACCGTAACAACGAGATTTGTGAAAGAGAGCCAGAAGAACAACTGAACCTCTTTCGCAGTGAAGATTTCAATGAAGAAAAAAATCAACCCGGGCATTTCGGAATTCAGTATCAAAGGAGGTCAAGAGAGAATGTGCCTACTGGAGGACACAAAGATCTAAGAGTTAAGGACTTTGATGGGAGGATGGATCCAAATAATTTTGTCAAGTGGAGGTAGATTGTTGAGCGAATCTTTGAATTTAAGGATATGCCAGATTACATAAGAGAGAAGCTCACCACCATTAAGCCGACGAAGAACGGCTCTTTGTGGTGGGAAAACCTAGAGAGAGAGAGAGTGTGATGAGAAAAAATCACTGCTTGGGGGAAGACGAAAAAGGCAGTACAGGGACAGCTTCTACCACATCACTAAAGCCAGGATATTTTCATGAAACTCTACTACATGTAGCAGGAGCTATGAGTGGAGAAATATACTTGAGAATTTATGCAACTCAAGTTGAAATATGAACTGAAACGTACAGATGAGCACTCCATAGCTCGGTATTTGGGAGGTCTAAAGCAAGCCATCAGAAAATAGTTCAACTTCAACCCTATTGGAAACTTTGGGACGTGCAGCCCTTGGTGCTGAAAGTGGAGAGAAACAGCAGAGGTATTCACCTCCTTTTAAACAAACCCCTACAACTGGACGTCCAAGCAGGAGCACACCTAGAGGAGTAAGAAAGGTTGGGCAGGGAAATGACAAAG
This sequence comes from Papilionanthe hookeriana x Papilionanthe teres, assembly GCA_022702705.1. Taxonomy (NCBI): domain Eukaryota; kingdom Viridiplantae; phylum Streptophyta; class Magnoliopsida; order Asparagales; family Orchidaceae; genus Papilionanthe; species Papilionanthe hookeriana x Papilionanthe teres. Next base: position 13,129,364 of record CM040427.1, read on the forward strand.
CATATTAAAGTGGGAAGAAGTCAGAGAAGTGCAGCACACCTGGTACAATCCTAGCCCAAAAATTCTTCAGGTGCCATGGATATGGTTACATTTCCTCCATTTGCCCGATGAGTCGAATGGTGTTATTCACCGAGTGGGGCGCTATGGAGGAACTGAGTGATGAAGAAGTTGTTGAGGATTAGGGTGAGGAATACTAGCTCCAGTGAGATGAAGGAAAAGTTCTAGTTGTACGAAGAATTCTATAGACGAACCACAGAGGGATCACTCGTGGTTGTGACACATTATCTTCCTCCCTGGGTGGATGCTAATAAAGAAACATTGCGTCCTTATTATTAACAAAGGAAGCTATAAGAATGTGATTTCCACTTTCATGGTGAAGAAGTTGGATTTGGCTACACATAAACACTCCCAACACCATTCTCTGACGTGGTTGAAGAAAAAAAGCGAGATACGAGTGGATCAGCAGTGTCTGGTAGTTTTCTATTGGAGACCACTATAGGACTAGGTGTGGTGTGACGTGGTGCCCATGGATGCTTTCCATGTCATGTTTGGGAGGCCTTGATAGTTTGATCGCAAGACGCAACACGACGGATTAGAAAAAAAAACACATACGTGTTCACGAAGGAGGGAAAACGTATTGGTCTCTTACCTATCAAAGATTATGGAGAAGCATCTACACCTATACGGGATAAGACTAAGGACTCACAAACAACTTTATGGATTCTGTTCAAGAAGCCCCGATGGCACTAGCATTACTCATCTTAGAGAGAACTGAGGAGGCGGCGGATTTGTCGGAGATGGTGCAACAACTGTTAGTCGTGTTTCAGGAGGTGATGACCGACAGTCTGTCAGAGTGTCTATCACCGCTTAGAAATATCCAACATGCCATAGATCTTATCCCAGGATCAGTGTTGCCAAACAGGCTTGCATATAGACTGAGTCAGCGAAATACGAGGAGTTACAGTGGCAAGTGCAGGATCTCATTATTAGGGGATTGATAATGGAGTATACCAGCCTGTGCGGAAACTTCCGCGCTAATGGTGCCCAACAAGGACGACTTGTGGAGGATGTTCATCAATAGTTGAGCTATCAAAAAGATCATCATCAAATACCAGTTTCATATCCCTCGCCAGGACGATATATTGGATCAGTTACATTGATCCATGGTCTTTTCCATGATTGATCTACACGAAAGATATCATCAGATCAAAATGAGGCCATTTGCTGCAAAGAAGTCCTCCTTCAAGACCAAACATGGGTTACACAAGTGAACGACATGCCATTTGGACTGTCCAATGCAAGTAGTACATTCGTGAGGCTGATGAATCAGGAGTTTCAGGTTTACCTTGTGAAGTTTATAGTTGTTTACTTCGATGACATCCTTATATAAAAAAATTTAGAGGAGCACTTGCAGCATCTGAAGCATATTTTTGAGTTTCTACAATCAAAGAAACTATATGCCCACCCGAATAAGTGTCACTTCATGTTGACACATGTACATTTTGTGTTTTCTTGTATCCGGTGCAGGCATTCAGACTGACCTTACTAAGATAGAGGTGATCGCGAGTTGGACACCCCCATAGTCCTTTACCGACTCGAGGCAGTTTTTGGGTTTAGTGTCATTCTACAGGCAATTCATCGGGAGCTTCAACACCATTACAGGTCTCCTAATATAGCTTTTGAAGAGAAGGAAGTTCTAATGGATAGAAGCAGCCCAGTTCAATTTTGGAACTCTGAAGGAGAAAGCGACACAGGCCCCAATATTAGCTTTACCGGACTTCAATCAGTTCAAGGTGGAGTGTGATGCTGCTAACGTAGAGAACAAAGCATATTGAGCCATGGAGGATACCCTATAACCTTCCTCAATGAGGAGTTGAATGAGTCCAGGAGAAAGTATTTGACCAATAACAACGAGTTCTATGCCATTGTGAGGGCTCTCTACCATTGGAGCAACTACTTGCTGATGAGTGAGTTCACTTTATTTACAAATCACAAGGCATTGAGATTCTTAAACAGTCAGAGCAAGTTGAAGGATGGACATGCTTCTTGGGTTAAGTTTTTAGCGTTATTCCAATTCGTGTTCAAGCGCAAGGCAGAAGTCAAAATAAAGTAGCAGATGTCTTGAGCCGCCTCCATTCATTGATTACCTCCCTATATTTCAGAGTTGTCAGATTTGAGGTTGTGGAAGAGTAATACAACACAAATGAGGATTTCAGAAAAAAAAAATTTGTAATAAATGTCAGGATAGGCTCACAGGACCATACCACAAAGATGATGGTTATTTGTTCCACCAGAGCAAGTTGTGTGTGTGCCCAAATGTTCATTGAAGCAAGCCTTTATCCTAGAGAGTCACAATTGATGACTAACATGTCATTTTGGCAGAGACAAGACCCTCTCACTAGTGAATGAACACATTTTTGGCCCCGACTGACGAGAGATGTGAAGTCGTATGTCTGATAGTGCATATATTGCCGCCTAACAACAACCTAAGGCAAAACACATGGGTTATACATGCCATTACAGGTACCAGAGGCCTCTAGGGTAGATCTCAACATGAATTTCCTAGCGAGATTTCGAGGATGTAGTGAAACAACGATTGAGTGACGATAGTGGTTCATCGATTTTCGAAGATGACTAATTTCGGGCCATGTCACAAGACAAAGCGCGTATCTTACGTTGCTAATATGTACTTCAGGGATATCGTAAGGCTACTAGGCAAGGATGTCAAATTCCTGTCAGCTTTGGAAAATCCAATAGAGGAAGTTGGGTACTGAACTTCAATTCAACTGAGCAATCCATCTACAGACAAAACGACCAGATAGAAGAGGTGATTAGAAGTCTGTGGAATCTCATGAAGTGCTTTATAGGAAAGAAAATCAAGCAATGGGATTTGATTCTATTCCAAGTCAAATTTGCCTACAATAAATCTGTGAGTTAGACTGGGGACGTACTCCCTTTCAGATCATGTATGAGCATAATCCACTCACTCCACTAGAGCTAGTACAAGTTCTTCTACATCGGAGGTTAGTAACAATGTTGAGGCGAGGGTACAGATGATTCAGAGGCTACACAAGGAGGTTGAGAAAGAGATCACTAGACAGAAGCACAATTATTAGATGCAAGCTAATAAAACAAGGAAGTAGGTGGCCTTTCATGAAGGAGATTTATGTGATTTAGACTGGAAAAAAAGAGATTTTCCATGGAATCAATTGTAGAACTTAAACCCAGAGCAGACGGCCCTTCAGGCTCCTCAAGAAGCTAAATGATAATAATTACAGGATCGACTTGTTAGGGGATTACAATATTTTTGCTACCTTCAACATGGCAGATTTAGCTCCATACTACGAGGACTCGGATGCTTCAATGAACAAGGTCGAAACTCCACCAACTCCTGAATACCGATGCGAGCGCAGGCATAATATTCACAGGAAATACCACAATGACTAGGGCGATGGCACGTGCGTAGGAGGAGCGATGAAAAGTTTTGCTTCCTTCCTCTGGATTGAACCAATATAGAAGAGGGAGGGCCGATCGGCCCAGCTAAACTCGATTGGCGCCTCCCTTCCATAAAGGGATCCAGTTCAAGTTATTCCTTTGTCTTAGATTTTCAGTTTTGCTTTCATGTATTTGCAGGGCAGTCGTCGGGATTCAGTTTCCCCTCCAAGGCTTACATTCAATGGCGAGAAGGTGCTTCAACTGTAATTAATCTCGAGCTGGAGTGTACCCATTGCTCCTAGCTTCCCAGGACCTCTTCCCCCATCGCCGACCCTTTCCCAACTCCCTAAATCTACTGCAGCCACTTCATGTCGCTCTATTCTTGTTGTTTCCCTATTTGGCCTCCTCCCACCTGCTGAGACTCTCGTGTTAGGCACCTCCAACCGTTTCTCGCTACTGCTTCTTAAACCGCACCACCTTCATCTTCATGCCTCTGCCCTAGCTGAGTCGTGTTGTATTTTTGTTATTTTTTAGTTCCAGGTGTCTTTGATTGTAACCCTATTTTCTTTTAATAATATTTGTTTTCCCTGTTGTGGTTTGGGTGAACTCCGGTATCACTGCAATAATACAAAAGAAAAAATACAATTGAAAGAAAGTTTTAAGTAGCAAAACCTGGCACAAGATTTTCTTCTCCAGAACCAATTATACAATGAGGAAGGTATGGAGGCTCAGATTTATCTGGGTAATGAGTGTCCAAAAAAGCAAAAACAGGCCAATTCCTATCACAGAATGCCTTGGCCAGCCTTGATGCTTCCTCCACCATAGTAGATATTTGTTTATTAGGTGCAGGTGGAGCCTGTAAAAAAGAAGCATCGTCAATTAAATTCAAGTCATGTAACGAAATTGACAAATATTACTGTGCAAAATCAAATCCCCTAAAAAGTGAACAAAAGCGAAAGATGACCAGTGATATCGATTAGAAGAGATCAGCTATATATTAAAAGATGATCACCACAACAAAAATGGATTACCATTTCAAGCTGTATGAAACTAGAAAGAAAAAAAAAATAATGAATATGTTATTAGGTTTGTATTTTATTTTGGGTTGTTATATTTTGCGTCATAAAAAAACAAAATGAGGGAATAAATGTCTTATGAAAAATTCCAAAATCACCAAAAAGACGCAACTATCCACTATGTTCATGAGTTCCATATAAATCATGCTTGGATGTGATTATCCATTGTAATGGTCATCATGAAAGATTGCAACTTATTATTCTAATGAAATCGCGATGATTATTTTTTTATGGAATAAATAGAAGGGGAATAAAATTAGGCTAAATATACAGGTATTCAAATTCATTTTCAACTAAAAAATTTAAGCTCATGATGAAAGACACTAATTTAGTAAATTTACACCAAGATAATTTAGAATGAGGCAATAAGGGAATAAACTCAGCTCACATTCTTTTGCAATTTCCACCTTGAGGATTTTCTATTAGGCATAAAAAATTTAGAAGGTTTTGTTCCTTTCCCTCCAACAAATTGTATTACACCATAAGATTTATTCTCTCTTTCCAATCTCATCTTTTGTGCTTCAGAGGAAAAAAGGTTCAAAAATATCTTCATAAAATTCTTATAATTATGAACATTATTGGATGAGTCAAGTTGTGTTATACCATAGAAGAAATATGCCCCACGAAATCCAACGTGAGATAAAATATGTTCTCTAAAGAGAGCGCCAAAATTTATGCACTTCTCTAACAAGCTTTTCCTTCCTATCTTTTTTATTTTATTTTATATTTACAACTAGAAAAATGCTAGTTTATAATTTGAATTATACTTTTTAATCAAAACATTTAAATTATAATCACACAATAGCAAGATTGGAGAGCTAACTTAGAAATGCTTTTAAAACACCTAATAAGTTTGATTTCAAATTTCATCTACTTAAATTTTCACAATTCCAATCAAACTTTTGTAATTGATGTTAGGCAATTTTTTTTTCCTTTTTTTTTTGTAAATAAAAATTTCACCAAGTATATATAGTTGAATCTCCTCTTAAATTTTTAGTATTTGACTATGATGTTGAATGTACTATAAGAAAATTTTAGAGATCTAGCATTAAGATAAAGATCTTAAAGAAATCATTTATTGACTTTGAGAGACAATTCAATGTCTATTATTGATTTTCAAAGATTTTAGAATGTCGTATGAGAGCTTATAACAAATTCTGTCTCGAAATATATTCCATGCAACCATTATATACAGAGCCTTAGAAGAAAGAATTTGGCATCCCATAATATCAAAACAAAAAAAACAAAAGAAGAAGAGGCACCATAGACGGGCTACTAACTCCGAAAATAAAGGGAATTTTTTTTCCTTTTTTTTTGGTACTTACAAAAGGTAGAACTTTTGGATCTTCAAAAGATGAAGTAATTTTTTAAGAGATGAAAACAGAAAACTATTTTTACCAGCCCTGTCAATTATTGAGAGAAGTAAATCCATAATCCATTGAGCAGCAATAATAGGATTTGATGGGCAGACAAGATCTTGGATTCATTCTCCTATATCTTAGCTTGTCGTCAATGAGACCAATACACCAGGCATCATGATACATATTTTTTGATATGTATGAAAAGCCTTTCACAGTCAAAAGGTACATATAATGTGTAAATTGTTCAATATCAACTGAAAAGAAGTTTCATACACCAATTGAATTAATGAGTTCAACCTAATAAAAAGTTAAAATTTGTGAACATCTAGTAAGATAACAAGGTCCATTGTATAAGCTTGCTTTCATAGTTGCTTGAGTGTTGAGAAAACACTGTCAAAACTATCATTAGATCCTATCCATCATCCTCCATGAAGCTTATTTATGTCAATGATCTCAACTCAATATGGATATCAGATATCACCAAAGAGGTGAACGTATATCTCAATTTTAAATGCTAACAAAAAGAGCATGTATTATAACAAATGTATCTAAAAAAGGAAAAACAGATAAAAATCCTGTGGAAAAAAAATCACTAATCCAATCAAGAAAGAAATCTTCAGTTTACCTGAGTGGATGGTAACAATATGGAAGTTCTAACCATATAATGAAAGAGTAAATATAAGATGAAACACAAATAAAACCAAAAGCCAAATATATATATATATATATATATATATATATATATATATATATATATATATATATATATATATATATATAGACACACACACACACACACACACACATACATACATATATAATGAATGAAATTGTGAAAGATATTTAGGTTGCAATGATACTTATTATAAATAATTCAATCAATGAAAACATGGGTATTAAACTCTTAATCATTTCATTCTTCCTCAAACAAATATCTAATGATAAATCAATGCATGCAATTATGGGAAAATATTTCTCATTGATAAAAACACTAGAAAACTGAACAAAGTCAAGCACATCCTTAGTTTGAACAGAAACTTAAGCTCGATCGATCAATTAACTCTAGAAGGACGTCATATCAGATTAAAAACTAATATTTAAAATGAGATGAAAGGTGCATTGATGTTTGCTCGGAATAACTAGACAGTCACTATATATGACTACCAACATAGGAATACAAGAAGTTAGAAAAGAAATTTAAATCTATTACAACAAAAATTAGGCTATATAAGTAAGAAAGATTTAAGGGTTCTCCATGTAAAGATGAATTTTCTAGTTAGAGTATGTTGAATACTCCTTGTGCGAATACTCCATGTGCGAACCTTACAGTTTAGGTAAACAAAGGTGGAGTTAGTTGCTCTATGGCTAAAAGAACTAAAGAGCAAAATGCTGTGGCTAATGCACAAAGATGTATGACAGTCATCCCTCAATCCATTTCTAGTAGGATTATTATGGTATACACGAAGATATGGTTGTTGAATCTTGAATTATTCTCACACCACCTAGATAAGAATTTGTAAAAGGAGAAGATTAGGAACAGATAAAACAGTTATCACTTTCAAGTATGGAGCTCAAATAGGGAATTTCTACCAGAAAAGGTCTAGTGTAATCAATTAAAGGAAAAAAATGTCCCCCTCAACTTTAGGTGGCCTCCCGTAGTTATAGTTTTGCGTTGGCCCTAGGGACAGCTATTTAAATGGTTAAAAAAAAAAGAAAGAAGACATCCAAGCAAAAGTATAGTTAGGTGTATAGCATTATATAATATAGCATTGTTCGGCTATGGGGCAAATTAATGAACTACTGCTTAGTTAACTGTCAAACTGATTGAGTGAACTGCTTTAGCCGAACTTAATGGCTAAACTGATATTTGCCATATCATTTGGCTAAGTCGGTTGAGATAAGCCGAAGTGGGGCCGAGCGAGTTACCCTACCAAATTGATCAAATCCAATTGACATCTCGTGGGAAAAAATTTACATCCGGAGAACGTATGCAGAGATGCGTCCGGAAAAAAGTACATAGGGGTTACACGGGAGTTACAAGGGGGTTACAAGTGTGTTATAACCTGCTTGTACCTCCCGTGTAACTCACTTGTAACCCGTGCTTCTATTTCATCCATTTGTACACGGAAGTTACACGGGAGGTGCAAGGCGTTATAACCTCTTGTAACTCCCGTGTAACATCCCGTATAACTCCCGTGTAAATTTTTCCGGACGCATCTCTGCGTACGCTCTCTGGACGCATCTCTGCGTACGCTCTCCGGACGCAAATTTTCTCCATCTCGTGCTTCTTCCGAATATTTTTAGAATATTCATTTACTGAATTTGGGAGAACTAGTGAGATCTTAATTAACTTTAAAAGATGATGCCAGATCTTGTAAGATATCTAATAAATTATGTCTCCAGGTCATGAATGAAATTTAGCAAGAAGATTTCAGCATATTATAACCACTAGAAAATAAGAGGAGAAGAGACAGGAAGAGAGGAATTCCTAACCAAGAGAATGAATGAATGGGGTTTTTATATTTATTTATTTTTATGCTTACAGGAAAGAAATATTTTGTTCCTTAAAAAAACTGTGGCTTTTGATGCTTTCGGCTATATAAGCGAAACTCTCAGAACAGAAAAGAGGAGCGTAATAACAGTAAGATAAAGTTTTGATATCCTACGTTCCGGGCCTCCGGCTTCATCTTGGCAACAGAAAATGCTACATATATATATAGATATATATATAGATATATATAGATATATATATAGATATATATATATATATATATAGATATATATATATATACACATTCCACGTGCTCATCGGTTTTTGTTCTATATTTTATTGCTACATTAACACATTCTAACAGGATGGTTAGTCTAAAATATTGATGAAAAAATCTAAAATTTTATTTTTTTTAATATCTCGATGATATGGTTGTCTGCCAATTGAAAAACAGATCATTCAACATGCCAATAATGAATCCGTACAATATATTCTTCACAAAAAGAAGGAATAATATAACAAATAATCAGAACCGCATAGAGAGTCCAATTTTATCTTTAAAAAAGCTCAAAGATAGAAGAATAATGTTTGACAACAGGCACGCAAAAGCCACAACCACAGAACTGAGTCCATCAAGGATTGGACCTGAAACCGAAGAGAAGTCGGATCCCGGCCGCATGATACTCCGATTCTAATACGATCCCATGGATAAACCAATCCCCAAATCAATCAAATAATAAACAAAAATTAATAAAAAAATTCGCCGCCCTGTCTTTTTGGCATTCAACTGGAAACGGAAATACCAAATCAATTCAATTAATAGCAGAAACTTTGCGGTGGGAAGAAAGCGAGGGTAGCTTACGAGGTTGCCGGCTCCGACGGTGCAGAAGCCATTGACGATGTCTATGAGAACGAGGCCGACGATCCTCCCAAATACCCTCTCTGCTGCGGGAAAAAAATCTTCTTCCTCATTGACAGGGATCTCCGCTCTTAAGACATCCACCGTCGTCTGCTCCGACTCCATTGCTCTCTCTCTCTCTCTCTCTCTCTCTCTCTCTCTCTCTCTGGGTCTCTTAAAAATCAACAGGCGTGTCAACCTATGGCGCCATCGCATTCAAATACATACGTGTGTGTGTGTGTGTATATATATATATATATATATATATATATATATATATATATACATACATACATATATCATGACACACCAAAACAGACATCTTTATCGAAATTGAAGGGAGGGAGAAAAAAAAATTAATGCATTCAATAGTAGAAAAGAAAAAAGAGAGAATAGTTCAAAGTCCAAAGAAATCAAGAAAAAAAAATTAAAAGAGAATAATCACAAAAGAAAATTTCCTAAAATTTCATGTATCCAATTTTTCTATCATTTAAGAATAGTCCGATAAGCCAAGAAGCATTATGTTTCTCACTCTTAGCATCAAAGATTTTAGTTGGGTTACCCAAAAATTCAAGGAAGCATCGACCTCTGCAAAGATGTCATTTTTGACTTGTTGTGAAAAAACGACAACAATAAAGCAAAAATTGGAACGAGAAAATTACACGCAAAAAAACACTAGAACGACACAAAGATTTACTTGGTTCGGCAAATTTGTCTACATGTCCACTGAGACTGCAGTAGAATTTATTACTTCGAGAATTACACTCGTCGAGCGCCTCGACGTATACAAATAAAAATCTCTATTTTTCTTCTCTCACTTCCTCTCTTTCTCTCTTCCTCTCTTTCTCTCTTGAGAACTCTGGCTTGTTCTACATCCAATAGCCAAAAGAAGCTATTTATAGAATCAGCGAGAGCAGAGTGGGAGGTAGTGGGAGGCAGGTGGGAGGTAGGTGTGCGTTAGTGGGAAAGAGGCAGCGGCAGGTAAGCCCTCTTAATTAGGAAGCTAATTAACATGTGGTGACCGGTCTCCACATTACCCAACAATTCTCCCACTCGAGACCGGACACTCATCGCACCACCGCAGTAGCCGCATCATCTGCTGAATGTACCGAACTTTTCCTCAAACACGATATCCTCCACTTTCCTCGACATTCCTCCACCTCTGCAACTCAAAGTCTCTGTCTTCATGCCAGAAGACTAGCTGAAGTCGAGCACAACTTCAACTTCTCACAAGTAACACCCTCAGTTGACATATCACCGTCAACGTCGCCTCGTACCACCAAGCTCTTTCCTAGGTCGCTCCCGTATCTCGCTTACAACTCCCACTCGCACGAGCACTATCCCCGCCCCCGCCGAAAGCCCTTTTCAATAAGTCCAGCCTTCGTACCTCTTATCGCCATCGAGCGCAGCCTTCACCTCGTACACCCACTCGTCGTGCAATGCCTTCTTCATCGGTGGAAGTTTTGCCAACTCCCAAGACCGATTCCCCTGCAGGGAATCCATCTCCTCCTTGGTCAGCTCCCACTTGCTCGAGTTCTCATCTTGCAAGATTTCTTCATAGCTCTGTGGTTCTCCACCATTTGTCTGTACAAGGTCCGGTTTTCCTGCCTTTGGCGCTCTACCACTTTTCAAGAAATTAACCTTCTTTTGCTTCCCCATAATGCACCTCTGACTCATGTGTCCACGCCTGCAATGCCGCAGATCTCTCGTGCTCTCTGCAACTGTAGTAGCAACAGTGTTGAGTAAACCAGTAGTCATATATAGTGTGTCAGTTTTCTTACCCCAAGTCGGTACTAATGCTCCTTTGGTAACCTTCCAGGTGCTATATGAGAATACTACCGAATAACCTCCCTTATTGAGCTGCCCAAAAGAGATGAGGTTTTTCTTCAAGTCAAGAACGTGTCTGACTTTTTGCAAAGTCCATTTGCTCTTGTTAGGGAGTGCAATATCAACGTCTCACATCCCCACCACGTCCAGAGCTTTTCCATCAACCAGATGTACCTTCCCAAAGTTACCTGCAACATAGTTTCACATTAACTTCTGGTGGGAAGATGTATGGAAGGAAGCCCCTGAATCCAAGATTCAAATATCAACGTAACCGTGAACCGCCAAGAATAAGACATCCTATATTTCTTCAGTTACAACATTAGCACCATCATTCTCCTTTTTCATAGGATTCATGCAGTTCCTTTTTATGTGGCCAGCCTTGCCACAATTCCAACGAGTTGCTCGCCGACTCGGACTTTGATTTTAATCTTCCTCTCGTTTCGAGTTCCCGTCTCGTGATCTCCCTCCGGAATCAATAATTAGTGCCGAACTCGAACCCGAGGTCTCGCCATAATCTTTCCCGCGCACCTCTTCGCCCAAATTCAAATCACGAATATCATCATATTTCAGCTTAGATTTACTCGTAGAATCGCTTAATCGCCATCCTCATGGCTTCCCAGCTATTTGGCAATGAAGCCAACAATATCAGCGCACTTATCTCATCATCAAAATCAATTTCAACAGATGACAATTGATTTGTGATTGTATTGAAATCATTCAGGTGTGAGCAACGGACAGACCTTCCGCCATCTTCAAGTTGAATAACTTTTTCATCAAGTGCAACTTGTTATTCGCCGGTGACTTTTCATACATACTTGATAAAGCTGCCATGAGATCTGCAGTAGTTCTTTCCTTGATGATGTTGTGGGCAACCGATCTCGACAGGGTTAATCGTATAACCCCCGTAACTCCGTCGATCCAACAGATTCCATTCCGCCTCGTCCATCTTTTCCGGTCGCTTTCCTAGTAATGGAAGATGAAGTTTCTTCCCATAGAGGTAGTCCTCTATCTGCATCCTCCAGTAATAAAAATATGTGTCATTGAACTTCTCGATCCCCGATATCATTACTTCGTCTCCGCCCATCGTTTTTCTTAAGATCCGAACCTAAAGCTCTGATACCAGTTGTTGTGAAAAAACGACGACAATAAAGCAAAAATTGGAACGAGAAAATTGCACGCAAAAAAATACTAGAGCGACACAAAGATTTACGTGGTTCGGCAAATTTGCCTACGTCCACGGAGCTGCAGAGGAATTTATTACTTCGAGGAATTACATCGTCGAGTGCCTCGACGTATACAAGAAAAATCTCTATTTTTCTTCTCTCCCTTCCTCTCTTTCTCTCTTCCTCTCTTTCTCTCTTGGAGAACTTGGCTTGTTCTACATCCAATAGCCAAACGAGGCTATTTATAGAATCAAGGAGAGTGGTAGGTGGGAGGTAGGTGAGCGGTAGGTGGGAGGTAGGTGAGCGGTAGGTGGGAAAGTAGGTGGGCAGTAGGTAAGCCCTCTTAATTAGGAAGCTAATTAACATGTGGTGAACCGGGTCTCCACATTACCCAACATGACTCTCCACACAACATACACTAGCTCTGTGTAAATGAACAGATAAATTTTTTTATCAATTGGATGCATATCAACAAAAGAAAAGTAGATTTCACATGAAAACTTTATGACGATGTTTCACAGTAACCAAAAAATAGAAGAAGAGCATGTAAGAAAAATGTGATTATGAGTATTTAGTCGAAAAGTATAGAATTGGCAAACATTCTGAACTTGTAAACTTTAGTCACGTCACAGTTTTTATGCCCATAGAAATAGCAAGCCAATAATATTTTGTGGAGTAACATTAAAACTATATAAGTATTAATTCTTATTTTGAAATAAGATCTTTAGCAAACTTTTAGTATATAATTTCAATTTCATGTTCATTTATAGCAAAATTATACAAATAAAGAAGAGACAAGAATGATGAGAAGTAGTCAATAATGATGAAAGAAGTCACTAGTTTGCTTTCATAATTCATGGAAAGCATTTTAGTGAAGAATAAACAATTGAAATAAAATAGATCAAGAATGTGATAAATGCAGTGATCAGCAACTCACGAGTCATAGAAGAGGGAGATTTTATTACAATCGCCAATGCTAAACAAAATTCATCATCCTATGTTCGAGGCAATGAGAGATGATAACTCGGCTTCCCAATTAATATCCATAACTTCCCAAATGACAAATGATAAATGGATTAGAGACACAGAAAGGCCTCCTACTCATTTCGATTTTGTAAATAGTGAATAAGGAAAAATGTGACATGTGCCTTTTTAGTCTAAGGAAAAGAGTGTAATGCTAAGAAAGAATGTGTTGCTTTCTAAGATTTTCATTCTTAAGAAATAAAAAAAAAAGAAAAAAAGAAGAAAAAATTGATAGTAAAGGAAAGAAATATATTTTTATGGTAAACTTTGATAAGAAAGCTAAGTGGAGCCAGTAGCAGGTAAATTGATATATACCAAGTAATGAAAGGCATTTAAGCGTGTGCATGTGTGTGTTCGAGCGCGCGCGTGAGCCTTGGCTCATTGGTAGTGAACTTTGGCGTAAGACCCTCAAGTTGAGGGTTAGAATCTCAACCTTTTTTGGAGGATTTGAATAACACACAGAACTAGAAGGGGGTTCGCCCCTCGGTCAGTTCAACCTATAGGGGCTGATCGGCGGTCTTCGACTGTCGATCAATCTTTTTAAAAATAAATAAATATACATATATATATATATATATATATATATATATATATACATACATTTTTTTTTTTTGGAAAGCTCCTAGGGCCTATTTTATCGAAATAAAAGCTGTTACGTAGCTTCGAGGAGATGGCCCAATAGATGGAGCCCTACCCCTACGATACAAAGCTATATATATATACATACATACATACATATATATATATATATATATATATATATATATATATATATATATATATATATATATATATATATATATATATATATATATATATATATATATATACATACACACACATATATATATATATATACATACACACATATATATATACATACATACATTTTTTTTTTGAAAGCCCTAGGGCCTATTTTATTGAAATAAAAGCGGTTACAGAAGCTTGAGGAGATGGCCCAATAGATGGAGCCCTACCCCTACGATACAAAGCTAACAAAAGGATCCAAAAGATCAGATCAAAAAAAGAGCACAAACAATGCCTAGGAACGAGAACGTGATACTCTCGCTCTGTGTCTTGGTGATCCATAAAGTAAGCTCTTTAATGCTACTCCATTGCCCTGAGTAACCAATGTATCATCAACTAGAAGTGTATCTCCAGGCTTCTTCTTCCATCGAGACTGATAAACCTGCCAATGTTCTCCATCATCTTCTTCTGCTTCTTCTTCTTCTGCTTCTTCCTCTTCCGATGACTGATCCTGTTGATTCATACCAGTGAGTTCGGCATTAGGTTGGGGATTTCTTCTTTTTTTGCTGAAAGTTTGGATGTATCTGTTAGAGTGGACAGCTAAAGTTGCCCCCTGGATGGCTTGAGCCACAGGAGGAAGGGCCACACTTCCGACTTGTTCGGCAACCACCGTAGTCACCGAGTGGCAATTTGTACAACCTGGCCGAGGAGTCTCCCGACAGACCTTGTCGACTCGAGTG